>OY728131.1:1455321961-1457814461 GCA_963277665.1 Viscum album | reverse complement strand
ACATTTGAAAAACATACCCTGAATATCAAAGACCATAATATTGAATCATGGCATAAATATTGGCAGTTTATAAGACATGAATCATAAGGAAATCAAAGAACATGAGAGCATAACAAGGGCATAAGACATGGAATTTATAGAATATACATAAGTATATAAAATAATTTCTATATTAGTCAAGGCTCACTACCAAGGATATCATAGAAGTAAAAGTCCCTTACTAAACCAATTTCACTCCTCGTTCTAGTCCTCTCTTACCGAGCTGGGTTAACTCCCTATTCCAAACCTATTTTACTAAACTGGTTTCACTCCCCACTACAGTCCTATCTATCTAATTAGATATAAACATTTACCCAATTCATTGGATGGAGATATAGGTCCCACCCATCACATACTTAAAACCATATTTATGCATTCCATAAGATAATAAAAAATTCATCATATCATAACCCATGAAATGAAATGGGTATCATAAACATTTCATCATATAATAACCTATGTAAAATATATGGGTGTCATAATAATTTCATTATTTCATAATATCATAACCCATGGAAACAAGTGGGTTTTATAATAATTTTATCATGGTATAACCCATGGAAGAGAGATGAGTTTCATAAAATTTACATAGTCATAAACATAAACCATTCATAGAAAGACTAATAGTGGTATCCTTATATCATTTCTTCAAAAAGGAATAGGTAACATCAATGGATTTCATCTTAGATGGATAATAATTTTGAAAGATTATTTAAAACATTTCTTCAGGAAAATATATTTTCCACTTTGAAAAATGAATTTTAAAATGTAAAATATTTTGAAAACATTTTTATTTGAAAATAAACTTGAAAAATTATAAAGGAATATTTGATGTAATGATTGTTCACAATGTCAGAAAATTCCGTTCTTGTTGTACACCTTAAAATGAATATCCCTTTAACATTTTTAGTAAAAAAATGAGCATTGTTTGCAAAAAGATATAAATATTCCTTTCAATTTTTTTAAAAGTTAAACATGGATAAAAATTTATTTTAAAAATCATAATATATTAATAAACATTATTGATTTTTTTAGAAAACACGTTTTTAAAAGAAAACATATTTCTAACCGAAGAGAGAAAATAAGTTGGATTTTATTAAAAACATTTTCCTACTAATTTTAAGTACTAAAGAGTGTAAAAATAGTATCATTATTTGAAGATATCATTAATAACTAGATGAGAAGAAAATTCATGAGAATTTTTTGAGAGTTATATCATGTTATTTCAATAATGGAGACTTAATCATAAACAATCCCAATAAATGATGAGATTGTAACATAAAATCTTTACCACTTTGATAACATTGATTAATAAGACCCATAAAGGAATAAAATTAAACTTAAAATATCATGAGAATGAATAAATTAATGATATTACATTTCAAATGTATTTATATACACCTTGTGAAATAATATATATTCATAACATAACGTACATATCAAAGAAGGCAAATTGAGACAAAAATCCCCTACCTTATGTCTTGACTTACGTTTCACTCATTCAAACCTCATGTATAATAAATATAAGTTTATTATAAATATATTATATGACCATACATATACACATACAGACACACACACACACACACATATATCATACCATATATGATTTACTTATGACCTTTTATTACCCACTTATTAACAATTCTATGTTAAAGTTATGTTTCGAGTAATAACCGCTTTGTTTTTTGTATATGTTTTGATTTGTTATGATTTTGGTCTTATTAATTTGATAATGGTTCAATTATATATAGAATAATAAAAATTATATAAATATAATATATATTCAGTATATATGTATTTATATTAATCCATAAAATTTAATAATAGGAAATACAATACATCGTTTATAGAGATGGTAGGCCGTACGTACACATGGACACTATTTTTCATTTTCTTATTGAGTTGAAATAAATAAAATTAAATGGTATATATTATCATTCCAAAATAATTACTATTTCACATATATATCACATATTTTTATTAAACCCATCCTTAATACATTCCATGTAAATCATGAATGAATCACATCGCTTTTCAAGGCAGTAGTCTGTTATACACATGAGCGTCATTTCAAAAAATGGAAAGAATGAAGGTATGTGAGATATAAAAATTATAGAATCATAATAAAATCATAAATATCACATATAAACAATAAATTCATCATTAATTTTAACTGTGAGAGGTGGTAATGAAAAAACATATGACATCAGTTCGCGAGGCGGTAATCCCTCGTACACACAAATGATGATTTTATAACCCATTTGATGTAAGTTGAGATAGTTGTAAGTAATGAACTTGACATAAAAAATATATTTATATGTAATATAATAATTTTTTTATATAATCATGATATAATAATAATTTAATGTGGGTGTAATAATAAATAAAATCAGAACACTTGTTGATGAATGTTCCCTATTCTTCAAGTATCCTCCTTAGGTTTTCACTAAAAGTATTCCCAAGATATATTTATGCCCAAAATAAGGATTATAAGATAATTTTAGGGATATTGGGAAGTTATTTGGGAATTTTTTTCCAAAACAAAAGGGTTTTAAGGTGTTAAGAATAGAGGATAGGGGGTTGGATTTCATAAGTAGGGGAGAGGACACAATTGACATTTTTGAAAAGAATTAAGCATTCCCAAATTTTTTCATGAAAGAAGCCTAAAATACGGGCCATTATTAAACCTATAATAGACCAGGTCTAAATATGGAAAAAAATGGGTGTTTTAATTTTTTAGTTCATTTCTGACTTTTATCTTCTTAGTTTAACCCCCTAGTAAAATAGTTTTTACCTTAACTGCGATAAATAATTTTTACTATATTCATTTTGGTAAAAAATTAAGTTAAACTTATTAGAAATTATAAATCATTCTCATTAATAAATTTTAATCCTTTTTTAAAAATTATATTCTTATAAGTGGAAAAAATTAATTTAAAATTAATCCCGCAGGTGTGACCAGAAAGCAGGTTTTAAAAAAAATGATCAAAATTTTACAAAGTTTTTATATCTAATTTCAATATGAAATTGATTAAAATCAACTAAATTTAATTAATATATATAATTTAATGAATTATACATTAAAAAAATTTAAAATATAATTTAACTTTATAAATAAATTAAACAAAAAGACAACATTCAATTAAAATCTAGTATTTTTCACTATTCATCAAAAAATGAAACTTTTCAGAAAAATCTGAAAAATTTACCCTAATATAATTTTGAAATTTTTAATTAAAAAACTAAGTTTATTTTATAAATTTAATTTTTAAATGTTTCAAAAATTAATTTTATTATTGTTCACAAAATACATAATAAAACATTTTTTGAGAAAAAGTATTTTGGAAACATATAAAGACTTTACCAAAAAGTATGAATTTTCTTATCAATATGTTTTATTTATATAAAACCATTATAAATAATATTTTAAAATTAGTTATTACTATTCATATCACTATTTTTAATGGCTAGGTTATAATAGTCATGTTTAAATAACTATATTAATAATATATCATGGTTTTGTTAAAACTCAGTGTTGCGTGTAACATAAGCTAAGCCAATGTTGAATGTAATGAAAGATTAACCTGGTTTTTCCTATAACACAATATTAAATGGGTTTTTCATGTAACTAAATACATTAAATAAATTTAATTTATTTTAAAAAAATAAATTCATAAAAACTTAGGGTGCTACAGCGTGAGCCCAAGATGGTAGGTGAGCTAATTTAGCTAGACACAATTGCATTAGGGAGACTATTAAGACCGGGATGATGATGATTATACAAATTGAAGAAATTGAAGAGTGTGGAAGTGTAAGTTGTGAATGTCCTAAAGGGAATGTTGAGTGCCTTCTGAGTTATTCCTCCACATGCTCAAATGCACTGGATGAACATGTCAGTAGGTGAGGATCAAGCCTAGATCGAAAAGGGGGGAATCCTGAAATGATTTTATGGTAGTGATGGACCCATGATAAGATATCTATGCATCACTATGTATCTCATGAGAATGGTAATCAAGCCACACATAGTTTTGGAATGCGGTTAGGTAGGAGACCAATATCATAGGGGTGGTGTCCTCTCTAATGAGGACATCAAATCATATTATATTAGTCATATGAAGCATCCTATCTTCATTACATAGGGTAAGAATGTAGTTTAACATCATGCGCCTAGGATGTTGGTTTTGTTCATCCCATACTTGTCACATGAGGCATCCCAGTTTTATACGGGGTAAGGATACAATTTAATGTCATGTTCCATTGAAATTTTTTTGGTCATCCCATACTTGTCATATGAGGTATCCTAGTTTTATATGGAGTAAGTCTAATGATTAACTTCATGTACTGATGGAATTGTTTTTTGGGCATCCCATACTAGTCATATGAGGCATCCTAGTTTCATACGGGTTAAGGCTATAATTTAACATCATGTGTTGAGGATGTAGTTTTTTTGGTTATCCCATACCTATCATATGAGTTATCTTGGTTTCATACAGGTTGACGATATAGTTTAATATCATGTGACGAGAATGCCAATATCTATAGATTAAAGTTTTACAACTCAGACTATAGATGATACCAATTTAATTTCATTTATCTTGGTCCATATGGGAAGCTTCTAGTTTAAGTTTGTAGAGATTGGACCAAAGGGTGTGGGTGTCCTAAGGAGTTTTGTGTGGCTTGAAAGTGTGATAACCCAACATGAGAGGAGGAAAAAAGAGACCATATACCACAAAAAAATAAAAAAACCATACCCAAGTGGATTATATAATGCTGAGGGAGTAAAGACCCCAAAATTAGTTGATGATGGAGGCTGGACCCAAGACATGAGATCTAAGCATCACTACATATCCCATGGGAATAGGAATCAAGCCACACATAGTTATGGACTATGGCGAGGTAGGAGAATAATGCTGTAGGAGAGGTTTAATCTCCAGTGAGGACATAGAATCATCTAATATTTTTTATATGAGGCATACTAAGTTCATTATATTAGGTAAATATATATTTTAACATTGTACACTGAGGATGTTTATGGGGCTTACACATTGAGGTGCCCATACTCTCCTTCCTCTTGTAGGGTCATGAGGGAACCTTGATTTTATGGTGAGCTGAGGAATATTATTAGGTTTTATACCTAATAATAAGTACTATAAGGGTGTTTATGGGTGATATTGACATAGGTAATGGGTTTTTTTTTTGTGATGAATTTTTAGCCGGGCTAGAAGACAGAAGGCCTAGGTGTCACTACATATCCCATGGGAATGGGAACCATGCCACACATAGTTTTGGAATACAATGCGGTAAGAGAGAAAAACTAGATGGGTGATGTACTCTATGGTGAGTATATAGTGAAAAATGTATTGGGGTATTGGTTTTCTAAGACACTAGGGATAAAGCAATCCATTCGAATGAGGGGAGTCACAAAGGGTCGAATGCACATAGTTTAAGGTCATAATGCTTGAACAAGGAGAATTTGGAAAATAGTTTAAGGTCATGATGCTAGGATTATGGAATGTTTGTTTTATCAATGTTTATGTGGAATGAAGGAGGTAAAAATCGATGTAAAATGAGAATGATGAAGTCCAATGTTCCACATAAATATCCTGAAACAAACTACACATAGTTTAAGGTCATAATGCTTGGATCGAAAGTGGGGACAAAGGGATAAATGTTGGTGAATGTAATTCCTCTCCACTGGGGGAAGGATTTATTATGAATTAGTAGCTGGGACCGATGAAAATGGGACAAGGAATAAATATGTATCCCATAAAATTAGGAATAAATCCACAAATAGTTTTGGAAGTTATCCTCTCTGAGGTAGGAATTGGGGAATCCCATGATTGTCATGGGGAATCCCATACTTATAACACGAGGTAAGGATATAGTTTGATTTCATGTGCTAAAGAAGTTGTTTTTTTGTTCATATCACACTTGTAATGTGAGTAATACTATGTTTATTACATAGGATACAACTAAATTTTAACATCATGTTATGAGGATGTTAGGATATTTAGTTTAAAGATGTACAACTTAGACTATGGATGAGACTAGTTTAAGGTCATAGAGCTCAGAACATAAGGGTTACTATTAGTTTAAGGCCATATATCTTGGAACCTAGTTGTTGTAGTTTAAGTTCATATATCTTTGACCATAGTTATTTTAGTTTAAGGTTGTGTATATTTGACCACAGGTTAATATGAAGTAAAATTATATAATCTCAGCATTAGTCGGAGGTGTGATACGCTCTCCATCCATAATGATTAAAGACTATGATTCATTGGAATAAACCTTATGAATAATGTAAGGACCTTCTAATTTTGGCTAAAAATTCATAGGAATTTTTCTAGGTATCATTTATGCTTTGAGATCTAGTACCATGTCACCTTGGGGGAAGGAGGAGAGGTAGAACTTCTTGTTGAACACTCTCGCTATCATGTTCTGACGCCTCTATAAGTTATGCAAGTACTGAAGCCTATTTTCCTTGAGGTGTTCCAAATAGGTTATAAAGAATTATTCCATTCTATTTATCATATTATGGTAATAAATATCCATTTATATTGATGTGAACTAATCCTTAAAGGGTAATACTACCTCTGTTCTATACACTAGGGAGTATGGGATTTCCTGGGTGGAATTTTGAGTTGTCATTCGATAGGCCCAAAGGAAACTGGGGATCTTGTCAATACAACTCATTTTGTTATGGACCACCATTTTCTACAATATTATAGAGAGGATCTTGTTGAATTCCTCAATTTTTCCATTTTACTATTCATGATAGCGATAATTATGGTTGGACCAGATGTTGTACTTGGAATAAAATTTCATTAGCCAGACAACCCATAATTTAGGGATGTTTTCTATGATAATATTTTGAGGTACCCCAAACCAATAGATGATGTGGTAGATAAAAAACTCAATCATGGACTAGGCTTTAACTTATTTTATGGTAACTTCTTCTTCCCATTTAAAAAATAAGTCTGTTGCAGTCAAAATGAACCCGTACTGTCGAGTTTTCTCTGGCGGGTAGGGTCCTACAACATTGAGTCCCCATACCACAAAGAGATAAGAATACTTGGTAGTGTAGAGAATTTATATTGGTCGATACATAGATTTAGAATGGATTTTGTATTCATGACACCTCTTGATAGACTCAATGCTTTCATGAACCATGGTGCACCAAAAGTATCCCAACCTTAGAAATTTGGTGGGAAAGCTTCAATACTACTTGATGGGCACCGCAAGATCCAACATGAACCTCATGTATGACCTAAGGTATCTCATCTCCTTGGATTAAATAGAGGATAATTCCATTAAAATATACATTTGTAAAGGGTTTTCTCAAGGTTAGTACCATTATGGAGGGTAAACTGCATTTCATGCTAGAGGATTCTCTCACGCTCGGATCGATCCAATGGGAGAATGCCATATTGGAGACACTTAGCAAATAGAGTCATCCAATTGGTCATTTACTTGACTATGTGGGGGGGGGGGGAGTTTAGGGTCCCAATATAGAAGTACCAAAAACCAGGTAATATACTTTTTGTTCACCATTATTTGAAGTGGAAGGGGTAATGAGCCTCTATTTTTCCACATGAATGACTAGGTCATCCCAGAAGGGTTCTGTGAGGGATGCAGCTAAACTTTATAATGAATTGGATCAACTATTACTCGATCAAGGAACATGAGTAACCTTAAAATGGTAAGGGAACTAGGACATTAACTGATGGGTGTGTTTTAGTAGGGGAACACATCCTTGATTTCTAATGATGTAGTCACCCTTGATACATTTGATTACTAGCATGGAGTCTCCCCTCACATATAAACAGGGGAAATCAATCTCAAGGGCCAACTCAAGACCAGTAATGAGAGCCTGATATTATGTCACATTGTTAGTGAAACCTTATGACAACATGACTGAGTATAGAAATATTTTCTATGATAGAGTGATAAAAACGATCCCCAGGCCTACCTTGTTGATCTTGGGGTTTTTGATCCTTCTACTGGTTGAGATCTAGGAGGTACCATTAAAATTAATCTTCCAATATGGTAAAAATTGACACACTGATATAATATATTCATATAGAAAATCAACATCTAGGGGAAATTCTTCAGGGGATGGATGTGTGGCCAGGAATTTTTCTAGTACTTATCCCTTAATATACTTCTACAAGACAAACCAAATGTATAACTCCTAGGGGATTACTTCCCAACAAACCAATCATCCTATTATCATGGGGTGATTGAGGATTTAATTTAGTAGGTCTACTTAGAACACTAACAATATCTCATGGTGCTATAAATAATGTCACAAATTCTACACTACAAAGACCAGCATGAGGAAACTCTTCTCGATATGTGATTATCTAACCTTTTTGTCGAGGAGCATGTGATTGAGATAGTATAAGATGATTTTCCTAAACTCTTTATTATTATAGTCTATAAGGGTGTCGAGGGAACATTATAGAGTGGTCACATAAAGGAACAAAGGATTTATCTAGATGGGTGGAATTATAATTAGAGGCTATAACATGTACTACTTGATACCCTTAAAGGAAGTCTGGAAATTCTCATCCCACTGGTAAATAACACCCTTTTTAAAGGGACTTGAAAAGGTATTACACTTACCAACTATATTTTCATCAAATCTATGTATAAAGGCTAAGTGGGCTTAGAGTCCTCACACATCTTATAAATTTATTAGGGGTGGCTTCTGACTGATAACCTTAATTTTAACTAGGTCAATCTTGATGCCTCTTTATCTTACAAAAAAGCTAAAGAATTTTATAGAGGTAATCCCAAATGAACACTTCAGGGGGTTCATCTTCAAGTGTCAGGAGTGGATAAATGAAAAAAATTTCTCAGGATTTTTGATATTGTCTTGATGATGGTAAGATTTGACCCCCCAAATCATCCACATAACACTCTGCCAATGTCCTGATAATATTCTTAAATATGTGGTGTATGGAACACTGATAAAGTGGATTTAACATTATTCAAGATGAAAGGAATAACTTGGTAGAAGAAATTTCATTGGGTCACCCTGAATATAGTGGAATCCTTATCCTTAGAGACCATTCAGATCTAATTATATGTAGAGTATCCATCCATGAAAGAGATGTCCTGGAACCCATCCATATAATCAATCAATAGATCTCTCACTGGAAGAGTAAAATCCTCATTCATAAAATGGTGGTTGAGCTCCTAGAATTTTATGTAGACTCTTATATTACCATTCTTCTTTCTGATTAGGAAAATGTTATCTAGCCACATGGTGTACCATAATTTCTTGAAAAAGTTTGATTTAATAAACTTATCAACTTCATCCTTGACCATAACACTGTAAGAGGGATGCATCTTTCTGAGAGGCTGTTTAAACTCATGATGACCCACTAATAGACCAAGATGATGAAATAAAATTTGATGGTCTATCCATGACATCTCATCCTATCTCCAATAGAATACATCATAGTTTTGTTTTAGAAATACCACATACTACTACTACTCCTTTGGGGACATTCCTACACTGATTAGTGTCAGCCTTGGATCCTCCTTAGTACCAAGGTTCACCTGGGTTGACTCATCAAAAATGTTAGATACACCATCTTCAAATATAGGAGGGGAATATTCTAAATCATCTATGTCATCTGAGATAGGGAATCAGAGGGAGGATGTGGATATTTCAAGCTAGCCGAACTAGGGGGAGAACTAGTGCCTTCTCTTGTGGATATGGAATCCTTGATGAAAGGTTTCCTTTATACTATGGCTATGGTGATAGAAGTTGTTGATCCAATTCTATTTGGTTTCCGACTATGAGTTCTACTATTGATATCAAACCAATGGTGACGATTCGACCTTCATTGAGTTAGTCCTACTTTGTGAAACATGTGATAATGATATGTATTGGTGGCCATGGGAAAAAATTATTGGTACTTCATAAGAGTAGGGTCTTCTAGTATTATCTGAGCCTGTCTAATGTAGGAGTATGAGGTAATCTATGAGAAATAATTTTTCTTAGAGTCAATGAAACCTCCTCCCAGGTCTAACATCGTGGGATCCAACTGATGAACTAGGAGAATAAATCTGTCTTCAAATTCTACCCATGGATCGACTATACTAGCTGTTAGATCATTAGGGGAATTAAAGTTCTTAAACCTATTGGTTTGGACCCAATTTACTTCACTTTTGTAATAAATAGTATCCAGATAAGGAGCCTCATAAGATTCAAAGGGGGATGAATCACCTTGAATTACCCCTACTCAACCATCCAAGGAGTGTTTGAGGCATTGGAAATATGAAGAGAGGACCACTCCATGAAAATGAATCTAGGGAATTTATAGTAGGCATTGTAATTAGTATCTCATGAGACTACCATAAATTCAATGATTTATATTAGGCCACATAATTGAGTCTTCAACCAATTTTATCCACATGAATTCTACTCACTCTTATCATACCCCTGGATTGTTAGGTAGGAAGGAGTTAGGTATTCTTCTTTAATCTCCATAATATGGAGCATACAGGTCAAAATAAGGTTGATTTCGGAGCCAACATTCACTATAAAGTGTCATATTTCCATTCCAATGAACTTACTTGTTATATAAAATGGGTATATGTTCCCCTAAATGGAAACACCATGTATTATCCAGAAAATGAGATATTTACTTAATATTCCTCTTATTTGGAATCCTCCGCATTGTAGGCTTCAGAAAAAACTACCTAATCCTCAAACTTAAGGGGTATTTTCAAGTATTAGACAAGGGAAACACATATTTACTTAAACAAGCAATGTTCCTTAAGGATTGAGAGCCTCATTGGTATTCCGAAGAGATGCTTCATCACATTATAATTCCATTCTAGTGGAATAGTTTTCCTATAGGGGGTCTTTCTTTAGTAGAGGTCACAATAGATGTCATTGGATAAATTGTTGGGGCCTAACTAGTATTGGAAATATCCTACTACTAGATAGCTAGTTTTATCTTAAAAATTGAAGGTTAGGTTCTAGTTGGATGAGATTAGCCCTTGACTAGATGTGTATGATCACAGTGCTCTTGTGGCCAAGTCACATGGTCAACCAATATAGTTGGCTTCATGGGAATTCCTGATGGAGTGGACTAAGAGGGATGTGCTTATTAATACATACACAAGCATTTTTGCTTAGTTTAAGTATCATGAGAAACCTAGTTCAAAAAACTTTACTAAGATTTATGATGGAATACATGTCCCCTACCTCTTCTTCATCGATATCAGCCAAAGTTGACTGATGGGTTCACATGGTGTTACTCATTGTTGGGAATTGTTGAGTGGTCTAATAGTTCAAAAAAATTCATGGAATTGTATTATTTCTCATCATCAGTATAATAATATAGGTATATACATATCCTAGGCACATATACCTATTCAAGAGGAATGAAGTCACCAAGGGTGCAAGCAGGTTTTGACACCGACAGAGAGATTTGATTTTACTTTCACCTTTAATATATATTATTCCCAGATTTGGAAGGTTGTGACATAGATTTGGAGGTAGTGGTCAGAGGAGTCACGATAACCATAGGAGGTTATAGATTTCTCAAGTGGTAATAGATGATAAAATGGGAATTATAGACTATCTTACAAGTCAAACAGTCATTTTACTTCCATGTTTCATGGTTGGGAACTTGTTTCCACTCACTAGAGTCTTCACTGTCATTATAAGGGTCAGAAGATACATGTGTCACCTATGACTGGACATCATCAAATCTAACTAAACCATTATATACTTGGTCCTAGATAAAATAATTTAATCCAAATAATTCTTTTACAATGTGTCCATGGATACTGTGATATGAGAAGTGATCAGCATGACCAGTGCGTTTGGCCTCCTAAGGTCTCTTGAATTCTGAAAACTTTAGGATTCCATTTTCTAGGAAAAAAATTAAATATATTTGGACCTGAACACAATTGAAAGAATAATTATTGTTATTAATTTCTATAAAAGGATATTTAGGAGCTTGGTCCAGACAGGGGTCCAGAACAACATTCTCTCATCGAGGTGGCTATTCCTAGCAAGGCTGCCCTAGGTGAGGATGCACTTGGAAAAGATTCACTTTGTGATGATCATATGATAAAGGATACAATATGTGTAATAGCTCAAGAAACTCTACATGAACAATAGTTTATCTCTCTTATTTTATGGTTATTCTCATGAGAGCTGGAAGGGGAAATGGGAATGACTACTGTTTGGTTTGCTGTCGAGATTATTCTAGACAATGATCTTTTTTGAAGAACTCCCAAAATCCACCTTGGTAGATCAAGGATATGAGGGTAGGGACCAGATCATTTATGAAATTCACTATAAAAATTGTAAAAACTATTCATGGTAAATTGGCATGTTAAGAAAATATGTGGGTCCCTTCTATTGGGTGACAAAGTCAGAAACTCATTCATTGGGCTTCTGCTTGTATTTGAAGAGGTGGATAATGATTTTCCTGCTTGAGGTGGAGATAAAATGGTAGAGGAAATATATATATAGGACATCCAAACTAGAAATAGATCATGTGAGTAGCTGACTATACTAGAAAAACATGGGTCCTTCCAAATTATGGACAAAGCATATGAGCTTAGCAGCTTCCTACTATTATAGAGTCCCCAATATTAGACCAAACCTTAAGGAAAAATGGGTCAGATTACATAGAGGATAAAAAATCAAATTAAATGGGGTGAATATAGGATTACTAAAATTTTGGTGGCTCTTGAACATGGTCCACTCATGTTGGGTATGACTTTCCTTCAGGCATAATTTCCACCTATCGCATTTCTAGAGCCTTAATACATGCAATGAGAATAGCTATCACATCATCTTGGCAAGTATTTTTTTCACCAATTAATTTATAGGCTCATATACTTAAGAATTATCATGAAATTAATCTCAAGGAAAATAATTATGATACTCAAGCGAGGTGGAATAATCATATCTCATTCATTTCCCATATCCCATGGATTCTTCCTTGATCAAGTGCATGAGGCCTCTAAGTTAAAATCGGGGAACTTGACCAAGGAGGGCTGAGTTCCCCACTATAGGATATATGAGGTACCTTATGGTTATATCAAGGTCCAGGAACTGCTCGATAATAATATCAACAATGATATTTTTATATTCCTCAAGCTCCTAAAGTAATATGACTATCTTGGGGCTCGACTGAACTATTAGGTCAACCTCAGATGGGCTAGTGATCTTGGTGTTCCCCTTTTCCTTTTCAATGTATCGATGTTAGATAATAATGTCTCATTGGGGGGACTCCCAAGACCTAGTGTCTATAACGAAGAAAACTTTTATTAATGAAAATTCCTCTTGATCTAATTAAATGTATTATTATTTAAAATGGTCATGTAAACCATATGAACTTACTTGGTTTTATTTTTTTGGATGTTAAAATATCTTTAATAATTGTTACCATTGCTAATATAGTTGTTGAATAGTGATCACATGATTAGTATAAATATAAGGCTTTAATAAATCCAATTTACTTAGAAAAAGGAAGTAATGACCTCATCCAATAGAATTGCTCCATAAAAATCCCATTTTTCGGATCTTAGAAAGGAGGCATCATCACTGGGCTTTGCTCTTTACTAAGCCCAATCCTATATTCAACACATTAAGCTTTAATGGAACCTCCTATGATAGAAGTGGAAATTAATATAGATTACCACCCGAGTGATGTTATCTAAGCTTCCCTAAGAGCCTGTCACCATCACACACCCTACCCTTAGGTATTAGGAAGTTTTTATAAGGGGTTATGTAACAAGACCCTATCACTATGATTATTTCCATTATTTTTTGTATAAATATTATACATTCATTTTTTTATTGTTACTTTGTAAATGGTTTTTAAAGCGTAAATAGTATTTTTAGTTAATATTCAATTAAAAAATCTATTTTTATGAATTAATGGATTTTTGAATGAAATAATATTTTAATAAAAAATTATTACTAAATTATTTTTTATTAAATATAAATGATCATGTAATTTTTATGAATACAATTGTAATTTTTATTAAGGTTTGAAATCTGTTTTTGTCAAAACCCATGAATTTTCGATAAATGTTCATTTTTATTTTAAAAGTGAAAATTAAAATATTTAGAAAATTATTTAGATAAAATCAATATTATTTTTGGATTCAGGACACCAAAATTATCTAATGGTGAATTTTTCATAATTTTATGAGATAGTTGAATTTTTAGGTAAAAATTAAATACCGTTTAAATATATAATGTGTTTTATGACACCATAATGACCCAATAGTGATGTAATAAAATACTATAAAATATGTATTCTGACAATATATGTTTTAACTTTAAAATAATGTGATTTTAGATTTGTTGGATTAATTTTACAATGCCTTAGTGGACCCTCCAAAACTTATAAACTGTTTTAACATTTTAAAATGATTTCCTTGATAGTGTGACTCAACTCCACATAAGAAATCCTAATTTTTTATTATTTTCTGAAATAGTCCTTATAAAATATTTTCTACACTCCATGTTTTCAAAAACCATGGGAAAAAACTTGGGATGGTTTGTGGTTTTGATTAGTTTAATGTGTAGTGTCCAAAACCTAAATAATAAAGAATTCACTCTCGTTTCCTATATAAACCCAGTAAATATCCCATTACTATTCACTAAAAACCTTTGTATCTTGAAAAAAATCTTTCCTAATATATCTATAATCTTCCCGAGGGGCCCAAATCACCATAGAAGCCTCTCTCAAGCCTCTCTCAATCCTTTGGGATCACACTTCCAAGTAAGGGATTCCTTCCTTTCTCATTTTTATCCAAGTTTATTTATATTGTAATACACTTTTACTTCCAATTAAAAATGTTAAGGTATGATTTAAAAACTAACCAATAATTAACTTATTATTTTTTAATTATGAGAGACCCATTTTCTCACTCATTAATCCCTCCCATGTACACCCGTTACCATGCTGAAATTTCGAAAGGGACTTCTTCCTTTCTCATTTTTGTCCAAATTTATTTATATTGTTATACCCTTTTATTTTCAATTTAAATTGTTGGGGTATGATTTCTAACCTCCCCCATAATTCGATACTTATGTTTAAATGATTAGATACCTCTTTCTCTCTCATTAATCCCTTTCATGTACACCTGATACCATATCAAAATTTCGTAAGAGTTATTCCATTTCTCCTCTTTCTTCAACTTTCATTATTATGTTACTCCTTCTATTTCCAAATTATATGTGTTGGGAAAAGTATATATATGAAATAATTACTTTAAATTTCATGTATATATGATGAGATACCCATTTCTCTATCATCACCATTTTTATGAATTTTTATTTCATGCCGTTACGCTGCCGAAATTACACAGCAACTTTCCATGCCAAAATCATCATGTAGTGAATACCATGCCCATTTCTCTATCAAGGGTATTCAACTTTATGAACATATACTTATTTAATATATAATTTCATGTATTTATTCTAGGTTCCTTTATCTTTGAATAAATGATTATGTTGAATGATTCCATGTTATATTATTCTTGTGGCACACTTATGCATGAAATGAAATGTTTATAAAGGGTGCGCCCTGATAGAGATCCAATTCATTGGGTAAAGAATAGTATCATGATACACCCTATGAAATGAGATTTTACTAATTCTAATTTAAATGTGATGAGGGTTTACAAATTCTAATTCAAGTATAATGAGGGTTTACTCATGATCTAGGTGAAATGAGCCTTGACTCATGCTAATATCATGTTAAATGTTGTTGCCACATTTCCATGTTATGATAATCATGCTATATCATGAATTTATGTTCATGTTTATCTTATGATCCATTGATATTCCTATTTCTTAACATGTACTATATTCTTTATGTTATTCCTTGTTTACTCCCTTACTGGGCTTTATAGCTCACCTTTTTTATGCATGTACTCAGGTTATCCCATGCAATGCTAAGTACAAAGGAATGTTGGGGTCATGTAAAATAAGTTTTCAATAAAGATGATGTGTTTTATGCTCTAAGTTGTTATGTAATGTTACTAATTTCCCAAAACACTAGACCTATTTATACTTATAGTTGTCTTAAGTGCATGTTTAAGTAAAAAACCATGCTTATGTGTGAAATAAAGAGTTGGGTTGTTATAGTTGGTATAAGAGGATAAGTTTAGTTATTTTTGGGATTAGGATTAGAAAACTCTAGTGAAATCCTTAGGGATAAGAATAAGTATAATAAAAACATCCCTAAATTTTGGTGAGTATAGAGTAAGTCGTTTATCAAGAAAATACATCCATGTTTGGATACGAACAAGTAAAGGCGACTCTAGCAC
Organism: Viscum album; assembly: GCA_963277665.1. Taxonomy (NCBI): domain Eukaryota; kingdom Viridiplantae; phylum Streptophyta; class Magnoliopsida; order Santalales; family Viscaceae; genus Viscum; species Viscum album. Next base: position 1,457,798,090 of record OY728131.1, on the reverse strand, counting down.
AGATGTATCTAGGGGTAAAAACCATAAACACCACTTTGAGCTATACTCAAATAGGAAATGGTACATGACAATTGGACTTGCAGCACACTTGGTTATGAAACACTCAGGGGGATATTCTTTAGTAAATTCATAATCTTAGTATGAACCATTATTAAGGGAATAAAAAAAATCCCCTAAGAATATATGTTGGAAAGTAGGTCATGGATAATATAGATTTAAGCCTATAAATTCATAAGTTAATAAAATAAATGTAATTTATAAGTTATCCTTTTTTCATTGGATTACTCTTTATGTGTTACCCCTAACTTCACTTTTATTCTAGCCAATAGATGGTAATAAGAGGACTTAGGCTAACAACCGATGTGAAGATCAATGTGATGACTGTTCTAATCAGATGCCTAATCTGATGGGAGTGGGAATAAAAAATTTTGTCACGATACTCTCTCAGTTAAATCATGTTTTGAATAGAAATGTGGATCAAGAGGAATGTTCAACCCACCCCCTAATAAAGAACAATCTGAAATCGAGAGCTTCATGAGACAAAGACCTCTTACTTTTAATGGATCATCTGATCCCTCAATTTTCAAAAAATGGATCAAATAAATTGAGAAGATCTTATCTATCCTTAAATGTTATGAACAAGAGAAGTTTATTCTAGCTGCTTATCATATGAAGGGTGAATCTGATCAATGATAGACATTGATAAAAAATATGAAGCCTGAGGAAGAGATCGAGGCATTGGAATGGTAGGATTTCCGAAAAATGTTTTCAATAATATTTTCCTCACACCCTATGACTTAATATGGAAAGTGAATTACTTTTCCTCAAGAAAAAATATGATGAATCCATTAGAGCGTATGAGGAAAAATTCACAAGGATTTTATGATACGCCTCTGGATTTGTCATTACCCCCAAATGCAAGGTTGACTGCTTCTTTGGTGGGATAAAACTGAGCCTCCAGAAAGCCCTAGAGATCCATGAATTCGATAGCTATGAGGAAATTATATGATGTTCCCTCAAAGTCAAAATGGAGATCGATAAATCTTAGAGTTATCACGGGGATAAGAAGTATAAGGTGTAATTTAATTTTGGCAGTCTGATGGATAAATCCAATTGTTCTAAGAAATTATAGAACCCCACTTTCCAAAGGTGAAGAAACAAGAACTCTAGACATTTCCCGAAGGGGATGAGGAAATGATTTAGGTGAAGAGAAGGGAAGCTGGCCATTAACTATCAAAAAGAAAAACCAGATGCTGAAATTGAGGAAAGGAATGCTCTATTCGAACCTCAATGAATTATTCATTGCTTCAACTACAAAAAATCATGTCACTTTGCAAACCAGTTCCCTAAGATAAGGGGTTTCAGAGGCAACCAAAAACCTCCAAGGAAGCAAGGGAAATCTTTTTCCATCACTATTACCGAAGCGAACCCCAAAAAATGAAGTAGTGATAGGTATGCTAGTTATTCATTCAAGAATAGTGAAAATAATTTTTTATTCTAGTTATACACATTCTTTTATATCCTATAAGTTTAGTAGAACAATCCCAAAACCACCACAAATCATGGAAGTAGAGATGTCAGTGAGAGCGAAAAATGGGGAAATCATTGCATCCCATTAATATAAATCCTACCCTATCATAATTTGTGGATTTAACTTCCAGGAGAACCTCATTATACTCCCTATGGTGTAATTTGATGAAATTCTTGGTATGGATTGGCTTTCCCTATATAGAGACAACATAAATTTCCATGAGAGGGAAATGAATCTCCAAATGGAGAATTGACCCCACATTCTATACAAGGATAGAGAGGAGGATGAATCTTATTTAGAACCATAATCTCAAGTGTGGATATTACTGCCCTATGATCATGAATATCTTGCTTAGATGATTGAGTCTAAGGAATCAACCATCCTTAAAGACATGGGGTGTTGCAAATATCCAATATTGATCTTGAAAATATCCAAGATTGATCTTGCAAATATCCAAGATTGATCTTGGAATATCTGAGGAATTTTCTGGTCTTCCTCCTAGAAGAGATATTGAATTCTCGATTGATCTTATACCTGGGGTGTTGAAAATATCGAAGATTCCATATAGAATGGATTTTGTAGAGCTTGAGGAGCTAAAGAAACAACTATATGAGAATCTGGATAAAGGGTTTATACGCCCAAGTTCTTCACCATAGGGTGCACTGGTTCTCTTCATCAAGAAGAAGGATGGGTCAATATGCCTTTGAATTGATTGTCGTGACCTAGAAAAAATAATGATAAAGAACAAGTATCCTCTACCATTAATTGATGAATTGTTCAATCAACTACGTAGAGAACAATACTTCTACAAGGTGGATCTGCAGTCGGTATATTATAAAGTAAGGGTGAAGAATGAGGATATCCCCAAGACTTATTTTTGTACAAGGTACAGGCACTATGAATTCATATTAATGCCTTTTGGACTCACTAATTCTCCAACAATATTTATGGACTTGATGAATAGAGTCTTTAAAGATTACCTTGACAAATTTGTGGTGGTCTTTATAGATGATATTCTAATATACTCCAAAACCAAGGAGGATCATGAGGAGAATTTAAGTACTGTACCAGAGACCTTGCAAAAGGATAAGCTCTATGTAAAGTACAACAAGTGTGAGTTCTGGTTGAAGGAAGTCTAATTCTTGGGTCATATCATCATGATCAATGGGATATTTGTGGATCCCTCCAAGACAAATTCAATTGAGTGATAGTAGAGGCCAACATCAGTGACTAATATCCCTAGCTTCCTAGGGTTAGATAGATGTTATCACCAATTTTTGAGGAATTTCTCATGATTGTCAAACCCTCTTACCAAGCTAACTCAGAAGGGAGTCAAGTTTTCTTAGAGTGATGAATGCGAATATAGCTTCAATGAGTTTAAAATGAGGCTTATCACTATGCCCTTTCTCATACTACCCACTAGTGGAGAAATTTTCTTTGTATTCAGTAATGATTTGAAGAAGGGACCAGGCTGTGTGTTGATGAAAAATGAAAAAGTCATTGCCTATGCTTAAATACAATTGAAAGTTCATGAGAAAAACTATCCAACACATGATCTGGAGTTGGCTGCAGTAATATTTGCTTTTAAAATTTAGCAGAATTAACACTTTGGGGAGACGTGTGAAATATATATGGATCAAAAAAGCCTCAAGTATATATTCACACAGAAATAATTGAACATGCACCAAAAAAGATGGTTAGAGATGATCAAAGACTATGACAGCTCAATCTATTATCACCCTGGGAAAGCGAACAAGGTAGCAGATGCTCTAAGTAGAAAGGACCCAATGATTCTATAATTTATGAAAATTAAAAAGGATACAATATTTTTAGATTTGATGAAGATGGACATGAGAATCATAAAAATGGAACATCATCAATCCTTTCAAAAATGATTGCTCAACTGTCTCTTTTGGAAAGGTTAAAGGATGCTCAAATGGATGATGTGAGAATTTAGAAGAACGTGGAAACTATTAGAAAAGGGAAATCCATGGGGTTTAATGTTAATGAAGAATTAATTGTGAGATTTGGGTCAAGAATATGTGTTCCATAAAATCTGTCCTTAAATAAGTAACTTTTGGATGATGCAAATAGTTTTAATTTCTCCATTCACCTAGGAAACACAAAAATGTATCGAGATATCAGAGAGCATTATTGGTGGGATAACATGAATAAGGAGATCACTGAGTATCCATAAAATTTCCTTGTATATTAGAAATTGAAGGCTGAGAGGCAGAAGTATAAGGGGATGATGCAACCATTACCCATACCAACATGTAAATGGGAGAACATCACCATGGACTGTGTCACCGGACTTCCAAATACATCCAAAGGAAACAATGATATATGGGTTGTTGTGGATCGTATTACAAAGACTTCACACTTCATTGTAATTCAAGAGGATCTCTCATTGGATGAAATCACATAGATATAAATCAGAGAAGTGGTAAGGCTGTATGGAGTTCCACTATCTATTGTATCCGATCGAGATCCAAGATTCACCTCTATGTTTTGGAAGAGAATCCAACATGCTCTGAATACTTATATAAACTTTATTATGGCTTATCATCCCCAAAATGATGTCCAATCTGAGCAGACTATCCATATACTTGAGGACATGTTGAGAGCATGCTCAATGGACTTTAAAAAATGATGATATCAACATCTTCCTCTAGTTGAGTTCTCTTATAGGAACAGTTTCCACTCAAGCATCCAAATAACTCCTTATTAAGACCTTAATGGGAAGAGGTGTGGAACACTGACATGTTGGGATGATGTTGGGGAGAAAATATTGATAGGGTTAGAAATGGTAGAATAAGTGATGGAGATGGTTAAGACCATCTAACAACACATTAAAGATTCTAAGAGTTGACAAAATATCTATGCTGATAATCCTCATTGAGACCTAGAGTTTAATGTTAGAGACATGGTATTCCTCTCCATATCACCGTGGAAGAGAGTTATGAGATTTGAGAAGAATGGAAATATTATTCCAAGTTACATCGACCCTTTTGAGATCCTTGATCTCATTGGAGTAGTGGACTATCGACTAGAACACCCACCGAACCTATCTCAAGTACATGATGTATTGCATGTATCACTCTTGAGGAAGTACATACCTGACCCATCACATGTACTCAATCTATAGGTGGTACCATTATAGAATGACCTCTCCTATGACGAGAAGCCGGTGAAGATCTTAGATCATAGGTAAAAAGTTATACAAAATAAGACAATTCCCCTTATGAAGGTGCAGTGGTGAAACCCTAAGTTTGAAGAAGCGATATGTGAATCAGAGGAAGTGATAAAGTAGATTTAGCCTCATCTGTTTGAGTGTGAGGAAAATGAAATTTCAAGGGTGAAATTTCTTAAGGGGGGAAGATTGTAACGACCCAAACTTTTATTAATGAAAATTCTTCTTGATCTAATTAAATGTCTTATTATGTAAAATAGTTATGTAAAACATATGAAATTACTTGTTTTTATGTTTTTGGATTTTAAAATACCATTAATAATTGTTATTTTTACTAATATAGTTGTTGAATAGTGGTCACATGATTAGTATAAATATAAGGCTTTAACAAATCCAATTTACTCAGACAAAGGAAGTGATTGCCTCATCTAGTATAATTGCACCATACGAAGCCCATTTTTCAGATCTTGAAAAAAAGGTAGCATCACTGGGATTCTCTCTTGACCAAGACCAAGCTGAGATTCAACACGTTAATCTTTAATAGAACTATCTACGAGAGAAGTGGAAGTTAATAGAGATTACCACCAAAGCAATGTTATCCAAGCCGACCTAAGAGTCTGTCACCATCACACAACTTAACCTTAGGTCTTATATAGGTATTATAAGGGGTTATGTAACAAGACTCCATCACTATGATTATGGGAATTATTTTTTGTATAAAGAATATACATTCATTTTATTATTGTTACTTTATAAATGGTTTTTAAAGCACAAATAGTATTTTTAGTTAATAATCAACTAAGAAAGATATTTTAATGAATTAATGGATTTTTTAATTAAATAATATTTTGATAAAATATAATTAATAAAATACTTTTTATTAAATATAAATTATATTATAATTTTTATTAATACAATAGTAATTTTTATTATGGTTTGAAATCTATTTTTGTTAAAACCCATGAATTTTTGATAAATGTCAGTTTTTATTTTAAAATTAAAAAATTAACATATTTAGAAAATTATTTAGATAAAATGAATATTATTTTTGGATTCAGGATGCTGAAATTATCTAATGGTTAATTTTTCATAATTTTCTGAGACAATTGAATTTTTAGATAAAAATTAAATACCGTTTAAATATATAATGTGTTTTATAACATCATAATGACTCAATAGTGATGTAATAAAATACAATAAAAGGGTTATTCAGCCCATATATGTTTTAAATTTAAAATAATGTGATTTTAGATTTGTTTGATTAATTTTATAATTCCTTACTAGACCGTCCAAGACTTATAAACTATTTTAACATTTTAAAATGATTTCCTTGAGAGTGTGACTCACCTCCGCATAAGAAACCCTAATTTTTTATTATTACTAGACATTGGAATTATAAAATATTTTTTCCACTCTACATTGTTAAAAACCATGGTATGGTTTTTGGTTTTTATTAGTTTAATGTGTAGTGTCCAAAACCAAAATAATAAAGAATTCCCTCTCATTTACTATATAAACCCACTCAATCTCCCATTACTCTTCACTAAAATCCTATGTATCTTGACCAAAATCTTCCCTCCTATCTCTATAATCCTTCAAAGTTACCCCAAGATCCCTATAATCCTTTCTCAAGCCTCTCCAAAGCCTTTGGGATCACACTTCCAAGTAATGGATTCCTTCCTTTCTCATTTTTATCCAAGTTTCTTTATGTTGCAATACACTTTTAATTTTAATTAAAAATGTTGGGGTATGATTTTAAACCTCCGCCATACTTCCCTTATTATTTTTTAATTATGATATAACCCTTTCCTCTCTCATTAATCCCTCCCATATACACCTGTTACCATGCCGAAATTCTGTAAGGGACTTCTTCCGTCCTCATTTTTGTCCAAATTTCTTTATGTAGTTATACCCTTTTATTTTCAATTCAAAATGTTGGGGTATGATTCCTAACCTCCCCCATACATACCTACTTATTTTTTAATGATTAGAGACCTCTTTTTCTCTCATTAATCTCTTCCATTCACACCCATTACCAAGTCAAAATTTCATAAGAGTTATTCCATTTCTCCTCTTTCTTCAACTTTATTTATTATGTTACTCCTTCTATTTCCAAATTATATGTGTTGGGACAAGTATATATATGACCAAATTATAGTAAATTTTATGTAAATATGAATAGAGACCCATTTCTCTCTCATAAACTATTTTTATGAATTTTTATGTCATGCCGTTACATTGCCAAAATTGCACCGCAACTTTCCATACCAAAATCATCGTGTAGTGAATATCATGCCCATTTATCTATCAAGGGTATTAAACTTTATGAACATATAATTATTGATTATATAATTTCATGTATGTATTCCACATTCCTTTATTGTGGAATAAATTATGATGTCGAATGATTACATGTTATATGATCCATGTGGCACACTTATACATGAAATGAAATGTTTATAAAAGGTGAACCCTGATAGTGCTCCAATGCATTAGGTAAAGAATGGTGTCATGATACTCCACATGCAATGAGGGTTTAATCATGAAAATTCAAGTGCAATGAGGGTTTACTCATACTAATTTAAGTTCAATGAGGGTTTACTCATTCCCCATGTGCAATGAGCCTCGGCTCATGCTAATATCATGTTAAATGTTGTTTCCTCATTTCCATGTTATGATAATCATGATATAGCATGCCTTTATGTTCATGTTTCTCTTGTGCTCCATTGATATGACTATTACCTAACTTGTACTATATTCTTCATGTTATGCCTTGTTTACTACCTTACATGGCTTTATTTCTCACCCTTTTTATGCATGTCCTTAGGTTATCCCATGCAATGCCAAGTACGAAGGAATGTTATTATCATGTAAAAGAAGTTTTCAATAAAGATTTTGTGTTTTATGTTCTAAGTTTTTATGTAATGTTCCTAATTTCCAAATACAATATACATATAAATCCTCATAGTTGTATTAAGTGAATGTTTATGTAATAAATCATGTTTATGTGTGTAATAAAGAGTAGAGTTGTTATAGCACCAGTCTCTGATAACAAGTACGAGAACCTGCTGGGGGGTCATCTGGGTACTGTGTTGCCTCTTGAGGAAGATTTTCCTTATCACACCCTATGTTGGTGACATTTTTTTTCTGATCCTATGGTAGGTCAATTGTGAAAACATTCACCATAGAGATAGTAAGATAGTAGCCTTTATTGTTAGTGGATGGGCCAGATTGATGGTCCTGTCATTGCCATTGTATAGGGATAAAATAGAGGACATCATACTACCACTAGCCTTTGATCTACTCATGTTGAGATACCTTTTTCATGACCTAATATATCATGTTGAGGCTCTTAACATAGTTTTTATAGAGATATTTTTAGTATCCATACAAATTAGGATGATAAGATATTGGGATCACTATGATCTTAACCCTCTTGCATTGTTGGTGAAAGGCATAAAGGTGGTCTTGGATCCCTGAGAAGGTTAGCTGATGGCCTCGAAGGTGGTGAAAGATCACCCAAATATTCTGGAGAAAAAACTACCTGGTCCTTGGTGACAGACTCTAGGATGAAAAAATCTAGAGATTCAGGTGTCCAAAACACAACTAATAGCTGTTCAGCTTCCAAGAGTTCTCACAATGCCTCTTGTTTAGTAACAGTGGAATGGTCCTATTATAGGTTTCCCTAAACCCCAATTAGTTAAGGTTGAGATAAGTGTGGTGGCACCAACACTGACCTTCTTTGTTGACGATTTATCAAGATATGAGGCATCACATAGGTCAAATATCCACTACTTATTGGAATTTCGTGGGGGAGGAGTAATCTTCAAGATCATATCCATGTAGGAAGAGATGTTTATAACCTTCTAATGTTTGAGGGAAAAATTTATATTTGAGTCTCAATGGAGTGTTGAACACCATCTGAGGGTGTTAAACTAGACCCTATAATTTCCAAAAATTATAGTGTGGAGGTGGAGTAGATGAAAACTAATGGTGATGAAGATGGTTGCACTATGAGTCCTTGGAAGGAGTCCAAAACATCCTCCACTAGCATGTACTGAGGAAGTGATTTAGGGGCCTTTTGATATTTTTATTATTGGATTGGAAGCCTTAATTTATGTAATTTTCCCCATATCTAGCAATGGTGGTGAATGTTCCCTCATCGAGTCATCCGTTGCTTCAAAGTCTGAGAGGTTGATGGTGACATGAAACTTCCTAGGGTCTCGTATTTGACAACATGAGTCCTATAAAAATGTGATTTTCTAAGAGCCTATTTGGTTCCTTCTATATGTGTCATGACCTACACCATGGGAATGGACCTCACAACGGCTGTTTGTCCTCCTACCTTGGGATGGTTCTTCATATTAGGGAATGTCTTTGGCATGAAGAAGAACTTTTTTCTTTTTTGTGGTAGTGAATGTAGGACCTTATCATTGGTACTTATCATTATGAGACTTCCCTTAATGGATATTAGTGGTTCCAACAACTGATATAGTCAACCCTCCCTTCCTAGGAGGCAGTTAGGGTCTTGATCCCATGTGGGAAAAGATGGATCCACATTGAGCAGTTTTAGGGATCTTATGGGATATGCCAATAGTGGAAGGAGAAAATGGAGATTTATAAGACACCTCCTATCATGCTATGTTTTGGGCCTACCCCTAGCATCGACATTGGGAATTTTGGTCTGGGGATGATGGATCAAGGATAGAGTCAACCTGCTCATCGATATGTGAGACTGATCAACGTGGCACTAACATAGCCTGATGGGAGCCCTAATGGAAATCTCTCAATTAGTATCCATTATGGACATGGATCAAACATATCCTACCACCTCTAAATAGGGGGTGATCTGTTAGATCACTTTGGGGATAGACTACCAAATTAGTTTTCTATTAGAATTGGGGTGGTTTCCCCCCTCCTGGACCTTGGGGGTGGAAGTGTTAGTGAAGCGTCGATGCCTCAAGATCTTGGTGGGCCATATCCTTGGTGAGAATGACCCCTTCTTGTTCATATTAGTGAACAAGGGTTTCAATCACCCTCATATGGATGGAATCTGAGGTTAAAATGGGATGAGAGTTCCCAGTATCTAAATATTAATTTGATGTCATGATGGGAATATAGTTGGGCAGAATTGTTTCACTAAAGTTTACCCTTCCCCTATGCCTATTGGTTTTAGGTCTCTAGTTTCTTATAGATTGAGTCATTCAAGGCATGTGGATTCAATTGTTACTGTATATATAATGAAAGTGATGACCGATTACCCAATGTCATCCATTCTTTCTGAAACAGAGGAGGGATATACATTTATGAGGTCATAGACCAAGGATTCCCAATGTTATCTTCCCCAAGTCATATGAGAGTTTCATATTAGGCCTAACTATTTCCTAGTGGAACCGGGTTCTGAATATCTGGATCTGGCAGTATGAAAATATGATGCTTCCCCAATGTTACTAGTCCTCATAGTTGAAGGAGACAAGTTTTACATCGATTTCATCATTTTTTATAATGATTTCCACTGAGGTTGCATGCCATCTCTTTATATGGTGGTGGCACACTTTCTTATTTCCCTACATTCCCACTTTCTAAAGGTAGGTGATTTCATTCACTTTAATCAGTGATGTCATCTCCTGGATCAAAATAGGATGATGGGATATTTATTCCTCCTTCCATGGATTTATCCTTGGAGATCATCTCCTATTCTAGGTATACATCATTGATTTAAGTCATGTTCATGAAACTCATTCCCAATTCCATCTCGAGGTATATGCTAGTTAATAATGATGCTTCTATCTTGATAGGAAAACAACCTTTAGTCAGATTAGATAGTAACGTTGGGAATGTCTATACATTTTGAGACATTTTGTAGGTTAGGCATCTGTAAAAGCTTTTCATTTTAATTTTGAAGTCATATTATATGATTCATCTTAGGTATAGAACATAAGTCATCCCATATAGGCCATGAGCTAATTGATTCCAAGGGGGTAATGCATCTAAGGCCTTTTACCTCAGGCATCCCTTGTTTATTTTATGGGGTAGGGATTCTAGATTAGTTCACAAGTTTAACATCTTTTGGAGACGGGTGAGTAATAGGTTTAACATATTGTGGATATAGGTGGGTTGTTATGTGTTTACCTAGTGGGAAAGATTTTACACTTGGGATTTTGGTTTCGTGTTCCCCCAGGGGGAGGATTTCACACTTGGAATTTGGTGAAGTGCGTCCCCAGGGGGAAATATTTCACACTTGGGATTGGGTAGAGTGTGTCCTCAGGGTGTAAGTTTTTACAATTGGTGGTTTGGTTAAGTGTGTACCTAGGGGGAAATATTTCAAACTTTGTATTTGGTTAAGTTTTTCCCTAGGTGGGATTTACCACTTGGGATTTGGTTAAGTGTGTCCCTAGGGGGGGAGATATTTTACACTTTGGATTTTGTGATGATCTTGGGGTGTTAGGATTGAACCTCATGGAGGTGTCCTAAATATCCTTTTTAAGAGATAGGGATCAAAAATCACATAGTTTAATTATATAGTTTAATGTCATATCATTGGACCAGTCCATGTAGTTTAATGTTATATGGTAAGGACACCTGTGTTGTGAAAGGAGAATCAATGAGGGATGGTGTTGGGATTATGTGTGGAAGTTTCTCGAGGTTGCTGGTAGATTGGTGAAATCCCATGGAAGGGGAGGAGTGGAATCCCATGATCATGATACATGGATAATCCGGTGATCATCTAATGAGTTAAGTATATAATTTAACATCATTTGATGTGGATATTGTCATATAGTTCAATGTCATACGACTATGATGTGGGGATAGGTAGTTTTATTCTATATAGCTTAGACTTGGATGGGGATACACCCCAAGGGGAACCATGTCAAGGAAAGTGGAAGATGTAGAAAAGGAATATTTTCTGATATAAGTAAGATATTTCCATTAGTGATTCCACATTTAGGGATTATGTGTCCACTGATCATGCACCTTTGGGTGCATAATGGTATATAAACTGCTATGGAGGAGTGGAAATAAAGAGTCTCAAAGTTAGGGTGCCTATTCTTAGAAGAAAGAGAAATTTGGGTAACTATTATTAGGAGAAAAAGTTAGTGTAATGGACCAAACCACAATAGAATCAAAGTGGGCAGGCACATGTTTTGGTGGTGCTGATCACACAGTGATTTGGGGAGTGGTTGAACTGTTCTTAGATTGGTATGGGGGCCTCAAGCACTCAACTTTTATGAAAGGGTATTGAATTAAAGGAGGTGACATGGGGAGGCATGGACTATGGTTTTTGTGAAAGTTGGGGTTTTTCAAAAGTTGTGGGTCTTGAAAAGTTCATGGGTCTAGCAAAAGGATATGTTTTGAAAAACAGGGTGATCTTGCCTCAGAGTGAAGTTTTAGTTCCCATGGGGTTGGTTTCATAAAGGACAATTATCTTGTGAAACCCAAACAGTAAAAAAGGAATTTCTTCTTATGTATAGTCCATGTAACTTTACAAAAGGCATCTCCAAAATGGGATGAGGTTCTCAAAAACCCATAGGAGGCGGTTTCATGAAAGATGGCTACCTTTGGGAATAAATTTCCTCTATTACTTGCAAATATTATGAGTTTTACGAATTTAAATATTTTTTAAGAAGCTAAAAGGTCACCTAACATTAAAATTAAGACATGGGGAGGTATTTATAGGCCCAAAATAGGCAAAGTAATTGTTTTTAAAAAATATGGAGGCTTTCACAAAATCTTATGAGTTTTGTGAAGTGATGGGGTTCCGTGAACCAGAGTTATGGTGCACGAAGGTTATCGCATCATCTCTGCATGACTGTGGAACTTTCAAAAACCAGAGTTACACTGTGTGGATGTTACCACCTAATCTCTATTATTTGGGGTCTTTTTTGAACTATATCCATTCAAAAATATTATGAACTTCATGAACCAGACACTTCTGTGGATTTTCAAGCTATTTTGGTATGAATTTGTTCCAAACTAGATACACCTTATTTGAACTATCCTATTAAATGTTTATTTTGGAATAAAAACTTTTTATTATGACCAACCATGTAAAATGGAAGTGAAAAATTAATCATATCCCTCCTTGGAGGTGATAGTACACATGTATTCACAAACGACATTACCATTTTCCAATAGATGAGTAGGATATAGAAAATAGATATACCATTAACATAAAAACATATCGGTATAGTAAAGATACTAATTCCATAATGTTACAATGGTTAAAGAACATTTATAGGAGTTTTAAAAAGAAATAAACATGAAAAATATCATTAATAACCTATACCTCTTCTTCGGGTATCCTCCTTTCAGAAACACCTAAAGGATTCTTGGATGAGTCTTTTGGGAACACCAGTACCTTAAGATATTAGATAAGAATGTTGGGAGAGTATTTGGGTAGTTATTGGTTGAGATAAATGACTCAAGTGGTTTGGATAATAGAGGATAAGAGGCTCACTTTTATAAGTTAGGGGAGTGACACACTTGTAACTATTAAGAATATTAAAATATAATAAAGTCAATCTCATAGGAAAGTGTCTCAAAATTGGATCAAGTTTGAATATAGGATGATAGAGGATATAAATACATTCATCCAATAGGATTTAGAAAAGATTCTAAGATCATTTTAACCCACATATATTTAAAAATATGGAAACCATTTTATCATATTCAATTCCTATAATTTATAGAAAATTATTTTAAAATAAGCATGAATAACGCAATAAAAACCGTTTTTAGAAAAATAATTTTAATCATAAAAATGAATTTATTCTTCTTATTTTCCTATTAAAAACCATTAAATGAATTATAAAATATTTTATTGATTATATTATCTAAATATTTAATTAAAATTATTCATCAATAGTGGTTAATTTAATTTTTTGAGATAAAATCACAATGTACATATACAAATAGTTTTTAAAAAAACAACTCTTTTACTTTCAAATACTTTTATTTTCATTTTTAACCAATTGAAAACTAATGAATTTATTTTATAAATGTGTAGAACATACATTTTCATAATTTATTTATTTCTATTCTTACCCACTAATCCAACAAAAATGTGATACCTTTCAAATTTAATAATAATATTTCAATAGTATATTATGGTTTGTTTAAACTCAAAATTTCATGTAAAGAAATATATTAATGACATGAAAATTATATAAAGATAAATATATCACAAAATATTAGGGTTTTAAATTCTACCCCCATTTTAAGAATTTATCTCTCAAAATTCCATAACTATGATATAAATAATTGAGGATAGTTCTGCCTCATCACATCCTTAGGTTCCCACGTAGCTTCCTAAAATTTATAGTTTCACCACAAAACGTTGACTATGTGAGTGGTCTTGTTTCACAACACTTTCTATTTTTGGTCCAAAATCTCCATTATTTGTTCCTCATTAGAGATATCATGCTCCATTATCATGACCTTTGATTTAAGTATATGTGAATAATCATGTATGTACTTCCTTAGGATAAATAAATGAAATATAATGTGTACTTTAGAGAAATTCAGTGGAAGCACCAAGCGATAAGAAACCATCTTGAAATGATCAATAATTTAGTAGGGAAAAATATATATAGGGATATGTTTACCCTTATTTCCAAATATCATAACCATATTCCATGTAGATATTTATAGAAATACCTTTTTACCAACTTCAAATTCTAGATCTCACTGATGATTGTCAATATAATGTTTTGGTCAACTCCGAGCTACCTTGATGTGATTCTAAATAGCTCTAACCTTCACCACAATTTCCTTAGATATCATAGGTCCCAATAGCCTTCATTTTATAACATCATACTAGAATATTATATTTATATACTTCTGACCATAAATGGATCCATAAGGAGCTATTTGAATGATTGAGTGAAAGCTATTTTTGTAAGAAAACATGAACCAAGAAAGGTATTGATCCAAACCACCTTGAAAATCCAAAAAATATTCCCTTAATATTTATTTTAGGGTTTTAATGATTCTATAATATTGGAATATATATTTGAGGATGATATAAATATCTAAAGTTCAACTTTATATTGAATTCTTATAGAATACTTATCCATAATTTTGAGGTAAATCTCAGATCATGGTAAAATTCAATAGAATGTGGAACCACATGAAACCTTAGAATTACTTAATACATATCATAAAAATATGATCAAGAGATAGATCTTCTCTGATTTCAATTAAATTTGTTAACTTTGTAAGGTATTTGAATATATATCCTTTAGATGTTTTAGGGAGTCTGACAATGAAATCTACATTGATGTTTTCCCATTTCCATTCTAGTATGGGAATTGGTTGTAACATCCCCTTAGAATTATATCTCTAAATATTAACTTACTAACATAACAGGAATCAAGATATATAGTATGAAATATCCCTTTTAATGTTATCCCACCAGAAATACTCTTTTTGATCTCTATACATCTTCATACTTCCAGGATGTGTAGAGAATGACGAACTATGGGGTTCATCCAACAATTACTTATTTAAATATGATATTTATGGGACACATACTCAATTACTAAACAAAATCATTCCATAATAATTATGGTTTAACTCAAGAACATTACTCACCTTGTTTTATAGTTCAACATCTTCCTTCTATGCCCATTTAATTATCATATGAATAGATGGTTGGAAATTCATCCGAGAAAGATATGATCTTTCTCCCTTAATTATGATTTAAAGTTAAATATATTTTAAATCCATAAGTATTGGATCTATTTAAAAACTCGTCATTGAAATACTATTATGGTTCTTACGAATTTGGGAATTAGTTATCTTGTTCACCTTTTAAGGTGGTAATGTATTGAATAATCATAATATTTAATCAACTTTAACCATATCCTTTAGCGTATATTCAATTATTTCTATGTGAATATATACATTAATATTTTATGATCACTATATATATATATATATATATATATATCATATTTTCCATATAATTATAACATCTCAAAATTTTTAATATTGAAATTACCACCGCCAACTCTAAATCATGAGTTGAGTAATTTTGCTCATGAATTTTCAATTGTACTGAGTCATAAGAAATCACCATATAATTATGCACGGGTATTTATCCTAGTCCCTTATTTGATGCATCAATATATATCAAAAACCCTTTTACACTGTAGGGTAGTGTGAGAACAGGTGAACCAACCATCCTCCTCTAAAGTTCCTTGAAATTTCCCTCACATTCATCTATATAAAGGAACTTGACTCCCTTCTATGTCATCATGGTTAGTGTATTTTATATCAATTAAAAATCTCTCAAAAATCATTGGTAGTATCTATCCAACCTAATAAAACTATATATCTCGCTTACTTAGGTTGTTCTGGGATATTTCTTAATAACTTATGTCTTTTATGGATCCATATATATACCCTCTCTTGAGATTATATGAACCAAGAACAAAACATTATATAGATATAATTAAAACTTGTTAATTTTGGAATATAAATTATCCTTACTCAAGGTATTTAAAACAATACCCAAATGATATTCATGATCTTCATTTATCTTGGTATATATAAGAATACCATCTATAAAGACTACCAAAAATAAACCAAGGTAATCTCTAAAGACTCTATTCATTAAACCATGATGATAGCAAGGGAATTGGTAAATATAAATGGAATCACTATAAATTAATAATTATCATACCTTGTATGAAATTTTTCCTTGGGTACATCATCCTTGATCCTCAATTGATGATATCCAGAATGAAGGTCAATCTTGGAAAAGTATCGATCTCAAAATAGTTTATCAAACAAGTTATCAATATGTGGTAGAGGATACCTATTATTGATAGTAATATTGTTAAGTTATTTATAATCAATGTAAATATTCATTGAAACATATTTATTATTAAAAAAAATAATAGGTTAACCCCATGGTGATGTGCTAGGACATAAGAATCCCATATCAATATTTTCCTGCAATTACTTCTTCAATTCCTGCAACTCTATTGGGTCCATTCTATATGGAGTATTTGAAATAGGTATAACATCGGTTATAAGTTAAATTGAAAAATAAAATTTATTATTCTAGTGAAAACTAGGAAAGTTTTTAGGAAATACATCATCATATTCTCAAACTATAAGAATATATTCAATTTTTGATTTTCTCCCAAACCATTTGAGATAAATATACCTCATGAATAAGTAATAATACCCATACAAAAAATTAATTTCCATTGGAAGTTCATATTCATATTTGCATTGAAATATGATCATAGGTTTATTTAGAATATAAATGTTACTTCTATTCCATGTAAATTAATATGGTATCTATATAAATAAATTCAATCCATGCTCAAAATAACATTAAATTTAACTAGATGAAGAATCACAATGTTTCCAGGAAGAAAATTCCCACAAAATTCTATGAAAGAGGAGATATATACTTGAGATGTGATAATAATACCATTGGAGTTTTTATTAATAATTCAATATCTAATCATTGATGTGGTGATATGACACCATTAAGAAATTTTTTAGATACAAAAGAGTTTGTAAAACTAGAATCAAATAAGAAATTTTTAGTTCTAGATGGATGATAAGTACACGTTTCACCACTTCAATATAAAGACCCACTTAATTGGTTGTGATATCATTATATTTATATTTATATCTTGGAATAAGTGGTTGAAGATGCTGATTTTTTTCATTAACCCTTGGATTTGATAAATGGTTGGCATATTGCCTATACTCCTTGTAGTTATTTCATTAGAGTATGGGTGGTACATTAATCCTATCTTTCTACCCATTATTTTTATTGTATTTACTATTTAAATATACTAAAAATTAAATTTCTCAAATACCTTACTTTCCATACTTGAAACATTTACAAGTCCCTTGGGGAAAATTTCCCATACTCCTTTTTCCACACTTTTGGCATAAATTAAGAATCATTTTCTTTCCTCCATGGATTTTTTATTATAATTTCCTAAAAACTAAATCTTTATATTATTATAAAAACCATGATAATTATGGGAATATATAATTTACATTTATACCTTGATATAAAATCAAACAATTTCTTCATAGATACTAAAGAAACTTATAGATAACACCTTTTAGAGAATTCATTTTGGTCTACTGAAGAACTAATCAATTTTTCTTTCAAGGTTGATGGTAAAACAAGAAGTGTACCTCACGAGTCTTGTAAAATTTTCTTCATAGGTACCAATATATTCATCATATTTCTACTTAATCTAAAGGAATTACATTTTAATTTTTTATGAAGAGTTTGAGGAGAGTACTTAATGAAAAATATCCTCTCAAACTCATCCCATTCCAGAGAGTTGATTTGTTAATATTAAATAATATTATTATTAATATTCTAACATTGGTTTGATTTTACTTCCAAATGATACACTTTTAGGAAAAAAATTTCATTCTTTGAGAACTAGAGTATAGAAAATACCTTTTCAGTGGTGCTGATCCATTTCTCAATAACTAGTAGACCAGATGAACCACTCGAAGAAGGTGGATTTTTCCACATTAAAGAATCAAGATTTTTTGGTCCCTTATTTTATCATTTGGAATCTCAACATGATCTATTGATTTATAGAGTTTCATTATCATAACATCAATATTTTTCATTCTAGATCCCATTGTGTTTTGTCTATCAATAGGTCAATCATTACATTGTCCAAAAAATTCATTGTAAAAATGATTCATTTTGGTTATATCCATTAACTAAAACCAATAATCATAGTATATAAACAAATATATAATAATTAGAGTGAGTAATCATATAATGATAGAAATCATTCATGAGATATCCTAAATTATGACACTTTTTTATCAAAATGTGACACTTTTAGGTTCACTCTATATCACTCTCAATTCATCATAGGTTTTATTAAGTTATATACACATATTATTCATAAATGAATCTCCACAAATAACTAAACTATACCCTGATACAAATTGAGGAAACCCAAGCACAAAATACATAAATATCACATCATTTTAGATGAATATTCAATATATTTCATAATAATACTCACCTGAGTACCATAAAGGTTTATTGATTTAGAAAAAAGATACATAATTATCATATTTAATAAAATATATTTAATATCTCCCAAAATATTCTTATCTCATACAACTCTTCTAAGACATTTAATACTTAAAACCTTTCTTCATAACCTTAGGAAAATGGAAGCATAAGAATGGGTGAGCTTAGATTCTCAGTGAGGGTAAACTTGAGAGATATAAATCGATGCTTATAAGAAATAAAAATATATGAATAAGGATGTTATATCATGATTATAACTTATAATTTTCATACAAAATGATCCATAGATCACAAATCATGAGACATGGAATAAATATTTACCATTTTAAAAGATATGAGTGAGAAGAGTGAGGAATCATCATTAATCAATCATGATACATGAGAGAATATCAAGAGCATAAGAATATATCACAAGAATTTTATGGCATAATCATAAGCATAGAAGATTATTTCATTAGTAAAGTATCACTAACAAGATTATCATAGTGGAAAAAGTACCATAATTGATTTTTTTTACTCCCTATTCCATTATTTCCTTAGTCGAGGTTCACTCCCAAGAATATTATATTAGAAAAATTCCCATACCAAACTAGGTTCACTTCCCATTCCAATCCATATTATCTCATGGTATATAAATCATTATCCAAGTCATTTTAGGGATTTAATGGATCCACTTATCACATAATGAAAACCATACATATATATTTCATAAGATCATAAAAACATTCATCAATTAATCATAGCACAACCCATGGTAAAGCAAAAAGTTTCATAAAAATTTCATCATCACATAATCATAATAAATTTAGGGAAATAACATTATGGTATCATTATACCATATCTACAATTATCCTTTTATTAATAATTCTTCATTAAAATGGACATTTGGGTAAAAACAGATCCATTTTCTATGAATGTTCCAGTTCAATGGTTTTGATCCTTGCACATCGGTCATGGTTTAACTATATAAATAATATTAATCATGTAATAAGTATCATAATTATTCATTATATACAATTTTATAACCATTCATATAAATCTGTGATCAAAAATTAATTACATCACTTTGTGAAGACCGTAGTCAATACGTGCGCACAAGTAATGTTTCCACTTTTCTATGGATGAAATGAAACAAAGGTAAATAATAATTCAGATTTATTTAATAATAATTATATCATAAATATCATATATATTCATTAAATACATTCTTATAAAAATCCATTTAAAAATAAAATGAAAAATGAATCACATCATTTTGTGGAGGTGGTAATCCACACGTATACATGAGCGACATTATCATTTTACAACATATGGTAAAGAGATATAAAATAGAAATAAAATTAACATAAAACATATAATTATAGTAAATATAATTATTTAATCATATTAACATGTTCAAATATATTTTTTATGAGGTTTAAGAAGAAAGGAACATGATAAAGATCGATAAGAACATATACATCTTCTTCGGGTATCCTCCTTTGAGGAGCACCTTAAGGCTTCTTGGATGGGTATTTTGGGACAAAAAAACTCAAGGTAATTTATAAGGATATTTTTAGATTATTTTTTAGATATTTTCAGAGATAAATGGATCAAGTGGCATGGATAAGAGAGGATATTAGGTTCCCTTTTACAAGTGAAGGGAGTAACACACTTATAATTATAAATAATATTAAAATATAATATAGTCACTCTCATGAAAAAGTGGATCCAAATTGGATAAAGTTTGAATATAGGATAAAATATTACATAAATAAATTCATATAATTGGATTTATATAAGTTTTAGGTCATTTAACCCTTATCTCTTTAGTTTAACCCATTGTTATCCCCTTTAACCTTTATCGTAACAATGATTTTTTACCTTAGTTACTATTCATAATGACAAAAAATGAAAGTGTAATCAATAATTTTTTTTGAAAAAATGATTAAAAATATATAAAACACTTTATAAAATTCAATTTCTATAAGTGTAATAAATTTATTTTAAAATAAGCACATAAAATGAAACAAAAATCGTTTTTAGAAAAATTCATTTTTTGCATAAAATTGAATTTATTCTCATTACTTTCATAGTAATAACTATTAAATGAATATTAAAATTATTTTATTTAATATATTATATAATTTTTTTATAAAAATTATTTATTAATAGTGATTAATTTAATTTATTAAGATAAAACACATTTCTTGCATAAAAATGTTTTTCATAAAAACCACTCTTTTACTTTCAAATGATTTTCTTTTAATTTATAACCAAGTGATAAAAAATTAATTAATTTTATACTTGTGTAAAAAATATTTTTTTTCATAATTTATTTAGTCATATTTATACCCACTAATCCAATAGTTAGGCAGTACCTGTCACATTTAATAATAATATTTCAATAGTATATCACGATTTGTTTATACTAGGTGTCATGTGTAATGAAAACTATCAAATAAATCAAAATTAATTAAAGATAAATATATCAAAAAATATTGAAGTTCTATAATGTGAAATTTACCTAGGTGATTCTTCCCATATTCTTGACATGTGGGAAGTTGAATTTTTTATCTTCATGGGTTTTATCACTTAAACTCCTATAAAAATCCATTTTCTATTATTTGGTGAATTAGGAAATTAACCTTAGTTCAGGTTGTTAATAATAAATTGAGATTTTGGTTAGGAATAACCATAATATTTTTCATACTAGGTCCTATCCTATTTGGTTTCTCATTCAGACAACCACCACATTTCCCTTCACATCCATCATTAACTTGGTTCCTATTGGTTCCAACCATTTACTAAAACAAAAAATGGATAGCTTTTGTATATCAAATAAAATAATAATAAACCATATTATGATGAGGATAAATACCAATATATCCTTAAAAATTTAATCTTCTATCCAACTATTTTGATTCATCCAAAAATAACCATATTTCTCAATAACATATTAACCTTTAATATTGTAGAATATTTTTAACTTATGATCCCAAGACATCATATTAATCCATGATGTTTTATAAATATTTTAAATTATACTCATATAATAACATAATAACCTATAAATTTATCTATAACCTTATTTGATAACAACTATAGTATCCCATACTCGTACTCCCAAATCTGGTGCTAAAAACATAATCTTCACATACTAGTTTTGATACCAACTCAAGTGACCCAATTTTAACCTTACATACTTACAAAATAAATGAAATTATTGATTCAATTACATAATTAATATATTTTTATGTTTATATCTTCAGATAATTATGAAAATCATCACTTAAAAAAACCCATATATTTCTCATTCCATGGACATTTTTCTCACTATACCCAGATTATCATATTCAATAATAAGCCTTCAACATCTCCCACAAAATTCTCCACTCATGATACCCTTCTAGATATATCATATGTATTAATCCTATTCATAACCCAGGGAAATGGAAATATAATAAGGGTGAGTTAAAACACTCAATAAGAGAAAGCATACAACAAAAGAAATCATGAATATATGAGGCATAAATAATATGGTAGAGTGAAAAATCAATTAATATTCCATTTAATAAATAAATTGAGCATGAAATTCATACATTGTTAATATCAATGTATTAATCACCTAGAAAATAAAAAAAATTCATGATTATGGAATAAATAATGTTATACTTCATAATATTATCATCAATGCCTCATTCGAAGACATCATACATAAATAGGTAAGGCATACACCAAACACCCAATCTAGTTTGTCTCATGAAACCTATTGATGTATCAAGGGTATATCTAATATTAATCCCCACTCTTCACTTACTAATTACAATGTATTCATTATATGAAATAAATGAATAATAATACAATACATAATCAACATTACCTGGTAATAAAATTTTTTATTAGGAAACTAACATAATAAATGTCAATATTTATCCAGTATATAATCAACCTAACATAACTTTCAATAATTATCTATATTTAACTAATAATTTTATATATTTTCAATGTTTCCCCAGTCAATAAATTATCTATCCTTCTTAGTAAATACCCCCAATCTAATTTATATAAATTAGGGTGTCTGAACCATATAGAGTAATTGGTATACAGTTAAGTCAATAATATAAATGATGTAGAATACATACATGATAATAAAGTAAATGGATATAAAGGAGAATATCAACTCATTATAAATGAAAATTTTATAATAAATAAAATCCATTTGGAAAATAGAGAGAAAAATTGAAGCAAGGAATTTGAAAAAGAGTTTTCCTTTAAATATTTTATAACTCCGTTGAAAAAAAATTTAAAAAAAATTTAAAAACTATTTTCGTGAGACATCAAAAATACATTTTAAACATTACTTGTAAAATAATTTATAATAACTGAATCTTGAAAATTAACCATACTTATGTAAGAAAATGTAAAGTGCAAGATAAAAATATACATAAGTGGAGTGAAATCCCTTTTCAAAACCTTTTTAAGAAAAATTAACATTTAACTTTAAAAAATAATAGAATAAAGATAATATATATTACTATAAAAAACCATCAAAAATTGGAAAATAAGCTAAATCATGAAGAAGGGTAATGATGATTGGAAAATTCATTCATATTAAAAACATTTAAAAAGAGATTACTTTCACACTTTTGTAAATAATTTTTGTAAAAAAACTTATTAAAAAAACATTAAAAATATTCCTTTTAACCTTTTGAATTTAAAGTCAAATTTAATAAAAATTAATATTTAGAAATCATTGATGTATAGAAAATAACATAAAAAAAATAAAGAATATGGACATGGAGGAGAAATGTTCCCAAACGAAAAGGAGAAATAAGGTCTTATTTTTATATAAGAATTATCTTGGTTTATTTGAGTACCAAAAAGAGGAAAAAAGGGAAAAAATATATGAAAACTCAAGAAATAAACAGAGGAGAATAAATTATTTTTGTAAGGTGCCAAATTTCTAAATTCTTTCCCATTGTGTTTTCCTAGGGCTCAAAAGTGTTATGAGGAATTTCATAGGAATTTTTAAGGTTAGAAAAGAGTTTTTATCCTTTTTAGGGTCACCACACCATGGCGGTAGACATGTTTCTAACCGTTTTAATGCTTTCTTGGATGCTTGAGAATGGGGTAGGCCATTTCAGCCCAAAGTATTCTAGAGTTTGTCATGGAGATGGAGTTTGGTTCTAGTGTATACCATGAAGAGTAAAATGTCTTGGATAACTATTTCAAAATGAGTTTCACTTGAGGGTTATGTATGTGAGAAATGGGAATAGATAAATAGCTTGGGAATCCATTTTAGAGATGCTAGTTAGGGTGTAGAGCTTGGTAATCAGTGCTATTGAAAATAGGTAGGTGTAGAGTCTCCATGACATAGTGTTGATCATTGGGGGGAGGGGGGGGGGGTAAAACAACTTAGGTATCTTCACCACACTATATTGGAGGTTTTTGTGGAAGAAAAAAAAATGTTTGATGAGAGTTTTAGATGTGCACGATTCATGGGATTCAAACACATTGATAACTGAATCAAGATTTTATCGGAGACACCATGGGAATTTTGGGAGTTCACCACACTATAGTGAAGTCTTTTGAGATTTCTCTATAAATAGAGGGCCCATGATCTCTTATTTTGGATTTTCACTCCTTTTCTCAAACCATATCTGACACATATACCTCTCATCACCCTAAAACTATGCCTTGAATTGTTTAAAAATCTTGGAGCATCTAGTTTTGGATCAAGGTATCTTCCCTCTTCTCCATTAATAATCATTACCCTCTTCTTCTTTCCTTTTAGAAACCAACTTTTTATAGTGTTTTCCATGTTTAGGTTCTGATTGTGTTTCTTTCAGTTTTGGCAGTGTTTCCTTAAGCAGTGGTTGATCCTTGATTGTTTGTTCTTTTATGGAGAACATTGAGCCTATAATTAACATAGGGTATTTGTTACTTATCATTTCTTTATGTGTAAGTGTGAATTAGTCATTATTTATATAGGATAATAATCTAGTAAGTGAATTTTATGTTGAACATTTAATCAATAATCGAGAAAATTATAAAGAGAATAATAATTGTTGCATAATTTTGTTTAATTTCTTCATTGTAATTAATCACATGCCAAGGAATAATATTATTGTAATTAATTAAATAATTGAATTAAAACTTGAATCATATACCATAACTTAAAGGTTTACATTTCTTTAAATACATAAATCAAAATAACAAAGATGTCATCACATACTAATATGTTAACTTCTTTTTATCACATAATGAGAATTTTTTACAGTTATGGATATTAATTAATTGAAATTAGAATGATCTCATGTTTAATATATGTTTCTGACACTTTCATCAGGGCACACTTGTCCATCTACTTGAGTACGAAAGGCGCGGTTTTGTTTCCCCACATTCCTTCTTTCTAAAGGCAGGTGGAATCCGTCGCTTGTTCAGGGACATTTGCTCCTTGATCGAAATAGGATGATGGGATGTCGGTTCTTCCTTCTGTGGATTATTCCTCGGAACTTGTCACATAGTCTAGGTCTCCCTTATAGATTTAATACATTGTTCGTGAAACTCTTCCTAGTGCCATATCTTCATGGACACCAGTTAATTATACTACTTCTGTCGGGACATTCCAAAGGGTTCGGTCAGGGAAGCAACCTTCATTCAGGGGAGTAGTCACATTGGATATCACCAACGTGTCTGGATGCTGGGACACTGGCGTGTCTGGGTTTCTTCCCCTTATTATAGGGCTTCTCAAGGGTGAGTAAGCCCGAAGCATCCCACATCGAATGCGGGGAATTTTATTCCATGGGCATATATATGAGGTTTTCCTCATCTTCCCAAGTTTAAAAAAGGGTATTCCATGAGTTTAACGTCTAGTGGAGATAGATCAGACTAATCAAAACACTGATTAGAATGGATCAGATGGGTGCAACCTATATAGGGAACACCAATGTTGGGGACAACATATGGTTAGCTTCCTAATTATTGTTAAGGGGAATGGGGAATGAGGTGGCATGATCCCACCGGAATGTGGTGGCCCGGGTAAGAATCAGGATGGATAATGGAAGGTTTAATGAAGTGGATATAGAATGAGATGGATTCATCTCAAGGACGACGATGAAGTTGGTCTTGAGTCACGAAGAGGATTCCTACGTATCACGGTGGAAGGGAATCAAAGTCCTCATAGTTCATTTGACGACGACTTACCATCGATTGGGGATTTCAATGGCTTACTACTGGATGGGGTCACAACAGCTTACCTTTGGATGGGGATGTCAACGACTTACCACTGGAATGGGTTGAAAATAGCTTACCGCTGAATGGGGTCACAACTTATTACCGCTGGAATGGGTCGCAACAGTTTACTGCAGGAATAGGTCACAATGGATTACTGCTGGATGGGTCACAATGGCTTACCACTGGATGGGGTCACGATGACTTACCGCTAGAATGGGTCACAATGGCTTAATGCTGGATGGGGTCAGGATGATTTACCACCGGATGGGGTTGAACCTCATAAAGGCTTCCTACGTACCCTATCTAGAAGAAAAGGATAAAATCCCACGTAGTTCAGGATGGGTTGGGAACTGACATGAAGATGGCCGGGACTGCTGGGTGTTGGGCTTGGACCTCATGGAGGCTTCTTATGTACCTTACCTTAGCAAGGATCAAAGTCCACGTATTTCGGGATATGGGGGAAATTGGGGGTCTTACGCTCTGAGACAGACTAAGGTGTTGGTGAACTGATGTGAAGGGGGTCGGAGCGACCAATGGGTGGTGGTCTAGAACCTCAGGGAGGCTTCCTACATACCTTTCCTTGTAAAGGATCAAAGACCTCATAGTTTGGGTATGGGTGTTGGAAGAATGTCTTGAATGGGGTCAGAATAACCAATGGGTGATGGGATTGAACCTTAAGGAGTCTTCCTACGTACCTCTCCTTGGAAAGGATCAAAGACCTCGTAGTTCAGATGGTGTTGGAGAACCAACGTGAAGATGTCCGGGACTACTGGGTGTTGGGATTGAACCTCAGGGAGGCTTTCTATGCACCTCTCCTTGGCAAGGATCAGAGACCTTGTATTTCAGGTGGGTGTGGGGCTTACACTCTAGGCTTCCCAAAGAGGATTTCATGGTCGGTTCTTACTCTAAGCCCACGTGATTCATGATCGATGTGAGAAACAAGAGACAATAAAGACCTGATGATCACATCACAGAAGGTGCATCCGTGGGATGTGGAGTAGGGATTACACATAGTTAGCGACCCAAAGAGGAAACAGGGGATTACGCGTGGTATGCATCCCAGAGAGGAAATAGGGGCTTACTCGAGGATGGAGGCCTGTATGGTGACAAATCTCAGTGGGAGAGGGACTTGGCCCCCAGGAAGAGAGGAGGAGTAGGGGTTCTACCCCCTGCATAGAAGGCTAGGGGCTTACACCAGGTTGGTTGCCCTTTCCCCGCGGATAGACACCACTCTGATAAAGAGGATCTCATTCCATGTGAGGAATAATCTCACTCCCGTGGAGACCAGTGGGCATACAGAATGCCCAAGGTGGGGGAACCCCATGTCTGACACATAGGGCATGATTACTGTTTAACGTCATGTTTTGAGGACAACGGTGCTTGGTAGTTTAATGTCCTGTAGCTCGGATGAGGTGGGATCACTCCGCACCCCTAGGAATTACATAACTGATACCCGTCCACTCTTGAAGGAAGGAAGACATCAGTAATGATGTGGTTGGGGGGTGTTTTAGAGAAAACCATTGGGGGGTCCAAGTTATCATGTCTATGCGAAGAAGCAATAGCTATTAGCGTGCCTATGTGAAGAAGCACAAGGAGAAGCAACACAACAGGCAGTATCGTCTAAGGGACTTTGAAGTTAATTCGTGCAAACCTGAATGGCCGCACGAGAAAGGGGTGTGTGAAGAAACTATTTTGGGAGTGGGAGGCACCTGAAAATGATGTTTGGAAGAGATACATTGAACATGTGCACATAAGGAGGGAGGTTTGTGCGCAAAAGGAACAATTGCGCAGAAAATGCCGTGTCAGCACGCAATTGAGGCACTTGTGCGGAAGAAGACTGGGCCGGTGCGCAATTGATCCGCTTGCATGAAAAAGGTCGGAATGGCACGCAATTGATCCACTTGCGCACAAAAGGATGGGTCGATGCGCAATTGAGCCTCTTTTGCGAAAAAGGATGGGCCGGCGCGTAATTGAGCCTCTTGCGTGGAAAAGGCTGGGTCAGCGCGCAATTGAGCCGCTTGCATGAAAAAGGCCGGTCCAGTGCGCAATTGATCCACTTGAATGAAAAAGGCTGAGCATGTAAAGGGGATATGAGGTTTTGTATAAAAATAGAGGATATTTCACACAAGTCATACAGTTTGCAAGCAATTTGAAGGGATTGTGCGCAATGGGAACAAATTGCACACAATTGGAAGGGATTACGCACAGGGGGAAGGACTCAAAGGGATATAGGCGAGGGTCAAGCTTGAGTGGTCTCACGTGAAGGAGGACCCCTGGACGACCTGTTGCGAAAAATACCATACCTGAAAGCCATATTTTGCATGCAGAAGAGGTGGATTTCACGCAGAGGAGACAGTTCAAATTCTTCAGCCAAAAGAAGTTGAAGGGGAACCCTTTTATTTATAGGTGCTCGAGGTCGCCTGATCCGTGCGGAAATAGGTCCACATGAAAGTTTGCCCATCTGTGTCGGCAGCACAAAAAATCTTCCGTGCGAGGGAGGTGCACGCAAAATTACTGTCTGTGGTCGACGGCGTGGGAGTTTGCACGCCGGGGTAGAATTTTCCACACAGCGCGGGATTTTGCGCACTGGGGCGGCTGTTTCTACGTGGCGCAGAAGTTTTTGTACAAGTGTGGAAAATGACCTTGGATCCTGCGGTTTTCCGTGCGGGAGAAATTTTTTTCACGCACACCTTATATTTTTTCACACGGCCCTTCCAGGTCCCCCAAAATGGATCACCGGATCAAAATATGTCCTCGCTTTGTCACGTCAAAACCTCCTTCAGCCCTTGAGTGTTTTTTGGCGTCTACAAATTCCCCCCTCGGAATCGGATCGGCGAAGGGATGCAAAGGTCATATTTCGAGTGAAACGCCAAAACACATAACTTCCTGGTGTTCGTGCGTGAAAAACCCATAGGTGCATGGAAAACTGAGAATTTGCGCGCAAATCGCTTTCCGCGCATGTGAAAAATCCCTGCTCCACTCCTATAAAAGACCCTTGCGGGTCCCTCATTCCATATGGATTTGTCTTGCGCGGTAAGTCCTGAGCTCTCGCGCATGAAAAACTTTCCCTATATTTCACGAAAAACCTCTTCAGTTGTGCATAATTCCCCATGTTTAGCCTTCGTTTTACGTGCAGACCCGAAGCTTTTCTTTCCACGACCTTAGTTTTTCATGCCTACTCATGATTTTTCACAAGAACTCCGGATTTTTCATGGGAAATTCTAATTTTTCACGCAAACTTCTATTTTTTCGCACGAAATCCTTCTTTTTCACGCCACCTCCTCGTTTTTCACTCCGAATCCTTGAGACCTCACCAGAAGAAGATGGGTTTCAATTGGGCTGACACTGAGAGAGAAGCTACATTCACCGCTTGAAGGGCTAAGATGGTTTCCAACCCTGAGGTTTATGGCACCTGAAAGATTGTATCCAACAACCATAATCTCTTTAACATGTTTAACCTAGCCCAAAAGGAGTATGCACTGTCCAAAAATTTTCCAATATGGGACTTCAGTATTTTGGAGGAGGTAGTGCCCCGATTTGAAGTAGACCCACCACAGTTGTTGGTGACCCACGAGGATGACCTAATTCGATATAATATCCCCAAAAATGGCCATCTTACCAGAGAAACCAGGCATATGAATGTTTACACCCTGAATCCCAGGACCATAACCATTTTGGGAAGTGACCCGGTCGCAAAGGAATCCCCGACCCATTACCAAGTACTTTCCGACAGAGTGTCACTGACAAAACTAAAGGCTGGATACAGGATTGGGATATGTGGTATGGGGGAAATTTTACCAGTGAATGGGCCTAGGCGTATTGGGTGCACCAGACGTGTGACCAGTTTTGGTCCAAACTGCGTCACATTGGGTTGTTCGAGGCGGTGTGGACGTCGCAGTTCCATTTCTACCGTCTGCATGAACTTGGGCCTGAGCTGCTTACCTGATGGTCCCTTGATACCAATAGCTTCCATATTCACCATGGGGAAGTTGGTATCAGCATTTGGGACATTCATTGTATCCAGGGTATCCCTTTGGATGGGCACCAGTACGATGAATTCCTTCCGACAAAGAACATCTGGGGAGATAGATCACAAACTCCTATCCTAACATGGCATCTGTTGGAGATGGCTAAGGAGAGGCTGGGGGTCAAGGAATTTTTGAAGGATATTGTTTACAAAAAATGGTTTAGCTTGTTTATGCTAAAGGATCCAGAAGTCAAGATGTCGGGGTGGGGAAGGCAGTGTCCGACCGCGACACAGAGGAGTAAGAGCAGATCATACTGAAGGATCCTAGTTGCTGGGGAATTTCAACCATGGGGATTTAGTATAAATGAGAGTCAAGATCTAAACATTCAATACACCGAATTTCTGGCAACCTTCTTGAGTGGGTGGATCCTACCAGTGATGGACACAAGGATGGGAGTTCATCCAATGACATTGGTGATGGCTGTCATCATGGCCGCAAATCATAGGTTCAATATGAGAGTCCCCATGTTAGCCCATTTGTACACCATCCTGGGGAACATTTCAAGAGGGGGCTCACCAAGGAGGATATGTGGTCCCCTCAAAATCCTACATGGATAGATCATGGCTCATTGCGGTGGATATACCTTTACAAATTCCATTCATCCTCCGGGTAACGGCTTGCGGCCTTCCTTGCTAAACATTGCAGGGGTCATGATGTTGATGCTCAATGAGGAGGGGTTAGGATCAGAATCAGAAATCATGAAAACTTCACTTTCATCCCATTACCAACTCTAACTGGACAAATGATAGACAACGGGTAGGGATCACTGGATCAAAGAGAATACTTCTAGAGCATCATGGGTGGGGTTCTTTTCGCCCGGGTTAATGGGAAGATCTTTTGTGATCCCTATGTGCCATCAATATTCTCCAGGAAGTTCGGATGCCTCCAGTGGATTCCGAAGAAGGTGTATACAGATGTCCGGGAGGAAAGGCATCCCTGTACTCTTCTCCAAATGTGGCTGATGTTCGTAGCCCAGGGCTCTGGCGACATCGTTACCTTTCCCCCCACTGGAGTTTATGATGGATTCTCAATAGTATATGTCAAAAATTGGGCCATAGCATACCCTGAGGGTCTTCTACTTAAGCGAGTTCGACGGCTCAAGGTAACCAGTGTAGAACCTGGGCGGTGAGAGAGCAGACAAGGCGTTGTTGGGGAGGAAAGGCCGAAAGAAAGTCGGGCCAGTGGGCCCACACAGGCCAGGACTACATTAGTGGGAACGTCGCACGACATGGCTGTGCCTTCATGAACCAGGGGGAGAGAGGCTCACATAGCAGTCAGGGAAACTCCCAGGAAGAAAATAATATATCTGCTTCATCCTTCCAATGATGAAATCTTCCCAGCTCTATGGTCGTCCTGATTGACCCTATAACAGTCGATGGTCATCGAAACCCTCTGGGAAAAAATAATACGAGATGAAATATAGCTGTCGGAGGTTTGAATCATCTGGGTTGATGATAGGGTAAACTTCCATCATCAGCAAACATACCTGACGGCCATGGATGCATATGTATGCCAACGAAGTCACCGTGAGAAACCACCCCTCCTGGTGAAGGTAATGCTCAGCCAGAAGCATGATCCAGACAAGATGCTACCTAAGGATGACGATAGTGATGAGGAGTCAAAGGGCAGTGAGACGGAAGAGAAGGAGGTGGAAGGATAAGGTGAAAGAGGGGGTGAAGGAGAAGGTGAAGGAGAAGATTATATCAAAGGTGGAGGGTCTCAGGGGATGTCCCACCAAGGGAGTCTCTGGGAGAGTGGATAGATCATTGGATCTGATGTAGACATAACCGAGCTACATGAGGTATGTCTCAGCACTTATCTATCATTCCCCCTCGTTTTTTTTTCATTCCTTTTTTTTCTTTGTAACACTCTATTAGATATCCTTATTTTTCTCAAGGGAATTTTGGCGTCGACTAAGAGGCTCCATCTAGGGGGGGGGGGGGGGGGGGCTCCAATAGAACAAGGTGGGGAGACGACGCCCATTATTGAGCTAACGAGTGCTGAGGGATCCCCTACAATGATAAATCCTATAGCAGCTAGAACACCTAAGGATGATGCTTTGGGATCTTGTAAGTTAATTTCGTTAACACCGGTATTTACCATTGGAAAGCTCAGTTGATCAGGGTATTCATTGTTTGTGCAGTGATCACAGCCTTGGAGGATCTTCGGGCGGCCAAATCCAGGTCATCCGCAATCAATTCAATGGAAAATGTGCCATCCCATTCAGAGCATGCTTCCCAAACCGAGTCGGCCTCAGTACTCGGTGAGCAAAGGGATGTGGATCTCATTGATATTAATGTTGGGGAGAGGACAAAAGTTGGTGAAGGAGCTACCAAGACCGAGGCGAGAGAGGAAGGTCTACCAGGCATTGAAGAGCCTAAACCCTTGGGAGGAATACCCAAAGAAGACCCCACGACTGGTCTCTTGGCTGCTTTCCATGATTATCAACTTGCAGGTCCTAAGGAGATAGATGATTATGATTTGGAGGCATCCAATGAGAGCCATATGATGTGGCGTAAGGGGTGGAAATGTATCAAGTCAGTCATCCTTAGATAGAATGTCTAAAATGGATTGGATCGCTCCAGACCTGGCTACACTTTCTCTATGCTGAAGGGGTGGATTCTCACCGTCTTCATTTGACAATCCGTGACTACATGGCCAAGAAGTTACACGAGAGAAGCCGACGCTCTAATATTGACCAGTATCAGAAAGAGTTGGGGAGTACCCAATCATTCTTAAAGGTGGAACAAGAGGTCCAATGACTTGAAGAACAAATGAAAGAAAAGGAGGTATTCATTGCCAACTGTTCTGAGCTTGTGGAGCAATTGAGGGCCCAACTGGCGGATGCCCAAGAGCAGCTAGTGGAAGCAGGTCACCAAATGACTGAACTTCAAACTGAACAGACGCAAGAACAAGCTGGGGAAGGTGCACCATTCTCTATGTCCACTGATGAAGATATGTCTCTCAAGGGATGGGAAGTAATTCTGGAGGCCACAAGCCAAAAAGGTAGTGGCGCTGGAATGATCTATCCAATATTCTGATCCTTAAGGGACCTATTTTGGTCAAACTCATAAAATCATTTCTCCTTACTACCTCTTGTTCTGAATTGCATGTATGGATAAATATATGGATAGATTTATTTACTTGTTTTTTTGGTTTAATTACTTCAAACACAATCCTGAAATGAATAACAATCCATTCTTAAGATCACATGGGTCGTACCTGGTGTGACAAACAAGAAATGCTCGCACTATTACTTTGTTTGAATGTAGGAGTGCCAACCAGGATTTGGGAACCTGAGGGTCAAACAACCAATCCAGATTCCCGAGAAGAGAAGGGAGAGACCTGACTAGATATTGAAGCTCTCAGAATAGTCGAATTACCATTTTCCCAGTGTTCTCTTGTGCATGAATGAGGTAACTCCAGGGGCGCTGGAATAAATCCTAATAGGGGGAAATAGAAGCTGTGAATCACAATACCCATGATTTGGAACACTATAGTGATGGAATGACAATTAAGAATGATTTTTGACCATGTTCGAAACATATTATCCTTATTGTGTTAGCCTAAAATGGGGATAAAAAATGAGGGACGACCGCTGACCATGTTCGAAACACGGGGCCTGACTCGAAATGTCATCTATTAGTCTTCCGGAACATTATCCCAAGATAGTAGGTGAGAAATAGGCCATGCATCCATATTGTTATGGGGGTCCTCTAGATGTTAAAGAGGGAAAGGATCTGAATAAAGGGAATGCAAAGAATAGAGAGTGGAGTGATGGGTTTGTTCGACTGGAGTCCAACACTTTTGAAATACACCACCATGGTGGAAACGCATAAGGTGGGTACATCAGTCTGACTAGGGATCAAACATTCTTCTAAACAGGACCTCTCTGACAAGGAAACTGTTACATCCCAATGTTATTGTGGGGAATCCTGAACTTGTTTAGGGTAAAGCTACCATTTCATGGTTCCCCACAAGAGATCAGGTCAAGGGACCGAAAAAATAAGGAGGAACGAGAATTATGATTCATGGGGCTGGAACTGGAGACATGACTTCTGGGGGTTCCTACATATCCCATGATAATGGTAATCAAGAAAAAATTAGTTCTTGGGGCACGGTGTGGTCAGAGACCAACACTGGTAGGGAGAATCGTCTCTGGAGAGAAAACCGATGCATCCCATGATTAACAGAGGGCATCTTGAACTTGTTTAGGGTAGAACCACAGTTTAGTGTCATGTGTTGAGGACATGTTGTGCGGGTTTGGCCCTTGCACCAAAATAAGCGGTATTTGATATATCTTGTTTGTACTTTAGGATGAATGTGTTTTTTTGTTAAGTGATGGACCTAGGATGAAAGGTCCAGGTATCACCACAGGAATCAATCCATATGTAGGCATTGATGAATGGTATAGTGTGTAACTGATACTAAACATGAAGTCCCATTGGGTGAGGACATCACAATGCAGTGCCGTTTTTTGTCGTGCATCTAGGATGATAATGTCATAGTTTAGGGTCATGTGATGGGACCAACCATGCATTTTTAATGTCATGCATGATAGACACAATAGTTTAAAGTTGTGTGGGACTAAGCATCATAGTTCAAATTCATATGGCTCAGAAATATACAGGAGATATGAGGTTTCAGAGGGGATGCTCACGGCGTGATAAAGCATACTCAACGTGAATAAGGACATAGTCCACACCATACCATGTGCAATTCCGAGGAGGAAACCTCAGGCTGAGGGGCTAGGAAGTATTAGAGGATAAGGGGAAGGAGAAACTATCTCCCAACTGAACTGGACCTGAAGACGAGATGTCCGAGTGTTTCTACGTATCCCATGAGAATGAGAATCAAGCCACACGTAGTTCTTGATGGTGCCTTTTAACTTCATGCGGGAAAACATATAGTTTAATGTCATGTGGGACAGGAAGTGGGGGATAACTCCTAGAAAGGGGCATACGTGGTGTGGCTAATGAAAATCAGATGCGAATGAGGACATAATCCCATACCACGGCACACAATCCCATAGGAGTTAAATCCCCAAAGACAGAACAAATGAGATAAATTAATGGAACTCAAGATGGACCCAAAAAAAAGATGTCTAGGCATTCCTACATATCCAATGGGAATGAGAATCAAGTTGTACGTAGTTCTAAAAGATATCTTAGTTTATGGTCTTAGAGCTTGGACCATAGAGGAGCTAAATCCTTCTAAGTAAGTGCAGACCTCAACCCAATCCCTAAGCCCATGCGAGTCAAAATAAGTGTGGGAAAAAAGGGAGGAAGAGGTTTTTGCAATACCTGGAATGCACCCTCAATGGAAATCGGTGCGAAGCCCTGAGTGATGCCTTTACCATGACTTTTGTCATCCTAATGTGAAAATGCGCACAGAGGGATAGTTCTAGGAGTGTCAAAATTACATTTGGACATGATGGGGTGTAAAATAACATGAATAATGTAACCAACATTCAAGGATTTAAGGGGATATCCTGACGATGTAGGATAAATATTGACCGTGTTTGAAACACAACATCCATATCGCGTTTCCTAAAATGGGTACATCAAATGAGTGTCGACCGCTGACCATATTCACAATGCGGGACTTGTATCAATTTTTTGTATGAAACCCTCTAGGACGTTAGCCTGTAATGGTAGGAGGGCCCTTAGGCCTATTATCCATTCCATTTGGGGGTCCCTTCGGGTGTGAAAGATTATGGAATCCCAAATAAAGGGGAACATGAAGCCTGGAAGGTGGGTGTGAATATGTCCAGGTAAAATATGATACTCCAGATGCTGAACTAGAGTACTCTTGGGCACATTGGTGAATCAACAAAGAGGGTTGAGTGTCTCAACTTGAGAGTGGAATATTTGAAAATATGAGTATAGAACAAGGGAATAAAGAACCCTCAAGAGAAATAGGTACATGGCGTGGTTGTTACAAACCCAACGTGGATGAGGACATAATACCACACGACACCATATACCCCTCCCTGGGAAAGTGCAGGCCAATGGGCCAAGGTGAAGGGGAGATTTCTAAGAGATGAATCTGGGCCCGAAGACTAGACATTCGGGCGGTCCTATGTATCCCATAAGGATGAGAATCAAGCCACACATAGTTCTATAAGAGGGTAACGTGCAGTTTATCGTCATGAAGTAAGGACGCAAATGGGTAAGATACCCCAAACAAGGGAGGTGTACAGTGGAGCGAGTAACCTGATGTGAATGAGGAAATAATCCCATAACACACCATACAATCCTGAGTGAAGACTTGTGTCAGGGCCCGAAAAGGCCAAGGGGCCTGAGGCTAGGCCTTAGATAGAAAGTCCTAGCCAATTTGTAGTTTAATGTCTTGTAGTGAGGATGAAGGTAGGGGTCAGGTATCTCGTCCAGGGATGTGTACAACATGATGAGAAACCCGACGTAAATGAAAAAATAATTCTACACCACACCATACAACCCTAAGTAACAACTTAGGTCAAGGGCCTAAAAAGTCCAAGGGGCCTGAGGCTGGGCCTCAGACTGAAAGTACCGGCCAATTTGCAGTTTAACGTCTTGTAGTGAGGACAAAAGTGATCTTAGTTTAGGGACATAGATCTTGGACTGTATATTCCTAGTTTGATGTCATATTCATGGGAAAGAGAGGGTGAATCATCGTTCTTATGGAAGACCACAAAGAAACAATGATGATTGAGGGAAACTGTTGACCAGGTTCGCAACACAGTATCCACCCTTGTATGACCAGAATTTGGGGGGGGGGGGAACAATTAAGCATCAATCGTTGACCATATTCACAACACGATACTTGTATAAATTTTCCTCCCTCAATACTCTAGGATGTTATCCCATAATGGTAGGAGATCCCTTGGGTCGAGCATCCATGTCATACAGGGGCCCTTCTGGATATAGAAGGTGAAGGAAGCCCAAATGATGGGACTTGTGAAGCATGGATGGGCCTATACTCACAGGATGGACCAAAAATGAAGGTATAAATGCCTTAGGGGGATATGTGTGGTGTGGTGAAATAGCCCAATGTAAATGAGGACAGAAGTCCATAGCGTACCACACAATCCTAAATGAGAACTCGGGCCAGGGGGCTGAAGGGGTCGAAGGACCTGAGGCTAGGAACCACGACCAACTATAGCCATATGGCCTCTTATGTGGGAATCACCTCATCATAACTCCTAAGCCCACATGAGCAATGCTCGGTGTGGGAAACCGTGAGTAGTATTAGGTTCTCCTCATCTCACAAGGGTCATACAACTGACATCACCTGAGGGAGACCACGACTTGAAGATATAGCATGGTAGAATGAGCCACTACACT
Source organism: Viscum album (assembly GCA_963277665.1). Lineage (NCBI taxonomy): Eukaryota > Viridiplantae > Streptophyta > Magnoliopsida > Santalales > Viscaceae > Viscum > Viscum album. The sequence continues at coordinate 1,457,760,745 of OY728131.1, read as the reverse complement.
CAATATTTGGGACCTATGGGAGTAGCGATAATGAAAGCAGATAGCTGTTGACCATGTTCGAAACACAGCGTTCATATCGTGTGACCTGGAATGTGAACAACAAATGTGGATCACCTGCTCACCATATTCACAATACCGGGGCTTGTGTAAATTTGTTGTTCGAAATCCTCAAGGATGTTGTCCCGTAATGGTAGGAGGGCCCTTGGTATGAGAATCCATGCCATTCGTGGGCCCCTTTGGACATGAAAGATGATGGGGTCCCAAATAATGAGTGTGAGTGAAGCATAAGTATGCCTATGTTTTTCAACGTCAAGCAGGACAATGAAAGAGGTGGAAGTCTCCAGGGAGTGGAACTCATGGAGGGGATATGATGAACTCAAGGTGAATTGAGACAAAAGCCTGCACCACACCATATGTATTGACCCAAGGGGGGATTTTGGAGTTTGGGGCTGGACTGACAAAAAAAATGTCCTCGTGTTCTTATGTATCCCATGAGGATGGGAATCAAGCCATACGTAGTTCTTAAAGGCCATGCAGTTTAATGTCATGCGGTGAGGACATGGGAGACTAGAAGAATGAGGAGGGAGAATAGGGTGTGATAATCATAATCCTGACATGAGCGGGGGCCAAATAAGCCTTCACTATACCATAAAAGGACCCTCCGAGAGAACTATTCCTAGGGGGGATAGTTGAAGATAAGAGTTTGGGGGCTGGACTCAGGATCGAGCGTCTGAGCATTCCTACGTATACCATAAAGATGGGAATCAATCCTTACGTAGTTCTTGAGGTCCATACAGTTTAACATCTTGCAGTATGATTAATAGTTTAATTTCATGTGGGATGAAACAGTTTAGGGTCATGCAGGACCATCATGCAGTTTAGGGTTGTGCGGGACCATCATGCAGTTTAGGGTCATGCAGAACCGTCATGCAGTTTAGGGTCGTGCAGGACCATCATGCAGTTTAAGGATGTGCAAGACCATCATGCAGTTTAGGGTTGTGCGGGACCGTCCAGTTTATGGTCATGTAGGACCATACAGTTTATGGTCGTGTGGGATCCTATGACTCAAGAAACGTATTGCTTGAGAAACTTGGCATTGGTGGGAGGAGTTATACACTCACCATCCATGGTCACCAGTGAGTACGCGCCATTGGAGTAAACCTTGTGAATGATGTAAGGTCATTCACTTTTGGGCTCCAACTTGGGTGGTTTCTTTCCAGGTATCATTGGTGTCTAGAGGGCCAAAACTAAATCACCTTTCAAGAAAGAGAAGAGGAGAAACTTTTTGTTGAAGGCTCTAGCTATTTTATTTTGATGCCCTTCCAGATTGTTCCAGGCACAAAGCCTATTTTCATCAAGTGCTTCCAACTTGCCTAGGAGAATTTCATCTACTTTATCTGGCACCTGCTGATCATAGACCGTTGTGCGTAATGAAGGCAACTGAATCTCGATGGGAAGGACGACTTTTGTTCTATATACCAGGGAATATGGGGTCACCTGGGGTGGAATTACAATTCGTTGTCCGATAAGCCCAAAGGGTGTTGGGGAGCTTGTCTGGATAACTATTATTATTCTAACCAACCATTTTATGAAAAATGTTAGAGAGAGTTTTGTTTAATTCCTCGATTTGTCCATTTTATTGTGCATGATAGCGGGAGGTATGGTTAGAACAGATGTTGTATTTGGCATAAAACTTCTTCAACCCAGCTGCACGGAAGTTGGTGTCATTATCGGTGAGGATGGTGTGAGGGAATCCAAATCAGTAGATGATATTGGAGGTCACAAAATCAATGATGGAATGGGCCTTGACCTCCTTGATTGAAATTGCCTCCACCCACTTGGAGAAGAAATCTATAGCTGTCTGGATGAACCCGCACTGGCGATCTGTCACCGGTGGATATGGTCCCACGACGTCGAGTCCCCACATCGTGAATGGACAAGAGTACTTGGTGGAGTGGAGAGGCTCTGGAGGCCTATGCATGAAGTTGGTGTGAACTTGACATGTATGACACATTTTGGCAAACTCGATGCAGTTGTGGATCATGGAGGGCAAGAAGTACCTCAGTCTCTGTATCTGATGGGACATCTTTGGCCTGGTCTAATGATCCCCACAGAAACAGGTGTGAACCTCTTGCATGACCTGAGAAATCTATACTCCTTGAATGAAAAAGAGGATAACCCCATTAAATCTGCACTTATAGAGGATCTTCTCATGTCCAGGGCCTTCCTGGAGGGTGAACTGCAATGCATGGCATCAGATTCACTCGCGCTCGGCCCGATCAGCTGGGGGGTAACCATTTTAGAGATAATCGACAAAGGGGGCTCTCCAGTCGAAAGTCACTTCAAGCACTATATCTGAGGGACTTGGGGGTCCTAACATGGAGGCCTCGGTATTAAGATGGATCACCTGTAGGACATCGTCGTCATATGGGGTGATGAGAGCAGTGAATCTCCGATGTGCCACATGGATAATCTAGTCATCCTACTCGGGCTCTGCAAGTGATGCAGCTAGGCCTGCCAGGGTGTCAGCTTGACCATTATAAGATCGAGAGACATGGGTGACTTCCATCCAAGATGGGAACTGGGACATTAGCTAGAGAGTGTTCTCCAACAATGGTACAAGCTCTGGATTTCTAACGATGAAGTCACCATTGATCTGCTTGATGACTAGTTCAGAATCCCCTTTCACATGCAAATGGGGCACGTCGATCTCAAGGGCCAGTTCGAGGCCAGTGATGAGAGCCTGATACTTTGAAACATTGTTGGTTCAGCCTTCTGACAATACGAATGAGTACAAAATAATAGATTGTGCCAGGGTAATAAAGATGATTCCCAAGACTACCCTATTGATCCTGGGATCATTGAGCCTCCTACTGTTGGGGATTTGGGAAGCCCCATCGAAGTGCATCTGCCAGCATGGCATGGCTTGGTATACTAAGAGGATCACCTCATCAGGGAAATCTAGATCCAAAGACTGGTCAGTAGGAGCCAGATGGGCAACAAGGAATTCTTCCAATTCCTTCCCCTTAATAGATTTATAAGGGACAAACCTGATATTGAACTACTGAAGAATCACTACCCACCGAGCTAGACGACCTGTCAACATGGGGTGGTTTAGAATGTACTTCAGTGGGTCTACCCAAGACACTAGATGTACCTTGTGGTGTCATAAGTAATGTCACAATTTCTGTACCGCGAATACCAACACAAGGTAGCTCTTCTCGATAGGGGAGTATCTAGTATCCATATCGAGGAGCATGTGGCTGGGGTAGTAAAGGTTGTTCCCCATCCCCTCATTGTTCTTCTAGGAGAGAAGGGTGAAAAGAGATCATTACAGGGTGGTCACATAAAGGACCAATGTCTTTTTAGAGATGGGTAGTATTAAGAACAAATGATGGAGTAGATACTGCTTGATTTCCTCGAACGCAGTCTGGCACTCTTCATCCCATTCGTAAGTGGTTCCTTTCTTCATGATCTGAGAAAAGGGCTTACACTTTCTGGCCAGATTCTCAATGAATTGGAGTATGTAGGATAAGTGGACTTAAAAACCTCGAAGCTCCTGAATTTTTCTTGGGGGAGACATCTAGATGATGGCCTTGATCTTTTTAGGGTCAATCTCGATACCCCAGTATCTGAAAACAAATCTGAGGAACTTCCCGCAGGTGACCCTGAAGGCACATTTCAATTGGTTCATCTTCAGGTGGTAGGAACAGAGGAAGCCGAACACTTTCTCAAGATCCTTGAGATGGTCTTGGAACTTGCAAGATTTGAAGACCAGATCATCCACACAGCATTCCACCAATGTCTTGAGGATTGGCTTGAATATGTGATGCATGGCCCGCTGATAGGTAGCACCTGCATTCTTTAAGCCGAAGGGCATGACCTGGTAACAAAACATACCCTGTGGTGCCTTGAAGGCTGTGGAATCCTCTTCCTCAGGGGACATTTACATCTGGTTATACCCAGAGTAACCATCCATGAAGGAGAGGTCTTGGAACCCATCTGTAGCATCGATCAACAATTCCATCACATGAAGGGGAAAATCATCCTTCAAACAGTGACATTTGAGATCCCATAAGTCGATGTAGACTCTGATCTATCCATTCTTCTTACCGAATGGAACAATTGTGGCTAGCTATTTGGGGGTACTGGACCTCCTTGATGAAATCGGCTCTAATGATCTTATCAAATTCCGCCTCTACCATGGCTCCATGAGAAGGGTTCATCTTTCGGGGAGGATACTTTAACCCACGATGATTTGTAGGGAGACCGAGGCGGTGGATGGATACCTGAGGATCTAGTCCTAATATCTCATCGTAGTTCTAGGTGAATACATCACGATGTTGTTTCAAGAAGTCTACGTAACGTTGCTACTCCTTGAGGGACATGGAGGTACTGATCAATGTAGGTCTCGGGTCTACCTCACTACTGAGGTTCACCTGTACCAGTTCATCGACTATGGTAGAGATAACCTCCTCAAAGGCATGGGTAGAATCCTCCAAATCCTCTTCTTCACTTAAAGAGGAAGTATCCCGAGTGGGAGGAGATTTCTCTGAGTCGACATACCCCGAGGAGAGGCTGGTACCAGCCTGAGCGGCAATGGTCGCCACATCGAGAGATTATAATGCTACTAAAACCATAACAATGAAGGCTATCGACCAGATCCCATCTGGTCTTCTTCCCAAGGGGCCACACTTGATGATATAAAAGAAATAGTGGCATGTTAGCTTGAGCCGATTGATTCCATCCTAGAGAAACATGCAAGTATGATGTATTGTTGTTACCATGGGGCAGACATCTTGATACCTTATGGGATTAGGGGGCTTAGGGATCACCGAGGCTTGATTTGTATAAGAATAATAAGTTATCTCTCAATGTCGCTTGGACCTGAGACTATGATTCCCCCTTGTACCAGATACAATAAAACATTTCTCCATATCAGGGGTCATGGCCACCAATCGATAGATTGGGAAGATATAGGCATCATCAAGACCTGCCCAGGGGTTGGTTGCAACCGTGGAATGCTCGACCTCATTAGTCTAAATTTTCTTGTTCTTACTCTTATAATAGTCGACATCTAGGTAGTGGGATTCACAAGAGGCAAAAGGAGACGTGTCACCTGAAGCACTCCCACTCGACCATTGAGGGAGTACTTGAGGAACTGGTGATATGATGAGGGAACCACTGCATGCAGGTGGAGCCATGGTCTACCCATTAATACATTGTACGCAGTGTCTTGGGAGACAACCATAAACTCAGTGCTGGAAACTAGGCCCCTGAACTGGGTCTTCAAACAAATATTTCCGACCAGGGTATGCTCTTTCCTATCATATCCCTAGATCTTTAGGTCAGAGGGAGTCAAGTCATCTTCGGACAATCCCAGTCTCCACAGTTTCCATGTCGGGATAAGGTTAATCCCAGAGCCTGTGTTAACAAGACAACAACGAACCTCCATGCCATTGAATTTTCCAATGATGTACAGTGGGAGAATGTGCCCCTGTATGGGAGATCCTTCATCTTCTTTATAGAAGGAAATGATGTCCTGACATTCAACATTCTCTATCACCTCCGCATGAAAGGCTTTTGCAGCTGCTAATTCCCTCTCAAACTAGAGGGGGATTCTTATAGCCTCGACGAGGGACTCACGCATATATGATGAGAGTTTAAGGGCCTAAAGGATAGAAATACTTGCTAGAATGCTATAAAGATTCTTAAGAACATCGTACTTCTGCACCAGGTGTGAACTTCTGCTTACAGAAGGTACAGTGGTTTCTTCCGGCTGAATTAGCGGCTGGCTGGTGTTGGGAATATCCCGCTGCTCACTATTCAAAGCATGTGGAGTACCTAATGTACTGGGGCTAGCTAACTGGAACTGGTCTGGGGTGGAGCGTGGCTGATCACAACGAGGCCTAGGTGGCTCTGCTCAGTCCATTAGCATAAAAAATGGTGGAGGCGGGCCTAATGACACCAGATGCGGAGGCTATGCGTGATGAGCTCTACGTTGGGACTGTTGTTTGGTTTCAGTGGAATGAACGACCTAGCTGGAAGTGCCAACTGATGTGCCTCAACAACCCATATGGCCAAGGTTTCGCCGACGTTGGCTTCATATGGGTATGTTGGGGAGATCCTCCTGGTGCTCCTTGTCATCGGGAGTCATGTAGGGGTTTACCAGCTCCACGGTGTTAACCGAAGAGTACCCTTGATAGTCACTCAAAGAGTCATCCACTACTAGGAAGATCTTGGGAGGAATCCCCCGCTCTAGGGGCATGAAGTCACCAAGAGTACGGGATAAAAATGGCATTGGCGGGGTGCTTTTATTTCCCTTGTGCCACCAATGATTTCTCTTATGGGAAGGTTGAGACAACGATGAAGAAGTGGTGGCCGCAGCTTCTAAAGGATCTGGCCGATTCAGGCATGCATGAATGATACCATGGGAAAGAGAGACCATTTTTTGAGCCATCTAGTCATCGTATTTCTGGGATCCGCGATTGGAAACCTGATTCCACTCGCCCTCACTGTCACTGCTATTGTCTGGACTTACGACGATGCATGCCACTTGTGATGGGGTTAGGCCCAATCTGACTATGTTGTTATCAACTTGGTCTTGGATCCAGTATTTAAACACATATAATTTCTTGAGAGTGTTCCTTAGGATTCAATGATAGGGGCAGTGGTTGGGGCGATCAGTGAGGTTTGCCTCTTCTGGCCTTTTGCACTCAGGAAAATGCACAATCCCTTATTCCAAGGCACTTCATAAATAGTCGGGAACCTGATTCTCATTGAATGAGTAAGTCCGGTTTCTTCTATCCGGAAAGGGGGGCCTTGAAGCCTGAGCTTGACTAGGGGCTGGAGGATCTTGTCGAGGAGGTGGAGCTTTATTGTCCCGTCTAGGTAGTGGCGGCTCATTGTGTTGGGCCACCTACCGATTTTGAGGTGGATGATGCTGGGCTAGAGGCTGCGCCTATGGTGGCGGACCTCTATAAAGTTGCGGAGGCGGCTCCAATGGTAATAATTCCAGCTATCTAGGGGCCTCTATTTGGGCCACCATGGCAGTATCAGTTATAGAAGCCCTCCTTGCAAGAATTATAGGGGGAAACATATGTGCTTGGCTGATCTATTTCATAGATTCTTCTAGGAACTGGGCCTTATTAGAGAAGTCCCGAAATCCCCCAAGATAGTTCTGGGTGATCAGAGAGGGAACCAGTTCCATCTTGACATTCCCTGTGCACATAGTCAGTAATTTCTCCTAAGTCAGTGGAATTTCAAGGGAATATGTGAGTTATTTCCACCAGGCGACAAAGTCGGCGACGCACTCATCAGGCCTCTGCTTGCACTTGAAGAGGTTTGCAATACTCATCTTCTGCGTGGTGGAGCTAAACTGGTAGATGAAATGCCTACAGAGGTCCTCCCAACTGGTTACTAATCTGATGGGGAGCTGTATGTACCAGAAAAATGCAGGCCCTTCCAATGTTTGTACAAAACATCGGAGCTTGGTGGACTCCTACTGCACTAGAGTCCCTAACATGGGCCCACACCTTGAGTCGAAGTGGGCCAGATTCTGCGGTGGGTCACCTATCCCGTTAAGAGGGGAGAAGCTGGGATTTCCAAAACCTGGAGGTGTTGAAATATCATCCACCAATACTGGATATTGCTTTCCATCAGGCGGGAGTGCCACCTATCTCGTCTCTAATGCCTCAAGGCGGGAAATGAGTGCTGCCATAGGATCATCTGGGTGGGGGTTTCTATCTTGATGGGGATCTTTAACCATGAGTACATTGGCGGGTTCTTCAACATGATAAGGTGGCTTAGTGACTTGTGGAGCGGCTGGTGGAGCGACCTACGGGGCAGCAGGGGGAACTCAACCTGGGTTCCTTGGATTGTTGCATCGTCCCGGAGGGTTTGGTGAGACATATTGTTCCCTCCTACCATAATTTACGGATTCAACCCTTTCTGTGGGGGAACGATGGTCAGGGTCACCCAGAGGCAGCTCGCTGAGGGGAAGTTGTTCCTGCCCCTGCTGTACTAGTCACGGATCCCCATAATCTGGATGTTTTTCTTCCGCACATTCAGATAGGAGGTTGTCGACCAAATTTTTCTGTTCGGCAAGTTCTTAGCATAATGCAACCTTCCCAGGGTCCTCCTCCGTCTTCTGCACTGAGGCAGATGGGTCAGAGTGTTTGGAAGCTCCGAGGTGCTCTTTACCCTTACCGAGATTCCAACTGAGAACCAATGCCTTGGTGGGCACAGGGAGCCCCAACAAATTCTTCTACTGATGAGTAACTCTTATCGGCAGATCCAGTAGTGGTGGAACACCCTCTGGGGGTAAGTCCCCATAAATAATATCCAGCTCATTCTCCTCATCCAATATGCCATCCATGTTGACTGCGACTCTTCCTGGGGGCATGTCCTCAATATTTCCTACTGATTTGGACTACCGTCGGATAGGACTGAAGAGGAGGGTAGCATACTGTCTCCAGCCACGAATTTGAATATGGGGGGAAGCCTCCTTGATAATCTTGCAGAGCACCTTGAAACTCTGAATTCATTTCTGTTGGAGGGCCATATGGAAGCCTGGTGACTCAGGGCGCTGGGCCACATGGAGTGCGGCCAAATTAACTAGACAAGATTTCTTTCCAATTTCTTCAAAATGCGATTGGATCTTAGGATAAACCACTCACTGATGAGGAAGGAAAAAGTGCGTTACCCAGAGGGTTTGATGGAAACACTCAACTTCCTTTGGGGTGAGGGATTCTAGTGTGTATAAATTGAGCGCTACCATGGAACAAAACACCTCAGTGAAGTGGTCCACTGAAAGGATATTCCATAGGCTCCTTGGCTCAGATTCAGGGTCTGGCCCTTCATTACCCCACTCATCAACTGAAGGCGGATGAGAAACCGGTAGCGGTACCAAAGCAGACCGTTGGGACGGTAGGCTGGCTGGTGGAGAGTATGGCAAGAGAGACGATAAACCGCAACATCTCAGGATGTACTCTGAAGAGTTTAGTGACTTGGCCACCACATCACAGTAGGATGGGATGACAACCGTGGTTCCCAGCACAGGGTCTAGGGATACTAGCGACAGGCCGCACTGCTGCTCGCCTGCAATTAGTCCCCAGAATAGCTCTTCGTGATCTCTAGTTGAGGTAGAGAGTTCTTTTGGTGTCGACAATGGGGATTGCACAACCGTAACCTACAGGGTTGCCAAATTTTCATCCTCCAGGATATTACTAAGAAGGGAGTCATGAATATGATAGACCTCACATTCTAGGAGTACTAGGATGATACACCTCATTCTTTCCCCAACACTTGACTCAGATGAGTGAGGGGAGGGTTCCCACACTGAGTTGTACTCTGCTTTGGAGTCTGAGAAGCAGAACAGTTTGATCTTTTTCTGGACCTTTCCATAATTCTTCTAATGGCGGTGACAACCTACCTTCCTACCCCTAGATGGATCTTCAGGACAGGGTAGATTTCTGGCATGAGGATGTCCTTCAGCCGTACTGGTGCTAGGGTGGAGAGGGTCTCCACCTGAGTAAGCTGGGGTGCGAGGAGCACTGGGAAAGATATCGAAGGGAATAAGGGGAGGACCTCCATGGGTAGTGTTGGAGCGGGTAAGACCTCCACTAGAGCTGGTAGGATCATGGGGAGTACCTCCATGCTTGTTTCCCCTAGTGACATTAGTATGAGGAGGGTCCTTGTACTGGTCGAGCTGAACACAGGTAGGACCTTCGTGCTGGGCACTGGTGAAGTGAAGCTGGCCCTCACTCCTCTGATTGCTGGGGCGAGGAGGACCTTCTCTAGTTTCTATGTGGACATGGGGAGGGTACCCACATTGAAGAGTGACCGGATGTGCAACGTCCCCATACCAACGGTCTGTGGTGGGGGAAATGACTTTGTATCCAGTGTAGTGGGTAGGGGAGAGACTTTCTTAATGAATGTCACCGCCGCAGGGAGGATCCCCAGTTGGATTAAAGGTGGCATGGGGCAGACCTCCATACTGATCTTAGAAGTGGGGAAGGCCCACGTTCTCCATGGTAGATGTATGGGGAGGACCTCCGTACTAGGTGTAATTGCTTCGGGTTAGTCCACGACAGCCACTGCCTATGCTGGTGACCAAGAGAGTCAACCCAGCCTGCCCATGGGGCCATTGGGGCCTCAATCTAGGTCAGGAATATGAAATTACCTATTCAGCATATATAGAGAGTTAGTGATATACGTCAGTAGTGGCTCAGGCCATAGTAGTCGCTGACGTCGACGCCGCTTGGCAGATGTTCTCTCCAACTTGCACCTGATGCTGGCATCAGGTTAGACAGACCGGAGCTGGTGGCGCAGGTACATGGCTTACCTACTCCTTGGCCAGTAAGACTGGGTGGCGGTACTAATGTTTCCTGGTGGTAGCCCTTGCTGGGAGTCCCTGGAATGGGACTCTGACTGGGCTGGCCCGAACATCCCTTACCTCATCAGCGTAGGGTAGGGAGTTGTCGAGGCGTTCTGGGGAGAGGCTCCTGAAATGGTTATACATTAGAGTGAGGAGCAGTGGCTCCCTTCACGGCCCTCGAGGGCAGTGTTTACGACGAGGCACATATGCCTTTAAATCCAGGTAGGACATACCCCTAGTCTTGATAATACCCTCATCCTCATACCAACATTCGAGGTCATTGATCACCCTCTATTGAACAACCTCAAATAGGGAGATAGGGCGGGGGTTCCCTACGGTCACAGCCGTTGAGACAGTCACGGAAGAGGCATAGCCATGTGGGAATGTCGTGCTAGTACTTCTCCTACCCCTGCGTCAGTGGGCGGGTGGTGATCAAGCTCCGAGTGTAGTAGCTTAGTTCTTGAAAGCAGATAGATTAACTCATCAGTGCAGAAAGAAAAAGGGAATCAGCGACCAATGCCCTAGTGCCATTCCGTCTTCCATGATCAGTAATATGGATCCAAACTAACAACGTCACAGATTGGGATGCCCAATGTTCTACTGCCCCAACTTCCGGTGAGTTTCACACCAGGACCACTATTTTCTTGGAGGGAACTGGTGCCGGATATCTGGATCTGGTGACATGCTAATCCATTGATGTCTTGAAAGCTACTAATCTTCATATTGAGGAGAATAGTTTCACGTTAGGTTCACCATTTCTGTTTCCAATGCTTTCATCAGGGTGAGCGCATATGTCTACTTGAGTATGAAATGAGTGATTTTGTTGCCCCACATTACCACTTTCCAAAGGCGGGTGACATCCATCACTTGTTCAAGGACATTTTCTCCTTGATCAAAATAGGATTATGGGATGTCAATTCTTCCTTCCGTTGATTCCTCCTCAGAACTCATCACCTAGTCCGAGTCTCCCTTATAGATTTAAGACATTGTTCGTGAAACTATTCCTAGTGCTATATCTTCATGGACACCAGTTAATTACACTTCTTCCGTTGGGACATTCCAAAGGGTCTGGTTAGGGAAACAACCTTCGGTCAGGGGAGTAGTCACGTTGGATATCACTGGCATGTCTGGACGCTGGGACACTGGCACATCTAGGTTTCTTCCCCTTATTATAGGGCTTCTTGAGGGTGCAGAATCCCGAGGCATCCTACACCGAATGTGGGGAATTTTATGCCATGGGCATATATCTAAGGTTTTCCTTAGCTTCTCATGTTTAACACAGGGTATTCCGTGAGTTTAACGTCTATAGGAGATGAATCATACTAATTATAACACTGATTAGAGTGGATCATATGGGCACAACCTCTGGAGGGAACACCAATGTTGGTTCCAATGTATGGTTAGATTCCTGATTGTTTTTAAGGGGAATGGAGAATGAGGTGGCATGATTTCATCGGGATGTGGTGGCCCAGGTAAGAATTAGGATGGATGATGGACAATTTAATGAAGTGGATGGAGAATGATATGGAGTCATCTCGAGGATGACAGTGATGTTGGGCTTGAGTCTCAAAGAGGCTTCCTATGTATCCTGGTGGCAGGGAATCAAATTCATCTTAGTTCATTTGATGATGGATTATCACCGATTGGGGATTTCAATAGCTTACTACTGGATGGGGTCACAATGTCTTACCATTGGATGGGGATGTCAACGGCTTACCGTTGGAATGGGTTGAAAATGGCTTACCGCTGAATGTGGTCACAACGGCTTACCGCTGGAATGGGTCGGAGCGGTTTACCGCTGGAATGGGTTGCAATGGCTTACTGCTAGATGGGTTGCAACAGTTTACTACTGGATGGGGTCATGACAACTTACCGCTAGAATGGGTCGCAACGGCTTACCGCTGGATGGGGTCATGACGGCTTACCGCCGGATGGGGTTGAACCTCATAGAGACTTCCTACGTACCCTGTCTAGGATACAATGATCAAAACCCACGTAGTTTAGGATGGGTTGGGAACTGACGTGAAGATGGACCAAACTGCTAGGTGTTGGGCTTGGACCTCATGGAGGCTTCCTACGTACCTTACCTTAGTAAGGATCAAAGTCCACACAGTTCGAGATATGTGGGAAATTGGGGGGCTTATGCTATGAGGAAGCCCAAGGTGTTGGTGAACCGATGTGAAGGGGTCAGAGCGACCAATGGGTGGTGGGCTTGAACCTCAGGGAGGCTTCCTACGTACCTTGACTTAGAAGAGATCAAAGACCTCGTAGTTCAGGTATGGGTGTTGGAGAATCAACATAAAGGGGGTCATAATGACCAAAGAGTGGTGGGATTGAACCTCATGGAGGCCTCCTACATACCTCGCCTTGACAAAGATCAAAGACCTCATAGTTCAGATGGAGTTGGTGAACCGACGTGAAGATGGCTGGGACTGTTGGGTGTCGGTCTTGAACCTTAGGGAGGCTTCCTACGTACCTTACCTTGTAAAGGATCAAAGGACTCATAGTTTAGGTGGGTGTGGGGCTTACACTCTAGGCTGACCAAATAGTATGTCATGGTCAGTGCTAACTCTAGGCCCACGTGAGTCATGCTCGGTGTGAGAAACAAGAGATAAAAAAAACCTGACAATCACATCATTAAAGGTACGTCTGTGGGATGTGGAGTGGGGCTAACAAATAGTTAGCGGCCCAAAGAGGAAACATGGGCTTACATGTGGTCCACATCCCAGAGAGGAAATAGGGGCTTACTCCAGGATGGAGGTTCAGATGGTGACAAAGCCCAACAGGAGAGGGACTTGGCACCTAGGAAGAGAGGAGGAGCATGGGTGCTACCTCCTGCATGGAAAGCTAGGGGATTACACAAGGGTGGTTTCCCTTTCCCCACGGACAGACATCGCTTCAATAAAGAGGATCTGATTCTATGTGAGGAATGATCTCACTCCTGTGGAGACCAGTGGGTGTGCAAAATTTCCAAGGTGGGGTAACCCCACGTCTGACGCATGGGGCATGGTCACATTTTAACGTCATTTGTTGAGGATGATGGTGCTTGGAAGTTTAACATCCTATAGTTAGGATGATGTGGGCTCACTCCGCACCCCTAGGACTTAGATAACGGATACCCATCCACCCTTGAGGGAAGGAAGACATTGGTAATTCCATGGTTTGATGGTGTTATGGAGCAAACCATTGGGGGGGGGGGGTCCATGTTAGCATTTCAATGCAAAGAAGTAATAGCTGTTAGCGTTCCTATGAAAGAATCATGAGGCAAAGCAAAGCAATAGGTAGTATCTTCTAAGGGAATTTGAAATTACTTTATACAAACCTAAATGGCCGCATGAGAAAAGGGTGTGTGATGAAAATGTTTTGGGTGTGGGAGGCACCCAAAAACGATGTCCGAAAGAGAGACATCGAAGATGTGTGAACAAGGAGGGAGGTTTATGAGCAAAATGAATAGTTGCGCGGAAAATGCTGGGTCAGCACGAAATTGAGGCACTTGCGTGGAAGAAGACTAGGCCGACACGCAATTGAGCTGCTTGCGCAAAAAATTCCTGGCCGGCGTGCAATTGAGCCGCTTGCGCGCAAAAGGTGGGGCCGACCAGTAATTGAGCCGCTTTCGTGAAAAAGGCCAGGTGCGTAAAGGGGATCTGAGGTTTTGCGCACAAATAGAGAATATTTCACGCAAGTCATATTGTTTTCCCTAAATTTGAAGGGATTGTGCGAAATGGGAATGGATTGCGCGCACTTGGAAGGGATTGCACACAGGGGGTGGGACTCAAAGGGAACTAGACGAGGGTTAAGCCCAAGTGGTTTCGCACGAAGGTGGACCCCTGGATAGCCTTTCATGAAAAATCCCGTACTTGAAAGCCATATTTTTCATGTAGGAGATGTGGATTTCACGCAGAGAAGAAAGTTCAGATTCTTCAGCCATCGGAAGTTGAAGGGGAGCCCATCTATTTATAGGCTCTTAGGGTGGCCCGATCCGTGCAGAAATAGGTCCGCGTGAAATTTAGCACGCCGGTGCTAGCAGCGTGAAAAATCTTCCATGTGGGGGCGGCGTGATAGTTTGTGTGCTAGGGTGGAAGTTTCCACGTGGCGTGGGAGTTTACATGCCATGGGGCCATTTCCGCGTGGTGCAGGAGTTTTCATACAAGCACGGAAAACGGCCTCGGATCCCGTGATTTTCCACGCTGGAGAATTTTTTTTCATGCACAACTTAGATTTTTTCACGCAGCTCTTCTGAGTCCCTCGGAATGGATCTCCGAATCAAAATATGTCCTCGCTTTATCACACAAAAACCTCCTTCATCCCTTGAGCATTTTTCTACATCTACAATATAATTTAATATTTAATGTGGTGAATTAAATGAATGGTTGGGTTTTTAGAATACAAGTGGTTTTTTTTCTATACTTTCTCTTGATGTTTACTAAGATAGTGTGATATATGTTTGATAGTGTTTTATTTACTACTTGTTTAGCATGGTTAATTGCTTGAAACTATAACAACATAAAGCCAAATGTTGATAATTAATGAAAGAGGCATGATTAGTTTGTCTACTAATCATCTTGTAACTGATTATATAGAATAATATTTGGAATCATGCTTATGGTTATCTATGGTTAGATAATTCTTTTAAGTTTCCTTGTGTGGATAACCAATTTATAATGAACTAGTTAATTCATGCTAGAATTAAAATTATTTTTTGTTAAATGATAAATGTTTGGGTTTGATCAACCATATTCCTTATTGTAGTAGGATAAAATGCCTCAATGACATTGCCTTAGTTCCTTCACTTGTGTGTGGAAGATATATTTGAAAAGTATACATTCTATAGGGATTTAGATCCTTGTTTTATTTGTTGATGAATTTATTATGGTTGGGAACCTTGAAAAAACTACTAGAGATAGTGCTCTTAAAATCACTAGAAAACACTTTTAACAATAATAAAAAGCACTTTTAATCTCAATATAGATAGGGTACCCCTTTAACAACACTAAAAAAGCACTGATAAAGGGTGTCATTTATCCACACTAAAAAAGCGCTGATAAAGGCCCCCCTCTATCCGAGATATTTTAGGGAGGATAAAGGACACCATTTATGAGTTCTTTAATTAGCACTGATAAAGGGGGATTTTATCAGTTCTTTAAATATATCTGATTAAGGGGGCCTTTATTAGTGCTTGAAATAATGCTAATAAAGGCCTAGATTCCTGTGATGTGATGTTTATATAACATAAAACCCACCAGAACCTACACAGAAAGAACACACACCACCTTTACAGTGCACAAAAGAACAAAGAAGCACTCACAAGGGTTTGGAAAACATTTCTATATACATTTCAAACAATGTTTTATATAATTACATTTAAAATTATCCAAAAAATTGTTAAAAACATTAATGTTTCATCCTTTTAAATCCATGATCCCCTCTCAAAAATGTCCTCCCATGGTATTAGTTGCCAAAAAAATCATCCTAACTCAATAAAAAGGTTCCAGCTATATAAGGAAACAAATATTATGTTATTATTACTATAAAGAAATAAATTAAACATTAACATGAAAGAATACGTTAATAAAATGTAAATTTTTAATAAAAAAGACACATTTGGAGTTATACAGGTCATACCGTGTGTCATATTGAGGTGGGGTTTATTCCTACTTGTCAAAAATGAGTTTTGGATCATTTTCCTAAAATATCAAAACAATCCAAATGGGTTTTCTTGGTTTTGAATATGTCACTTGTTTTCTTATTAAAATTAATATCAAATTTATATGAAATATTTGGATTTATACCAGTCATATCATTCATCAGATTGAGGTTTGGTTGATTCTTATACATCAAAAATGACTCATAGATCATTTTTTTAAAGTATCAAAAAAATTTGAATGGGTTTCCTCAGTTTTTAGTATGACAGTTGTGTTTTTTTACTAAAATATCATTTCAAACCAAAAATACCCATTTTGAGTCATACCAGTTGTATCATGAATCAGTTTGAGGTGAGACTAATTCATACATGTCACAAAGGACTTACGAATCACTCTCCTAAATTATAAATATAATCGGAGGTTGTTTTCTTGGTTTTTAGTGAGTGATACATTTTGAGATAAAATTTCAATTTTAAACTGAGAACCGACACTTTTTGTCATACTGGTCACACCATGAATCATATTGAGTTTTGTTGATTCCTATATATCAAAAATGACTCATGGATAATTTTCTTAAATTATCAAAACAATATAAATGTGTTTTCTTAGTTTTCAATATGTCACTTGTCCTTTTTACTTAAATTAATGTAAATTTTAAATAAAAACACATTTGAATTTATACCAGTCAAATCATTTGTTGGATTGAGGTGTGGTTGATTCCTACAAATAAAAAATGACTCATGGATAATTTTTCTAAGGTATCAAAACAATCCAAATATGTTTTCTCAATTTTCAGTATGTCAGTTTTTTTTTACTAAAATATCATTTCAAACCGGAAACACACTTTTTGAGTCATACCAGTCACATTGTGTGTCAATTTGATGCGATACTACTTCATACATGTCATAAAGGACTTAATAATCACTTTACTAAATTATAAAGGCAATCAGAAAGCATTTTCTTGGTTTTTAGTGAGTGACACGTTTTGAGATAAAATGTAAATTTTAAACTGATAACAGACACTTTTAGTCATACTGGTCACACTATATGTCAGATTGGAGTGTGGTTGATTACTAGACATCAAAAATGACGCATTTATTATTTTACTAAAGTATCAAAATAATCCAAATGTTTTTCTCAGTTTTAATTATGAAATTTTTTCTTTTTACTTAAATTAATGTCAATTTTAAATAAAAAGACACATTTGGATTTATACCAGTCACATAATGCATTGTATTGAGGTGGGTTTTATTCTTATACATCAAAAATGAATCATGGGTTGTTTTCCAAAATTATCAAAACAATCCGAATGTGTTTGCTCAGTTTTCAGTATGCCACCTGTGTTTGTTTACTAAAATTAATGCCAATTTTAAATAAAAAGAGACACTTTGAGTCATACCAGTTGCACCATGATTCAGATTGAGATGAAGTTGATTCCTACATGTCAAAATGACTTATATATTGTTTTTCTAAAGTATCAAAACAATTTGAATGTGTTTTATCAGTTTTTAGTATGCCAATTGTGTTTTTTTACTAAAATATCATTTCAAACTAGAAACAAGCATTTTGAGTTATACTGGTCACATCATGTATCAGTTTGACATGAGACTACTTTATACACATCAAAAAGAACTTATGAATCGTTTTAACAAATTATGAAGATAATCAGAGCAAGTTTTCTTGGTTTTCAGTGAGTGACACATTTTGAGCTAAAAATACACACTTAAAGTCATAATGGTCACACCATGCATTAGATTTAGGTGCAGTTGATTCTTACACATTAGAAATGACTTATGGACCATTGTAATAAAGTATCAAAACAACCCTAATGATTTTGATCATTTTTTAGTATGGAGATTGTTTTTTTACTAAAAATACTGATAATTTTAAATAAAAATAGACATTTAGAGTCATACTGGTCACATATTCATTCTATTTGTGTATATTATTCCATTAGTTATGCTGCCCATTCATTTCTAAAAAAATATATCTCATCTTGTGAATAAGAGTCTTTTTTAAAATCATGGTAGTACTGAAAAAATATAAATACACAAAGGATTAATAAATATTTTAAATGAAAAAGTAATTATCTTAAAAAATACCTCTTTAGGGATGCTGGTTTGTTCATGGAATACAATCTCATTCAAAAATTTACAAAAATAATAACTACAGTCTTTATCATTTGTTTGTTTAGGACACTGTAGAAACATTGATAAAAATAAGTAATTTTTTATATGTGTTTGGATAGTGAAATATTATCATATATACCCTGATTTGCATCAAGTTATAGTACTTCTTATGTTTCTTGTCCTTTTCCCCTAGCCTCATTCTATGACGTGGATGATATTAACACACCTCCCAATCATAATATAATCATCATTAAAAGAGAATATAAATTATATAACTAGATGTTTAGTTCTAAAATGTTGGATTTAGTGTATTACAAATTGAAAAACACCATCATGTGTGGCCGATTTGTTGGATATCCGTGCATTGAATCCAGGAAATAAATCATTGGAGTATCCAAATTATCTATAATGAGCATCCAATGCTGCCTAGGAACACAAAAAAGAACAATTAATGAAATAAATTAAAATATATTTGATATGATTATTTTTTAGAGTTTTATCGCTGCATCGTTGGTATTAAGAAGAGTCTGTCATCTATATTTTTCTGTTAAATGATTTGAGCGGGCCTGTCACTATTTCAACCTCTTTCATGGATTCTATTTTTTTTGTTATGTAGAGGTAACGTGAGGACTAACGAGTCCAAATTTTTGTTCATGGGGAAATACCTTCAATTTTTTTTCTTATATATGCCTACGAAAAATATGAAATATATTTAGTCATAATTAGCATAGTATATCAGCTTTTGGAAAATAAAATCATGAAAAAATACCTCATGTATACATTTATAACTGAGTAGGATAGCCAATCATACTCTAGGATTTCAATTACCTTGTCAACACTAATGAAATATGGATATTCCCCTTTGTAAATATTTTTATCCAAAATAATTGTATGAGTACCACCATCTTTAAACTTTGTATTCACATGAGCCTACAATGATAATAAATGTGGATATAGAACAGGTGGGTTTAAGGTGCTTTCGGTAGATTCTTTCGATCAGTTCGTTGATCCTTGAGATGGTTTTGATCTGTTCTTTCTTTTATCCCCCTTCCCTGTGTCTTTCTATAATAAAATTCACTGGTTTTGACATTTTTTCATTAAATGTTAAAGGTTTATCTTGAAAAATAAATTGTAAATGAATACCTCCTTGTTGATATGTTTTTTACAAGATGTGATGACCATACAATGTGTTGGAACCATGGTCATATTTTCATGAATTGGAGTATGGTTTGTGTTTGTTGTCAATCCTCAGATGAAGTTCCGAATGTGTGCCAGAAAAGTGCTCATACAGGTCAAGAAGATTACAGTATTGAAGGTGGCACAATTTTCCAGTTTTTTCCAAATTTTTAGGCCTGAAAATCAAAAAATAGAGAAAAACTGTTTTTGGAAAAGAGACTTGCATGCCGTGTACTTGAAGGAGAGGAAACTTGCGTGCCATATGTTTTTCAAGATCAAAATATAGAAAAATGGCAAAGGGATAAGGGCCGCGCAAGTTTTGGGATGGTCGTGAAAGTGACCTGCGCACCGTGAAAAGACTTGTGCGCCGATGCCTAGGAGGTTGAAAAGTTGTGTGCCTATTGTTCTTCAAGATTAGAGCTTCAAAATATGGAAAAAGAAATAGGGTCGCGCAAGTATTGGTGTGGTCGCGTAAGTGAGTTGCGCGATAGAGGCTAGGGCGGTTGGAGTTGCGCGCCGGGACATGCGCGCCGTGAGGACATTTGCATGCCACCGCACAGGGGGTCCAGTTTGCCTATAAATAGATGACCACCCCTCCTCATTTGGAATTAATTTCAAGACTTAGATATTTTTCGAGATCTCGTCGCACAAGTGGTTGAGCCATGCAAGTGGTTGTTGGGTCACGCAAGTAGAGGCTGCGTGTCGGTTGCTGGCTGCGCACCCAAGGTGGTTTGGGAGTTAAAGGTGCAGAGTCGCGCAAGTTTGGAGTTGAAGGAGGAAGTGTCGCACAAGTGGGTTGGTGTCACCTGTGCACCGAATTTGTGCTGTGCAAGTGACTTGCGTGCTGTGATTGAAACTTGCATGCCGAGCTTGGAGAAGCGCGCCAGGTGAGGTTGAAGTACGCCGGTCTTTTTGGAGTTGCAAGAAAGCTGGAATATTTCTTGATACCTTTGGTGAAAAGTGAGATTAGTCTACGAGTGGAAGTTGGACTTCAACAAAGCATCTACATACAACATAGGATGCATTATTTTTCAATGATGAGAAGACCTTCATGTCTATAAACTGAGTGAGACTTCACCAAAGGCAGTGAGCCAGGGGGAGTCAATGGGAGTGACCCGAGGGACGCAGTGAGCTATCCATAAACCTTTGTAAAGGCAGTGATCCTGGGACAAAGTTACTATTCTTGGACCTTTGTAATCCACAACTAGTGAAGTTTAGTGGAATTTGGTATGACCGAAAACCTGTCGGTGTATACTCCTTGGACATAGACCTTAGTGGTGAACCAAGTAAAAAGTGATGTGTCATATTTCTACATGTGAATGTTTTCTTTCTGATCATATTCATCATACAGGTATCACAAGTTCATACCAACGTGGGGATAAGATCCATCACATTAAAAGAAAAAGTGGTCACCCTGATTCACCCCTCCCCTCTCAGGGTGTCCCGGGGTCCTACACAATGAATGTTCAAAGATCTTGTTTGACCTTATGCATATCATCATCATCAGTTGAAACAGGTGGCTCAGCACTCAGCTCATGGGATATGTTAATCAACACTTTGACATGACCTTTTAGAAGTGGTCTGATTTGTAGCATAGAGTTCTGTATATTGAACACCATATCACCCGCTATAAAGAGATTGGTGGGTGTTGATAGATATAAATCACAATCATTTTCACCCTATAAAATATAATTATAGGAAAGGTATTGATGTCTATATAATTCAAAATTCATGGAAACAATTATTAGAACATTTATTACCTTAGCTAAGATAGGTTTTTGAGGGGAATTTCTCACCTCAAATCTAGTGGGGGTGGGGCAGGATCTTCAGGCATTGGTTGTTCTTGATTTGTTTCATCTCTTTTACCATATACCATCAAATTTTCCACAAACTCTCTTTGTAATTGCATATATTCTTTAAGGATATATATTATTTATCTCATCATTTTGATTTTCTCACTTTTATCCTCATCTTTTTTTTCTCAAAAAATGTTTGGGGTGTCCCCCAAAAACATGCACCTCTAACACGACTATACTTTTATACCTACTTCAAGGCCACCAAAAGTATGTATGCATTCGGTTTGGATGTTACTGATTCTTGTGACTATGTTAGATAGAAAATATATGAAAATAAGTAATCATTATTATGTTATATTGATTTAAAGAAAAAAAATATTTATTATGTCATACTTACGCATGTTTCCTACACATTTTTTTTTGTGTTTTCATCTATTAGTATCCCATCTTTATTTACATGCACCTCCTTCCATAGAACATGGAGTGGTATGAAAGTGACTTTGGATTTGGATTAATAAATTTTAATATAAATAGAGGAACATATTTATGGTTCTTTTTTATGTCACATAAAAGTATTACAGTAGATTTAAAATACATACCATTTTTTTCAAGTGAAGCATACCCTATTCTTTCTTTAGGGTAGGGGTACACTTTTTTTGCTGCTTATTCCTTATTTTCAACGCTCATTTGATATTTCATAAATGAAAAACTATCAATCAAAGTGATTAATACATGTATCATCAAACAACATATTACCAAAAAAATGTACATGAAAAGGATGCTCCACATGATGGCTAGTGAATGCATCCCATGTTCCTTGGGTTATCAAGTGTGCAAAAATAGGAGGTGGGTGCGGGTTTATTTTTCCTTCAACATATTTAAGATAACATCTCATTAAATTTTTTTGAAAGACTATGTGAATCCTTCCATAAACCCTTAATATATAGTCCTTATGCAAGTAACCCACTATAAATTCACTCTAAAAGGGATTATGAAGAGTAAGTCAATGTTTTATTATTTTATTTTTTAGTAAATTAAAGAAACGATTTCATAATGTTACCATAATATATCCCCACATCAGGGTCTTAAGCCTAGTGACAACATGGTTCCAGGATTATACATCAATAAGAACACATTGTCGAGTGATGATTCCAATGTAACTATTGAACATATTCTTGTTGGGGTTAACATGCGGGCCCTACTTATTTCATCTGACCTCAAATTTGATGCTTTTCACGTTTTCCTTAATGATTTTTGCTAACACCATCAAACCACAACACTCTTATTTTTTTTTCACCACCAATGTTTTGTTTCCTTCCTTTTCCTCAATTTTAACATCATCAATATGTTCCTCCAGAGTGATTGCATCAACATGTGATGATGGTGGTTGTACCTATGCACTGGGAGCAGCAACATAAACATGTTGAGAAACCTATTGGTCCTCTACACTGCGAGCAGCAGTAGGTTGAGAGACCTATTATTCCTCTGCACTGCGAGCAGTAGCAGGTTGAGAGACCTATTGTGCCTCGGGATTAGGAGCATCATCACACGCATAAGTCATTATCTACATAAGTGGTTTAACATTTAATTTAGATTACATAAAAGAAGTAGAGAATAGATAATAACATAAGGTAGCATGATGTATATTACAAAAAAATATAACCTAATTATTGAACTCTTTTTTTTAAGGATGAAGGGATTTGACCCCTATATTGACTATTTATATCCCTTTAATTGTGGTCTCTTATGATATAAAAAATGCCATATGCATTAGGACTGTTGTGAAATGATTGCGACGTCCCAATGAAAGGGTCATCCTCCATTAAATTTTCATCTGACCCTTTAGTGGTTTTGGTTGATAATAGAATAATTGACAACTTTTGATTTGTGGGATCTGTAACATAAAATACTTGTACTTCTTGTGATTCCATTATGAAAGGTTTTTCTTTGTACCATTTCTTATTAAAATCAACTTTCAAGAATCCCAACTCATCTATTTTAATAGTAATCCTGTTATCAACCCACTTGCATTGAAAAATTGGCACTTGGAAGTTTGACACTTGGTCCTCTATCTATCCATTGAAGTCGTTCTAAAATTGATTCGATATTTTCATCTGAATCCTTAAATATATGGTCCTGAAACCATCCTATAAACTGTTTATTATGTGTATTGGATATACATTTTTCATCCCTTGATGTATTCAAATGCCTAAAAATTTATTTTTGGATTTCTATATATGGTTCAACCTCCAAACTGTTATGAAAAACATAAAAGTGGGCCGACTCTTGATCTATAATATTGATTATGACAACCTCTCCTCCAAAAATTCTTTCACCTACAAGCTGCCTAGTGTGATGAGATTTCAGTAGACCAATGATTTCCACACTAGACAAGTATTCAGTACATAATTCAATGGCTTCATCAACAATATATCACTCCACAATACAAACCTCTATCTGACTTCAATTTTTGACAAACCCTTTATAAATATTTATATATCATTTAATGGGGTACATCCATCTATAGTGTATAGGACCACATTTTCAAATCTCTCTCACCAAGTTAACTATCAAAGAATGTCATTGGGAAGAACATTTTTAATTCACATAAAATGACGAAAATTTCTCTTTCAATACTCTGAAATTTCAATGGGTCTATAAATTTACTACATATATGTTTGAAGAAGAAACATAAATTCATTAATGTATAAGATAAATTCTTGGGAAAAAAGAAATGTAAAGCTATAGGAATTAGATCTTACATCAAAACGTGTCATTCAGGTGATTTCAAACCCTTTAACTTTAAATCGGTCATTGAAACGATGTTCTTGATATTTTATGAATACCCTTATAGAACCTTTACATCATTCAAGAAGTTTTAAAACTGATATATCTTCTACCTAGAAAGTGTGTAAGTAGTTGGAGGAAGAAAATTTCATTTTTCACCTTTCACTGAAGCCAACTCTTCTCGTATTCCCATGTCAACCATGTCCAACCTAGCCTTAATACCATCATTTATTTTTCCGGTTACATTTAGCAATGTGTTGATGGCACTATCAGATACATTTTTTTCAACATGAATAGAATCAAAAAAGTGTCTTACTTACAGAAAATTCCATTATGGTAATTAAAAAAAATTGATCACTTATTCCAACTGGTTTTTGTAATGTTTTTAGAAAATGATTTACCAAAAGAAGTTTCCACATATTTTACTTTCTAAAACAGTTGATCACCTGTTAGTGTAGATGGTGTTTTACATTCTTCTGAACTTCTATCGAATGATGTCGTCCAAGATCAGTACTTATGTTGTCGGGGTATAAATCTAAGATATCCTTGAAACACGGTTTTTGATGAACATTTCAACCTAATTTACTATATACCATGTTCGTAGATAGTACACCCATGAATTACTTTAATACTACATCTTAGAAAATTTTCATAAGCAGGAAAGTCATTTATCATCTCGTACAACATGTCTCTCAATGTGAAATCTTCATTTCTTTAAGCATCATACAACATAACACCTAAATCCAATGATAATTTCAAATCCTTGATCAATGGAGCCAAATAAACATCAATATCACTACCTGGTTGTTTTGGTCCCGATATAAGAATAGATAGCATGATGTGTTTTTGTTTAATGCCTAACCACATTGGAAAGTTATAATTTACTAACATAACCTTCCACGTACTGTGAGTAATTCTTTGAAAACCAAAATGGTTCACTCCATATGTAGATAATTCAAGATGAAGGTTTCTCAGATCATTTCCAAAATCAGGATACTCATGATCGATTCTCTTCCACCAAGGAGAGTATACCAAGTGAAAAAGTTTCCCATCATTATTTCTTCTTTATGCGTGCAATGTTAATTTCCCCATGGTCTCCTCACTTCCATATAAGCGTCTAAACCTTATAATGATTGGAAAATACCATACAACTTTTATAGGACCAGATTCATCTTTCTTGTATCAAGAAGTACAACACTTTGGGCATTATTTGAGTGATATTTGGTCCTTATAAAATAGTATACAGTCATTTGGGAAGGCTTGTATTTGTTTATAGATCATACCCATTGAACTTAGAATTTTTTTGGAATCGTATGTTTGGATTGAGAGATCATTATCTTCTGGGACCATGTCATTCAAGAGACAAAGTAATTCTGTAAAACTGGCGTCACTCCATCTGTTGCCTACTTTCAAATTATATAGCTTCAGTACAACTAAAAATGCTGTAAATTTAGTGCAACCACCATACAAAGGCGTATTTTCACAAATCTTTAACTGCTCAAACATTTTTGGGCAATCACAAAGTTCATCTTCAACTATCCTTTTAATTTCCTCAATATGATCTTCATCATCATTAACATATATAATCACTTCCTCGATACAATATTATTTATTTTCCACACTTGTAATCATATCAGATGATCCATAAAATGCACTTTTATCCCAGCAACTAGCTACATTCTATTTTACCCCATGTTTTTCCCAACATTTATAACTTTGATCTATTCCATGAAAGATAAAGTGTTCTTCCAACTCCTTTGGACTAACTTTTCTCGAATAACAACATAAATATGAACAAAATATTTGAGAAGGTTCATATGCATGATATTTTGAAAACTTGATGAACTCTTTCACTCCATCTTCATACTCTCTAGTCAAACGATTGGAATCCATCCATTCTTTATTCATATCCATCCTATTTTATTCAGTGATATTAGTATTTAAAAAAATAAATATACAAAAATATTGATATAATGTAATGGTTTTCCTGATTCTATAAAAATATAAACTTAAAATATTATGAAAAAACTACAGTTCAAATGTACTTTGAAAACTATTTAAGAAATCACATTTGAAATACCATTTAAAAAGAACCATTTACACAAATTCCTCTTTAAAATAACACACCATTTTTAAAATAAATCAATCAGTTCCAAACACTCTTTCACAAAACCACAATTCCTTTTTTTAAAGCATCCAAGACAACTTCATGACCCAAAAATCTTAATCATTTAAAATGAGCGACATCCCTCTAAGAAACTTTTAAAAATACTTTAATCATTTTAAAAGAGAAACTTTGGAATTTTCACAAAGACATAGATCCCAATAGAGAAACTTTATAAAAGATACATAGAAAACACCTTGATTCATCCCAAATTAATCAGTGTTGTATGATTCCATCACATTATTCCAAAGGTAGGTGTAATAATAATAATTTCCATAAGAATATGATATTGTGCTCCCCATAATTGGATATACCTTATCCATGCTTCCATTGTCCAGTTACATCAATTATCCTTTACCATAACAACAGAGTCCCAACAGATATGTTATTTAGTCAGTGACCACACTCATAACCATGAAACAATTATGTTCCAGTTTACTACAAACACTGCATTATACCAATGATCCTTGGATCACACTAAATCAATTGGTTGTACACCCCAAGAAAAATGTATATGTCTTTCACATGGAGTATTATTGGTTCATTACTTTATAAATACACCTAAGAAAATCTATAAACATAAACCCATTACATAATCAAAAATTTCTCAAGTGTCATTCCTTTCGCACAAAGAATTCCCCATTGCTACTCATCACTAGAAGAAACTATGTTTCTTTCTCAATACTTTAAAGTACATCATAGATCAAGTCAAAATAAGAAAAGAAATATGTTAATAAACTAATAGATGGTATGATTTTCCATATTATATTTTCTAAAATCATCCAAAGGACTTTATAAATGACATTACAAAGACTAGTCATTCTAAATTTATTAACTAAACTCATATCAGTAACTTCTAGAATCAAAGTGATGAGAGTATAATTATAAGTCTTAAGTGAATTCTTACCTCTCCAAAACTCATTCATGAGGTTAAAAACATCAAGTCCCAAAATATTCTAGAACCTTTTAAATAAAATTTCATAAAGAAAATCTAGGTTTGGTACATTTGATAGATGCATCAACCTAAATGTCATGACCACTTCAAAACATTGAATATTAATAGTTAATAATTCATTCATATAATTTGTTAAAGTTGTAATAAAATAAAAATTTATATATTTAGATATAAAATTATTCTAATAAGAAAATATGATTTTATAACCACTTGAATTATATCATTTGTCCCTTTGAGGGGATTCACCATAAAGTGCTTGCAGGTGGAAGGATTTAGTACATGTGTTGTTATGGTTATTTGACTAGGGTATCTAGAAAGTGTCTCATGTAGATTTTGATAGGTAGGGATAACAAAATATTTGTTTCCCTTATAACTCAATTTATCCCTTAATAAAAATATCATTGTATTCCCCTATGAAGTAGGATTTTCATCCAAACAACATAAATTTCACGTGGTGTGCTTATTCCATTTATGTCATGTGTTTATCTTTTATTGATCATTTTCCTCTGTGGGTGGTATTTTCAAAACCATGAGGTTAATATAACTAGAAGGTAGAGATCTAATTTAGTGACTTATCTATAGATTTACCTCTATGTTATGGTATATCAGGTTTGGGGATTTGTTTCAATTCAAGTATGTTCTGTAATTTCTTCCACTATCTTCATGTTCCAGGGGTTTAATTTATGTTTTGAGGGGGTTTAACATTTGGATTGTTGATTTTTACCAAATACATATTTTGGTATCAACTCCCTTTCTTATTATAATATCAGTTACAAAAAATTAGTATTAAATTTTGGTTACATAACATATGGTGATTATTTTATCATGACTTGATAGAAATTATTGGTTTCAAGACTATTAGGTTTCCTCTAGTGAAGTGGTTTTATAAGATTTAGTACAATTAAACTAGTAACAAATTGGTCGTTTCATTGAAATGGGTATGTTTTGGATTGATATTCAATGGTGGAGGATTTAGAATTTGTGGTAAAATGGCCTTCCTACTCCTGGAAAGTTCAAAAGTTACATTGATTTTGAATTAGTCAGAAGCAAGGTGTTCAGCAGAATGGGAAACCATGAGATGAAAGCATTAGATTTTTTTTAAAAGTGTATCCAAGAGAATACAGATCCAAGAGGGAATAATGAAATTCCTCAATTATGTTGAGAATTAAAGGTGGATGTGTAGTAGAGGGAGGGATCAAGGATCATGATTGGTCGAGGTTTTGGTGAAACAGTGGTTCTCGGTGAGAATGTATCAATGCCTAGAAAGTGAAGGATTTTGATCCATATCTAGGGAGAGAATATTGATTCTTAGTAAGTTTAGGAATGTAATCCCATACTAGGGAGAGAAAATTAATGTCTAGAAAGTACATGTCATAGGTCTCTCCTAAGTAACTGGGGTTCTCATGATAAATGAAATGGAGAAGATCAAAATCAATCATGAAGTCAATCACATAAAATCTGAATGACATAAAAAAACTATTCATCTCACCTCTAACCACACTTCATTGAAACAACCATTTACCCATCTATAACACATTCCTAAAGAAAATCAATCCACTTTATATAACCATAAAAATCGAAATATAATATAGCAAAAATGTTCTCAAATTAAGAATATGTGAAGGCCTCTATATGATAGGATATACGTGATATGCAGTTGTGTATGCAGACATGAAGTATGTGGACCTGCTGTATGAGAATCTCATATATTATAATTTTTTAGTCTACCATTAAATACATGGGTCTCATCATTGAAATTATAAACACATCCAAAATCAAACCATTTTCATCAAAAAAATTTAAAGTATCCATTATGGAATTTATCAAAAGGGATAAACCAAATGCTCATTTTAAATAAGCATTTAAAATTTATAAAACAACCCCCTTTTAAAATAATTTTAAAATAAAAAACTCACTCTAAAACAATTTTCACATTAAAACATTGTTTTATATCATTAAAAAGCAATACTAGATTATAATACAACACACACTATTTGAACAATTTCAAAAATCCCCATGGTCATTTCAAAAAATCATAATATATGAAAACATTCCATTTCAAACATCGAAAATTGAAATTTAAAAGAGAACCCATTTATTCCAAGATCAAAACACAATAAAAAAGTTTAAATCATCACATGGATATCAAATATATTCATAATTTCAGAAAAAATGATTTTAGAAAGAACAATAACACTTATAAACACCAAATGAAACAATTGCATTGAAAAATCTACTTGAAATAAGAATAAACCAAGCTGAAACATGCCACCTTCAATGGAGACCAACTAAATAAGAAACAAGACCTCAATTACAATTCCTAAAGTTACAAAACTCTAGGATTGAAATATCCCAAATGATACCATCGTATACAAAGGATCAAAACTGAAACAAAACCTAAATGATTCATGTAATATATTTATTTTTGTGTGAATAAAAAATCGAGTTACAATTCACACCTAGGAGGGATTCATGATGGGAGGATTCAGTAGAAGAGGAGGGGGAGGGGGGTTCGTGGCGGTGGAGGAGGGCTTTGTGGCGGCGACAATGACGTAGGAGGAGTCGGTAGCCAAGGAGGATGAGGACGCAGGATGGGCGGTGGAGGATAGATTTGCGGTGGTGGAGGAAGACTTCGTAGCAGTGGCAGTGGTAGAGGAGGAGGTGGCGGCGGTGGCGACAGGGTAAGGCTTCTGCGAGATCTTGAGTGGTGCGAAGGAAGGAGGAGACTGTTAGGGTTCATTTATAAAACCGGTGGAAACATTTATCAGTTATAGCTAAGAAGCGTTGATAAAGGTATGTTTTATCTACCCTGAATTAGAAAGCGCTGATAAAACATACATTTATCAGCACTGATAAAGATGTGCCTTTATCAACGCTAAAAAAACGTTGATAAAAGGGGTCTTTATCAGTGCTCAAAAAGCACTGATAAAAGGGGTCTTTATCAGCGCTAAAATCTTAGCGCACATAAAGATACCTTTTTCAGCACTTTTTAGCACTGATAAAACTATAATGATAATAAATTATTTATATTTTTATATATATTTATAAAATTACATGTGTAATAAATAAATAAATATATATTTATAAAAATAACTATAAATAAATAAATAATTATTTAAATCTGTATATTTATTTATAATTATAAACTGATAATAAATATATTTATTATATTTGTAATTACATATATTTCTAGAATTTATTATAAATATATATATGAATTTATTTATAACTATAAATATAAATATTTGTATTTATTTTTCAATATTTGTATATATTTATAAATAGATTTATTTAATTATATATAACATTAGAATTGAAAATAATAAATAAATTTTCTATAAATTAATAATTATTTAAATAAATAAATAATTATTTATATTTATAACTAATAAATAAATATATGATTATTTTTAATTAAAAATTATAATAAAAAAATATTTATTTATAGTTATAATTATATATATATATATATTTATTTAAATAATTATAAAATTATAACAAATATATTTACCATTTTATAAATATATGTAACTAATATATTTATTATAATTTTTAATTATTTAAATATATCTACATTTATTTAGATTATAATTAAAACTAATTGTATTTATTTATAAAAATTTGTATATAAATACATATAATTAATATATTTATTATAATTTTATAATTATTTAAATATAGTTATATATTTATTCAGTAATTATAATTATAATTGTTTTTATTTATTTATAAATATTTGCATATATTTATAACTATATTTATTTAATTATATATTTATAACTTTATAAGTAATATAATAAATATATATTGTTATAATTAACTTTAAATAAATATATTTGTAAATATTTGTATATAATTATATATATATATATATTTTTTATTTATAAAATTATAATATATGTATTTATTATAATTTTATAATTATTTAAATATATATATATAGTTATAATTATAATTACAAATACATATATTTAAAAAGTACTTATATATAATTAATATTTAATAATTACAAATATATTAAATATATTTATTATTTAAATATATTTAATGTAATTTTGTAAGTATTTTTGAGAAAATAATATTCATATGGGTAACTTAAATTAGTCATATACGTACATATAATAAAAAACGATCCATCACATATATAGACAACATGATTAATAAGAAGGGTGTAATGTATAAATGAACATTCATGATGACACATAACATATATGCACACATGATCAATATATTTATTGACCAAATTCAATGGAAATAGATATATATTTAATAATTATAATTAGAAATATATATATTTAAAAATTACTTATATAAATTAATTATAAATAAAATAAATATATTAAATATATTAAATATAAAAAATATAAAAAATATAATGAATCTAATAAATCTAATAAATCCAATAATTATAATAAATCTAGTAAAAAATATAATAAATCTAATAAATATAAATATAATAAATCTAATAAATATAATAAATCTAATAAATATAATGCTAATTAATCTATAATAAATCTAATAAATATATTTATTATTTAATAAAATTTATCATAATCTTATAATTATTTAAATAAATATATATATAATTATAATCTTAGAAATATTTTTTAAAACATTATATATATTTTTGAATTATTAAAAAAGTATTAATTATAAACATGTATTTTTTATTTAATGGATACAAATAAACATTATTTTGGAATAAAAATATAATATTTTTTTATAAATTAATAATATTATTTATTATAAGGTATGGTACAAAGTCCATGTAAAAAAACAAAACAAAAACTAGGAGAACCAAACTTTACAAGGAGAACTAACCAGGTCGAAACAACAAATAGCAAGGGAGGCCTCAATCGAGGGACCTGACATGAATAAAAATGCATTGAAATACTAACCATGCAAATCCTGACATGTGGAACCTCGAGTAGTGAGTGAGTGATGCACTCGAGTGTAGCACGAACCCACATCGATTTCCCTGCCATATTACAACACCTGGACCCACCACCCTCAACCATCACATATAGCCCTGCGCTACTACTGCACTCATGCAACCTATCAGCGAGGCAACTAGTCGCGACAACGGGGAAAATTATAAATATATTCTATTATAAATAAATATATTTAAAAGGTATTTATATATAATTATAAATATAATAAATATATTTATCATTTAAAAAAATTATTGTAATTTTATAATTATTTAGGTATAATTATAAATATATATTTAAAAAGTATTTTTATATATTTATAAATATATAATTATAAATATATAATTATAATTATATAAATATAATAAATATAATAAATATATTTATTATTTAATAAAATTTATTATATATATATTTGATTTATTAAAAAATATATATTTATTATAAACATGCGTTTTTATTTAATGTATACAAATAAACATTATTTTTGAATATAAATATAATAATTTTATATAAATTATTATTAAAAACATTTATAAGCACTAATAATTGTGCTGATAAAGGGTACACCTTTATCAACACTTTTCTTATCACTGATAAAGGGTACATTCATCAGCGCTTTTAGTTAGCGCTGTTAAATCCCCCCCAATCAGTGTTTTTTTACTTAGCACTGATAAAACGAGGTGCCTCCCTTGCCCCGTTTTGTGGTAGTGAAAGCAATATGATATAGGTATGGGGCTATGTTGCATTGATGATAGATTTGAGGAGTAATGGGATGAGATCCAAGGCTACATTAATGTTTGATGTAGATAAGGATGGGTTGAATTATGCTATTTTCAACGGTGTGCATCATTGGGTGGTAAGGAGAAGTTTAGATTACGGATTTCTTGACGATATGTTTAATATTTCTTGATGATTTATTATAGTATATATGACATGATGACTCTTACTTATTTAGTATCCAACTTCTTGACACAATTGTTTTCTATGTACTATGAGGGAATCCCTTTATTTTTTAATAGGTTGATTAGGATGAGTCCTAGAGTACCCAGATGATTCATGAAATGATAATTTAACTATTAAATGAACATGATTGGTTAATTGTGATCACAAATTATTATGACATACTTGAGAATATAAGTAATATAATTAATAGTGACCCAACCCTTGGATATAAATATTAAAGTGATAATATTGGGAATTGAATGAGGAGTAGAATTAATTAATAGAAAATTAATTAATAATGAACTTGATGCTTATATGATTGTTTGATATCAAGTACTTAGTAGTGGTAGTTGAGAATATAGTGAAATGATAGCTAAAGATGAGTCTAAGGCTACATAATTTCCCTTAGTGTTGATGTGTATGATATTATTCTATATTTTCTGATTCCATACACTACCCCCACAAATGTTGGTAGGGAAATTGACACCCAAATTTTTTCAGGTCATTTTCTCTAACACCCATGATAGAGAGGGAAATAATGAATGAATTATCCCCCTCCCTCACTATCCATCTAGATATATATGAGTAGTAATATCCCATGTTATAATGCTTTACAGTTTATGGTGAATTTGTACCAGGTCTTTGATGGGTCATTGTTTACTATAAATTTATGTGTGGGATGTAACTACTTAAGGTATATCAAATTACAATATCAGGATGTGGTGGGTTCAACTTCCAATGGGTGAAATTGCATGGGCTATGATGGATTAAGGTATAATGTACATACATAATATATAGTGGATTCTAGACATACACTTGGTTACTACTTGGGATATGATGATGATGTGATGTCGGGCTGCATAAGATACAATAATGATAGTGATAATATTCCATGATGTGTATGATTAATTATAGGATGGATGAGAATAGGACATAGCCATTGGGGTATGAGAGTGAAAAACCAGTTGATAATTGGAAGTGGAGAACCTTCATTGATATATATATATATATATGATTTTTATATAGAATGGTTTACTTCTATGTGTTACTTGGTGATAGTTCCATGGAGAGAATGAGACTTGAATAAAAAACTATTAAAAGAGAGAACTTGAAATGGAACTTTAATTACCATTATTAAAGAGTGGATCATGATATAATATTTCAAAGTGGTATAATATACACCATATAAGGGAAATATGTGTGTAATTCAAATAATGACTCAAATAAAGAAGTCTAAGACGAGAAACCCTAACCTTGGATTCCCGCTTGGTCGGGCACGTTCCACCCTCCTGTATAATAAATTTATATTTATTATTCATATATATTAGATCCAAATTTGTATATATCTTTAGGATATAATTAATTCATAACTTATTTTTACTCATTTACTCATAATTCTTTGTTAAAATCAACTATTTAAGTGTTAATAGTTTCGTTTCTTATGCATGTTTTGATTTGGCTGTTATGGTCCTTGAACCTCAGTCGTGATTTTACCACCTCAGGAGTTTTAATCATATAATATATATCATATTTTTACATTAAATACATTTTTATAACCATCCATTTAAGGTGATTATGAAAAATAAAAACACATCATTTCATGGAGACAATAGTCCGTATGTATGCATGAGTGATAATTTCATTTTCCATTAGATGGAAAGGAAGTAAAAAATAATTTTTCCATAAACATAATAAAATTTAAATATATTAATGGTACTGATTTAATTACTTTTGGATTTTTATAATATATTTGAATTTGGTATAAGAAGAAATAAATTTGAAAGAATTTGGTTAAGACTTGTGCCTCCTCTTTGGATGTATTCCTTTGGATTACACCTTAAGTTTTATAGGATTTATCTTTTGGTGATAACAATACCTATAAGGTGTGGGTAAGAAATTGGGGATGAAATTTGGGTAGATATTGGTCTTGATAATATGCACAAGTGGTTTGGAGAAGCGAGGAGAGGATTTTTCCTTTTATAAGTGATGTGGGGTTTCACCTTTGCAAAATATAAAGAACTTTAAAATTTAATAAATGTATTTCTCATGGAAAGTAGCTGTAATTTAGTACAATTTAAATGATATGAAAATTTAAGGTTGAAATCCACTCAAACAGTCAAATTTAGATAAGTTTTAGATATATTTGGAGGATCGTCTCTTAGTTTAACCCCTTCATTAACCCTTTTAACCTTTACCATGGTGGTAAAATATTTACCATGATAAGTATTCATTATGACCAAAAATTAAGTTGAAATTATTATATAATATTTAATATTATAATTCCAAATATGGAATCCATTTAATAATATTTAATTTATAGAGGTCGTAAAATTTAATTTTAATATAAGTATACTAAATAGAATAAAAATATTATTTTTGAAATATGAATTTTAAGTATAAAAATGATTTTACATAATTTTGTTATTAATGTTGATTCACATGGGATTAATTAAATTATTTTTAATAAAGGAAGGTTATATTATTTTAAAACTAAACCCAATATAAAAGTAACCTTGTGAATACTTGATTAAAAGAGAAGAACCAAAATATTTTTTATTTTCATAAAAACATTACTTAGATTTCAAAAATGTAAAACATAGATTTATAAGTTCAAAATTATATTTTTAAATTAATTATATTACTTATTAAATATATGTTTTTCTTATAAAAAAGTTTTCATAATCTTTTAATTCATTATTATATCATGATAATTTCATAAAAGTGATAGTATTTGTAAAATAATTATTTTTTTTATTATTCACTAAAAAATAAAATATTTTAGAAAAATTAAAAAAGTTTACCCTATAATAATTTTGATATGATGAATCCAAAAATTAAGTTCATTTTATCAAATTATATTTCTAAAATTAATAAATTTATCTTTTGAATGAAAATAAAAAATATAAATAAAAACATATTTTATAAAAAATGACCTTTTTAAACTTCAAGTGATCATAATATTATTTAAAATAAATTTATAATTAATTGTGAGTTAATTTATTTGTTCATATATTAAATTCCCTTAAAATAGATTAATTTTTTAAAATACACAACACTTAAAAAATAAACTAATCCCTTTTAACATTGAATGATTTTAATCATATAACATTAACCATTTAATTTCTAATCATTAAATTCCATTAGTCAAAACAAAATAATACAATTCACGTATCATAATTGATTTATATATTTATTTTTACTAAAGGTTTTATTGAATTATTTTGTGACTCATTTTAGTTTGGTGTTGCATGTAACACAATATATTGAGCATAATATTATTTAAACGAGAATAACATATTGAAATCTCAAGGTGTTACAGTCTCACACACCCTTCTTGAAAATCATTTTACAAAGTGAAAAAAGATCCTTTTTCCAAAATAAACTCATGATTATAATTAATTTTCAACTATTTACAATCCTCTTTTAAAACATTCCTTAAAAAAATACATGTCACTGCATTTGAAATCCTTTAAGAAACCAACTTACCTCTTTAACCAAATCATTCAAAATCTGAAACATTAATTTTATTTTCAAACCATACCTTTTAAATCACCCTTTCATTCACTTCAAGACCCAAAATGGGGTCAAAAAATTTTAATAATCAAAACTTTCATAAAAAATCATGTAATAATTTTCACAAAACACTTTTCACTCAAAATCACTTTATAAATTAGAAAAAAAAATTCAACACCCTTTACACCAAGTGTGGAAACCATATAGAAAACTCTTAAAATAAATTATAGTTATCAAATATAGGTATAATTTTGATAAATAAAATAATGTAAAACTCTATGAACAAAATGATGTTACAATTAAAGGACTTACACAGAAACACTTACCTCAATCAAGTAGAATTAAGTCACAACAAATCACCTTTGATGGAGGAAGAAAGAACAAGGAAGAGAAGAACCCATATAATCCCTAAAGACCCACAAAATATTCATTATATCCATACTAAACCATAATAATTATCTCTCATAATTATGGTTTTCAGGTAAAAGAAAATTGAGGGATAATAAAGGTACTAATAAAAAATGGAAGGAAAAGGAAGGGGAAGCGTGGAGAAGAGAAAAAGAGGGATACCCTTAAAGAACCATTTGAGATAAAATGATAGAAAGCTTGAAATAAATAGGAAGATGAAGGGAGATATTTAGGGATACCCCTTAGATAGAGACACATGAATAGATGGAAGGGGGAGAAAAGTATGTCATATAAACTCCAGAGGTAGAAGAGGGAATTCACCCCTTTAAAATAAAGCTCAGTAGGGGTGCTCCATTACATGGTGTTATGGACCACAATGCGACA
This sequence comes from Viscum album, assembly GCA_963277665.1. Taxonomy (NCBI): domain Eukaryota; kingdom Viridiplantae; phylum Streptophyta; class Magnoliopsida; order Santalales; family Viscaceae; genus Viscum; species Viscum album. The sequence continues at coordinate 1,457,723,537 of OY728131.1, read as the reverse complement.
CATCTCCCCTCTAGAAAACACATAATCTAAAAAAATCTTCCACCATGGTGAAGCACCTCCTAGCTCATCCTTTTAGATAGATAGTATTGCCTCACACTACATGGGATAATTCACCATGTTTCTCTCAAAACACCCACCAAGTCTTTACCATGGTGTGGTGGGTTCATCATTTTGGTCACTGGGAAGCCTCCATGGATAGCCTAATTGGGAGTTTTTCAATAATCATTTACTAAAGAGATTTACCAAGTATTATAAGCCCCCACGTCCACCAAAACACCTATATATCTAAGTGTTTTTTCTCTTGAGACAACACAACTGACCACCCTCAACCAACACACCACACTGTCAACCATGTAATGGTCTCCCTCTATATTTTCTATAGGGAAACACATAATTCAAAAAAACTATTAAAACACCTAAAAAACCCAAGGGTACACTCCTTGTTTCCATTCTAGAGCCACATTCTACCCATTTTGTTCTATTACCACTATGTAGTAAGGTCATCCAACATCTAAAACTCTGAAAAATTAAAAATGTAATCCAAAAACAAATAAATTTTCAACATTTTTACAATTTAATATTAAATTAGATGAAACAGTAACATGTGGGTATGGGGATATGGTAATAGAATCGATAGAAACCCATGTACTGAAGTTATTATAAGGGAAAGATTCATTATATACCTCAAATCTATTATAATATCACCACTTAATTAAAATACCAATAGATTGAAGAGAAAGGGATCATCACACACCCTAAAAATGATGGGTTCAATATTTGAAACCATCCCTATCCATAAAGTTGACCACCGTGGCCATATAGCTAAAAAAGAACAATAAGGAAGTAGAATGGAAAGATACTAAGAGAGGGGGAAAGAAGAAAAAAAGTAGAAATCAAGAGTTACCATGAATAAATACCCATAAAACTATTAGGAAATCACCAAGGAATCTAGGGGGAATAGAAACCCATGGATGGGAAGATTCTAGGTCAACCAAATGGGATGGAGGAAGGAGAAAGGGGGTTAAATCAAGTGATGGGAAATGAGTAATTTTATAATTTTATAATTTTGAAAAACCACATGGTTTGGGAAACCATAAAACAACCATGTGGTTTTCACTAAAGGAACACTATATGTAAGTATATTTACATGGTTTAGCTACATAATTTTCTAAACCATGTGCCAACCATGCACATTTTAATTTAAACTCCCTCCCCCCTTCATGCAGTTTAGCAGCACAATTAACACTAACCATGTGCTAATAGTTCAATCTACCATAATATCCCATTTTTCATGAATATAGGCTCAAAAACCTCAAAAATCACATAAATAAATTTAGTGAATGGAATAATCAAAATAAATACATAATAGTGACCTTAGGGGTGTCACAATTTTCCCTCACATGTGATTACCCATCCCAAATACCACTTGAAAATTATCCAAGATGAGGACTCCATAAGACCTCAAGCACATATCTCCACATGCCAGAGGCTACTGAATAGAAATGAGAGCCCAATCCATGCAACGAGAAGACTGTAACCCTGAATAAAAGTGCAGAAAATAGTGAAAAATAACCAAAAATAATAAATAAAAACAACAGAGTACACATAATCAAATAAACAAAATGCAATAAAAAAATATTCGATTATAAAAAACACAAAACTGATCAACCACTAGGTTGATCCCATATAAAAAATAATAAAAGACAAAAAATACACATGCTGATCATACTTCTATCCCTAGGCCACACTAAACTCTTTTTATCCAATAATTTCTGAGATTCCCCAACCCAATACACTAAAAAACCTGTGATTAGACCTATAAAATAGACATAAGGTTTGAATACACACCATAGTTCCCATGCAGGGTATGAGAAATACATCTCAATAGGGTCTCCCCAAGTTTCCTTGGTATACACCATCATATACGTGTATACACGAGGAAAGTAAACATGTTACACAAGTACATTAGACATCATGTACTAACAAGGAAACCATGAAAATATTCACATCAGGTCACCATTTGATAACCAATACACCAAGACACCTAATCAAAACTATCTCAAAACTATAATATAATCCACTTGTCACCTAATTCCATTGTACCCATGCCAATAAATTCATTTATGATAATACTTGAATACTCAAGGTAGGTAATCTCAGTAATTTATTACCACTACCCAATCATACATGGTGGGGACTATCATACAGGATAACCTAACCCATATCCTCTCACTTAGGTCATGGTTGACCAAACCTTTTCACTCAAGTTAAGGAAAGTTTTGTAACCACTACCTTATCACTCAATGTAGTGCCTAGATCTCCATCATAAATAGACCAGCCTTCTCACTCAAGGTTTTCCCTCACCCTGACCACTACCTTATCACACAATTTAGGTCCCAATTCTATTCAATAAACTAACCAATACATTCTCACTCAAGGTAGGGTTTAACCAACACCTTCTCACTCAAGGTGAATCCAACAAGTATCAATTCATACATTCTTATTCAAGGTAGTCTCATACTTAATGTATAATAGGATCCTATCTCTCTCATGGTGATCTTTACAACATCATCTCACTAATGATAGGGATAGGCCTCAATATCTATCTTCCACACCAGATTCCATCACCTATCAAAAGCATATGAAACACAAGCAGGGTACATAGTCCATCACATAATCTCACCATCTCATCATAAGGTGATAATAATTTAGGATCTACCCCATTGTATTGAATTCACCTTATCCCCAAATCAAATCCTGCTGGTACTCTAGACATTCTTATATCACCCACCAAGGGATCCACTTGGGTCCTTTAGAAGTGTCCTAGTATATTCTTGTCGATACCATCTTGCGTCTATTACTCCTTAGTGAAACCATAAATCATAGGATCTTTTAATGTAGACCTAAATACCTATTATAACCTTACCCAAATACATCATGACACCTGGTCCTACTATCCAAATACTATCCTAAGAAATCCTTATCCCAATTCCAAGTCCCAAAAAATTCACATGACCCACACCTGGGTCCCATCTCATATATCTTAAGGGATACCTCTCAACCCATCACCTATAGTAGAACCATCTTAAACACACCTCACATATACCCATAGGTATTATCCCCCTCACAACACTCACAAAGCCTCAACCCACTATAAGGAGGGTGTCACTTATCTGGTGTGAGGTGTAAAACTATCTCACCCATCTTCCCACTAGACATAATCATCTCATGCATTCCTAACTAGACCTAGGGAACCCAACCCAAGATAACTATGAGTCTTTTTACACCTCAATACCAACTCTAGGTCTCACATCAATTTAACTATTACATTCACCCCTTAGCGATATAGTTAGCGAGTGATCTTGATTTACCCAATTACTGAATAGAACTTAACCCAAGTATAGGAGGCTCAAATTCATTCTATCTATTCTACCCATGGAACTCTCAGTACCTATCCAATTACCCAATCCAATGAAACATGCATGTTGGAATTAGTTATGCATAAAAATGCATATGAATTTTTATTCAAGGGACCACCTACCTAGATAACAGAGTTAACACCACACTAAGATCTTACAAGCCTCACCCAAGCTCTTCCCCATTCCCAATCACCCATCTCATTCCAAAAAACATAATTAATTAATTATAAACATGCATAATTAATTATTTAAAACAAATTAAATGGGTATAATTTCTTAAAAACTTGCTATGTACTTTATCCATTCTGAAACCACTTCCAACGACATGAGATTAACCATTTGGGACCTCCTATAACCATTCTGTGAAAAATCACCATCATCCTCTATTGAATAAAACAAGATCCAGTTGAATTGACTCCAAAACCCTAGCCTAAACTAAACTAAAATCAAAGGACTACGAAGGGGGAACCAAAATTGTGGAAGAACATACCTAGGATCACTATAATAACACAAAAAAAATCACCCCCCAACATGGGGGATCAAAGGGAGAAGAGAGTAGGGGAAGATCCGACCAAATAGGCCCCCCTACCAAATATAACCCCTACAAATTAAAGGGGGTTAATTGAAAAATTAATGGTCTTCCCATCATAAAAAAATAAATTGGGGACCTATTACAACATGTCTATATGTTCCATAATGCAAGGCCCATGATTAGACTTCAGGATAAGCATGGAGTAAGGCTTTATAGAGTAACCCACCATAAGGGGTAGCATGATACCTGGTCCCTTAAGGGACCTTCACAGTGAAATCCATAGGGTTGTGACATGGGATTTCTATTAGTTCGAACTAAAATATAGCCCTCTTAAATGTGGCACAACTGGCCCCCCAAATAGAAAGTATGACCCTATAGTTACACCATGAAATACAATTATAGTGTGAGAAGTGGTATTCTCCCTCATTTAAAATTCTATAGTTCAAAATGAAATCCATGTCGTAATATCAAGGGATGCATTGTGTTCTGTATCATGAAGCCACAACTAGCTCACAAGTTACCCAAACCCTTATTTACCGCTCACAAAAGCACCCAAAACACTAAATGGTCTTCACTAATCATCCAAAAAACATATTATTGAGATATACCAATTCTTAGATTCCCAAAATTAATCTCAATTTATAGAATTATCCTTATTTCAAAATAAAATTTCAAACTCCCTCTAAAAAGTAACAACCCTAAAATCCATTGGTCGTTATATCATTCTCCCAAGTCACATGTATATCTTCACCATTCCATAATAACACACAAACTAATATAATATATTTACCCCATAATATTCTATCCTGATAATCAATAACACATATAGGATGATCTACCATGGTGGTGTTAGGTTCCAAATACACATCCTCCCATCCAATAACTTGAGATGTATCTAGATGAAACTTCTTCAAATCGGATACATGAAACACATCAGAAATAGAAATTATATGGGATGTTAAGGACAGTAAATATGACACTTTATTGATATTCTCCATGATATAAAATGGAAAAACATACTACAACATCAACTTACCCTACTTTCCCAATTTATGATGTACCAATCAAGGAGATACTGTGAGAAACACCTGATCACCAATGATGAATTACAATGGATGATAAAGATGATAGAAAATAATATTTATTGTCACTTTGATGCTTCTCTAATGTTTTTCAAATCAATTAAAACATATCATCTATCTCTTAAATGATTATTCCCAATAAAGATTTATCACCCAATTATTACAAGAAAAGAGTGGATCCAAATGATTTTCCATAAAGATATTCAAAGGGAGACATCTTTATTGAGGCCTTATAACTATTATTATAAGAAACTTTAAACAATTATAGATGTTTATACCATGAAACCTTGAAGTAGAGCACATACACTCATAGTATATTCTCAAGAATTTGAATAGTTCCCTTGGACTGACCATCTATCTATAGGTGATATACCATAATCAAATTTAACCAAGAACCCATAAATTTCGTAAAAACATTCCAAAAATGGTATATAAATCATGAGAGTTGGTAATAAATGATATAGAATAGAATTACATGAATATTTAAAATCTCTTGGACATATAGGTGTATAAGATACACCATTTTAGTAGACTCATTAATAGGAAGAAAATGTGCCAATTTTATAAACCGATCAATGATCACCCATATGGAATCTTTCTCACTAAGAGTCTGAGGACATCCAATCATAAAATTCATAGATATATCATCTTAATTCCACAATATAATGGGAAGTGATTTCAATAATTATGTAGTTATCTAATGTTTATCTTTTATATTCTAATAGGTAGGTCACTAAGAAATAAGTTCGGTAACCTCTAGCTTTATCTCCGACCACCACTATCGATGTTTTATATCATAAAAATCTTGTTATCCCCGAGGTGTGATACCCAAATAAAATGGTTATTACCTTTCATAACCTCATACCTTGAGGTCAAAGTAACCACTAAAGTTTTTCTAAATCAAAATCCACTATCGGGATACCAAGACCATTCACCCAAGGTCTGACCATAATTTAAAATTATGTATATATGATGAAAATAAAGATATTATTATTTATCTATAAAAATATAATAATAAAAGGAAGGTGTCACTTACACACTATAAAATATTACCCAACCATCATCATATTTTATATCCAAATTCATTTCAACAAATAAAATCATAAAATTATACTCATCCTTTGATTCTTTCATTGTCTAATTTAGAAACTTCCAACTTAAGGAATCAACCACCATATTCTTTTTTCCATGGGTATAGGATAAATAAAAATAAAATAACTATATATAATCAACCTAGTGCCTCTATAAGAGATTCAAATCCTTATAATATAAGATGTACTTCAAAATTTTGTGATCCATATACAATAAAATTCTCCCTAAAATTAGTGAAACCATGTTTTCAATGCATGCATCACCACTATTAACTGTAAGTAATGGGTGGGGAAGTTATTCTCATGAGGTTGTAATTTATGAGATCCATATGACACAACATGGTCACGATGAATAAAAAACACCCTAATACCTTACCTGAGTCATCATAATACACTACATAGCCACTATCAGTCTTGAGAAGAATCAGAATGGGAGATGATGTTGACATTGCTTTCAATTCTTCAAAAATATTTCTGACGCTTCTCATCCCAATTAAATCTCACCCCCTCTGAGCCAAATCCATTAATAGATATTCCAACTTCTAGAAATCTAGAAAAAACCTATTTTAATATCTGGTTAGGCATAGAAACTTCTGATACCAAATACATTCCTAGATCTTTCCCAAGATATCACAACATAGATATTATGAGGATCTATATAAATTCCATTCTTCAATACCAAATGATCAAAAAAATTCACTTCTTGGATTAAAAAATATCATTTATTCTTCTTTAAATATATATTATATTCCCTAATAGTTATTAAAACAACTCCTAGATAGTCCTCGTGACCTTACTATATCATGGAATAAACCAAGATATGATCCAAAAACACTATAATAGAAGTGTAAAAATATTGGTGGAAGATGCAGTTCATCAAATACTTAAAAATAACAAGATAATTGGTAAGGAAAAATGGTATAATAGTATAATAATAATTCTTGCACCTACTCTTGAAATTATTCTTAACAATATCGATTTTCTTTACTCTTAGTTGGTGGTATCTCAATCCAAGTTAATTGTAACATCCCAAGTAAGTAATGAATAATAGATATTTTTTTATCTTTGTCTATTAATGAATTAGATAGTGTTTTAGAGGCTTAAAATGAGAATAAATCCAATCTTAAGCATGGAATACACTAATATTTTTAAAATATTCTTTTACTGCCTTTTGATGGCAAACCATTTTTAAATCAAACTTTTGACAATTTTATAAGATATATTTGTCAAAATAAACTTATTATTTATGATTGGGACATTTAAATTTACAATAGATAGTTTTTTGGTATTTTTATGACAATGTTCATTTTTTAATGAATAGTGAAAAATACTACATTTTACATCAAAACTGCTTTTTCATATAATTTAATTATATGGTTAGATTATATTTTTAATTGGTATTAAAGTGTAATTTTAATATATTTTTACCATTTAATCCAATAGTGGTCGTTTTAATTAATTTCACTTTGAAATTGGACTTAATCTAGTGTCAATCCTTTGATACTTATTGTTTCATAAAAACACGCTATTTGCTCTGACAGCGGGAAATAATTATTAAATTAATTAATGTAACTTATATGTTTTGAATTTTGTAAAAGAGACACAATTTTTGAATTCAGAATATCAAATATAGCTTAGGGTGAAGTTTTGGTATTTTTCTGAAAAACTTCAATTTTTGATGAATAGTAAAACCACTAAGTGGTACTTAAAAACCAGATTTTTCGTTTAAATGAAATTTTACCACCTCTGTGTTTTGAATTTCAAAAATCCTATATACATGGTTTTCATTAAGAAGTAAAATGTGGTTCAATGGGATTAAAATAATTTTTTGGGTGAATAGTAACTTTTAAGTTTTAATCGCGATTAGAGGTATTTAGTGTAATTTAAGGTAAGAATAATGTTTTAATAATATGAAATGAACTTGAAATATGTTATACCCTTATTGGATGTGTCATGGCCGACCATGACAACCCATGTGTCGATTTTTGGGACCCCATGGAGCCACTAGGGTAAGATAATGACATTAATGCCTTTTATTTAAAGTAAAAGTAAAAACGACACAAACATGTATTGTTTTATTAAAAAAAATTTAAATGGGTTTATACAAGTCATATTTTTGACTATAAATAGTCATTGGAAATATAATAATATTTCCTACATCATGATATTTTTTTTCTAATTTTTAGACCTTAAATAAATTAAATTATTTATGACACCATGATGATGCAGCGATGACCTCATTATTTAACGATTTAAATAAAATGAAAATATAATGTAAAATCTAAGACCTACACTTGTAAAAAACCTATTGTATGGGTAGATTTAGAACCCTTATCACCTTATCCTATAAATTTATAATTGTGGGACCTTTTTTATCTGAAAATCATTTTATAACAAAGTATCGTTTCTTAACTTTCCAAGAGTGCCCCTCCTCTCCTCTTATAAAAGGCCCCCACCTCTACCACCTTACCCACACTTACAAAGACTTTAGCTAGGCCAAAACCTGCCCATTTTGTCTCTCCAAATCCCTATATTACTCCTTGAAGCCTCACTTTGGGCATAAGTCTTCCCAAGGAATCCTTTGAGCTCAAATCAAAAAGAGTTACCCGATTTAAAGGTAGTGTCTTCTCTTGTGTTCTTATGTTTTATTTTGCTTCTCCAACCCTCTAAAATCTTTTTATTTATTTCTTTTGTAACAAAAACAGTATATTTCATATACTAGGATGTTGTTATAATAAGTATTCTAGCTATACTTACAAACACCTACATCTAATGGTTAAAGAACATACTGTTTCCGTGGATGGCAAATTTCTACCTCACGAAACGATGATTGTTCAATATTCTTTTAACACTTTCAAAGGTGGACATTAAGATGACACTATATTTATATATGATATATAATATTTTTATGTTTTACATAAGATTATGTATTTTTCATTTATGGCATACCTTTATGGTTTCCATTATGGGTAAACGCGATATCTTCATTTTAGGAAGTGCGGACTACCGCCCCCTCAAAGTGATTTGATTCGTTAATGCCATATGTGGGACGTATAAAGGATTTAATTAATGATATTATATAATATATTATATATGATATTATACTGGAATTATAATATACCTTTATATCATCATGATTCCATTCCATAAAATATGAAATAGAAATGAAAGTAGCGTTCATGCGTACGTACGGCTTACCATCTCCATGAACGATGCATTTCATTTCTTACCTCTAAACGTTATGTAATAGTATAAATGCATGTATATACTGGATATATATGATATATATGATATCTACATCATGATTATAACTCTGGATATAATGGATACATGAAAAAATTGTAATTATAAAGAGTTTATTTTTGAATCAAGTACCAATGATCGATAAAATGACCGTTATTAACTTAAATAATTACATAGTGTTCATGACATGGTAATAAGTGATATAAAATGAATAATGAACTTGAAAAAGGTTCTTAATAAAGTAGAAATTAACTCAAGTTTATTATTCAGGAGGCTAAAGAATGATCGAGTCAAGTCGGACACGAGGTATGGGACTTCGTCTCAATCTCCTTTCATTGAGGCATATTTTGTTTTATACACAACCTTCTTTTATACGGTGTATAAACCCCTTTGAATTTTACGTTTATCAAAAAGGAATATTTTTTATACGAAGCGTTTTACTAAATGACAAAAGGGAATGTTTTTGTCGTACGTATGCGGTGAAAATGACTTCTCCGCCGCCGTGACCATTATTTGAGTTTCGGCTTCCTCTACAAGCCATAGATTTTTATAAAATGAAAAATATATACCATGTTTTAATTTTCTTTTACTTTGGTATTGAAAACGGTTTTCATAATGTTTTTATTATATCAATGTGTTGTATTGATATCTTGTGATTGAAATGTGGAAATGTTATGTTTCCTTTATGCATGTTTTATGTGATTCGATTATGTTATGGTTCTTGGGAATTGTTATGAAGACGGGTGGTTCCATGATAAAATAAGGGCAGGTGAGCCCGATATAGCTCTCCAATGCATTGGGTAACGCGAAGGGGTTAAACGTTGAGGTTTCTTCGAAGAGATTTAGGGAATATACTGTGATGGGTATTCCAAACGTAACCAAGAGGGTTACTCCCTACGTAAGAATGTTATGAATGCCTCAAGTTACCTTTATGTCTTATGATTTCTATGATTTATTCATGATTTGATGAGGTATGTTAAAGTGCTTATGTTTTATGGTTAAAGTATGATTTCATTCTTATGTATATATGTACTCATGTTTTCTTTCCATTTTTTTATATCCCTTACTGAGCTTTTTATGCTCATCCCAAGTTTTTGAAATGTTTTTCATAGGTCAAGGGAAAGGTACATGATATGATGATAGTGTCAAGGAAGTTTAAAGAAAGAATCCATGTTTTATTTTAAATATGTTTCCGTTGATGGGAAAAATTTATATAATCTTTTATGTAACTACTTTTTTTAAATGTGGAATGTAATGCATGTTTTATGATCTAATTCTCTAAAACTATAAACCTGAAAAGATCCTCAATGTGTAATCTTGTAATAACTCAAGATTAAGAAAGGTTTAAGGATGGGGCCTTATAGTTGGTATCAGAGGTCGGTTTAGATAACTTTAGGAGTTAGAATTCTATTAAATGATTATCCAAAAATATTTTTTTATGGTCAAATTGAAATGATATAGCATTTGAAGATTACCATGTTGCTTCATCTAAGACATGTTTGTTAAGAATGGTTTTTCATAGAGGAAACATAACATATTTTCTGGGAAGGAATACAGAGGAAATGACCTATCAAAACAGTATCCTGAGATGGTTAGAATCAGAACTAAACATTTTGTTGCAGTGATGGCTCAGTTGACTCAGGGGAAAAATGTTGGTTGTTTTCATTGATGATATTTTGGTGTTTTCTAAAAGTAAAGAGGAGTATGAAAGACATTTAAGGGTTATTTTTCAAACCTTAAATGAAAATAAATTGAATGGGAAATTCAGAAAGTGTGAGTTTTGGTTGCAAAAAATTTCTTTCCTTGGTCACATTGTTTCTAAAGATGGGATAACTGTTGATCCTGCAAAAACAAAGGTTGTTGAAGAATGGCTAAGAACCACAAATGTAACAGAGATTCGTAGTTTCCTTGGTTTGGCAGGCTATTACCGAAGGTTTGTTAGAAATTTTTCATGGTTATCTAGTCCAATGACTAAGCTAACTCGGAAGGGTGTTAAGTTTATCTGGACAAAAGAATGTGATGATTTTTTTTCAGAAATTGAAAATAAGATTGGTGAATGCTCCAGTTTTGGCACTACCTTCCAGGAATGGAGAGTTTGTTATCAACAGTGATGCTTCATTGAAAGGACTTGGTTGTGTCCTAATACAGAATGATCAGGTAATTGCTTATGCTTCATGTCAGTTGAAAACTCATGAGGTAAATTATCCTACACATGATTTGGAATTAGCTGCTGTTGTTTTCGCTTTAAAAATTTGGAGGCATCATTTGTATGGAGTAAAGTGTGAAATATATACCTATCACAAAATTTTAAAGTATATATTCACTCAGAAATAATTGAACATGAGACAGAGGAGATGGCTAGAATTAATTAAGGATTATGATTGTACAATTCATTACCATTCGGGAAAAGAAAATAATGTGGCTGATGCTTTGAGTCGAAAAAGTAATGCTTAATTAACAATGTTGTGTTTGGAACGTGATCCTTTGGTTAAGGATTTGATGAAATTTGGAATAGAAGTTTTTGGTGCAGGATGTCCTTCTGTTTTGTTTCAGGTATCAGTGAAATCTTCTCTATCAGATAGAATAAAGCAAGCACAGAAGCAAGACAGTGAGTTTCAGAAAAAGGTATAGCTGGTTCAGAAGGGTAAGTTGCCTGAATTCAACATTGATAATGATTGTGTTTTGAGATTTTGTAAGAGATTGTGTGTGCCTTGTGATTAACAGTTGAAGAGAGAATTGTTATGTGAAGCTCATAGTTCTCCGTTTTCAGTTCATCCTGGCAGTACTAAGATGTACAGAGATCTGCGGGAGTATTACTGGTGGGATGGAATGAAAAGAGATATTGTTGATTTTACAGTGAAGTGTTTGACTTGTCAACAGGTTAAATAAGAGTGACAGTTACCGAAAGGGATGCTTCAGCCTTTACTAGTACCAGAGGGGAAATTGGAAAATATATCCATGTACTTTATTGTGGGATTGCCGGAGACACCTCGAGGTAATAATACAGTCTGGGTTATTGTTGATCTCTTGAATAAATCTGCTCATTTCCTTTCTATACGAGATACTTTTTACCTAGATCAACTTTCCCTTTTGTATCTTAAAGAGATATTCAGGTTACATGGAGTTTCCCTCTCCATTGTATCTGATCGTGATCCCAGGTTTACTTATAACTTTTGGAAAGGTTTTCAGAAGTCGTTGGGTACTGGATTAAATTTTAGTACAGATTTTCATCCTCAATCAGATGGGCAGTCAGAACGAACAATCCATACTTTGGAGGATATTCTACGTGCTTGTTCGATGGATTATCAGGGAAGTTGGGACCAACATCTTTCTTTGGTTGAGTTTTCTTATAATAACAGTTTTCATTCCAGTATACAGATGGCACCATTTGAGGCGTTATATGGGAAGCGGTGTTGAAATCCAGCTTTCTGGGATGAAGTGGTTGAAAGGAAGCTGATGGGACCAGAATTGGTAGAAGAGTTGGTAGAAAAAGTTCAGCTGATACAGAAACACATGAGAACAGCTCAGAGGAGGCAAAAGAGTTATTCGGATAACCGGAGGAAGGATCTGTATTTTGAGGTAGGTGATCATGTTTTTCTCAAAGTCTCACCATGGAAAAGAGTGATACGATTTGGTAAGAAAGGAAAGTTGAGTCCAAGGTTCATTGGACCATATGAAATTCGGGAGAGAGTTGGATCAGTTGCTTACCGAGTGGCTTTACCTCCGAGTTTATCTCAGGTACACAATGTTTTTCATGTTTCAATGTTGAGAAAGTATATGCCAGATCCATCTCATGTTTTGAGTCCAGAGGTAGTTCAGCTGGAAGAGAACCTATCTTATGAGGAACAACTGGTCCAGATTCTTGACCACAGGGAGAAAGTGTTACGGAATAATGTGATTCATCAGGTAAAGGTTTTGTGGAAAAACCACATGATTGAAGAGGCAACATTTGAATCTAAAAATGCAATGAGGGCTAAATACCCTCACTTATTTGATAAGTAAATAAATTGCGGGGACACAATTTTATAAAGGGGGGAAGGTTGTAACATCCCAAGTAAGTAATTAATAATATATATTTTTTTATCTATGTCTATTAATGAATTATATAGTGTTTTAGAGGCTTAAAATGAGAATAAATCCAATCTTAAGCATGGAATACACTAATATTTTTAAAAGATTGTTTTACTACCTTTTGATGACAAACCATTTTTAAATCAAACTTTTGACAATTTTATAAGCTATATTTGTCAAAATAAACTTATTATTTATGATTGGGACATTGAAATTTACAATGGATAATTTTTTGGTATTTTTCTGACAATGTTCATTTTTTAATGAATAGTGAAAAATACAACATTTTACATCAAAATTGCTTTTTCATCTAATTTAATTATATGGTTAGATTATCTTTTTAATTGTTATTAAAGTGTAATTTGAATATATTTTTACCATTTAATCCAATAGTGGTTGTTGGAATTAATTTCACTTTGAAATTGGACTTAAACTAGTGTCAATCTTTTGATACTTATTGTTTCATAAAAACACGCTATTTGCTCTGACAGCGGGAATTAATTATTAAATTAATTAATGTAACTTATATGTTTTGAATTTTGTAAAATAGACATAATTTTTGAATTAGGAATATCAAATATAGCTTAGGGTGAAGTTTTGGTATTTTTCTGAAAAACTTCAATTTTTGATGAATAGTGAAACCACTAAGTGGTACTTAAAAAACAGATTTTTCGTTTAAATGAAATTTTACCACCTCTGTGTTCTGAATTTCAAAAATCCGACATACATGGTTTTCATTAAGAAGTAAAATGTGGTTCAATGGGATTAAAATAATTTTTTGGTGAATAGTAACTTTTAAGTTTTAATCGCGATTAGAGGTAATTAGTGTAATTTAAGGTAAGAATAATGTTTTAATAATATGAAATGAACTTGACACATGTCCTACCCTTATTGGATGTGTCATGGCCGACAATGAAAACCCATGGGTCGATTTTTGGAACCCCATGGAGCCACTTGGGTAAGATAATGACATTAATGCCTTTTATTTAAAGTAAAAGTAAAAATGACACAAACATGTATAGTTTTATTAAAACAATTTTTAAATGGGTTTATACAAGTCAGATTTTTGACTATAAATAGTCATTGGAAATATAAAAAGATTTCATACATCATGATAATTTTTTTTTCTAATTTTTAGACATTAAATAAATTAAATTATTTATGACACCATGATGAAGCAGCGATGACCTCATTATTTAACGATTTAAATAAAATGAAAATATAATGTAAAATCTAAGACCTACACTTGTCAAAAACCTATTGTATGGGTGGATTTATAACCCTTATCACCTTATCCTCTAAATTTATAATTTTGGGACCTTTTTTATCCAAAAATAATTTTATAACAAAGTATCTTTTCTTAACTTTCCAAGAGTGCCCCTCCTCTCCTCTTATAAAAGACCCCCACCTCTACCACCTTACCAACACTTCCAAAGCCTTTGGCTCAGCCAAACCATGCCCATTTTGTCTCTCCACATCCCTCTCTTACTTTTTGAAGCCTAACTTTGGGCATAAGTCTTCCCAAGGAAGCCTTTGAGATCAAATCCAAAATAGTTACCCGATTTAAAGGTAGTGTCTTCTCTTGTGTTCTTATGTTTTATTTTGCTTCTTCAACCCTCTAAACTATTTTTATTCATTTATTTTGTAACAACACCAGTATATTCCATATAATAGGATGTTGTTATAAGAATTATTCGAGCTACACTTACACACACCTACATCTAATGGTTAAAGAACATACTGTTTCTGTGGATGGTGAATTTCTGCCTCACGAAACGATGACTGTTCAATATTCTTTTGACACCTTAAAAGGTGTCCATTAAGATGAAACTATATTTATATATGATATATAATATGTTTATGTTTTACTTAAGCTTCTGTATTTTTCATTTATGGCATACCTTTATGGTTTCCATTATGGGTAAACGCGATATCTTCATTTTAGAAAGTGCGGACTACCGCCCCCTCAAAGTGATTTGATTTGTTAATGCCATATGTGGGATGTATAAAGGATTTAATTAATGATATTATATATGATATTATTCTGGAATTATAATATACCTTTATATCATTATGATTCCATTCCATAAAATTTGAAATAGAAATTAAAGTAGCGTTCATGCGTACGTACGGCTTACCGTCTCCATGAACGGTGCATTTCATTTCTTACCTATAAATATTATGTAATAATATAAATGCATGTATATACTGGATATATATGATATATATGATATCTACATCATGAGTATAACTCTGGATATAATGGATACATGACCAACTTGTTATTATAAAGAGTTTATTTTTGACCCAAGTACCAATGATCGATAAAATGACCGTTATTAACTTAAATAATTACATAGTGTTTATGACATGGTATTAAGTGATATAAAAGGAATAATGAACTTGAAAAAGGTTCTTAAGCAAGTATAAATTAACTCAAGTTTATTATTCATGAGGTTAAAGAATGATCGAGTCAAGTCGGACCCGAGGTATGGGACTTCGTCTCAATCTCCTTTCATTGAGGCATATTTTTTTTTATACACAACCTTCTTTTATACGAAGCGTTTTACTAAATGACAAAAGGGAGTGTTTTTTTCGGACGTATGCGGAGACAACGACTTCTCCTCTGCCATGACCATTATTTGAGTTTCGGCTTCCTCTACAAGCCATACCTTTTTTTTAAATGAAAAATAAATTCCATGTTTTACTTTTCTTTTATTTTGGTATTGAAAATGGTTTTCATAATGTTTTTATTATATCAATGTGTTGTATTGATATCTTGTGATTGAAATGTGGAAATTTTATGTTTCCTTTATGCATGTTTTATGTGATTTGATTATGTTATGGTTCTTGGGCATTGTTATGAAGACGGGTGGTTCCGTGATAAACTAAGGGCAGATGAGCCCGATATAGCTCTCCAATGCATTGGGTAACGCGAAGGGGTTAAACATTGAGGTTTCTCCGAAATGATTTAGGGAATATACTATGATGGGTATTCCAAACATAACCAAGAGGGTTACTCTATACATAAGAATGTTATGAATGCCTCAAGTTACCTTTATGTTTTATGATTTCTATGATTTATTCATGATTTGATGAGGTATGCTAAGGTGCTTATGTTTTATGGTTAAAGTATGATTTCATTCTTATGTATATATGTACTCATGTTTTCTTTCCATTTTTTTTATATCCCTTACTGAGCTTTTTATGCTCATCCCAAGTTTTTGAAATGTTTTTCACAGGTCAAGAGAAAGGTACATGATATGATGATAATGTCAAGGAAGTGTTAATAAAGAATCCATGTTTTGTTTTAAATATGTTTCCGTTGATGGGAAAAATGAATACTATCCTTTATGTAACCACTTTGTTTAAATGTGGAATATAATGAATGTTTTATGATCTAATTCTCTAAAACTCTAAACCTAAATAGATCCTCAATGTGTAATCTTGTAATAACTCAATATTAAGAAAGGTTTAAGGCTAGGGACTTATATTCATTTTGTGAAAACCATCTCCACCACTTAAGTTGGTAAAAAAGATCATTGATTTTAGGAAATGGTTACTTATTATTAAAGGCCACTTTAATAGACTTTTGGTAATCAATACAAATTCAAAAAATTCCATACACCTTCTTTTCAAAGAGAACTGATGATGCCCATGGTGACATACTAGGATGAATAAAAACCTTTCTATCAAGATTATAAAACTAGACCTTCAGTTCCTTTAACTCATCAGGTTCCATTTGGTAATATATAAATTAAATGGGGCTAGTCCTTGGGATTAGATAAATAGACAATTCCACCTCCCTCTAGTGATAAATTCCTGAGAAATAATTAGGAAAATCCTCGAGTGTCAACAACCATAAGGAGATGATGGTATGAACTATCCTCAATAATATAGATAATAAAATTAGATATATAACTTTAGATCAATTCAATATATAATGAAGTAGGTATTTACCGATCCCACACACCCTGGAAGATGTGCGTGTTTCTATTAGGATATAGGAACAAAAACATTCCATTATAATAGTCAATATAATATTTCTATATAACCATATATTATTCCAAAGATAAGGTCAAAGATATAAAAATGAAGAACTAGAAAATACCACACAATATCCACATTGATGTCCATCAAATGACACATAGACTAATTGAATCCATCATCTCTATTATTTCCCAAAGGAGTAGAAAAATCCATCATGTATGATATGAACTTAAAACACAATCCCAATTCATAAATTAATATAGATGAGATAAAATAATGGGATGCATCTATATAAAATAAATCTAAGACCATAGAAAATTCAAACACTTTACCTATAACAGTCGTTGACCTGGTAGAATATTTCTCAAGTACATGATTTGGTGTATATAATCACCTAGGTTTGGACCCACTCTGAAATTTATTGGTAAAATTATAATATCCTTTCACTTGAGGATAATACCCTTATCCCTTAGATTCATATAAATGCACATGATAGCCTTTGGTATAATAATATCTTGTCTTATTTCTCTTAGGAGGTTTCTTGAAAAATATTTTCAGATGACCAAATTGTATACATGAATGAAAATTATTAGGATATTTCTAGAAATAGAGTTTATTATGACCCACCTTCTAATATTAAAATCACACCACTATATTACACCCCAAAGGTGTCATGGGAGATGAATCTGAAGAATGTTGTACACTCCCTCTACTACCATGTTAATATTCCTCATGATTCCTCTTCTAAAAAGGTAAATAAGTTTAACTTCATTCTATATAAGTTGAGGAACCACTCAACCAAATATATCCTTCCATATTTTGTGTCATCAATCACCACCTTATCAAACAAATTAGTACAAGTTGTTAGGAAGAAATGAATATTTTTCGATCTAACATCTAGTCTCAAACCCATCTCAAACCGTTAAACCTTGAGATCATTATTCATAAGATACTTAGGGGAAATGTGGATCAACTCAAAAAACCTAGTGGAATATTCTATCACCGAATTATTCCCTTACTCCAACACCATTAACTCTTTGTCCTTGGCCACCATCAAAATATCTATGTAAAACAGATGGTTAATCAACTCCTTGAACTTAGCTCTAGTGAGGTCCTTATATATCTTATACAATACAATGGATTCACATAATTTATATACTAGTCCCTCTAGAAGATAATTATAAAAGCTAATATTGTAAGTCTCAGGGGTCAAAAAAACAAAATATGCACTCAATCTTCGACATATGATCTTCAGGTTCCTAATACCCTTTACCAACTTGAAACACAAGTGTATTATTCTTAGAAAACTCTTGAGAATTATCCAACACTCAATCTAGTTATCAATTAACTTTATGAACTATATATTTAATAGTTTTTATGAACGAATTGGTGATAATAAGATCCACAGGAGGGTTGGACTATGGTGTATTCGTCATAGCTCCATCTCTATAATTAAATGATGCCCTTCTAGGTGTAATTGTCTATAAAAAAATGGAACATAAAACTCAATCAATACATAATTCAACTTTAAATAACTTTGATTAAAGATAAAGAATTTATCCAGTTACTCATAAACAAGTAGCAACATTAAGAATAAAATTTTCAAATACCAAAGAGGTAAAAATATAAAAAAACTCATATTTCTCAACTATAAACAGTTTGGATGCACAGTTTGGTAGGAGACTCACCAACTGTGTGAGTATCATTGAGAATGTATCCAAATTGTGATGAATGGTTACCATAAGGTTTTCCAAACCATGTTCCTAAATCATGCACCACATTATTTCCTATCATTTCCACACTGAAACTTGATATTTTCAAAAGTGACTAGTGATATTCTCTTGAAACTCATAATAGAAGTAAATAAAATAAAATCATACAAAAATACCCAAGAAAAAATCTCAAACCAAGAAAAAAATCCTAACCACCCATGGTAACTTGAGGCTCAACATGATGAAAATTTGTCTATACACTCCCCTGCACTCACTTCTCAATTTTTGATGATCCTACCTCCATACTATCAATACTCTCCCAAATACCGAGAGAGATTTGATACCATTTTCTAATGAATCAATTTGGTCCAACAAACCATGTCACCATGTATGAACCTCCATAAGGCCCTAAATATATTCCCAATCACCACAGGATGGAAATAAGTATTGAGGTTATAAAACATGACCATTTGGTAATTATTTCTTCTTCAAAATCCCATAAATCTCATCATAGACTCCAATTGAGAATATGACATGATGTACCCATACCTTGGATATCCATGCACATAAAAAGTTATTTAATTTTATAAATACAACCAAAGAGAGTACAACATAATGAAAATAACTAAAAAAAAAAATAAATACAAAAATCACTTTATAAACTAAAATTAAAGTGATATACAACCGTCTTATAAATATGAATCAAAATATAATTTTTTTAAAGTGATTGATATATAATAAACCCAAAAACAAAAATATATATGAGGATCTCTAAAATAATCCACCTAATACAACTCCTTATAATCCATGGTCACCACCTATCACCATACCAATGAGAAAGAAAGAGGCATCAAGATGTTCTATTGAAGGATGTGTCTCCTTTTCCATTACCTACTTCAGACATAACCTCAACTAAATACTCCTATATGATATATATAGGGTGTGAGAAAAAATCCCTGTAGGATTCCACTATGAATCTATTTAATATATTTCACAATGCAAAATTTTATCACTAGTTTGAAATTCTAATTTAGAAATTCCATTTTTTGGGAAAATATCTTGTTTTTTCAAAAAAAGAATTTGAAAACCCATTTCATAACCCTAAAGTTTTATTAAAACAAACCAAATGTCATAAGTAAAAAAACATGGAAATTCTAAAAAATAATCAAGAGAAATATAACACAAACACCTAGTATCAACATGAGTATATACATATCTCAACAATGCATGACACGGTTTCTAAACTTTGGAGAATGTAAAAAAAAGAAAATGGGTAACCAAGGACCTATCTTATAGAACACCGGGCCGACACATGTAACCTGATAGAAAACCAACCTTGAATTACCCTATTGTCCTAACCAAGTGACTTTCCTTAGATAAGGAATGGCTTAACTAAGGGAACTATCCAATAAAATAATCTAGAATAGTATATTACTCATCCACATTACCCATGTAATGCCCCGACTTGACTCACTCTATGAATAGTAATTTGACTGGTTTTCCATGATACCTTAGGAGCACCTCCCTGAATTATAGAGGCAACTGACTAGAAGTGAGGATATAAAGAGGGAACACGGGAAGGATATACCCCTTATATCATAGTGTGAAAAAGAATATAAAATAACTAAGTATCATACATTATAAGTAATCAAAATTAAAAGTAATACACAAAACAAGACTGATTATAAATGTAATGAACTAAGGCCTGAAAAACCATGTCATCCATAAAACAAGGATATTCCACTTAGAAATCACATATAGAGTAAAATACTGAAATAAAATGAACTGGAGGCCCTACTATAATCCTTGATCCTCACCTCATCCCAGTCTCCAATCCCATTTGAGATATCCTTCTTGATCATGAAATATTGGGCCTCAAACCAACCTATACCTACAACTAAGTGAACATAAACTTGGGTACCCATATGTAGTGGAAGATCGAGCAGGGTGTGAGTATAAAACTCAATAGGGAACCGCCAATGCGATCCCATACATAAGTAGTATATGCATTGTATATTCATGTGATATGATTTGTTAAAGTAAATGAATACACTGATGAAAAAATAAATAAACATCAACCAACTACTTTGGATACATAATGGAATGTCTCTAAGAATATAATGATAAAAATACAACCACTAACCCAACTACACTAAGGTTGCACACATAAAACTCAGGCCAAGCCCAAAAACCATTGTCAATCCTCTAGTTCATGATTCTGATAGACCATACCTACCTCATCCAGTTTAAGAATGTGTCTAAGTTTGACCATCACTTCAAGGGGTCCTCTATCAACTCACTATGTATACCATGATCACACCTATATTATGATGAATATAAAACCCTAGGTAATTATCAAGAGTCCATCATCCTCAATCCCTCAATCTAAACCCCATGGTCATACCTAGGTGTTATCGATGTCAGGTTGTCGGCTGATTCCAAGAAGGGGGAGAACTTAGGAAATCTTATATGTTCAATTATGACTAATTCAAGGGTAAACCAAGAAATCAAAGGGAATACCATCCCTAGATCCCATGGTAAATTTCTTAGGCATCTAATAAATTGTGGCTCCTCATCCAAACCAACAAGGGTAAATCCACTTGATCCTAAAGGGTATCCTAGGCATTGATTGAAAAGATCCAACCTTTACCCCTAGGATGTCAAACATCCATGAATTGGGATATAAACCCACCAACACCTCATACCACTATTATAATCTTGAGTATCATGGTTATTTTCAAAGGTCTACTTGTATAGTCATTCAAATCATAATATCTAGGAATTCACAATGATAAAAAAAATAAAAGGAACCCCTACCATCCCATGAATTCATGTATGTGTGTAATCACTAAATTCTGATGCAGGATCCTAGGTACCACCTCTAAAAATACACTCTTGCATCAACCATATAAGTAGATGATATCTAATCTAGTCTTCCACCCCAAATATACAATGAGACCAGATCACAATTTCATCAGGAATTCCAGGGAAACATCCATGTCAATAGGCAATTCCTAGGAATTTTAGGCAATCATGTCAGCTCTAGGATCAAAAACTAATTCCCATGCATCCTAGGGAATTACTTACCATATCAAAATAAAATAAAAACATTACGAGGGTTGGATGAACTCCCAATATGAAACCTCTTCATCAATAACCACTTGGTCTTATGTCATTGACATAGGTCTTAAGGTGAAATTTTCTATCATCACTACCCATTCCTAATCCCACACTCTTTCTAGGGTTAAAAGTCACCGGGGAACCTACTAGGGTTCCCTAAGTCTCATTGAGTCATACATGGCCTCCTAAGAAGGTCACACTATGGAGATAATCCTAAGACTATTCTATTTCTTAGGAGTCCTAGGTTGGTCCAAACACCCAACCTGTTAACCAATCTCCATTGGGTATAACCACCCAAGTAGTCGTGTCCTTACAGGGAGAAGAATGCTCACCCAAGGTCATCTCAATGAGCCATCAGATCTAAGGTATATCTCATGGTAAATCCTTTTTCCATAGATTCAAATTAATTAATCCTCTCTCCTATAGGTCACTAGATCACCTGCACCAGGGCCACCACACCCTAATCCATTGCAAACTCATATCCTCAACCATCATAATCTGAGATGTTCAACTAGTTTATGAGGGTCCATTAGGTCCATTGACACCTTGTTCAATTATATTGTAGACTTTAATTTTTATTCAACATCTTAATCAATTTATAGAGGCACACTGACTAAAGTTGAAGGGTCACACATACCACATACATATTAACAAATTTATAATACAAGGTTAGATGCATAAGTACCACCTACCATTTTTAAAATTCTTTTACCACCTATTATATATATCTAAAAAACTCTCACCTAGGCTTTCCCAAGTTCATATTAGCTCAACTAGTTTCCAAATACTCTTCTAGGAACCTAAATAACACCAAGAAACCCAACATAATTAATTATAAACATTTATAATTAATTAAACTATTTTATACAAATAGTAATAATGCCCAATTTCTCACTGAATGTTGCTTCCACATCGAAACTACACCCAAAACACCCCATGAATCCATCTTACCTCCCCGAACTTGCACCAAGTGGAATCCGAATAAAAAATTACAATTAAATATGAATTATAATTTATTTTTTAATAAAAAACTTCAAATAAACTTATGGGTCAATGTTCCTTGGTCAAACCAATGAGCCACCATGAGCAGATGGCATCCCATGTAACCATCTTCTTGGGAAGAGTGAAAGACACATCATTTTTGGATGATTTTTTGATGCTCTAGTGGAATCAGAACCAAATCCCTGACTGGGGGACACTGAAATTAACATATAAGAGAGGATAAGAACAAAAAAGAATTATGGAGGTTGAAATATACCTAGAATCGATGCTGGAAGCCTCTAAAAAACCCTCCATTGAGGGTGTTTGAAGGGGAGAAACAAGGTGGAAGTATCTCATCCACATGTAACATTAGATAATAAAGGAGGGTGGATGACCCTTAAACTAGAGGGTGGGGGGAATAAAGGTCATTTTGACCATTTAATACCCCACCATCTAGTTGGTGGAACTCCTACAGTAGCCACCTAGCCCCACCTGGGGATCCTATGATCCCTCAGGGGGACTCCCAAGACTCTTTTGATATCTAAAACATGACTCGTGAGGCATACCAAGACTCATAAACTATTTTTAATCCTATTTCTCAAATTTACCTTGATAATAAACCAAAAAATTCAAATTCTTCTTAAAATTTGAACACTCATAGCGAAATTAGGCCTTACAACCCAAATACACACCCAAGGTTCCCATCTAAAACTTATCAATAATAAAATTTTAAAACATTGAAAAATCATGTAATCATCTCAAGAAACATATCTAAATTTTTAAATAAAATTTAAATAAGATATAAAACATCAACATACAATAAACACATAGCCAAACAAGACTTTACATGAAACTAAGGATTTTAAATCAAGGAAAAATAATTCCTAAACCAATTATATTTCAAAACTACTTTTTAAAACCCATTTGGAATCAAAATACTATTTAACACATTTTATTAAACACCTTATAGGTGAAACATTAATTTTTTTAATGAATACCTTGTGAAGACCATGAAGAAACATCACTTCATCCAGTATAAAGTAAAGAAACATGAGGAATAACTATAAATAATTCCTTAAAACTCATTTTAAACATAATATAGTAATATAAGACTTATAAAATCATGTATCAGAGGAATGAAAAATGAACAATTCATTATATAGAGACACCTATCTCAAATCCATTATAACCTCATCATCTTATTCATGTACCAATAGATTTAAGAGAAACATATCCTTATACACCCTAAGAACTGAGGGATTCAATATTTAAAACCATAATTATCCATAATCTTGTCCACTATGTCTATTTAGGGAAATAAGAACAAAAATAAAGTGGAAGAACAAGAGACAATGATAAAGGGAAAAAAGAAAAAAAAAGAAGTAATCAAGAGTTAACTTGAATAAATCCCATTAGGACTCTAAGGAAATCACCAAGGAAGATAGGAGGAAGATAAATACATGATTTGGAGGCATATGGGTTGACCAAATGGGAAGGATAAATAATAAATGGGGTTAAATCGAGTGAGAAAAATGTTTAATTTCATAATTTTAAAATCTAGGCAGGACATATGGTTTGGGAAACCATGTGCCAACTATACGGTTGTCACCATAGGAACACCATACATAAGGATACCTATATGGTTTCCCAAACCATGCAATAACCATGCACAATTCACTGGAAAATCCCTATCCCTTTGTATTGTTGGGTGAATGATTAGCACTAACCATATGCTAACTATGTAGCCTGCCTTGCTCCCCCATTTTTCATGCTTTCATACCTTTAAATACGGAAAATATTTTAAATAAATTAAATAAATATAATAAAAATAATAAATACATACCAATGACCTAGGTGTGTCAAAACATCTATATATGAAAATTTAATAAACCCCATACTACTAAACTCTTTTAATGAGTAAAATTTTTGAAGAATGTTTTTTTGAATAATGGTGAGACTTAGGAACCAAATTTCTAAGGTTAAAATCTTTGAACATAGTATTAAAACTTCTTCAATTCAAAACATCAAATTTTATGATATTAATAATTTATTTTCTACTTAAAACTCATTCTAATTTTATCATCATGATCATGGATACTTCCATTTAAAATTTTCTTTGGGATCATTTGATAACTAATTAAACTCTTTGAAGGATATATGACACAAAGCCTTAAACATGTATGATTTTTGACACCATATCATATGGTATGGTTTGGGTATGTTTTAATGCATGAAATATAGATTTCATGCCAATTCCTTTATCCTATTATGTTGTATGATATGTGCTTATCATATAGAAGTGAATTGTATTGTATGATTCATATATAAGACCTCTGATAAATTTTGGAAATAAAGAATTAAAAGTAAACATTTCAGATGTCTTTATTACTTTCTATCATTAACATATGTATTGTATGTAAGGTCATAATTCATTCATATGGTGAATTCATGTTCATCCATGTTGTTACAAAGGGTCTATAATTTCATGCATTAGTCATATGTTTTGTAATGTATGAGTTAATTAATGAACACTCAAGGAGAATCCTTGAGGGTTATATAAAGAGGAAATCACCATGAGATAGTTTTTTATCTTTTCATCTTATACTCTTATTGATTATTTCACTCCAGAAAATCTTTTCTCCTCCATCCTTTACTACCTAATATGTACTAAAATACTGTGTGTGTGGAGGTTAATCATTCCTAAGTGTTCAATGATTAATATCAGACTATAGATACACTATAGAGGATAGAGTCTGTTGGATACCTCTAAGGGATCTTCACCAAACTACTATGATTAAAAATTATAGTAGTATCTCTTCGGTAAAAGGTACACAATGTTCTTTATTATTGTTTATACATGGTTTTGATTTCATAGCATGGTTGATCATGGGAAATTTTGGTTTCTAATTACTTACACTACATTGAACGATTGTATTTTAATCCCTAAAAATCCATAAGTAGTATCAAAGCTTCAACATGATATGTGATTCATGTAATCATGTTTGAAAATAAAGATTAATGTATATCATTTTTAAGTCATATATGAAATTATTAAAAATGATATGAATTTTGAACTATAATATGTTTAACTATATGAGATATCATGATCCATGATTATAACTTATTGTATGATATGAGATATTGTAGGATACGATCTAGTGTTATATATTGATTTAATTTCATTATATCATATGGTACAATATAAGGAGTCATGTTATATGAAAGCTCCATGTCTTGGATAAAAAGAAAAGAATCATATCATTCCAGTGATATAAATTCTTATTATAAAATACATATCCTGGATTCCAAAGAGTTAATATTATGTAGAGGCTAATCATATGCTATGATTACGAATGTACACCGAGTTAATCCCATATAGCTGCATATCATAAGTGGTGATGATCCATATAAGGATTATTAATCACATAATATGATTGATATCATCAAAATGGTTTTGAGAACCACATCGTATCAATCATAATTTATGATTTACCATATATTTTTTAATATGATATATAGGAAAAATATGATTTTTCAAAATTTTAATTGTGAATGTTTTTCTATATTTTATAATTTTTTATGAATTATAGAAAAATTTAATATGAGAACTTTATTTAATTTATAATTTTTTATAAATTAAATGATTATAAAATGTTTTTGAAACATTTATTAAATAAATATTCTATACTATTAATTTTTAATATTAAATACCTTTTGAAATTATATATCATGACTTATAATTTGGTTATAAAATGTTCTTAAGAAAATTATAAGCATAATTTATAAAAATTTTATAAATTAAAAAAAAGGAAAAATATAAAGGAGTTTATATTATATTATGAAATATTCATAATAATTAATTTACAATGTCGAAATTAAAAAGCATTATTTGAAAAATTATTTAAACCATATTAGAATGGGTTTTAATAATTGATATGATCAAGGTTTAAATAATATTAAATATGATATATTTAGATTATATAAATTGTTTACATAACAAAATTGGAATATAAAATGTTTACATTTCATATACTATCATATATATTTAATCAAAATTTCATATAATGGAAAATATGAAGGAGCTAATATTAGGTATAAATATAAAGTGTTTATATTTATTTAATTATGGAATGTCCGTAATGCATGACTAAATTATAAAGGCTTAATAACTTCTTGATCTATACATTATTCATAAATAGTTTATCTCATTTTTAAATATATGAATTTTTATTTTTTATTCTATTCCCTACTTTATTCATTAATATAATTTTTATATTATGAATTAATGTTTGCCTTAGTGTAAAGATTTAAACTGATTTTATAAATTTCCATAAATACATCTTAGGAGTTACATTCTAGGTATGACAATTGATTTTGTTTTCTTCTACCTTAACTTTATCTTATATCATGTTATGAGCTTGAATTAAGAACTTAATTATAGTATATACATATTATGTGTTATAATTGTAATGAAATTGAGGTCTCTCTTGATTAAAGTATCCTTGGGAAGTGGGAATTTGGGTCAGACTATTCTATAAACCATGGTCTTATGCCTTGTTTAGAAAAATGGTGTAGATTATCTGTCACTCTAAGATATCTTTGTGAGGATTATTGATTTGATATGATTATAAGAATTTACATGAAAGGGTTTTATGTATCTTATGCATGAGATGGATTTTGATATTAACAAATATAGTTGAATTTTAATTTGGGCCAGTAACAAAAACTATGAGTTGTGGAAAGAGTAAAACCCACTAATATGGTTCAAATAAATTAAGTTGGTTGAAGGAATAGGATCATGAACTAGATCATTAGAATCATGCATTAATGTAAATGGAATACATGCAATACGATTGTGATATTTAAATCCCTTTTACCAATACTAAGTGTTAGATTCCTTCCAAAGTAAACACTTGTCAATTTCTTGATTATCCTACTTGGTAAGTCATGCCAAAGATGGGTAACCCACTACTAGATATTTGTTTTTTTTACGATGGAGCTTTTACGACGAGATTCCATCCCTAATGCACTACAACAAAAAATGGTATTTCAAATGAAGTTATTTACGATGGTCCATCATAAATAAAAATTAATTACGACAGATAAAACACCCACCACAATTGATATTATTTGCGATGGGCTATTAATCCATTGAAAATACTAATATATTTTTTAAAATAAAATAAAAAAATAAAAAAAAATTAAAAAAATTTAAAATAACTACAAATAACTAAAAATAATTAAAAAATTAAAAATAATTAAAAATAATTAAAAATAGTTAAAAATAATTAAAAATAATTAAAAATAATTAAAAAAATTAAAAAAATTATAAAAATTAAAAATATTGAAAAATAAAAAATATAAAAAATTAATAAAAATAAAAAAATATTATTTTTTAAAAAATTAAAAATAACTAAGAAAATTATATATAATTAATAAAATAATAATTTAAAAATTTTAAAAAATTTAAAAATAAAAAAAATAAAAAATAAAAAAAATAAAAAAATAATAAAAAAATAAATAAATTAAAATAGACATAATATTAATACATTATTTCAAACATAATATCCAAATTACAAAACAGTCATAAAACTTCACATATCATCAACTGGTGTCTGGTGGAGGAGGATCAGTCGAAGTATTAGGGGGAGGAAACTTCATATCAATGCCAAACCATCACATATACTCCAACATCTGCTCAACTCTTCGATGCTGATACTCATGATCCTCCTCCCTCTATCTGTATTTATTGTATCATCTCACCTTGATACTTCAACCTCTCATCATACTGTGTAGTGGATGACGAAATTGATGAAGTATCTACACGAGCTCCCTTCGAGCTCACCGATGGCATCACAAAAGTATCATAATAACTCATATGTGTCAGTTGAGAACCAATACCAATCACCCATCCTTTCTCAGCACCAAGAAAAGATGCTGTATCCAGGTCCCCTCATCAAAACCTAAATCTCGAGTGACATCTTTTTCGCTCTCAACTTGAATATCCTATGAACGAGAAGTCATAGCCTCATACATTTCCTTCAAATATAATTACAAATTAGAATAACAATAAAATCAATATTCATGATTTTTTTTAAAAATTACTAACCAAAATATGGTGCTATCGGTCACCTACAAGTAATCCTGTATGAGGATCAATATACCACTTATTATAAAATTCAAAATCTATAATAGATGGGTCGTTAGAAACCTGTATAATATAAAAAAATTATAGTTAAAGTATATATACATTAATGAATAATATCACTTACAATATTTCATCGATGTATTCCAAATGCAAAACTTTCGGCCCTATGTGTGACCTCCTTCCTCCCTCGGATTTGACATCCAGATGATAACCTCCTCTTAAAAGTCTCTCATAGACAATAGAATAACAATCCATACCATACTTGAGATGAGATATATCTAAGAAAATGAGAGATGCAAGACTGGTTGAAAAAAGTGATAGAATCTTTATCCATAGATTTTTTTTGAGGTTGTGTAAACACTGAAAAAATCACTCATATATACAAATCTTCCATTCCACTCAGATAGGATCTATTAGGCTATCAACCATTAGAGAAAATAATTGTTTCAAGAAAATTAAAAAAATATTAGTAATCAAATAAATTTTAAAAAGTATATATCATTTAACAACATAAAATCCAATGGTCTAACATCTGGTGACGTATGACGATGGGAACCTGGTCCCATGATTCCCATGAACTAGAAAAATAATTTCTTAGAATCACACCAGCCTTCCCAATAGATAACTGTGAAAAACTGTTCAAATAAAAATAAATAACCATAATATTATTACAAAATTTAATACAAAAAGTTAATATAAAATAAATATATTAAACAATTAAACATACTTCTGTAAATGAGGATCAGAATAAACATACAAGAGTCTCTATAGAACAAGGTCCATAATCATCAATCGAACAATATCGCACTCCATACTAATAGGTGCAAAATACTATCGATAAGATGAATCAAGCTCATCGGTAGGATGCCCAGAATTAGTGAGAGAACAAAATAGATCATCGAGAGTATCTCCATCCAAATGAAATAAAAAATATTAAATATAATAAATTTTTAATAAAAATATCAAATATAAAAAACAAATAAATACCATAATATAATAATATTACCTGTAATAATTTTTTAATAGAAATATCGAATATAAAAAACTAATAAATATCAGAATTTAATAATTTGATATAAATAAATACCATAACATAATAATTTAACCTATAAATACCTTCTAATATAGATATCAAATATAAAAAACTAATAAATATCATGTAGAATATAATATTCTTACCTCTTAATAAATGTTAATACACATATCAAATATAAAAAATCTAATAATTATTGGAATCAGTGAAGGAACATAATAGATCATCGGGTCCAACCATTTGTAATAAAAAATATTACCAGTAAATAATTTCTAATAAAAATATAAATAATAAAAAAATAATAAATACCTAAATATAATACATCAATCATCATTTCCATCTTTATTTTCATTAATGAAAATATCTTCATCCTCATCTTTATCATTGTCGACTTCCATACAACTTTCAGTTTCAACATCCCTTATTACTTCATTAATACTATTTATATCATTGAAACTTAACTGGGGGGGGGGGGGGGTCATCATCAATATTTATATATAATCGGGTAAGAGATATATTTTTGGACATTTCTTGAAAAAATTAAATATATGTCACTTCATAGAACCATTTTCATTTTCAATAAACTAATTGTCATATGATTTCATTTTTATCACACTCCAACAGTCATTTAAATCTCTCAAATCATCATTAATGTTTCATTTTATTCAAGAATAATATTATATTTAATTTCAATGACTCCATGTTGTGGATAAACTCACAACCCTCGATCAATATCAAACAAATAACATTTAAACATTGTTACAAAATTTGGTCCTAGATAACATAACTCAACTATTTCATTTAGAATACCATAAAATTCAACATAAATTTTTTATGATGATATCATTTCAAACAAACACCACTATTCATTTATTTCTTTGAGACGCTATATATGCATGTATGGAATCAAAATCTATTAACCACATACCCATTATAATATTTTCCGAAATTTGATATAGGATTTTTGAGCCCACATAATTTATTATCAATTTTATTTTCATGTTCTGTTGCTTTCAAATAATAAACATTTTTAATAATAGATATCATTTTAAAATTGATTTATTTTTCCATTGAAAAAAGATTAACTTATCAACATTTTAAACCAATATGATTTTTTGATGTAGTTATTCAAGATCAACAGATGTAATTTGTATAAATTATTTTTTGATATGCTCATCATATAGTATATAAAAAAATAATTTAAATAAAGGTATATTTTATAAAAAATTTACAAAATAATGAAAATTAGTACTTACTTCACAAATCATGCCTTTTATCCACAATTTAGTAGAACATATATATGATATTTGTGGAGTACTTCATCAGAAATCTGTTGTTCACAATAACCACCAAAACTGTGATTGGGCTGATCAAAAATTGAAAATTGTTGGTTTGTGACATAATAAACATTTTTCTCATTACTAACCATCTATTTATATTTTGAAGGATATTCTGATTGAAAATAATAAGAATAGAAAAGTGAAATTTCCTCATGCATGCTTACTTTTTCAATTGACCCTTCAACTGATGCTTCATTACATACTTTATTCTTTACCTTTAACATTAATTTCTCAAATGGGTACACCCATTGGAATTATAATAGTCCTCCATATTTAGCTTCATATGACATATTAAATATTAAATGTTTTATTGAGTCAAAGAATTATCGAGATAATATTATATCTAATTTATATAAAATTAAAACAACATCCTTTTTCATCATAATCAATGCATCATAATCCGATGTCACAACACAAGTTTCTCATAAGAAATATTATATTTCAGTCAACATGTCCCATATTGAATAATTCAACATCCCTCTAAGACAAACATGCAATAATCTTTCCATTATGACAAGGTAGTCATGACTTTTTAAACTTGTAATATTCCCATTTCTGACGAAGAAATACAAATTAGTAGCATAACCATATGGTAACCTCAAATCTCAAATCCATTAAAAAATTAATAAATGAATTTATTTTGAAATTGTGTAAGCTTCCTTTGGCTACATTAAATTGTGTGATCTTTTATATTCAAATAATTCAAGTTTAGGACATCTAAAAATTTGGGCAAGATATAACTATGACTTTACATTTTAATTGGTTTTAATGAGTGTTTCCAACATGGTATAAAATATGTTATCAAAAAAATTATTTTCAATATGCATCATATATAACATGTGATGAACCAAAAAATCAGAACAATATGGAATATCTAAAAAAATACTCCGATTTATCCAATCATGATCTCTCCGAAAACCATTTAATTTTTTTTCATTATGGTTGGTCCAAAAGTAACATTAGGTAATGAATAGATGATAGATTTTACATTAATACCTAAGATCACTACTGGAGGTTTTTCTCATTCAATTTGAACTTTTGTAAAATTATTTCTATTCATTCTAAAAGGATGATTCTCATAAAGAAATCTTAGATGGTAGTTAAAATAACTAGTCTTTATCCCATTACTAAACCGGAATTCTTTTTTCTCATCCATGCAATGAAGAAATGATTTTAGACCATGTGTGTTCTATACAAATAACATACCATCTGATCGAAGGTCATTGATCATTCATATTAATGAAACCTTTAGTGTAAAATTCTGATATGCAAATATATTAAATTTATCCACACCATTGTTCCATAATGAAATTAACTCATCAATTAGTTGATTAAAATAAACAAAAATATTCTTATTTGGATGTCCTAGAATTAATAGCACCATATATATATAGTAGGTTCCTTCATCAGCATTTAAAGAGGTAAGTTGTATGAAGTAATGAAAATAGACCAACAAGAATATTGACCACTGTAAGCTCCAAATAGAAAACAACCATCAATAGAAATACCCAAAGCATTTACATGAATCACCATAACATGGGTGATATAATAATTTAATAATGGAAATATTTGATTCATTCCATGTCATCAATGTGTCTGTGTTATGAGACACAAATAAATGTTGTAAAAGAGGTGTAATTGGAAAATACATCAACAGTTTCACAGGAAATTGGGACTTTAATTATTATGTCTCTTTATACCTTGATTCTCCAAATGTTGGAAAATTAACCAAGGATTAATAATCACCATAATATAATATGTAGTCATTTGAACACACATGAATCTTCTTATAACTAAAACCCAAATTATGGACCAACATACCACTTTTATAGAAACTCGTAGGTAATATATTTATGTCTGGAAACAATGACCTAACCAATAATAATATTTTATTGAAACAAGGAATCCTTAGAAGATTTCAAAATTTTTTAAAACTGATTAGGTTATGATTAAGGATTTGGAAATTCATTCCAATTTTTTGTTTTTGGAATAGATATACCAATATCCTCATGTACTAAATTCTAGAATAATGGATTTGAAACCAAAATTTTTCATTTTCTACTAAATTGTGTTCACCATGTTGAAACCAAAAAATATAATCTTTATGAAAACCAAAACAAAATAGATGAAGTCCAACATTTTCAAACATTTTGAATCTCTTAAGATCACATTTATGACATGAAAATTTAATTGTTTATTCAGAAAAAAATCTAAATTTAATGATGAAAATGATATAAGTGTTTCAACACATTCAATATAGACATGATTTATACCAGGTAAATTGGGATTTTTGAGATGATTTATCCAATCATGATCGCATAATAAAAACTCATGTCTACTTCCCGAGTCCACAATTATCTAAAAAAATAACCCAAATAATAATAATTATTACCAATATTTTTGAATAATTGTAAATTATTATTATATTTTAACACCTTGAAATATTCTATGAAATATGATTGGAGTGAGGTGCTGGGTTAACATTGGATTCTGAGGCTCATAGAGGCTCAGTGCAGATAGAATAAAAATATTAAAAATATTATTTCATATACACACTATTTTTTGAAAATAATAGAATATATCCTAAATGATGTCTCATATAGGAAATATAAGAGCACTCTTAGGTTTGGTATGTGAGTTTTACCTTATGCGCAACATAAAATTTTTATACATTGAGAGTTTAGTAACATCACAAATGATGGTAATTCCATTTAATATTTTTATTATATTTTTTTTACAAAAAATGATGTATCTTCATAATAGTGTATCATATTAGAAATCTAAGACCCCCATTAGATCGGAGATACTAGGTTTACCCTAGGAACGACATAACATTTGTGTGTGTTGAGTGTTTGGTTACATGACACATGAGGGAAATTCATTTAATATTTTTATTATAATTTCTTATAAAAAAATTATGTATCTCCCAAATCATATATTGTATGAAAAATCAAGGACCACCATTAGGCTTAGGATGTGGGGTTTACCCTTGAAATGACATAAAATTTGTGCGCATAAAGAGTTTAGTAACATCACACACCATGGTAATTAATTTAAATTTTTATTATAGTTTTTTACAGACAAATTGTAGTATCTACTGAACGGTGTATTGTATGAAAAATTAGATACCACAGTTATGTATGAGATTTTAGGGTTACCCTAGGTGCGAGATAACATTTGTGTGCATCTGGTGTTTGGTTACATTTCAAACCAGAGTAATTCATTTAATATTTCTATTATAATTTCTTATAAAGAATTAAAGTATCTTTAAAACTGTGTATCGTATGAAAAATAAAAGACCACCATTAGGTCTGGGATTTATAGTTTACCCTAGACACGACATAAAATTTTTATGCGTTGAGAGTTTGGTAACATCACACACGATGGTAATTCCATTTAATATTTTTATTATATTTTTTTTAAAAAAATTTGAACTATCTCTATAATGATGTATCATATATATCAAAAATCTGAGACCATCGTTAGATTTGAGATGTTGAGTTTACCCTAGGCCTAAAATAACATTTATGCGCGTCAGGTGTTTCGTAACATCACACATGAGGGTATCATTTTTAATCTTTTATTAATATTATATATATATACATATACATATTACAACATTTATAGAAATAATTAATGAAATTATTTTAATTAATACAATATTTATACAAATTATTGTGAATTTATAATAGTTAATATGATTATTATTATTTTGAAATATTTGAAAATATTTAGTATTTATTATATTTTTTTTAATTTTTACTAGTTGATAAAATTATTTTTCAATTAATATTAATTATTTATTATTTATAACTGAATTTCTAATAAATATTTTTAAATTTTAACACTTAATAGCATTTCATATTTTTCTTTTAATTTTTTTACAAATTTTCATAATTTCCTCAAAATTTTAATTTATTAATAATAATTTGTAATTAACACTAATATTTAATATTTTTTTAATAATATTGAACAATTAATTATTAATTATTATAAATTATTTAATAATAATTATTAATTAATTTATTATTAAATTTTTAATAATTACTATATATATGTATATCATGTTTTTTTAATCAATAAAAAAACATAAAATATATTATGACTCTTTTTCAAACAAATATACATATCAAATCTATATAAACACACACACACACATATAATAAATCATACATGTTTTTTTAAAATTTTATATATAGATATTCATATGTTAATACATATAAATGTATATATATATTATACAATTTCTTAATCAAAAATATTTTTACATGTTATTTTAAAAAAATATACATATTAAATCAACACACACACACACACATGTGCACGCACACACACACACACATCAAAAACATTATACGTTCTTTTAAAATGTTTATATATATATCACTCTGTGTGTGTGTGTGTCAAAAAAATTATACATTTTTTTTAAAACACACACACACACACATATATATTCAAATGTTAATATACATACATACATATATATATATACATAAATATATGTGTTCAAAACCTTACACATTATATATATATATTAAATAACCATACACTTTTTTATAAAACATTTATATATGTATATTTAGAAGGTTATATATATATATATATTACAAGATTTCTTAAATTTTATAAATACATCAAATATATTCTGATAATTTTTTTAAACAAAAAATACCAAATTTATATACACATAGATGCAAAAATACATACATACATACATACATACATACATACATAAATAAACATACACATTTTTTTTAAAAAAACACACACACACATATATTCACATGTTAATATATATATATACAGACACACATACATATATCAAAATTAAATAATTAAAAGAATACCCAAGAATCAATTGAAATAAATTGTATGGACCAGATTAACATGAAAACAGGGAATAATAAATCTCCAACAACCCTAAATACCAAATAAAGCATAAAAATAATATAAATTTATAAACCTAGGGTTTTAAAAAACTAAATCATGTAATAAAATGAATAAAAAAAAATAATGAAAAAGGAGACAATAAGAATCCGTAACATGCATGAAAAATGAAAAAGCTGTCACTCAAAATAGAGATTTTAATAAATAATTAATAATAAATGAGTGATAAGATGTTAATAGTAAATCATATATGGTATGATATATATTATTTTTGTTTTATAATATATTTATAATAAATATATATTTATTATATATGAGTTTTGAACTCGTAAGAATCAAGACAAGACTTGAGGTAAGGGTTTCATATCTCACTTTTGTTTTTATGAGACATATTCCATATTCACCACCTATTTATTTAATGTGGTGTATATAATAATTTTTTCATAGGATATATCATGAATCTATTTATATTAATGGTATTTAATGTTTCATTTGAATTTATTTCTTTAATTGGGTTTATGATTCAAAAGATACCAAAGTGGTAAGGGATTTATGTTATAATCTTATTTCATTTTGGGATTGTATATGCTATATTTCCATTGAGGTAAATTATATGATTATTATAATTTAAAATATATAAATTTTATTCACCTATATTTATATATTAAATTTCAATAAATATTACCATTTCCCCCTCTTTGGTACTTAAAATGACTAATAATTTGTTTAAGAAAAACTGGCCTTATTTCCTCTCTGGTCGATGAACTTTTTCTCCCATGAATATATTTTATTTAAAATATTTTCCAGAATATTTTAGATATTATATAAATATTTATTAAATTTATTTTTACATATGTTTGAATTTATATTAAAAGTTTTAAAAATAATCTTCCTGTCATTTTCCAAATAATGTATTTTTACTAAAGGTGTAAAAAAATCACTTCTTAACACACGACGTATAAATATATTTTCCCACTATCATGATTACTATTTGATTTAAATATTATTTTATATTTTCCCATGGTTCTTTTCAAAAAACATTTTTTCCTTAATATTTTCTAATTTTTTAGATTTTAAATAAGCTATTTCAAAATTAAAAGGGAATTTTTATCAATTAATATTCTAGTGATCCTTTAAAAGCATTTTTCATAAATGATAACATTATTTGATGCTACATATTATTCACTAGGTATATGATTCTATGATACCATCCTTATTATTTCAATATATGGCTGTTTATTATGATGGTGAAATCTTGATGAAACACATTTTATTTTCCATAGGTTAATCTATAACGAAATGAGAAATGTTTTCATGACCTTGTGGCATACATATGAATGGATTATGATTTTATGAAGGATGGGTCCATTATATATCTCAAATTAATTGGGTAATGTTATATATATATATATCTCATAAAATGATGAATATAATCATTTACATGATTATGAATATCCATGTTCATATTCTGATGCGTGAGTTTGACTGCTTCTATCTATGATCATAATATTATGAATGGAAATGATTAGGAATAACTATGTTCACATGGTTATGATTTCCTATGATTATGATGACACATGCCTATGTTATTGATATTGAATAATGATTTTTTCTTCAACAAAATTATTAACCATTATTCAAGATTTGTCTTTATTTTAGAGTTTATGATCTATGATTCTTTTGGGTGTGAATATTTTACGTTGAGAATATGATCTTGATTATGTTACCATACAATTATGATAAAATTATGATATCTTATTATTTATATATCCTATGTTTTCCCTTAATGAGCACATGAGCTCACCCATTCTTATGTTTTTATTTACCCAAGATACCAATAAGGGATCGATGAATGATTCCATAGATATACTAGAGGAAATAATAAATTTCTCACTATATTTTTATGTTTTATTTCATGGTTAAAAATGTAATGTGAGAATAATGTTTGTATATAATCTCTAAAAAACACTAAACCATTCGATACTTCAGGATAGAATCTCTTGTATCTTATGCCAATGTAGTAAGATAACTAACGACTCTGGGTTATTATAGTTGAGGTGTTATAGTTGGTATTAGAGGAAGTTTAGTAGAACCCTTTTGAACTAGGTTTAGGAATAAAAATATTAGATAACATAAACCGATGATAAATTCTAGTTATAAGTCCATGTAATAGGTAATATCATGAAGTTTTGGTAAAGTAGAGATTATGTGGTTTTCCTAGAAAATAAATCCTTATTTGAATACTGTCAAGTGAATGTGGATATAGAACATATACACCTAGGGGTAACAACTATGAAAGGTGTGGATTGGTTGTTAACTCTATCATCATCGATGCATGATGAGTGAGACTAATATTACACACTTGACTAGACACTTATGGGGAATATTCTTAAGTTAATTTACATTTTCTTTATGAACCATTATGATGAATGAGAGGATATAACCTATAGAAACCTATGATATTATAGAGTGATATGATATAAACCTAAAGTGTTATGAGTTGATTATTATAAGTTTTATCAAAAGTTTAATGAAATAGATACCCATTTTGAAGTTTTATGTGATGGTTTTTTAAGATGATTAAGGATATTCTGGGAGATATTTATGATAATACAACCCTTTTATTTAGTATGTGGTTTAGTTAAAAGGTTATTTGAGGAAGAATGATTTTATATTTTGCGGCAATAAGTTGAAGGGTATTTATAAACCTTATGTTTAATATGATCTTTGAAGTTAATATGATTAATTGGGATAAAAGGGTTATAATATTTTGGTAACATATGTTTTATAATATAGATAACCATGGGATTAAAAAGTGGTTTTATGAATATGTAATTAATTTTATTTTTTAAGAAGTACACTATATTGGGAACATTATATGATTAAGGAAAAAATAATTTGAGGAATACATATTAAGTTAATTTATGGAAGTATATATTATTATATTTTGGTTTTATGGGGATTTAGTTTATTTTGTGAAATGATTCACATGTTTTAGGAAAATATATGATCATGTTATTCAAGTGTTTGGTATGTGAAATCATGATCTAATTTATGTTGTTTGAAGATAAATATAAAAGTTGATCTTGAAAAATAACATGTGATCAAATATTTTATATTTTTGGGTTTTTAATTTGGTGAGACACATTTTAGATGAGTATTGATATTAACTATTATGGAATGGTTTAAGTTGAAATTTGGGCGTTTTTGTTAAGGTTTTAAATATTATTTTATTATTTCACCATGTTATGATTTATCTTTATTGGATAACTCGTGATTAATATTTTGGTTATGGTAAATATATAAAGACAACATGAATGAATTTTCATTATTTTATGGATATTATGATAAATTAAAAGTTAATTTTAGTTCTTCAATCATGAAAAATTCATCTTGAATATTCATTTATTAGAGCAAGAGATGAGATAAAAGTAGAAATTGATTGAAGCATGATTAAAGGATGAAACGTTTCTTATGAAATGGAAATGAATAAAGTAATTATTTTTTCTTATTTTCTCTATCCTGATAATAAAATAATCCCACAAATCTAGGAAAAGGATATTGAAATAAAAAATTTATGATTTTACCTTCATTTATGATGAATTAATGGTATTCTTTATCCCTTACTAATTTATGGTTTTGTGGTCATTAAATTTCTCATGACCATGTTATCTATCACTCTTTGTTGTTTATAAAATGTTATTTTTCTTCCCCATGTCCAGATTTTCACTTCCCATTAATCTTATCCTTATCTGGGAACCCAATTATTTGTAATTTTAGGTAACCATTATATTCCCCACTTCTCTTTTTCAAAGGAAGTTTTATTATCTCCTTGTACGACGTGGGTTTTCAAAAAAGGAATTTTAAAATATTAAACCTTTGATTACCAAGATAAAAATTATGAGTAAGAAATTTATATAATGGGTGGGGGGTATGTATCACCCTAAAAATTTAGTTTAAAAGAATACTATGATCGATAGCCTTCTTAACACATAACACTGAGTTTTAAGTGAGCCACAACATACTATAAAAATATTTTTAATTAAATGTGACTATTAAAACCTTACCATTAAATTATAGGTATGAATAAGAATAAACACATTATAAAAAATTTGTTTAAATATTTTATAGAATGTAAATGTTTTTATTAATGCATAATAAATATGTACTCAATTTTCAGTGAATTCATTTTTTTATTTAAAAATATGTTTTCTTCAAAAATGGTATTTAAATTTTTATATAAATTATAATTAATTTCCTCTATTTTTAGAAATTTTATCTGAGGTAATTAATATAATTTTTGAAATCATCATGTCGATATTATCTTAGTTTGATTTTTTGGGTTTTTTCTAAAATGATTTATTCTCTAATGAAAAGTGAAAATACTTATTTTTGTAAAACTTGAAGGTTTTTCTTAGAGTCTAATAAAAATTATGATATAAATAATAATAAATTAAAACCCCTTTCAGAGTATATCTTATGAAAGAAATATAAAACCAATGATACAATTAGAAATGAAAAATTTATTATAAACTGGAGTACCTTATATTTAAGAGCCATTATATCATCTCCTTCACCTTTGAACAAATTCAAATGTGCTTGATAAATATCATAGGAGTGGGAAAAAACCATCCCAACTCTATGGTGTATCCATGGGCCAACCAAATCAAATTGCATTCATGAATAACTTCCCATCCTCCATGATGTTCTAGCATCTCATGGTGCAAAGGAGGTAAGAGAATGAGAGCTTTGGGTCAAGGAGTATCAGTCAAATTTCAAGCAATCACACCCTCCTTACTGTCATCGAATGACATTATTTATAAAAATAACCAAGAACAATTCTCATAATATAGTATTTATTCATTCATTTGTAACACATTAATAAATAATTATATAGGAAACTCACACATAAAATTCTTGTATAACTCCCAATCCATTACATATCATGTAACGACTTATTGAATGATAACTTATGTGGGAGGAAAAATAAATATCAAGAATTTATCAATTTTCAATGAGTTACATGGAGTGATATACTATGCATTAAAATAATAATTTTATGCAATTCAAAATTTCATATATATAAATATATTATATACAATAGGATTTAGGGTACATCTCATTCAACCTCCCACTTTCAATAAAGCCGAATATACTTTGTTTCATTTGACCTTATATTGTATTATATACAATAACTTATGAAACCATATCCAAAAATAATTTGGATATCTTCCAAAACACTTTTGGAAATCTATCACCAAATTAACCTTGTATCACACCATATATAATACCTTATTAATACTGTTGGCACCAAAATTTGGAACGAAGAAAAGGCCCCAAGACGGCCCCCATGGACTACATCGCGTAGCCCCTTTGTGGAGTCCCCAGCACCGCGACCGTCGTAAAGAAAAGGAGGCGAGAAGCTCCACAAACGGATTTGACGTTCGTGAACCCGCCATGAAGTTAAGGAGGAGGGATGAACCACAAACGGATTTGATGTTCGCAAACCCGCTGTGAAGCCAAGGAGGCGGTACGCTATGTGAACCCATTTGATGTTTTCGAGCTCGCCGCGAAGCCACCGAGCCCCCCTTCGCACCGCGTGAGCTCCGCTCCACGGTGCCTATGGACTATAAATACCGAGCTCCCCCTAAGCTCTCTATATGAACAATCCGACCTTTCAGATTCTCATCTCCCAAATCGTGAATCACTCTTCCGCTCGGTGAACCATGAGCTGTGCGAGGTACTTCGAATTTGGGAAGTGCCTTCCCATTGTCTCGTCTTGATCCCCTCTTCCGAGAGGGATGTCTTTCGTGAAGCCTAAGGGCTTTCATGAAGGAAGGGGATCCCCAAGGGGACCCGAGCTGTCACATATAATTTATTCTTCATGAAACACCCTTCATGTACACTTGATCCATTTGCTAAGGCATGATCATTGTACTTTACGAAGCACATTGCTTCCCGACATCCTGCTTCGCGAGACACCTTTGCTCTGTGGGGCTGTGCTCCGAGAATGCCTTCCCACTTCGTGAAGCACCTCCCATTTGCACATCCACCCCATGATAAGGCTAAGGAAACCCACTTTGCAAAGCACACCCCTTCACAGGTGCCATCCACCATGCAGAGCGACCGAGCTCCACAAGGCCCCTGCTTATGGACCCCTTTGCATGGAAAATCCTTTTCCCATGTGACCCTACAGGTTTGCACGATGTGACTTCAAAGTCCCTTGGACGATACTGCCCGTAGCGTTGCTGCACCTAATTCTTCTTTGCATTGGAACACTAATGTATATTTGTTCTTCGCATATCCATGCTAACGTGGAACCCTCGATGGTTCACTCCACGACACCCCCTCACCACAACATTGCCGGTACCT
Organism: Viscum album; assembly: GCA_963277665.1. Classification (NCBI taxonomy): domain Eukaryota; kingdom Viridiplantae; phylum Streptophyta; class Magnoliopsida; order Santalales; family Viscaceae; genus Viscum; species Viscum album. The sequence continues at coordinate 1,457,680,516 of OY728131.1, read as the reverse complement.
TCCCTCCCACAGGAGAAGAGGGTACCAGTTGTGTAAGTACTAGAGGTGTAGAGTAAACCCACCTCGTCCAAGCTACAAGACGTTAAAATTCCAAGCACCCTCATCCTCAACACATGATGTTAAACTGTGACCTCACCCCGTGCCCCGCACGCAGGGTTCCCCGCCTTGGGCATTATCCACGACCCATGGTCTCCACAGGGGATGATATCCTCCTTCTTGGAGTGGTGTTTGTTCGTGGGGAAGGTCAACCACCTTGGTGTAGGCCCCTAGCCTTCCTTCCAAGAGGCATAACCCCTACCCCTCCTCACTTCCTCGGTGCCAAGGATAATAGAGGGCATGATAGGGAACGAGGATTATCCTTTCTGCGGCCCCAAGTCCCTCTCCCGCTGCGCTTTGTCACTCATGGGCCTCCATCCTGGAGTAAGTCTCGGCACCATGGGCCACTCAACATGTAATCCCCCTCTTCGCTTCCCACAGACACACCCTTCATGACATGATCATCAGGTCTCTACCGGATCTTGTTTCTCACACCGAGCATGACTCACTTGGGCTTAGAGTAAGCATCGACCATGACAACATCCCCGTCCAGCATGATGTTATACTGTATACCTAAACTACATGGAATTTGATCCATGTCAAGGCATGGTACGTAGGAAGCCTCCATGAGGTTCAAGCCCACCACCCACCTGGACCAAGGTCCTCATTCACGTCAGTTCACCGACACCATCCCCATCTCGCATGACGTTGAACTGCATTCCAACCCAGTGGTAAGCCATTGTGACCCACCCTAACTATGGAGACTTTGATCCACGTCAAGGCATGGTATGTAGGAAGCCTCACGAGGTTCAATCCAAACACCTATCGGACCCCCGATTCATCTTCACATCGGTTCGCAGACACGCCCCATCTGAACTATGTGGTCTTTGATCTATTTCAAGGCATGGTATATAGGAAGCCTCATGAGGTTCAATCCCACCACCCATCTGGACCAAGGTCCTTATTCATGTCAGTTCTCCGACACTTCCACCACCCGGACTACGGGGAATTTGATCCATGTCAATGCATGGTATGTAGGAAGCCTCCATGAGGTTCAATCCCACCATCCAATTGTTCTGACACCCCTTCATGTTGGTTCAACAGCCCCTTTTTAACCCAAACTACGAGGAATTTGATCCATGCCAAGGCATGGTACATCAGAGTCCTCCACGAGGTTCAAGCCCACCACCCGGTCATTCAGAACTCATTCACACTAGTTCACCCACCACTTTGGGCAGCCTAGAGTGTAAGCCCCACACATCCATCCCGAACTACAAGGAATTTGATCTATGTAAAGGCATGGTATGTAGGAAACCTCCATGGGGTTCAATCACATCATCCATCGGACCAAGGTCCATCTTCACGTCGGTTCACCGACATCCATCCTGAACTATGAGGACTTTGATCGATGTCAAGGCATGGTATGTAGGAAGTCTCTTCGAGGCTCAATCCCAAAAGCCATCGTTCATCTTGATCCTTACCTGGGTCGTCACATCCCGGTGAGATCACACCACCTCATCCCCCCCCCACAACATTTGGGAATCCACCCACGTGCCAACCCCAACATCGGTGTTCCCTATAGTGGGTTATTCAATCTAATCCACTCTAGATAGTGTTCCGATCAGTCCAATCCATCTCCGCTGGATGTTAAACTTGCGGTATACCCCATGTTAAACACATGAAGCTGAGGAAAACCTCAAATACATGCTTATGGAATAAAATTCCCCCCGTTCGATGTGGGATACCTCGGGATTCCACGCCCTCGAGAAGCCCTATAATAAGGGACAGAAGAGAGACACACCAGTCCCCAGTGTCTAGACACGTCAGTGATGCCCCAGCGTGACTACTCCCCTAACCGAAGGTTGCTGCCCTGATCAGAACCCTTGGAATGTCCTGACAGAAGCAGTGTAATTAACTGGTGTCCATGAAGATATTGTGCTGGTAAGAGTTTCACGAACAACGTATTAAATCTATGAGGGAGACCCAGACTAGGTGGCGAGTTTCAAGGAGGAATCCATGGAAGGAAGAACCGACATCCCATTATCCTGTTTCAATCAAGGAGAAAACATCCCTGAACAAGGAGAAAATGCCACCCGCCTTTGGAAAGAGGGAATGCGGGGTAACAAAAAAGTCGCGCCTGTCACACTCAAGCAGATGGACGCACACGCCCCAACGAAAGCGTCTAAAATAGAAATGGTGAACCCGAAGTGAAATTATTCTCTTAAAAATGGAGATTAGTAGTGCTCGAGGCATACATAGATAGACGTGTCACCAGATCCAGCTATTCGGCACTGGGTCTCGCCATGAAAATAGAGGTCCTGGCATGAAACTCACTAGAAGTTGGGGCAGTAGAATGTTGGGAATCCCGTTCTTCGACGTTGTCAGCGTGAATCCCTCTTACTGGCCATGAAAGACGGAATGACGTTGGGGCACTGGTTGTCGATTCCTTTCCCTAGTAGTGCCGATGAGTTAATCTTCATGCTTTCAGGAATCAGGTTGCTGCCACAGGAACACGATCACCGCCCACCTGCCTACGTAGGGGCAGGGGCAACGCCAGCATAGCTGCTCCGCGTGGCTCCACTACTGCCGGAACGACGTCTGCATCCACGAGCGTGGGGCACCTATGCCCCATCTCCCCATCAGAATTCATCCAATGAAGGGTGATTAACGAACTCATACGTCCTTATGAGGAGGAGGGAATAATCCCATCCCGGGATATGGCCTGCCTGGACCTGGAGGTATCTAGGCCCCACTGTCAATTCCATCCCCGAGGACTGTGCAGGGAACCGCTACTCCCCACCCCAACATTAAATCTTTTCGAGAGCCTGTCCCTGGAGGCCCTTGATGAATCCCTACCTTATGCTGATGAGGTGGGTGACATCCGGCTCATCCCGGTTAGAGTTCCTATCCAGGGGCTCCAAGAAAGGGCCCCCACCCAGGCACGTCAACGCTGTCGTCCAGCCTTTCCATAGGAGCAGGTAGGCTATGCGCCTACACCACCAGCACTGACTCGCCTGACCCGACGCAAGCGTCGGACATGGGATGAGGAGAGAACCCGCCAAGGGGTGTCAACGTCAACGACTACTATGGCCCGAGCCAACTCCTATGTATATCATCAAGTCCCTGCACACACTTAGCAGGGGCACTTATATGCCCAACCAGGATCGAGGCCCCAACCGCCCTATGGGAAGGCTGGGTCAACTCTCCTGGTCACTGGCATGAGTGGTGATCGTCGCGAACCAACCCGCGGTGATGTCACCCCATACGGAGGTCCTCCCCGTACCACTACTATATAGGGCGTGGGCCTTCCCCACTCCGAAGCTTTCCATGGAGGTATGCCTGATGCTACCCCCAACCCAATTGAAGGTCTACCCCGCGACAGTGGCGCTCGACACAGAAGACTCTCTCATGCCCACCACACCAGGTATGGAGTTCTTCCTCCTCCCCCGACCATCGATGTGGATACATTACCCATCCGTTCTCTCTCCAATGTGGGGGTACTCCCTACGTTCTCTCCACAGCTGGTGAAGGTCCTCCTCACCCCAGCAACCAGAGGGGTTAAGGCCAGCCTCGTTCCACCCAAACCAAGCATGGAGGTATTCCCCATGCTCTCGTCGGTGCCAGTGGAGGGTTTTAATGCTTTAGTTCTATTCATGGAGGTCCTCCCCATGTCCCTTTGACATCCGTCCCAGTTCTCCTCACACCTCGGCTGTCTCAAGTGGAAACCCTCTCCACCCTAGCACCAGTGCGACCGAAGGACCTTGTGTTGGGCATCGACCCTGTCTTGAGGAGCCACCCAGGGGAAGGAAGGTGGGTCGTCATCGCCATAAGAAGAATCCTGGGAAGGTACAAATAGAGATCAAGCTGGTCCTCTTCTTAGACTCTGAAGCAGAGTATGACTCAGCTCAAGAGCCCTCCCCTCACTTATCCGTGTCAAGGGTCAGGGCAGGGATGAGGTGCATCATCCTGGTGGTCCCGGAATGCAAGGCCCACAAGATTCCTGCCTCCCTCTGTAGGTTTATCTAGGAGGATGAAGACCTAGGGACCCTGCAGGTTACGATTGTGCAGTCACCACATTCATCGATGGAAGCAATTTCTACCTCCATGAGAGATCACGAAGAGCTATTCTGAGGACCAATGATGAGCGAGCAGCATCGCGACCTAGCACCAGTATCCCTGACCCCTAAGTCAGGAACGACGACTATCAACCCCTCCTACTGCGATGTAGCGGCCAGGTCACTCCACTCTTCGGAGGATAGCCTGGGGATCGGCGGCCAGTTAGCCTGTTCGCCGTATTCTCCACCGACCAACCTTCCATCCTAGTGGTCTACCTCAGTACCGCTGCCGGTTCCTCAACCACCCCTAATTGGAAAGTGGGGAAATCAAGGGATAAACCCTGAATTTGAGTCGAGGAGCTTTTGGAGCATTCTTGCAGCGGACCACTTCCCTGAGAAGTTTTGGCTTGCAGTAGAGCATGATTTCTATATACAAGAGTCCCTCACCCCAAAGGAAGTCGAGTGTATCTATTACACCCTCTAAGCGACACATCTTAGTCTCTGTCATAATCGTGTGGTATATCCAAAGATCCAAGCACATTTTAAAGACATTAGAGAGTAGTGCCATCTAGTTGATCTAGCCGCACTATCGGTGGCCCAGTTCCCCGATTCACCAGGCTGTCGTGAGGCCCTCCAGTAGCAGACCGTTCATAGTATTAAGGTACTATGAAAAATTATCAGGGAGGATACCCCCCATGTGCAAGTCTGTGGCTGGGGGTAGTATGTTTCCATCCTCTTCATTCCTATCCGGATGTATCCCAACTCATTATGAAATATTGATTAAATTCCCCCAAGAGGGGTTACAGTCCACATGGCTGTCATAGTGGAAAAGGAGGACGATCTGGAGTTTCTCGATGGAGACTTACCCCCTGAGGGAGTGCCACCACTGTTTGACCCATCAGGGAGGATTACCCGTCAACAGAGGAACCTTCTAGGTCTCCATGCGCCCACCGAGTCATTGGTACTCAGTCGGAATTCCGGTAAGGTAAAGGAGCATGTCAGAGCTGTCAAGCACTCCGACCCATCCACCTTAGTGCAGAAGATAAAGGAGGATCTCGAGAAGGTTGAGTTGCACCAGCAACTTGCTGAGCAAAAGAGGCTGGTTGAAGAACTCCTGGATGAATGCGCGGTAGAGAGACGACCCGACTATCGTGATCCTAGGCTGGGGCAGTAGGGGCAGGAACAACTTCCCCCTAGCGAGATGCCTCCAGGAAACCCTGATCATACTGCTCCCACAGACAGGGTTGAAGCCAGAACTCACAGCAAGAGGGCGTAGTATGTCTCACCAAACCCTCCTGAACAGCATGGTAATCTGAGGAATCCAGCCCGGGTTCCCCCAGCTACCCTGCAGGTTGCTCCACTGGTCGCTCCACGAGCCGTTGAACCCATATACTGTGCTGAAGATCCTGGAAATGCACTCGTGGTTAGGGATCCCCGTCAAGACAGGGACCCCCTCTTGGATGATCCTATGGCAGTACTCATTTCCCACCTCGAGGATTTGGAAACACGGTAGGTGGAAATCCTTTGAGATGGCAATCCATACCCGTCTTGGGTGGATGATATGCCGACACCTCTGGGTTTCAGGAATCCCACCTTCTCCCCCTTTAACGGGATGGGGGACCTGCCACAGCACCTAACCCACTTCAACTCAAGGTGCGGGCCTATGTTGGGTACTCCAGCATAGAAAGAGGCCACTAAGCTCCACTGTTTCGTTTAGATGTTGGAGGGGCCAGTGTTCGTCTGGTACAACCAGCTCCCCATCAGATTCATTACTAGCTGGGAGGACCTTCGCAGGTAGTTCCTCTACCAGTTCAGCTTTACCACCCGGAAGAACAACATCGCAGACCTCTTCAAGTGAAAACAAAGGCCTGATGAGTGAGTCACAGACTTCATCTCCCGGTGGAAGGGGCTACAATACTCCCTTGACATGCCACTGACTTAGGAGAAATTTATGATGATGTGCGTGGGGAATGTCAAGACGGAACTGGTTCCCTCTCTGATTACTCAGAACTATTCTGGAGGGTTCCGAGACTTATCGAATAAGGCCCAACGCCTCAAAGAAGCCCCACAATAGGCCATCTAGGCACGTCCGTTACCCCCTACAATCCCAGCAAGGAGAGCTGCTAGAGCCTAGCCTGCTATGGTGACCCAGATAGAGGCCCCCTAGGAAACTATAATTGCTACCAGTAGCACCAGACCCGCAGCCTCATAGAGGCCCTCCACCTTAGGTGCAACCTCCGGCTCCGCAGCATCCTCAGAATCGGCAAGCACCTCTGCGTAATGCGCCACCACCGCCCAGGTGGGACAATCAGGGTCTACCTCCTAGGAAACCCCTACGGCTCCTTGTCAAGGTTAGGATCCAAGGGCTCCCTATCTGGAAAGAAGACACCAGACTTACTCATTCAGCAAGAATCCGGTCCCCGGTTACTTCCGTGGTGCCCTAGAGCAGGGGATTGTACGCTTTCCTGAGTGTAAAAGGCCGATAAAGGCGAATCTCACCAATCTCCTTAACTACTGCCCCTATCACCAGATTCTTGTGCACACACTCAAGTAGTGCTATGTGTTTAAAGACTGGATCCAAGATCAGGTCGATAACAACATAGTGAGGTTGGGCCCAGCCCCAGCACAAGTGGTGAGTGTCTTTGTGAGGTCAAAAAGTGGTAGTGACGATTAAGGTGAGTGGCAGCAGGTTCCCAACCACGGATCCCAAAAGTACGACGACTGGATTGCTCGTAAAACAGTCGCTCATGCCCATGGTATTATTTGGACATGACTAAATCAGCCGGAGCCTTCATAATCTGTGGCCAGCACCTCTGCACCATCATCTTACCCGACCTCTTCCTAGAAGATCAAGCATCAACAATGCAAGAAGAAGCAACATGCCCCAACAATGCCATCGTCATCCCGCACTCTCGGTGACTTCATGCCCCCTGAGATGGGGATACCTCCCTAGATCTGCCAAGTGGTGGATGATTCATCAAGTGACAGTCAAGGGTACGCTTCGATTAATAACGTTGAGTTGGTAAATCCCTATATGACTCCCGACGAGGGGGAGCGCCAGCCGAACCTCCCCAACGTCCCCGACCGACGTCAGTATTGGCGGATCCACAAATATATGGGTCGTCGAGGTGCATCAGTTGGAACCTATATCCAGGACATGCATGCCACTGAGACCAGACAGAAGGCGCAGCGCAAAGCTCAGCACACACAGCCTCTTTATCCGGTGTCAGCAGGACCGCCTCCACCGCCATTTGTGCTACTGGATCAGGAAAAGCCGCTTCAGCCGCACCGCGACCAGCTTCTCCCCGCTACTAGTCAAACTCAGTTGTTCAGACTTTATCCGACATCTAATATTTAGGCTTTGACTAGTAGGCAGCGGAATGTGCCCAGCACCAGCTATCCACCGGTCCAGATGATAGGGCCCGCTATGCCTCCAATCATAGAGCGGCCTCCTATAAGCAGAAGTTCATGCATGGTATGGAAGTATGATGTCCTGAAGCACCTCTCCAGCATCCCAACAAGGATCTCCATCCTTGAAGCTCTTATCCTATCACCAGACATGCGCGAAGCCCTCGCCGTGGCATTAATAAGCCCTCTCTAGTTTGATACGGTGGTAACAGCTACAGAAGCCTTCTATAATGAACCAATTGGGAATGCAGAATTCCAGGACATCATCTCGTTCTCAGGAGAATATGAAGGCTCAACCATACATGGTTACATCCGCCCGCTGTACATCACTGGCTAGTTCAACAATATGGAAGTTCGCCGCTGTATTGTTGACAACAACTCCGAGATTAATGTAATCCTCACTCAGACACTGCGAAAGTTGGGGTTATCCGAGGATGACCTAACTCCCTCCAATTTAAGGATCCAGGGATATGACAGGACCGAGAAGACCTCGGTCGACAAGATCCTTTTGAAGACCCAGTTCGGTGGCCTAGTTTCCAGTACCGAATTCATGGTTGTCTCCCAAGACACCGAGTAGAATGCATTGATTGGTAGGCCATGGCTCCACCTGCACGTGGCAGTCTGCTCATAGTATCACCAATGCCTCAAGTACTCCCTTAATGGTCGATTAGGCATACTACAAGGTGATGAATCTATTTTCTCCTCTTGTGAAGCCCGTTATCTAGATGATGACTATTACAAGAGCAAGGATAAGCATATTATGGAAAGTGAGGTTGAACTTGCCCCGGTCACAAGTGATACCTGGGCAGGTCTAGATGATTCCTACATCTTCCCGATCCATCAGTTGGAGGCCACGACCCCCGACATGGGGCAATGCTTTCTCGTTTTGGGTATGAGAGGAAGGTATATTCCCAAGTCTAAGCGATGGTGGAAAATCACCTCATAAGCCTACACAAACCAGGCTCGGGTGATCCCAAAATCTCCTACCCCCGTACGGTATCGGGACGTCCAGCTCATGGAAACGGCGGTACGTCATACGTGTCTGTTTCACCATGCTGGAATTAACCAGCTCATGCTGATGCGCCAATACTACTTTGATGCTATCAAGCGTAGCCCCATGGGATGGAGACCAGATGGGATTGGGTCGACTGCCTTCATTGCTATGGTCTCAGTGGCGCATGAGTCTCTTGATGTGATGACCACTACCGCTCAAGCCGGCACCAGCCTCCCGTCGGGGTTTGGTGGCTTGGAAGCAACTCCCCCCATGGAATATTCCTCTATAAGTGGAGAAGAGGATTTGGAGGATGCCACTCCTACCTTTGAAGAAGGATTCACTTCCACGGTCGATGAACTGGTACAGGTGAACCTTGGTAGAGAGGTAGATCTGAGACCCACATTGATCAGTGCTGCCATGTCCCTCGAGGAGCAGCAACAGTACATGGACTTCCTTAAAAAGCACCGTGATGTGTTTTCCTGGAGTTATGAAAAGATTCCAGGACTAGATCCTCAGGTAGCTTTCCCCCACCTCAGTCTCCCTAAAAACCATCGCGGGTTAAAGCAGCCTCCCAGAAGGATGAATCCGTCTCACGGTGCCATGGTTGGGGTCGAAGTTGAAAAGCTCATTAGAGGCAACTTCATCAAGGAAGTTCAGTATACCAAGTAGTTTGCCAACATCGTGCTAGTAAGAAAGAAGAATGGATAGATTAGAGTCTACATCAACTTCCGAGATCTCAACCGCCACTTTCCGAAGGATGACTTTCCCCTTCCAGTGATAGAATTGTTGATTGATGCTATGACAAGGTTCCAAGCCCTCTCCTTCATGGATGGTTATTCTGGATATAATCAGATCTGGATGGCCCCCAAGGATGAGGAGTCTACTACTTTCAGGGATCCCCAAGGTACCTTCTGTTACTAGGTTATGCCCTTCGGCCTAAAGAATGCAGGTGCCACCTATCAGTGGGCCATGCACCGCATATTCAAGCCAATTCTCGGAAATTTGGTGGAATTCTATGTGGATGATCTGGTGGTCAAATCCCGCCAGCGCCAAAACCATCTCAAGGATATTGAGAAAGTGTTCGGATTCCTCCATTCCCGCCACCTGAAGATGAACCCGTTGAAGTGTGCCTTCGGGGTCACCTCCGAGAAGTTTCTTGGATTTGTTGTCCAATACCAAGGAATTGATATTGAGCCAGAAAAGATCAGGGCCATCAGCTAGATGCCTCCCCCGAGCAATATTCGGTAGCTACGAGGTATTCAAGGCCACTTATCCTACATATGCCTATTCACTACGAATATGGCTGGCAAGTGTAAGCCCTTTTCCAGGCTCATGAATAAAGGCTCTTCCTATGAATGGGATGAAGATTGACAATATTCTTTTGAGGAAATCAAGGAGAATCTTCTCCAGCCTCCAATCTTGATGCCACCCTTCTCCGGAAAGCTGCTGATCCTCTATGTCACTACCCTGAATCAATCTCTCATTGCCCTTCTCGCCCAGAAGAACAATGAGGGGACAGAGAATAGCCTCTACTACCTGAGCCTCATGCTCCTTAATACAGAGACCAGATAATCCCCCATCGAGAAAATATACCTTGCACTTGTATTTGCTATGTAGAAATTACGACATTACTTATAGCACCACGAGGTACAACTGGTCTCTCAGGTAGACCCACTGAAGTATATTCTGAACCGTCCCATGTTGACTGGCCAACTAGCACGGTGGGAGGTAATCCTCCAACAGTTTGACATTAGGTTTGTGACCCATAAGGCTATCAAGGGGAAGGCATTGGCAGACTTCCTAGCTACCCATCCAACCTCCATCGACCAGTCCCTGGATCGGGATTTTCCCGATGAGGCAATCCTCTCGGTCGATCAAGCCGTCCCATGTTGGAAGATTCATTTTGATGGTGCCTCCTGGAGCCCTACCGGTAGGAGGCTCAATGATCCCAGGCTTAACAGAGAAGGCCTAGGTATCATCTTCACCACCCCAGTGCAAGCCATCCCGCCGTACTCATTCCTATTATTAGAAGGTTTCACCAACAACGAGGTAGAGTATTAAGCCCTCACTACCAGTCTCGAGCTACCCCTTGAGATCGATGTGCCCCATTTTCATGTGAAAGGGGATTCCAAGCTATTCATCAAGAAAGTCAACGGTGACTACGTTATTAGGAATCCATAACTCGTGCCATTGTTGGAGTGCACCCTCTATCTAATGGCTCAATTCCCTTCTCGATCAGAGGTTACCCATGTCCCTCGGTCACAGAATGGTCGAGCGGACACTTTGGCCAGCCTAGCTGCATCACTTGCAGAGCATGAGTAGGATGATCTGATTATACATGTGGCACACCAGAGATTCATTTCCCCAGTCACCTGAGAGGATGATGATGACCTGCAAGTAATCCATCTTACCACCAGATCCTCCATGTAAGGGGCCCTAGGTTCTTTAGATGTAGTGGTTGAAGTGATTCCCGACTGGAGAGCCCCTTTTGTCGAGTATCTCCAAAATGGTTTCCTCTTAACTGATTGGGCCGAGTGTGAGTGAATCTGACGCCGCACACTGTAGTTTACCCTCCAGAGTGGCCCCAGTCTTGAGAAGATCCTCTATAAGCACAGTTTCAATGGTGTTCTCCTCTGTTTCATCCAAGGAGTCGAGGTTCCACAGGTCATGCAAACGGTTCATGCTGGTTCCTGCGGTGCCCACCAGGCTGGGCCAAAGCTGTACCATCAGATCTGGAGACTGGGGTACTTTTGGCCCTCGATGATCCATGATTGTATCGAGTTTTCCAAGAGATGCCACACGTTCCAAGTTCATGCTAACTTCCTACATCATCCGCCATATCATCTCCACTCCACCAAGTACTCTTGTCCATTTGCGGTGTGGGGACTTGATGTCGTGGGACCATACCCACCGAAAATAGATCGCCAGTGCAGGTTCATCCAGACTGCCACATGTTTCTTTTCCAAGGGGGCATAGGCAGTTCCACTCAAGGAGGTCAAGGCCCATTCCATCTTTGACTTTGTGAGCTCCAATATCATCCACCGGTTTGGAGTCCCTCATGTTTTCCTCACCGACAACAACACCAACTTCCGAGCAGCTGAGCTAAAGAAACTGTATGCCAAGTACAATATCCGTTCGAACCATACCTCCTGCTATCACGCGCAGGAGAATGGGAAGATCGAGGCATTCAAAAAATCCCTCTCTAAAATTTTGTAGAAAATGGTTGGCCAGAACAAGAAGAGTTGGTCGGAAAAGCTCCCCAACGCCCTCTGGGCTTATCAGACGATGACTCGCAATTCCACCCAGGTGACTCCATATTCCCTGGTGTGTGGGGATGAGGCTATCCTACCTATCTAGATCTAGCTGCATTCATTATGCTCTATAGTCTATGACTAGCAGGTTCTAGATAAGGTGGTCAAAATCTGTCTAGCTGAATTAGAAGCAGTTGAAGAAAGTAGGCTCCTTGCCCTGCACAATCGAGAAAGGAACCAGAATAAGATAGGTAGAGCCTTCAACAAGAAGGTTAACCTCCACTCTTTTCTACAAGGCGACCTGGTATTGGACCTCCGAGCGCCAATGATCCCCGGCAGAAAGCCACCCATGTTGGAGCCCAAATGGGAAGGACCTTACAAAGTCCAAAGGGTTTACCCCAATAGAGCATACTCCTTGGTGGCCATGGATAGTGAGCATATAACTCCTCCCAACAATGCCAAATTCCTCAATAAATACTTTGTGTGATCCCCAAGGTCCTGCACGTCCTTAAACTAGATGGTCCTGCATGACCCTAAACTGCACAACGGTCCTGCATGACCTTAAAATGGATGGTCCCGCATGACCCTAAACTGCACAATGGTTTTGCGGGACCTTAAACTGGACGATGGCCCATCACGACTTTAAACTATCCAGTCCTGCATTATGTTAAACTGCATCTCGAGAACTATGTGTGGGTTGATTCCCATTCGCATGGGATACATAGGAACGCTAAGACACCTCGTCATGAGCCTAGCCCCGAGCTCTACTCTTAGACTATTCCCCCTGGGTATAGCTTCCTCGGAGGGTCCTTGCATGATATTGAGTAGGCTTCCTTATCCCCACTCATAAGAGGATTATAATGTTCGCACCATGTGCCCACTCCCATTCTTCTATCCTCCCACGTCTTCACCACACAACTTTAAACTGCATGGCCTTCAAGAACAATGTATGTCTTGATTCCCATCCTCATGGAATATGTATGAATTCCCAAACATATCATCTATTGGCCCATCCCAAAATCCAGAATCTTCCCCTTGGGTCAAGACATATGGTGGGGTGCATAATTTTTCCCCAATTCACGTTGAGCTAGCCTTAATCCGGCTGTACATCCCCCTACCTGGAGACGTTCGCCTCTTTCATAGATGGGTAAATCTATGCTTCACCCACTTCTTGACTGGGATTCCATCACCTTCCCCATCTGGAAGGGCCCCTGAATGGTATGGATTCTAGTACTAAGGGCTCTATTAACACTTCGGGCCAACACCTTCGAGGATGTCGAGCAACAAATTGATACAAGTATCGCGTTGCGAATATGGTCAGCGGTCGATGCTTGTTTGTTGCTCCCATTTCAGGTCACTATAGGGACACTGTGATTCAAACATGGTCAACAATTGTCTTGGATCGTTAGGACCACCCCAAAATGTCCCAAACATCGAGTGTAGTGGTTCCTTCTGCCCCGTTGTATCTAAGAAACAGACTCCCCTCGGGCGATGCTAGCTATTAGGACCCATTGGATGGAGATATCCAATATCAGCTCTTTGTTTCCTACACCAAGCACCGCTCACGTGGGATTAGGAGCTGTGATGAGGCAGTAACCGTACAAGAGGGAGTATGACCTTCCACCCGACCCAGGTTCTCTCTTATAGGATTGTACAACGTGGTGTGGGATTATGTACTCATTCACATCGGGTTACTCGCCATTCCATACACATATACGTATGAGACCTTCCCCGACCCTCGTCCTCACTGTAAGACGTTAAACTGCAAGCTAGTTAGGCCTTCTTAAACAAGGTCTAGCCTCAGGCCCCTTGGCCTTTTTGGGACCCTGGCCCTTGTACTCACTGCAAGATGTTAAACTGCAAGCCCGTCAGGCCTTCCGGACCAAGGTCTAGCCTCAGGCCCCTTGGCCTTTTCGGGTCCCTGGACCTCGTCCTCACTGCAAGACGTTAAACTGCAAGTAGGTTAGGCCTTCCTAACTGAGGCTGAGCCTCAGGACCCTTGGCCTTTTCGGGCCCCCAACCGTCATCCTCACTATAAGACGTTAAACTGCAAGCTGGATAGGCCTTCCTGACCGAGGCCCATCCTCAGGACCCCTGGCCTTTTCAGGCCCCCGGACCTCGTCCTCACTGCAAGACGTTAAACTGCAAGCTATTCAGGCCTTCCTGACCGAGGCACAGCCTCATACCCCTTTTCCTTTTCGGTCCCCTGACCCTCATCCTCACTACAAGATGTTAAAATGCAAGTTGGTCATGCCTTCCTGACCGAGGCCTATCCTCAAGCCCCTAGGCCTTTTCAGGCCCCGACCCTCGTCCTCACTGCATGACGTTAAACTGAAAGCTGGTCAGGCCTTCCTAACTGAGGCCCAGCCTTAGACCCCTTGGCCTTTTTAGTCCCCTGGCCCTCGTCCTCACTGCAAGATGTTAAACTGCAAGCTGGTCAGGCCTTCCTAAAAAAAGGCCCAGCCTCAAGCCCCTTGTCCTTTTCAGGCCCCTGGCCCAAGCTCTCTTATGGGAGTGTATGGTGTGGTGAGGGATTATGTCCTCATTCATGTGGGTTTATTCATCGTGTTGTACACCTCCCTTGTTTGGCGGTATCCTACTACCCTCCTCATCCTACACGATATTAAACTGCATCTTGAGAACTATGTGTGGCTTTATTCCCATCCTTATGGGATATGTAGGACCACCCGAATGTATAAGCTTTGGGTCCAGCCCTATCTCCAATAAATCTCCATTCCAACTTGGACCCTTGTCCTACCTCTCCCTCCTGAGCCACTTCGTCGACCCTTTTTGGTGGTTCACCAATGTGCCTAAGGGTACTCTGTTTTAGTACCTAGAATTTCGGACTCTGCTCGGACATGCTCTCACCCGCTTTTTAGGCTTTGTGTTCCCCTTCATCTGGGCTTTCATCACCTTTCACACCCAGAGGGACCCCCAAAAAGATGGCATAGATACCACACCTAAGGGCTCTCCTACCGTTATGGGCCAATTCCCCCAAGGGTTTCAGACAAAAAATTGATACAAATCCCATGTTGCGAAAATGCTCAGTGGTCGATGCTCATTTTTTATTCCCACTTCAGGCTAATTCGATATGTATACTATGTTTCTACCATGGTTAAAAGTTATCCTCCATCACCACTTCAACCCCATTAATCCCAAAATGTCATTTACATGATTCACATCCTTCTCCACCTCATCATGTCCAAGTAGAACTTTGAAACTCTTGGTACTATTCCTCAGTGCGCATCTGTACGTTAGGAGGACCAAAGCCATGATAAGGGCGTTATTCGGGGCTCTTCACTGATTTCCCTTTGGCGTGAATTCTAGGTATCGTAAAATACATCTTCCTCCCTTGTTTCCCACACCGATTTTAACTCACGTGGGCTTAGGGACCTAGTCGAGGTCTATGCTTACATGGAAGGTTTCCATCCCTCCATGGTACAAGCTCTAAGACCATAAACTAAGATCTCATACAGAACTACATACCGCTTGATTCCCATCCTCATGGGATACTTAGGAACACCCAGGCCTATTGTCTTTGGGTACAGCTTGAGTTCTTCTAATTTGTATTTTCTGTCCCGCCTTCTGGACTTTGACTAAGGGACCGCGCGGTGTGGTATGGGAGTACCTCCTGATTCACGTTGGGTTTGTAATAGCTGCACCACGCGCACCCCATTATAAGAATTAGACCTTTTGTTTCCTGTCCCACATGAAATTAAACTATATTTTGTCCCATAGTACATTAAAAGGCACCCCCTAGAACTATGTATGGCTTGATTCCCATTCTTATGGGATACGTAGGACCGCCCGGATGTCTTGTTTTCAGGTCCAGCTCATTTGGGAGCTAGTCTCTCCTCCCCTTTACCACTTACCTCTATGTAGGCCCCTTGGCCTGAGGTCCCCTTCCTAGAATGGCGTACGGTGTGATATGGGATCATGTCCACATTTACGTTGGGTGTGTTTTATTGTGTCGTACATATTCCCCACCTAGCATCATCTCTTCTACGTCAATGCTGCATGACGTTAAAATGCATGCTTGGTCCTATCCCATGACCCTAAACTGTGGCACTATCGTCCTGGCCGCATGATGAAAAAACAACACTGCATTGTGATGTTCTCACTCAAGAGGAAATCACATTGGGTATCGATCATTTACCATACCATTTGTTAATGCATGTATACGGATTGATTCTTGTGGAGATGCCAGGACCTGCTACCCTAGGCCTGTCACTTCACAAAAAAACCACTCACCTTAAAGGAAAAACAACATTTATTAAATACCACTTCTTTTGGTGTGAAGGCCACGCCCGCACACCCCTTTTATCCCTAGCACTGGTACCTTACCGTGCCACCTTGAGAACTACATCTAGCTTGATCCCCATCCTCATGGGGTATTTAGGAATGCCTGTGCACTTTGCCTCAGGCCCAACTCAACTCTTGTTTTCAGTCCCTTGACCAAAAACCTCTCCAATAAACATGTGGTGGTCGGAACCCCTAGTTCTTATTCGCGTAGGGTATTTGTAGTTTCCCCACCATGTGCCTCTTGTGTTTCCTACCAACTATGGTCCGAATTCTATGACCCTAAACTAAGATATCCCTATGGGAAGGGACTCGACTCCCTTTACCTAATATGTCTCATTTTCGTATTCAGATGTGTTTTGAAAAAGAGCCCAAAGTGTGGGATTTTCATGGGGACATTCCCCTCGTTCCATTTCCAAGCTTCGTGAGCTCGCTATTTGGATCCTCATCCTCTTCCACATCCAAAAGGACCCGCAGACGACATGGATGCTAGGCTTAAGGGCTCTCCATGGATTCTAGTCCTAAGGGATCTCCTACCGTTTCGGGCCAACATCCCTAAGGATCTTGGACGAAATTTGCGACAGGTCCCGTGTTTTGAACATGGTCAATGGTCGACCCTCATTTGTCTGTCCCCATTCCAGGCTAATGTGATGTGGATGCTGCGTTTCTTCCACGGTCAATAGTTATCCTCCATCGTCACGCTGCTATCATTGTGATCCAAATTTAGAGCGTCATGATTCATACATTTCCACTTCCTCATGTTCAAGTGGAATTCTAACATACTCGGATTTATCTCTTCACTCGTCTAGGTGTGCTACATAGATGGGTTAGCATCATTGGGCCGATATTTACCGAGCGTCCCTTTGCCCTACCATGCCCCTTACTGTGCCGGGACAATCCCTCCACTACTTCTTGTTTCCCATATCGAGCACGAATCACGTGGGCTTAGTAGTTTTTGTAGGATGTGTACCGGTGAAACTAGGCTCCTAATCATCCTACATGACATTAAACTGTACCTCTAGAACTATGTACAACTTGATTCCCATCCTTATGGAATACATAGATACACCCTGATATTTTGCCTAGGGTCCAGTCACAGGAATCATAAGTCTTCTTCCTCTCCATTTCTGGCCCCTATCATGACCCCATGTGAGGAACCGTGTAACTGCAATTTTTCCCCAAACAAGTTCGGGATGCCCCATGATGGCATTGGGAAGCGACAACCCCCTCACCAGAGAGGCCCTGTCTGAAAGAAGGAATGATCCATGATCAAACCGACGCGCCCATCTAGCGTACTCCTACCACAGTGGCATAATTTCATGATTGTTGGATTCGGTTCGAACAAACAATCACTCCACATCCCATGCTTTGCATACCCCATATTCGGACTTTTTCCTCTTTAATGTCTGGAGGAACCCCCTAACAGTGTGGATGCTTGGCCTATGGCCCGCTTACTGTCCTGGTCCAACGTTCCGGAAGACTAATGGATGACATTTGCGATAGGTCCCATGTTTTGAACATGGTCAATGGTTGACCCTCATTTGTCTGTCCCCAATCCAAGCTAATAAAATAAGAATACTGTGTTTTTAATGCAGTTAATAGTTATTCTTTATTGTCACGCCACCACCACAATATTCTGAATCCTGGGTATCGTGATTCACACTTCCCATTCCCATCTGTTCGGATCAATTTCAGCAACCCTGGTGTTGCACCATTCATGCACAAGAGAACACTGGAAAAACAGAAATTCAGCTGTTCTAAGAACTTCATTCTCCAGTCAGGTGTCTCCCATTTCCCAGAAATCCAGACCGGTTGTCCAAACCCCGAATGCCAGAAGCTTGGTTTTTACTCCTACGTTTGGATGTGGTGATGAGGTGGCTATCCCTTATTTCTCACATTGGGCCCGACCCACGTGATCTTCGGGAATGGTCGCTGAATATTCCACGAACATCATAAGGATGCAATAAACCAATGCAAACAATGGAACTCATGCATTCTACGACATTCAAACAATCAAAGCACGAAATTATGTTTAAGGGTTTGTAATCATTACAGTACCTGGGGGTCAAATCCCCCCATGGACGGACTGACCTCGTCGAAGGAACATTACAGCTCTGCCACCCTCTGGCTGGTGGTATCCAAGAGACGCTACCGCTTGTTCACCTCCCGCTCCTCCTCGGTGGCAAGAGGGTGCAACTCATTGGCCGCAATCTCGGCCCGCTCCACATTGGCCCACATGGCGATCATCTCCCCAGAATCTCACCTCAGGCCCTATTCAGCCTCTGTCAGCTGGGCCTTCAATCTTGATATTAGCTCAGATTATGCCATGAGGGAGATCAGGTGCTCGTCCACCCGATTCTACAACCGCTGGACCTCGTCTTCAGCCTTATGGAGCCTCTTTATGTTTATCACCTTCCTCTACTGCTAGCCCATTCCAAGTCCTCAGTCATACTCCCAAATATCTCCCGTCATAAGATCTCATATGAGCGTGTGAGGACATCAGGCGTCCAATCCCCCATCACACAATTCGTACAGTCATGAATGAAGTTTGTCCATCTCATTCAACCATAGATCTTGGGGGTGTCATTAATGAAGCGCATGATTAGCTTCCATGATCGGCAACAAACTATCTTTCTGTCCTCCTTGTTAGAGGTTGTCTCGTCCCAGTCAACATGATTGGCGGGCTCGTATGCAGGAAATGCCCCCAGGAACTCCTTGTCCGGGTCCACTTCTGGTGTCAGATCGGGCACGACGGGACTTGAATCATCTGGTTGATCCTCATTATCAGATCACACCTCGATGATCTCAGGAACAGTCCCACTGGCACCCCTACCGGTGATCAGAAGCGCTGTAGTTCGGTTAGGTTGGACGTTCACCTCCACGACCATTGGCATTCCCTTGGAAAGAGCGCTACCAGAAGCCCCCACCAGCTTTGCCGCAACAGCCCAGGACAATTGAAGGACTGTACACTACAATAAAGGGACATGGATGTCAGTTAAGGTGGTCAGGGTATGGCAGTTGTGAATACGGTAGAGAAGACTTACAGAGGTCAAATCCCTGGTCTCGCTCTTGGGATGATGTCATCGGAACCCCGAGACGTGGCCCCCCGTATATAGTTGGCAGGTCTGGAGACTCTAGGGGAGCCGCATCGACTTTTCCATCCCTACTAGACACGGAAGTTGATGCAGCCATGGGTGTGGATCCTGAAGGTCCCGTGTCGGCACCCATGGAGGGACGAGAACAAGGTCTATGCACAAGGTCCTCCTGCACAGTACATATGCTGATACGGAATCCAGAGTAACCTAAGGACATAATCTGAAGATGTAACTTGGAATTTTACCTTGAGAGCCTCCGTGAAATCTTCTAGATCCAAGGACTGGTCTCCGACTTCACCCTCCTCTGGTGGACTCTCCCTACCAGCCTCGACTACCCAAGAGGATTCGTATGATTCTTCCAGCAGGGTAAAACAATCTCTCATCTCAGTAACCGATAGTTGTGGGGGAACCACCTGATCCAGCAGTACCCTCACTCGGTCTGTCATCAGGTGCAGGGTGCCCTGAGAATGGATGAAGTCCTCCAGCTCAGTGATGTAGTGATCCGCCTCTGCCTGGGATACTGCAAAGCCAGCTCTAATAGGGCCAATACCTGGCAAGTCCATCCTGAGGAGGTTAAGGTGCTTCCATAATTCGGATGGGACAAGGAATTTCCAGTTGACTTCCCAGATGTCCTAGGCCTCCAGGAAGACAATATTCTCCGACATGTCAATGTGGCGTAGCCAATTCCCTGGGGGGCTGTGTAGAGATCCTATGGAATCCCCTCAGTGGCTGCCCCTCTAGATGACCCTGTTCTCTTGGGACCACCGGCTCTACTTCCACTGCTAGATTTTCCACTGCTAGATCCGCTACTGCTGCTCCCTCCTCAACCGGTGTAGGCGCCGCCACTATAGTATCCCCGCCACTACGGGATGCCCTTGTTGCCTTCTGGCCTGAGCCCTGAGATCGAGGAAGTTCTCCCTCATTGACCAAGATGGTTGGCTGCTTCAGCATCTCCCCTGGGTAGCCTGCCTCCCAGCTCTGGGCGTATTCTCTTATCATCCCAAGGACAACGGTCAGTGGAGGTTGTACATTCTGCATCTTCCTGTCTTCCTGTGTGAACATGAGCCACATATGCCTCATTACACACAGGTGATCCTCATAGTAGACCCCCAGATAGACCTGTGGGGTCATCCACTATAGGCACCAGAATTTCCTGGCGAACCGGTGTGGAGTGTATGGCTCACAGAGACGCTCGCGGTCCACCCAGACCACCAGGACTCCACCTCGAAAGGCCAAGAGGTAGGCCCAATGCTCTTCTGTATCCCGACCATCATCAGTGAAGGCCCCCGTCGGCAATGGGAAGGGGTGGAAATTGAATTATTTCATCCTCTACACCCAGTTTAGAACCGATGGTGCGGTCATCTTGGTTGGAAAGCTCCCCACGACGTTCAAAATCGAGGGATGAAAGTTCGACCCCGGAGGTGAGATGGGGTTCAGATACTCATAGATCCCCCTGATGTGCGCCACCATCCACCCATATAGGAGGTGTAATGTCCTGTATACCCTCTATGGCCTTTTCCCCTCACTAATGTGCCACAACATTTTGTACAACTTGGCGAGCATCGGGATCCCCAGGTTGACCCACCCTCCTGTCGCCAAAGTGGATGCCATGAGAAGGTGCTTGTCTGCACTCCCATGTTTGTGTCCCTCATTGGAAGGATCCATCATAGATGAGGGCTGCAATGAATGCTGCTAGCCTGACTATTGGTCGTTGTTTAGTACTGACACTGAACCCCCAGGTCTTCCACTGGATATTCTCTAGTAGCCTCCAATATGAGTTTTCCTTGCTCCGGGCACCCTTCGGGCAAGTTTGAGGCCTCGTCAGGAACTGCCTATTTTCTGAGAAGTTAAATAACTTATTAAACCATCTCTTGAAGTGGACATCCCTCACAACCTCCTTGTCATCACCGGGTACGAAATCCATCAATGCCATCGCCAGATGCGACATCTGCTCCAGATCCTCCCACACACCCATGGCTAGGAGGAATTCGTCGTACATCGACCCCATTATCAGGACCCCTGAGATCTGATGTGCATCCCATAGGATGATGCTAACCTCCTCGTGATACAGGTGAAAAGTATTGGTCCCCGATTACCACCGGCTCAACAGGTCCAGCATTAAATACTTCGGCTGGTAGATATGGAACTAAGAAGCCCAAGCTACCTCATACTGGCCCACTCTCCTCAGATCTTCCCCAAACTCCTCACAAGAGGTACCTACCCAGTAGGCCCAAGCCTAATCATCCATGAAGTTGTCGCCCTGGCGCAGGTCCCATTCCTCAAACCACCCCTTCTTGGGTTCCCCAGTGCCTCCTTAAGGATGGTTTAATATAGGGGAGGGGACATACCCGACTGTAATGGCTTCCCGTTGATGTTTTTTAGATTATTGTAAAGGCAGTCGGCAGTGACATGCATGAAGTCCTCCCAGGCATGGCCATCAGGCGCCCTGAACCATCGGTGCTGACACAACATGCTCCGGAACTAGTAAGATGGCTCATCCCTACCTGTTGGAGGGATGAAAACGTCTTCCCTCAGCCCGAATCCATATAGAGGCAACCTCCTGCACAACAGGTAATTCTTCTGGATCTCCAACAGTAGCTCCACCAGAGAATCATGGTCCGAGTGGCTCCAGACAAGCTCCCCCATCCCCAAAATATTCTCCATTTCGTCCCTCCGGGCGGCATCCGTAAGGACCCACTGGGCAACTTCTTGGTGGACCATTTGGTTTTAGAATTTGGGAGTTTGGTTGGCTGGTTCACGAATATTGTTCGTGAGGTGGGTTCCCGAAGGCCAGTCGTGAAGACTATTCACAGAAGCGCTGCCTCAGCGTTCAAAGCCGGATCGCGGAGCGCAAACATGGAGTCGAAGACTCGTTGTGCTCCACGAAGCCTCGATTCGTAGAGATCACTCACAGAGTACGTAGAGCTTCATGAATCAAGAGCACAAGAAGAAAAGATCCCAGATAAAAGAAAAGAAAAAAGAGATGGCAGACTCTTATTTATAGGTGGTGGCCTTTGGAGCTTCGCGGCGTGTCCAGTCCGCACGGAGCTTCGCGGTGCGCCCAGCCCGTGGGGCCCCTGTCCGCCTCGCGCACCCTCTTCATGAGTCATCACTGTGAACAACCGATGATTTTGGCGATTTCCCTCAGACTTCGACCCTAGATCCCTCCGCGGCTCCAAGTTTGAGGAGGGAAATTGGTTGGCACAATAATTTGGAACAATGAAAAGGCCCCAAGAAGGCCCCCACAAACTGCCTCGTGAAGCCCGTTCGAGGAGTCCCTAGCACCGCGGCCACCGCGAAGCAAAAGAGATGGGAAGCTCCATGACTGGATTTGACATTCTCAAACCCTCCATGAAGCGAAGAAGGAGGGATGCTTCGCGAACGGATTTGACGTTCACGAACCCGCCACAAAGAGAAGGAGGTGGTATGCTCCATTAACCCATTTGACATTTGCAAGCCCGCCGTGAAGCCACCGAGCACCCCTTCACGCCGCGTGAGCTCTGCTCCACGGCGCCTCTAGCCTATAAATACCAAGATCCCCCTGATATCTCTAGACGGACAATCCAACCTTTCGGCTTCTCATCTCTCGAATCGCGAAGAACTCTTCAACTCAGTGAACCATGAGCTGCGCGAGGTACTTCTACTTTGCGAAGTGCCTCCCCATTGTCTCTTCTTGATCCCCTCTTCCTAGAGGGATGATTTTCACGAAGCCTAATTGCTTTCATGAAGGAAGGGTAACCCCAAGGGGACCCAGGTTGTCACGGAGCATTTATGCTTTGCCAAATAACCTTCATGTACACTTGATCCATTTGCTAAGGTAGGATCACTATACTTCGTGAAGAACATTGCTTCCCGACATCTTGCTTTTCGAGGCACCTTTGCACTACGAGGTTGTGCTCCGCGAATGCCTTTCCACTTCACAAAGAACCTCCCATTTTCATCTCTGCCCCATGACAAGGATAAGGCACCCCACTTCATGAAGCACACCCCTTCACAAGTTTCTTCCACCACGCAGAGCGACCGAGCTCCACAAGGCCCCTGCCTATGGACCCCTTTGCTTGGAAAATCCTTTTCTCGTGCGACCCTCCAGGTCTGGACGATGCGACTTCAAAGTCCCCTGGACGATACTGACCGTAGCGTTGTGGCGCCTAATGCTTCTTCTCATAGGCTCACTAATGGCTATTCATTCTTCACATAGCCATGATAACGTGGACCCCTCGATGGTTCGCTCCGCGACACCCCCTCACCACAACATTGCTGGTACCTTTCCTCCCACAAGGAGCAGAGGGTACCGGTTATGTAAGTCCTAGGGGTGCAGAGTAAACCCACCTTGTCCGAGCTGCAAGACGTTAAACTGCCAATCACCCTCATCCTCAAAACATGATGTTAAACTGTGACCTCACCCCGTGCCCCGCACATAGAGTCCCCCTCCTTGGGAATTCTCCATGCCCCCTAGTCTCCACAGGGGATGATATCCTCCTTCTTGGAGTGGTGTTTGTCCGCGAGGAAGGGAAATAACCTTGGTGTAAGCCCCTATCCTTCCATCCAAGAGGCGACACCCCTACACCTCCTCACTTCCTTGACGCCAATGCTAGTGGAGGGCATGATAGAGAATGAGGATTATCCTTTCTTCGGTCTGAAGTACCTATCCCGCTGCGCTTTTTCACTCATGGGCCTCCATCCTAGAGTAAGTCCCGACACCATGGGCCGCTCAACGCATAAGCCCCCTCTTCGCTTCCCACAGACGCACCCTTCGTGACGTGATCGTCAGGTCTCTACGACCTCTTGTTTCTCACACCGAGCACGACTCACGTGGGCTTAGAGTAAGCATCGACCATGACAACATCCCCATCCAGCATGACGTTAAACTATATACCTGAACTATGTGGACTTTGATCCATGTCAAGGCATGGTATGTAGGAAGCCTCCATGAGGTTCAAGCCCACCACCCACCTGGACCAAGGTCCTCATTCACATTGGTTCACCAACACCATCCTCATCCCTCATGAAGTTAAACTGCATTCCAACCCAGCGGTAAGCCATTGTGACCCACCCGAACTACAGGGACTTTGGTTCAGGTCGAGGCATGGTACGTAGGAAGCCTCACGAGGTTCAAGACCAAAACCTATCGGACCCCTGGTCCATCTTCACGTTGGTTCGCCAAAATTCCTCCATCTAAATTATGTGGTCTTTGATCCATGTCAAGGCATGGTATGTAGGAAACCTCATGAGGTTCAATCCCACCACCCATCTGGACCAAGGTCCTTATTCATATCGGTTCTCCGAAACTGACACCACCTGAACTATGAGGACTTTGATCCATGTCAAGGCATGGTACGTAGGTATCCTCCATGAGGTTCAATCCCACCATCCAATTGTTCCGACACCCCTTCATGTTGGTTCAACAACCCCTTTTTAACATGAACTACGAGGAATTTGATCAATGACAAGGCATGGTAAGTAGGAAGACTCCATGAGGTTCAAGACCACCACCTAGTCATTCCAACCTCATTCACATCGGTTCACCCACCACCTTGGGCATCCTAGAGTGTAAGCCCCACACATCCATCCTGAACTATGAGGACTTTGATCCATGTTAAGGCATGGTACGTAGGAAGCCTCCACGAGTTTCAAGCTCATCATCTATTAGACCAAGGTCCATCTTCACGTCGGTTCACCGACATCCATCCTGCACTATGAGGACATTGATCCATGTCAAGGCATGGTACGTAGGAAGTCTCTTCGAGGCTCAATACCACAAACCATCTTTCATCTTGATCCTTACCCGGGCCGCCACATCCCGGTGAGATCACGCCCCCTCATCCCCACCATAGCATTCGGGAAGCTGCCCACGTGCCGGATCCAACATCAGTGTTCCCTCCAGAGGGTTCTTCAATCTGATCCACTCTAGCTAGTGTTCTGATTAGTCTGATCTGTCTCCACTGGACGTTAAACTTGCGGCATAACCAGTGTTAAACACATGAAGCTGAGGAAAACCTCTGATACATGCCTATGACATAAAATTCCCCATATTCGATGTGGGATTCCTAGGGCTTCCGTGCCCTCGAGAATCCCTATAATAAGGGAAAAAAGAGAGACACACCAATCCCCAGCGTCCAGACACGTTAGTGATGCCCCATCGTGACTATTCACCTAACTGAAAGTTGCTGCCCTGACCAGACCCCTTGAAATGTCCTGACATAAGCAGTGTAATTAACTGGTGTCCATGAAGATATGACGTCGGGAAGAGTTTCATGAACAACATATTAATCTATGAGGGAGACCCAGACTAGGTGAAGAGTTCCAAGGAGGAATCCACAGAAGGAAGAACTGACATACCATCATCCCGTTTTGATAAAGGAGAAAACATCCCTGAACAAGGAGTGAATGCCATCTGCCTTTGGAAAGCGGGAATGAGGGGTAACAAAAAATCTGCGCCTGTCGCACTCAAGCAGACAGACACACGCGCCCCGACGAAAGCAGCAGAAACAAATACCCATAAAAAACAAGTTTGTATTAATATTAATTTTTTTAGAGAATCTCTCTAATACAAACTCAATCCTCAATTATTAAACCACAAAGTGTTACCCCACATTCCTTTATAACATTGATAGAAATACGAATCTCTAGATCCATAAGTGTAAGTAAAGAGTGGCCTCTAGTGAAGTGTTAATTATACTCAAGCTATAAAGGGGTCAGGAATGATCTATATCAAAAAATGTATCTCTATATTGGTTTCCACTAGTATAAATATTATGAAAACTTTAATTCAAATATTTTCTCATTTTCCAAGACATCGAGTGACTATGGGACACAAAACATATCAATCCCACATAACCTATTCACCAGTTCTCAATTCATAGAGTAAAAAATGATCCAATCAATGAATACATCATATATCATACATCCATATAGATAATAACATCATATGTACCTTATCTAGATAGATATATAATATCTAGGTATGTCTACACACTCCCATATTCTATATCAACCGAGGGGCTAAATGTTATACTCATCATACAAGAGGATAAATCCCATCTTAGTTATCCTTTAACTAACAACATGATCAAAAACATACCAAGCAAGCCCTATATTAGCTAAGTCAATATGTAGACTTATGTAAGTAGGGTATCAAATAATGGTGGTTCTCATGATAGTTATCTCACCATATATAGGTAATGTGGATTAAAATATGATCCATGCACCCCTAGTATACCAAAAGAACCTATATGATACTCAATGTGGTATTCTTAGTAGGTTATAAAATGCACACAGAGAATCCTATTATTTATTTTGTGCCTCATGAGGATATTATGTATCTATATAAAATAATTCTACTCATGGTAACCTTAAAATATAATCATAACCTATAATATCTATGATATACTTTAGTTATGGATAAACTAAAAGTCATACTTTGAGAGGTCAATTATAATTTCACTTCACGAAATATATATATATATATATATATGTATGTATAAAATGTGAAATAATGATTAAATAAAGGTTTAAAATAATATTATACATATAAATAATCTTAAACTCTTTAGGAATATTTAAAAAAACCAACATAAGAACCAGTTTATCATATCATATATAATAAACATCCATATCAGCCTTATGTTTGTTACACTTTCTAAGTTTTGTTAACTCTTTTCATTATATGTAATTTATATAACATATTGATTTAACCATATGATAAAACACTACCACTAAAATATTTAGTAATAAAAATATATGAATTAATCTAGTTTGAATAATGGTGAGATTTATGAAACATATTCCTAACTATTTAACTACTTGAACACATTCAAACTTATTAACATCAAACCATCAAATGTTATGATGCCATCTTCTATTGTATACATAGTTATATTTATAATTTCATCATAATTATCCTTTTAAACCTAATTCTATAAATTTTTTCCTTAAATTAATGTAACTAATTATATTATTATTTACCCGTCCTCCAAAACTATTTTAGGATAAAGTTGAAAACACTTTATATTTTGGCTAGCATAATCCTTCAAGAAATACCATATTTCATTTTTCATGAAAACTAAATGTAACTATTTAAAATTTTATTTATCATAACATATCTTAAATCTATTAGGATATTTAGTGAAAAAAGAACATTAATCTTAAACTTGTATAATCCATTAGAAAATAGGGATATCTACTTTCTAAATGGTAACTAAATGTAAAAATTTACATTTTTCTTTACCACCATTTATCCTAAACATTTTAGGATATTAAGTGGAAGACACATTAACTTAAGATTCACAATATCCTTTATTTTCTATTTTTGAACTTCTCTAAGTCTAAACATACTTCTACAAGCCTCTTAGACATTATATTCTTTTCAGAACATCTTACCAAGATACAAAAACCCTTTTGTATTAGAAAATAACATTTATTTTATTTTAGTAGGGATTTTAAAAAAATAAAATATTATTTACATATAATATATGGTATTATATGTATTAGGATCATTTCATTTTTTTTAAAATAATAATTTGAATAAAATAAAAGTTCAATAAATTCTTTCTTTTGATTTTGAACTCCAATATATTTACAACACTTTATAAAATATAATTTAAGTGTCACATACCATTAGAAATCAAAGAATTAATTTGTATACCATGCATAATTGAAATGGAAATTCTATAGAGTTTCATAGACTCCTTTTATTATATATTATATAATACAATCATATTTTATTATTACTCATCATTTTTAATTAACCTAAGTTTCAATTACCTTGCTTGGATTCTTAAAGAAACACAATTAAAGTTTTCAACTTAATTTTCTTCTTATAGATTGAACTTTTAACTACTTGTAATATCATTATAGTATTTTTGAACTTATACATAATATTCATAGTTTAAATATATATTTAAAATACATTGATAACATTATGTCAATGTACTTTAAATTCAATCATATTTTCGGAACATTTCCATAAATGACAATAGGATAAATTCCTTAACCAAAACAAGACAATTTTAGTTTCCCCCTAAAGTATGTTATAGAATTGAATAATACATAAACCATGTAAATTAAATTCACTCATATCATTTCATTTAAACAAACATTGTTTACATGCTCTTCTCAAGATAAATTGAGATAAAAATATGAATATTATGACAAGTTTATCCAAGCGTGAAGTATCCAAGTTATCAATAAAACAATTTCTTTACTCCATTACTGAAAATAAAAATTTAATCTTCAATTATTTTCATCTTAAAACCTTCTATATATTTACAAAAATTTTCAAAATATACAATTGATATCATATATCTATCTGAAAAATAGAATTAATTTCAATAAATAATATAGTTTTAAGGAAAGCATTAGTCTCATAAAACATATCCAATCATATAGAATATAATTCAGAACAATGAATCATAATGAGTACATTATGAGAGACTAATATTATCTTTGAAACCTTAAATTAATCAAACTATGCTTCTATAATCATCTATATTCACAGGTTGAAAAATTTCAACACTTGGTTACTCAGGAAGAAATTATTCCAACAAATAGAATTTTTCATAAGAACTTTTCTTAAATCACCAATATTTATTAATTATTTTTTAAGATAACAGTATTAATATATAAATACATTAATATTATCCTAATAAAGGATTAATCATAAATTTTATTTTGATGATGACAGTGATGATATTATTTACAATAGAAGATTTTATTAGACAAGTATCATGTTTTATAACCATTAAATAAAGATATTTATCAAATATTAACCCACTTAAATGAGTATCCCTTTTAAAATACATCATATCCATTAGTGGGACATGATTCATATTTTACTAATATCTTGGTCTCTTTATCATTTCACAAATTTATTAGCTATCTAGGTAGGGAATCTTCTAAATCACAATAATTGTGACTCTTGAATAGTTGAGTGGAAAAATATTTATCCATATCCATCATATGGATATACTCAACTCTATCCCTACTATAACCTAATCCTATTAGGGTCTCCTAACTAGTGTAACCCAAAAAATGTAAAAAACAAGATAACAAGAGACAATCTTGGGGAAGAAAACTTTAGCAAGACCTACCCATCAGGAAAATACAGAGTCACTTATTACTTGCTTGACTTACATAATATAATTCAAGGGTACCCATATTTAGAATCAACTACTCAGTTAAATGATTGAGGTGTTGACAAGTTCCAGATTAAAAGGAATGTCAAAACTATTATTTCATGGTGATTTTAATCTCACTATCTTATCTCATGTTATTCCATTTTATGTATGCACACTTCTAGTAATTTAGTTTGTAATCTTATTCCCTCTTCCAAACCAATATATTTGAACCATATTGATACATAACTATTTACAGAACCCATATGTCAAGGTAGATGAAAAACTAAATTCATCATGGATTCATTACAAGAAATAAAATACAAGGTTCTATCCTTGAAGAAATTTATTATATAAATTTTGTTATACAGACATTTGAAGTATAAAAAATTCATAATTATGAATAAAAAATGGAATAACCTTTTAAAAAATTAATAATTCAAATATTTAAACATGAAATAGAAATTTATGAAAAATTCATAAATAAAATAAAACAATAAAACCTTTTATAATTTCAGATTTAATATTATATACATTCCATAATTGTTAATATAAAATCTCTATGTCCATTTATATATTAATTCTTTCATATTTATCATTATTTGGAATTTCCATTTTAAATATATAGTATTATATGAATTATAAACTATTTCTAATTCAATTTCTATTTTATAAACATTTTACAAAATCTAAATAACATATAATTAATAATATATAAAGCCTGATCATATCACTCATCAAAACATTTCTAATATGTCTTAAATAATATCCAAATAAATCCCCTTTAATTTAAACAATTCAAATTAATTAATTTTGAAAAATCCATAATTAAAATATAAACATTTTATATTTTGGCCTTATTTCATAATTTATAACCTTTTATAAATTATTACTTATGATTTATAAATAAACACTTTTATTTCTAGATCATATTCCATGCCATATAATTTGGTTAAAAGGTATATCAAATATTAAAATCTAATATTTGGGAAAATTTTAATAAACATTTATTTAACTAATGATAAACCAAATATAATTAATTAATTAATATATAAATTACAAATAAATTAAATATTCCCAAAATACATTTTAATATGATTTGTTAACATTTTTTTAAACCATAAAAAAATTATAATTATAATTATTTTTCAAAACATTCTTATTTACCCTAATGTAGAATTCATATTCTTCATAAAGGTATACTCATTATACTACTATTTTGGAGGTAAACCATATGTTAAGGTAAAATATTTTAAATTTATATATGAATTTTGGAACTATTTCATAAAGTTAATAAACTGGTTACCTTTATGTGGTGTAGAGAAATCTGAGTGCATGTTTTTAAAACTATTTTACCTTGAAGCGACTTTGAGAAAATATTAGTTACCTTTACACAGAAACCCTTCACCCTTATGTGGGATTTTAAATATCATCATTACACTTATATGACCAATTAAATCATTTTATAAATAAAGGTAGCTCACAATAAACTTTATATTATCTATTAAAATATAACATTACCTTTACAAAGCCTCAGGAAAGCCATGTTTACACTTACGTGGATCCATTTACATAATGTTAATCCACCTGTTACCTTTATGTGATCACTAACTGATGGGTAACATCTTAGATACCCTTAAATAACACAACTACACAATTTTGAGGACTTAGTTACCTTTACATAACCCAACTATGTAAATATAAATTGTTTTAACATATTTTCAAAAAACAGGAAAATGATGGTCTCTTTTGGTTTTATTTTTCATTTTTATGCCTGATTTATTAAAAATAAAACATGGGATCCATGTGATACCAATAAAGGGTTTTGTTAGGGTATAATAAAAATTATCAGTTCAAGTAAAAGAAATTTAAACCCTTTTCTAAAGATCTCCCACATAAGAAATATAAAACCTGAGATAAAACTAGAAATGAAAAGGCACTGTAAACTGGAGTGCCTTACCTTAAAGGGACATTGCAACATATCATTCACCTTAAAACATATTTTAATGTGTTTTGATGAAGATCATAGAAGTGAAAAAAGTAATCCCACCTCCGTGGTGTATATACTGTTCATCAAAATCACATGTTGTATATATAGGACTCCCCATCCTCCATGATGTAGTAACATATCATGGTGGAAAGGAGGTAAGTGATAGAGAAATTTGGGTCAAGGAGTATTGACCAAACATGAAATAATCAAACCCACCATAATTTCATCATATGGAAGTATTTATAAAAATCACTGAGAACACTTACTGGTCACCTGTATTTATTCATTAATTTATAACACATGAATAAATGTTTCTTTATCCCACTCATGTATCTAATGCATGTATAACTCCTAATACATTACAAATTAGGTTATGTATTAATGAATGATATATAATGTGGGAGGAAAAATAAATGATAAAAGTTTATTATTTTTATTTGAGTTACATGGATCAATATACCATACATTCAAATCATAATTTTCATACAATATAAAACTGCCTATATATATTATACTTATACAAGGCTTTAGGGAATATCTCCTTCAAAATTGTAATTTATTTTCATTAAATAAAGTAATTTAAAAGCTCTATTATTTTTTGTATTTGTTTTTAAAGTAAAATACAATATATTTTATTAAACATAATATAAATAATTCTATATTAAATGGCATTATATTTTATTTTAATGTAAGTTCATTTTTATTAATAAAAATGTAATTTTATAAAAATTGTTCTTTGTTTAATTTTATGCATTTATATTAAAATTGATTTATACCACTTATAAAAATTGAATATTAAAAAATGGATTTCAAATTTGGTATCTAGAGGTTAAAATTTAGTAAATAGTTATATTTTTTTGTTCATTATGAATAATAACCATGATGAATAATTTTTACAACAGAAAAGGGTAAATTGGGCAATTAAGGTTAAAAATTACGTGATAAGGCTTTAATAATTTATCTAACACATGAATTATTTATATTGGATGAGTTTAATTTGACCATCCTCATCAAATATTATAATATATGAGAACTTGGTACCATTTTTCTTTTATAATTACATGTATCTTATTTTAATTAATGAATAAATAGAAAAGATCACTTTCTTAATTTTAATTTCCGTTATATGTTTTCATAAAGATAAAAACAAAATATTAATGAATATAAATTTTATTTCAATATAAATATTTTTTTATTATATTTATCTATTTTTAATTTTTAGTGATGATATAATTACCTTAAACGCTTATGAAACACCAATACAATACATGTGAATGCAATTGAAAAATCAAGGTAAATGATTTTAGATACAAAAAAATAAAAATATTTTTTATTAATTATAGTATTACATGAATTTAATAGGTAATTATAATTTATAAATTATTTTCAATGCATTTAAATTTTAATTTCATTACTTTCTTGATGTATTTGAAGTCAAATTAAATGAATAGTTTAAAAAATGACTTTAATGAAATTTTATGATAAACAATATTTTATTAATTTACTGAAAAAAATATTGAAAGAGGAAAAGTGTGATGGTAAATGATCTAAAATTTCATATATGAAACATTTTTGAACCACTTTTCACCTTATATGTAAATTTATTATCCTTAAAAGATAAAATATGTGTGACCAAGATTAAGGTTAAAAAGGGTTAATGAGGCAGGTAAACCAAAAGATAAGGTTTAAAATGTAACCTAAACTTTTCTAAATTTTATTAGTTTATGGAATTTAGAATTTAAAATTTCCCAAATTATAAATTATGTCCATTTTGTTCCACTTTACATGATTATGATATATATTATATTTAAATATTTTAAGCAATTGCAAGTGTGTCCTTTCCCTCACTTATAAAAGAGCACCTCCTATTTTCATTTATCCAAGAAGATTGATCACTATAGCTAAAACAATATCTACCATAATACCTTCTTGTATTCCTTCCCTTTATCCTAGTACTTTTGGTCTTCCCCTAAGACTGTCCTAAGAAGTATTAAGGCATAATTCAAAGGATGTATTTTAAAGAAGAGGTAATCATTCTACCTGACTCTTACAAAGTTTATTTCTTATTCTAATTACTATAAATATATTGTATCCATACAAAAATTATTAGTCTAGAATCATAAATTTATTGATATGTTATTATTATCATGGTACAACCATTTTTCACCACTTATACATCAAATGGGAAATGAAAGTATCACTCGTGCGTACGTGTGGACCAATGTCTCCACATATCGATATGATTCATTTTTTATCACCATATTTCATGGTTGGTTATTATGATGGATTTTATGTTCATATATAATATAAATTAAATAATAATTATTCTGAAATTATAAAATATTATATATTTTATTACCATCCCATCCATTAGAAAATGATAACATTTCTCGTGAGTACGTGTATACTGCGACCTCCACAGAGAGATGTGATTCGTTTTCTATTTAAACATTGAATGGATAATAATAAAGATATATTTATTGAATATATAAAATATTTATGATATAATAATTATTTTTGATGTTAAATTATTATTTAACTTTCTTTTTTTCTATCTAAAAAATGTGGAAACATCACTCGTGTGTACGTATAGATTTTTGTCTCCATAAAGTGATGTAATTAATTTTTCATCACCACTTTATATGAATAATTATAAAAAATATATAATTATTAAATTTAATACTTATTGCATGTTTAAAATTATATTTATGATGTAACCATGATCAATGTAGAATTACTAGAATTATTGAACTAAAATATGCATGAAAAATAAAATAATTATCACCCAAAACAATGATTTTAATAAAATAATTGTTAATAAACATGTTATAATATGCTATAAGTAAATAATATATTTTATTATATATTTTAATAAGGTTATATAATTTTTTATAATAAATATATATTTATTATAAAGTAGTTTTGAACTCAATTAAATAAAGACAAGACTTGAGGTAAGGCTTTTTCATCTCACTTTTGTTTCTATGAGACATATTCCACACTAACCACTTGTTTATTTCATGTGGTGTATATAATTTACCTTTTATATGATACATCATAAATTTATTTATATTTATGTTATTTTATGTTTCATTTTATGTTATTTCCTTCCTGGGGGTCATAAATTAAAGGTTACCAAAGTTGTATGGGATTTATGTTACAATCTCATTTCTTTTTAGGATTGTATATGCTAAATTCCCATTGAGAAAAATTATATGGATTTTATAATTTAACCCAAAATATTTTTTTATTATATTATTATACATATAGTTTTTAAGAAATAATTTCATTTCCTTATCTGTAGTACTTTAAATGACCAAGAATTGTTTTTAAGAAAAATAGATCATATTTTCTCTTTGGTTGAAATTTTTTTTATTCCATGTCCACATTTTATTTAAAATAATTTCAATAAAGTTTTTAATATTCTAAAAGTATTTATTAAAGTCATTTTTACTAATTTTTGAATTTCTATAATAAGGTTTAAAAGGAATATTCTTGTCATTTTTGGAATGAGATACTTTTTTACCAATGGCGTCAATAGAATATTTGTTTTAATGTACCCTAAATGAATAGATTTTCTGAAAATAATGAATACAATTTGGTTTGAAACATAATTTCAAATTTCCCATGGTTATTTTAAATTAATTTTTTTCCTTTGGATTTTGTATGTTTTTATATTTGAAAAAAGTGTTTTCAAAATCAAAATGGTATTTTCCTTATAAAATATTTTTGTGATATTTTAAAGGAATTTTTCATCTATGATAACATCATTTTATGTTATTTATGATTAATAAGGGATATTATTCTATGTTACCATCCTTATTCATTCTCTATATGATTATTTATTATGATGATGAAATCTTGATGAAACCCATTTTCTTTTCCATGGGTTATTCTATAATGAAGTGATAAATTTTTTATGACCTTGTAGTATACATTTGAATGAATTATGATTATGTGATAGTTGTATATGTAATATACCTCCAATTAATTGGGTAATGTGATATAAAATTCTTATGAGAATATAAATATGAGCATGGACATGATTAAAGATAGATATGTACACATTTTGATATGCGAGTATGATTGATTCTATCTATGCTTACAAGATTATAAATGGAGATGATTATTAATAGATATGTTCAAAAGATTATGATTTACTATGATTATTATTTCTCATTACTATGATATGACTCTTGAATAATGATTTCTTCTTTGACACCCTTTGTAATCATTCTTCTAGATATGTCTTGATTTTTGAGTTTATTATCTATGATTTTTGATGTATGAATCTTTTACATTGAGAACATGCACTTTATTATGTTATCATAACCTTATGATCATATTATAATTACTTATGATTTTTATATTTCATGTTTACCTTTACTGAGAATCTTATATCACCCTTTCTTATGCTTTCCTTTCCCCAAGATACCAAGAAGTGATCTATAAATGATTCTATGGATATACTAGAAGAAATAATAAAGTTTTCACTAAAATTTTAAGTTATATTTAATGTTTTCAAATGTAATATGATATTCATGAATGTATATAGTCTCCCAAGACTACTAAACTATTCAATACTCCAGGATGTTATATCTTATATCTTATGCCAATTTAGTAAAATAACTACTAGATTCAGGTTACTGGAGTTGGGGTGTTAAACCTATTCCTCTTCCATTAATTGTGAAGATCATAGAGTCTCCCCCTAGATTTTTCACCTTTACATGTGGATTTATTATTTTTTATTCATGGATTGAAATATCTTCTTCAAGGTAAAGTCCCTCCCTCCTCCATTTATTCTTTCTCACTTCTTTCGTCATATTTTTCTATTCTTCCCTTGTGGTGTTATCTCATGGACAAAACCTAGGGAGAATGCTTGACCCAGTGTGTTGTATTTACTTATGTCTAGGGTGTTAAATTTATCTTATGCATCCTTATCACCCTGTGTTGGTAGTTTCAGGCCATTTACCTTTTGTTTGAGGTAGGTTATCCCATATATTAGACTTTAAATACTTCAACCACTATTTCTTATGCTTTAAAATTAATGTTTTTAATATATTATGATAGTAATAAGTGTGATTATTGGGTTTTGAAAGGATAGAATGATTCTATCTTGATTTACATTAAAATTAAAGGTTTTCCCTTGTTCTAAAGGTAGAGAGTATATTTTATTTGTCCTTGCACACCAAGGGGTTGGTAATTTTTTTAATGGTATTTATAATTAAAATTTGATATTCTTATTTGTTTTTGGTCTTATAATGGATTTAAAAATTTTTTGTTGAGTTTTTAATAGGTATACTTAGTATTTATAAGAAATTTATTGATTTTAGAGAATGATTATAAGGCTTTATTAGAAATTTTAAAGTGGATTTTATTGATAAAAACACCCTTGTAATATCCTCATAGTGAATTTTTTTTGAAATGCATTGAAGTGTGTCCCTGATATAGAAAATAATTATTATAGTGATGTTTTTAAAATTAAGGGCCATTTCTCAGAGGGCTACATGAGGGTGAGACATTATTATTTGTGTATCTATTTGTTTATTATTATTTTATACTATTTATTATACCACCCCAATTTTATATACATAATGGGAACAAAGAGTAGCTAGTGTAACATTCGATAAAACATATTGCACTGGCCTAGGATCATGCTCTGACTAGTGGCCCGTAATAATACTTTCTATACTTGGTGAGTTTCCCCTCGGTTAGGCTAGGTAGGGTACACCAGAGCATTATAGAGGTTATATTTCATCATGTGTGCCTATAAAATGGATCATGTTTTAGTATATCCTAAACTTTCCCATCTGATCATAGGTACTCCTACGATCATTTATACTTGACTATTAATATTGGTCATTTTACTTTTATTTTTGCGATAGTATACTAGATATTGTTTTCCACTACCCTTAGTTTATTTTTTATATTTTTATTACTAATAAATCTTCTCCTCATTTAATATTTTTTCTTAAAATGTTTTTAATGCCTTCACTATCTATTTATATATATATAAATATCTTTCAAAGGAATATTTTCTAAGACTACTTTTCACCCCTTTAAGTTTTAAGAACCATATCTTCTAAAATGATTAAACTCTAATCTTAAAATAGAACTACTTAAAAAGGAATAAGGGTAAAATATTGTTATTGGTACTTTAAAACTTAATATAAAAAACCGATATTTTGTAAACTTTATTTCAAACCAATATGAGTTTGATCATTTATTCAAAGGTAACACTTGAGGTGTGGTTTATTTGGAATTCCTACTGTGTTTTGTTCACATTATTAAATTTATAATTTTACTTTTAGGTTCCATATTTTACTTCTATACCCTTATAAAGTGTTTTTGGTTTTGAGGATGGATGGTGACTTATGGAGTCATATATGGATGAAGATGGGTTTTTATTTTTTTAGTTTCCTTTTGATCTGTCATTGGATTGGCTAAGTCATACTTAGTTATATCTAAGATCCTATTTAATTTTATTTTGATTATGTTGGTCTATGAATTTATATTTTTCATGCTTTATTTGGTTATAATTATTTTTAAATTTATATTTGTTTGATTTCTCATGGACGTCCAACATCTAGATGGGTCATTCCAAAATTTTGATAGATTTACATGACTTTATAAATATTTTTTATTGGGAAAAATCATTCCCATTGGATACTATTGATGTCATGGAAGTAGTTTCCAACTCGGGGTGATTGGGAATGCACCTTAGTATGTCACAGGTAGCTCGAGTGTCCAGTTCAGGGGTGACCGAAGTTGGTTCATAATAAAAATGGTATTAAAGACTATTTTATTAGGTTTCTGGAATCTCTTTGTTATTTGGTGCAATAATGGTATATTAGTGATAAGACTTTTGGGACTTTGGTTGTAGGTACAAGGATGTTTTTAGAAAATTATTTTAGTACCAAACCATAAGTATCCATGGGAAGTTAGGTTTTGAGTATTGTTTTTTTTCCTATTATTTAGTTATGACTTGTGAAATATTTTTTGTTTTGTGTTTTGGGGGAAGAAAAGAAGACTGAACTGGTTGAATCTTGTGATATCACTTTTCTTTTAAATCCATGTAGATCTCAAGAACATGATTTTTCAGTGCTATATGTGTATTTTTAACAAGGTGCACCAAGCCATGAAGCCATGCTGCATATACACCAGTCTTCCTTGGAATTACATGTTGGATTTTTTTTGTTTTAATTAATTTTTTTTCATGCCATGTTCATTTTTCTTGGGTGAAACTTGAGTTTTAATTTTAAAATTTATATTTTAAATGGAATTTTTAATAGTTTTGAAATTAAAAAAATTATGTTTTTTAAATTTATTTTTAAACAATATTTGCATTTTGATTTATAATAAAATGGTTTTGATAAAGAATAAATTTCTAAAATAATTTTGTTTGATGTCCCCCATTTTAATAGTTTATGTGTATTATTTTAAGGGTTTTAATAAAATATTTTTAATAGGAGAGTGTGGTTTCAATGATCAAATCTTGGTTTTAAAATGAAATCAAGGGTCTATATAGACAAAGGAATCAATTTTGTGTGTGGAATTTTGAAAATAGTTGAGGAAGAAGGCTTTTAAGATTTGTTTGTGTAGTTGTGATTTGATTTTGTGGAGCTATATTTTTATGTTTAAATTTAAATATGTTTGGGTATGGAATGAGTTTCATTAATTTCTGATTGAGTTTTGATTTTATTTTTATTTAGATTATTCCACTAAAAATCCTCTATGGATTATCAAGGTAAAGTTGAGAGTGGTTCTCCATAAGTGAACCCTTAGGATGATTAAACTATGTATTTCCTTATAGAGTTTAAAAAGTTGAATCCTCTTCTCTTTTATGGTCATCCAAATCACCAAGAATCAGAATAATTGTTATGGAATGTTGAGATCATATTTAGTATTCTAAAGTTTCCTAAGTATTTAATGATTAAGTTTGATACATTTATTCTCTAAGATTTGTGTTGGGAGTGGTGGAATTCTATCATTCGGTCTAATTTATGAGAGGAATCTTTATGGGATATTTTTAAGGCTTCGTTCATACATAAATATTTATTTAAGTCTATAAAAGTGTCTAATACAAATAAGTTGTACTATATCCAATAGGGTGATCAATAAG
This sequence comes from Viscum album, assembly GCA_963277665.1. Lineage (NCBI taxonomy): Eukaryota > Viridiplantae > Streptophyta > Magnoliopsida > Santalales > Viscaceae > Viscum > Viscum album. The sequence continues at coordinate 1,457,641,154 of OY728131.1, read as the reverse complement.
TGTTGGATTACATTACTCACTTTATTGAGATAGTTATTTTACTTCTAGAGTTGACTATGGATGATTCCTTGAAGGCATGATATTTTGAAAGAGTTATTCATCCTGAACTTCATCTGATGGTGTTTTATTTTGGGTTAACCTATTTTATGGAATTAGCGAGGTAGGTATTTTTAGTTAAAGAGGTTTTGGAAGGAGTTCTTGAGGTGAATTATACTTCCTCTATTCCTAGGTGTGGTGAATAGATCTCTTGTAAAGGGAAGGGGAAGAGATCTTAGGTTGAGAAGGTGGATGGTGGCATCAAGGGTACCACTGGTGTCTATTCGTCAGTTTCTTCCTGGGATTAGAAATCAGTGTGCTGTCTGTGTGAAAAGTCAGTTCATAAAATGCCCTCATGTCATAAATATCTAAAGACCTATCATAGTTGTGGATATTTGGGTCATTTCTAAAGGTTTTTTAAAGGTTTCATGTGTTGAAGTGGATCCTGATCTACCCCTTTAATGGATTCCACTATTCAACCTATGGAACCCATTTTCAATAAAACTTCAGTTTAATGTAATTATTGTTCTACCTTTATTTATTTATCTGGTATTTCCTTGGTTGAATTTTTTTTCCATAAATTATTATACCTTATTGTAAGGTATATTTCTTATGGAAGTTTTGAATTTTGAGTAGGTGAATTTAAAGTTTCTTCATTCAATTATTAGCATCCTTTGGATGTTGGTTACTTGAGATTTCCATTTTATTTGATAGTTCTATTTTGTTTGATCTTCTACCTTGTTTGGTTCTTAGAAGGATGGGTTCTTTAGTATAATTTTAATATGGTGAACACACCACCATGGTGACCCATTTTTACTAAGCACTCTGGTTACGATATTCAAATTTCCTCAACCATTTCTTCCTTGATAATAATTTTTGGATGGTCGACCTCCAGTATCTTTAGTAGCATGGATTTGAGTATTTTGTATTTCTATGGTTGAAGGTGTTGATCACTTGGAGTAAGATCAGTGTACATGGTTGTAGTAAGATGTTTGATTATGGTTATGATTTTGGGGGTCCTTTGAGAGATAATTTGAGTTCAAGAGTTTATTTTGGTTCATTTTGGTGGATGTTGTAGGTTTTATCTCAGTGTTGGTCATAGTATTCATTGGTTTTGAGTTTTGAGGTGCATTGGGAGGTTAAGTCTTGTCCCTTCTACAAATCAATTGAATCTGCTGGGGGAAGAAAGTGAAATGGTGGAAAGTGTTATCATACTAGAACCTCTTTTTTCCATATTATTTTATTTATTTATTATAATTTGTTCTTTTCCCAAAGTCTTAGGCTACTATCCTTTGAATTTTTGAGTTTTCTGGGTTTTGGAACAGGGCACACAGTTTTCCTACATGGTTAGTGAAAAACACATACCAATTATACACATGACCATTAAATTTAATAGTTTTTTCACAATTGGTGCAAGTTTTTCCAAACCATATGACCAAACCCTACATGTTCCTAGTTGATTTCAATAATAGATTCAAAATTAGCACACAGTTTGGTAAAATGTGTGTAAAATCCATGAAACCTACCTATAATATTAAAAATTATTGATTTTACCTTTTCTACCTATCCCAATTCAAACCCCTAACCATTAAATTCTTCTCTAATTTATCTTTCACAACTTAGGTTTTCTCTATCCCTCAATTTATCACCTCAACATGGTGATTTCTTGTGGGTTCTTCATGTATTGAAGCCAGTTATTCAAGGTAAAGTCCCCTCCTCCTCTATTTCTTCCTCCTCTCTTCTTTCTTCCAATTTTCTCTTCTTACCTTAGGGTGTTATCTCTTGGTTGAGTCCTAGGGAGAGGGATTGAAATTGTGCCTTGAGTTTCTTCATGTTATGGGAGTGGGGTTTGTCTTATATGCCTTGTTCATCCCATGTTGGAAGTTTCATACCATTCACCTTTAGTTTGAGGTCAGGTTCCCCATGTATTAGACTTTGAATACATGAAACATGATTGTTTGTGCTTTTAAATTAATGTTTTGGATATCTTATGATAATAATACAAGTGATTTTTGTGATCTAAAAATAAATTAAGGCACTCACTTGATTTATATTTAAAGTAAATGGTTTTACCTTATTCTAAAGTTAGTAAGTCTATTTTACTTATTCTTTCACTCCAAGTGTTTTATAAATTACTTGAACAATCTTTATAAGTAAATTTTGAGATTCAAAATGGTGTTTTGGTTTTCCAAAGAATTTATAGATGTTCTCTTTAGTTTTTTAGAGGAGTTCTTCGTATTTTTAGGAAAATTCATTAATTTCGAAGATTTTTTATGAGTCCCAATCACCACTTTGAAAGGGGATTTTATTAATGAAAACACCCTTTTAATATTCCATTAGTCTAGTTTTCTTGGAAATGGATGAGTGTGTGTCCATGATATAAGAAAAAATTATTATATTTATTCTTTTGAAAGTATGGGGATATTCATAAGAGGGGTACTTTGGGGTTAAGCTTTATTATGATTTCAAAGCAGTGTATATATTTGTATATTGTTGTTTTATACTACTTATTTCCCCCAAAAAATATTATATACATCATGGGAACTGATAGTAACACATATTTCATTATATTAATATCATGATATGGTTAGTAGACCCTAGTGAGACTTAATCTACTTTGGGAGTTTCCCCTTAGTTAGGCTAGGTAGGGTATAACCAAGAATTAGGGTGGTTATATTCCATCAGGCACACCAATTGGATAGATAATGTTTTAGTATGTTATAGGCTCTCCCATCAGCTCCTAGGTACTCCCATGTTAATTTATACTTGGTTTTTTATATTAGTTGTTTTACTTTTGTTTTTCTAATAGTATACTAGATATTGTTTTCTATTTCCCTTAGTTTATTACCTCTACTATTATTATTATTACATATAATCCTGATTGAATATTTTATAGAAAATGGTTTAGGAGTACCTTCACTATCTCATAATATATATATATATTAAAATATTTCAAAGGAAGCTTTTGAAATAAAAATTATCTCCCATTTAAAATATAAGGTCCATCTATTTTAAAACTTTTAAACTATTATCTTTATAATAGAATTATTTAAAAAGGAATATGGGTAATTTAAAATTATTGTAACTTTAAAGTATAAAAACTATATTTTTTAAACTATATTTAAAACTAGCATGAGTTGGATCTTATATTCCAATGTAAAAAACTAGGGTGTGGTTTATTTGGAATTATAAATGAGATTTGTACCCATGTATATCTTTATCATTTCATTTTTAGGTTCCAAATTTTTCTTCTAGACACTAATGGAGAATTATTGGTTTTAATGATTGATGGTGACTCATGAATATATACGAAGATCAATTTTTTTTTTGTTTTTTTTTGTTTTTAGATTATTTATTATTATATCATCCATATCCGCCTCAGTTATATCTAAGATCCTATTTAGTTTTATTTTTATTATGTTGAGTTGTGTATTTATATTCTTCACAATTCATTTGGTTATAAATATTTGTATGTTTTTTTATTTGATTTGGTGTGGATGTATAATGATTGGACAACCCATTCCATAATTTTAATATAAATATGATACTTTCTAAATCTTGTTTATTAAGAATTTTTTCTCAATGGATACTCTTTATGTCCTATCACTAGCTACCAAATTGAGGTGATTGAGAATGTACCACAGGTATGTCGCGGGTTGGATCAGGTTCCAGGTTTAGAGGTGTATTAGAGTTAGTTCATGATAGTAACTCTTTATATTTCCATTTGTTGACACAAATTAAAATATTTTTAGATATCTAGTGAAATTAAATTTGAATTTTTATTGGAATAATATTTTATTTTTTACCTTTGAACTTATCTAGATCTAAACAAGCTCCCACTAGACTCTTAGGCACTATATTCACTCTAGAATATCATGCTATGATACACAAACTATTTTGTGTTAGGAAATAACACTTAATATACTTAGAGATAATATTTAACAAATAAACTATTAAAAACTATATATTATATGATATTATATTTTTTTGGAACATTATTCAAAAAAGAATATTTTATTCTATAAAATATATCATTATTGGGTGGTGGAAACTCTTTCCATAACATTTTAATAAACATTCTGGATAAACTAATTTATCTTAGATAAAAATCCTTTTAACTCGATAAAACATTAATATCCATATATTCTTTTATAAAATGTTATAGAATATAATGAATCATTAACCATGTGTATTAAAACCATCATATCATATTTTTCATAACAAAACTTTATTTATGAACAACTTTCATTATCACATAAGAGAAATAATGTGAAAATATACTTCCTTTATTTAGATCCATATAAGTTTAAAAAACTCCTTTATATACAAATTCATGATTCAGTAACCCATTTATTCATCACTTGAATGTAAAACACATGATTTATCAATTCTTACCTTTATTTTGAACTTTTGTATACTTATAGGATTTTTAAAATACACATATGGTATCATATACCCTTAAAAAAATTGTTTTCTTTAACATTAACACCTAACATAGGATATTCATAGAGTTTACCAAACCCTTTCAAGTATTTTTAGATAATTACATACTATGAAAGTATTTCCTCCCTTTCTTGACACTTTATTTAGTTTTCTTTGACTTGGGATGACAACTGAATTATCAAATATTCTTATTCTAGATTAAAATTTCACTAATTTTTACTATCAACATAACACTAGATCCTGGACATACCATTCCCCACTGAACTATCCACAGAACATTGAGATGATCAAGTAAAAATTTGAAGTCAACCATATTGTTGAATCATTTCCAATAAGAGTGAATGATTGAGCTATAACAACCCTTAAATAAGATCTTTAGTCTCTCTAAGTCATTAATGTACCCAAACATATCATATATATAAATATATACAAAATATTTTTTGATCATATTTCATATAAATAATTGTTTTGAAACCTATATATGATTTTCATAATTGTATAGACCCACTTATTGAACAACTTCAACATTAGGTTACTCAATAAGGTGTTTGACCGACACTTAAAAATTTTCTAACTCTCTTAAGAATGACTCTCAAGTTTCTATATCACTCCAAGAATATATTTCTGTTAATATTCTTCTTTTACAATATCGATGTCAAAGTCATGTTTTATTATTATGATTTCATTATATCTATAATTAAATATTTTATTAAATGAGTATCTAGTTTTACATTCATTTAATAAGGAATTTTATTAAATTTTCTCCCACTTAAATGATGAACCATTAAAATTACACCACATAAATTCATGATACAAGATCCATATTTCATCATGACTCATACCATTAATTCTCATAACATAAGAAATTGCTGTATCTAGTAAAGAATCAAGTCCATCATATTAATCTTGGACGGATAAGTGGAAAACTCTTGTTCAAATCCATCACGTGGATTATCTCCACTCTATTATTTGGGAACCCTAATTGTTAAGGTTTAATAACCATGTGTAATCCATATAATATTCCTAAAATGATGCACTTAATGGTTAGGGTCACCACATAAATTATTTTCATTATATAAGATAATACAAGGGCACCAAGATTTGGCATGACCTACCTGGTTGGATTATCGAGGTCTTGAAAAGTGATTTATTTGGAAGGAATTTAACACTTAGTATTTTAGGGGGATTTAATCTAAACATCATATCTATTGTATTATATTTACATGTATTTGTGTTTTTAATTATTTAGTTTTTGAATCTCTATTCTTTAAACAAAATAAATATATTTAAACCATATTAATGTATAACAATTTAAAAAACATATATCTTGTGTTACTAACCAAAATTAAAATCCAAATATATTCATACATATCCAAATTCATCCTAATAGATCACAATATTTCATTATTTTTACTTTTTTATTTAACTATTTAATTTCCACTATTTTTAAATTTTAAGGAAAATTAATTATTTTTTGATACTTTGGGAATAATATGTATTTAATAAGAAAATAAATTAAATATTAATTTTTAAGTAATTTCTTTCATAATTGTTATAATTAAGATTACATTGAATTTTGGGAGATTGGTGATATTTCATTTGGAAAGGTGCATGTTGTGTGATTGAATGTAACTATGGACATGTTGTATTTGATTTAAATAAAAAGGTAAAAACCTTATGTATGGAATAAGGGATACATAATATTAATTCTTATATGTAAGTGTTATTTTAAAGAATCTGATGCATGAGAGTGATAAAGGGAAAAACCTTATATATAGGCCCAGATAATACATAATATTTTCCCCATATGTATGAAATTTTTCTAACACATAACATATTCTAGATGATATAGAACTTATAAAATTATAGGACACATAAGTAATTATAAGGATACATAATATTTATAGATCATATGTAATATCTCCCTACTATATAAAAAGTTTTCCTTTGATTTGGGGGTGAACCACTTGATACATGATATTTATGACTTGGTCGTAATGACATAAGAATGATATGTAAGATCAAGTCTAGAGATTCCCTAAGATATGAAGGGGTTTGTACTAAGAGAAATTTTAGTCAAATCTACTCATGTAAGGTTTTATACTTTCTAGAGAAGAATAAGAATCTAGTACATGCCCTAATGTATTATTAATTCCACACAATATACTCTTGAGTTCCAATATATTAAGAAGATACTCTCAACATAATCTCATCCACCAACATAGATTATATTTACCATGTTGTCTCAAGTTATATTCAAGGAAGAATACTGAAGTTGTATGGAATGTGATCTGATATAATCAGCTTAAAAAATATATTTCCATAACTTTATATGAACACAAGAATTAATTCAATGGAGAAGAAGGAAACAAGATCATGGGGTTGAATTAACAAAGCACTCCACCTATTTAAATATTTATCCCCTCTATTATAAAGTAGTGGGATTAAAGATTCATAACCTATCCCTTATACTTGTGATTAGTTTGAGGTTTTTATATTTTATTTCTTCTATAACTTAATCTACATATTTTTAATACATCTCTCTCAACCTCTCCTTTAATTTTATTTTTTTTCGTCACAACGATCTTTATTACCCACAATGGTGAGTAACTAACCTGAGGTTTGGCCTTGGGTAGAGGTTCTTTTGGTTTCCACAAATCCCAAATATTTATTTATTAATTTTTATCTTATATTTTTAAGTTGGTAGGGGTGTTATCATAAGTTGGTTTAGTGTTTTTACACCACTCCATAGAACAACTTAATATCTCATTCTATTAAATACCAATAATTTATTCCCTCCCTTCTCTCTAGCATCTCTTCATATAACAAAGTGGAGTTTGAGTGAGATATGAAACATCATACGAGGTGTTACATACTCGATTAAGGCATATTATTAATTATTGAATATTGGAAGTATAACATGAAAATATTTTATGAAACATATATATTTTCAATAAATGTAATTTCTTCAATATCTTGTGTTACACATAACACCAAGTTTTAACAAACCACACCAAACTATTAATATTATTATTTAAACACGACCATTATTACCCAGATTTAAAAAATAGTGGAATTAATAAGAATAAAGAATTATTAAAAAAATAATTATAATGGTTTTATATAAATTAATCATATTGATAAAAAGTACTTAATTCTTAGTAAAGTCTTTATATGCATTGAAAAATACTTTTTTTCTCAAAAATAAATGATTTGTATTACTTATTGTGAAAATAATAATAAAATGAATTTTTTATAATTTTAGAAAATTTATTTGAAAGAATGAAATTAATTTTTTGAATCAACATTTCAAAATTATATTAGGATTAATTTTTGTTATTTTTCAAAAAAGATTATTTTTTCGATGAATATTGAAAAATAATGGTATTTATTGAAAACTGCCTTTTCATTTAAAGAATTTACAAGGTTAAATTTTGTTTTAAAATGGTTTAAAATGTAAATTTAGATATATTATATAATAATTAATCAAATATAATTAATTTTAATCAATTTCATATTGAATTTTGATATAAAAACTTCCTAAAAATTTGAAAATCTTATATTTAGAATGTCGTTTTTTCATCATGTCTTCGGGTTTAATTTTAAATTAAATTTTACCAATTTTGTGAATGGTATTTGGAATAATAAATTCCATATCATGAATTATAATAATTAATATTATATAATAAGGTTAAATTAATTTCTTTTCAACATGAATAGTAAAAACAATAGAAATTAACTATTACTGTTAGGGTTAAAATGAGTTTACGGGGGGTTAAACGAAATAAATAAGGGGTCAAACAAAATAGAATATTTTCTAAAACACATTTTATGGACATATTGTGACCTTATAACCTCTAATTTTTGATATTGAACTATTTTAGATCCTTTTGACATGCAAAAAATATGGGTAAACTTTAATGTTTTTAAAAATTCCATGTGTGTCTTCTCCCCCACTTATAAAAGGCCACCTACTCTCGTCATATCTCCACACTTCCAAAAACTTTTGTTTATGAAAATAGAAACCCAAATACCTTAATCAATTCTTTACCCACATCTTAGAGGCCTTATTTTTATTATTAAACCCTCCTAATAAGGCTTTATGTTTAAACCTAAAGAGGTTATCCATTAAAAGGGGTACAATTATTAATCTTGTGTTTTGTTTTATTAATTATTCCACCCCCTTTAAATATTATTAAAATATACTAATATAAAAATATTATATCCTATATACTAAGATGTTATTATGTAAATAAAATAACCTATATCCATCTCCACTTCTATCAAATGGTAAACATAATTGTCGACCGTGTGTACGGTGGACTACCACCTCACGAACCAATGTTATTTATTTTCCATCACCACCTATAAAAAAGAATATAATGGTGTATTTAATGTTTATATATGATAGTTATGATATTATTATACTTATTTAATTAGAATATCACATATATATTCTTAATTTCTATTATGTGGGAATAGAATAATATTGCTCATGTGTGCGGAGGACTACCGCCTCACGAACCGATGTGATTTGTTTTTCACATACACTTCATATAAAAGGTAATAATGGTAAATTTAATAAATATATGTGATATATATAAAATAAAAATTATTTTTGAAATATAATATATTATTTACCTATATTTTTTTCATCCATTGAGAAAATGGAAATTGCATTCATGTGTACGTATGACATAGCATCTCTATGAATGGTGTAATTAATTTTATAAATATAAATTTAATGTATTACTATAAATAATTATATAATTAATATATATGATATTTATATCATTTTTAACTTTATGGACATTATGTAACCATGATCAAAATGAAAGGACTAAAATACCAAACCAAAACACACATGAAAACAATGAAGTAGTAATTACCCGAAACACGATTTTAATATGGAATTATTAATAAAAAGGTAATTAATGTTCATAAGTAAATCATATATACTATGTTTCTGTAATAGATTTATAATAAACCTATATTTATTATATAGGAGTTCTAAAAATTTATGAAGGAATTCAAGACTTAAGGTAAGAGAATTTCATCTCAAATTTTCTTTTTTGGGACATATGTCATGTTATAGACAAATATTATTTTATTAGGTGTATAAAAATACCCAATTAATTGTTATATCATCTATTTATTTAATTTAATGATATTCAAATTTTCATTTTATGTTGTTCTTTAATGGGGTTCATGATTCAAAAGTTACCAAAATGGTAAGGGTTTGATGTTACAAACTCATTATTTATTGAGGTTGTTTATGATTATTCTTCCAATAATGAGATCTTATGATATGACTCTAAAATAATTCATTAATTTTCATCTAATATTATTATTTATTTATAATACACGTTTTACCTTCATTTTACTCTATTTAAGTACTGAATATTCCAAAATAATGTTTTTAAAGAAATTTGACTTCATTTATCTCTTCAATTGAAAAACCTTTTTATTACATATAAATGTTTTCTAAAAATGTTTTCAAGAATTATTTAATATTAATATATGATTTTTAAATTCATTTTTACCGTTGTTATAAATTTTTATTTTTTTAAAAGAATATTCAAGTCTTTTTCCAAACAATTCCTATTTTTAATTTACCAAAAATGTGAAAGGAATATTTGTTTTAACATGTACGACATGAATAAAATTTCCAAAAATCATGAAAACTAAAATTTTTAAGGATTAATTTATAAATTTTAGTGGTTATTTTCAAGGTAAAGGATTTTCAAATAATTTTATGAACTTTTAGTTTTAATAATGTGATTTTTAAATTGAAAAGTTTATTTTCCTAAAGAAATGTTTCAAGTGATATTTCAAAATAATTTTCCATCTAAGATGAAATCCATTTATTTTCATGGGTTATAATTTTATGAATATTTTTTGATCTTGTGGAAAAAATATTTAGGGTTTATGTTATGGGTGATATCTTTATCTTCCTCCAATTCATTGGCTAATGATAAATGTTATATGAGCTAAAAGGGTACACATGAGGTTATCTTAAACCCAAAATAGTGTACATGAGAGGTTATCCTAAGATTGAAAGAGGGTAAATGGGAGATTATACAAATTCTGAATATGGTATAGGGATTGTTATCCCCATCCTAACATGTTAGGAATGTCTTGATGGATAACCTTGTCATAAGATTTTCCAGGCTTATATATATTACATAAATCTATATCTTATGTCAATGTTATGATCTCATGGATCATGTTATTTGATTACTTTATGATTCATATCTTATTAACTATCAAAATTTATTCCATGGATCACATTTATGCTATATGATATGTAGGGTATGGTTTATCAAATGTTATTCTCATGTTGTCATACTCTTATGATCATGTTATGCTATTACCCCCTTTTTACCCTTATTGAGAATTAGATATCACCATTTCTTTTGTTTCATTTCCATAGGATATGAAGAAAGGTATTACGTATGATATTTATAATAAGGGTACTACTTATGAAATAATTAGTGGGAGATGATGTAGATCACTTATAGAAAATTTCTATATGTGTCCATTTTTCCGAAGGCAATAGAACTAAATGATAATGGCATGGACTTTTATTCCATGTAATGAATATTTTTCTATTAATATGTAGTATTTATATATAATTTTTTTGGTCTTTATAGTTGGAATTAATGTAAGGTTTAGTTAACCTTTGAAAACTAGGATGAGAAAAAATTAGTGAGATCCCTAGAGATATGTCTAATGATGTTTCTAAAGATAATTCTAGCTATAGGGAAGATGTCTTGGAATATTGGTGAAGGATAGAGAGTGGTTTCTAAGAAATTACATCCATGTATGGATATTAAAAGTGTATGTGGTTATGGAACATATGTACCAAGGGTTAATAAATCAAAAATAGGGTCACTAGGCTTGACTCGAGTGTTACCTAGTACATGAAAATTGACCTAATTGTGCACATACTTTTACACTCCATGGAGACATGGTTTTGGAAATTCACAAACTATTTATAAGCCATCAGAAATGATTTAAATAATGGCCATGAATGAACTTGGTTAATCCTAAGGTGTCATATATTGTAAATAAAGTGTCTTGATTTATACATCGTATAAGTGATATATCATGACTATGTGGTTTCCCACTATGATTATTGTTTCTTACACTATACTTTTGGGTTTTAGATAATGGATGGAGCCCAAAGGAATCATGTTAATGTTTAATAAAATAAACAATACAATGATTTTCCTCATGAACATCCAAATATTTTGGGATATCAAATGAAAAATCTTATTTCTATCCTTACACAACTTTCTCAGGATATGAATCATGATTAACTTCCAAACTAGCAAAGAAGGGAACAATGTTTTGTTGAGTCTTTTGTGAGAAAATTCCCATGTTATTTTAGTGGTTCTACAAATTCACTAGTTACCAAGAAATAGATCAGTATCATTAAAAATATATTTTACATTATCCATTGTTTGGATCATGAATAATTCATTTTTATCATCTATCATTTGGAAGGTGAAGCAGATCAATGGTGTACTCTTATAAAGAATATGAGGCAATAATTTGAAATTAACTCTATAAAGTGGGATGAGTTTAAGTGATTATTTTTCAATAAGTACCTTAATTATATTATTCATCTAAAAATGGGGAAGAAATTCATTGATAAACAAAATAAAGATGATGAATCTTTTGGTACCTATGAGGATAATTTTACAATACTTTACAAGTATGCTTCTAGTATTATCATCCAACCTAAAATTAAGGTTAATTGATTCTTCAGTGGATTAAAAATAAGTCTTCTAAGGGTGTTATCCATAAGGTACTTCAGTAGTTATGAATAAATCATTTGATGTGCTATCAAGGTGGAAATGGATAGTGGAGTTACCCATCAATCTCATGGTTTTGATAAGAAAAGAAAGATGTAATTCAAAGGAAACTTTAAAAACCATAGAGATAAAAAGATGATATTTCCTTCATGCTTGAAGTGTGGATGGAAACATGGATGAAATTTTATTAAGGGGACCACTAAATGTTTTATGTATGGAAAGGAAGTTTATTTAGTGGCTGAATGCTGAATTGATTGGAATAAGTTTTCAAATGAAACAAATAAAGAGAAATCTCTAAAAAATGAACTTCCCACACTTCAGTGTATCAAGTGAAAGGAGTCTGGGCACTATGATAAAAAGTGCTAAAATCCAACAGTTAATGATGATAATTGATGTTATTAACCTATTAAGCCTATAGACAAGGGTAAATCTCAAATTATAACTATTTATAATGAGGGGAATGATGAAGATGCAGTGAAAGGTACACTTACCATTAACTCTAAAACTGCTAATGTATTATTTAACTATAAATATACCCACTATTTTATATATAAATAATTTTATAAGGGTATAAATATTTTTACCAAATAATTAGATGTTAAATGATTATTGAAAAACCCTAATGGTATGATTATCACATCTCAAGATCATGATTCTTATGTGGTAAAAGTTTTTGGAAATTTTATCCTTATAAATATTTTTATTCTCACTCTGGATGAATTTGTAGTTATCTTAGGCATGGATTTTATTTCTATAGATAGATTCCACATCAATTTATAAGGATGGTAAGTCACATTTGAATTTCAAAAAAACTTATGATCGTCTATCGTTGTGGTGATAAATATGAAATTTTGATAGAAATAACATCTATTGTTAAGGTCTTTATTCATATTCAAAGGGGGTATTTATCTTAGATGGTTGCAGAGAAACAAAAAATCAGTTACATGCCTATTATGTGTGAGTTTTTTGATGTATTCTCATAATATCTGAATATTTTTCCACCGAAACATGAATTTGAGTTCTCAATAGAACTCATACCTAGTGCCACACCAATTTTAAAGACTCCCAATAGAATGACCTTGATTGAGTTGTAAGAATTGAAGAAGCAACTCCAAGTGAAGATTGAAAAGGGATTTATTCAGATAAGTGTGTAACCTTGGGGTTCACCTATTATTTTTGATAAAAATAAATATTTATCAATGAAAATATATATTTATTATCTAGATTTTAAAATGATCACAATCCATTACAAATATCCTTTACCAGATATTGATGACTTTTTTGATCAACTGTGCAGGTCTCAATACTTTTACAAGATTGAACTTTGTTTTGGATATCATCAATTAAGGGTTAAGAAAGAGTATATACCCCATAAAACATTCCATAAATGGTATATAAAATATGATTATATAGTGATTCCATTAGATGTGACTATTACCCCCCACAATTTTCATGGATTTAATGAATGAAGTCGTTAGATATTACCTTATTTAGTTCGTGACATTATTTATAGATGATATTTTCACTTATTCAAAGAGTAAGGAATATAATGAAGATCACTTGAGAATTTTACTAAAGACCCTAATTAAGGATAAATAGCATGAAAATTTACAAATTGTGAATTTTGGATATAAAAGGATTCATTTTTTGGTCATATAATCTCAGGATTAGGTATATCGGTAGATCCTTCAAAGAAGAAGGCTCTTCAACTTGCTGGTGGGATATCGCATTTCATTCACTACCCCTCTTTCAGTCTAACCCAGTACATCGGACCTCTACTCTGGGTCTGTGTTCTGGCATTTTAGATGGTTTGGGTCGGTGCCGGTGGTCTCGTTAGATGTCTCTCTTATCCACTGCCCTTGTTGGCCAACCCATCTTATTTCGACTCCATTTGGTTGGGATTAATGTGGGATCTGGGCCTAATTGGGATTGTGCTGGAGGGGGGTCGACAATGCTTTCTGTTCGTGTTATTTGTCATTCTTTTGACCTTTTTTGGTTTGGTTTTTCTAAACTGTAGTATGATTTAGGATTGGAGTTTTGATGGTCTTGTTATTTCTCTCGGAACATGTTTTATTGTGTTAGTTTTTCTTGATAGTATGATTTCAGTTCGAGGGTTGATGGTGGTATACTATTGTATCTCCCTTGATGATGATGATGTGATCTCTGGAGTGGTCCCCAATGGAGGCCTCCTCCGCTCAACTCTGCTCTGGCGTCCCAGTCCAGCGCTCCCTTCCTAGTCGGTCAGGTGCGATGGTCTTGATAGAGGTTCTGGGAGGTGTTGTTCGAGCAAACTTTTGGTCTCAGGGGTGTTCAAATGGTGGTGATGTTTTTGTTTTTTGGTGATGTTAATTGTGTTTTTCAGAATGTTGTTGGTTGATTTTTCATTCGGTGTTGATGAAGATGGTGAATCATTTTTCTTGATGTTTTGATGCCGACCAACATTTATTTTGGCGGACGACGGTGCTGGAGACGATGACGCTGCTTGGAGTGGAGGACGACGGTGAGTAGAAGATGGAGACGAGATGATAGTGATGGCGATGAGATGTGATGATGGCACTGAGATGTGATGATGTAACTGTGATGTAGACGCTCTGTGAACCAACATGTCAGGCCTCTTTCAACATGGTGGAGTGCCTGTTTTAGTGTTATAGGAATCGAGGAGTCCTCAAAGCATGGTTTGAATTTCAAACTTTTTCTCTGGTGCACAGATGAAGGGATCCTCAAGCCGCTCATAGGATTCACGGTGATCTTGTTGAATTGACTTTCTGATGAATTTCATTTTTAATTTTTGGTTGGATTTGGAATTTTTAATTGCCCTGCTGTGTTATGTTGAATTCTATGTGATGATGTGCGGGTGCCCTAATTTCCCTAAAGTGGATTTATGATTTTTTTTAAAAGTGTGATGTAAATTCCAAGGATATAAAGAAAATATTAGTCATTTCACCCATGTTTACATTAATCCCTAGTGGAGAAGGATTTTTAATATATAGTGATGCATCCCAGAAGTCATTAGGATGCATTATCATGAAAAATGACATGGTTATAACTTAAACCTCATGAAAATTAATGGTTCATGAGAATAATTACCCAAGTCATGTTTTGAAGTTAGATATAGTAATTTTTGCATTAAAGATACGTTTTCATTTTCTTTTTGGAGAAAATTGTGAAATATATGTTTATCACAAAAGTTTAAAGTACATATTAACACAAAAGGAGTTGAACATGTTCTAGAGAAGATGGTTAGAACTAATTAAATATTATTACTACTTAATTCATTGCCACATTGGGAAATAGAATAGATTGGAAGATGATTTAAGTAAAATGGATCATGCTAGCTTATTTATGATGAAGATAAAAGAAGATTAAATATTTATTGAATTTAAAAGTATGGATCATAAAATCATGAAATAAGGGTATAAATTTTATCTTTCTCAAATAAGTGTTCAACTATCAATCCGAATGAAGATTAAAGAGGCCTAGAAGGGTGATTGGAGCAGTAGAATAAGGTGAGAAATGTTCCTAAGTTTAACCTTGATTATGATGAAATGATAAGGTTAATAAACCATGTATGTGTTATATCCATACTTTATTTTAATAATTACATGTTATAAGATTCCCATAGCTATTCATTCTCTATTCATTATAGAAGTACAAATATGTATAGAGATTTAAATGAGCATTTATGGTGGGATGACTTAAAGAGATAAATCTCAAGCTTTGAATCTCAATGCTTGATATATTATAAATTTAATGAAGAGAGAAAAAAAATTAGGGGATGTTACAACGATTACCCATACCGAAATAGAAATAGAAAAATGTCACCATGTATTTTTTCATTGCACTCCCCAATAAATCTTAAAGGGAATAATGCTATATGAGTTTTATCTAATCACGTTACTAAGTTAGAACACTTCATAAATATTAGAGAATATTTATCTATGGATCACATTTCTAGGATATACATTAAGTAGGCGGTAAGGTTTCATGTATTACTAAATTCCATTGTATCTGATCAAAATCTGAGGTTTACCTTGATGTTTTGGAAAAGCCTTCAAAAATATTTTGATACAAAATTGATTTTTATCACCATGTATCATACTGAAATAGATGGTCAGTCTGAGAGAATAATTGTAACCCTATAAGATATGTTGAGATCTTATTTTATGGATTTCAAAGGTGTCTGGGATCAATACATTCCTCTAGTTGAGTTTTATTATAATAATATCTTTCACTCTAGAATTCAGATGGATCCTTATGAAGACCTATATGGAATGAAGTTTATAACTCCAACATATTTGGATGAAGTTGGAGAATGAAAAATATTTGGATCTGATCCAGCTAAAGAAATGGAAGAGAATATTATATCCATTTAGAAAAGAATAAGGGAATCATAAAGTCAATAGAAAAGTAATTTTGAAAATCATCAATGTGATATGGAATATAAAGTTGGTGGTTAAGTGTTTCTAATAATTTTTCCCTGGAAGAAAGAAATGATATTTTAAAATAAGATAAAACCAATACTTAGTTATATTAGAACATTTGAAATTCTTAATCATATCAGGACTGTAGATTATCATTTCACGCTCCCACTAAAGCTCTCCCGGGTTTACAATGTGTTCCTTGTATCTATCTTGAGAAAGTACATAACCGATCTAATACATGTACTAAACTCATAGGTAATACATTCAGAGCATGATAATTATTAATAGGAACAGCTGGTGTATATTTTGGATTAAAGAGTGAAATTTATATGAAATAAGACCATTCATCTGGTTAATTTTTTGTGGTGAATCCGCAAATTTGAAGAAGCTATGTGGAAACCTAAGGATATGATGAGGTAGAAGTATCCTCATTTTTTTTGTATCAGAGTGATGAATTTCAAGGGATAAATTCATTTTAAGGTGGGGTATAATGTAACACCCTAATATTTTATGAAATATTTTTTCAAATAAATTTAATTTATTCAATAGCTTTAATTATATTCAACACCAAGTTTTAACAAACCATGACAAAATATTAATATTATTATATAAAAATGACTATTATTAGCCATTAAAATTTGTGGAATAAATAGAAATAACCAAATTTTAAAAATTAAGTATTATTGTTTTATATAAAGGAATAATATTGATAAAAATTTAATTATCTTAAGTAAAGTATTTATATGTTTCGAAAAATAATTTTTTTCTCAAAAAAATGATTTGTATTAGTTTTCATGAAAACATAATAAAAATAATTTTTGAAAATTTTTGAAAATTTATTTGAAAAAATGAAATTAATTTTTTAAATCAACATATAAATATTATTTTATGGTGTTTTTTTGTTTTTTCTGAAAGGATTAATCTTTTTATGAATAGTAAAAAATATTAGGTGTTAAAAAAACTAACTTTTCATTTAAATAATTTATAGGGTTACATTTTGTTTTAAAATGGTTTTAAAAGAAAAATTAGATCAATTATATTATAATTAATCCAATATAGGTCATTGGAATTAATTTCATATAGAAATTTTATATTATATTTTGTAAACTTTTGAAAATTTTCTCTTTGAAAAATATATTTCTCATTGTGTCTATGAGTTTAATTTTAAATTAAATTTCACCACTTCTATGAATGGAATTTAGAAAAATGGATTCCATATTTTTAATCATAATAATTAATATTATATAATAATTTAAACTAAATTACTGGTTGAAATGAATTGTTAAAATAGTAAAAATTAGTTACTACAGTTAAGGTTAAAACGGGTTTACCAGTGGTTAAACAAAAAATATAAGAGGTAAAATGATCTATAAACTTGTAAAAACCCATTTTATAGACATAATTTGATATTATAATCTATACTGTTCTATAATTACCCATTTTAGAGCCTTTTTAATGTGAAAACTTGCATATACTTTATTCTTTTCAAAAATTCCATGTGTGTCCTCTCCCCCACTTATAAAAGACAACACACTCTCCTATTCACACTCCCAAAACCCTTTGGTTCATTAAATAAATAAAAAAATACACTAATTACTTCCTAATAAAATCATAGAGGCATTATTTTTATTAAGAAACCCTCCTAAAAATGATTTTAATATAACCCTAAAGTGGTTCTCTGAAGAAGGGGTAAAATTCATAACCTTGAATTTTGTTTTATTTCTTCTTATACACTCTTAAAATATTATTAATCTATGATGATTTAATAACACCATTATATCACATATATTTATATGTTATTATATTAATTTAATATCCTATATCCATCTCTAATTACTTCAAATTGGAAACAAGACCATCGATCGTGTGTATGATAGACTACCTCATAGCGAACAGATGTTATTTTTTTCCATAACTACCTATATGGTTGGATATAATTATGTATTTAATGTTTATATATTATATTTATGATATTATTATACTTATTTAATTATAATATCACATATTATTTCTTAATTTCCATTCTTTGGGAATACAATAACATTGCTTGTGTGAACGACGGACTACCACCTCACGAAGCGATATGATTCGTTTTTCACTTATGATTTACATGGAAGTTAATATTGTAAAATTAATGGATATATGTGATATATATGAAATAAAAATGATTCTATAAATATAATATATTATTTAAATTCATTTCTTTTCATCGGTCAAGAAAATGGAACCAACATTCATTCATACGTACGACCTGCCGTCTCCGTAAATAGTGTAATTCATTTTCTATCTCAAAATTTAATGAATTACTTTAAATAATTACATAATTAATATTTATTATATTTATATCAATTTTAAAATCATTTATATTATGGAACCATTATCAAAATTAATGTAAATAAGATACCAAACCAAAACATACATTAAAAAAATAAAGCAGTTATTACCCAAAACTTGATTTTAAAAAGGAATTTTTAATAAAAGGGTAAAAAAGGTAATAAGTAAATCATATATGGTATGATACATATGAGTATGGTTATATAATATATTTATAAAAGACTATATTTATTTTATAGTTGTTGCGAATGTGTACAAAGGTATTCGAGACTTAAGGTAAGAGAATTTCATCTCAAATTGTCTTCTTTGAGACATATATTATGTTACGAACCTATATTATTTTATAAGGTGTATATATTTCTTATTTTAAAATTTATATAATGAATTTATTTATTCACATGACATTTAATTTTTCATTTAATTTTATTATTTAATAAGGATTACGATTCAAAAGTTACTAAGGTTGTTTGGGTTTGATGTTACAATCTCATTGTTTATCGAGGTAATTTTTCATTATGATTCCAATGATGATTTATTATGATATACCTATCAATAAATTTATGAGTTTTATCATCCTTTTATTATTTCTTGAGAATAATTTTTTCCATTCATTTTCCTCTCTTCATGTACTCAATATTTCAAAATATTTTTTTTAAAAAAACCCACTCTATTTTCATCATTGGTCAAAACCCCTTTTTCTTCCATATATATGTTTTCTAAAAATGTTTTCAAGAATGATTTAATGTTAATATATGATTTTTTAAATTCATTTTTACACTTTTTTGAAATTTTAATTTCTTTTAAAAGTAATCTTCATATCATTTTCAAAACAATTCCCGATTAGATTTTACTCAAAAAGCGAAAGGAATATTTTTTTTAATGTATACACATGAATGGAATTTCCCTTTATCTTGGAAACTCAATATTTTAAAGGTTTATTTATTATTTAAAAAGGTTAATTTAAAATGGAATCATTTTCAAATTATTTTTTAACTTTTATTTTTAAAAATTTTATTTTAGAGTGAAAAAGTAATTTTCATCAAGAAATGTTCCAAGTAATATTTCAACATAATTTTACATATAATATGACATAATTTGATGTTACTTAAGATTTATTGGGTTTATTATATAATGTTACCACCATTATTCTATATCTAGGTGGTTTATGTCTATGATGAAAGGATGCTTATGAAACTTATTTCTTTTCATGGGTTATGATATAATTAATGTTTTATGATCTTGTGCTACACAAATGTATGGTTTATGTGATGGGTGGGACCTATATCACCCTCCAATAAATTGGTTAATGATTAATATTATATGATCTAAAGGGTACATGGGAGGTTATACCATGCTAAAAATGGGTACAAGAGAGGTTATCCCAAGACCGAAATAGGGTACAAGAGAAGTTATCCCAATCCTGAAAGAGTGTACATAGGAGGTTATCCCAAGCATTAAAGAGTGTACAAGAAAGGTTAACCCATGTCCGAAGTAGGTATATGGGTGGTTAGACCAATCCTAGCATGTTATGATTATCTTGATGGATAACCAATGACATGAAATTTTCTATGCTGATGTGTATTCCAAAAATCTATATCTTATGCCAATGTTATGATATAATGGATCATGTTCTTTGATTAATTTATGATTTATGTTTTATGAACTGCCAATATCTATTCCATGACTCAAGTTTATGATCTATGATGTGTTGGGTATGGTAAATAAAATTTTATTATCATGTTTTTATACCCTTATGCTTCTATTTTATTAATATCTCCCTTATTTACCCTTACTGAGCATCTAAGTTCACCCTTTCTTATTTTTCCTTTCCCCATGATATGAAGAATAGTATTATGTATGATAAGTATAATAAGGTTTATAGTTACGAATAAATTAGTGGTAGATGATGTATCTCACTTATGGACTAGTTTTTTATGTGCCCAAGTTTCCAAAGGCAATATACCTAAATGATTTTGGCATGAATAATTATGTAATATAATGAATATTCATCTATTAAGATGTAATATTTATGTATGATAAGTTTGATTATTTACAGGAAGAGGTGAGATGCGGTGTGAATAATTCATTTCAAAGGAATTCTAAGTATCACACTCAAGTTTGGTGAAGGTAGATCATGTATGATGGGGTTATAAATCAAATAGAATTTAGACAATGAAAATGCATAATTATGGAACCTGAGTATCCAACCCTAAGACCAGGACCTTCCTTATTAACACTTTTTAGTCTTTACTTGATTTTATTTTATATTTCACATTTTTTCATAAAAAAACACACCCATGTTTTCTTTGAATTATATATATTTTAAATTAACAAAATAGAATAAGTGAATAAAATAGTGATTGATCCCAAGTAAGATCCTTGAGAGATGACCATGATCAGCCATTATTTTGCACTAGGATAAATATAAATTATATTTTCACTACCCCACAATAGGTGTGTCACATAACATGATAAAGTTATATAAAACCCTTTCATGTTATGTTTTAGATTGATGTGAAACCAACAATACCTATAAGAGTAAGCAGGGAGAAACATGTATCCAACACCCAATTTTATAGACAAGGCATATGATTCCAGGCTAGTGAGAAATTTGACCCAAATTCCCACTACGCACGGTTCTTTAATTACGAGAGGCCTCAATACCACCATAATTCTAAAACCTAATGTGTATAAACTCTAATAAACTTCTTAATTAAACATCATAACCTAAGATAAGTAAATGTCAAGGTAGAGGAAAAATAAATCAATTATCATACCTATCATGAAAGTCCTTAAATTCATGTATGATAATTTAAAATAAAGTTTAAACAATTTTAAACAAAATAACAAAAAAATCATAATATAACATTTATATTCATGAATATTAAAATAGGAAATAATACTAAATAAATGATAAATTCATAAATTTAGGCATGCGATAAACTTTTATGAAAAATTTACAAAAAAATTATAAACTATTTATAATTTAGGCATGGATAAACATGGAAAATTTAATTTTATCCAATATGAACTTTTCATATTTAAATTTACATGGATATAATACGAAAAACTTCATATTCCATAAACATATGATAATTTATAATCACTTTTATTATTAAATAATAAATTTATAATATTTTATGTAAAAAATTTTATAAATTAATTATCACATATATTATTTTATTTAAATAATTAATCACATCATCCAAAATACCTCTTGTTGTGGTTTAAATAATTTAAAAATAATTCTATTCAATATAAAAGTTTTATATTCTCACTTATAAATAATTTATAAATCAATATAAACACTTTTAAATTACACCTCATTTCTTAATTTATAAAGTATTTATAAATTAAAACATGATAATAAAATTTAAACCAATAAAATATACCAAAATGTTTTTGGTTTGGGTTAAATAACCCTTTATATTTAGAGATGAAGAAAGTATTTGAGAATTCCAACAAAAATATAATTTTCTATAAAAATATACTCAAAAAATATTATCACCACAACATGTTTAGAATCCATTGTGGATAAGGTTCCACAGCATAGTTAAAATATGCATGATATTTTGAGTCAGTGGTCTTACCATGACAATGGGTACTTTGACAAGTTATGACCTGATAGAATCCATTTTAGTAATGGATAGTTGATATCTACCATTCCATTTTAGCCATTTTAGTCTAAGAAATTTTTTTAAACATGATTATTTCTAAAACATCTTGTCCCCTTATAATATTTCACATTTTTTCATCATTGTGAAGCCCACCATGACATAATAACATGCTAACCACGTTATAGAGAAATAAAAAAATGAAATCTTATATTTATTTATTTTCTTTCAAAACCCAAAATGACAGACTCACCTAGACTATAACATGGTATCTTGATAGTAAAAATAAAAATTATTATTTCACACAAAACTTATATCTTAGTACTTTAAGATAAATAAAAAATTTGGAATTTTTCTTTGATCTATGTCTTAGTTTTTGAGAAAAATCATTTTTTAGTTTTAAATATTTATTTAAATATCAAAACAAACATTGATAGATCTGCTTTGATACCTATAAATGGTTTTAGAGGGATAACACTTATCCTAAATGAATTACAAGATAACAAAAAAAATCTAAATATAACCAGTATATATCTCTATGTTTGGAATTACTAATAAAATAGAGAGTAACTAAATACCATTCAATAATTGATTTGAGATTTATACATGTTATTTATGTAGATTATAAAGGAGAAAATGATAGGTTCCTCCTTCCTAATATGACTATGTATTACAAAAATCTCTCGATATTTGGGAAGGATCTCTCTCTAACCATATTTTTTTGGAACCTTATGTTTAATGGTCTAATAGAAATAAGAACATGATAATTTCAGCATTTAGGTTTTCTATCCATTTCACACACTAAACTGATTTTCCTAGGCCTTAAGAAGTCAAAAGTTCATCCATACATTGATAAGGAAAGTTTCTCAAACGTTCAAACATTAAAACTCCTAGATAGCTATTTTGGAATAGATCCATGGACCAATTATTGATTATGGGAGGCTTATTATAGTTTCACAACCATTCATATTGTAAGGGTTCATCTGTGTAAACAATCAACAGTTCCCAAATCCACGATAAGCCCTGAGCCTTATTTCTAAAGGAAAATAGTGATTGGGGTTTCTTACCAACAAAACTTAAGAACTCACATTGGTTGGGAGTATGGGTGGTTTGGATCATCACACCTTATTAGGGGAATTATTTTCTAATCCAAGAATCACATATATATTTAATATATGTTTGTGAATCCTTCACAAGCCCCAATATAGTACCAGTTACCCCAATTCCAATGTAAGAACCCTGTTTTTCACTCAGGTATGGATTATTTTAATTTTAGTATAAATCTTTACTTTGGACCTAATATGGGTTCCTAATGAGTTAGAATAAGTTTTAGGGGTGTATGGGGAAATTTTGGAGATTAGAACCCATATTTTTGGAGAAATTGGCCATGTTGTATGGTTAACGCATGGTTGGCGCACTATTTGGCTAACCATGAAGATTTAAATTTCAAGACAGAACCACTTCACACGGTTTGCGCACAACTATGCGGCCTAACCATGAAAAGTTAACTTCTTCCTAGGTAACCATACATGGTTTACGGAAATTTTTTCAAAGCATGCATAAAAACTATGTATAGTACATTTTCTAGGGTAATTTTCTAGTTTTTTGCATAATGATATATTAACCCTCCTTCTTCCTCCTAATACAAGAATTAGTGGGATTAACCCATTTCCCTCTCATTTTGGAGTTTTTTTGAATACCTATGGTATGAATAAAGAGATCTACTTCATATGGGATTTGATTGAGCTTCTGTTTGATACATTAGATGCGAAATGGTAAATAATCTAGTCTATTTAAGCCTCTCTTCTTCTATCTTGCTCTTGACCTAGATATTGAGGTATGACTATTTTTTTATTTTTCATAGATCTACTCTGATCCAAGACAAGTCAAGGGCCAATACCAAAGGAAGAGAGTCATACAAGCCTAAGGTGGGTGGTTTGTAACTCATCCCTAAAGTTTATTGATTTTGGAATTTCAATGTGGGGCCCACTAATTTCATTGGGTTCCATTTATAGAATTTATATTTCATTTTTATAATCATTAGAAACATATGGTACACTATTTCTAAATATGTGATTATTTGTTAGTGATTACACCCATAACTCCATCCTTTCCATGTCAAAGGTTATTTCATAATAGTTGTTTAGTGTTTTGGCATGTTTTCTCCACCATTCAGGTGTTCCATGGTGTGATCATTATATGGGTAAGATTTTCTATATTAAATATATTATTTATAATGATAATTTTATAATGGAAAGTACCATGTATTATCACAACTTGACCCACCTAAGGTAAGTGATTTAATTTGAAAACAAAATGTAAAATATGAATTGGAAAGTATACTAAGAATGTAAATTGGCCTTAAATGTGAATGAATAGTAGGTTACATGCTCGTATAACCCCTTAACAAATTAATGGAAGTTGGTGGAATGAACCTTGAATATGGAATATTATTTAAATGGATTAAATGAATAGTTTCATGCTACTTGGCCTTGTCACACTAATTAAAGGCAAGGCTTGAAACAAATGACTTGATTAAAGGTTGCATTCTACTTGACCTTATCACACTAATTAAAGGAAAGGATTGAAATAAATGAAAAGTTACATGAATTCAAACTTAAATAGGAATGGCCTAACTCAAGATCGCCTTGGATTCTGACCGGAGAATGCCATGAGCACTCATGAACCCCATTCTGATTCAAGGATACAGCTGTCTTAGGTTGAGACCCACCTTGATCTCGATCCTTTTCTATTATTTGGATGCCCAGTCTGACACTATTGGATCCCCTCAATATCATTAAAGTATTCCTTGGATACACTTCTTAGATTCATCATTGAAAAGTAGGTTCTATGGTTTCAGCCCATAGGGCCCTGTCTATGGTTATCCCCGTTTTACCTTGGATGATCACCTTGGACTTGTTAGGCACCCAATTTTGGAATGCCTTGGAATATGATCCTTGTATTACACTATTATACTTATCCAAGATACATTTATTACTGATTTGGAAACCCATGAGTTCTATATTGCCTTATTTATTACCTGGAACTTCATTATTAAACATCATTACAGGTTTCCCTGTTAAAACTTGGGAACCTTTACAAATGATAACATGTGACCTATTTATAAACTGGTAATAACAAAATAATGAATTTTTGAAATGTCAAAAAACCAAAGTAGGGATGAAGAAGGTACTTGGGTATTTAGTTACATTGTACTACTTTACTTTATATATGCATGCCTGCACACTGTTAAATTTCCATTACATGGGCCGGATGTTATAGAAACCTTTGGTGGTGGCCCACTGAGATTTATCTCACACCCTCTTCAGGGGTCATTCGGTACCCAGAGTAGATTACATAGTTGTAGGTGTTGACAAAGGGAAGCATATGGCTTCAAACACTTGATTTATTGCTATTTAGTATGGAGCTTGATAGCAGATGACCGAGCCAGATCTTTGGATGCATGGGATAGTATTTTTATTTCTTTATACTTTTGTGGAACATGTTATGGCTACTATCTTGTATCCATGTTTTCAAGTTTTCTATTGACAAGACATATCATCAGTTGTTGAATTCTATTCTTGTTGTTTCAGTTATTTTTACTGTTGTCTCTATTTTCCATTGTACCTTCTATTTACTTATATTGCTTCCACTATTTAACCCTATGTTTATATTAACCCACTATGCTACACTTTGGTAATGATGTAATGAGGGAATATTCTCCCAAAGGACACACCCTAGGCCCTCACTACTAGTCAATATCCTATAGCGTTCGGGGATATGCGCTTGAGGCCATGTGGCCCACCGGGCTCGGGGCACCCATTAAGTAGAATTCAGGTCTGGGATGTCACAACGTGGTATCAGAGGTAGGTTACTTTATTGATTTACAATTTTTAGACAGTAGGTTGGAGATTAGGAATTCTTATAACTTGTTCATAATCTATGCTTGGGCGTCACGAACCCATGTTCGGGGTAAAAACCAAGTTTCCTGAACTATAATTGTTGTTTTTATTTTTCCTATTACAGTTGGTATTATTTCACCATTTGATGATACACATGTTATGTAGAGTTGTTGATTATTACAATAATTTAGGATTTTCTTTAATCCTTGGACCGATGATATGAGGGTAAGGATCATTGTTACATGCATCATTATAGGCACCTATAATTCACATGCCATGCATATTTCCATGCCATATAGGTGAATTTCACTACTTTTCATTACTTGATATGAATGTGATTATTGAGTGGTGTTGTGATAGATAGATCATAAATGTATTATTTTTTGTTATGATTGAGTGATTACTTGTCTCAGATCATGAGGTTTATAGGCCCTCATGGGTTGGGATGGGTAATTTACCAAGTCGAGCCATTTTGCTATAAATAAATGGGTGTCGTTTCTAGTGATAGGTGTATGGGAACTAATTTTCCAAAAATGGCTATCCATTATAATGTGAAACATGAAATCTAAAATTAAATGGTTGCACATACTTATCACACATTTTCATGTTTATGAAAGGTAAAGGAGTGAACCTAGAAATTAAATGTAAAATGAAATGAAACTTACACTTGATCACTTACGGATACCTGGCCATCTAAGAGGGTAATTGGGGTAAGATGCCTTGGGTAATGAGTTTTTTTTGTTTCAACTTCTTCTAGTGATACTATATTTATTCTTAAGCATTTTTTGAGGCATGTTATTGGAAATTGAACCAATTCCACCAGGACGTCCTTATATTGTACGCTAGGAGGGTGGAGACAACCATGCCTCATATGAGGTGAGACCTGAGTTTCCAGTCTTACCTCTAGGAGTGTCACTTGAGGCACCAAATGATATAACTGATTTGAGAACTGATTCCCATGTTCGTTATAGTTTCCTACATCCAATGCAGTCTATGAATAGTGCTCGAAGGTTTTCACCTACAATGGATGGTCTGATTCATGAGTTCTAGATGCAACATCCTCTTACTTTTTTAGGGGATAATAGTCGGCAGGATTTTGATTCTTGGATAAAGGCCACCATATCTATCTTTGAGCATCTAGAAATTCCTCCATATAGGAGGGTCAATATTTCCACATACATGCTTTGGGATTCGACCAAGAGTTTGTGGGATGTGATTACCCAGGACGGTTGTCATCAGGCCATGTTTTGGGATGATTTCCAGACTGCCTTCTATGATCATTTCTTTCCTCCAACACCGATAACTAATTGAGCTAGAGAGTTCATGCATCTCAAATAGGGTTCTATTTCAGTTATGGAATATTGAGAATATTTCATGGAGTTGTAGTCCTTCGTACCACTTCAAGATCGTGATGAGTTTTCATGTGCTAGATGATTTAAGGATGGGCTCTAGTATGCCATCCATACATAAGTGAATGTCCTTCACCTAACAATTTTTTCTGAAATATTCAGTCAGGCTCATTTCACTAAGCATAACCTGAGGGATAAAAATAGTATCGGGCATAGAGAACTAGTGCCACATTAGGATAGTAGTTCATCTGGTGGTAGGAAACGTTCTCTCGAGGTTTCTCATATGGGAAATGACAATATGAGTTCCTATTTTGATAACTCTATAGAGTTTCATCAGTAAGGATAATGGGGGAACCTAAAGACACCTTGTGATAGAGAACCACTAGAGTACTGATCTTATGGTAGTATGGGGCATCTTCAGTATTTTGTAGGACCTTTCCACTAGTTTCAAGTGGAAAAGGATATGCACCAACTCCATATTTATGAGCAATTTCTTTTATGTCGCGTCAAGTATAGAGTTGGAATAGAACTTGTAAGTCTAGACGAGGAGAAGGTTATGGTTGTGGTAGAAAGACACCTGATCACCAGTAATTCCAGTATAGTAGTTATGATTATGGTAGTCCATCTGTTTCACATGGACATGGATTGGGTCAGTTGCATGCACTACAGGCAATACCCAAGGATCAGGTTGCTGGACCATCTACAGTATGAGGTACTATTCTTATGGAATCTACTATAGTATATACTTTACTTGATATAGGTGGTTCAAACTATTTTATCTTTATATCTATCATGTAAGGTCTTGGACTAGAGATACAACATTACTATGGTGTAATGAACCTAGATACGCCGTTAGGGGTGAGAATATATGGTATACACCAGTGTAGGGACTATCCCCTTGAGGTAGGCAATTACCATTTCTTATGGATCATCTTTGTTCTTGATATGACGAGCTTTAATGCCATACTCATGATGGGTTGGTTGGTTCATCATCATTCTTTTATAGATTTCTATCATCACAGGGTATCTTTTACATCACTAGAGGGAAGCATTTATCTACATAAGGGTGAGTGGGATGTCCAAGATTATAGAGATGGTCCAAAGTATCATGGGCTAGGAGGAGTGACCATCCAGATCATAAATCTATTCATGGAGGATCAGGGTTTACACAAAACTGATTTCCCTCCAATAATGGATCATTTGAAGAATGTCTTTACCGATGATTTTTGTAGATTACCTCCATAAAGAGAGGTATATTTTACTATCAAGATTGTTCCATGAGTAGCTCCAGTGTTCATTACTTAGTATAGGATGGCACCAGTAGAGCTTCATGATCTCAAGAAGCTATTAGAATATTTAGAGGCCAAAGGATTTATAAGTCCTAATACTTCCTCTTGGGGTTCACTCATGCATTTATCCAAGAAGGAGGATATAACCTTACATATATGCATGAATTACATATGGTTGAACCATATTACGTTCAAGAACTAATATCCACTACCACAAATAGATGATCTCTTTGATCAGCTCTGAGGAAATAGAGTATTCTCTAAGACCGACCTGAGATCAAGTTTTCATCAGGTATGAGTCAGACCATCAAACATACCTTCTGAAACTTTTCTTCGTAGGTATGGTTTGTATCAGTGCCTTTTTATGACATTTGGTCTTATGAATGCGGTCGATGTTTTCATGGATCTGATTAATAGGGTGTTCCACCACTATTTGTATTAATTTTTCATAGTCTATGTGGATGAAATCTTGGTGTATTCTCACACTCGTAGCGACAATGCCAAATATTTTGAGATCATTCTAAGTACAATGATAGAGCATCATCTTTATGCCAAGCATTCTATGTTTCAATTCTAGATTGAAAAAGTTCACTTCTTAGGTCATATTATTTTAGAATCAGGTGTATCTATTAACTCAGAAAAGGTTAGTGATGTAGTTTCCTAGGAGGATCCCAAGAACATGTTTGATGTACAAAGTTTCTTGGGGATGGTTGGATATTACAGGAATTTCATACAATACATGTCACATCTTTCAACACATATTACTTGTATTAAAAAGAAGGGGGTCAAGTTTCTTTGGTCAAAATAATGCGAGAAATCCTTTCAAGAGCTGAAATGGAGGTCTGTATCAACACCTATTCTGACTCTTTCAAATCCAGGTATTGGTTATAACATCTTCTATGATGCATCTGGAATTAGACTAGGAGAAGTGATGATGGAGGAGGACAAAGTTTTTCATATGGATCTCGACAGTTGAGGCCTCATGAGAGAAACTACTCAACGCATGTCCTTGAGCTAGAAACAGTTGTCCATGCCTTATGTTACTAGAGACATTATCTTTTGGGTGAGAGATTTGTGGTGTAAAAATACCTCAGTAACCTCAAATATATATTTTCCTAGCATCACTTGAACCTCAGACAGTGGATATGGGTCAAATATTTAAAATCCTTTGATTTTAAGCTTGCCTATATGCCTGGGAAGGGAAATCTATATGCAAATGCACTGAGTCTAAAAACTAAAACACAGACCATACGGGAAGCCAATGATAAATAGAGGTTAATGGACTTATTTTCTAATATGAAGGATTGGTTCTCCATGAGAGTATATCAGGAAATAACCCACCTACAAATTGGTTTGTGGACAAAGACGACGTACTGCCTCTACATAGATGTATCTAGGTTCTTACAGATATGAGATAGGTGTTGATGAAAGAGTCCCATGCTTATTAGTGGTTAATTCAATCAGGAATATCCAATATTTATTGAGATATATGATTATAGTATTGGTGGTCTGGGATGAATCTTTAGATAATAGCCTTTATCACTAGGTGTTCCACCTGTTAATAGGTGAAGGCAGAGCACCAGAGACCTAAAAGATTATTACACCCACTTACAGTTCTGTAATGGAAATGGGAATATGTTTCCATGGATTTTATAGTAATCTTACCTAGGTCTCCAAGGGGAATCGATGATATATGGGTAGTCATTGACCGACTAATGAAACCATCCCACTTCATTCCCATTTGGGATACTTTCTCAGTTGATGAGATGCGAAGACAGAATGTTTGTGAGATCATATGACTGAACAGAGTTCCCCATACTATCTTTTCAGATTCTAATTCTCATTTCACGTCACAGTTCTAGTAGGGATTGAATAAGGCTATGGGAACACAGGTGATTCTAAGAACAAATTTTCACCCTCAGACTGATGGACAATCAAAACGGAAAATACAAGTCCTAGAGTACATTATCCAAGAATGTGTCCATTACTTCAATGGTTCTTGGGAGAAACATATCCCTCTTGTTGAGTTCTCCTATAATAACATCTTCCTGGCCACAATTCAGATGTATTCTTTTGAGTATTTATATGGTAGTCCATGTCGTTCACTCATATGCTAGCTAGAGAAAGGTGAGGCAGCCCTACTAGGTCATTTTCTCATTCAGGAGTCTTCATATTAGGTTCAACTAATCAGAAAGCATATGAATACTTCTCAGTCTAGACAAAAAACATATGATGATCATTGTTGATGACCTCTTGAGTTCAAGGTCTAGGATCATGTTTTTCTTTGATTCTCACCTAGGCTAGGTAATAAATGGTTACAAAATCAGGGAAAACTATCTCCTCATTACGTTGGGCCATTTGAGATTATAGGGAGAGTTGGGCTGGTAGACTATCGATTGATATTACCTTAGAGGTACCATGCCATGCACAACATATTCCATGACTCATAGCTTCACCAGTATCATGCTGATTCTTCTCATACCTTTGATCCCAAGGAAGTTGAGTTAGATGCTAATTCTAAATTTGAGGAGTATCCAGTATACATCATTGAATAGAGAATGAAGGCTCTATGAGGCTGGTCTGTCCCTATAGTATGGGTACTATGGAAGCATGGATGCATGCAGGATGAGACATGGGAGTGGGATGCTGATGTACGTGCTCAATGGCCAGAGTTTTTCTTAGACAATGTTTCTCCACCCTTGGATGATGAACTCGGGGATGAGTTCTTTTAAGGGGGGAAGACTGTAAGAACCCGTTTTTTCACTCAGGTATGGGTCCTTTAAATTTCAGTATAAATATTTACTTTGGACCTAATATGGGTTATTAATGAGTTAGAAAACTTTTCAGGGGTGTCCGAGTCATGTTTGGAGCCCAGAACCCATCTTTTTGGGGGAAATTGATCATGTCTCATGATTAGAGCATGGTTGTCACATGGTTTGTATAACTGTGCAGATTGAAATTTCTGGATAGAACCACTTCATACAGTTTATCCACGGTTATTTGGCCTAACCATGAAAAGTTCCCTTATGCCTAGGTAATCATGCACTATTTGTTCGTAGTTTTTCAATCCGTGTAGACAAACGATGCACATGCCATTTTCCAGGGTAATTATCTACTTTTTCCCTTAATGATATATTAACCCTCCTTCTTCCTCTTAATATGAGAAACAGTGTAAATACCCCCTTTTCCTCTCATTTTGGAGTTTTTTAAAGACCTAAAGTTGGAATCCAGAGTTATCCTTCATACGAGATCTGATCTATCTTCCATTCATCACGTTGGATGCGCAACGATAAGTACTTGAGTCTATTTAAGCCTATTCTATTCTCTGTTTCTCTCGACCTAGATATCGAGCTATTAGGTTTTCCCCCCTTTTCTTAGATATACTCTGATCCAGTCCAAATCAAGGTCCAATACCATAGTAGGAGATTTGTAAAAACCTAAGGCGGGGGGCCTATAACTCAACCCTATTGTTTCTTAATTTTGGAATTGTTGTGTGGGGCCCACATATTTCATCCGGTGTTTTTCATAGAATTTATATTACATGTTTATAATAATTAGAAACATATGGTTATGATCTTTCCAAATATGTGATTATTTTTTAGTGATTTCACCCACAAATCCACCTTTTCCATGTCTAAGGTTATGCTATAAGTTTTATTTAGTATTTTGGCATGTTTACGCCACTATTAGGGTGTGCCTTGGCTTGACCATTCTATGGGTAAACTTTTCTATATAAAATAGATTATTTATAATGATAATTGTATAATGGAAATTACCATATATTCTCACCAATTTACCTTCCTATGGTAAGTTCTTCAATTTGAAAATGAAATATGAAATGTGAATTGGAATGTATATTGAGTATATTAATTGGCCTCAAATGTGAATGAATAGTAGGTTTCATATCCATAGCACCCCTTACCACATTAATGGAAGGTTTCTAAATTAAACTTGAATATAAAATATGATTTAAATGGATTCAATGAATGGTTTCATGCTACTTGGACTTGTCACAATAATGAAAGGCAAGGCTTGAACCAAATGACTTGATTAAAAGGTTGCATGATAATTGACCTTATCAAACTAATGAAAGAAAAGGATTGAAACAAATGAAATGTTACATGACTTCATACTTAAAAAATAGTGTCCTGACTCGAGTTCACCTTGGATTCTGACCAGATATTTCAATGAGAACTCATGAACCCCATTCTGATTCACGGATAAATATTTCTTAGATTGAGACCCACCTAGATTCCGATCATTTTCTATTCATTGGATGCTCAGTATGACACCACAAGACACCTTAAATATCATTAATGGATCAAATCCTTGGATCTATCATTGACATGTAGGTTCCATGGTTACAACCCATTGGGCCCTATCTCTGATTAGCCGCATTTTATCATGGATGATCACCTTGGACTCGGTAGACACCCTATTGTAGAATGCCTTGAAATATGATCCTTGTATTACACTCTTATCCTTTTACAGTATAAATTTATTATTGAGTTGGAAACCCTTGAGGTCTATATTTCCTTGGTTATTACCTTGTAACTTCATTATAAAATATCATTATAGGTTTCCTTGTTACAAATTTGGAACCATTGAAAATGCTAATTTGTGACCTATTTATAAACTGGTAATAATCAAATAATGAATTATTAACATGTTCAAACACCAGCTGAGGGAAAAAGAAGGTACTTGGGTATTTAGTTTCATTATACTACATTAATTTATATATGTATTCCTTCACATTGTTATATTTCCATTACACGGGCTAGATTTTATAGACACCATTGGTGGTGGATCACTGAGATTTATCTCACACCCTCTCTGGGCACCGTTTGGTACCCAAAGTAGATTAAATTGTTGCAGGTGTTGAAAAAGAGAAGAATAAGACTTAAAACACTTGATTGATTTCTTTTTAGTATGGATATTGATAGTAGATAACTGAGTCGGAGCTTGGGATTCTTGGGATAATATTTTGATTTCTTTATACTTTTGCGGAACATGATATACCTACTATCTTGTATCCATGTTTTCCAGTTTTTTAGTGACATGAAATATCATTAGTTGTTGAATTATATTCCCATTATTATAGTTATTGTCTTTTTTGTCTCTATTTTCCATTTGTTCTTCTATTTACTTATATTAATTCCCTTATTTACCCCTATTTTTATATTCACCCGTTGTGCTACACTTTGGTAATGTGGGATTTGTCTCCCCATAGACACACCCTAGGCCCTCACTTCTATTCGAAAACCTTTGTAGTTCTGGGATATGCACTTGAGGACATGTGGTCTACTAGGCTTGGGGAACCCATTAGGTGGCATCCATGTATGAGACATCATAACCAACGACTTGATATGAACCATACATTAATGAGAATACTAAATGTATCACAGGTTATCGTTTATTCTCTTATCCATTTATGATGCTTCAATTTATGGATATAATCAATAAATCTAGAGTTTATCTCTATAAAAGGTGGAAATTAGTAGTTTTTAATTGGGATTGAACCTCTAAGATTCATCCTACATATCCTATGATAACTAGAATCAAAACCCATTTAGTTTTAATAAGGTGTTTGTGTTGTAAATGGTATAATAAAAGAGGTTTGAATGGTAATTATACATATAGGGGATGCCCTGAGCTGATTTATCAAGTGTATATCCCTTTTAATAAATACAAATATGATGTGAAAACATATATACAAAAGAGGAAAATGTAGGGGAATTTTCATCATGTTGATAAAATAATCATTTCTGGTCTCTAAGACCATGTGAACCAAGATTTGTGTGATAAAAATGGGAAAGTGAAGGATTGGACACATTTCATGGGAGTGTAAGATTGAATTGTATGGATATTACACACTTATCCTTCCATTGGATGCTTCATTATTCATATGGTCCTTTGAAAAGGATAGGAATATGGTCAGGGCTTACACCTATGGAGGATTCCCATTTAGAGGTATTTTGGTACAAGACTTACATAATGAGGTTTACCTGATACTTAAATGGGGATTACACACAAAAGTCACCATGATATTTGAGTGGGAATTACACACTAAGGTTACCTTGATATTTGACCAGAGCTTACACACTAAGGTTTCCCTGATATTTGAATGGGGCTTACACGCTGAAGTTCCCGGATATTTGAGCAAGGATTATACATTGCGGTCACCCTAATATTTGAGCAGGAATTATACACTATGATCACACTGATATTTGGAAATGGATTACACACTAAGGTATCCATGATATTTGAGTGGGACTTACACATTGAGGTCACCAAAATATTTGATTAGGAATTACACACTATGTTGACCATGATATTTGACAAGGGATTACATAATGAGGTTACCCTAATATTTGAGTGGGAATTACACACTGAGGTCACCCTAATATTTTACTAGGGTTTACACACTAAGGACACCCTAAGGATATATGATGAAAATCCTGATGGATATTATAGCTCTATGAAGGTTGTATAGGGAATTTGATGATGGTGTCATAAAGTTTTCATAGACTTTATAAGGAATATAGCCTCATATAAGTACAAATAAAAGTGTTTTAGTTATAGATCTAGGTATTTAAGAAGGTTTCCTACATATATTTTTTATAATAAAAACCAGAGTCCTCATAGTTTTGATATTACATACCCACTAATGGAAAATAAAGAATGATCACACTCAAATGGATTATTTCACTAGGGTTTAGGAAAGTTAAAAAGATATACCAAGGTGGATGCTTATTTTTTGAATCATTTGTATCATGTTATTAATGTGATCATCAGATATATATAAGAACATATAAGTCACACTTGGTGTGTAAAACAAGAGACAATAAAAGATCAAACCTATCACAATGGGTACATGGTTGAATTTATATGGGGCTCACACACTGAGGATTCCCTAAAAGAAATGTGATTACAAGTCCTGATGAAATAAATGAGATTTAATAAGATTAATTATAATGTTAAGAATATATCAGGGTAAATGAGGTCTTTACAAAGAATATTCCCATGTAGAAATAGATGATTAAAATATGTTTGTTATGGTGCTTGGGCCTTTGGAAGGTGTCTTATGTATCCTACTTATAATAGGAATCAGAGTTCTCAAAGTTCACATATTCCTTCCCATTGATGAGAAAGGAGTTATGGTTGAGCTTACAAGGGCCATATCTCCATAACCTAGGGAGTATTAGAGTATCTTAAATAAGTATAGCCTTTATAGGAGGAGAAGGACTTCAGAGAGTATAGGTGAAACCCTTGGGATTCATGCAGTCACATGGGTGTCACTAGGATCATGCACTTCACATGAAGTCTGCATGATCACGCACTCAGAATGAAGTTTATGGAGTCATGTAGTTTTTGTGAAGCCTGTGGAGTCACACATGCTTGTAATTACATGGGGTCCATGCAATCATGTAATTGATACAGTGGTCAATAGATCACATGTCCTGGTTGCATGACCAAGAATCCATATTGTGATGGTATACCCATTGTGTGGCAATGAAGTTGTCATGAATTCACATGACTAGAGGTTATCATGAAACATGACCTTATGCTACTCATTATTCTTCAATTTCTCCTAAGTTACCCACTAATATTTATTTGGCAGATGATTCTTGTGATCATGTGATCCATTCTCTCTATATTTTTCATTATAATTCTCTTCTCATGTATCCGTGTGTGTTTTCTCCTTTTATAGGGTGGAGTATTTATAAGAATCACCTCCCTTATATCTATGCCACTTTTTATGGTTAACAAGCCACATAAATCATCTTGATTAGGTGGAAGGGTCATATTAATAAGTTGAAAAAATCTCATGTGATTTTCATAATTGAGTTTCACATAATTAGTGATTTCTTCCCCTTCTTCACATGATAAATAGTGATCATGAGAAGAGTCCATCATGGAAACCTCAAGAAGATGAGTCGCATGACTTAATTATCATGAGTCCATTGAATTAATCCAAGGGGCCTTACATAAATCACAATGACCATATGATAATTTCATCTTGTACAACCTTTCTTAGTTGAGTCACTTATTTTTTTTCATGGAGTAGATCATATGATTCTATGGGTATCATGTGAAGAATAGTTACCATGTGAAGGCTATATCATGGATAACCTTACTTAGCCAAGTCACATGAACTGATTGTCAAAGGGCCATCATGTTAATCTAAGGGGGTATTGTATAAAAAATAATGACCACATGATCTTCTCATCATGGATAGCCTTACTCTCTATAGGCCCATGGTGTTTGGACCACTTCATATCTTTAGAACATTGGTGATCAATCTTGGATCACATGTTGATGTGAAAACCTCATCGTGGATAGCCACTCCGCTTGGCTAATCATGCGACCTGATTTTTATGTGGTTATTAAATTAATCTAAGGGGTGTCGTATAAAAAACAATGATCATATGATATTTTTTTCATAGAAAACCTTTCTATCTAGAGGCCCTTGTTGTTTGGTCCACTGTGTGTCTTCCGGAAATCACATGACCAGTCCTAATTCATGTGACCACATGAAAAATTTGACATGTACATCTACTCCACTCATCATTGATGCATCTCATGATTCAACAGGGATGTTTTATGTGATCACATTACCTATTAAGGGTTACATGATCGCATAGCATATCCACCAGATCCTCAGATGGTCATGATTTCTTCTATTCCTTTATGCCAAAATGATACTTATGTTTTGGTGTTTTTAAACTTTAATTTTTCCAATTCTCATTTGGAAGGTGTTAATATATATCTCCCTTCTGAAGAAAAGTCTAGAAGAAAGAGAAAGAACTCAGTTTTGAGGAAGTAAATTCCCACCTGAGTCCCTTGGGCTTCCACTTGTTGATCTTCCTAGTTAATTTTGGTCTTCTAAGAGACCCTTGATATTCGATGAGACATACTATAAATAGGAAGTTGAGGTGATAACCATTTCACCCATGATTCAAAAGTTTATAGAACTCTTAATATTTTTCTATCCCACATGTTCACCTCATAATACTTCATCAAATGATATTTTCTCATGATAAAATCATGTGAGCTTACCAAATTATCAATTGTATCTCACTTAGCCTATGTGCTACATTTCCCTAATAGATCGTGTGATTTGTGAGATTCACCTTGGAATTATATGATCACATAATTATTCTAAGGTTATGCGATTCATGTTACCTTAATATGGTCACATGATCATGTGAGTTGGAATGGGTCACACACTCTGTGTGATGCCTCCAAATTCATGCACTTCTTCTATTCATCCACCTTTTCATAATAAGAATCTACCCCCCTTCACACTAAAATTGAATTTTTTTCTTTTTCTCTTAACTCATATTTCATCATGAAAGGATTCAATGATAGAAGTTGTTTTTAGGAATGCCATGGTTTCTAGTGTAGATGTTGACCCGTGTTCCACTGTTCAGTCATCCCTAAAATAGATAATAGGCTTGATGGGAACTAATTTATTGGAGTATCCATTTTTAGACTAGTTAACCTTTTATAGGGTTTTACTCTAGAAAAATTCCCCAATTATAGAACCATGATCAGGGATCATAACTTGATCTTTTATTTGGAATACTTATAATACATTTAGATATAATTTCTCTCATGTGATACATTTCATTTTTGAGGGTAAACGCTTTGACAGGAATATGCTGAAGCCAATTCCAATGAATTTAAAATGGATTTATTATGAGTCTATTACTGACATCCATATTAATAATTCAATAATGTGAAAGTTTGTTTCTAATTAGAAGTTTGGATGGTTTCCCAACATGGATATTTGGTCAGGGGAGATTCATGATGGACTAGGGTTGGCCTATCTAGGTGTAGTGTAATGCTATAGAATTAAACACTAAACTGAAATAGACAAGACTATATGAAGATATCTCAATTTCTCAAACAATCACCTATTACAATAATGGTCTAATGATAGACCTAAATAGATGATGGAGTTTGGACATGAACACATTGAATTTTATTCTTGGTGATGTTAGAATTAGTCTTTAAGATGTTGAGAAAATCTATGACACACCAATCCTAGGAGGAATGTATGATGAATTTATACCCTTTTGTCTACTTGGGATGAAATAGAAAAAATGCCCCTTATTGTTATGGAATTGATCAATTTGGACAAGAGGGCCCTCATGAAAGACCCCTATTAGAGAGTCGGAAATACAGTTCATGAAATGAAATGATTTTTTTGTAAAAAAGACCGGACATTAACATTAGATCAAGAATCCTAATTCTTTCCCATCAAGATATTTCATGGGGTGGGGGGTGCCTAATGGACCACCGTTGAAGAAGGATTATTCGACAACTAGGGGTGATAGTTGACTTCCCAGGTTAACTAATTTGTTCAATTGACCATATTATTATCAATGTACCTGAGTGGGTACCTATCCTAGTCAAAGAAAAGTGTAGAGTAAGGGTTTCCACCTTCATGATAGTAGTGACCATGGTAGGAGGAAGGAATAATATTCTAGCTATTCATATACTGGCTTGACTATATTTCCAATTGTACAGTATCTATAGAAGAATCCAAGATGCAATATTTTTACCCTTATAGTTGTTATGGAGTTTAATGGGGGTACTACATGGGTAAATATGAGTAATTTATCACCCATAACATTCTAGGTGATCATTTCAAACTGATTATACAAAGTATCAGTGGAGTCAGGCCCACCATGTTGAAGAACTAGGAAATAATAAGTAAACTAAACCTTTAGGATCATTTCATTTTCATAGGGAATGGGGTTTCCATTGGTACTATAACCAAAAATGGAAAGGGTGACCCTAAATATAGAGCATATATGATCTCCATTTGTGAGTGTGTTCTCTCCATCAGAATCAATGGAAAGATATTCTATGAGTGGTACACACCCTGCTGATTTAGGTGGCAGTTTTTGTGTGTTCAAATGAAATGACCTTACCCTAACCACTTCTTATCAGAAAGGAATCTAATGGTGACCCACCATTTTTTGTTAATTCTTTCTAGGGAAGAGACTCATACCCAAGTTATCTTTCTTATAAGTAGTATAGATGTCAGTCTCTCTAAATACTATATCAATGCTTATATTAGTTCATTACTAAATGAAAATTTGGATATATTGATGAAGAAAGATATTAGGATACCACCAATGGTTGATGTGGAAAAAATATGAGTCCTGTAATGTATCCCTCTTCTAGTATAACAATATCTCAAAAGATACCTCACAAGAAGAAGATAATTTTAGAGTTAGATTCATCATTAAACAGGGCTCCAACTTATACAGTGGTGAAAAAAACCACATGTGGGAAAATCCAAAACCATGCTGGCTGTCCTTAATAGGTTTCATAAATGAGATGTTTGGAGAAAAGTAAAATCAATAATTGAGTCATAGAGGGTGAGGTACTAGGCATAGTTTTGATTGGAGGTATTTTGATATGTCACCACTCCTTGGGGAATTTATTTTAAACGACATCCTGTTGAGGTTGAGTCATTCATTTAGGTACATGTATCAATTCATAGCATAAAGGTTCTAATATATTATTTAACTTTGGTGTGGGAAATGATTATTCCAAGAATGTGGGTGGTTACTGAGGATAAGGTAGACTAACCCAACTCTGGTGAGGAGGTGGAACTAAATTTATCATCGTCCTTATATACTTAAATTACTATCAACACTATACTGATATTTATTTACCCCATTGGGTATTACAGAAATATAGAGAGATCCCATAACCTCTTATGTCCCCAATATATTATCCTAGGGGTATGATGGCTGAGGCTAACTCAAATGATGACCCAGATTCTTAGGAAGAGGGGTTCCTTGGTCCGAAATACCCAATGAAGGTAGTGACTTTTGATCCCGATATAACACTATCCACACATCTATCGATGATATCTCTAGGACCTTTGGTGTCACCCCCTTATAAATAATCTTCCTTATAGAGAAAAAGGAAGACTAAGTGGGAAAATTAATAAAATAAATTGTTTCACTTTTCAGAATATTTTTCATTTTCTTTCTGGTATATTTTAGTAGATTATCTTTATTTTAGGGTTGTGAAGGTTCAACCCAAGTTTGTTTTCAATCACATACACCTAAATTTAATATGGAATACATACCCTCTATCCCTATAGTATATCATTTGACATTGGTCATGGTTTATAGATAAATTGAGGTGGATGAGGTGAAAGTAATGTTAGACCCCATGTCCACTATTGATGCATTAACACTCACTTTTGGAAGACATTGATAATGAAGGTTATTATTACATCTACTTGGATATTATGGAATCATCCCTGGGTGAGGGTAAGAACTTGTTTGGAAATTTAATACATAATTTAATCCATATCATGAAATTTAATATTTATTTATGCTTATATCCATTCTATGTAGTGGGCGAACTACGCTAATAAAAGAAATGCCAGCTGTGCCGGAAGGCCGTTTTCCATAAGAAGGCATTGTTATCACCATTTAAGGTTGAGTTAAGATAATGAGTCAATTAGTGACATGGATAATAAAGGTATTTTTCAGAACTTATCATGATTTTTAATTATATGGTCTCATTTAATTATTTATATAACGATTAATAATATTTTATATGCTTTATGACATTTTCCTCACCTTAGAACTCAGAGGTCTCAAACCCTTATACTTTGGGATCCCTCCTCACTTGGATGAATTGAACTGAAGATGGATCTATACCAATCCTTCCAAGGGATATGAGTTTTATTTATTCTCTTAGAAACTTAGTCCCATTATATATCCTTGTTCCTTGACTAATATTGAGTTAGGGCTTGGAACATGAAACATTTCATCAACAACTATGACAAAGAGTGTGGGGGGACATCTATAGTCTAATCATGGAGGGGACCTTAGAATAACTGGATGAATAGTTAGACTAACACAAGTATATGTTCACCACCCTTGGATATGGTGGATTTGATTATCAATCTCTTGATACTAGAGTAAAGGAAGGGGTCAGAATATGTAGAGACCCGAAGCTTAACGTACATAGATATTACATTACTTTTGCGGAATACTTAGTACATAACAAAACACACACACAAGACCGTAATAGTTTAGTGTCTTTGGAAACTCAGAATATAATCTTCTAATCATGGTGAAAGATCTTCAACATCTCCCATAAAGATCTTCCTTTTTTTATACCTAAAACCTTTCTTTATATCCTGGGGAAAAGAAAACATAAAAGGGTGAGCTCAAATGCTCAGTAAGGGTAAACAAAAGAAATATCAATCACATCATATACATAAGAACATAGCTTTTGGAAATATTAACCTACAATAGAGCTCATAATATCATAACATGGGATAAATCATAGAAGTGAAATGTAATCCCAATAATCATAACTTAAAACATGAAACTTTGTGGCATACACACATAATCATAGAGAATCATTTCTTGTTAGTCAAGACTCATTGTGGAGACTATCTTAGTGGACAAAGTCCCTTTCTGAACTGAGTCACCCTCGTTTTAGTCCTGTTTCACTGAACCGGTATAACCTACCATTCCAGCCATGTCTATCTCATGAGATATAAAATCTTTACCCAATGCATTGGAGGGAGATATAGGTCCCACACATCTCATAATGATACCATTCTTATGTGTGCCACAAAATCATAAATCATAAATCATTTCATTACCCATGTAATAAAAATGGGAATCTTAAACATCATGACATCATAAAACAATTCATATAATATAAAGGAATTTACAAAAATAATTCCATCACAAAAGTATCAAATCAATGTAATAATAGAGATAAAAATAGAACCCTTTATCATCTTAGATGGAAAATAATTTTGATAAAACACTTGAACTCCATTCTTGAGGAAAATATCCTTTCTTCTTCAAAAACATTTTTCCTTTCTTAACATGTCGTAAAAAAAGAAGTTGATTAAAAATAAACTTGAAAACTTGTAAAGGAATCTTCTTGGAAATAATGTTTTAAAAATCCATTCATGTCTTATAAGTTAAAAAAACATTCTTCGTACTTTTGTCGGAAAAGTCAAAAAAGTACATCGTACGAAAAACGACAAAAGATTCCTTTCATATATTTTACTAAAAACTCAACGAAGGGTAAAATTGTATTTAAAAATTTCTAGGTGGACGGAAATAATATTACATATTGAGGAAACATGGATGTGGATGATAAAATACACCCCAGTAAATACCAAAGTATAAACAATCTCGGATAAAAATGAGATTGTGATATTTCCCTTACCCTAGGTCCGATTTGCTTCGTAAGTGTCTGAACCTCTTGTATAATGATTTAAATAATGTCATTGACTTATTACAGAATCATATTCATTGTTATTATATCATATATGGTTCACTTATGACTTTATATTACCCGTTCTTTTGTAAATTCATGTTAAAGTAGCGTTTTGGGTAAAATCGTCTCATTTTTCATTCGTGTTTTAACTTGTAATTATTCATATGATTATTTAGATCATTATTACTAAATTTTAGAATATAAAAAATTATTTATATATAATATATATTCAGAATATACATATATATAATGGATCGATAAATGGAAAGAAATACACCGTTCATGGAGACGGTAGGCCGTACGTACGCATGAACGCTGTTTTCTTTTCGTTATTGAATTGAGTGGAATTAAGTAGATGACATAAATATATATACACATACATACAGTAGCTTTATAATGTCATATATTTCATTATTATTTCTTATATATACTTTATAATCATTCTTAAATGGTTAACATGGAGAATGAATCTCATCGCGTCGTGGAGACGGTAGTCCGTACGTACGCATGAACGATGGTATCATTTCCATAATTATTGAATTGAATTGGAGTGGATGATAAAATATATCAGAATCAATATGATGTTATAATAACTATGTATAGTTTTTCTTTACACCATTATACCCATCCATGTACGGTGGTGGTGGAAAATAGATTACACCACGGCGTGGAGACGGTATTCCATACGTACGCACGCGCAGTGATTTCTTTTTCCGTAGGATGGATAGATGATGAAATAGGGTTGTTTCATACTTATAATAACATATCAGTATATGAGTGATACTGATGTTA
Organism: Viscum album; assembly: GCA_963277665.1. Taxonomy (NCBI): domain Eukaryota; kingdom Viridiplantae; phylum Streptophyta; class Magnoliopsida; order Santalales; family Viscaceae; genus Viscum; species Viscum album. The sequence continues at coordinate 1,457,596,862 of OY728131.1, read as the reverse complement.
TTACTTCATAATGAAACAACCTAAGAAGAAGAAGTGGAAGAAGAAATAAAGAAGAAAGAATCGGTAACGGACATTACCTCTTCTTTGAAGTGCTTCTTTGAGACCTCCTTTTAGGGCACTAAAAATGGGTATTTGAAGAAGACCAGAACCTCTAGGATGTTTCTAGGGAAGTTGAGAAGAGAATTTGGCAGGGGTTGGCCGAGCTTTAAGGCTCAAAGTTGTGTGAGGAGGAGAGGGAGGAGGTGCCCTTTTATAAGGGAGGAGAGGGGCATCTTAGGAAAATCTCAAAATATTATTTTATATTAATGTCAAATTCGGTTTATAATGGTTCCAAATGGTCTTATTTCTAAGATAAAGTGGGGATGGGTCGAAATCATCTCATACAATAGGATTTATACAAGTTTAGGTTATTATTTTAACCTTATCAATTAGATTTAACTCTAAGTTAAATAATTTAACTTTTACCGTGTCTTTTTGTTTTCTTACACTATATGGTTAATAAACTTACTATATGAAGCCAAAAGAACCCCAAGTTGTTTATTATTAATATATATATCCTTATCTAATTCATTTGGCCGAACCTTAGATTTTTAGGAATTAAATAACAATTAATAATATAATATTTGTTTTAAAAACTAATTTATGTCAATTTTGACACTATTTGGTACATGATTTTTATGAAATTTCTAACAGAATGATAAGTTCGAACCAAGTTACTTAAATCAACAATAACATGTCATATTAACCTATAAAATTAGTTTAAGTCATAAAAAGTCTCAAATTAAATTTATTTGGGCATTTATAGCATCAATTATGTTAATATTTTCTTAAAAAGGTAATTACTGCATCATCGTTGTGTCATAAATAAATTAAATTATTTAAAGTATAAAAATTACAAATAAAATACCATTATGTAGGAAATCGTTTTATCTTTCTAATTAATATTTATAGTCGAAATTATATTATGTATAACCCTATATTAAAAATGTTTTAGTAAATAAACTTTGATTTTAACTCTTTTAACTCTTCTTTGAATTAAATAATAATAAATGTCCTAATCTAATCCAAGTGGTCCTAAATGATAATATTTTACACTTAAGGTTGTTTTTGGTCGAGATACACTTGTCCAATAGGATTAGGACATGTGTTAGGGTAATATTAATATCATTTTTACCCTTAATTACCCTATTTACTTTTAACCGTGGTAAATAAAAGTAAAAAGTTACTATTCACCAAAAATTATTTTCATCTCATTGAACCACATTTTACTTACTGACATCAACCGTGTCTCTCAGATTTTTGAAATTCCATTCACAGAAGCGGTAAAATTAATATTTATGAAAACAAAAATTTTAACTACCACTTAGTAGTTTCACTATTCATCAAAAATTGAAGTTTTTCAGAAAAATGCAAAAATTTCACCCTAAGCTATAATTGATATTCCGAATTCAAAAATGATTTCTATTTTACAAAATTCCCAACATATAAGTTGCATTAATTAATTTTATAATTAATTTCCGCTGTCACAACAAATAGCTTGTTTTTAAGAGATAATAACTATCAAAAGATTAACACTTGTTTATGTCTGGTGTAAATGTGAAATTACATCCAATGACCAACATTGTATTGAATTGTAAAAATATATTCTAAATATACTTTAAAACCACTCAAATTAATAATTTATCACTATTAATTATTTCAATTAAAAAAGTTGTTTTTAATTAAAATTTAGTAATTTTCACTATTCATCAGAAAATGAAAGTTATCCGAAAAGTACCAAAATTTCACCCTAAGCTAATTTCGATATTACGAATCCAAAAATAAAGTCCATTTTGAAAAAAATAAAATTTACAAAATTTCAAAAAGTGGTTATTACTATTCATAACGGCTAGTTTTAATAATATTTTAATAGCATATTGCTGTTTAGTGAAACTCGTTATTGCGTACTACACACGCTATCGAAGAAGGTTGCGATTGCGTGTAATAGAAGGCAAGTCAAGGATGCGTGTTGTGAAAGCTTCTTTTGGTGTAGCATACAACACAAGACATTACTGAAATTAAAAAGAATATTTTTTCATAAAATCTTGGACTGTTACAGAATAGGTCCCACAAGAACTTGGTATCAGGATTGGGGGCCTCATATTCCACCAATAAATATCAAAATGAGGCTCTATATGAGTATTACTAGTGCATAGTATAAATATATTCCCACAAAAAGTTGGTTAATTCTAGGAATACTAATATTGGAAGGCTTTAGTAGAATATATCCTGTCTGAGGTACATGCTAAAGTCCACATAGAAAATGGTTATAGAGAAACATGGCCTTATTTATGTGGTGGAGAATGAAATAATTGATTCTATTTATAGGGTGAGTAATTATGATATGATACAGAGGTAGAGGCTGGGTCAGTAGACCAACTATTCCAATCTATAGATTTCTTGGAGAGAGAGTTAGTAGATCTTAAGGAATATTTTAAACAAATGTTGTAATATGACCTACTTTGATGAGCCCCCTTTTATTTGGGTGTTCATGGGAGAGACACTAGATTGTAGAGATTCCTCCCTACCTTTATAATTTATTAATAAACAGAGATCCTTGTACACAAATTATGTTTTTTAAATATATTTAAGACTCAATAATACATAGATTGTTTAATCAAATCAAGATTTATCATACTAGTCAGTGAACCCAAGTATAGACTCAAACCCTCAAGTAATAATGGATAACTCATAATAATTTCTCATGGAAAATCATAAGTATAAACACAATCATTGATACATTAGAGAAAATACATTCCAAATTCACTGGATAAAAGAGTTGAATTATGTGTAAGTGTCTTAAAGAAGTGTTCTCTAACTTTTTATAGGCTAGGGTCCTAGAGAGAATAAATTGAATATTTCTTGGGCCATGTGATAGGATCTATAAGATTTATGTCTATTTATTTATTTCCCTTTATTTTTTATAAGCCTCTTATAAGGAAGTCATAGTAGGTAAATACATGAATTTTTCGTAGGCATCCCTTTGCGGGGTTTCAACCTAATAATTTTTGTGTCTCTTCATTTTTTCCAATACTCAATTTTTCCTAGGTCACACAAAGTGAAATTCTAGTGAGAAGAGACGTGATTTTTTCCTATACCTTAGTTTTTAGGTTTTATTCTAAGTGAGTATTGTGTCTCTTTCAATTGGAAGTTTGATATCGTATAATTCAAACCAATATAGCTGATGTTTTAGGGTCAAACAAATTTGAACTATGAATGATAAATTTTAAGGTTTTATATCTTGGAAATTATATTAAGAGAGATGATTAAGACATGGATTAAGTTATGATGGGTGTGTATTCATGAAGGGTTTTGGAACCTTACATCCTTAATTAGGTTATGAAGGATTGGTACTCATGAAGGGTTCTAGAACCCTATATCCTTATTTCAAAGGTCAATGGTGGATTGTGACATAATGTGAGGGAGGTCAAGTACACTTGGATAGTTGGAATATGGGTTTCATAAATGACACCTAAAGGAGTTTGAACCATGGATGATGGGATGGGGCAGACATGTTGGGGATGACCACAAAACACACTGAGGTATTGAGTTTTACTATGATATTTCTAAGGCTCATAAAGATTAGAGGTACTTTCTTGGAAGGAAAATATGACTCTGGTTGATGGTTTAAGAGCCATTATGCATGAGATAATATAGGATTACATACATAGTCAACTAGAGGGGTCCCCGTTTCTTTCCAAGGGATGCATATATTTTTTTAAATATTCAAACCCATGGGCAGTGACGTGGGGGATGGAGAAAAGACCATCCAAGGAGGGTTTTATCACCCTGAGGGTAGCTCATGGACTACACTAAAAAGGGTGTATTTAGTTTATGGTTCGAAATTTTGATCCCTATATCATATTGTTTAGGATCATATGAGGAGGACCACACAAAGGGTCAATAATGGAGTAATAAAATCCTACTTTGAAAGGGTACACTACACATTGATGTAACGTTGTGGATGGAAAATCCACTTGAATATTGGAATTACAAGGTGTGTAAATCATGATTAGGGAATATCTGAGTCAATGAAAGTTAATACTAGTGGGATCAGGTAAACCTTTAGTAATGGAAAAAAAATCATCACACACAGTCAGGAAAATATTTATAATGACCCTGTATTCTCATACATTGATATTACATCCTCTTTGTGGAAAATTTCATACAGTGTACAGACACATTCCCAAAGTCTTTATTAGTTTAGTGCCTTTGGAAATTTGGAAGATAAACTTCTAGTCTCATGGAAGATCTACAATGTTACCCAAAATTATCTTCCCATTTAGTACCCCTACCTAAAACATTTCTTTATAACCTATGGAAAAGAAAACCTAAGAAAAAGGGTGAGCTTAGGTGCTCAGTAAAGGCAAACAAGGGAGGTATGTAAACATAAACATGAGCATAAGGGTATGATAACAAGATCATAACATTATAAGATCCTACTACACATATAAAATATCATAAACATGAATCATGGAATAAATATTGACAGTTCATGAGACACTAATCATAAGGGAATTAAGAGAACAAACTGTGAAATCATAACATAGGAATAAGACATGGAATTATAGAAGACACATATTTATGTAATATCATTCCCTATAAGTTAAGGCGTAATTCCAAAACCTAATAGGACACTTAATGAGGACTAAAGCTACTATGAGGGACATACCACCATCCCTAGTCATAGTCCCTTCATTACAACAGATAGGGTTTCCCCATCTCCCCATAGTGGATCATGTTTCCCCATCTTCCCCTAGTTGATCAGGTTTCCACATCTTCCCATAGTGGACCAAGCCCATCAACTTGGTTTCCATTATTATTTCATGAGATATAAATCTTTACCCAATTCATTTTAGGGAGATATAGGTCCCACTCATCACATAATGAAATCTATACATATGTGTTCCACAAAAACAAAAATCATTCAACATAACAGAATTCATGGAATGAAATGGGTTTCATAAACATCATTCAATCATAACATAACACATAGAAAAGAAATGGGTTTCATAAATATCATTCCATCATAAAAATAAACCATTAATAAGAAAAATAAGAAAGGTTTAACATAATCATATTCCTAGTAAATCATAAGTAACATCAAATAATGCTATCTTATATTGAGAATAATTTTGAGAGATCACATGAAAACAATTCTTGAGGAATATATCATTTATACTTTAAAAAAAGTTTATTTTCTTAAAATATTGTTCAATTTTAAAAGAAAACATTTTTTAAATAACCTTGTAATATTTTAAGGTAATATTCAAAGCATCAAGGGGTCATAATGAAGGAAAATTCTATTCATTCTGTATAAGTTAAAAAAACATTCTTTCATACTTTTGTTAGAAAAGTCACAAAGTACCTCATTTGGAAAATGAAAAAAGGATTCTTTTCAAATAATGTAGTAAAATTTCAAAAAAAAAGTTAAAAATGAATTTAATCATCTAAATTATAACATTAAAAACTTTTTTTATTTTTTTTACAATACATGAACATGTAAGACATATAGTCCACAGTGGAGACTTAAAATGAAACAATCCCAAATATTGACGAGATTGTGAAATGAATACTCATTACTTTATAATAAATAAAATCATATGACTCATGAAATAAATAAAATTATATAGATATTGAAATACCATAATATATTAATGTACTATATTAAATTACATCATACGATATATGATTTACTTAAGACCTTATATAACCCGTTTATTAACCATTCCATGTTAGTGTTACATTTCAAGTAATATTCGCTTGTTTTGACTTGTTATTATTGATCCTATTACTTAGATCACGGTTTACATATTTCTAGAATTTCATAAATTATATAAATATAATATATATTCAGTATATAAATATTTATAATAAACTACAAACAATAGAAATAAGAAATAAAAGTGAAATATAATTCCATTACCTTATGTCTTGAATCTATTCATATTCTTCTAAAACTCATGTATAATAAATATAAGTTTATTATAAATATATTAATGTACTATATTAAATTACATCATACGATATATGATTTACTTAAGACCTTATATAACCCGTTTATTAACCATTCCATGTTAGTGTTACGTTTCAAGTAATATTCGCTTGTTTTGACTTGTTATTGTTGATCCTATTACTTAGATCACGGTTTACATATTTCTAGAATTTCATAAATTATATAAATATAATATATATTCAGTATATAAATATTTATAATAAACTACAAACAATAGAAATAGGAAATGGAATTCACCATTCATGGAGACGGTAGGCCATACGTACGTATGAATGATGTTTCCATTTAATTATCATTTTGAAAGAAAGAATGTATATGATATATATATATATAATAATAATTATATTAGAATTAATATTTCATATATTTAATAAAATTTTACTAAACCCATCCTTAATACCTTCCACATAGATTGTGAAATAATCACATCGCTTTGAGGAGGCGATAGTCCACCCATCCACAAACAAAGTTATCGTATTTACAAAAAATGGAAAGCATGAAGGTATGTGTTATATATTAATTAAATAAGCATAAATACATCATAAATATCATATATATCATATAAAAATATTTTTTCCATCATAATTTGCAACCGTGAGATGTGGAAAAGGAAAAATGAACAACATTATTTTGTGATGTGGTAGTTCACCGTATAGAAGAACAGTGAATTCGTTACCCATTAGACATAAGTGTGTATTACTGTAGGTAAAAAAATAAATTTAAAAATATACCATTATATTTAGGATACTTATTTTATTATATAAATATTAAATATAAATAATTTAAGGGGTTTAATGAATAAATAAAACAAAAATGTTTGTTGATTAACAATACCTCTTCTTTGGGAATCTTCTTTTTATTTTCACAAAAGGACTGTATTGGTTAGATTTATGACCAAAGTAAGGATTATGTTATGAAGGGATGTTGGGAGTATATTTAGATATAGGTCATATGAAACAAATAGGTTTCGAACTGTGAAGATAAGTTAAGGAGAGGTTCTCTTTTATATGAGAGTGGAGGGGGCACTTTTGGAATTTCTCAATGATTAATTTATAATAAAATAAATCTCATTAAAAATTACACAAAAGTGAAATTTATTAGAATAAAAGATATGATAAGGTTTTAATATAATCAACTAATATATTTTATATAAGTTTTTATGTTGTTTTAGACCTTATCTTTTTTATTAACCCATAGTTAATCCATTTTAATTTTAACTATTATAACAAAGTTTTTAATATTACAAGGATGTAATTTACATATATAAAGTTTTTATTTGGACATAAATGTAAAATTTTGAATAATTTAGACTATATATCATCCCATTTTCTTTATTTAATATTTTTATGATATTTAAATAATTTGATAAATTATTATTTTCATAAAATATCATAAGTGTCAATTTTAACAATATTCATAACATTGACTTTAATAAAATCAATCCAACAAGATTACTTAGAACCAATTAACTTAATAGACACCAAATATTTCATATTCACCTATAAAATTATTGAATCATCCTAATTAATTCAAATTATATTTCAATTAATATTTCTAATATCATTTAATTTATCGTCTCATTAAATTAATAATTACTGCATCATTATTTTGTAATTATTTAAGATAATTATTTCTTCACAAAAATTTAAAAATAAATTTCTAGGATGTATAATTTTTTTTATTTTTATGAAGTATATATATAGTTGAACATAGCTTATATTTAACACCATATTAAAAATATTATAGATATTAAAAGTTGGAGTGTGATATTTTGTCACTCCCTTTTAGTTTGATAATATTTAAGTCATTTTACTAGAAAAGTGTTAATTAAATTATTAAACTTAGATAATTATGTGTTAAGGTTATAATTATATTCATAAAATAATTTTTTTTCAAGTTATATGGTAGTTTTCTAATATTTTTAATCTTATTTCCACCCTTAATTACCTGATTTATGCTTAATCGTGGTAATAAAAATTACTAAAGTTACTATTCATATTTTGAAAAATTAAAAGGGACCTATTTAATAAATGTTTAATTTATAAATAAAAATATTAAATCCATTTTTACTAATTAAAAATATATAAATTTCTAAAATTAATTTAAATCAATCTGGTTGACGGAATGAGAAAATGGGGGTTTAAAGTGAAAATGTCCATAATATTGACATGTTTTTATATCCAAAGTCAATGTGAAATTGATTCAAATGACCTAAATTAGATTAGATGATAATTTTTTTATCAAATTAAACTTTAAAACCAATCAAATATATAATTAAACACTATAAATTATTTTTATGAAAAAGTTGTTTTCAATTAAAATTCAGTATTTTTCATTATTCATCAAAACATGAAACTTGTCAAAAAATACAAAAAATTAAATCAAAGTAAATTTTTATTTATATATTTCAAATAAATTTTTTATTAATTCATATAAAAATTATGAATGTTTCGAAAATTATATTTAAAATGAGTTCCCTATTAAAAGGTGGTAAAATTACTCTTAAAAAATATAGGGTTTTATGCGTAAAATTTTGTTTTCTCTTATATTATGCCTATAAAATATATTGGATGAATATTAAAATATTTTAATGAATATATAACATATATATTTCATTAATATCATTAGCTAATTGTAATTAATTCAATTTATTAAGACAAAATGACTTTGGGTGCATAAAAATAAAACCTTTTCCTTTATAATCAATTAGTATATATTTTAATTTATAATTAATTGGTAATTATTGAATTCATTTTATAAACCGTATATTTTGATAATTTAGTTAATAATATTCTTAACCTTTAATTTAATGTCTAGGTTTTATCTTATTATTTTAAATAATAATATTTTAATAATATACAATTGTTCAGTAAAACTTGATCTTGCATGTAATGAAAGATATTAAAAGAAATTGGAATTATGTATAAGAAAAGGCAATCATAATATTTCATATAATTCAATATAATCCAAGTGTTTTGTGTAGTTCAATATTGACTTTTTGTTTCATATAACGCAAGCTAAACATAGTGTTTTTCATATAATAAAAGCTAGATTCAGTATTGTGTGAAATGAAAAATATTGAAAAGATTAAATTAATTTGAAAGAAATTCACAAAATTTTGAGGTGTTACAATAGTTCATGGGTTTAAGGGTGTGATTTACTCTTGTAGTAAAACACACCCATGGTCATAACCTCTAAGGCATTATGTTATTCACCAGAAAATCCCAGTGAGTTCCCTTCAGATTAGCCCATCCATGTTACAAATATACTACAGGGTAAAACCAAGATAATTCACTCGAATTTATGGTATTCCAAGATAATTATATCAAATAAATTAATTAGTGGGTTTCAACTCATACTTTAGATACATGAATTTGGATTATTGAAAACATAATATTCAAGAAGGTTTCAATCACATTAATTTTTTTTTCACTATGTACGGAACACATTATCATGGTGAAGGGATGTGAAAAATAATTTCTCTAACTTTTTTTAGAATATAGGGGTATGGAGAGCATGGATTTAATTTCACTTAGGTCATAATATGGGTCTTAATTTATTTTTTCATTTTTTATACTATAATTTTTTTACTAAACCCTGGATATGAAGAGATTAGTGAGAAAATTAATGAATTTTTATCAGACTTCCCTTTACAGGTTTTTAGTCTGGATAGTATTTTGTCTCTTTCACTATAAGTTTAAGGTATTTTTATTTGAACCATAATATCATAGAGTTTATGTTCGTACAACTTAGACCAAATTACATGCAGTTTAAGGCCATGATTCTTGGACTTGGTATCATGGGAGTGTTACATAACAACCTAATTAGGATTACCAAGGTTTAGAGTACTCTAACAACCTTTTGAATAAGGGATGAAGATGTTGTAAATAATGGATCAAGGTTATCAAATCATGAGTAATGTTATGGGAAAGAAACATTGAGGATGATCACAAATCATTCTGGGATGAAGAGTTCCACTATATTGTTGTTAGGGATCACAAGGATCAAATGACATTTTTTCAAGGAAAAGAGACATTTAATTGATTGGACATGGGATCATATTTAGAAGCCAAGGTAAGAAATATATAATTAAATGAAGGTTCCTTTGATGTTTGGTGTTTGTTTCGATCTGTTTCCCCTCCAAGGAGAGATGGAGGACCAACACGCCCGACCGATGATCTTACGGATGGCTGAGCCCTACTCGATTGCTAAAGATGGGTACGCTGGTCTTCGTTTCGAAACGCCCAATGGTTCCATATCCAACGATACATGGACCTGCTTTCCAAAGGCATGCGTCCTCTAGGTGGTTTGGCCAGTGATTCTTAAGAACTCACATTAGTCGAGAGGATGGGAAGTCGGGCTCATCGCACCCTTTTGGTGGGAATTATTTACTATTCCGAGACTCTCTTATAGATTTAAGACGTATTCATATGTTCGCGAATCTTTGGTTTATACCCAAACTTAGTATCCATGAATTTTTCCTGGTTGGCAATGGTCAGCTGAACGCAGGGATTCAGAATCATTCATTCCTGAGGTTTACCATCCCTCATTGGATAAATGACCCTCTGGAGTCAGGAATCATTGAAGCGACACTAAGGGAGGTGCGGTGAACCGACGTGAAGATAATCGGATCGACCAGTTATTGGGATTGAACCTCTTGGAGGCTTCCTACGTACCCCGCCTAGGAGGCAGGGATGCAAGTCCACGTATTTCGCATAGGAGTGTCGGAGAACTGATGTGAATGTGGACCTAGGGGTCCGATGGTGGTCGGGCTTGAACCTCTTGGAGGCTTCATACGTACCCTGCCTAAGAGGTAGGGATCAAAGTACATGTAGTTCATATAGGATTGGGTCTTACACTCTGAGGAGGCCCATATGAGGATGTCATGGTTGATGCTTACTCTAAGCCTACGTGAGTCATGCTCGGTGTGAGAAACAAGAGGCAGCAAGGACCAGACAATCACATCGCGAAAGGTGCGTCCGTGAGAAGTGGAGTGCGGCTTACACATAGAGCGGCCCATAAGGTCGAGGCTTACTCCTAGGTGGATGCCCAAGTGCGACAAAGCACAGCGGGATAGGGAAAATGGGGTGCTCCTGTTCCCATATCCTCTCTTGCAGTGCATGAGGGATTCCTTCTAATGGGTATTTTACTGCCCCTGAGAATCCCTTAACGAGTGGAGGGGTAGAAAGGGGACTAATGAGCTCAGACTCCACATTACTGTGGGAATGTGAACCCAGGAATGCTTTGGGAATCTGCTAAAGGTTCGGGGAAACCCCTTCTCCTATACATACCATGGGTATGTGAACTCAAAATGGTGCGCTGACGCACCTGAGGGTTACACCACACGGATCTGGTGGCTCAGGTGGAGGCCTTGTCTCGGGGCCGATGAATAGGCCAATGAGGGAGTCATCGAGGATCGGGCCAGATTGGAATAATTTTATCTGGATCGTGGAATGGGAACTCCGAAGGATTTGGCGAGCCACATGGGGGTATGGGTAGTGGCGCCCTTTGCGTAGGGAAGTGCTACACGGTTGGAGATGTAGTCCACGAACTTGGGTGGTACACAGACTGAGAGTCCATCCACGAACTAGGAGGGTCTGCGGACTGGTTAGCATCCCGCGAACCAAGAGGGTTCACAGATTCGGGTTCGGCCCGCGTACAAGGTTTGTACGCGGTGGGTTCCACCCGAGCAGTGGCGGCCAAGTTTGGCACCAGTCGGGGGTTCGTCGGTCAAGGCTTCGCCTGCGTAGGAGGGTGATACGTGGAGTGGAAGATCAGAAAAGAGGAATAAACACCCTGGTCCGTGGGGAGTGCATCCAAGGAGGGGCTATGGTTCACAGTCTTCTCTTTTTATGTTATTTTAAGTTCGCGATTCACCAAATTATTATGAATTTTCGGTTCCTTATTAGTTCATTCCCAGGTTTATACCTGCTCTGGTTCGCGACCTGGAACTTCGCTCTATGCTAAATCCTAAGCCTTCCTTCTAAATCCTTCCACCCAAATCTGATCGATCTCCTCTGAATCCTCTTACTCCGAATCTGAATCCAAATCCCTTTTCCTTCCCCCCTCAGTCTCCTTTTATAGAGTGGGAAAAGTGATGTATCTATGGTCACGCAACACCTTTTGCAGAGTCCCATGACCGAAAACCTGGTTTATGGCTGACTTGGTCAATCCGCGACTCACGGTGAGCATTGAGCGCTTCTCCCCTCGTGAACTGAACGAAGGGAGTGCTTCGCGGCCGCGGAGGGTTCTGCCTCCATTTCGCGAATGAAAGCGGAGGCAGTTCGAGCTGGCTAACATGGATCGCGGCTAGGGCGGTTCATGACGGTGAACCGGATTGGCTCCCACCCTACTTTGCGCCCGCGGAGGATCTCCGCCTCCATTTCGCGAACAACGACGGTCCGCGGAGGAGGGACGCTTTGCAGAACCGGCCGTACGTTGTTAACATTAGACCAGTCTTCAAACCGGTTCGTCCTTCTCCATCCTTGAGTATTTTCCACATTTTCCCATCCCTTTGAGGGGGAATTGGGTAGAATCTCCCTTGAGTTAAAGGGGATCATCATTCTCTTTGTGGATTTTTCAGACCCTACAATTTCCCCCATCAAAATGGGGTCCGATCGGAACGAATAAGAGACTATTCCGATGCAGAGTGGTCCTGAAACTCGGATGGGTTGCAGTGGGGAGGTGGACCCGGTAGGGGACAATGCCTATAAATATGAAGGGACATTTCATTTTTCTTCTACCAGATTCTTCACAAATACCAGTGCTACTTTTCTTTTCCATCTCCGCGTGCTTGTTCCTTCACGAAGTGCTTCGTCCGCAATCCGACAGCTACTTCCGCAAACCATTTCTCGTTCGTGCCATTCTTCATCTGCAGACCAACGTCTCAGTCACGAACTAACATTTTTAATTAATTAAAAAGTAAGTCACGACGGGACGCATGTAGGAACTCAGTTTGCGGTTTTGGTGCTTCGCGGTTTTGGTGCACCGTGAACTAAAATCTTCTGAACTTTTAAAAATTTATAAGTCTTCCAATTTTAACCACTTAAATTTGGAATTGGAATTTCACGGAGCAACCTGGTTCGTGGTTTTCTGGCCAACGCTCCATGGTCCAGGGATTCACAGATGCATTCCTCGTAAGGCTGGTTCACGGGGTGTAGTCATTGCGAACCATCCTTTGAGGCCTCCTCGCAGACTTTGCTATGAAGGATCCTCAACTGATCCTTAGCCATATATATATTTGGTAATTTTGTCCGAAAGAATTTTCTTATTCCGGACTAACCACTTGTTGGCTTTCATTGTGCAGGGAGAAAATATGGTTCCCCCTCGTCCTACACCTAGGCCTTCTGCTGATCCTCTCTCAATTGGTTCAGGGAGACGTCCAACTATGGTTCGTAGAGCGGAGAGAATCAAGGGGGACCCCATTCGACCCATTACTCCTGACGATGGTGTTCTGAAAGACTTGCTCCCTCCTAATCTCCTGGATTATCCGTTATCAAATCGCCTTCCGCTTTATGGATTCGGTCTTCAAGATGATGTCCCTATTCCCCCTACATTCTCAGGACTTCCGTCTCCTTTCTTGGAGCTGTCACCAAAGCACATTCAGGCGAACCTGACCCCATTAGGGGAGGTAACCTCTGATTTTGATCTGAAAGACACTTTCATTTTGAGAGGCTCTGTTTGGACCCCAAGTGATCAATGCGCTCAAGAACTTTCTCAAGAAGTTGTCTCCAAGAATTACCCCTCCATCATCAACCTTGCTCGAGTGGATCTTGATGCATAGTGGATTCTTAGATGGGATCTCCGATCCAGTGGGATCTTATCAAATGAATGGGCCCGGGCCTTCTGGGTCCATCATCATTGTCGGGAGTCTCCCGAGTCACTAGAGTCAGTTAATTTGTACTCCATAGTGTGGGCTTCCCAATTCACTTTTTACCCACCATCATTGATTCTGCCTGACCTACTCAGTCGCTGGTGTTCACGCACTAATACTTTCCACATCGCCCATGGTGAAGTTTGCATTAGTCTTTGGGATATCAACCAATTGGGAGGGCTCATGATTATCAGTGAGATGTATGACGAGTTCCTGACCACTCCTGGTGCATGGGACGACGTCGAACAAGTGCCTTTATTGGCAAGGGATCTGCTAGTTATGGCGGAGCAATCACTAGGCCAGGCCTTGCGTTACCACTCTCTTATTCCCTATATCACCTGGATAGGGTTATTTATGGACTCCACTGGTCCTATTCCAAAGACCAAGCACCCCAGGACTCATCCTTCTCAATAGTCATGACCCATCCCAGGTTCCTACTAGGCGGTTCTAGAGGTGGGCGACTACCTTTCATGGGGTTACGAGGTGTGCCCCGACGTGCCTCCCATGCTTCGGTTGACAGGTCTGTTTGCTATGTTTTTGAGTGGGTGGCTATTCCCTTCTCGGGACATCGATCCTAGCGTCAGGTCTTGCATCCTGATGATGGCAGTTGAGCTGGCAGAGGGTCGCCCGGTGAATTTTGTTGTGCCCACATTGGCTCATATTTATGAATTGCTGGGTCACATACAGAAGGGCGGGTCACCCTTCCGTCTGAGTGGGCCATTTCAATTTTTGTATGGCTGGGCAGCGGATCATTATTGTTGTTATGATTATCATCACACCACGGCCATCCTGCTTCCTAACTTTCGGTCTACCCTGCTGGATATAGCTGGAGTTCGCTTGAAGTCCCTCAGCTCTGGTGAAGTCCTCGAGCTTATGAGTGACTTCTTCTAGTTTATCTTCACTACCTACCCCACCCCTTCTGGCGTCATAGTTGAAAACTTCCAGGGGATCCTGGAGGATCATTCTTACATGATCTCTCTGCGGGACGAATTTCTATCTGCGTGGATTGACGAGGTTTATCTGTGCGAGCGGTATGTCCCGTATCGTTTTTCTCACCAGTTTGGGTGCATGCAAGTCCAAGTTTCCCTTTCCCATCCTCAGGCTCAAGGACTACACCCAAACACACTTCGTCAATGGTGGCTGATGCTGACGCGGGAGGGATCTGACACAAGAATTCCCTTTCCTGTCATGGGGGTGGCTGTTGGCCTTTCCTTAGAGTATGAAAAAACATGGGCAAAACACTATCCTGATGAGATCCCAGAGAAGGCTGTCTGGCAGGTTCCCAAATTAGGAAGTACTGTGACTGTTGCGTCCACCACATCTTCCTCATCAGCTCTAAGGGAGGATCGACTGATGGATCATCGATCAAAGTGACTCAGGGGATTTTCCTCTCCCAGCCCTGTGGTGGCCAAAGTTCAGACGGGTTCATCCCTCTTGGACGTGGATGAGGATTACCCCATAGTTTCGGGTCCCAGCGAGACAATCCCAGAAGTTTTTCTAGTCGATACTGGGCTTAGAAACTTGATCCCCAAGCCTGAACTGGGGTTAGATGCTCCAGACTTTCCAACTTCAGAACCAACTTCTAGCGAGCACATGTTTTCACTAGTTGCAATGCCAGACTTTATTACCGTGCTATCCGGCGAGGATAGCAAAGATCCTCGTGTCATGGTGGACCACCGAGCGGTGCACAGGTGGGACTGGCCCCAGATTTGTGAGATCATTTCTGAAACTCCTCTAGCTGAGATGGAAACTAAAACCGAAGCTCTTCGACATCTTTTCCTGGGCTTAGGATCATGTGACTTTGACTATCGGCAGTATCATCTTCCCGCTTGTCAGGTTGTTATGGCCCATAAGGAAGCTGCCGCTAGTGAATGCAAACTTTATCACTTTGCTGCCGCTCATTGCGGGGCCCGAGGCTTAAAGGAGACCATGATGAAGCTTCATCAGCTAGTGACACAGGAGGCGAGCTCTCGAGATCAGGCGACCGCCCTGTCTGCTGAGATGTATGTATGTGAGACTCGATCATCGATGCTGCGGAATCGGTTGTCGACTCTGACTGGTAACCTTGAAGCCTCTGGAAAAGGGATCAATGATCTCCAAATGTCAGTGAAGCATATTTTCTCGGTGGCCGAAGTTGAGGCGAAGGAGAAAGTTGTGATGGAGCAGTCTTGCGATAACCTTTTCCGCTCGGTTGCTGATCTAACGGAGAGAGAAATCCAGGCTCCTTTGTAATTGTTAGATCTATTCCTGGACACTTTGTTTTATCTCTTCTGTTTCTGTGAGGGAGAGGCCCCAGATTGTGGATGCCCTCCCCTTTTGTTCAACTAAATACAATCTATGTTTATTTCTTCTCTTTATTTTTTTTAATTTTGTTATTACTAGAGAAATTACTGCATGAGTATCAACCTACTGAATCAGGACTGACCATAATTCAAGAAAATGATAACAAGCTCTAATTTTTTTTGCCTGGACCATGGGATCCAGCGAGCCTTGTTTGACTATTGCTAGGATTTTGTAGAGAAGCCCCAAAAACATTTTTGTCTTTTATTTTAATGCCCTAATTTTTCCTTGGCCCATTTGGCGTGGACCTAGTGGGTCTAGCCTGACTTTTTCTTAGGTCGCCCTTTTCAGGTTTTTGGCCTAACTGGATTTGTGCCTCTTTTTGTGAGCGGTTTAAAGTCACGATGACATGACTATCATTACTGATGTTTTAAGTCGAAAATCTTTGACCATACATGGTGGGGCGAGGGCCCCAATGGGTTTTGGTTGATTAAAATATGTCTCAATACTCTTCAGAAGAACGTGGGGGAAACATGTTTAAATTTGAACGACATGTAGGGAATGTCTCAAGGCATGGGAGTCGCGTCGGCGTACAGAGGTTGGAAGAGAATTTCCTAAGGAAATAATGGCTTTGGTAGACGATCCAGGGGTGATGAATATGCAGAGCCACTGAGGGCATGGTATTCATAGTCATACAAAGGCGTCCTTAAGTCAATGACTGTCCATTTATGATGGCCCGGGGACTTCATGGAAGTCAGACCTATGGAAACCACCTTGGGTGGCTTGGAAAATTATGAAAACCACCGGGGGTGGCTCAGAAAGGTAATGTGACATCTGAAAGGGTTTTGGGAACATCTTTACTAATCAGGAGTGTGGTCAGGAGACCACTTTCCTACGCATTTAGTCAGCGTAAGGTATGGTTGAGCTTGGCGCAGTTTAATGTCATGCAGCTGGGACATCATTTCAAATGGAATGACTTCTCCTGGTTCTCAGTAATCTTGTCAAAGATGTTCCGCTGTATTCAGACAGGATTGAAAAATAGGTTGGTAAACTGTAGCTCAGAGGGTTTCCAAATCCTAGGGTAGACATGGGGGCTCAGAGGCCAAAAAGGTGTACGGAGAGAAGCATTGCCTAAGGAAATCTTTCCTTTGGTAGATGGGCTAGGGGAGATCAATATGCAGAGCTGCTAAGGTCATGGTATGCATAGTCGTACAAATGTGTCATCAGGTCAATGATTGTATTCCCCCGATAGCCAAGAAACTTCAAGGAAGTTGAGATTCGGGACCACCAGGGGTGGATTATGAGAGTTCAGATTTTTCTGAGTACATAGTATGGCTTATGATGAGAGGGTGCTTGGATATACAGGAAACATCTAGACTAAACCTCCCAAGAATGGGTGAAGTAATCCCTTCTCACGCGGGTGTGAGATGATGGATTGTGCAGGTCTGACCCATGAACTGAAGGATAGAGAAAAGCCTCCATTCCTTACTCAACCCGTGATGGGTTTGACCGTGCAGTTTAGCATCATGCGATAAAGACAAAGAGAATTATTAAAAAATTCTATGCAGTTTAACGTCATGCAACGAGGACGGGGGGCATTTTTTTCCCTACCAATACTGTGCAGTTTAATTTCATGCATCAAGGACGATTGACCATGCAGTTTAACGTCATGTGGTAAGGATGAGAAGCATTATTGAACTTCTGAAAATGCTTTTTGTTTGAGGCATTCCCCTGGATGTTTACTACTTGGTCTCTTCAGCCTTACTCCAAGTGGCTAAGATGTGATCTGTTCCATTTGACGTCACGCGGCAAGGATGTAGTTGCGAAGGCCGCTCTTGACCAGAATGCAATTGGGATTGAACAACTCGGAATGTCCAAGACGTGGAGGAGGGGGGGGGGGGGTTGATGGTGTAAATCGCGGTTCTGGGGATTCTTGGATCAGGAGAGATGATATGGGGGCTCTGAGGTCGGTAAGCGTATGAGCTAGGAGAAGTATCGCCTGAGGAAATCTTGCCTTTGGTAGACGAGCCAAGGGCTATCAATATGCAGAGCCACTGAGGGCATGGTATGCATAGTCATGCAAAGGTGTCCTCGGGTCGATGACTTTCCACTTCCGATGGCCATGAGTGGTTATGAGGATCTGCGATTGTCCGGGCCATGAAGTCTGTCATCTGGGTAAGGAAATATCTGGGCATGTCAGGGATATTTGTCCTTGGTTGCTGATAAAGCTTAAAGAGACTCCCTGTGCTGATTTTTTTTTGCACGCGGGGGTGTACCTTCATTCCATGCAGTTTAACGTCATGCGGTAAGGACGAGGTACTCCTAGTTTAGCGGTCATAGAGCTCAGACCATTGGCTGATTACTGATGCAGTCACTCGAAGGATAACTAGGTCAACATGCTCCGATATACTTGGAAGAAGGTGGGGGATGAAGGTCGTAAACTGTAACTCTATGTTTTCCCGGATCAGGAGGTGTGGTGTGAAGGCTCTGAGGCCGGTAAGTGTACAGAGATAAGAAGAGTGTCGCCTAAGGAAATCTTGGCTTTGGAAGACGGGCCAGGGGCTATCAATATGAAGATCCACTGAGGGCATGGTATGCATAGTCATGTAAAGGTGTCCCCGGGTTGATGACTTTCCATTTCCGATGGCCGTGAGTGGTTATGAGGATCTGCGATTGCTCACAGTGCAGAGTTCGGTATGTGGGGATAATAGTGTCTGAGTACACAAGAAACATCTTCACAGCAATTGCCTGTTGAGTCAAAGTAGCATAGTCCTGGCTTGATGTTCATTGATGCGGGTCGCTATGTGAACCACCAGCGGATACATAGGCTAACCGGGTAGGGATACCCTGGCAACACTTGGATGTGAAGAGGGGACAGACTTGTTAACCACTGCCCCATAAATTTTGGATCGGGAGACATGATACGGGGGCTTTGGGGCCAATAAGCGTATGGAGCTAGGAGAAGTATCGCCCAAAGAAATCTTTCCTTTGGTAGACAAGACAAGGGCTATCAATATACAGAGCTGTTGAGGGCATGGTATGTATAGTTATGCAAAGGTGTCCCTGGGTTGACGACTTTCCACTTCCGATGGCCATGAATGGTTATAAAGATCCATAATTTTCCGGGTTGTGGAGTATAATGTATGAGGAGGATGCATCCAAATGTGCAAGGAGTATCTCCATCTCATTTCGCCATGTGTCTTGGGTGGGTCACGACGAAGTCCATGCAGTTTAACTTCATGCAGTGAGGATGAAGTCCATGTAGTTTAACATCATGCGGTGAGGATGAGAGTACACCGCGTGCAAGTCTTGTCCGTACACGGGGGAATGTGATATATTTTTTTTTGTGTTTGATGTGGCTGGGCCAGGGTGTGGAACTCTGGCATCACTACATATCCTGAAAGCACAGGAATCAAGCCTCATGTAGTTCTATGAAATATGATAAACCCCATGCAGGTCTGGTTCATACATGGGGGAAAGGGGCATTTTTTTAGAAGTGGCTGGGCCAGGATAGGGAATCCCGGCGTCGCTACGTATCCTGCAAGGGCAGGAATCAAGCTGCACGTAGTTCTCTAAAATCCGTGTAGTTTAACATCATGCCGTGAGGAAAAAGTATACACCTCATGCAGGTCTAGCCCGTACATGGGGGAAAAGGAATTTTTAACATTATTTTCATTTGGGAGTGGCTAGGCCAGGATAGAGGATCCCGACGTCGCTACATATCCTGTAAGGGAAGGAATCAAGCTGTATGTAGTTCTATGAAAGATGATACACCTCGTGTAGGTCTGGTCTGTACATAGGGGTATAGGGCATTTTAAAATCATCTTGTTCGTGCAATTTAACGTCGTGCGGTGAGGAAGAAATACTCTCAGTTTAGGTCATAAAGTTTGGAACGTTGGGTGCTTGACAGTTTAATGTCATGCAGCTCGGACGGAGAGTACACCCCGTGAAGGTCTGGTCCATACACGGGAGGAGGGGCATTCTTAACTCTTATTACCCGTGCAGTTTAACATCATGCGTTAAGGACGAAATACTCTTAGTTTAAGGTCATAGAGTTTGGACCATTGGGTGCTTGGCAGTTTAATTTCATACAGCTCAGGCGAAGAGTACACCCTATTTTTTTCCTGTCCATGCAGTTTATCGCCATGCGGTAAGGATGAAATATTCTTGGTCTCTATGCGAAATACTTCTTCAGGAATCTCGCATTGGTAGGAGCTGTGGTGAATTGCCCGTCCATGGAGATCAGGGCATATGCTCCATTGGAGTAGACCTTGTGTACAATATACGGTCCCTACCACTTGGGCTCTAGCTTTGGAGGCTTCTTTATGGGTATCATTGGGGCCCGGAGGACCAACACAAATTCTCCTTCCAAGAAATACCGGAGAAAAACCCTTTTTCTGAACGCTCATGCGATCCGGTTCTGGTACACTTCCAGATGGTGCACAATGCGCAACTGCTTCTCGTCTAGATATTCCAATTCACCTAGCCGCTTTTCTGATTTCTCATCATTGGATAATTGATCACAAATGGAAACGTGGAGCAAGGGTAATTGGAGATCAATGGGCAGGACCGCTTCTGTTCCATATACTAATGAGTACGGAGTAGCCCTAGTAGTGGTGTTGATTGTGGTTCGATAAGACCACAATGCATGAAGGAGTTTATCCAGCCACGACTTCTTGTCTTTGTCCACCATTTTATGGAGAATGTTGGACATGGTCTTGTTGAAAGCCTCTATCTGTCCGTTGGCCGCTGTATGGTAGCGGGATGAGTGGTTAGCCTTCATACCATACTAGTGGTATAGTTTCTCCAATTACGCGGAGCAGAAGTTAGTGTTGTTTTCCATCAGTATGGTATGAGGGACACCAAATCTAGTGATGATATTGGTCTTCACAAAGCTGACAATATTTTATGCCCCGAATTCCTTGAGGGGTATAGCTTCTTCCCATTTGGAAAAGAAGTCGGTTACTGTGAGGATATACATTAGCTGTTTGGCCGTGGTGGGAGGATATGGTCCCACGACGTCCATCCATCATATGGAAAATGGCCAGGAGTACTTGGCTTGATGAAGTAACTCCAGGGGTTGGTGTATGAAGTTGGCATGAATTTGGCATGAGTGGCATTTTGCGATAAAACTCTCGCAGTCTCTTTCCACTGTGGGCCAGTAGTACCCAAGCCTTCGAACCTGATGGGAAAGCTTGGTCCCTAGTTGATGTGCTCCATATGCTCTAGAATTTACTTAATTCATTACAGCAGTAGTTTCTTCTCCATCAATTCATCATAGGAGCACTTTGTCGAGGCCTCGTTTGTAGAGGACCTCTTGCTGACCCTTGCTTCCATATAGAACAAAGTTGATTGTCCTTATCCGTATTTTCTCTTGTTCAGCCCTGTCTGATGGAAGTTCTCCCTGTTGAAGGTAGTTTGCAATGGGGGTCATCTAGCCGGTGGTAGGAGCATATGGCTCGGGGACATAACTGACTTCGTGGATTTCTTCTGTCTTAGCTTGAACAAACGACAATACCATTCGACAGTGAGCAATACTGATAATCGTTTCATCCCAGTCTGGGTCAGCTTGGGCCGTGGCTGTGTTGGCTAATGCATCTGCCTGAGCATTCTGAGACTGGGGAACATAGTTCAATGTTGGTTCTGTGGAGAATTACACCATTAACCCTCATACATGGTCAGATAGGGGGATCAAATCCTCCTTTTTAATAGCATAGTCACCATTGACTTGCTTGATGACCAGCTCTGAGTCACCTTTTACCTTAAGGTGCTGTACTTGTGTCTGGAGTGTAAGCTCTAGGCCTGCAATGAGAGATTGATATTCCAGTCCATTTTTTGTACATCCCTCTGATAGGAGGAAGGAATATGGAAAAAATACCTTTTCTGGGGACATGAGTATTATCCCTAACCCACTTTGTTGAATCTGGGATCCTCCATCCTCTTCCCGTTTGGGCTTTAGGATGCACCGTCGAAGTACATTTCCAATGCTGGGAACTCCTCTTGAACCGAGAAGATGTCTTCATCAGGTAGCTCGGTGTCTAGTGAAGTTGTCCCTGTCGAAGGGTGATCTGCCGTAAAGTATACTAATTCCTGGAACTTGATGGATTTTTGAGTCACAAACTAGATGTCAAACGGTTGCAGGATGACCGCCCATCAGGATAGGCGTCCGGTTAGCATCGGGCGGCTGAGGATGTACATGAGTGGGTTACTCCATGAGATAAAATGGACTTCATGATGCTGTAGATAATGGCGTAGCTTTTTAACTATGAATACTAAGGCCAAATAGCTCTTCTCGATATTTGAGTATCAAGTCTCAGCATCAATCATGGTTCAATAGAGGTAATAGAGACTATTTTCACTACCAGCGTCATTATTTTGTGCGAGGAAGGCTCTCAGTGACCGTTCTAGGGCCGTAACGTATAGGATGAGAGGTCTTCCTTCAACCGGAGGCATGATCACTGGTGGGATTAAGAGTTACTTCTTCAAGTTGTTGAACGCCTCTTGGAAGTGATCCATCCATTGGTACATGACCACCTTATTCATTAACCTGGTGAAGGGAAAACATTTACCTGCCAAGTTGGCTATGAACCTCCTAATATAGGCTAGGTGTCCTTGGAATCCCCTCAACTCAGTGATATTTCGGGGAGGTGGCAATCCAAGGATAGCCTTTTTCTTCTCAGGGTCGACTTCGGTGCCACGATGGTGTACGACGAAGCCAAGGAATTTCCCTAAGGTAACCCCAAAGGCGCATTTCAAGGGGTTCATCTTCAAGCTATGCTGTCGGAGTTCATTGAAGACGGTCTCAAGGTCCGACAGGTGATCTAATCACTATCTAGACTTGACCAACAGGTCATCCATGTAACATTCAATGAATTTTCCTAGGAATGGTTTCAAGATCCGATGCATGGCACGCTGATATGTGGCACCAACGTTCTTGAGACCAAAGGGCATGACCCTATAAAAAAATACCCCTTGAGGGGCCCTGAAGGCAGTGGATTCTTTTTCTTCTCAGGCCATCCTGATTTGGTTATATCCATAATAGCCATCCATGAAGGATAGAGCCTCATACCTGGTCGTTTCATCGATTAATAACTCGGCGACTGGGACTGGGAAATCATATTTCGGGCAATGACTATTTAAATATCTGAAATCGATGCAGACATGGATTTGCCCATTCTTTTTCTTGATAGGTACGATATTGGCCAACTAGATGGGGTACTGGACTTCTCGAATAAAGCCTTATTTTATGAGCTTATCGACTTCAGCCTCTATCTTGGCAGCATGTGAGGGGTGTGTCCTTATGGTAGCCTATTTATAGCCTCGATGGTCTTCTGGCAGACCTAGGTGGTGTGTTGCCATTTCGGGATCGAGTCCTAGAATTTCTGTGTATTTCCAAGAAAAAAAAAATCCTGATTTTGCTTCAGTAAAAAGGTATACACCTCATGCTCTTCGGGAGACATGGCTTCACTAATGAGAGTGGGCCTTAGGTCTTCCTCGGTTCCCAGGTTTATTTCCCCGAGCTCGTCCACAGTGGTGGAGATACCTTCCTTAAATGTAAAAGGTGAATCCATGAGATATTCCCCCTCTTCTTCTCCCAAATCCTCATCTTCTTGGTCTGAAAAGGAGAGAGCTCCTGACATGGGTTCTTGGGAGTCCAGAGGCGAGGCATCGTGGGCGTCCTTACTCGAGTTTTCATCCATAGATTGGGGGTCAGTGGACGTTCCCACATTGTCACACTCGGCCGTTATAGATGAAGTCATGAGGACATCCAAGTGCGTGTCCAAACTTGAACTCCAAATCTCAACGTGGTTGATGGGAATGACATAATATCTGCCAAGCTGCCTGAGGGGGTCATCAGGAACCATTTCCAGGCCATTTTGAGCGGGGATCCAGTCGACACCATCGACCAAAGGCTTCTTTATATTTTGCTCATAGAAGCTGATGTCAATGTAATGTGACTCAGAGATCTCGAAAGGGGCCTTATCAGAGTGCAATGTTCCACTTTTTCCATTGACGCAGTACTTGATACATTTGTGGTAGGAAGAAGGAATAGCCATGTGCTTATGGAGCCATGACCTTCCTAGAAGGGCATTGAATGCTGTGCTCTGTCGGACCACCAGTAATTTTGTGTAGGCTATTAGGTCACCAAAATGTGTCCTTAGCTTAATTTTTCCCATTGGTTTCTGTTCATTCCTATCATAACCCAATAGAGTTGTGGCTGAGGGTACGAAATCATCCTCACCATATCCCAACTTGCGGAGTGTTCGTAGGGGAAGGAGGTTAACTCCAGAGCCATTGTCTATAAAGACTTTCTGGATCTCAATACCATTCAGCATTCCAGACACATATATTGGTCTGATGTGTCCTTTCATGATGGCATCTTCATCCTGATCGATGAAGGAAATCACCGTATTGCATTCAGTCGGGCCAGTCTCTGTCCGGTAAATCTCGATGGTAGCTACCTCGGCTTGAAACTCCTGGGGGCTGATCAAAGCCTCTATAAGCGCCTCCCTGAGGTCTGCCGACAAACTCAGGGCATACAAGATCTATAGATTGGCTAGTAACATCACCAGCTAATTAAGGATATCATATTTCCGCTCCAGCGGCCGGCGCTTCTCCGTTGGTGGGAGAGTCTTAACGGGTGCTTTGGGGACATGAGCATTTGACGAGGAGGGACTGGCTGCAGAGTCGGATGTCGATGGTGTTCCTGTGTTTTGAGGACTTGGCCCTGCCGGTTCGTTTGTGCGCACTAGGCGGCCGGACACGTGCTCCTCTGGTGGGTATCGCAGAAAAACAGAGCCAGAGTGGCTACTTGTGGGGGTGGAGGGGAATTCTTTCTCCTGTTGAGTCTATTTAAGGGATCTCCCATGGGTTTCCGCAATATTAACAGTTTGGGCTGGGGTCCAACCATAGGTTTGGTTTTGGTCGCGGCTGCGCCTCCCCTGGTATCCCCTACCTCTACGATTCCTCCTCCTGGTTCCTCGTGCAGGGAACTCAGGTTCGTAACCATACCCTTCGTCAGGGAATGATTCCATAAGATGGATGAAGTTAATAGAACCAAATATTGGATCTTCATCCTCTGAAAGGTCAACCTGGTCGGTTTTCCCTGATGGTGCCATTTGGTGGGTCGGTGCCCATGGTTCCAAATTCAAGGGCATATAATCTTCCAAAGTCGGGACTAACGTTGGCCCCGTTGTGGACTGATCCTCTTGCGATTGTTTCCTCCTTCGATTACGCCCAGATGACCGGCTCGTGGATGACTGTGAGGCCGATGCTGTCAACTGTGCGACATTAGGGGCTGTTGGCGGCAACACTGGCTGTCGTAGCTGAGCTCGGAGTATTCCCTAGGCTCGGTTAATAGTCTTCCAAGTCATCCAGTCATCAAATTTAGACCCCTTCTTTCTGGTGACTTTCTTCCACCCCTCCTCTTTGTCAGATTCGGTGGTAGAGATGCATGCCACATGTGATGGGGGTGGTCCCAGCTCAACATTTCCGGAGTCTACCATCCTTTGCAGGAGGTCTTTGAAGATGAAGCATTCTCGGATATTGTGCCCTAGTATTCTATGGTAGGGCCAGTAATCTGGCCTGTCCTCACAGACGACTTCTTCAGGTTTCCTCAGCTCTGGGAGGCGGAGCAGGTTACAATTCATGGTGGCAAGGAAGTAGCCGTGGACTTGATCATCTCGGAATGAGTACACTTTTTTGTCTTCATTCTTTAAACTAGTTCTGATTCGGTCCTCTCTGATTGTCCCATTTAGGCAGAGGCAGCCGCTGATATGCAGGAGGCCCTTGATGATTTGGTGGAGGCCTGAGCGGTGGAGCGGGCACAGGGGCTGGCTTGAGTGTGACAGCGGACGCTTCAGCTCTAGGGGCTCTTTTCGTATGAGCCTGCGAGGCTATTTGAGACTTCTAATTATTCCACTGCAGGGAGTCCTCAATTCTATGGGCAATGTCCAAGACATGGCAGAAGCCAGTGGTGCACTCCACTGGTATGAGCAGCGTTCGCAGCTCATCTTGAAGATTATCGATGCATATGGATAGCATCTCATCTTGAGGCATTGACCTGTTCAGGGAATAGGTCAGACCTTTCCATCTAGTGATGAAATCCGAGACCCTCTTGTTCTCCCTCTACTTGCAGTTCATGAGGTCTTTGACCGTTGTTTTAGGAAATATTGAGCTAAAGTGGAACAGGAACTGCTGCCGAAGGTCCTCCCAACTCTTTATTGACTGGGCTGGTAGACTCATGTACCAGACGAAGGAGGATCCTTACAAGGTCCGTACAAACCATATGATTTTCACTACTTCTTTTTGTTCCGATGTTCCCATCATAGGGTCGCAATAAGATGCGTAGTGCATCAAATGATGCTCTGGATTTCCCAATCCATTGAAAATAGGGAATACAAGGCTTCCAAAATTGGGTGGAGGTGGTGTGTTGGTCACCCAATTTGGGTAGGGTTTCCGTTCTGGCTGTATCAGAGCGCGTCGACCTTCCATTGCTTCCAGTCGAGCTATTAGTGCCTCGATGGTGTTGGTGAGACCCTGTTTTACATCCTGGTGGGCCCGGTCCGGGGTAGGCATAGCCCGAGGCATTGCCTAAGGATCCGGATTGGCCGGCACCAAGGGTGAATATTCTGTTTGGGGAACCCTCGGAGGGTTTAGGCATACTTCCTCCGGTTTCCTCCTAAGTGGAAGGAAATATTGGTATTCATCATCCACATTTAGGTAGTTGGACGGACCAGGCACCTCATTGGGCAAGAGCCCTGACCATGCTTTGTTTGTCGGGGAAAGCCTTAGCCATTGAGGTGCACTTACTGGGAGTTCATGATGTGGCTCCTCCTGGGATGCACTTTCAATAAGGAGATTCCTCTGGAGTAGATCAGCGTTAATCCGACTCAATTCTTTCACCTCTTCTTCCTGTTGAGAGAATCTCTCTTTGAGCATAAGTGGATCATTTTTGTCAATAGAAAGAGGCGGGTTAAGGGTAACTAGTCCTTTATTCTTATCCTTATTGTAAGCACGCTGGGTAGGCGGAGGAGGGTTGGCTGGAAGGACGGGCATATTTAGGGAAGCCCTCTAATTTCGGGTGTGCACACCTAGTGGTTCGTTGTGAGTCACAGACTGACCAGAACCGTCATCTCCTGATCCATTCGGATTTTCATTTTCCCCGGTGTCACCCGTGGGGTTAGCCTCTATGGAGTTAATGAATGCGTATTGCGGGGTGGAGGGGACGTCATCTTCCAAATAGGAAGAGGATCTCCAATGTATTCTGACGGAATTCCCTTTCATGACCTGGGATTTCATTCGAACTTCTTGTCAAAGGGTGACGAGGAGAGTTCATTGATGCGACCTTATGGTGCACATTCCTCTCAGAGGGGATGATGATTAAAATGACGGGATAGGACGGGAACCTTCTATTCTGACTATCCTCCCTATATGAGAGAATACTGATTATCGTGGGGGAGGTTGTTGTTGAGGGGGTAATAATACCCCTAGCCTTGAGGGCTGGGGTTGGCTACGTTCCTTGGACGTTGAGTCTCCTCCCGTTTTTATTGGTCTTATAGGGGAATGTTTTGTTAAAAAATCCCCCAGCCCTATACGATGGGGTTGACCATGGATGGAGGCAGTGGCTGCTGCTATCATGACCTACCTGATTTTGCATACCCCCATTCGGGGGTGAACCAGATTTGGTTCCAAATTTACCTGTGGATCAATCCCTTCTGGGGAGGCAGACAAAGATTGTTGATTTGAATCTCTTAGGAGAGAGGCCTGTTGTATGCTCTCGGTGGTCTGATTCAGGATTTCTTGAATGGCTAGTTCCTATCGGGCCTGCCGCTTCTGGGACTTACTCAAGGCCTGACTCTGTTGGGTGTGTTGCTTTTCCTGAAAAGGGAGACCGCTCGATTGCTGTCTTGACATGATGACATTGAAAGACACCATGCTAAACAGGTTCTTCTAGGCAGGGAGTGGAGTGAAATGCATAGCTCCGTGTTCCCCCGATCCCCTGATATGGACTCCCGTTGGAGCGTCACTAATGAGGCAGCGCAGTTGGTGCAGTGCACAGAGGCAGGCTATCTCCATGTTCCCTTTGCGCCTCTAGGGTCGCTGTTGCCGCACCGAAGGAAGGGCCTCCAGGTCGATGTGACGCAGGATGTATCCTATCGTCTTGAAGTGGTCTACATACCCTTTATAGGACATGAAACTCAATTTTAACCAGCGAAGGGTTTTACATATATTATGGTGGATGCTGTGCACACATTCTTCCGACAACTCTCTGGGTATGTCGAACTGAGAGGCGGTCATGAGCGAAAAAATGACTGGAATATCATTTTTGGCCATTCGTTTCCTCATGTGCAACATGTCGTCATACTCCTCCTCTAGTGATTCCTCTACCTGGTCAGCCAAACTGAGGTGCTCACTGATAGTGTGGTCAGACGTAGTGGGACTGCTAGGTGCTGAATCATCATGTGGGCGATTCCAAGGTTGTTTAGAATATGAACGCAGCCCTGGACCGTCTCCTGATTGAAGAAGGATATTTTTAGTGACTAGCTGGGAATCTGACATGCTCGATCCCGTCCTTATAAGTTCCTCAGCATACGAGGGTTTTTCTGTGCTTGATTCGGCAGGGGGAGGACCTTCCTAACGATATGATATGTCACCGTGGAGAGGACCTCTGCAATGATGGCCGTAATAGCGAGGACTACCATTACTGCTTGATGCTTCACTGCATAGGGTACTTTTGCAGTGCAAAACCTGGGGAGGACCTCCAAGGCGTGTCGCAGCAAGAGGAGGACCTTCTGGCTGCGTAGCATCGTTATGGATAGGGCCTTCACAACAACTTCTATCATGGTGAGGATGACCATCATGGATTGACGTTCGATGTGCATTTTGGGGAGGACCTTCAGGATACACTACGACAAGGGGAGGACCTTCTGGTTTCTTGGGGCCAATGTGGGGAGGACCTTCGCAATTGTGGCTGTGGTGGCGAGGACTACCATCACAAATGCTATAATGGAGAGCACTACCATTACAGCTGCCGCAGGGAGAATATCTATGGGATACACCCTGGGGAGGGTCTCCATAATGTACCGCAATGAGGGGAGGGCCTTCTCGTTTCTTGAAGTCTCTACGTGGAGGACCTCCATTATCAGGGTGGCGAGGACTACCACTGTGATCTGATGCTCGGATGTGCAGAGCGTTGTTGCAACGTAACCCCTGGGGAGGACCTTCAGGGAAGACCATGACAAGGGGAGGGCCTTCTTGTCATGATGAGACGTCACTGCGTGGAGGGCCTCCACAGTTGTGACTATGATTGCGAGGACTACTATCATAATCTGTGGTCCCACTGGATAGAGAGTGTTTGCAGTGTATACCCAGGGGAGGACCTTCAGGGTGGACCGCAGCAAGTGGAGGGCCTTCTTGATGCTTGATCTTATGGTCACGTGGAGGGTTTCTGTGACTCGCATCAAAAGAGGATCTCTCATGATCAATCGTTATATTCCTGTGGGGGAATCCCCCAAGGGTGCTCTAGGGAGGGCCTTCAGAGCTACTGGTAGCGACATTACGAGGAGGACCTTCGCAACTGCTACTGCCACTCCCATAATATGGTAATGGGTGGGTAGGGTTCTGATCCTGCGATGTGTGCTTAGCGGCATTGGGAACCCCAGCTTCCAGTAGAGAAGAGTCGTGAACCCACTCTTTATTTTCTGGATGCCTTTGGCACATTCAGGGCGCTCTATTGCGGGCAGTACGGACCATCTGTGGTTGACAACGACCTTCACCTTTGGGTCCCTATATAATTGGGTCCCGTGACATTGTCAGGATACACCGACGAAAATATTGACTTTTAGCAGGGATATATGCCTGATCTGGAGCATCCACCATGATGGATGGGTGTCCCCCATTTGGAACGAGTAAAGCTGCTCGATCCGGTTGCCCTTGCATCACGGAATATGGCTGGTGACCCTCCTGGGTAGAAGCTGGGATGCAGATCTGCACCGAGGCGGATATCTCGTCTCTTAGATGAGTCGCCTCAATTAGGGAGACGGGCTCACGAGCCCAAGTCCTTGCTGTTGCCACTAATGCAATTACATTCTGGCAAGTCTGCAAGATATGATCTGGGATCGATACCTGCCCCTTCATCATTGAAAGGATATGTAGAGAGACATCTTTGGTTGGAACGGGTATGAAGACCCATTCTGGTATCAAAGTAGGAATATCCTGCTCCGGTCCTCTGGTGGTCAGTGGGTACTGAAAATTCTCCTGTGTCGGGGTAGGTGAAAAAATATTCCCCTGTACCAGGATATGCTGATTTATCTCTCAGTGTGCCGCCACATCGGGGTGCCAGACTTTAATTACATCCACAGGGAGCTGGCCCTGCATTTTTTGGTTTCCCGCCGTATCGAGTCAGTGGCCTTTGTTGGCGGGGAGACAAGACCGCCCATGAGTTTCCGCCCCATCTGGGTGGCGGGATTTGTTGATCGCCACCATTCCGGGATGGTAGGCATCAAGAGGTCCTACTAGGAGCTGGTCCTGCAGACGTTGGGTCACCACCACATCAAGCTAGTGGGCTTCACGACCCTAGGCAGGGAGAGGTGTCTGCCGGGTAAGTGCCGTCCTGCATGAGCGATGGGCTTGATGGAGCTTGGTGGGGATGTGCACTGACTCATATGATGCCTCCATGTCTAGATGGCGGGCTCGGTAGGGGCTAACAGGTGTAGGTTCCTATTCATGGTATGTCTCCGTGGCTGAGCAGTGGAGCTCCTCCTCAGGTACCAGGGTGATGACTGGTCCCTGATTGTACGTCTTCCGCCCTCGTCGGGCGGTCCGAGGGGCCGGAGCTCGGGGAGCGTGGGCCTGAATCCTTGGGGATACATCCTCCTTCCCGTGAGGATGTTGAGTCGCGGAGTGACCATGATGACTTCTTTTAGTGGGGGCCTTGGAGTGGAACCCCCGTTCGGCAGGGATGAAGTCCTCAGCGTCGACCTCATCCGCCTCCCTAAGATAAGGGAGGTACACATTGCCCCATTCTGGGGACAGACTCCCAAAACAGTTCGAGACAGCAACATGGGCTGTTTAGATCTGCCTTTGCGGCCACTACTGGGCAGGAGGCCAGTGAGTTCTGGCAGATTGGAGGGCGTGCATGGCCGCCTCCACCGTTGAGAGAGTACTGTTCAGGTGGTACTCTCGAATCAGCATGTTTGAGACCCAGTGTTGAAGATGCTGGGTGGGTGACGAGGTCCTCCGCAGGTGAGGATGTTCGGTCCTTGCGTTATTGGAAGCGTGCACTTGTGAGTTCCTTTGCGATGCCATTGGATTGAAGGGAGTTCTGAAGGTACCTGTAAAACATTTTAACAAATACAAACGGCAAACCCGTCAAAGCAGCATCTCATGATCCCATGCGTAACTAATGACCTTGCTTGGCCCTCCTTGAGAGTATAAGGGGGAACATGGTGAGATTAGGTTGAATACTTCATGTTTGGTGAAAGATTCACATCGGGTTCACCATTTTTTGTTTTGATCTGTTTCCCTTCAGAGAAGAGATGGAGGACCAACAAGCCCGACCGTCGATCTTACGGATGGCTGAGCCCCGATTGATTGCTAAAGTCGGGTATGACGGTCTTCGTTTCGAAATTTCCAACAGTTCCATATCCAACGATATGTGGACATTCTTTCCAAAGGTAGGTGTCTTCTAGGTGGTTTGGTCAGCGATGCTTAAGAACTCACATTGGTCGAGAGGATGAGAATTCAGGCTCATCGCACCCTTTTGGGGGGAATTATTGCTTGTTCCGGGACTCTCTTATAGATTTAAGACGTATTTATATGTTCACGAATCATTGGTTTATACCCAAACATAGTATCCACATATTTTTCCTAGTTGGAAATGGTTAGCTGAACACAAGGATTCAGAATCATTCATGCCTGAGGTTTACCATCCCTCGTTGGATTAATGACCCCGTGGAGTAGGGACTCATTGAAGAGGCACTAAGGGTGGTGCGGTGAACCGACATAAAGATAATCAGATCAATCATTTGTTGGGATTGAACCTCTTGGAGGCTTCCTATGTACCCCACCTAGGAGGGAGGGATCAAATTCCACATAGTTCTCATAGGAGTGTCAGAGAACCGATGTGAATGTGGACCCAGGGGTCCGATGGTGGTCGAGCTTGAACCTCTTGGAGGCTTCCTGCGTACCCTGCCTAGGAGGTAGGGATCAAAGTCCATGTAGTTCTCATAGGCTTGGGGATTACACTCTGAGGTGGCCCATAGGAGGATTTCATGGTCGATGCTTACTCTAAGCCCACATGAGTCATGCTCGGTGTGAGAAACAAGAGGCAGTAAGGACCAGAAAATCACGTCGCGAAAGGTGCGTCTGTGAGAAGTGGAGTGGGGATTACGCATAGAGCAGCCCATAAGTCCAGGGCTTACTCCTAATTAGATTCCTAGGCGTGAAAAAGTGTAGTAGGAGAGAGAAAAGGGGGTGCTCTTGTGCTCATATCCTCTCTTGCAGTGCATGAGGGCTTCCTTCTGATCGGTGTTTTACTACCCGCGAGAATCCCTTAATGAGTGGAGGGGCAGAAAGGGGACTCCAGAGCTCAGACTCCACATTACCGTGGGAATGTGAACCCAGGAATGCTTCAGGAATCTGCTCAAGGGTCGGGGAAACCCCTTTGCCTCTACTTACCATGGGTATGTGAACTGAAAATGGCGTGCTGGCGCACTTGAGGGTTACACCACACGGATCCGGTGGCTCCGGTGGAGGCCTCGGCTTGGGGCTGATGAATAGGCCAATGAGGGAGTCACAGAGGATTGGGCCAGATTAGATGGATTTTATCTGGATCGTGGAATGGGAACTCCAAAGGATTTGGCGAGCCACATGGGGGTATGGGTAGTGTCGCCCTTCACATAGGGAAGTGCTACGCGGTTGGAGAATCCATCCGCGAACCAGATAATTATTGTCACACTCAAGTATAGGCTCTCAAAGTGGTCAATAATGATGAAAGGTGTCACTTATTTCATCATGTAATTCCTTTAATAAGTTGCGCTAATGGGTTTCGGCATCAGAAGGTCCTCATGTGTATCCTTGAGGGTTGGGATCATACCGTGTCTATGGTTTTCCCTAGAAATTGTGTTTTCCACTTGATATTGAAGGTGTCGAGTAATCAATTTCATTTCATGATCCACATAGGTCGTTGCTATAGCTGAGGCTCTATAACATTTACATGAAATTATTATGACCTCAGGTTAAGGTGAATGTTTTTGAGAACAATATCTACTGGCACATGGAAAAAATAAACAAGGTTTCTGACCCGTGAAACATACTATATAAGAGTGCACGATCAATAAATTTATTTAACAATTATTTCCCAATCAAAGGATAAAAAGTGGTCCTTTTTTCTACATGTGAGAGGTTCAATGCCATTAAAGGATTCAATTTGGGTCTACCCGTTTTTATTTTAGAAATGATATGTGGGACAACACTTTATTTTGGAAGTCTTAGTACATTTTCACAAGAATTCATGTTAGTAGGTTTCATCCATGGAAAAACCCAATGGATCCCCCATCAGTGATGAGCCACAAGACTACTTTCCAAAGGTATAAGGTAACTAGGGTATCTTCCAAATGACACTTAGGAACTCACATTGGTTTAGAGGATGAGTGGTAAGCCTCATTACACCTTTTTTGGGGGAATTATTTTATATTTTAGAAATCTACTTTAGATTCAATATATATTGATGAATACTTATCAATCCCCAATATGGGATTGGTTTCCCATATTCCAATGACTTTATTGGAACCATGTGTTGATGAGAAAAATTGTGTGTATCACATGTTCTCATTTATTCTCTTATCTATTTATAATAGCTTGGTTTTTGTCCATATTTAGGTACTCGAGAGTTTATCATCATCCAAAAATGTGGTTGGTATTTTGGAATTGGGACTAGACCTCCAAGAGGTGTCCTACATATCTTATGGAAAGAAGAATCAAAACCTACATAGTTCTTATAAGGCATATGTGTCATAAAAGGTGAGACAAAAGAGGTATTAATGAGACTTATGCATATGGGGGATACACTAATATAATTCATTGAGAGTATAGAACTATTAAAAAATAAAGAGGATTTTTTTAAAACATACATATTAAAGGAGTTCCATTTGGGGGAATTTTCATCATGCTGATAGTATAATTATCACCAATCTCTAATCCCACATGATTCATTGTTAGTGTGATAAACAAGAGATAGTGAAGTATTGAAAACATTACATGAGTGCATAAGATTTAATTGTATAGGGATTAAAAACTGGGGATTCCCTAGGATGCTTCATTGAGAATATAACACTTTGAAAAGGATAAGGATGTCGTCATGGATTACACCTAAGGTGGATTTCCATGTTGGAGGTATTTTGGTATGGGACTTACACACTAAGGTCTCCCTAATATCTAAATGGGGTTTACACAATGAGTTTGCCTTGATATTTGAGTGGGGCTTACACAATAAGAATTCCATAATATTTTATTAGGGATTTTATAACATCAATATCCTTTTACATATATTATTATATGATTTTAAGCACAATTAACCAATAAATACAAGCCAAGGATCATAAAGTATAATGTCTTTGGAATATTTGATATATAATTAAATAGCATGAAACAAAAATAAAAATATCGTTTATTTAATCTTGATAATGAGATCCTAACTTCCATTGAGACTTTACATCTACATAGGATAAGATGGGTAATACATGAACAAATCTATTATCCAAAAATCCTAGTAAGGGAATAAACATATAAATAAATCATAACACATGGGTTAGACGACATAACATGATAACATAAAAAAGTAACATGAATAAACATAAAGATTCATAACATATATAACATGGTATCATAGGAAATTGGAAAAAAAATAAAACATGACATAATAATGAGTCAAGGATAACTTCTAAGACCACTGCACATGGAGAATCTTGATTCAAGGATTACTTCCAAGGACATTGCACATGGAGGACTGAGTCCCATAAAGGAATCAGGTTTAGTCCTTCTCCCAACATGACATCTCATGAGAATAAACATTAACCAATGTATTGGATTACTATTTAGGAACACCCATCATAACATGTTCATGTATATGTGTTCCACGTGAATAATCAAGCATAAGGGTTACCCATGAAAAAGATTGGCTATCATAGTCATGTCACAAGGCATACAAAAGATAATATCATAATGGTGTCTATGAAAGAATGTATCTAAATAATAATTATACATTAATAAGGTAAAAAAGGCATATATCATGACAAATGATTTCAAATTGATGTGAAAACATGTAAGAATAGTGTTTAAGAAACATTAGAAATGAGACATTTTTAGTGTGGTTTAAGGAAAATATTAAAGAGAATTTAAAGCGTAATAGGAAACATATTTTATATAAAACCAGAAATGAACCAAAATATATTTTCATGTTAAAATTATTGATTTTATAAGAATAATGGGGGATTAAAATAAATTATGTATGGTACTTGAAAATGGGTAAGAAATTGGGCAGTTCCATTTAATTGGGCTAACTTATCAAGAGAAATTGATAAGGTAACCCTATATAATATATATTTCCCCATCAAATAAAGAATTACCAAGATAGGTAAATATGTTTGAAAAATACACACATAATGTATGAGTAGTACCTAATAATAATTAGTAATTACATTGGGATAAATAGAGAGAAAGCTTAACTTGAAGAGAAAATAGTGGTTCAGAGATAATCCCTTACATTATATCCTGAAGTGTTATGAACTTACAATTAATATACTAGATAATAAAATTGAATTCATTAATAATTTAATTTATAACTTATTAAAAATTAAGTTGATTTATTATAATTTTATTAAGTTCATTTATAACCTTTTTGATGAGTTATAAGATACAATTTCATTGTTTGGGAGTGTTCATTTCCTTGGTTTTCATGATTGCTTCACTTGTATACATATATTAAGGATCATGTAAAATCCAAATAGTTTTCCAGAATTGAAATTATATGTTATTAATTAACATCCAAAAGATTAAATGGTCTTATATATCATTTTTAGATACAATGATGATTCATTATATAAAATGTTAACGATAAATGTTTAGATTATTTGGGTATTTTTTCAATCATCACACACTAGTTTTGTTTTATTAATTAATATTATTCATAGATACTTGTAATAGAACATTAAATAAGATGTAATAAATATATAACAATATTTTGTAACTATAAAAATGGTTTTATAACCAACCTTGAAGGCAGAATTGAAAAACAAAAACTCATCGTCCATGAAGGCGGTAAATCAGCACCTCACAAATGATGTTTTCATTTTTAGAATAAAAGTATAGGGGAAGAGAATTAATGATGGGTTATTCCATTAAAAAAAATTAAATTATAGCCATAACACCATGAACCTAGATTCCCGGATCTAGTGCATTATTTTAATACATTTCCATGATTATAAGGAATCAAATCCCAAAAGACCGATCATTTTCACAGTCTTAGAAAACATATTATATACATGAACATTATATTATAATTAAAAGAATAAAATGAAACATAGATATTTCTTTATAAATTACATTATTCTAATAGTTTAACACATAATACCAATCATAAAACACTTCTTGAAATCCTAGGAAAATAAAACATAAGAAAGGAGAGAGCTCAGATGCTCAGTAAGGATAAAAATCATAGCAAAAGCTATCATGAATGACCATAAACATTCATAGAAAGGTATAAAACTGAAACAAAAGCCTTTTAAACATAATCTTCAGTATATTATGGCAATAATTGATCAACTATTTCCATTTAAACATTCACATGGATATTATACTAGTCAAATAATCACATGTAATATCAATTACTAATCTCATAATGTGGGAATGCATAATGCCATACATACTATCAAGGCCTCATGCCAATACCATATGGGTAAGAAGTTTCTCAAAACCCAAATTAGTTTGTCTCATGAGAACTATATATGCATTGAGGGGATTTCATTAACCAGTCCCTAACCCATAGGGTTTTTATTAACTGGTCCCCAACCCATAAGGATTTCGTTAACTGGTCCCCAACCCATATGGATTTCATTAATCATCCCCTAACCCATTTCTTTCTAAGTCCTACGAATTCCTCATTTGAAAAGGACAAAACATAAACATTTGTATTAAAACTAGTATATGAAATGTTATTACTTTAACCATAAACCATGAATGGTATCAAAATATCACATCTATAGTTAAACATAACATAAACTCTTCAATACAATAAGGAGGATTGTATAATAAATAAATCAACCTCAATTAAGCATAATATTCAACAAAGGATGTTTACATAGTTAAAATAATCCAAAAAAATCATTAATAATCTTTGAAATAAATATTCCTTTTTTTAATTTCGTCTTTTTTACTTTGAAATCATTTAAAATCCTACACAATTATAAAAGAAAACATTTATTTTAAAAATAACCTTATATGCTTATAAGGGAAGCTTCAAAATGTTAAGGCATCATGATGGTGGAAATATCCGCTTGTACTGTATAAGTTTAAACAAATTATTTCCTTAATTTGTTGAAAAGGTCATAAAGTACCTCATTTAGAAAATAATGGAAATATTCCTTTCAAAACATTTAAAAAAGTCATACATGGGAAAAAATTACTATAAACAATTGTTGATAATACTTTGGAAAACATTTTAAGAAGTATTGACATGGATGATACAGATTTCATAGTAGATACTTACATATAAACAAGCCTGAATAATGATGAGATTTTAAAATTAACCATTATGTAAAACCTTAAAAAGATTTATTTTTGAAAAATTTGAATGAAATTAAAAATAGACATAAAATGTTTTTTATAATAATTTATATACATATAAATAAATATGTATGATAATATCAAGATTATTGAAATGGAGAAAGGATTAATTCCTTAAACATTGTATCCCATACCACTTTGAACATTTAAATCACAATCATGATATCTTTAAATGAATATTTAAATACCATGAAGACAAATTTATTATGATATTAAATATAACAGGGGAAGTACATACACCACACATAATAAATAGGTAGTGAACGTGGATTATATATCACGAAAATTAAAAGTGAGTTGGAATTCCCTTACCTTAGGTCCAATACTCTCTGTACGTATCTGAAAATCCTAAACATATTATTAACTTATACCAGAATTATAATAATATTTTTGATATCATATATGAGTCATTTATGACTTTATTTCACATGTTTATTAATAATTTCTAAGTTAAAGCAACATTTCAAGTAATAATCGCTTTCTTTATCACACATGTTTTGGCTTGTTATTTTTGATCGTATTACTTAGATCATGATTTACTTAATTCTAGAATGTATAACATAATTTATATATAATATATATTCAGAATATAAATATATATAATAGATTGATATATGAAATGGAATACACCGTTCATGGAGATGGTAGGCCGAAAGTACGCATGAATGTTGTTTCCCTTTTCTTGTCATGTTGAATGGAAGTAAGTGAATGATATATATGTACACAAACACACACACACACACATTATTTTATTAGTGTTATTATTTCATATATTTCATACTTACTCATAATATATAATTTTATAATCATTCTTGGATGATGAACGTGGATGATGAATCTCATCACGTTGTGAAAATGGTAAGCCGTACGTACACACGAGCAACAATATCATTTTCTTAATGGTTTAATGGTATAAAATTGGATAGAATATGAATTTTAAAGATAAAATATAGTGTTATATTCATTATTTACATCATTTATATTCATCCTTAAATAAATTGAAATAATGTGTACATGAAAAACAGTTTACACCACGGTGTGCATACGATAATCCATATGTATGCACACATGGTGGTATTTTTTTCATAGGATAGGTCAAAAGAGGAATATTGTTTTACCAAACATCTCATAAAATAGTAGATGCTGGATTTATTAATTTATTATGGAAAAAAAATATAAATAGGTAGTATAATAAGAAAAGAAATTGATTTGAATTGGTAAAACAATTACCTCTTCTTTGAGTGTCTCCTCTTGATTTGCACAAATGGACTTCATATTTTGGATTTATAGCCAAATTATGGACTCTAGGATGAAGTGTGGGATTTTTGGAGAGGAAATGGTTAGGGTTTGGCGGATACAATGGGTTTTAGAGGTGTGAATTAAAGATAAGGTGAAATGACCTTTTATAGGAGAGGTGTGGGGAACTTTTGGAAGATCTTAAAATATTAATTTATTATAAATTTATTTTCGGTTTAAAATATCTCCAAAGTGATATATTTCAAGGATAAAATGAGTATTATTGAAATCCCATCAAATAATGAATTTTAGACAGGTTTAGGTCATAAAATTAACCTTTTATTTTGGATTTAACCCGTAGTTAAACAGTTTAACTCTTACCACGTCTTCTTATATTTTTACACTATAGGGTTAATATAATTACTATAAAATGCCAAACATTCATGAACCAACCCAATTTAACCACGAACCGATCACCTAATCTGGTCTTCAGCATGGAACGAAGGGTGTTCCCTATCCCCATGAGATAGAAACTAGTGTCGGGCATCAAAATAAGCAGTTGTAAATGATTTAGCCCAGAAAAGTAAAAGATAGATAAATAGAGTAAATCAGTAAAAATAGGCAAACAATTAAAGAAGAGGATAAAGTAAAGATAACAAGCTATACATACATCCATGTGACCCCATGGGTCACCTCCAACGTAGAACCACAATCCCAGAATTGAACCTGCAACTAAAAATAAAAGTAGGCGTGAGAAACGAGATGCTCAGTTGGAATGCCAAAATATAACAACATCCTATGACCCTACCATTAATAAGAAATCAAATCATTCCAATTTAAAAATAATATATAATAAAATAAGTTTTCCTTCTTTTCAAGTTCAAGTCACAAGGTAATATTTTATAAGAAATTGATTCTATTCCACTACATTTTCAAAATAAATTCCAAGAATACATAGACATTTCCCACTAAAGGAAAAAAAGAAAAGTTTGGATTAAATTATAGTTTTTCACAAATGAGACATCAAGAATGAAACAACTAAAATGATAATTTCCATCACAAGAATCATGTCATAAAGGAGCACCATGGGAAATACCTATAGGTAACTAGAACAAGTGGGACCCTAGAGACCTCGTACCTTGGTGAAACATGGATTAGAAACCACGAACCATAGAAAAGTGGCTTAAAAACCACGAAACTCATAAAATGTGGCTTAGAAACCACAAAACTCACTAATTCATATGTTTAGTTAGTTTTGATGTTTCAATCCTTCTATAAGAAACTAGGACGAACCCCTGCTGTTTCTTCTAGCATACTAGTCCTTGTCCACCCAGCTAGATACCCATGTTTCCCATTGTGCTATATTTCAAGTGGTGGTGAGTCTTCTTTATCAAGAAAACATATAATTACATAAAAAATTATTTATCCAAAACTCATTCAACCTCTCACCACCATTCTCCCTCCTTAAGCGCATTTCCCCTCTTTCACGTCACACAATGAATCAGCCTCAACATTAGGCACATAATAACAAATTCAACATACAAATCATTTTACAAAACCAAGGGGTATACTATAAGAGGGGTTTTCCAGTTTTACAAACCATTTTCAAGGTGTCAAATGGTCTTTTTTGTTTTATAAAGAATAGTTTTCATTTTATAAAACATAACCACCCAAAATCTTTCCAAAACCTTTTAAAACCCCAATTAAATAATTAATGTATTACATATTTAAAAATAAGCTTGAACTCTTGCTTACAATGATTCCATCTAATTATGAAAGTCAAACCAACATATGACCATGTGTTCATAACAAAACTCATATTTATAATATTCATTACCAATTAAAAACCACTTAGGAAATCAATTTTCAAGAAAAATCACTTAAGTCCAAATGGGAATTAGTAATACATTACATTTTCCAAAACAAAGGCAGAACCATTACTAGAAACTGCACCCAGATTTCATAGCATGTGTACATAGAATATATATAACATGTTTTTAAAACAAGAAAGCAATTATGAAATTCAAACTAAAGGTATAGACATAAGGGACCTATCTCAAACATGTCACTATTTTCCGAAGACCACTCAAACTGACCCTTAGTGCATACACACAAATGAATTTACATATACATATACATACATACATACATACATACATACATACATACATACATACATACATACA
This sequence comes from Viscum album, assembly GCA_963277665.1. Taxonomy (NCBI): domain Eukaryota; kingdom Viridiplantae; phylum Streptophyta; class Magnoliopsida; order Santalales; family Viscaceae; genus Viscum; species Viscum album. The sequence continues at coordinate 1,457,555,389 of OY728131.1, read as the reverse complement.
TACATACATACATACATACATACATACATACATACATACATACATACATACATACATACATACATACATACATACATACATACATACATACATACATACATACATACAGATATATAGATATATATATATATATATAAACCCCTAGCTGCATTGCACATTTTCCCCACTCCATGAGGCAATATATACAAAGTGGGAATATATATATAGACACACATACATGCCTTACCCTATGCATGTATATGTAGGAAACCTCAACACACGCTTCCCAAAACCATCACATTGAGGTCCAACGCACTACACATACAATTTAATAAAACAATTTAACATATAAACAACATATAAAACATTTTAAAATAGCACAACAATGATTTTCACCAATATCACACTCAATTTAATGTAGGAAAATAAACTTTAAAAATCAATTGCACACTTAATATTTTTAAATAACACTTTCACACTACACATGAAATTGAACAAATCAATAAAACAATTTATGAAACACCTCCAAATCAGCACCACTAAATTTACTCTAAAAACTCACCCGATTTCATAACAAAGCACTACTTAATAACCATCCACAAGTCATAATAATAGAAAAACATGATTCATATAATTTATACAACTTAAATAAACCATTTACACAATTTTTAAAACATACTAAAAATGAATAACAAGGATTAAAGGAACAACACACCCAAATACATATTGAGAACCAATTTTCAAGCCAAACATACACAAAAAATCATTCAAAACCTAATTTTCATCACCACAAAATCATTTAAAACAATTTCACAGTCAAAGGAGGCGCTTTCATTATTAGAAGGACCACTAAAAGAGTTTATTAAATATTTTTAAAACATGTCACATGAAATTAAACACATAAAATCCACATAAATCTTCTTTTATGAGAAAACACATATCGACGCTACACTAAAGCTCAAACTTCACAATTTATAAAATAATACTAAACAAATCAACATGGTTTTTCATCAAAAATTGCACACATATAGTATAAAAATTCTACTAACCAATAAAATTGGTATTAAACCTCATACAAAACCAATTTTGTAGTGAAAAAACTAATAAATAGACATGAAAAATTAATCAAACTCGCAAATTAATTTTCCAAACAACAAATACATACGGAACCACATACCTCAGTGTAGATAAACTTCATAAACTTGGTGAAAAACTTCAATTTATCAGAAGATGAACCACAATAAACTCCTATTGAATGACACAACCTAGAAATCAAACGAAAAACATCAAACCTGAACTGAACACTGGGCTAAACCCGAATCTGATAACCCACCAACCGAAGAAACCAACCAACGACGAGGAACACACCTACAATGAGGGTGAGACATGATAATAAAGTAAGAGAGAGGGTCACCTAAGGTGAACCACACACTAGGGAGTTCACTAGAGGGTCCGACTATGCAGGAGGGGTGCAAACAAGGGAGAGTATGAGGCGATGTGAGGCGGCACGAGGAAGGGACCATGGGAGGTGCACGCTGCTTGTTGGATGAGAGGAGGTGCACTGGCTCAGTTTGTTGAAGGGGGAGAGGAGGGCGCCGGTTATGGTTAGCAGGGGGGATGAAGTGGCAAGACCCAAAGGAGGAGGAAGGGGTGTAGCGCTTAGGGGAAGTGGAGAAGGAAGAGAGAAATAAAGAAAGAAAAAAAAAGAAAAAAAACCAAAAAGGAAAAAAAATAAAATAAAATAAAATTTAACCTAAAAAAAACTTACCAAATTAAAATAATAATAATTATTATTATAAAAATAATTTCCTGACAATAATAATACTAATTGTAAATTAATTAAATATTAACTATAATGATAAAATCAATGATGTTAACATTGATGACTTAGTTTAAACATTACAGTAATAATAATAATTAATTTGTGCATCTCATATTATAACATGAAAATATTAATAACAATTTAATAATAATTATATTAATAAAAATTTTTGTGATAATGATATTATTAAATTTTTTTAATAATAATAATAATATTATCTATATATTATTATTATTTTTATTATTATTATGTTTTAAATATTTTATTCATTTTATTCTCACAAAAATTTGATTATTTTAAGCAGTGGGCTACTGCAAGGGGAATCGGGTCAACAACATGGTTACCACCAACTGTGTGGTGCCCTAAAACTGGTCCAAAACTGATAAATATTATTAATCTTCAAAAATTTCAAATTGAGACCCCAAACTCAAATTTTCCAATGATGTGAGACCGTAGGAAGAATAAAAAAAAGAGTCTGAGGTCAGGGTGTGACACAAACAAACCCCAATGGGATCATTTATAAAATATTTAACATTATAAAAGTTACTTTTATAAATTGTATTCTTTTATGACTTTTATATCATTTAAAAAATAGTATTTATTTTAAAATATAACTTATATCAATTTTAATATAATTAAATATTTTCATTTTTAAAAATATAACACCAACAAGCTAACTTCAAACCAATAATTCCAATATTTCAATAAAATGTATAAGTTTTCTATAAAATTAGTGGATTTAATTAAATATGTAAAATTATATTTATTTTAATATTATTAATATCTTTTATTTGATTTTTTCTTTAATAAATCAAATACTCTATCATCATTATTTCATAATTAAATATAATTATTTAATATCAAAAAATTATAAATAAATTATCATGATGTAGATGAATTTATTATATTTCTAATGAATATTTATAGTCTAATTTATATTATATATAACCATATATTAAAAATTAATTAGTTATTAAATTTTGAATTTGACACCTTTAACTCTCCTTTAAATAAAATATTATAAATGTCTTAATCTAACACAAGTGTCTTAAAAAAGATCATATTTTTGACATAATGTTTATTTTGGTCGAAATATAATTATCCATTTAAATCAAGACAAGTGTTAGGGTAATTTTATATTATTATAATATTATTTTTACTTTTAATTACAATATTTACCTTTAACCGTTGTAAATAAAATTTAAAAGTTACTATTCACAAAAAATTATTTTGATCCTATTAGAATTTTTTTTCATACTGATTACAACCATGTATGTCATATTTTAGAAATTCAATTCACAAATGTTGTAAAATTACATTTAATGCTAATATGTAAATGTGGCTAGAAGGCGGGAAAAAAGATGTTAAAAAGGTTCATTGAATTTTTATATCAAATTATATTATAAAAATGATTCCAATAACCTATATTGGGTTAATATATGTATTATTTTTATATTGTGACTTTAAAATAAATTTAAATTAAAATAATTATCTAAATGAAAATGTCATTTTTTAACAATAATGTAGTGTTTTTCACTATTCATAAAAAATTGAATGTTTTCAGAAAAATTCAAAAAAATAACCGTAAGGTAATTTTGATATTACGTATTAAAAAATTAAGTCTATTTTACCAAATACAATTTCTATGAGGTTCTAAAATTTATTTTATTATTGTTCACAAAAGGATATAAAAGTATTTCCTTTAAGAAAATAGTATTTCTAAACATATAACTATTATACCAAAACCTATAAATTTCATTTTAAATATGTTTATTTTTGTTAAACAATATAAAAAATATTTAAAAAATATTTATTTTATTTATATCACTATATTGAATGGATATGTTAAAAATATTTCATTTATATAATTTTAACACTAATGTGTCATATCATAAAAACTCAATATTGCATGTCACACAAGCTAAGTTGGTGTTGCGTGCAACAAAATCTATTGAAGATATCATACCATGAAATATTGGGGTGTTACTTTCTCCCCTCCTTCAATAAATTGTGTCCCAAAAATTTAAGCATGGAAACATGATCTATGGGGTGGAATTTTTAAAAATATCTTTATTAAAATCCCACACCAGAAAATGGATTAATGAGAACACCATATTAAAATAAAGAAAGGGAAGTATGCATGTCACAAGAGATAACACATAGTAGAGTTCCATGTTGGAAAAAATGGACATGAAAGAAAATTTAACCATCAAGTTCAGATGAAGAGTGATAAAGAACATGATTAGAAAAAAGTAAGAAACCATAAAGCTACAAATATGTGATGATCCAAGGGGCCATTTGATTTATCATAAAAGAAAGTACTAGGATTTTTTGTTTTGTTTTTAAGATATTTTCCCTAGATTTTAAGATATAATTTACTTAATAGAATAATAACAAAAGGAAGCATACTTACTTGAAAATCAGAGTTCCATCCTTTAACTAATTTCCACCACAAACTAATCATTCTCCAAAAAAGATAATAAAACTAAAAAATATTATATTCATATTAGTCATAGAGGGTTCCAAAAATGAATTTATACTTTATCTTTCAGATCATTTAAATAAAAAAACTATTTTTTAAAAACTAGGAGATCACGAAGGCCAATGGTATGTGATAAATCCTTATTTCACTTCGATTATGGGTTCAATTCTCACAGCCTTGTCTTATGTGACGGGTTGTCACCCAACCTGCGGGTTGTCCTTTCCTTAAAACAATATTATTATAAAATTCCAAAAAATTATACTAATAAATTTTTTAACCTTAATAAATACCATCCAATGTCCAACTTAATCCATTCTATCCTTTATCCTTATTCAAAATACGTCTTTCAAATCTCACAATACAAAAATTTATATGGAAGCTCACATAACATAATGCATATCTTTTTTGTTACATAACAAGCATGCGAATAACTTCATCACAAATTACTTAAAACATGGAAATACCCTGAATTACCATAAAACACTATTTAAATATGTTCATGCTTCCCAATTCCTTATGTAAAACATATAATATTGGATATACTCCATAAATCTAAAAAATGTTGTAAAATCCAATAATTACAGAATTAACAAACCATTAATCAGTTACAAGGTCGTGAATAATATCAAATATACTTTATCCAAATCAATCATATTTTTATTCCAACATCATTATCTTAGTATCGAAAACATATCAAGGGTTATATTTCCCTCAACCATATATTTTCCAAAAAGTTTAACTTGAAACTATATCACTTTATTTGTTACCATACAAACTCAAATCCATAATGAAATAGTACTAAAGTAAAATCCTTATTTATTTACATAATTCATATAACCATCACATCATTGATACAATACTCAAATAAAATAATCCAAACATAATCAAATTAATCATTCCTCTTTATCTGTGGTAGAAGAATAATCTTGATTGTGATCCATTAACAGTTTTTGAGGTATATTGATTTGATTCTTGGGGAATTATCTTGTGTAGTGCCCTATATTCTTACAGTTGAAGCATTGAACATTGAAAAATTATTTTCTCCCCTTGAAATCATGAGCATATTTTCCTTTTTCTCCAATCATGAAGCAAACACTTTTTTCTCTCAAGTATGCACTAGGGTGTTTCCTTCCATAATTATTACATGTGGGAAAATACTTATTTTCCTAATTCTTTTTATCCAAAATTTCCACATGTATCCTTTTATTTTCATACTTCCCTCCGAATAGATGATACATAGGGTATTATTTACATGTTCGCTATCACTTGATATTATGTCCTCATATGATGAGAATGTATGGGATATTATTTCCCATTGAAATATTGGCTCAAGACCATGGATGATATGATTCTTCTTACTATTTAGATCACATGCATATGTGAGGTTCACATTCCTTCTATGAGGTTCTATTTTTAAATGACAACATACACTCAGTTAGATCATACTGTAATTTATAATCCAAAAAATATAATTTTTTTTAACATAAATTGAATATTTATATGTATCTAGTCTCATAATAATAAAAATGGTTTATTTGGGGATATATTTATGCATAAATCATTCATAATAGTTTGTAAATAAAATGTGAATTATCCTAAGCATATCCCTTGGGAGTGTAAAACTAGGTGCGTAGTAAGGCCCATTGTCATGTACCAGGTTACCCTGAGTCAAGACCAGAACACCTTGTTGACATTATTACCCCTAAGTACACATATTCTAGAACCAAATCCACTTATAGTATCTCTATAGGGATGTATTTTCTAGGAATACCCATATAATATCTACTATACCACAATTTTAGGATGTTCCTCTATATCTATCCTCTAATTTTATCTTAGGGATATTATCCCTAATCTATGTTTTCTAAATCTAGTTTCTAAGGTTGTTTATAAACTCCTTTTGATATCTAGTGTAATGCCCCGACCCTAGATGCCCAGAGATGGTGCATTATTTTAATACATCGACATAATTAAGATGAATCAAATCCCAAAGGACTGAACAATTTAGTAGTCTTGGAAAATATATTACATATATGAAATTTACATTAAAATTTAAATCATAAAATTAAACATAGACATTTCATTAATAATTCCATTATTATCATAGTTCAACCCTACATATCAATCATAAAACACTTCTTGGACTCCTGAAAAAATAAAACATAATAAATGGGTGATCTCAAATACTCAGTAATAATAAATAATATAGCGGAACCTATCATGAATAACCATAAACTTTTGAGGAAAGGTATAAAAACTAAAAAAAATACTTTTAAACATAATCTTCAGCATATTATGATAATAATAAATCAAATAATTCCATTTAAACCTTCACATGGATATTCTACTAGTCGAATAATCACATGTAATATCAATTTCAAATCTCATAATGTGGGAATGCATAATGTCGGACACACCTTTAAGACCCCATGCCAAGACCATATGGTTAAGACATTAATAAAAACCCAAATTAGTTTGTCTCATGAGAACTATCGATGCATCGATGTGATTTCATTAACCGGTACCAAACCCATAGGGCTTTCACTAATTGGTCCCCAACCCAAAGGGATTTCATTAAGCAATTCCCAAACTGTAGGTATTTCATTAATTATCCCCTAACGAATTTATTTCTAAGTCCAATGGATTACTCATTTTAAAAGGTTGAAACATAATCATTCATATTAAAACTAGTATACAAAATGTTATCACTTTAACCATAAACCATGAAAGGTATCAAAATAGCACATATATAGTCAAACATAACATAAACTCTTCAATACAATATGGAGGATTGTATAATAATAAATAAACATCAATTAAGTATAAAATCCAATTGAAGATTTTGACATATACGAAAATAATCTAACAAAATAATTAATACTCTTTGAAATAAATATCCTATTTTTACTTTCAATTTTTAATTTGAAATCATTTAAAATCCTATGAAATTATAAAAGAAAAAATTTCTTTTAAAAATAACCTTGTATGCTTGTAAGTGAAGCTTCAAAACATTAAGGCATCACGATGGTGGAAATAGCCTCTTGCGCTGTATAAGTTCAAAAAAAATTCTTTCCTTAATTTGTCAAAAAGGTTAAAAAGTACCTCATTTATAAAATGATGGACTGATTCTGTTAAAATTTTTATAAAATCCATACATGGGTAATAATGACTTTAAACAATTTTGGATAATATTTTGAAATACATTTTAAGAAATATAGACATGGATGATAAAGATGTCTTAGTAGATACTTTAATATAAAAAAATCTGAATAATGATAAGATTATAAAATTAACCCTTACACAAAACCTTAAAATGATTTCTTTTTGAAAACATTTTAATGTTATTAAAAATAGACATAAAATTTTCTTTATAATCATTTATATACTTATAAACAAATTTGCATGATAATATCAAGAGTATTGAAATAGATAAATGATTAATTATTTAAACCTTCAATGTGTCCCATACCACTTTAAAAATATAAATCATAATAATGATATATTCAAATGAATATTTAAAAACCATTAAGATAAATTTTTATTCATGATATGAAATATAATATGGGTAGTACATACACCACACATAAGAAATAGGTGGGGAACATGGCTTATATCCCATGAAAATTAAAAGTGAGATAGAATTCCCTTACCTTTTGTCTGATACTCTCGATACATGTCTAAAACTCTTTTATAAGGGTTTTAAACATATTATTAACTTTTTAAAGAGTTATAATAATATTTATGAAATCATATATGATTCATTTATGACTTTATATGACCCATTTATTAATAATTTCCAAGTTAAAGCAACATTTCAGGTAATAATTGATTTCTTTATCGCACATGCTTTGATATTTTATTCTTGATTTTATTAATTAGATCATGATTTATTTAATTAAATAATGTATAACATGATTTATATATCATATATATTCAGAATATAGACATATATAATAGATAGATATATGTAATTAAATACACCATTCATGGAGATGGTAGGTTGTACGTACACATGAATGTTGTTTCCGTTTTCATATCATATTGAATGGAAGTAAGTGAATGAAATATATGTATATATATATTATTCCATTATAATTATCATTTAATATATTTCATACTTATATATTTTTTTATAATCATTCTTGGATGGTTATTCTGGATGATGAATCTCATCGTGTCGTGGAGATGGTAAGTCGTACGTACGCATGAGCGATGATATCATTTCCTTAATGGTTAAATAGTATATAATTGGATGAAATTTAAATTTTATAGAATACATATCATGTTATATTTATTATTTAAATCCTTTATATTCATAATTATACCCATTTAAATAATGTGTACATGAAAAATAGTTGATACCACGGCGTGGAGAGGGTAAGTCGTATGCACACACACATGGTGATATAGTTTTTCATAGGATGGGTAAAAGGAGAAATATGGTGTAGCATAATAATAAAAACATATAAATATATATTATATTATGGATTTATTACTTTAGTATGGAAACAAAATAGGATTAGGAAGTATAAGAAGAATAGAAATTGAATTGAATTGGTAAAACTATTACCTCTTCTTCAAGTGTCTCCTTTTGATTTGCATAAAAGGACTTCATAGGTTGGATTTCATCCCAAATAATGGAATATAATATGAATTGGGGGAGGTTTTGAGAGTAAATGTGTAGGTTTTGGACAAGAAAAAGGGTTTTTTATGTGTGAATTAAATAGAAGGATAAGTGCCCATTTATAAGAGTGGTGAGAGGCACTTTTAGAAGATCTTAACATATTAATTTATTAAAAATATATTTTCAGTTCCAAATAGATACAAAGTGATTTATTTCAAGGATAAAATGAGTATGGGTATAATAACCTCAAACAATGAATTTTATACATGTTTAGTTCCAAAAATTAACCTTATTTTTGTATTTAACCCTTAGTTAAATGGTTTAACTATGATCATGTCTTCTTGTATTTTTACACAATAGGGTTAATATAGTTACTATAAAATTCCAAAATAACCCCAATTAGATCACTTATTAAATATTTGACATTATTAATGTTATTTGGCATATAAATTTTTTATATGACTTTTATATCATTTAATAAAATAGTATTTATTTTGAAATATCATTTATGTCAATTTTAATACAATTCAATATTTACGTTTTAAAAAATATAAAACCAACATGATAAATTTGAAACAACACTTCCAATATTTCACTAAAATTTATAAGTTATCTATAAAATTAGTGGATATCATTAATTAAGTAAAATTATATTTATTTTAAAATTATTAATATCTTTTATTTGATTCTTCATATAAAAAATCGATTACCGCATCATCATTTTGTCACAATTAAATTTAACTATTTAATATATAAAAATTATAAATAAATTATCATGATCTATATAAATTTAATATATTTATAATGAATATTTATAGTCGAATTTATTTGATGTATAACCCTATATTAACAATGATTTAGTTATTAAAATTTTAATGTGACACTTTTAACTCTTCTTTAAATAAAATATAATAAATGTATTAATCTTACAAAAGTGGATTAAAAAAGATCATATTTTATAAATAAGGTTTATTCAGATCTAAAAATACTTATCCAATGAAAATAGGACAAGTTTTAGGGTAATTTTATTTTATTATAATATTATTTTTAGCTTTAATTAGCCTATTTACCATTAATCATGGTAAATAAAATTCAAAAGTTACTATTTTCCAAAAATTATTTTGATCCTATTAGACCAAATTTTTCATACCTATTACAACCATTTATGTCCCATTTTTTAAATTCAATTCAAATAAGTGGGAAACTTACGTTTAATGATAATCTGTAAATGTGGTTAGAAGGCGGGTAAAATGATGTTAAAAAAGTTCAATGAATTTTTATATCTAATAATATTATAAAAGTGATTACAATGAACTAAATTGTGTTAATATATTTATTATTTATATATTGTGATTATAAAATAAATTTAAAGTAAAATAATTATCTAAATGAAAAAGTCAGATTTTTAACAATAATGTAGTGTTTTTCACAATTCATCCAAAATTGAAAGTTTTCAGAGAAATTCAAAAAATTTACCCTTAGCTAATTTTTTTATTTTGAATTCAAAAAAAAGTATATTTTACCAAATTAAATTTCTATTAGTGTCTAATATTTATTTTATTATTTTTCAAAAAAGGATATAAAAATTAGTTCCTTTAAGAAAATAGTATTTCTAAACATATAACTATTTTACCAAAACTTATAAATTTCATTATAAATATGTTTTATTTATATGAAAAAATTATAAATAACATTGATTTTTTTAATACTATTTATATTAAAATATTTAATGAATAATTTATAAATATTTTATTTAAATAATTTTAACACTAAAGTGTTGTTCTGTAGAAACTCAATCTTGTGTGTTATGCAAGACAAGTCAGCGTTGCGTGCTACATAAACTATTAAAGATAAAATACCATGAAACGTTAGGGTGTTACATTCTCCCCTATAATAAATTTTTTCCTTTAAATTTAAACACAGAAACAAAAAACTATGGGATGGACTTTTCAAAATATCTTTATTGAAATACCACATCGGAAAATGGATTAATGAGAAAACCATTTCAAAATAAATAAAGGGAAGTTATAAGGTCACCAGAGATAATACATACTAGGGTTACATGTATAAAAACATGGACATGAAAGAAATTTTAACCATCAATTTCTGATGGTGAGTGATAGAGAACATGATTAAGAAGAAGTGAACAACCATAAATCTATAAACCTGTGATGATCTAAGGGGTCATTTGATTCATTGCAAAATAAAGTACTAGGAATTTTTTTTAGATACTTTCCCTAGAATTTAGGAGTTAATTTACTTCTTATAATAAGAAAAAAAGGAATCATACTCACTTGATAAGTAGAGTTCCATCCCTTAACTAATTTCTACCACAAACTAATATTTCTCTCCAAAAGATAATAAAACTCAAAAATATTCTATTTATCTTAATAATATTGGGTTTAAAAAATGAATTTATACTTCATCTATTAGAAAACTTGAATAAAATAACAATTTTATACAAAATAGGTCATTATCTTGGATAATCGTAGGTGATAAATCCTTGTTGCACTTCGATTGTGGGTTTAATTCCCGTAGCCTTATCTGATGTGACGTGTTGTCACCCGACCTGTGGGTTTTACTTTTCTTATACTATATTATTATAAAATTATAAAAATTATCTTAATGAATGTTTTAACCTTAATGAATATTATTTAATGTACAACTTAATCCATTCGAACTTTTAGGATTATCAAAAATACTTCTGTCAAAACTCAGAGTCCAAAAATTTATAAGGAAGGCCACATAACATAATGTAGATCTGTTTTTGTCACATAACAAGTATGTGAATACCTTCATCACATATTCTCTTAAAACATGGCAATACCCTGAATTACCAAAAATTCCTATTTGAATATGTTCATGCTTCCCAATTCCTTACGTAAAACATAGAATAATGGATATACTCCTTAAATCCAAGAAAGGTGGTAAAATCCAACAATGATGCAATAAACAAACCTTTAATAAATTCCAAGGTAGTTAATAATATCCAATATACTTTATCCAAATCAATCATATTTTTATTCCAATATCATTATCTTAGTATTAGAAATATATTTATGGTTATCTTTCCTTCAACCATATATTTTCGAAGAAGTTTATATTGCAACTATGTCACGTTACTTGGTACTATACAATCTCAAATCCACAATAAAATAGTATTACAATAAAATCATTATTTATTTCCATAATTCATATAACCAGTATATCATTGATATAATACTCAAATGAAATAATCCCAATATAATCACATTAATCATTCCTCTTCATCCGTGGTATAAGAACAATCTTGATTGTGATCCATTAGCGGCTTTTGGGGTATATTCCTTTGATTCTTGGGGAATTCCCTTATATAGTGCCCCATATTATTACAGTTGAATAATTGAACATTAAAAAATTATTTTCTTTATTTATACTCATGAACATGGTGTCCTTTTTCTTCACACTTGATGCAAACTCTTTTTTCTCTAAAGTAGTCACCAAGGTGTTTCCTTCCACAATTATCACATGTTGGAAAATACTTCTTTTCCTTCTTATTTTTATCTATTTTTTTGCATATATCCTTTAATTCTCAATACTTCCATATTAATCCATAATAATTATAGTATTGTTTACATTTCTTTCTATAACATGATACTTTGTCCTCATATGATGAGAATATTTTGGAGATTATTTCCATTTGAAATATTGTCTTAAAACAATGAATGATACGATCAAACTTACTCTTTTGATCACGTGCATCAGTGAGGGTCACATTCTTTCAAATAGATGCTATTTTTAAATGATGACATGCACCAGGTTAGATCATATCATAATTTATCTTCCAAAAACTTTTAAAATTTTTAACATAATTTAAATGTTTACATGTATCTAGTATCATAATAAAAAAAATTGTTTCTTTGGGGACATATTTACTCATAAATCCTCCATAACTATTTTTAAAGAAAATATGAGTTATCCTAAGAATATCCCTTAGGAGTGTTAGAACAGGTGCATAGTAAGGCACATTGTCACATACTAGGTTACCCCAAGTTAAGCCCAAAACACCTTATCAGAGTTATTATTCCTAGGTACATTTGTTCAAGAACCAAATCCACTTGTAGTATCTATACATGGATGAATTTTCTAGGAATACCCACATAATCTCTATATTACTACAATTTTAGGATGTTCTTATGCACTTATCCTCTAATTCTATCTTAGAGTTATGTTTCCTAATCTAGGTTTTCTAAATCTAGTTTCCAATGTTTTTTTCTAAACTCCCTATGATACCAACTGTAATGCCCCGACCCTAGATACCCAACACTAGTGAATTATTTTAATACATTGACATAATTAAAAAGAATCAAATTCCTAAGTACCGATAAGTTTATATGTCTTGGAAAATATATTAAATACAAGAACGTTACATTATAATTCAAAGCATAAAATGCAACATAGATTTTTATTAGGGAACACCATTATTCTCCTAGTTTAACCATGTATATAAATCGTAGAACACTTCTTGGCATTTTGGGAAAATAAAATATAAGAAAGGGGTAAACTCAGATGCTCAGTAAGGATAAAAAATATAGTAGAAGCTATCATGAATAATCATAAAATTTTAAGACAAGGTATAAAAAATGAAAGACAATCCTTTTAAACATAATCTTCAACATATTATGGAAATAATAAATCAAATAATTCCATTTAAATATTCACATGGATATTATAATAGTCGAATAAACAAATTTAATATCAATTATTAATCTTACATTTTGGGAATGAATAATGTAGTACACACCATCAAGGCCTCATTCCAAGACCATAGGGGTAAGAAGTTAGTGAAAACCCAAATTAGTTTGTCTCATGAGAACTATCAATGCATCGAGGGGATTTCATTAACTGGTCCCCTACATGTAGGGATTTTTTTAAACCATCCCCAAATTTAAGGGATTTCAATAACCGGTCCCCAATCTGTTGGGATTTCATCAACTAATCCCAACCCTTTTCATTCTAATTCCAATTCATTCCTCATTTGAAAAGGGTAAAACATAAACATTCGTATTAAAACTAGCATACAATTTTTTTAACATTAACCATAAACCATGAATGGTATAAAAATAGAACATCCATGGTAAAAAATAACATAAAATCATCAATACAATATAATAAATAAACCTCAATTGAGTATAAAATAAAACAGAGTATGTTGACATAGATGAAAATAATCTAAAAAAATCATTAATACTCTTTGAAAAAAATATCCAATTTTTTTAATTTCCTTTTTAAATTTGAAATAATTTAAAAGCATGATCAATTATAAAAGAGTAAAATTCATTTAAAAATAACCTTGTAATCTTGTAAGCGAATCTTCAAAATGTTAAGGCATCATGATGGTGGAAATATCCACTCGCACCGTATAAGTTAAAAAACATTCTATCTTTAATTTATGAAAAAGGTTATAAAATACCTCATTTGAAAAATAATGGAGATATTCCTTCCAAAAATTTTAATAAAAGTGATACATGGATAAAAATTACTTTAAATAAATTTCAATAATATTTTTAAATATATTTTAAGAAACATTGACATGGATGATAAAGATGTCCTTATAGATACTCACAAATAAATAAGTCTGAATAATGATGATATTGTAAAATTAAACCATACCTAAACCCTTAAAAATATTTATTTTTGAAAACATTTTAATGAAATTAAAAATATACTTAAAATTTTCTTTATAATCATTTATATACATATAAATAAATATGTATGATAATATCAAGAATATTGAAATGGAGGAAGGATTAATTCTTTAAACATTAAAAATATCCCATACCACTTTGAACATTTAAATCATAATCCTGATATCTTCAAATGAATATATATATATACCATGAAGATAAATTTATTCATTATCTGAAATATAATAGGGGAATTACATACACCACACATAATAAATAGGTGGTGGACATGTCTTATATCTTACGAAAATTAAAAGTGAGATGGAATTCCCTTACCTTTGGTCCGATACTCTCCACACATGTCCAAAACTCCTTTATAATTATTATAAATATATTATCAACTCCTACCAGAATTATAATAATATTTATTTTATCATATATTATTCATTTATGACTTTATATACGTGTTTATTAATAATTCACATGTTCAAGAAACATTTCATGTAATAATCGCTTTCTTTATTGCATGTGTTTTGACTTGTTATTCATGATCACATAACATAGATCATGATTTAATTATTTCAAGATTGTATAACATGATTTATATATCATATATATTCACAATATAAATATATATAATATAAAGATATATGAAATGGAATACATCGTTCATGGAGACGGTAGACTGTACGTACACATGAACACTATTTCTATTTTCTTATCATATTGAATGGAAGTAAGTGAATGATATATGTATATATATATATATTATTCAAGTAGAATTATTATTTCATATATTTCATACTTATTAGTAATATATATTTTTATAATCATTCTTGGATGGTGAATGTGGAAGATGAATCTCATCACGTCGTGGAGACGGTAAGCCGTGTGTACGCATGAGCGATGATATCATTTACTTAATGGTTAAGTAGAAAATAATTGGATAGAATATTAATTTTAAAGAAATAGTATCATTTTATATTTATTTTTTAAATCCTTTATATTCATCGTTATACCCATAGAAATAATGTGTACATGAAAATAGTTTACACCATAATGTGGAGACGGTAAGACATACGTACACATGAATGATGGTATTGTTTTTTATAGGATGGGTAAAAAGAGTAATATGGTTGTCCCATAATAATAAAATAATCTAAGAGTATATTATATTTGGTATTTATTACTTTATTATGGAAACAAAATATGAAGAGTAAGTATAAGAAGAAAAGAAATTGAATTGAATTGGTAAAACAATTACCTCTTCTTCGCGTCTCTCCTTTTGATTTGCACAAAAGAACTCCTTAGGTTGGATTTATTCCCAAAGTACGGAATATAAGATAAATTTAGGGAGTTTTTTAGGGTAAATGGGAAGGTTTTATCTAATTCATATGGTTTTATAGGTGCGAATTAAAGAGAAGGAGAAGTTCCCTTCTATAAGAGTGGTGAGGGGAACTTTTGGATGATATTAAAATATTAATTTATCATAATTTTATTTTCAGTTAAAAATAGATTCAAAGTAATTTATTTATAATATAAGATAATTATGGGTAGAAATAACCTCATACAATTAATTTAATAAATATTTAGTTCATAAAATTAAACTTATATTTTGGATTTAACCCTTAGTGAAACAGTTTAACTCTTACTGTGTCTTATGTTATTTTTACACTATAGGGTTAATATAGTTACTAAAAAATTCAAAAAGAATCCCAATTTGATACTTTATAACATATTTTACATAATAAAAGTTTCTTGTATGATCATTATATTTTTATGACTTTTATATAATTTAATAAAATAGTATTTATTTTAAAATATCATTTTGGTCTATTTTAATACTATTCAATATTTTCATGTTTAAAAATATCAAACTAAAATGATAACTTGGAAAAAATAATTCCAATATGTCACTAACATTTCTATGTTATCTATAAAATTATTTTATGTCATTAATTATGTAAAATTATATTTATTTTAATATTATTAATATCTTTTATTTGAATCTTACTCTAATAAATCAATTTTTGCATCATCATTGTGTCACAATTAAATTTAATTATTTAATTTCTAAAAAGTATAAAAACAATATCATGGTGTATATAAATTTATTATCTTTATTATTAATATGTATATTATAATTTATATCATTTATAACTCTATATTAAAATGATTTAGTTATTAAAATTTAAATATGACACTTTTAAGTCTTCTTTAATCAAAATATAATAAATGTTTTAATCTAACACAAGTGGCTTAAAAAAGATAATATTTTCTAAATAATGTTTATTTTCATCTAAAATTACTTTCCAATTAAATTAGGACAAGTGTTAGGGTAATTTTATATTATTATAATTTTATTTTGACCTTTAATTACCATATTGACCTTTGATTGTGGTAAATAAAATTCAAAAGTTACAATTCATAAAAAATTATTTTGATCTTGTTAGACCAAATTTTTCTTAATTATTACAGAAACATATGTAGGATTTTATAAATTCAATTCATATAAGCACAAAAATTACGTTTCATGCTAATTTGAAAATGTTCCTAGACGGCGGGTAAAAAATGTTTAAAAAGTTCAATGAATTTTGATATCTAATTATATTATAAAAATTATTCTATTGGCCTAAATTGGGTTAATATATCTATTATTTATATATTTTTAATTTAAAATAAATTTAAAGTAAAATAATTATCCAAATGACAATGTCTATTTTTTTAACAATAATGTAGTGTTTTTCACTATTCATCAAAACTGAAATTTTTCATAAAAAGTACCAAAAATTCACCTTAAGATAATTTTAATATTATAAATTAAAAAATGAAGTCTATTTTACCAAATTAAATTTCTATGACTTTCTAAAATTTATTTTATTATTGTTCTCAAAAGGACATAAAAAGTCTCTTCTTTAAGAAAATAGTATTTATAAACATATAACTATTTTATCACAACTTATACATTTTATTATAAATATATTTTATTTATGTGAAAACATTAAAAAAATATTTAAAAAATATTTATTACTATTTAAATTAATATATTTAATGGATAATTTATAAATATATCATTTAAATAATTGTAACTCTAAAGTGTTGTTTCGCAGAAACTAAATCTTGCATGTTACACAAGAAAAGTCGGTGTTACATTAAATGAAAGATATTAAAGAAAACATAACATGAAATATTGGGGTGTTACAATATTAAATAAAATATACTATAGTTATAAATTCACTTGGATAAGGGGAGGTGAGAGTAGGATAATAAAATAAAAGAAAATGAATAGAGAATAAAGGAAAATGAAAGAGGATTTTACCTCTCCAACTTCTTCTCCTAGAGAACCTCCTTAGGCAAAAGGATTGGTATTTTGTTGAGAAAAAAGTCTCTTGAATGTTTGGGGAATATTATTGGGATAGTATTTGATATAAATTGGACAAACTTCAAGTCTTATAAGGTGTGAGGATAAGAGGTGGAGATGAGTGGTATTTATAGTGGAAGAGTGGGGTATTTTTTTTATTATATTTATTATTTTATTATTTTGGATTAAGAATATAAATATTGATGGTTACCATTATTAAATATATTAATATTATAAGGATAGTTTGATATTATGTTCTTAAACTATCCATACACCTTCCATGAAACAATAATTCAAGTATTTTTTAAATATAGTAAATTATTGTATTTCACTATTCATAAAAAATTCAACTATTTTACACAAATAAAAAAAAATAAACATAACAATTTTTTTGACATATAAAATTATAAAATAGACTACATTTTATAAAAAAAATTTTCTAAATATGAGAAATTTAATTTTTAAAAAAAATCCTCATTTATTTGAAACATATTGATTTTAAAATTATAACTGTTTTTATAACATTTTGAAAAATTAATTAAGGTCTCATAAAATTATATTATAATCATAAGACACAAAATTTTAATTTATGAATATATTTTATGAAAATATACTTTCTTTTAAAACATTATATTAATTATAAAATAGTAAATAAACATTTACACTTTTTAAAAATACCAACAATTAATTTATCATGTTTTTAAAAATTTATTTACTTATACCAAGATATAAATATATCATATTTTAATTTATAAGGTACCAAAATTTTATTTACATTTTCATAGGTGTTATTATTCTATTGGTAAGATTACTATTCCAAATGTTCACATTACTATTCCAATGGTCAAGTTACTATTCCCTTGGTATATGTTCCTTAATTTCTATAAATAAATATTATTTCATTAAATATTCATTTATAAATTTTTTATTATGTTCTCTATGAGATTTTATATTATTTAAACTATATGACATAATTATAAGAAGGTAATTTCGATTGATAAAATTTTGGGTCGTTACATTCTTCCCTCTTATGAAAAATGCCCCTCAAAATTTCATTTTATATTCTATGTTGAAAACATATGAGGGTACTTATCCTTCATTTCATTATCTGGTACCCATATTTCCTTTTTGTAATTATGGTTCCACCATAATACTTTAACCAAGTGAGTAGTCTTGTTGCATACAAATTTATCTTTACAGTCTAATATCTTCACTTACTGATCCTCATAAGAGAGATCTTTTTTCAACTACACCATCTCTAAATTTAGATCATGTGAAGGATATGGTATGTAATTCCTTAATATGGATACATGGAACACATCATGTACTTTATACATGGTTAGTGGAAGTGATAGTTGATAGGAAAATGCTCTAACACAATCAAGAATCTCAAAGGGGCTGATGTACTATGAACATAGCTTTCTTTTATTCCAAAATATCATGATCCTATTAGATGGTGATATGTAGAGAAATAACATGTATTCAAAATTAATCTTTAGGTCCCATCGATGATTGTCTGCATAAATATTATATTGGATTTGAGTAGCCTTGATGTTTTACTATATATTTTCAACTTCTCCACCATTTCTTCAACCATTTTAGGTCCCAGAAACTTATGTTCTTCGACTTCATCCTAGAATGTTAGTGTTCTACATCTTTTCCCATGAATTGATTCATATGGATCCATTTTTATGCTCGAGTGGAAACTATTATTATAAGATAACTTTACTAGAGGTAGATGTTGGCCCCATCCTCCCTTAAATTCCATAGAACATGCTCTCAACATGTATTCCAGTGTCTGAATAGTCTTCTTAGATTGACCATCAGTTTGAGGAGGATAGGCCATAATGAAGTTTAGCTAAGTGTTTAGAGAATTTTGTAGACTTTTCAAAAATGCAGATGTAAATCTTGGATCTCAATTGGTTACAATTGATAGTGGTACTCTCTGAAGCCTCGTTACTTCTCTGAAGTTTATTCATGCATGTTAACCAAGTGATAATTCATCTCTAATTATTATAAAGTGATATATATTTATAAGATGATCCATAATGACCCATATAGAATTATTTTTATTATATGTATTTGGAATTCCATTGAAAAAGTCCATAGTGTTTTCCCACTTCCATGTTGGTATGGGTAATGGTTGCATCATATCCTTATACATTTCCTTTTAGTCATCACTTATGAACATACCAGGAAACTTGATGTATGCTCAATGATCTCCTTATTAATATTTTCCCACTTATAGTGCTCTCGAAGATCAAAATACATATTTTTTCTTCTTACGTGAATTGAGAAAGTTGAGCTATGTGTGTCATTCATAAGCTCTTTATTTATCTCTGGATTAAATGTTACACAAAATCATGACCCAAATCTTATGACTCCATCCTCATCAATTTTAAACTAAGAGGATTTAAAATTCGTGATAACTTCCACTTTTCCAAAATTTCCACATCATATCTTTGACAATCCTTTATTTTCTACACCTGGTATGGTTGAGAAATCATTTTAGAAAGGATTGATAACATTCTTTCCCCAATGATTCCCATATCAATCCTTTTTCCCTAATGGCCCTAAGGCCTTTTATTTTTGTTCATTTTTGATAATACACATTTTAAGGGTTGAAGGGGAACCTTTAAATGTCCTGTAGGCTTTGTGAAATTACATGACCCAACGGTCCTAGAGGAATACATCTAGACTATAACTACTTGGAACTTCCCCTCCATAACATCTACGTCATGATGTAGACTCTCCAACTTATCATGAATATTTTGATAGGCTTCCCATTCATGCATAGGCTATCCCTAATGTCAATTTACATACCCTTTAATTCTTCTAAATCCGTTATCTCTACTCTAGTGAATGAACCTACTATGAATCCTCATATGGATTCTCTTTATAGAGTCTACTGGGTCCATTTAGGAACAATTTCATGTGGCCTGAAGGCCTTAAGGTAGACCAAAGGCCTTGAGGTATATAAAAGGCCTTGAGGTGGCCCATAGGCCTTGAAGGACCCAATAACCAAATTGGTGGTATGAAATTCTAAATTGATGAATAGTTTTGGATGCTATAGTACCAAATAGTACATTCTACACTAATTTAGAAAATATGTCTCCACCCGGATTTGATCTTAGGTCTCTTGGATGGAGTCCTCACCAACTAGGATGATGCTCTTTTTCACATTTCCATCCTTTTTTAATCTAAGAAGATTTGATACTTCTCAATTCTCATCATTGTTATGGTTATAAAATCCTTTTTACTTAGAGCATCCCCCATATTATTTTCTTTACCAGGATGGTAGTGGATTAAGAAATAATAATCTTTGATGATATCTAACCATATTCAATAGAACATATTAATATATTTTTATGTGAATATATATTTGAGGCTCTTATGATCAGTATATATCTCATACTTCCCCCCCATAGAGATAATACTTTCAGATTTTCAACACAAATATCATAGCTTCCAACTCAAGATCATACATGCTATAGTTTTTCTCATTAATTTTCAACTATATTGTGGAATATGATATAAATTTATAATTTTTCATAAGTAAAAATCCTAATACATTTTTTTAATAATAATTATACACCACAAAGAGTTCCCCACTTATTGGTTGTGTGAGTACTGGTGTAGTGATAATCCTCTTTTTCAATTATTTGAAGTAGTCTTCACATTCACTATTCCAGATTAACTTTACTCCCTTTTGAGTAATCTTGATTACTGGGTTTTAAAATCCTAATAAGATCTTCACAAAT
This sequence comes from Viscum album, assembly GCA_963277665.1. Classification (NCBI taxonomy): domain Eukaryota; kingdom Viridiplantae; phylum Streptophyta; class Magnoliopsida; order Santalales; family Viscaceae; genus Viscum; species Viscum album. The sequence goes on along the minus strand of OY728131.1, from coordinate 1,457,533,694 downwards.
CCTCAAAAATACCCAGCTAGAGTATGGAATCTATTTATCTCCCTTACAAATATTTTCCTGGTCCACTCTTCAATTGCCTTTGTCTTGGAAGGGTCTACAAACATTCATTTATTGGTGATAACATGACCTAAGAATGATTCTTATTCCATCTATAACTCATATTTACTTTACTTTAAATAAATTTTATCCCTTAAGAAAGTCCTTATAAAAGTATTCAAATGATAATAATGTTCCTCCATTCTCATGTAATATATCACAATGTCATCAATACATACTACCACATGTTTTTCGAGGGAATATGTAAAGAATATATTCATTAATTCAACGAAAATTTCTAGAACATTAGTGAGTCCAAAGTGCATCACTATGAAATCATAGTGTTAAAACCTTGTTAAAAAGTCAGTCGTGGGAATATATTTCTTCCTGACCTTTAATTGGTGATATCTTGACCAAAGGTCCACCTTAGAGAAATACTTGGCCCGACATAGTTGATCAATAAAGTCATCTATCCGTGGTAGGGGATAATTGTTCTTTATCATGATTTTGTTGATATCATGATAATCAATGTAGAGGTTCATTGATCAATACTTATTCTCAACAAATAGGTCTGGTGAACCCCATAGTTAATCACTCAGGTGTATAAAACCCTTGTCCAGATTGTCTTTTAACTGCTTCTTCAGTTCCTCCAACTAGAAGGTGGACATTCTATAAGGACTCCATGATATGAGAAAATATATAGCTATAAGATCAATTGAGAACTCAAACTCTCTATCAGGATGAATACCAGGTAATTCTTTAGGGAACACATTAGTGTATTCCATCACAATGGGAATGTCTTCGAGAATGATTCTCTCAATTGTCGCAATCATTTGAGATATATATGATTGCTCACAAGGAAATAATATCCACAATTTAGATGATTATTCTGATAGAGATTCATCCTCCTCCTTACACTTATACAAAATTGGATGATGCCTTGGGATGTAAATAGTGATATCCCTTTCTTAATAGTTGATGTAGGATTTGTATAAAGATATCCAATCCATAACCGAAATAACATTAAACTCCACCAAAGGATGTAATATGAGATTTACTAAGAGGTTCATTCCACAAACATTAACTAGGGAGGATTTATATATTTTGGATGCAGTAATTTCCCCATTTTCTATTCTTACAGATAACTCAACCTCTATATTTTGAGGTGTTGTTGGAACAGTGATACTAAACATGTAATATTTGAAAGAATTCATAGAACCAGAATCAAATAGTGTGTTTTCTATTATTGAATGAATAACTAGTGCACATGTCACCACAACATTGTTAGGATCCACCTTAGTAGTGGTGATAACATATTCTATTCCTTACTACCTTGGAGGTTTTTGTTGTTGATTTTCTCCAACAACCCTTGTATTAGGGAAATAGATCACATAATACCCATGTTCCTTATAGTTCAAACACTACACTACATTATAAGTTTTGATATAAAAATTCCTTTATTCTTCCACAATTATTTTCTTCTTCATATCCCATCAACAATTATTACCCAGATTTTCCTATATTCCACATTTAAAGCACATATTGGTTCCCTTTATATAGGTCCTATGATTCTTATTCCCAAAAAGTTTACATGTGGGATGTTAAGTTTTCTTTTCATAATGGGATTTATTTTTTGATCCTCCTATATTAAACTTCAACTTATGTTTTTTATATATGGGCCCACAAGACCACTGAGAGCATTAGATCTCAATTTCAACCTTAAGGGATCAACACAAAATCTTCTCATAGCTATCAAAGTATCAAATGTCCAATGGTTTTTTAGACTCATCTTTAGTCTGATATAGGGCCATCCACCTTGATTTATCTGTTCATGAAAAAGCCTGAGATATATCATGAAAGTATTGTAATTTTTTCTTCATAATCTCTGATAGAATCATCCTCATTTTTCTTCAGACCGAGGAACTACATATCTATATTCATATAGAAAGTTTGGTTAAAATATTTATTGAAAAATATTTTCTTGAAATTATCCTATTACAAGGAATAAATTTCCTCATTAGACTTCATTTTCTAAATCAGTTTCCACCATTTATCATATTACCCATCAAAAGGAGAGACCACCGACACAACTTTATCTTATTATGAGAACCGGAGGTCAGTTAATATCTTCTCAATGGAGTCAAAACATTATTCCGTGATGAGGGGATTAGAAGATCCACTAAGTTTGGGAGGACTTTGAATCATTAAGGATTTAACTATAACTTTCCCTTTAGTAGGAGAAGTTGGGAATTCCACATGATTCAAGTTACTATTAATAACTTAAGATAGTTATTATAGTACTATCATGAAGTTTAGAGAACCCATTCTCATTAAATTTGGAAATTCAATAGGGAAATTTTCACATTTCCTATCACATTTATTGCTGTAATGGGTTCTCCTATTTCCATCCATAAACTAAGAAAAAAAAAATTACAATTAGGGGGGGTTGAATAATTACATAATAAACATATAAAAATTAATCTTTTAACATATAAAGATAAACTTTTAAATGGATATTATATCCTATCTTGTGATTCACTAAGTTTTAGTCTAAGTTATCCATGGTGATAGAGTTATCCCTAGGGTTCTTAAAAAGTTTGCTATATTAATATCTAAAAATAACTAGACCATCCTCTAATACTAACTATAATGAATTAAGAATTTTAAATTTATTATTACATGATTTTAGGCATAATTAACCAAAAAATACAATCCAAGGATAATAAATTCTAGTATATTTATAAGATTAGATATATAATTAAACAACATGAAACCAAAATAAAATCATCTTTTATTTAATCTTCATTATTAGATACTAACTTCCTTTGAGACCATAAATATGCATAGGATAAGCTGGGGAATACATGAACAAAGTTATTGACTAAAAATTATAGTATGGGAATAAAATTATGAATAAAGCATAGAACATGGGTTAAAAGGCATAACATGATGACATAAAAAGGCATGAAACATGAATAAAAATAAGAAATCATAACATGCATAACATGAGATAATATAATCATGACATAATAGGAATTTTGAAACAACATAAAACATGACATAAGAATGAGTCAAGGCTAACTGCCAAGGCATTACACATGGAGGATCATGAGTTAAGGCATACTGCCAAGACCATTACACCTGGTGGACCAAGTCCCACAAAAAAATAAGGTTTACTCATTGTCCCAAAATTATGTCTCATGTGACTAAACATTACCCAATTAATTTAATAACTATCTATGTGAAATAATAATAACATGTTCATGCATATATGTGCCACATGAAGAATCCCGAATAAGAGTTACCCAGGGAAAGAATTTGGTATCATAATCATTTCATAAGGATTAAAAAAGGTTATATCATAACTGTGTCAATGAGAGAATGGATTTTAATCATACCCATACATTAATAAGGTAAAATAGGAATATATTAAGGTAATCAATGTCAAGATTATTCGAAAAATGTAAAAATAATGTTTAATAAACATTAGAGATTAGATATTTTTAGTACAGATTAAGGAAATATAAAATAGAATTTAATGTGTAAAAGGAGTAATATTTTATAAAAAACCAAAAATGAAACAAGATAAGTTTATATTATAAAATGATTAATTTTAAAATAATTATGGGGGTTTAAAATAGATTATGGATGGTACTTGAAAATTTATAAGAAATGGGGAAGTTCTCTTTAATTGGGATAGCTTATTGAGAGGAATTGAGAGGGGAACCTAATAAAATATGAATTTCTCCATAAAATAAAGAAGATCCAGGATAAGTAAATATATTTTTAACCTATAAAAAAATTTAATAGGAGTAAATAAGATTGATTATTAATTACATTGGAAAAAATATATAGAAAGCGTAACCCAAAGAAAAAATAGTGGTTTAGAGAGAATCCTTTACCTTATGTATGGAAGTGTTATTCACTTGTAATTAATGTCCTATATAATGAAATTGGATTAATTAATAATTTTATTAAAAACCTATTCAAAATTTATTTGATATATTATAATTTTATAAAGTTAATTTATTGTTTTTTTATGAGTTATAAGATATAATTTCATCGTTCAAGAGTGTTGTTTCCTTGGTTTTCATGATTGGGTCACTTGTATACATGTATGAAAGATCATATAAAGTGGGAATAGTTATCTAGAATTAAAATTAAATTTTATTAATTAACTTAAATAATATTAAATGGTATTATATATATTTTTACCATATATTAGGATGATTCATTATATAAAACATTAATGATATCTGTTTAGATTATTTTGGCATTTTTTCGATCATCATGCACTACTTTTGTTTTATTAATTAATATTATGAATAAATAATAGTTCTAGAATATTAAATAAGATGTAATACATATAGTATAATCTATTTTAACCATAAAAAGGGTTTTATGACCAGATTTAAAGGTGCAATTGAAAAATGAAAACTCATCATCCACGAAGGTGGTAAATCAGAACATCACAGATGATGTTTTCATTTTTAGAATAAAAGGAGTGGAGAAGAGAATTGATGATGGGTTACTCCATTAAAAAAAATTAAAGTATATAAAAGTTAATGGACTTATCATGTCACTTAGATAAGGGGAACTGATAAGAGGATAAGAAAATGAAAAGATAATAAATGAAAGTGAAAGAGGATTTTCCCTCTTGAACTTCCTATCCTTGAGAACCTACTTAGGAAAAGGGTTTGGAATTTTGATGATACAAAAGGCTCATAAAAGTTGGGGGAATATGTTTGGGAGATTATTGGACATAATTTTTACAAAACTCAATACTTAAAAGGTTTTAGGAGAAGAGGTGGTGAGGGGTGATATTTATAGTGGATGAGATGTGTGTTTTTATTATTATATACATTATTTTATTATTTTGGCTCAATACAATAAATATTAATTATTAACATGAATAAATATAGTATAAGGAAAAGTATAGTTTGAGATTTTGGGATTACATCATCAATACATCATCCATGACTCAGTAATTCATGTATTTGTTAAATGCAATAAATTAATGTATTTCACTATTCACAAACTACAAATATTTTAGAAAAATCTCAAAAATTAACCATAACAATTTTTTTTTATGTTTAGAATACAAAAAAGGAATCCATTTTAGGAACATAATTTTCTAAATACGATAAATTAAATTTTTAAATAAAATCAAAATTTATTTTAAAAATACCATTTTTAAAATTATAACGGATTTTATAACGCTTTGAAAAATTAATTAAGGTCTCATAAAAATATATTTTAATAATAAGAAAACAAATATTAATTTATGAATATATTTTAGGAAAATAAATTTTCTTTTAAAACATTATATTAATTATAAATTGTTAAAAAACATTTATTCTATACAAAAATACCAATACTTAATTTATTATCTTTAAAACATTTATTTACATATAAAAAGATATAAATAAATATCATATTTTAATTTATAAGGTACCCAAATTTTATTTTTCATTTTCATAGGTGAGGATACTATTTTATTGGTAAGATTAAAATTCCAAATTATCATATTACTATTCCAATGGTTAAGTTACTATTCCATTAGCATACCTTCCTTAATTTCATTAAATACCTCTTATTTCATTCATTATTCATTTATAAAGTTTTTATTGTGTTCTATATGTTATTTTATATGATTTATACTATATAAAAAAATAAAAAGAAGAAAATTTCGATTGGTAAAATTTTGGGTCGTTACAGCTTACACATAGAGGTCGTCCTGATATTTGAGTGGGCTTATGCAATGAGGTTGCCATGATACTTGAGTGGGGATTACACACTGAGATTTACTTGATATCTAAAATCGGATTACATAACGAGGTTACCCTGATATTTGGATGGGGCTTAAAACCAAAGGTCACCTTGATATTTGAGTGGGGATTACATAGTGAGTTCACCATGACTGACTGAAAAATAAAATTTTTATTATCAAAACACCTTTGAGGATAATGTGAGAAACCAAAAGGTCCAGCATTGCAACCACATAAAAAAAATAGATAACAACCCATAAAAAACAACAGTATCTACCCCTCCCCAACAACTACACCATGAAGATGCCTTCACCAAAGCATGACCGCTCGGATAGCAGTCCCGTGCAAGAATGCACGAGAATGGTACCGATGGAATATTCATACCCTTTCGATCATCCAAATATAAATGGCATGCACAAGCTAAGGTTCCCTACTTTGAACCCCATCTGAAGTAGATCCAAGTAGAGTGCTAGAATCGTATCACCAGAACATCATATCACATATAAATATAAATCTGAACCAGAAGCAGACACAACACTAACCTGCCTTCCCAAAACCAAAAAACAAAAACCATCTATTAAATAGAGTCATTAAATAGTAATTTGATATTAAAAAAATATTTTCTCTAAAAAAATCTAGGATAAAGATGAAACTTGGATGCCTAGTGACTCCATTATTATCTTTTCAAACTCAGAAGCAATCTGGTCCTAGGACCATATGTACTCTTCAATGCTAGTATTCCTTTTATTGAAACCTCCAACCATAATTAAGTCCTTCATATAAATATAAGAGTGTTGATCCTCATTTAGAGTCACTCTTAGAGGCCTCCCCATCATTTTAGCTACCTCCTCATTAGTTTCATTAAGAAACAAGACCTGCTAAACCACTTCTTCTTTAGAACATAAAAGCAAGTCCAAGGGCTGATCACCCTAGCCCCCTGTATTCTGGTGGCTCATAATCTCAATGTGTGTCTTCTTTTCATTTAACTTTTTTGTAGAATGAGTCTCCAAAGAAGGAGGTAAAGGGGAGCAATCCTTCTTAGACTTCCTCCTCCTAAAACTCCTGTTACTCTTCGAGCATAAAGATTCATCTACCGAATAGATTGGGTTATTTACCTTGGGATCCTTCATGCATACCTTGTAAACATACATTGGGCTAGCTTGGTCTAAGCTCAAACCTACCTCAGTAAGTCCTTTGAAGCTGTTACTCGCGTGAATTGAAGTCTTGATCCTGGGATCCGAACCCCCTACCCCCTTACAAAAATCCGCACTACCTGAACATAACACCTCCACAAAAGAAACAGAAAGAGAAACCTCCTCACTGCGCTCCATATGCTCCATAAAAACATTGTTCCCCTTCACTTGTTCCTCCACTTGAGTAGCATACTGCTGGAACAACCCACCATCTACCATATTCTATAAATGGAAGGACCAGCCATGTCCTGCATCAACCTGCTGAACACTTTAGACATCTTCAGATTCTCCTGAGGCACCATTTCCTTCACTACAAGAGAAACACCCGAGCCAGCCTCAAGCATCGCATTAAATTCCACAAGAGTGAAATAAAGGTGAACCTACTCCACATGTGCATCCCTGTATTGAGCCGTACGGTTCTGAGAGTCCCTATTTGATTTATGACTGCTATCATTTTGAAAATTATCACCTTGAGAAGACTCCAAACTCACCATACCTGCATTGAGGTCAGCCAATCGTTCACTACCATCACTCGGAGCCCCTACAATACTCTATGAATTCACAATTCCCATAGGGCTTCCCACGATTCCCCACATACTGCCTTCAGTTTTAGTGTCTTTGGAATAGTTGAACACCCATTCCAATCACACCATAACCAATTGATCCACTGTAATGCACCCCAAAGGTCTGTCACAAATGGAACTATCCCGAGGAACCAAAGGCTGCATGTCTGGTCCAAAACCCTGGTTCCCAACTCCACATCTGCACATCATTGACAAATTACCCAAACACTTTCACTAAGTACAGAAAAAACCCATGATTCATACACCACCCATTGCTGGCAGCAATAATCCTATCCTATTGTGATCCAAAAAAACTCAGGAGGTTCCCTTGAAGCATCAAATTCTACACACACTTGAACATTCACTGGATAACACACTATTGTGGTTTGATGATCAGAGCATAGGTATCTCCTAACTAGAATCCTCATCATCCTAATAATCGAGGGATTTTTAAAATGGATTGGAAGATTAGGGAATCTCACCCAGATTACAACCATAGTAAATTCCTACTTCATATGAAAATCATAAGTCAATATTTGGAGGAGAAGTAGAGATTTGTTGCAGATCTGAGGCACGCTTGACCAGGCTTTGATGAGATCATCCTCCATCGAGAATCGAATCAGGATAAATCTGCTGTCAAGAAAACTCACCATATCCCACTTTTGAAGACCCCAAGAACCAAACACATACCTATCAAAGGTGTCAAACGATAGTCTTCTCCACGAAAAACAAGCGATTAAGGAAATATTGAGAAGCTCTAAGGCCTCATTGAACTCCGCGATCGAAAGTGGCAGATTTGGGCAACCATCATGGAGCTCGGGAACCTTAGGGCACAAAGAGATTTGCAGAAAAGGGGGAAGAAGCACTGGTTTGGAACGGGTAGTGAATAAATGCACCACCTTCTTAGAGGATGACGAAGAAGAAATTACCTCCCTCCGGTGGTGGGGGAGGGATCAACACTGTGGCCTCCATTGTCACGAAGAATAAGAAGTCACCTCCATCGGCACCACGACCTCCATCGACACCCCATATATTAAGTTCACCATAATATTTGAAAAGGTCTTACACACGAGGGTCTCCCTAATATTTCATCGAGGCTTACAAAATGAGGTCTCTTTGATATTTGAGTGGGGATTACACACTGATTTCACCATAATATTTGAGTGGTGCTTACACACCGAGTTCTTCTTAACGGAATATGATGAGAAAACACATTAAGAATTTGTCTCCATGAATGTTGTATGGAGTTTTTGATGATTTTTTAATGAATAGATTATAGAAATTTACATGAAATATATCCTAATATAAGCACTAATAAAATTATTTTGGATATAAGGATCGATCCTTTGGAAGAAATATGATGTATCTGATTTATAGCAGGAATCATATTCCTGATAGTTCTGATATTCCCTACCCATTTATTGGTAAGAATGAGTGATCACACTCAAATGGATTATTTCTATAGGGTTTAAGAAATCTAAGGAGTTATAATAAGGAACATTCCTTTGTTTAAAGGCATTTATATAATTCTATTGATATGATAACATTGGATATCTATTCCCATGTGAGTCACTCTTGGTTTGAGAAATAATAGATAGTATAAGATCAAACAATTCAAAATAGATAAAATGTTTACTTTGTATGAGGATTACATACTGAGGTGACCCCAAAAGAAATGTGATTATAATTCACAAGGAAAAAATTATCCTTCACAAGAGGCATTATAATGTGAAGGCTATATGGGGTGATTAATGTATTCACAAGTAATATGGTTGTGTGAAAAAAAGATGAAAATATGGTTGTCATGAAGATTAAGCCTTAGTAAGATGTCATATGTATCATACTTGTAATAAGAATCAGAGTGCCCATAGTGTACATATTCCTTGAATATTGATGAGTAAGGAGTCATGGTTTATCTTATAGGGTTCATTGCCCTATAAGTTTTGTAGTATTGGATGAACTTAAAGGAGTATGCCCTTTATGGGAGGAGAAGGACTTATGAGAGAATGAGTGACACCCTTGGGAGTCATGTGGTCATGTAGGTGTTATTGGGGTCATGTTATTTTCATGAAGACTGCATAATCATACACTCCTCATGAAGGATGTGAAGTCATGTTCTTTTCGTGAAGAATGTGGAGTCATGTGAGTATTCAAGTACATGAGGGTCATGTAATGACATAACTTATATGGGGGGTCAGGAGATCACATGGCCCGATCACATGACCAAGAGGCCATATTGAAATTTAATACTCATTAGATGACTAAGAAGTTATCATTTTTTACATGAAAAAGGGTTAGAAAGTGATGTGCCCTTGTACTACTCAATATTTTTCAATTTCTCCCAAGTTACTCACTGAGATTTAGTCAGTGGAAGATTATTAGGATCACGTGACCCCTTCACTATTAAAATTTATCTATCATTTTCTCTTGTGAATTAGTGTGTGTTTTCTTCTTTTTTATGGGGTTTATAGTCTTCACATCCCCTATCTCTATGCATATTTATATGGAGAACAAGGCTTGAAACTCATCTTGAGTAGGTGGAAGGACCATCCATAGAAATTTTCGATGTATCATGCATTTTTTAAGGAAAAGATGCACATCATCAGTGACATATTCCCATTCATCATGTGATAAACATCAATCATGATAAGGGTCCATCATGGATAGCCATTACCAACCATGTTCTATGACCTAATTTTCATGGGGTTATCGCATGACTCCAAGGGGCATCACATAAATAATAGTGACCACATAATACTTCCATCTCTTGTGACCTTTCATAGTTGAGTCACTTATTTTGTTTTTTATGGATTCGATCATATGATTCCACAAGTATCACATAAATAATAATGACCCCATAAAGTATTATTAATGGATAACCTTGATTATTTGAGTCACATAAAAATATTTTCATGGTGCCATTGGATGAATTCGAGAGGGAATCATGTAAAAAACAATTACTACATGATTCTACCAATACAAAAAACCTTTTCATTCAAAGGCCCTTAGAGTTCAAACCACCATTATTTGTCCAAATATTACATGATCAATCTTGTATCACATGATGATGAAAAAACCTCTCCATTGATAGCCGCTTCGCCTGGAATTGTCACATGACCTGATTGTCAAGGGGTCATCTGAGGACTCCAAGGGGCATTGTGTAAAGAACAACAACTAAATAATAATTCTGTCATAGACAACCTTGATTTCTATATTCCCTTGATGTTTTTCCTACCACATGTATTTATAACATCACATGATTAGTCCTAGGTCACATGATTACATGAAATATTTATCATGGATAGCTGCTCTGCTTTTCCTTGATATGTCACATAATTCACTGGGGGAATGGTCATGAAATATTGTATCCCATTAAGGGTTATGTGACCGAGTAAACAAGATTTATGATCCCATAGGGGTCATTATTTCTTATTTAAAATTTAATTTTTACAATTTAAGTATCCATGTTTTTCATTCAAACTCCTCATAATAATTAAATCATGATGAATGTAATAAAAAATGATGGTTAGTGTGGAAGATGGTGCTTGAACTAATAATTATCACACAATATAATAATTTTTTGGATAACCACTACTACATAGGGACATATACTATTCCATGGTTCACATAAGGATATAACATGGTGTGTTCTAGACCACCATGTCCCAATTAATCCATTTAGTGTACGTTACCATCACTAAGGCCCTTGAGTCCTATTGTAAAAGTTTTCCATAACCTATTTATAATTGAATTGATTAATTAGTGGTGGGTCATCCCTTAGGGGTGTCTTGGTCCAATATTCTCCATTTGGGGTGTGTGTTGTTTTATATGTTTATACCCCAAATAGCAGTAGAAATTAAATTATTATCAACATAATCATCATAATAATCATCATAAACATTATCATCAACATCATTATATTCATCATCATCATCACCATTATTAATTTCTAATCAAATAAATCTAGATACAATAAGAGTTTCATAAGACATATTGGACTAAATTGATCCAAAACTCACATAAATTGATCATGAAGGGGTTAGGTTCATGTGAGTTTTCATTTAATGTGAATTAAAAAAAATGAATTTTCTATAATATGTATTTAAATATGATAGTCTAACAGATCTCATAATCCAAGACCTAATTTTTATAAAGATGAATGTTCCCAAGATAGAGAAACTAATAACTCAAATTGAGTCTCAAGAAGTATTTTTGGTTTCAATGGATCATATAACACTTATACAAGGTTGTGGAAATGAATTAGAAATACAAATCTAAGAACACTATTCTTGATAAATGAAACCATGATACTATAAAATAAAGAAACTATATGTGTTGTTTACCTTATACTGATAGTGTTTTACTCCATCATTAACCACTAATAATGAAGAAGATCAAAAAATAAGTAGTCAAAATACGTCCTGAGAGGAATAAATAGGATTTGTGTGATCACTGAGAGGGGGAGGGGTGAATAAGTGATCTCCTATTTTTAAATTTATTTTCTATGAAAAAACCTTTGGATCCTATAAATAAGAAGGACTTCTCTAAATTACACCCAATCACAAGTAGAAGAATTAAATTATTTACAAAATTCACTAGTGAATAAGAGTATATATTCCTTGTTATGGTTTGGAAATAATCAAAGACTATAAAAACCAATGGAAAATAATCTTTTGTATGTTGTTACAATAAGTAGAGAGTATCCTTAAACTTTTATTGTACTTTAATCAATCAATGGTGCATGTAATTCTCATACAAATGATTTAACACTTTTTTATATTAAAACTATAAAAATCCGTCACAAATAGGAATTAATATGATTTCACTATGCTACTTGATTTTATCCACACACAAACACTTCTTATAAGTATTACTTATTCAATTTATTTTACCATAGCATGAAAGAATCCACTCACAATGACGTATTCACAAAACATAGAACATCTATAATTTTATGTTCTACTCAACATTAGGTTTGGGATATATGATTATGCATGCATGTATTTTATCAATGGGAATACATTGTCCTCTTTTTTCTTATGAAAACTATGTATTAGAAATTTTCATGAATTAAATGTCTCATGCTAACCCAAACACATGTGTTTGTTCTTATTATTACTATTCAAAAAAATATTTATAAAAACATTATTCTTCTTGAAAAGTGAATTCCCAATATACATGGTGTCTCAATATTCTTTGTCTAAGGGTTTTTTACTGGTTATTCACTATGCAGATGTAGTGTGGCTTAATCATTGTTCAAAACAAGAGTTTTCATGGAAATAGTTATTCACTAAACCCTTTAATGCATGATTCAAAATTCAGGGTGTTGTGTTATCTCTCTCACAAACAGGTCACATGAGGTATTATTATTCTTTGTAAAATAAAAGTATTATGATGCTCCATTTCTCTAAAAACTGAGAGATTCACAAAAAAAACAACCTTCAACTACCTTAATGCTTCAATATTTAAAGAAAATAGTCACTATCTTTCCACCACCATAGATCATCATTTAATACAATGTCAAGGGTCATTCAAATTCCTCCAAAAAATATGTTATGTCACTAATATTTTAAGACACTCAATTCATTTGGTATTTCTCAATCATAAAGAAAAAATCATGGCATATCCTATTATGTGAGTTTTTGTTTCCTCCTCAATTAATGGGATATGGACCATGTTCTTTATCACTTATTATAACCTTGAAGGTTTCCATGAATATATATGTACAAAAACACTTATTCAAATCCACTTTGTCCTTATCAATATCATTTTTTTAAATAACTTCATTCATGAAAAGCATCACATGCATGCATGATGGTTCGTACCTTCATCATCTCAATATCTTGAGCCCAAAATAATTAAGTCATCCTCTGGTATTATATCATGGATTCATCAATCTATTCTAGTGAATAGAATTACCTTTTTTCCATTGGAATATAGGATATAACACTACAAGATGATTTGAATACAAAGATCTTTTTGATCAAGTGGTCTCCACTTTATTAGTATATTTTTAATGGAGAAATAGTGCATGGCCTTCAACATGTCCAATATTGAAATTGATCATAGTTTAATACTCCTATATAATATTTTTCACTTCCTCTATCGTTTGGAAGCATGTAACCAGAATCCACTTTTGGGATCCCCTGTGCTGACAAACCACAACAAAACCCAATACTATGCACGCTGATCCACATGCACCCATTCCTTTATGTACAGGTGATTTGTGCCCCGATACCTATCTAGAAACCCTTCCACCATGATTACCCACCCATTGGATAACTCCCAAGTGGGTTAATCCTTGCTCTCGATGTCTATTTGAGATGGAATCTTTGAGTGGCTATGGATGGCCCATAATTTTTCATAAAGCTCCATATAAAATACTTAGTAAATAACAAGTATGAGTGTTCCAAGGAAACTCAAATTCCTTTAATCATTATTCTTTCAATATCAAATGAATATTTTTTTCCATGATAATCATGGCTATATTTCATGGTCTTCGAGTTCTATTCTTTTTTTCTATTTGGAGTATAAATTCCAAATATCCCTTCATCATAAAAATTAAATTCTTGCATCTTATACATTGTTTTAAACAATAATTCACCAATGAAATGTGTCTTTGACATGATGATTAGTTCAAAAATCCTTAGACATTGTATTGTGACTTATGTACTTGAATATTTCAGGTTTGTATCATTGATCCAAAAAAGACAACACCTTCCGAAAACTTTCCAAAAATCTCTATATTTAAAACATATCCATCAAACTTGGTCCCAAAAATCCCACCCTTTAGATTTTGTTGTCAAAAAAGGAACATAAATCACAGAAACATTGAAACTCATTAAATGGTTTGTTTATCTAAAAATTATAATCCTACATTAGAAAAATCAGTGTAGCAAAAAAGAACCATTGAACAATAATGACATACTATCCAAAAGAAGTGATTTAAAAAACCTTTTTTATTTCACTTAGACCACATCATAGAAACAAATTCATCTTATAAGAAATTTTCTTACACACACTTCAAAAAACTATTAAAACAGTTCACACACTAAAATCACAACCTGACCATTTTAAGAACTACCCCTAAATACTTTATTTCCCTAGAAAGGTGAAATTCATACCAATGGATAGATTTATGTTATCATTTATCCCTCTTTAAAAAAAATATCCAAATACAAGGCAGATAGGGTATGGATTCATATACCTTATCCTTGAAGTAAGTGAGGTTGTACACCCACGATCAGCCTCAACTAAATAAATGTTTCCTTAGAAAATGTCTTGGTGAAAATATCTACAAGTTTCTCCATTGTAAGAAAAAATCCTAGGTTTAGTTCATTATTTTTCACAAGCTATTTGATGAAGTTATATTTGATATCAATATTCTTTGAATAAGAATATTGCACTGGATTTTTAGGAAGATTGATAATACTTTGTTTATCACATCCTAAGAGAAGGGATTGTTTCAAATCAATAAACAAATCTCCCAACCATTTCTTCATCTACATAAGTTATATTGCATCTTTAGTAGAAGAAGCATACCCTGCTTCTACTATACTTAGTATCCCCAAATTCTATTTTTTTATTCTAGATAAAAGATATTTCTCTAATTAAAAACACTCCACCATATTTGGATTTTCTATCATCAACACTTCCTTCCCAATCTACATCTGTATATCCAAATAAATAAATATTTCTCTTTATTTTCATATTTTAACCCAAAATCAGATGTGAATTTTATATATCTAATAATTATTTTTTTCTATCCATTAGATGATATTATTTTGGATCACATTGACACCTATTATAAAGTGTAACAACCTATAGAATACTTGGACTAGAATTCATTAGATATAATTTACTCCCAACCAACTTTATAAACTCTTTAAGATATACCTATTTTCCTTCCATATATTTCAAAAAATAAATTCCAGATAGAAATAGTGTGGAAACATTATTTGAATATTATACCCAAAACTTATTTAGAAGTTCCTTAGTGTATTTATCTTGAGATAGGAAAATATATTCCTCCATTTGTAAGATTTGTAAGCCAAAAAAATATTTTATTTATCCCAACATGAACATCTCAAAAATCTTATTCATATCCTCATAAAACTTCTCACGTGTTTCTTCATCATTTCCTACGAATATGATGTCATCAATATAATCAATCATAATGAGAGAAATATCTTGATTTTATTTTATGTAGATATTAATATAAACCCTTCATTTCTTGAAGTTAATATTTCTTAAGAAAGTATAAAAATTATAATACTAATATCTTGGATCTTGGTTCAACCTATAAAAATCCTTCTTTAAATTTTACAAATAACATCTATCTTTTCTAATCATAAAGCCTCATGATTGTTCAATATAAACTTCTTAATCAGTATACCCATTAAGAAAAGATAACATGAAATAAATTTGGAAATTTTTCTAGATTTTTTGAGAAAAAGTAGTAAGAAATATTCTAGTAATATCTAATTTTTCCCTAGGATCAGAGGTATTATCAAATTCAATGCCTTAAATTTGTGGTTAAACTTTACAAAAAATTATTTACTTGTTTCTTATCACTTCACCTTCTTCATTAAACTTATTTTAAAGTACCTAATTTTTAATAATAATAATTTATTTTTTGGTTTGGTTGTAATTTCCCATGTACCATTAATCTCAAAATAATAAAACTATTTATTCATAGCGTCAACCCACTCTTGACGCTCAAAATATCATCCAATATATTTGGCATAACATTTGAATATAAGGAAGCATGTGAAACTAACATTGAAGTTATTATTGTCTGAACACATTTTCATTAATCCGTAATTAATTTTTTATACTTCCACTTGCTTCCACAGCCTTGGAAGAGATGGAAATTTTTTTTCCTCATCACTTGAGATTGTTGAGTTGGAATACTCATTTTTAATAGCTTCAAAATTATCACTATAATTAATAATTTTTTTCACATTTTTAAAATTGAATCCAACTCATATTTTATTTCTTATATATCTACATCTGGCTTTGAAACTTTATTATCAGTATTTTAAAGAAATTTCACATCTATAGAATCAAAAATAATTCCCATTTTTTTGTTATAACACATGTATCCTCTACATTAGGATGGTATCGAAGAAATATTCCATCAACACATCTTTGATAAAACTTTCGAATATTATCACCTTTGAATTTTATAATGCAAGGAATAACAAAAAACCTTAGGTGTTTCAAACTTGGTGTTTCTTTATAATAAATATCACAAGGATTAATATTAGTGTTTATTCTGTAAAAACATCAATTATAAACATACACTATTTATTTGATGGATTTCCTAAAAAATATTGAGAATTATCATTTTTAATCAACAATTTTCGTTCCATCTCCACCAATATTCTATTTCTTAATTCTGAAACATTGTTCTTCTATGGTGTGTATAGTGTTCTAAACTCAAGAGGAATACCATGTTTTTCAAGATAATATATAAATTATGCACTTTTATATTCACCAAAATTAACTATTTTATTCTTATTCCTAGAGTATCCACATTCCTTTTATACAGTTCTCTTGAAACTATTAATTTTTTTGAGAGCCTATGGTTTATGTTTTAAATACATAATATATTTAATGAGAGTAAATTCATTAATAAGAGAAATAAATTACTTATCTCTATTTTTCTAGGTTCTTACTCATGAGATTAGAAATGTCAGATCGAATCAGCTCTAAGGTACTATTTGAATGTATCTCAACTTTTTTATGAGATAAGTTTGTAATCTACCCTTTTAGGAAAGTAAAGTAATTACAATATCTTCTTTTTATCATGTTAAGAATGTCATGAATAATTTCTCTTGTTTTTATCTTTATCATGTTCATTTGAAACATATTCCCCAACATTTAAATTCCATAGCTAATTTTCTTTTATCATGATAAGATAACATGAGCTATGTGCATCACCAACATGAAATAAGTATCCCATGGTGTGTTTGCCTATCATAAGAACTTTACCATATTCCATTCTCTTGAAAAAAAAACCATCTCTTTTGAAAATAACTTTTTTACCTTTATCACAAATTATTGAAACAATAAATTTTTTTGTTTCAACCCATAAAAAATAAGGATATTTTGGATTTTAACTTCTATTCCCCAATGATAGTAGATCCAACACCTTTGATTTTGAGTGACCCATATTTTCCAGAATTAAATCTACCTTATTTATACTCTTTAAAATTCTTTAACAACTTCAACTATCCTATCATGTGTGAACATAACCCACTATCCAAAATCTTGGGTTGTTCTCCTTTTTCATTTAATAGTAGTTTCAACAACTATGTATTTTTCTTTGAACTTTTATTTTTTAATATGTGGATCTTTAGATTTATTTTATAAACGTTATTATTCTATTATCTTAAAAATACACCAATTTGAAAGATGTATAAGCTAATCAAATATTTCACAAACATTTTCCAAGGGTTGGAATTTATTTTAAATCTTTTGACTAACTTTTTTAGGTTACATCCTTTGAGTGGGTTGACTCCCCCCTAAAACATTTATTCTAGGTTCCCTTATATTCTCTATAATGGTTATTACTAAACCAATACATATATATTGTATAACCTAATCCTACACAATTATATCAGTTACCATAAAAGGAATATATACCTTTGTAACTTACATACTGTATGGAGATGTGTTTTTTCATTTCATCAACTTTATTACCTTCCACTTTTTTATTTCATTATGCACCAAGGTTTTTGTTAGATTTTGAAATTTTCTTCTTATCCTGAATAAAATATATTTCCATCGTAGATTTTGGTTCAAACTTAAAAAACATAGAAACTTCATGTTTTAAACTCTATTTATTTTGTCTATAAACATGGTCTTATCAACTTTGTTTCTCATATGAATAACTTCATATTTCTTATTAACATTCATGGATTTGTTGGTCCTTTTGTGGTTGACACTTTAAAGAACTTTCCACAACTTCTATAACTGAGTTTTGGAAACCTTTAATTCCTTACTCCGATATAGAATGTTTTTGTTGAACAAGTTATAAATTACTATCTTTTATATATAAAACTGCTTAAAGATTTATATTTTGGATACCCTTTTAATAAAGCTACATATTCATATTATAAATCTCTTTTAGGAACCTGTATTTTTATTCATGACAGTATTATTGATTTTTTTCAATAATATTTCCTTTCTTCAATTTCTTATTCTCTCTTTCAAGTCTAACAATCTTTTCAGGACATTATTATAATTCTATTTTCAACATGAATTTCATATTAATTTCTTATTCTTTGAGATATTTGTTTCATAATTGGTGAAATATTCATCATTCAATTTTATAATAATTAATTCTTTAGAAGCATCATCACTGAAGTTAAAATCTTCTTATTCTTCACTATTATCATATTCACAACTCTTTTATAAATTGTTTCTCCTTTATTATTTGGAAAATTTATTAAAATTTACCTTCTAATTGGATTTGTATTTATATTCCTTCTTCTTGATGTATCTTCTAATATTTCTTTCATATTCATCACTTTCT
Organism: Viscum album; assembly: GCA_963277665.1. Lineage (NCBI taxonomy): Eukaryota > Viridiplantae > Streptophyta > Magnoliopsida > Santalales > Viscaceae > Viscum > Viscum album. The sequence continues at coordinate 1,457,514,592 of OY728131.1, read as the reverse complement.
TTATTTTCCTTTCATAAAGGATAATTTTCATTAAACTTATTAACAAATTCACAAACTGAAACACCTTTGAAGTAATAATACTTTGTACTTTCCTATTCCTCTTTGTACATTTCTAGGAAACAAAGACATAATTTTATCAAAAATTTTAGTAACATGATATTCAGTGTTAGGTTCATTGTATTCTTCCACAAGAAATTTATTAAGATTTCCATGGTATATTTGAAAGAAATTTCTTAGTCAACCTTTTATTTGTTCTTCATAAACTTTTCTCTTCTTATCTCCTACGTGGTGATAGTGCTGAGCATATCATATAGAGATAGAGTATTAGGATCTCAATCATCTAGAGAAGAAATTATGACATCAAATTTATCTTTAAAAATTCGTAGGATCTTTTCCTCAATCGTTGAATCTTAAAACTTCTCAGCAAGACATCTTATGGTTCTTATAATTTTATTCACTCTTAATAAGTCTCCAATATATTCATTATCAACCATATTAGGATCTTCATACTCCAATTTGTAAATTTATAGATTTTCTTTCTTAACCTTTTTACTGAATTTATAGATGTTATTAAATTTATTTTATAGGATTTGGCTATTTAAATTCCTTTAAATCCATGAAACTCACTTTCAGGGATTGAGGAAATTATATCATTTCGGGATTGACCGTCATTTTCCAAATGTTTATTATTAGTATCTATAAATTTAATAACTTTAGAGATAGAAGTGAAACCATCTATAACAACTTCAAGAAGTTCATAACCAATGGAAATAAGACAAGGTAACATTATATCATTCTAGATATGAAAATTTGTCCCATTTCATATAGGAATCCACCTACTTCTCACATAGTTATAAACATCCATAAAATCTTATTATTTTAAAAAAAAATTATCAAAGAGTTAATGAAGGGAACCTGGCCCTAACACCAATTGAAATTATCAAACAAGATCTATGTGATCACTCTAGGGGGAGGGGTGAATTAGTGATCTCTACTTTTTAAATTTCTTCCTTACGAAATAGTATTCAACTCCTAATAAATAAATTTGACTTTTATAAAAACAAGCACATAAGCGCAACCATAGGATCACAAGTATTTACAAGTTTCCCTAATCATTAAGATTCACTAGTCCTTTGTGTTGTTTGGAAATAATCCAAAACCAAACAAACCACTAGAAAACAATCCCTTTTATGTGGTTATAAAAAGTATGGAGTATCCTTAAACTTGAATTGTGATTTAATCAATCAATAATGGATGTGATTCTCAAACAAATGATGTAACAAACATTTTTTTTGTAAAAACACTAAGAAAATATTACCAATTGGAATCAATATAATACTAATGTGTTGGTTGATCTTCTCCACATACCTACACTTATTGAAAGTATTACTTCTTTAATTTATTGCCCCATAACAGGAAATAATCCCTTCATACTGATGCATTCAAAAATCCTAACTCATCTATAATTTTATTTTCTACTCAAATTTATGTTTGGGATATATGATTATGCATGAATGTATTTTATGCATGTGCATACACTATCCACTACTTACTCATGAAAACTATGTATGATTCCTTTTGATACATTCATTGCATCCTGAAAACCAAAACACATATATGGGTTCTTCTTCTTTGCACACACATGTATAAGAATTGTCTTCTTCATGAAAAGTGAATTCCAAACGTACATGGTGTATTAATCTACTTCACAGAAGGGTTATTATGGGTTCTTCAACATGAAAGATATAGTGTGGCTTAAAATTCAAAAAACCAGGATGTTTCATTGAACTAGTTCTTCACAAAACCCTTGACTGTGTGATTTAATTAGTAGGCTATGGTATCTCTCACAAAAATTTGTCATGTGAGGTATTCATATTATTTTTGAAACAAAATTATCATGGTTCTATTTTTCAATGGAAACTAAGAGATTCAAAAAAACAACCTTTAACATGCTTGGTGCTTCAGTATTTATGGATGAGATTCACTAACTTTTCACCCCCTTAGATCTGTATTTCATGTCATGTCACTTCTCATTAATTGTCCTTTGAAAAATAACTTGTTCCACTAATATTTTAAAACACTCGAGTCATTTTATGTTTCTCAAGAACACACCAAAAAACATGGTGATTCCACTTATTAATGTTTTTGTTTCCTCCTCACATGCATGCGATATGGAATGAATGATTCATAACTTCTTAGAATCTCAAAAGAATCCATGAATATGGATGCATGAAAATCCTTCTACAAATCCACTATTTTCTCTACAGTATCATTTTATTCGAATAACTTCCTAAATTCAAAATTTTGAATGCATGCATGAATGTTCATACCTACACCATCACAATATATTGAGCCCAAAACAATCAAGTAATCCTTATTTTCAACATAAGAGATTCATCCATATACTCCAGTGAACATAAGAACGGTTATCCATTGTAAGGTAGGAGACAAAACAATTGTATTATTTTATGGTTCAGATCTATTTGATAAATAATTTACTATTTTATTTGTATGTTTTTAATAGAGAAACAGTACATGACCATCAACATATCCCACTTAGAAATTGAAATTAGTTGATCAATACTATATATTAAATTCCATTTTCTCTACCAGCCAGAAGTGTGTAACTGGGATCTAATATGATGTTCAACTGTGCTAACAACCTGTGACACGACCTAGTACTATCCATTCTAACCTGTGTGATCCCATTACTACTTGAGTAGGTGCTTTGTGTCTCCCATTCTATCCATCCCCCTTACCACCATGGTTTCCCATTTATTGTTTGGCTCCCACATGGGTTGATACTTTCTCCCCACATGTGGTTGAGTTGTCCTCTTTGGGTGGATGTGTTTTTCCCTTAATTTTTAATAAGGATCCGTATAAAATACTTTTTAAATACCAAGTTTGGGTGTGTCAGGGTAACCCAAATGTATTCAATCATTTTTCATGCAATATAAAATGAATAAATAGGTTTTACATGATTCTCATGGGAATATTTCATGGTATTTATGTTCTATTATTTTTTCTTGTGGAATATAAATTTCAAATATCTATTCATCATCAAAACTACTTTTTTCTCATCTTCTACATTATTATAAATAGTGTTCCATCATTGACACAAGTCTTTGACATGAATTTCATTTAAATGATCATCATACTTTTAAAGTGGTTTTCGTACTTAAAAAAGTTAAGTCAATATCATTGATCAACAAAATATAACACCTTTAGAAAACTTTCCAATAATTCGAATCTTAAAAACATATCCTTAAAACATCATCCCAACACATCCTTCCTTCAAGGTTTATCCACATGATGATGTGAATCACCCATACCATCACTAGGACTTTCATTCTCACAAATAAATGTTACTTCCCCACTCAGTAATTGTGGAAAAAGAAAATATCTTTAGGATATAGGAATAGAGAGTCATACAGTGATACACACAAGATAATAACACCCCCATAAGATGGGTATTGTATGTTTATATAGGTATCATGAAAACTCTTGAGCCATTTAATTTATTTACACATGAATTATAACACTTGAGTTACTAGATACAATTTAATGATAGAATCTTGAACTTGGTAGAGACCTAGGAGGATTAAAAACTGAATCTTATGACCTTTATTATTTAGGGAACTATTGGATGCCGGTGGTAATTATGATTTAGGATAGAAGATGTGAGGATATCATATGGGTGAATTTAAAAGAACATTTCATTGAGGAGTTCTTACTGGGTATGATGAAGCTGGAATGATCACAAGAGTTCATGGAGCTTCATTAGGGAATGATGATGGTGTCTACTTACTAATCTCATTTAAAAGTGTTTCTATGCTTCAACCATCTCTTGGTTAGGGATTAAGTGTAAAAATATAGGAAGTTTGAGGTCGATCTTCAATATTAGTTGGGATGCTAGGTCTAGATCATTGATATATTAAATTATACCCATGTGATTCACAAGGAATTAAAAATTAAAAAGGTTATGTAGAAATATAGAGTTGTAAGTCCTCTTCTATCCTTGAGTGAACCTATTAGTGATAATTTTGTTGGTAGGAAGAGGAAGGAAGATGTTTCCTATCTATGTGGTGGAAGGAATCCAAAGCTGAGCATAGGATCTTCTAAACATTCTATGGGGGAATGAAGTCCTCAGTGATTCAACAATATATAGTTGGGGGATTATCATACTTTATGTTTTAAACCATATATTAAGTTCCATCGGTGAGGTAATATGAGGAATTTATGATGTTTCTACTTTAATGAATTGTGAAAAATGTATCATGGGGATTTGAGTCAGATGAAAACATCGATCCATGGGATTGGGATGGGTCCTCAACATCAGGTTTTGTACATTCATAAAAATTATGAATCAAGTGAGACAAGCCTATCAGGGATAATGATGTGGATCTAAGGCATGCTGGGTATACACAATGGATCAGACTCTAGCAGGTGGTGGTAAGAAACTGTTTACTATTTGAGGTATGGTCTTGATCACTTATACTTTTTGTAATTCCTTATTTGATTTTAGTTCTTCCCATTATTTCATATATTAACATTTTATTACTATAATTGACTTATCTATCAAGTTTTCTTCTGAGATTCTTTCCCTCGATAAACCATTGACCATGAAAGTGGACTATCCTCAATGATTCCCAGAGTGTTCTATAGTCATTTATAGTAATGTAAATTTTGGGAACTTTATGATTATAGATATGATGAGATTTTATATGATTCTCAAAATGGAATAACTAACTAACTAATGAGATCACACAGACTTCCATCAGATATATGTGTTATTTATATCACCCAAGGGAGAGAATTACATGGTGACTAGAGAATGAGAGCTGATAGTAGGCCAAGTTATTCCAGACGTGAGTCAGCTCAGGATAATCATGATGTGGATTAGAGTATTTAATATTTTAGTGAGATCAATGGAATACCCCTCGTCCTTTCTTCTAGATGTGGATATCTATCAGGGTGTCTTCCTATAAAACTTTATATGAATTCTCCCTGATAGAGGAGTTAAATTTGAGATTGAGCTCATGATATGTGTGCAACCCATTTTGATACATCTTTATCGCATGGTTCTGACTTTGTTAAAGGAATCATGGTTCATTTATAGGACTTGAAGCACAATGGATTTATCAAGATTTATACTTTCTAATGGGGATCACATGTATTTTTCTCCAAGAATTTGGATAGTATTATTCAACTCTACATAGATTAATAAAATAAGAACCAGGTGATGGTGAAGAAAAAATATCTTTTCCCCTATATCGATGAACTCTTTGATAAGTTATGAGGATCCTAGTGGTTCTCCAAGATTTATATTCAATCAGGATATCACCAGTTGTAGGTTAGAGAGGAGGAAATTCGAAGAATGGGTTTTTAGAGATTCTATGGGATTTATGAGTACTTGGTGATGCTGTTTGGATTGAGGAATATAGTAAAAGTGTTCATGGATCTCATGAACAAGATCTTATACCCACATCTAGACTCATTCATCATATCGTTCATTGATCAAATCATCATAAAATCATCACTCCCAAAAGAAGCATGCTAGACATATTGAGATAATATTGAGTATACATTCAGCACATCAGATTTATGTCAAGATATAAAAGTTTTACTTTTGGATTTAGAAGGTGAAATTCCTGAGGAATGTGGTGTGTGAGACAATTATATCCATTCACCTAGAGAAAGTGGAAGTAGTGATGTCCTAGATATGTTCATAAAAAATGTTTGAGTTCATGAAATTTAAGGGTTTAACCACATACCATCAACAGTTTATATAGGAATTCTCCTGTTTATTAGCACCTATGACTTCATTAATGAATACGTGAGTGAAGTTATAGTGGGTGGACCCATGTGAAGAAGAATTTCATGAGATGAAGAGGAGGTTGACTATATCTTTAGTGTTGATCCTTCCTGAGCATGGGATCAGATATTCTGTATACCATGAAGTATTAGGCATTTATTTGAGAGTATTATTGATGACTAAATATTGGGTAGTAGCTTATTGGTCGTGTTAGATACAACCCCATGAGTGGAACTATCCTACCCAAGATTTTTATTTGGGAACCATGGTCCATGCCTTAAAGTGTTGGAGACATTATCTCTTCAGAAAGAGATTTATTATCAATATTGACCACAAGAGACTTCTTTATATATTCACATAGGGAGACATCAATCCAAGGTATTATCATTGGGTAGAGTACTTTTAGATGTTAAAATTTGAGATATCCTATGAAAAAAGTAAAGGAAACTTTATTATAGATGCTCTTAGCTACAAGATGAAAGTAGATCAATATCTTCATGAGAGGCCTTCTAAGGAACATCAGTACCTAATGATCTTGTTGTCCAATTTGTGGATGGATTCTTATAAGGATTGGAGATTGATGACTTGTTCCCCTCTGGTGATCACATATTCTCTTATAGGCCGGGTGAAGGCTAGTTAATAATTTTACCGTGAGTATGATATGATGTGGGAACAACTATCTAGAGGTGAACCATTGTCTAGGTGGTCATTGGAAAATGAAGATGTGATCCTTGTACATGGGAGAATTGTAGTACCATATCCCATCAGGGAATGGTTTATGAGATACTTCCATACATATAAGTGGGTGGTATATCCAGAATCAAGAAATATGTATCAAAACTTTAAGTGATAGTTTTGGTGGATAGGGATGAAGAGGGAAATTATAGGATTTGTTTCCCAATGAATTACCTCCTAGAGGATAAAGGTCAAGCACCAACATCCTTGTGGTTTTCTCTAGCCACTTATTTTTACCTTATGCATGTGGGAGGATGTCATGACGAACTTTTTGAAGGGGTTACCTAGGACCCTAAAGAGTCATAACACTAACTGAGTGATTTTTTATTATCTAACAAAAGTTTATAATTTATTAGTAATATACGAGAATAAATAAATTGAATAGATGAGAATGATTTATATTAATGAGGTAGTATGATTGTATGGATATACCTTGAAAACAATATCTCATAGATACACACATTTTAAAACATAGTTTTGGAAAGGATTGTAGAAGGCCTTAGGGACTTAGTTGAGATTGAGTACAATGTACCATACTTAGATAGATAGAAAATGTGGATAAATCACACAATAGATGATATTATTTGATATTGAATCCTAGAATTTAGTAGAGTGTGAGATGATTATATATTCTTGGTTGAGTTTGTATACAACAATAGCTACCAGACTTTAATTCAGATGTCACCTAATGAGGCTCTATATGGATGGTCATGCTGCTCACTTCTATGTTGGAATGAGGTGGGTGAGGCAATATGTTTTGGGCCTTATATGGTGAAAGATACCTCAAAGAGGGCAATGTTGATCTTTAAGTGTTTGGTGAACACTTAGAGTAGGCAGTGATCATATGAAGACTAAAGGAGATGACCCTTGGAGTTCACTATTGGTGACCGAGTTTTCATGTGGGTGTTACCTCGGTTGGGGAATCATTGTTTGTGGAAGAAGGTGAAGATATAACAGTAATTTTTGGGAGTATTAGAGATCTCCAAGCTTATCAGAGTGGTGGAATACCAATCAGAAATTCCTCCATATTATCAAGGCATGCACTATATGTTTCATGTGTCTTAGCTCTAGAGGTACATACCCAATCCTACACATGTCATGGACTATGAGGATATTGATTTGGATCCTGATGCATCATATGTAGATCACCCAATGAAGATCATAGAATAGAGTGAAAAAGTACTTCGAGGGAAGATTATACCACTGGTCCAAATTTATGGAATCATATATGGATCTAAGAGGATACATGGCAGCATAAAGTTGATTCTCAGGCTCAGTGACCCGAGTTGTTTGAGCAGGATCTTTGAAGACAATTCTCAAGGATGATAATATAATAGAGGGGGATAATTGTAACATCCTTGCTTGATACATTTTACCATAATGATTTGAATATATATAATTCTCCAATATCTTTTTTAACATTGTTTTTGGTTTTAAAGAGGATGGTATTTCAGATATGGGTGTCTTGGGTTGTGTGTGTAAAGGAAATAGATCCCAAATGATACACGATGACTGAAACAAGTTCACCGGAAAGCCAGTGGTGCTGGAAGTGGGTATTTATAAGTGTATAACCCACCATCCATCCAGTGGTTAAGGAAAAATGTCTTCCATTCTTCCAAAAACACCATCAATCCGCTGAGGCCCACCAACTAGCCGGTGCACCTAGTTCGGGGGGTGCATTAAATGAACCCATGGGTTTTAATTTCACTAAGTTTTCCACCTTGTTTAAAGACTCCTTAAAACCCAAGGATACTATTATGAATTATAGACATTCCCTATTAACTCTAAATATCTCCTGTGTATCTCCCCTTGGTTATTCATGCTTTGACCGAGCCTACGGGGATAGAATGGCGAGTTCTTCTTAGATATATGCCAAATTCATCACATTTATTGTGATATGAGAATAGATCTATGATGGATCTATATTTTTTATTATTATTCAATGAAAATTCATTCCTTTAACTGTAGATAAATGTTATCATATTGATAATGTTTCTTGATCGAATGAAGATTCACCTTCCACAATGAACATTCTTTGGGTAATTATTGAAGATTATTATTATGAAAACTCTTATTGATGGTGGATTTATGATGTAAAATTAATAAATTGACATTTATTTGGTATATTGGTGGAGATATCAATGTGTAACTGACAACCCCCTTGACTAGATATAAAACTATCAAGAACAGTGAATGTTTCGGGGAAAGTTCCTTTAGAACAATCATCATGAAACCTTATCCTTATTAAATCTCTTTTCTATTGATTGAATGATGATGGATTGATGATAATTAGATATACCTAATAATCCCTTATAGAATCAATGGATAATTCATTATTTTTTCATTGATCAAAAATAGATCCAGTGAATTGGAATCCATTCCATTGAAATATCTCAATTTTCACTCCATTTATGAAATACCTAAGGTATGTGAATCTAGAATCAAATTATTAACATGAAATATTCTTGAGTTTCATTATAATTTTTTTTCTTGAATATAAACCATAATAGAAATCCTCTACATGTGAGAATTTTCTCTTTTGGTGTGTGACATGGTTTAGTCTTCAATCCTTTGATGAAACTTGAAGTCCTTCATTATCAAACTTGAGGTATGAAGTTCCTTACCTCACAGTGGATGTTTAATTCCCATTATAATGGTATAATATTGTGTTTTGATATGATATAGACTATGTTGAGTTTGGTCATATATGTGTGTGTTTTGGATATTGTTTCACACTCATGATATACTATGTGTTCCTTGTTTTTGTTATTCCTTGTTTCCTTGTGTTATTACATGGTATATGATATATTTTTATTCTATGCATAATAACATAGTGATAGGTTGGACTATCATGTATCCATGGACCTAGATGGGGAGTGTGTTTTGATGCTGTATTTTACATGATGAATTAAATGAGTTGGATGGTGGGGTATGATGGCATAGTGTGGCCTAACCTAGGGGAATGATGGTCCATGTGATCTAACCTATAAGGAAATTGGGGGCATGATGGTCTATGTGACATGAAACAAGAGATATCAACAAAAAATGATGGCCTATTGTGTCTTGAACTCAAGGATTTGAAAATATATGGCTATTGAGAATCATTGAGTCTAGATCCAACACTTTTTTACATTTCTACAACACAACTTAGTTATTTTCTAAAAATGAGATGAAGTAGTTACAATTTGGGTTCATGGTGTCTTAGTTAGAACATGAATATTCAGTAAGGTTTTTTTGTTTATGTGTGATTTTATTTATTAACAAGTTATACACTCTTATGATTTTTTAATCATGTTAAGAACACATTAGTGGTGCCATAATGTGTTTTATTAGTCACACCCTATATAGGCATTCCGATGTTCATGCAGACTTTATGTATAGGGATCCTTAAAATGGTAGGGGGTTTGTGGCTAAATGGTGAGCTGAGGAGAATGTAGATGAGAGTGATACTAGAATACACTTAATTGGATATCATAGTTTTATTTTCTTATTAGTATACATTACATTTACTCTGGTTTGGATCACTATTGAGGGAGTTTATTTATTTATTGTATAAAATGTGTTCCATTTGATATAATTAAATTCCACTTGTTTACAATGTGTTGTTATTTTACTTATTATATATTTTGTGTAAGTATATGATACCGAGGGTATAGTGTCATCACAGATGGAATTTGGATCCTCATTGCCTGTCGACGGCCTCTTGTATATGGAGAAGTGTGCATGAGGTTTTTTGCATCTCTGGCTTGAGCCCAGTGGTTCGGGTCGGACCATTACAATGTGTTCATCATATGAATGAAAAAATAGCCCACATGATTAATCTTATGAAATGTATTACTACTGATAACCAATGGAATAGATATATATATTAAAAAAATTAATATTCTACAACCTTTTAATAAAACATTAGACCAAGGTATTGATAATAAAGTCACTTATATCATAGTAAACAATATTCCCAAACCAAGAAATATCACATGATTTCATTTCTTATATGTCATACCATATGAAATTTTTATATTGAAACATATAATATAGGTCAAAAACACATTATATGAAAAAAGATTTTAGTGTATGTATCGTTCAATATCCCACTTTCAAAAAGCCTCATAGATTTTGTGCCATTTCACATTCTATTGTATCCTATACAATAACTTGTGAAATTATATCAAAAAATTATTTTTTATGTATTATAAAACACTTTTGGAAGGTATTAATAAAATTGAAAATGTATCACATCATATGAAATAACTTATTAATACCCATCCAAAACTTCTTTTAGATAACAACTTAAACACTTTTAGAGCATCTTATTGAGTAAAACTCAATCCTCATTTAGTTAAACTTAAAAGTTGACTCCACAGGACTTTTCATCATTTTCAAAAATATAAATTCCAAAATTAATATAATCCATTTCTATAAGACATTGAGTAAATATAGGGCATATATTATTCCAATCCCATAAATCATATTCATACATTCTAGACCTTTCGAGTATATTCGAGGTTAATGAATATATCACATGTCTTTCACCTTATATAAGAGAACATTACATGCCCCTCACCTGAATAAACAAGTAAATCATATGTACTATATAGGTATGGTTATACACTTCATCAGTCTATCTCAATCAAGGGAAAATATTTCATACTCAACATATGAGAGGGACAATCTCATCTTAGTTAATCTCTAACCAACAACATGACCAACAACATACCCAACCACACCCTAATTATATAAGACTCAAGTATTTCATAAGAATGGTATAAAAGTATTATGTATATCATTCTAGGTATATTTTCATACTAAAGTTTTGGGGACTCTAAATATGAACCACACACCCTTAGAATACCAAATACATGGTGTATAACACTCCATGTGGTATACTTAGTGGGATATCCAACACAAAAACCCATTTTGTGACTCATGAGCTTATTTTATATTTTTCTTTATAATAATTGTACTCATGTGAGACTTAATATTTCATCATAACCTATAATAATACATAAAAACTTAGTTAAGGATAAATCAAAGTCATATATTGAGATTTTAGTTAACACTTCACTTCAGGATATTTATATCAGTTTATATATATATATATATATAACTTCAAATAATGATTAAGTGGATATTGAATTTTGTATAACATGAAACATTTAATACTCTTACAGACTTTTAAGAACATTTTCCAAACCATACATAAGTGCATATTTAATATATCATATATGATGAAGTAGTAGATCAACCTTATGTTTACTTCACTTTCATGGGTTTTGATAAACACATTATAGATCAATGTAATTATTATCACTTATCTATGTGACCACCTAAAAAAACCATCCCAATAAAATCTTTAGTGAGTAAAATATATGAAGTAATCTAGTTTTAATAATAGATATACTTAATAATAATATTCCTAATGTTTAACTCCCTAAACATATTTAAAATCTTTAACTCCCCAACATCAAATGTTATGATGTTAATGAATTATGTTTTCTATTTAAAACTCATTTTAAGTACACCATCATCATTATTGGAATTATTTCCATCCAAAATTTCCCTTGAAATATTTTGGTACACAATAGAACTATTTACATTAACCATTTACCAACATTCCCTAAACCAATTCGGATATAAAGGGACATTCACTTTGAGTTTTGACTAATATAATTCTTTATTTGTTAACTTTGAACTTCTCTAAGTCCAAAAATACTCCTAACAATCTATTAAACACTATATTATCTTTATTATATCATGATATGTAACAAAAACTCCTTTGTGTTTATAAAATAACTGTTATTTTCTTCTTAATAAAAATATTTAATAAATAAACAATTGTTTCCATATAGTACACGGCATTATACTTGTTTAGAGAATTTTCTTGAAAATAAGTTTTTTCATTAAAATATTCTACTGAAGGTGGTTGGACCAATTTCCTTATATTTTAAAACACATCTAGATAAATAACTTTATCCAAGATATTTTTTATCCTTTTCTCCTTCTAAAAATTTGTTAAAGAATCTAATGAATAATAAACCTTATGTATTGAATCTATCATCTTATATTGTTTATAACAACTCTTTGTTATAAACAAAATTCTATAATCATGTAAGAGAAAAAATACAATGAGACACATCCTTTAATTATATCCATCTGATCTTGATAAAGACTTTTATATTGAATCACATGATTTAGAAACCCTTTGATCCATCATTTGAATAGAAAATAAAATATACATTAATTATTATCTTTATTTTGAACTCCCATATACTCGAAACATCTGTAAAATAAAAATTTTATATAACATACCCTTAAAAATAAAATAATTAATTTCTATAAAATTGATACTTAAAAATGAAAATTCCAAGAAGTTTTCAAAAGTCATTTATGTATTCTACAAAATTCCATTATATAGAAACATTAATCCACCTTCCTGATAAATATAGGTTTTAATGACCTTAAATATAAACTAAAATAAACATTTTGTGGATTTTAAAAAAACTTTTATTTTTGGAGTTTGAAATTATACCCAATTTTACTCCCAAAATAACACTAGAAGCTATAAATTATATGCCTAGTTAATATATCCTCCACACTTTGAGAATATTTAGTAAACTTGTTTTGAACTGATTTATATTTGTCAGAAGATTTCCATTAATGATAGTAGAATAAAATAATTAACCATAATATGAATTATAGGATATTTTCAAGTCACACGAATTCATTATCATATCCAAACATTTGAATATATGAGTAGAGAATAAAATTAATTTTTTCCATACTGAATTTTATTATTTTGAAACATCAATTGAATCATTCTAATATTATTTTTGGCATCTATATTCACACATTTAATAACCTTAAAAATTTCTATATTTAGGAAAGTGTTTCTATAATAAATTGAAATTCTATTACTAGTAACCTTTCTTAAGCTATAATTCTTAGGAGTTTCTTAAATTAATCTTATCCTTTTCAAGGATTAATATCAATTATATGTTTGATGATGCTGATGTTTTTTATCTATAACATAATCTTTTATTAGATGAGTATTAAGTGTTATAATCATTTAATAAGGACTTCTATTAAATGTGACTCCACTAAAATGATCGCCACTTTTTAACTCAATATATTCATTAGTAGTAAAAGATCTATATTTCACTAAGAAAAAAGTCTTCCTTGACATTACTGTCATCTCTTACTTATTTATATAGGGAATCTTCCCAATAATATCTTATATGACTCTTGGATAGTTGAGTGGATAATGCATTAATCAATTTTTTATATGTATAAACCCAAATCTATTATTATAGTATCCCAACTCTTAGGGTTTCTTAATTAACTATAACCACAATATCATAGTGGGATTTTTTTTACCTAACATTTTAGGTTATAAATTTCCAAAATTTCTTATACAAGATAATCCATGGGCACCCTGCTTTGGCAGAGCCTACCAAGTTGAATGATCGAGTCTTGGGGTGTATTTTATTTGGAATGAATCTAACATGTGATATAATCTAAATGAGATTTAATATCACTATATCACCTCATGTAACTCTATTTATATGTATGGATTATTTTAATTATTTAGTTTGGAATATTATTATTTCAACCATACCAATATGTTCAAACCAAATTGACACGTAACCCTTTACAGAACTCATAGATTGTGTTACTTACACAAATTAAAAGAAAAATATATCCACGCATATCAAAATTTATCCCATATATAATTTATGTGAAACCATTTCATTTAAATTCTTAGAGTTATATAAAATCAACAATCCACAAATGAGTAAGCCTGGATCCATAGATAATCAACCCAAACTTTTCTAGACAAGGAATAAGCCTCTAGGTTAGTGAGTTGTCAACCCAAAGTCCCTTTGGTCTTGAGAGATATATCAATTCCTTCATAATTCTAACACTTAATATGTATAAATCACAATTAAATACTTAATTTTAACTCATAAAAAAATTATATCCAAAGTCAAGGTCGATGGAAACTAAATCCAATTAACATAACTAGCATGAAACTCTTTATATGCTTGTAATCCATTTTATAGAATCATTTCAAAAATTTAAACTAAAAAATAACATACATTAATAGTATAACAATTATATTCATGAACAAATTAATTAATAATAAATAAATGAAAAATTCATTAATTTAAACATTAGATAAACAGTCTATGAACAATTTAAAATTTTAAAATCATGAACACTTTATAATTTGACCAATTATTTATGAAAAATACAAAATTAAATAAACATAAACATTTTATATTTATTTATAAAATGAACTATTTAATATTATTAATTATATGAAATTTATATTTAAATATAAGATATTAAATGAAATAAAATAAATTTTAATTATCATTTATATTTTGTCAAAAAATTATAATCTAAATATTATATATTTAAAACTATTTAAACCTTGATCAAACCACTCATCAAAACTCCTTTTGATGAAATTTAAAAAATTTCTTAAATAATACCATCTCATTTGAAAAATTTTAATTAGATATTATGATTAATTCATAATATTAAATATAATATTTTTTATATTTTTACCTTATCTTGTAATTTATATACATTTTATATAATTATGTTATAATTTTTCACTTTACTTCTAAATTATAACTCATTCCATATAATTTGTTAAAGGTATTTTAATATTATAGATATCTATTAAATAATTGTTTAAAAACATTTAGTTAAATAATTGTAAACAATTTATAACACATTAATTTACTAAAACATTTATAAATTAAAAAAATGACCCACAATACCTTTTTCTATAATTTAAAATAATTTTATAAATTTTAACATTCAATTCATTATTTAAAAATAGAAAAAAAATTCACATGTGAATCTAATTTAACGATACGCACATTAGAGGCGATATTATAGGTGTATGAATGAATCTCTAATTTTCACTGGGTATTTTTTATATAATATATGGTTTGCATAAGGTTAACTATTTGACGCCTAGGATGTTGGATCCTATGATAGGAATAAATATTTTATTTATGATATGATGCTCTATTTTTGTAATGTGGGACAATACTATCTATGTAAATGAAACTTAAAATAAAAAATGGAATGATACACCATAAAATAAAGAATTATATACATCACAGCCTATGATATTAGATATCATAAGTTTCCACCCTGACATATGTTACATTATACATAACATAAATTGCGTCTCCAATATTGATTATGTTGTTGCATAACATAATACTAGAGACCCCAAAACAGGTTACATTATCAAATAAAATAATGTCAATGACCCCAAATAAGATTACATTATCATAAAAAGTATTGTTAGGGACAAAAACATAGATTACATTATCACATAATGTAATTTTATGGAACTAAAAATAGATTACGTTATCACATTGAATAATTTCATGGGACCCAACATAGATCATGATATCTCATAACAAAATTTTTGATCTCATATGAGATTATGTTACCGCATAACATAATTTCAGTCACAATTATTCATTTTAAAAACATAATTTCAAGAATAAAACACATGGTATAGTTCTATCACCACTTTTGGGTTTCAATGGATAATATAGCACTTATACAAGGTGGTAAAAATGAACTAGTAACTCAAATATAGAAACACCATGATTTATAAACCAAACAATGCTACTATAAAATGAATAAACATTATATATTGTTTAAATCACACAAATGTTGCTAATGATCCATCTTGACAACCCACCCAATATCTCATGTTGGTCTTGGAATAGTTGAACCAGTGTCTTGGGTTGGACATTGAGTAACACTTTTAAGGTTTTAATAGACCAAAAATGTTAAAGTTGGTATGTTCTCGACCTATAGGAATTTTTTTATAGTCATCCACACACCCAATAATAAGATATAGATTTATTTATCAATACCACACCACACATGTGATGAGTTTATTACCTTGGTATTATCACAATACATCTCTATCTATGGGAGAGACCCTTGATGTATACACCCCTAGGTCTTATCACTACCTTTAATTGGATTATTTTCATGATCCACCACTTGAAATAATTTGTTATCAACCTCAATTATAATTCATAATTTAACTCATAATTCATATATAAATAACCTTTCATTGGTGTTTAAAAAATATATATACACTGAAGAACTATTTCACAACCTATGATGTGGTTGTATCACCTAGATAAATATGTAATGAAATAAGTATATCACTTGGATAAATATAGATAAAGAAATATGTATTATAGGATATCATATACCATTACCACTTCATCCATTTCACTTAAGATATAAAATGTTCAATATAAACATTATTAGATGATTCTTAAGGGAGTTATAACACATCGTAATAGATGTTTAGTCCTTACAAAATAATGATTGGTTTGATACAGGTAATAAAATATACATTACAACTTTTAAAATTTATTAAGTATTTAATAAATGTGAGGACTTTTAATTGATACCTAGATCAACCAAATATGTATTTATAAAGTTGATGAAACCTGGAATAATATGTTAAAGATCTATTCCTTCTTCTATTTATTCTTTTACCCATGATATTAAAATATTGTTGAGTATTGAGAGATCATTCCAAAGATGTTTGGAGATTCATATGGTTGGTTTATTACTATTGAAATAAGAGTATTTAAGTTTTTTATATATATAATCATCAAACATTTGTTTGAGAAGAAAATTAAACAAAAAAATGTGGCCTGATATTTTTTTGAATCTGTATAAACTTCTCATGGATTATCTTATGGAATGAATTTTAAATTATTATCATATTGTTCTTTGGAACATTTTATGTCCATAAGAAACAAATGAATGTTATCATATCATGAACCAAAATGTTTATAAAGAATTCAAATTTCAAGAAAATACTAATATTTTAATGAACATGCATATCATAGACAATAATATAAGATATCATTGTTTTTTTTATTTTTAAAAATTCACTGAGTATAAATCATTGATCCTGATATCATAAATAACAATATGAAATATTTTTGTCCATGATAATTATAGTACATTATTCTAGAAATAGGGTTCCATAATGCTGTAGTAGTAAATGATAATGATGATTATAATAAAGTCCATACCTTGGTTTTAGATATAACATAGAGAGTGGTATAAATATATCATCAAATGGGATTTGAAACACAACCATCAATTTCAATTCTATAATATTAACTCATAATGATTCAATAAGAGATATGTTACATCACTTTATGTGTTGTACTATATCCCTGAGTTTTTTCCCTAATAATATAATTTTGTTTATATCACAAGAAACTATAAATAATATATCATTGTCTATGATACACTGGGTAATGTTTTTAGGGAATAAATTTATAATAAGGTATTTGAAACATCTATTTATTTTATTAAGGGATCATAAATTAAAATTAAAAGGGGATTTACACCAACTTGTTTCAATAAATTAAAATTAAAATTATGAATTATTCATAATTACTTATCAAATATACATGAAATATTTTATAAAAAATGGTTATTAAAAAGTGATAATATTGAGTATTTTTTACAAGGTATAAAGTTTAGGATTTTGAGGTAAAAATTTTTATATTAAAATTACAAAGTTGTAATTTCCTGACCCGAATAACCTAGTTTGGGCCAATGAACTATAGACCTCATACATGCCTCCCAATGCACAAGTGGTTTCAAAATATTACTGAGGGTTTGAATGATGTTATGTGAAGACTATACCCTAAGTATCAGTAAAAATACTCCTAAATCATAACAATAAAGTTATATTAATAATAAAATAATAGGTACAATGGACGTAAGTAATAAAAAATACTATAACAGATGACATGTCAGGTATCATAGAGATATACAAAGTAAATATACCAAGGACATATAATGTGGTAGGTCAAACCAATGTATCAGGAAAAACATGAATATATATAAATACAAAGATATATCACTCTAGATTACATCCCTGTACTAACTTCAAACCCCAAACGCTATCTCCTTAGCTCCCTATCATCGGACACATGCCCTTTCTCGGATCCTTGATCATGAATTCTTTACACACATCAGGTTTCCTATGAAGGGTTTGAGTATAAATTCAGTAGGTCACCACCAATTCAACATTAACATAAGAATATATATAAATAGAGACAACAACATTAATGTAATACATGTGTAAATAATCGACCACATATGTGTTAGGTCATCATGCACTAACCCAGTGACCATGAACCTTGGCCTCACTTACCTCAACACAATGTTGGTAAGGGTTCCATTATAAATCAACGATGATATTGGAATATGCCACACGGTTTATGTGTCAGTTTAGAGACCTGTGCCATCAATCATATTTCCACATTCCACCTTTAAGGAACTCCTCATTACCTACACAAAAGTGGTCATTTTTTCTCATTTGATGGTACATACACATGATGTTCCAGATGAATTGGATCATAATCACCACTTCATGGTCTTTCTCCCATGTTGAAATTATGAAACATTACATACAATTCACACCTATATGGTTCTACTCCCTTGTTGGATGGACATGTCGTTGATATAATATAATACCATCAAGAAAGCCCAATGGACTAGTCTTTGTCATAACACCCACATTCCCCATCTAAGGGTCTGTTCCACCAATTCTGAGAAACTCAATCATCTTGATACCTGAAGAGAATTTACATAATCTATGAAACACCCACAATAATGTCATATTATTGCAAGGAAAACTAGTCATATTAAGCATGGTTCTCATAGGTCCATACACACACCCATAAGAAATATACATCAAACATGGGCCTCAAAGCATAGAAGCGCATACCAACATATCATTCCAACAAACAAATATAAGGGATCTATATGGTAATGATATTCCTTCCTCAAGAATGTTGATGACATAATCCAAGTTTAACCAAGAGGGTCATCACCCATATCACATTTTCAAACTAATTGGAATAAGACCACACATTAAGGATTCCCTATAAATGATTCTAAAACATCATATAAAGGTTTCTAGAACAAGATTAAAGAATGGAATAATTACAAGAGGTTTAGAAAATCAGCTTACCTAAGGAGATATACCATCAATGGTAGATCTAGAGTCACTAAAGGGAAAGACCACCAAACACTCAATATGTTTTCAATATATTAATGGAAAAAAATCCTACATGAACATAATATGGGGTTCATAGACCAATTAAAATCCAATAGATTGATTCTATGAAAAAATTCCCAAGGGAGGATAGAAGAATTTCAAAAGATCCACTTTAGTTTCTTCCAAATCAGCAGCCTCCATGAGAAGAAGAAGATCAAGGGTTATGAAGAGAGAAACCAAGTCAAAAACCCATCAATAACTCTCTCAGTTTTATGTATGTGTATTCCTATTTAAAAGACATGAAAATTCTAAAGCTTGGATTTTGATTCATCCATTTCATAAATTTTGAATCGTTTTCACCATCGTGTGGTGATGCTCACCATAGACGTTGTGGACTCTAACATGCTAATCCCTAAAGACCTGACATGGTGACCCTATATAGTGTGTTTTCAAAACCATTCCTATTTTGACCTTACCACACCTTGAACCATGGCATGGTGAGGCCTTTATAGACATGGTATATATGAGGACTCATAGTGATACACAACCAAGGCCATGCCCAACCATAAGTGTTTTGATCATCCTATATTAATATGAAATTTCCAGGAATAAAACATCCCACACCACAATATTGTATAACCCATGGTGAAACTAAAAATAGTCAAAACGTTGTTCAAGACACTATGAAACCTCCAACACATACCAAACCCAATTTAAACCACCACAAGGCCAAAAATTACATACCTTTAAAATTAAGGATGTTATAAATATCTGCCTATGAAGACTTTTAATCCCTGATAAGTACCTCTAGAGGTCTTTATCAAACATCTTAGGACATTTCTCCCAAAATTTGAATCTCATTACAACCTCTTCTCTTAGATCCATCCATGATTCCATAAGAATCAAATAAGTGGAATCATCTTCCCCTATAACACTTTCTCATTCTGGTCCAAAATCTATATTGGCCTCTCCCCAAATTATACATTAGGTTCTAACTAAATTTCCTAATAGGCGACGACATGTGAAAGATTATATTATTACTTCTAAAGTTAATACACATGGAACATGTTATACATTACTGAATATTAAGGAAGAAGATACAAATTGTAGTCCTTTATTATGATAGACTTTATATTCTCAAAGGGTCCTATTAATTGTGGTACCAATTTTCTTTTCCTCTAAAAATTGTGATTCCCAAATAGAGGTGACACCCACAAAAATTCCCAATCAACAAAAAAAAACTCCAAGGGTCATCTCCTCCAGTGAACATACGATCTCTATCTACTCTAAGTAGTAATAAAGATTTTTATGAATTAACTGCACTCTCTTAAAGGTATCTTTCACAATACTCAAACCAAAAATTGGTAACTCACCCACCTTATGCCAACATAATGGTGAAAAACATATTTAACCATAAATATCCTCAAAATGTTGTTGGGTGAATCCTTTCCACTTTATTTATATTTTGATAATTAGTAAAATCCATGTTATTTATATTTTTATAATTAATAAAAACCCTCATTATTTATATTTTAATAATTACTCTCTATATTATTGGTTTATTATCCTTTTTGATATTATTCCAATTTAATTATTCATTGTTAATATTTATTATTGTTTATTTTCAGTTTATTATTTTAATTTTATTACATTATTATTATATAGTTACTATCAATTTTAGGTTTAGAAGTTTTCGAAGTGTATATAGAGTCTTGATAATTCAATTGGATAAAAATTAGATTTTTCATAAAGGAAATGATCACCTTGTTGGTAATCATCCTCACATTTGGAACCCCATGTTGGTGACCATTTTACCATTTTGAACCAGATGTTAGTTATCTTATTAATTTTTAGAACCCCGTATTGGTGATCATCCACACACTCAAGAACCCCACATTGGTGATGAACCAATCATTTGAGAACCATATGTTGTCGATCAAACACATTCTAGGATCCTCATGTTTTGAATATAATCCACATCATGATATATAGAATTGTGATGAACCACACATTTGAAACCCCATGCTTGGAATATCTCGCACATTGGGAACCACACATTCATAAATATCTCACTAGAATCCTACATCTTCCTCAACCACATATATTTTTTTGATTATTTCTTAACCTATAGTACTTGAAATTTTTATAAATCTTATTTCATTATAAATCTAAGAATAATATTTATAATCTATTCAACTATGATGATATTTGAATCATTCATTTGATATTTTTATTTTTGGACTGAAGTCACTGTAATGTTTAGTAGCTTCCAAAATATGATGGATATAGTTTTTTATGATATCTTAACCTATAACAGTATTATTAAGGTGATATTTAATTTTTTTTTAAATATATTAAAATTATATAAATATAATTAAACTGAACTGAATAATGAATTATATTTTTTGAGGTCTAAAAAATTGACTGAATCTCGTGATATCTTCCTAAAATTATTTTTATAAATATTTAAAGTAATATAATTATGGTATTTATTCAGGATATCATTATGGAAGTAATATTTTTTCAAATTAAAAATTAAAATTTTTTATTGTATTTTTATGAGAATTTTAAGGTGATGGTTTTTGACCAGATCCGATGTGAAGGTCATTATGGAAAAATTGATTTCAGATAAAATAAATGTAGATTTATCTAGAAATAATTTTGGAAAGAATATTCACATATAAAATTTGAATACCCACTTAATTTATGGAAGGTCAGTTATGAAATTATTGAATATAAATCAAAGATATATTTATATAAATTAAAATTAAAAAATATTTTGAATTTTTCAATGACCATGTGTAGACTATCTTGGAGATAATTTTGTATTTTATCTTGAAGCACCAATGAAACATTTTAATTTTCAAATATTATTATTATCATGTTTGAATTATTATATATAGAATATATTTCTAGAATAATTCAATAAAAATGATACAATTAAAGAGAATATCATGGAATCTCTTTTAATTGGTTATTTTCAAATTATTTAAGATGAAGATGAAGCCTACAATAGGTGGGAATATTGTGATGTAAATAAATATTGATGAAAATAGAAGTGATTAATGTCACAATGATGACACTCTTCGTGTGAGAAATAATTGTATCATTATTATTTTTGTACTGCACTCATTGATGTTATTTTTCAAGGAGGATCACTTTTGAGTTATACATACATGAAGATCTTATTCTCGGAATAATAGGATCCATCTATTTTCAGTTTTTTTTTTCAATTGTAGGCCAAGTATCTTCAGCACTTCTACATATAATATTTTTCTACTAGAGTGTCAACTACTTGTACCCAGTCATGGTGGAGTGATGGATTCTCAAAATAAGCTATAGATATGCGTTGTAAAAGATCATGAAGTCCCTATAAAATCTATCTATCAAGTACCAACCACTTGAACTTAGTTTTTGAGGTCCCTATATTATAGGACCTGCTTTGTAAAAATCACCATGCTCAAGGAGAGAGTATTAATGGAGTTTACTATGGGATATTTGTTCTCTAATTCACTATACATAACTATTTTCTAATCATTATTTTATCTATTTTCTACTACATTTCATTATATTAAGAGAGATCGATAGAATCTATTTATTTCAAGAGGGATGATTTGATTTTTTCACGTTTTTTTGAAGGAAACAATTCATTATATTTGACCAATAAAGGTTCCACCATAATCGAATCTTATAAACTATTATTTTATGTGATCTCTAAAAATTAAAAATGATAATCCCATGATCCACCAATGTTTATGAAACATTCCATAAGTATATCCTCTAACATCAAGATCATCCTCTCTCACTATCCATCAATCAATAAATAATATGATATTCATAGCTTCAACTAAGTTCCTAATGCCTTATGTTAGAATTGATAAAAACATGATGTAAAATTTTTTTATCTATCCGATATGATACTGGAAGGCACTCTATATAGTCATAAAATCTCTTGGACCTAAAGATTTCCCAACACATCTAAAGAATAATCCTCTTATATTGATAAGAAATGTGATACTTTCATTAGCCAATAAACTATCAACCAAATGATGTCTTGACAACTTGAGGTTTTGGGTAACCCTATAATGAAGTAATTTTATCATCTCACCCCACTTCCACATAGGTAAAAAAGTGGGATAAGTAACCCTTATAATCACTGATCCTTTTCCCTGAACATTTTACAATTTTTAAAATGAGAGGCGAATCCCAAAATATCTCTCTTTACTCCCTAACACAAAAAATGTCTCTTGATGCCCTACTAATTCTTTATTGAACTTAGGTGTAGGGATCAATAAGAGGAATGGGAGTCTATCATCGACTCTTACCTCATATAATTAGGAACCACTGCTCTCCCATGAACAAAGATCAAGTTGTCATTATCCATTTACCATCTTAGAACTAGGTCACTTCTCACCCACCGTTCTTTCATAACTAATCCTTTAGGATCTAAATTCTATATAGTCTTTACCTAGTCCTCAAACATTGATTTGATAACCAAGGGAGAACATGCCATCATTCCTCAGTCCTTATATCCATCCACTATCCATTTAGACAACAAGCTCATCAACCACCATTCCTCCTACAAATTTTTCTCTCCAAGCTATTTCATTTTCTTAATAAGACCATCAGTAATAAAATTACCATTAATTATAACATAAGTCACATAAAAATCAAATGATTTCAAATAATCCAACAAATGCCTCTATCAGGTATTTAATTACTAGTAAGATAAAATGTAATGCAAGATCTTGTGTTCCATGTATATGAAAAACATATCACCTAAGAGATAATGAAACCAAAACTTCAAATCATGGACCAAAACTACTAAATTCAAGTCATGCGTAGGGTTGTTGGGATTATGGGATCATATTTATCAAGACCCATAAGCTACCACATTATTTATCTGCATTTTCACAACCCCCAATCCAACAATTGAGGTATTGTAGTAAACATTATAACCAATACCAAGTTCTAGAAATGTCAATATTAGACATGTATTTAATCTCTTCTTCAAATCCAAAAAGTCCTCTTAAAACTATTTAGTCCATTCAACCTTAACTACATTTTTGGTAATCCCATTCACTGGAATTTCCAAATAGGAGAAATCATGTATAAACCATTAATAGTATCCATCCAACACTTGGAAAATGTTGATCTCAAAAATATTTCTAGGGAATTTCCAATACATTACTGCCTCTACATTCTCTAGGTCTGAAAAAAATTATTGCCTTAGAGATCACTTGTCCAAGGAGACATATATCGTAAATCCATAAGTGGCACTTCAAAATACTAGCACAGAGACGATGTGCTCTAAGTGTACTCAACTAAATCTCCAAGTGTCTAGTGTGTATCTCTATGGTCCATGTTTATATAACTATATCATAAAAAAACACCATAATGAAATAGTCAAGATATAGATGGATGTTCCTATTCATGAGAACCATGAACACCATTGGTGAATTTTTCAACCTGAAAGGAATGAAAAGATACATAAATAATACATATCTAATTTTGAATGTTTTCTTAAGAATATCCTCCTCACTGAAAAGAAGTTGGTGGTATCCTGATCATAGTTTAAACTTAGAGAACCACCCAGATCCATATAACTGATGAAACAAGTCATTGATCCTTGTAAATGAGAATTTATTCTTCACATTCCCCTAGTTTAGCTTCTAATAGTCTAAAAATAACTGAAGACTATCACCCTCCTTCTTTATGACCGAAACCAGTGCACCCCAAGGAGACATGCTTGGTTTGAAAAAACCCTTTACCTATAAATCCTAAAGTCTCACCTTAAATTAATTCAAATTGGATGGTTCCATATGATATGGATGAATTGATATTTATTTTCTCTCTTAATATGAGTTCTATCTCAAATTATATCCATCTATTAGGAGGTAGTCTTGATAAATCTTCTGTAAATACATCCTGGTATAGTCCACTACAAGAGGAAAAGAGGTTGAATCCACTACCTGATATGTAACAAGAAATATACCAACTACATGCATTATAATATCTAAAAAATAACTTAATTCCAAACCCAATATTCATTCTCCAACATCTCTTTCAACATTTAGAAAAATATTGACTTAATCATAGTAAAGGATACTCATATCCTATAGCAGTTGATGAATAATTGATAACAAGTAAACCAATCCATGACAAAGATCACATAAGAAATAGTCATATTAAGAATCATGAAATACCATAGATGTTAATTTATAGAAACTACAACAATATATTCTAAATATCTCAATATATGATCCATTTTCTTCCCCAAGGGCGTGTCAAGTGATAACAACTTAGAAGATAACTTGACTGGAAAGTCAAACATAGATACTAATTGAAGAGATATAATTGAATAGGAAGCTCCTGTACCAAACAAGGTAGAAGATAACATAGATTTGATTAATACTATACCTTGAAAATTTAGTGGTACCTCTCCACTATCAGTTTTCACCTATTCAATTTTATACATTCTTCTAGAATTAGGTTTGTGGCCTTACCTTTGAGGCACATGGATTGCCCGAGTTATTGATGTATGGGGGGTCAGTATCCTATGAGGAGGTTCTCCACCACCATTATGGCCTAACCAACCATAACTCATCCATGAATCCCTTGACAAAAATAAATAATACAGACCAATTTTCTAAATCAGTGAAACTCAACTTGTGGTTTCCCACAGGTCTTTTTAAGGTTCCATCTTTGTCCATAGTTGAAGCACCTGATGGAATAGCCTCCCACAAAGGGAGATAATGAAATATTTCTTTTCTCAATACACTTACTTACACATTAGAATGAATCCTCTTCCACCTATTACTACTATAAAAAGAGGAACAAATATAATTCATGGTGTAGTACACTAGATCGAATTAACTACTGTGGGAGGAGGGGATGAATAATTGTATTCCTTTTTTATGAATTTTATTTATTTTAAATTCAACATCTTGAAATTTTTAAGGTTATAGATCCACTCAATGTTATCTCCATATATCACCTAATGTGTAGTTATAGTAATAGATAAAAAAACACAAGGATTTACAAGATTTGATATGAAATCCTACTCATTTTTGAACATTTTTATCTATACTAATTAGAGATTATTCACTATACCCAAAAGTGAACACAACAGGTTAGACACCCCAGTTACAATCTCTTTTGTAAGCAGCTAGTTGAATACACCATCTACATTATTCATAATTAATAATGATCTAGATATAGAAATACCTTCATATATAGATGGTCTTCCTCCACAAGAAATCTAGACATCCTTTACTTATGCACTCTTTAATGTTTTTTAGTAGAAACTAATAAAGATAAGTTCCAATGGTCTCAAAAATCAACTTGAAATATTGATATTATTCACATTCATCAAAAAATAGAACACATGAAATATTATTCTTGTTGTATTGATCTAATTTTACCCCTTATCACTTCGATACATGGAAATGTTAGTCTTATCAAATTATTCTTGCATAATAGATGCAAGATATCTCAGATTTTCTCAGAAACTCACCACACCTTCAATACCAGAAAATATACTAGAAGTTATGTATTAGCGAAACATCATCTATTTATTACACCTTTAACTTGTAATATATATGTGTATAATAAAAACTATAATTGTAGTGGGGATCTATTTTTCACAAAATTCATTTTTTCCACCTCTATTATTAATACTATGTCAAGGATTCGTGATGATATTAGGATCTCATTGAATATATAAACACTAAATATCATCATTCTCTTGAGTGGATATGAAATTCATGTGATCACTCTGCATAATAATTTAATGTTTTTATTTACAGTGCAACACAATCATCCTTTTAAATCTATTAAAGACTAGCTTATTTTAATTTTCGAAGGACTCAGATATTTTTTATTTTATTTACGTGGTATTTAAAAGTCCATAATTTTTTTAAATATTCATGTTTCAATGTGTAAATAGTATAAAACTTTTTTTATTCCTTCAATAAAATGGATATGTAAGAAAATTAGTTACGTGAATATCCTTAACATAATTTACTACATGAAACTACTATGAAAACATATATGTAGAAAAAACATGTATGTGAATGAAACAACTGTGTGCTTCAATTTTGAAAAAGGATATTTAGAAATTCACATAGAATAAACTTTATGAAATATTAATTTACATATAAAATCATCAATGTGGATGTTTGGTTATATAGATAGATGGATATGTGAGTTATCTATTCAAAATTAGTCTACGTGGTTCTTTCCAAAAAATGAATATATAGAAAAAAAATTATGTAGATAATTTATTCAGCAGTAGTGTAGAAAATTAATCTACATTCACTATATTTTCATGAATGCAAGTGTAACCATGTGAATTTATCTTTTTGATCTTACAAATGCAGTAGAACAAACTTTATAACAGGAGAAGGCCTATGTTTGAGCTTTTATAACTCATCCATGGAAGTTGTGTGTGCCTTATTCTAGGAAACACCTCTGTGTATGAATATCATCTATAGAGTCATACTAAATTAAAGATTTTCACTAGAGGATAATAGATTGATCATGGGATACATCATGATTATGGTTCATGGATCGACATGATCACCTCAACTCAGTAATGGTGGATAACAAACATGGAAATAAATTCTAAAATTCTAGAGGTAGAGGATGATTTCAAAAGTTATCTAATGAGTAAAATAACTTTGATAGTGTAATGGTTTAAATTTATATATATATTAATGTGGAAGAATGCTACATGAAATTCTTATTTCCCACATTTATTTGTTCCTTGGTCGAGTGATCCTTTGTTAATTATTCTATGCCACCTTAACTTTAACATGACAGTAGGGGATTTTCACACACAACACACCACACATGCCTCATGGACTATTTTGATATGTGTTAGACCATCG
Source organism: Viscum album (assembly GCA_963277665.1). Lineage (NCBI taxonomy): Eukaryota > Viridiplantae > Streptophyta > Magnoliopsida > Santalales > Viscaceae > Viscum > Viscum album. The sequence continues at coordinate 1,457,486,058 of OY728131.1, read as the reverse complement.
AAACCTTGTCCCAAGATCTACCACTTGAGTTCACTCTTTCCATCCAATATTATGATGACAAATATTTTTATACATGTTAATTAATGATTTATTACATAACAATAGACTTATTTCAAACCTAGAATACCATGAGGCCTATTGTTTTTAGGGAAATTAGGTATATAGAATATTAATTGAAACATGGGTACAATATAATTATTTGAAAACTTTGAAACTTAACCTTATCCTCCTGGAATCTTCTAAAACTACATGGGATAACCTGGGGATGTACATAAGAAAATGGTGATTTATAAAGACCGGTAAGGGCATGGGAATAAAAAACATAGGATAAGGTAAATTAATAAATGTGAGACAAAAGGAATTTGAAGGTAACATAAGATTGGTGAGAATCATAATATTATAAAATGAGGAATGATATAAAATGATAATGTAAATGAAACATAGGAATGTGGAACCAACATAAAAGATGACATCATAAACCTAAGTCAAGGATAATAACCATGAAAAAACATTATTCTTAAGATATCTTCTTGTGTACTATACATGGCATCTCATGAGATAAACAAATTAACCCATGCATTGGAGAGCTATATAATTATAGGACCACCCATTACTTTCCTATCATGCACATTCATATGTTTTCAACATAAATCATACAACATAAGGATGCGTTTCATCAATTTTAACCCCACGATTATGGAGTACGGTTTACATACATGTAAATCCCAAATCAAGGAATGATAGTTACAACTAGGTGAATACTCTTACTTGAAAATAGAGATGATTATTCACCACACAAATTTTTGGCATGTAAAATCATAAGATAATATAGGTAGCATAATGATTGTGCATATAGATTTATAAAATGAGTAAACAAGAGAGAAATGGGTCTATCATTACTTGGGAATCCTAAGTAATGTAAGAGGTATGTATAGAAAAGTATCCCAACTTGAACAGTTCATTTTTATTCAAAGTGGGAAAATTTTATTAAGCTTATGAAGAAATAAGTATATCAATGTTAGGGGGCCTACAGTAGTGTAGGCCAAGGGAATACACCCATACAAAAGTAGCACACTCTAGGGGTAATGAATATAAGTTTGAATAAATAATGAGAGGGTTTTCCGGACTACCCTTGGAAGCCATACAATCCAAAACATGATTACCTTCACACCATGTAAAGGTCATGCTTACATGACCAATATGAACCATGAATTGTCAAATGAGGTAAATAATAGACCAAGGAGTATCATACCTCCCATATAGAGGGTTTTAGAAAATAGATGAATCAGTTTCAATCACCATGAGGGTAATGTTATATGATTGGAAAATTTTCAGACCATTGACCAAATCCTTAGCCTTCACTTGAAGAAAATATCATTGACCATAGAAACCAATGAAATAAAGAACCACTGAACCATTGTAGTCATGAAATACACCTCCCCTGCACATGATGCCAAGATTAAATGAACCATAATAGTTAAGATTGTATTCGTTATTATGAGTATTCCACCAAACCCATCCACCCAACGGATCCATTCTTTGTTGGATAGCCTTAGATCCTATTCCATTAATAACTATCCTAAATGAATGAAAATTGTCCCAATGATTTAGGAGAGAACCCAAATCAACAACCAAGAATATGGAATAGGTCTGTAAGGATAAGAAAAAACTAGTGAAACATTTTTCCCTTAATTTATTTTTGGAATTCCATTTACAAAAACAACCAACTAAAACTCGATTATCCCTCACCTTACATTCCAAGATATTATCCTCCACCCCAATAACTAATAATGGAAAAAAGTATCACTATTTACCTATAAAAAATGTATTCAAAAAATACTCCCAAATCCAATCCACATAGTTGTAGCCTAACCTACTTCAAAGATAAAGTGGTCAATAACTAATTCTTTAGAGTATAGACAACATAATCATTTAGACACAACATGAATTTATTTTTGTATAATTGATTCATCAGTTGGAATAACACAATGAAAAATACTTCAAACCAGGAAGAAATAATTGATCGGAATACCTTTTAACCAAATGAGTTTATCCATTATCACCTTGGAGTGTGCTTTTAGGGATAAACAATACTCCTTGTATGAGAATACCCCTAGTGATTCTCTAGTGAAAACCAATTTTTAGGGCTCATAAGAGAGTTGTATACTGTTGGAGGTATCATGTTTTTATGGGTCGAGAGTCACCTAAGTGAATATAAAAAAATAGAAAGCTTGATAAAAGTGATGTTAGGATTTTTCCAACACAAAAAACCCCAAGGAACTCCCACCCAGTTATTCTTCCTGTATTTTATGTTTCTGCATCGTACAATCCACTGTGATCACTTTTGGAGTTTCAGTAAGTTCCCACACTATAATTTCAATATGATGGAGACCATCCCATTTAGCTTGCTTAAATAATCCCCATAATTAAATATAATAAAAATCCCAGAAATATATAATTAATTAAAATAATACTCTTGGTGATGTAAAAACGAGTCATGTTTATAAAGAATTAATTTTAAAACCTTAAAATATAATATAGGTTTTGGAGGATTCATTAGGTCTTTATAAAATTAATCCAATAATTTGAAAAAAAAAATTAATTGGAAGACATAATTTATCTATGGGATACTTTTTATCTAAGTTATTACATCATTTTTTGGGCTTTTATGATGTCATAATACACACCCTATATTTATATAGTATTTAATTTTTACCCAAAAACTAAATTTTCTCTAAAAATTAGGAAAAATTCACTTTTGGATAATTTTGACATGATTATTTCATAAATAATATTTATTTTATGAAAATAATTCTCTAAATATGATCATTTATACTTTTAAATAAAAAAAAATCAATTATTAAAAAATACTGATTTTTTTAACAATAATTATTTGTTTACCCTAATAAAAACATTTGATATTGTAAAATTATATTATAATTTATATTTTAAAAATAACCCTTAAAACTAATATTTTATAAAAATACAGTTTTTTTCAAAAATTGTTGAATTCCTCAAAATTTTTGTCTTTATTGAAACTATATATTTTAAAAATATGATTTGTGTTTCATTGTATCAAAATATATTTTTATCAAACTCATTATTTAATAATTTTAAAAGTAATATTAAAAAGGGATATATATAATAATTGTTTCATAAAAATAAAATATTAAAATTCATTAAATTAGTGTCTAGATACATATTCCTTTATTAGAACGATGAATGGCCTAAGGGAAAGGTGTGTGATGATGTGATTTTAATGGGATGGTTTGGAGAACATGATTTGGATAGTGATCTTGATGAACATGAACATATACTATAAATATTTTCCTTCATGCTTCAGGTCTTGAATCCCATCTTTGGAATGGTCAAGGAAAAATCCTAGGGATGATATCTCCCTTAGAATCTCTAATAAATGGGCTTCATAGGGTATAATCCTACCTGTCAAGGCCACCACTTCATTTGCCAGTTTCAAATGAAATTTATCATAACCCTTAACATACTAATATTAATGGTCACTATACAAAAAATATATTATAAATTTTTATGATTCTTGATGATATTTTAAATTATATATACCATATAATGGTCCAAAAATACCGAAGTAGTGCATGTGTTTTAAATAATTTCACTTCTTAAAAATAAATTTATTCATTTTAAAAGGTAATTTGTTTTATAAATTTTTGGTTCATTACATTATTCCTGATTTCAAAAACTTTACCCTCAAAATTTTCATTTCATACTTTAAAGAAAGAGGGTAATTATGTTTCACCACCTTTTCGGGTTCCCATGATGCTTTCTCAAAATTTTGATTCCACCATAACACTTGACCATGTGAGTTTTATTGTTTCATATAACTTTATCTCTATGATCTAATATCTTCACTGACTGCTCCTCATATTAAAGATCATTCTCCAATGGTACCACGTATGGATATAGTACATGCGAGGGGTCTGGTATGTATTTTCTTCAAGTTGGATACATGAAATACACCATGTACTTGAGATAAATTAGGTGGGAGTTCTAGTCTATAGGGAATCGCTTTCAATGAGATCAAGGATCACAAAGGGGATGATGTATCTAGGAATAATATTTCCCTTCTTAACAAAAAAGATATATGAAGGGAAACTTTATCTCTAACCTAAAACTCTAAGTTCCATTGATGATTTTCTCCATAAATTTTCAATCAAATTTTAACTAATTTTATATGACATTGATTAGTTTGAACCTTCTCTATCATTTCTTGTATAAGATTAGGTACAATCATCTTTCTCTCTCCAACTTCATCCCAACATGTTGTAGTCTAACACCTCTTCCCATAGAAAGCCTCATAAGATGACATTTGGATGTTAGAATGAAAAATGTTCTAATATGAGAACTCCACTAGGGGGAGGTACTAGTCCCAAAATCATTGGAAATCCATTGAATAATATCTCATTATATCTTATATATTTTTAATAGTTATTTTATACTGAACAAATGTCTAAGGGAGAAAAGAAAAAATAAATCTCCATTTTGCATCCAATGTTTGCTGAAGGCTTCTTTGAAACTTTGAGGTAAACCTAGGATCTCAATAAAATACAATAGAGATTAGATATCCATATAGTATTACCACTTCCATTATATATATATTTTATATTTAGTCAAGACATAAACCTTCCTTGATAGTAATGAAATTAGCTGACTTGGAAAGGTGATCAACTACCACCTAGATAACGTTATTGCCTTTAGGTGTCCTAGGGATTCCAAAAATGAAATCCATGGTTAGGTTTTCCCATATTTATACTATTATAGGTATTTTTTTATCATAACCTTATAATTATATAATTCCACAAAACTTGTTAGGATACCAAGCATTGAGATACAGACTACATAATCTCCCTCTTCTTGTTATCCCACTTGATGTTTTTATTCAAATATCTATACATCTTAGTGCTTCCTGAATGAATAGACAAGGGTGAGATATGAACACAATCCATAACTTTTCTACCAATTTAGGGTTTTTATGGAAAACATATTTGGGTTCCAAACCTTATAACTCTATCTTTGACAAATTTGAACTCCGAAATTGTTTCTACTTTCTTTTGTCAAAACTCATACTCTTTCTGGGCATACATGATATTCTCAAGAATATATTGTTGAGTATTTATTTTAATATGGTAATATATATATCCCGTTATTATTCTAATGTCCATTATATGCATGTCTAATAATATTGTATCCCTTGAAATATTCACCATAGATAGGGTTTAAAGATCCTTTCTTCTTAGAGCATCTGCCACTTTGTTCACCTACCTAGTATGGTAGTGGATTGAACAATCATAATCCTTGATCAGATATGACAACATTTATTAGAATACATTGAGATCCTTTTATGTGAATATATAATGGAGGATTTTATGATCTGAATATATATCACACTTCTCCCCACATAGATAATGTCTCCAAATATTTTACATAAAGATCACAACTTCTAATTGTAGATCATGCATTGGGTAGTTATTCTCATGGATATTTAATTCAAGTTAGTAATAGGACATAACTTTGTCATTTGGCATGATTAAACAACCTAAACCCATTTTTAATTCATCACATTAGATAAAAAATTCTTCCCTATTGGTGGGTAATGTGAGTACAAGTTCAGTGATTAACCTCTTCTTTGACTCTTTAAATCTTTCTTCACATTAATTAGTCAATAAAAACATGAATCCATTATGAGTAATATTGGTTAGTTGGCTTGAAAATCAAGAGATTTTTCTCAAAAATTGATGTTAGTACCCAACTAATCTGATGAAATAATTGATTTTCATCATAGATGTTGGTCCATGCCATCCTTCGATTGCCTCCATTTTTTACGGATACATAAATACCCCTTTGTTAGTGATAACATGCCCCAATAAAGTTGCATTCTTCAACCAAAACTCACATTTAATATACTTGGAATATCAATTTTCATTCTGTAAGGTCTTTAGTATAGTATTTAAATTCCCCTCATGCCCCTCCTTTATTTTGGAGTAGATATGAATATCATCTATAATTACTACCACAAATTTTTAGAGGTAATCCCGAAAGATTCTATTAATCAAGTACATGAAGATTACTAGAGAATTAGTGAGTCCAAATGGCATCACTATGAACTCATATTTACTCTACATTGTATGGAAATCATTCTTATGGATATCCTCCTTATTCAACTTTACTTAATAATATCTCAACTGAAGATCCATCTTAGAGAAGTACCAAGCTCCATGTAGTTGATCAAACAAGTCATCTATTCATAGAAGATGATATTTGTTCTTATCATGATCTTATGGAGCTCATGATAACAAATGAAAAGGTGAATTAAAACATCCTTATTATTTATTTAGAGGATCAATGAACCCCACAGTGAAACACTTTGGTGTATAATCCATTTATCCAAATTCTTCTGTAATTGTTTCTTTAGCACTTCAAGCTCAACAAAAACCATTATATATAGAGTTGTGGATATAAGAAAAGATATGGGTATGAGATCTATTGAAAAATAAGCCTTAGGGATAGGAGTAATACTACCCAATTTTTTAAGAAACACACCAATGAAATCCCTTACAATAGGTATGTCATCAGGGATGATCTTTTCTTTAGTCTTAATCATTTGAGCTAGATATTATTGCTCATTAAGAATTAATATCTGTATTTGAGATTATAGTACCAGAGAAGATTCATCCTCCTCAATAAACTTGTATAGAATAAAAGTAATATTCCTGATATAGGGGGTGATTTCCTTATCTCATTAATTTAAGTTGGATCTAGATCAGGAAATCTAATCCAAACTCAGAATTTTATTAAATTCCTCTAAGGGGAGTGTCACAAAGTTTTTTTTTGGGAAATTCAGCCCCCAAATTTTTATAGGGTATGAGTTATATACTTGTAATACAATAATTAAACCATTCACTATCTTCATAGATAAATCAAATTCTATGTTTTTAGGAGAATTTTTTATAGATTTACTAAAATTTAATGACATGATAGATTTATAGAACCATTGTCAGATATGACATTTGGAGTTCTTGGTCAGATGGTAATCCAACCTTTCACTATTTGGTTCTGGTTTTAATCATTTACATAATACAAAATAGAATCAAGGATGAGAATTATTAAACTATTAAACACATAAATTTGAAACCATGAACATTAATGGGATAACTCCTAAATTATATATATTCATTAATATATGAATTTATAGGTTTCAATCTAAGTTATCCATGATATATTTTCTAACCTAAAATGTTATGGGAATTTTTGTACTCTTAGTAATGGTTCACAAGGAGCTAGTGAATTTATTAAATCATATCCCTTAGTAGTATCAAACAAGGTGTACAGTAAGACCCACTATCATGAACTAGGTGATGATCAAGTCTATTTAAATACACCCTTTTTAGGGTTATTACTCCTAGGTACAACTGTAATAGAAACACATTGACTTATAGTATCTATATAGGGATGCATTTTCTTGGAAACCACTTACTCTATTCATTACCAAAATTTAGGGATTTTCCTATGTTTAGTTTTATCCTTGAGTATTTCACAAGAGTTTTCTAATACTAATCCCCAAAAATAATTTGACTTTCCTATGATACCAACTATGAGATCCCATACTTTATTACACCTTAATTAATTATTGATTACATAAAGATACACCTAATACAACCCCAAAAGATCAAGAGGACTAGTTTCTTTGTGAAATTAGGTACATATAAAATTAAATTGAAACACGGCTACAATATAATTATTTAAAAACTTTGAAACATGACCTTATATTACTTTGATCTTCTAAAACTTCATGGGATAACCTCGAGACATATATAAGAAATGGGTGAGCTATACAACCCTGTAAGGGTAAGGTAATGAACAAAAAAAATTAAAAGGTAAAGAAATACATGTAATCCAAGAGTTATATCAAGGTAACATAATATGGGTGAGAATCATAATATTGAACAATGAGGCATGATATAACATGATAACATAAAGAAAACATAAGAATGTGAATATATAAAACATGGAATCATAAACACAAGTTAAAAATAAAAACCATAAAAAATTACATTATAATTACTTGTATTTTCCATGTATTATTTTTTAATATTTTATGGATTATTTATGAGACCAAGAGTTGAGATGATGTGTGATTATGAGGCTTGGTGTACCTGAAATTAATGTTTTAAATATATTAAATATAATTAATAAAAAGTGTGTGAAATTTTCTTGAAAAAGTGGGATAAATCCCAAATAGGCACCTAGATTAGAAATTTAAGGGCATCGTTGAATTCAAAACATGGGTTTTACCCTAGGCATGACATAAAATTTTTCTATATGAGGTGTTTGTATAAAATTCATCATAGACCTAAATAATAGAAATAAATAAATAAATTTAGTTTATTTTTTTGGAAGCAGTGACTGTGTTATCTATAAATATATGATTTTATCTTTTGTCTTAGGGTTGGATTCTAATCCTTAGATACATAAAGGCTATTGGAGGATATTGTTCTTGGTGAACAATGGTAGATTGAGACCAGATTGTGGATCATTTCACCAATAATGATTTTGGATCTCATCAACGATGATAGTGCATAATAATTATTCATCAACAATAGATTCAATCTCTAGGTTGGATGTTGATTTGCTTTTTCTATCATGTTTCTTAATCCCAGAAGAATATGGATCAATTCAATGAAAAACATTGATATACTCATCATCAGTAGACTTAAATTGATGGAATAATTATTTTTTTCATTATGATTTGTTCCTCTTAGTTTGTATTATTATATGAAAATGAATCAAGGCTAAACAAACATAGGTTAAGGCTCATTCCTTAGATCTCATGGCTTATGGTCTTCTTTACATGTTTTTAACACATTCATCACAAGTATTTTTTTTGGCCCATGGTTTGATGATTACCTGGTATTTCATCATTTCACGACTGTTCTTCTATGAAATAGATTAATACAATTAGTATGGTTTGTGATGGAGGTTGCGATTGGAGGATAAAAAACAATGGTGTATGAATCAAATCGATGGAATTTTTTCTTCCTAATAATCATATGGAATAGCTACGGATGGAATGAGTGAACATTTACCAATCATATTCAATGATTGAATCTACGATATTTGATGATGAGAGGATTGTATGACCTTGGATATATGATCTTTGTGGATGAAGGTGACCACAATGGCTCATGAGAAATGTAGTAAGATTTGACAGTTTTAGAAAATCATAATCTACACAACATGTTTTTCAAGACAAAACACTATGCGGGACACCTAGTTGAGGTTCTTGGGTTTCAGCTAGAGTTAAGAATAATAATACATGTGACATGGTCACACACTAAGTAGAACTCCTATAGTGGCTCAATGTGAAATTAAGAGAGAACATAGAAATGGATAGAAGTATAGGGAGAGTGGAAGACAATGTACATGGACACGAATAGGTCCAGGTGTACACTGGATGGTATACATACACATCCAGATGACACGGGAAGGAGCCAAGAAACCTCAACATGACATGTGGTTCACTTACACACCGTGTATGTTGATGTTTTCATGTCTTTTGTGTCATCACCACACGTTTTGACTTGGGGATATCTAGAAATGTCATGCACCTCTAATACACACCATGTACCCCATTCAATGACATTTATATCCCCTCATTTGTATGTCTGCACTAGTATTGGTTGAGTGAGTTCCCTTGGTCCTTTCCCTCAAGGGTACAAAAAAATTACATCTACAACATAGGATTATGGATAGAGTTTTTGGTGTCCCTCTATGAGACTAGAGAGTGATCCTCTTTAATATTTATACTATATGTGGAGTTTGTAAAACCAACATGACCTAGTTGAGTAGGGATTTGATCCTCCATCTAGCAAGTCGTATCATTAGGGATTGGGGTATCATTTCCATATGATCCTTAATACATCATTTTGATCCATATTAGTCTCATGGTGTCCCCCAACGGTTCTAGGAATGGACCCCTATTAGAGTATCAGGGTATTCTGAGACCACTAAGCTATCATGGGTGGGGATCAATGATATATACCTCTTTGATGAGTGTATCTGGTGATGGAATGGCTCATGGAGTAGATTCTTCCATAATGAGCATTACTTTGAGAAGAATTGTATGTATGATAGTTGGTTGTGACCTTCAGGTGGTGCGATTTCCTTCTTGATTATATCTATGTGTTTATGTTAGAAATTTATTTTCATATCTTTTTTTGAGTTGACTGTACTTGATTCTTAATGTTTAGTGTTTTCAGGGTGTCCTGCTGGGTATTATTATACTCACCTTTACATGAAAACTTCCCACACGTGTCATGTCTTATGTAGAATAAAACCATTTTAATGATGTCCAAGGATGATAGAGAGCAGTTGGATCATAACAAAAGATTCATAAAGCTAGGTGCTTTCTGGGAGCTTGATTTTGATTGTAGTCCTCACCCTTGGTGTAGGTGGTACTCGTTTTAGTTTTTGGTTGGGCATATACTTGGCCCCTTTTCAGTTTTAGTACTCTAATGTCAAAATTTGGTTGTGGTAGTATAGATGAATGCATGCATTAGTTTAAATTGTTTTTCATTTCAAAATTTTATGGGCTTGGATATTTGTGTGTGTACAAGTATTTTAGAATAATTACTCCCATTTGTGGAATATTCTTGCACGGTGCTGGTTGCTATCCCATGGACTATTAGAGGTAGTCTTGGGGTAGTCATAGGTTATACCCCAGTGGGTCGGGTCATGAAAGAGTGGTATCAAAGAATTCAGTTTTACCTTAGGAAAATATTTTGTGAGATTGGTTTGGAGAAATAGTGTTCAATGTTTTGAGTTTAGATTTTAGTCTAGGAACTCAAGTTTTAGTGTGATGGTTTATGTATCTATAAAATAGGACTCTAATAAGCTACCTTTCAACTTGGTATGTGTAAAAATTTATTACAGGGAAAAAATTGGAACATGCATCATATATGAATGGGTTTTGTTTTCTATTTCCTTCTTGAGTCAGCTCTCCAGATATAATCTTTGACCATGGAACACCTTATTTTAGTTAAAGGATACCTCTATGAATACAAAAAACTAGGATTCCACATCATGAACACGAGGATAATATGCTGAGTGATGAGGCATCAGTATGTGGGCCTATACTAGAGATGGAATATATGGGTTGTTTAATGGCTATACCACCACCCATTGAGTAGAATCTAGATTTGATAGTGATGTTAGAGGATGCAAATAGGTTGAGTTCATTTTTTGAGTTTCAGAGACAACTACCTCCATGGTTTTGGGGTAATCTAGACCCCCAGGAGGCTATGGAAGGGCTATAGGTAGTCACTCACATTTTTTGCCTTATGAGGATTGCTATAAATCAAATGGTGATCCTCATAATGAGTTTTCTTCAGCGATTTTCTAGGTGATGGTGAAATTTAGTGACTCATTCACACAATGAGAGACTCTATCATTTTCATACTTTATGTATCTCTTTATGGAGGAGTTCTATCTGGATACATTACAATCAGTGTAGATACAAGAGATTATACACATGTATAAGGGTAGTTTGATTGCAGAAGAGTACTCAGTGAGGTTTACAAATCTCTCTCATTAATCCATGGATATGGTTTGATATATGTTATTTATATCATAGAACTTGGATTAGGTATTGATCTAGGAAATAATATCTTCAATTGTATCCTGTTTTATTCCCACCAAAGCTAGGGTGACTGAGTGGACCTTGGTGTTGGAGTGTTTCTTAGAAGAGCAGGCACTGATAGGGGGTGTTGGTAGTGGGAACATAGAAGATGATATCTTGGTAGCTAGTAGGAGATGAAAGTCATAGGGATCCATTAATGTTAGAGACTTTAGGAGATGATCTCAAGACAAAGTTTTAGTGGTGTATGGATCTCAGTACGAATCAAATAAACTGATGGAGAGGTGGTGTTTCTCATGCGATGCTCAAGGAAATCTGGCTCAAGATTGTCTAACATGTCATACAACTGATCAATAGATGGTTGAGGGACCATCATGAAATAGGTAAAGACTAGAGAAGGGTGGTCCATAGGGTGGAAGACATGGTAGATGTGTTGATAGATTAACAGGAGGTGGTCATATGTTTGAATTATTAGCACCACCACCCAAGGTGTTCCATGCTAGGATTATTGAGATGGTGGTTAGGGACAAGGCCAACTATAGGCTATGAAGGCCTATGAACCAAGGCTCTAGGGATGATATGAGGTATAATATGTATCTTTTATACTTTATATACAGTACTTATAGACACTATTGTGAGTCATTCCTTAATTGACACATATCTGGTTAAATAATTAGTGATTCTGGTTAAGCCTTTGGCTTGCAAATTACAGTTTGAGACTTTGACATGCGGTGACTTAGTGATTTCTCACATGTTACAAAAGTGTGATATGATGTATGGAGGTGTTATTTTTTATGGTATATCTTTTATTAGTGATAAGGCCTTATAATTTCATCATAGGTATGGATTAGATATCCCCAGTTCATGCCCAGATTGACTATTTTAGGTAGAGGATGGAGTGTGTTCGCGGTGGCCGAATGATGTTTTCCTTTATGGGTGAAACTGAAACATTGGAAGAGTAGGATGAGATCATGCATAGAATATTGTATATTATTACTCAGTAGTTAGATATAATGACTCTTAGAGAAGAAGATTATATGGGATATTAGTTTCTTATGGTGGTGGTGGAGTATGTGGACATATTACCTGGGGAATACCAGGTTTACCTCCATTCTAAGAACTATACTTCGGCATTGAATTGAATCTAGAGATGACCCCAATATTTTTACCAACATACTAGATGGATCCTGTAAAGATTCATTATCCGATGGTGTAGTTTGAGGACTTGTAGGAGAATGTATTTTTGAGACCCAACTTTTCCCCCTAGGTAGAAACAATATTGTTTTCCAAGAAGGAGAATTGTATCTTGAGGTTATATGTGGATTACCGACACTTAAAATAAGTGACTATGAAGAATAAGTATCCAATACTGATGATCAGAAACCTATTTGATTAGTTTATAGGGTCATGATGGTTATAAAATATTGACCTCATATCAGAATATCCCCAGCTATGAGTATGATATGAGGATATAACGAAGAAGAAATTCAAATGTATCTATGGTCACTATGAGTAATTGGTGATTCTGTTCAGCATGAATAGTGCACTAGAAGAGTTCATGGGACTCATGAACCAAATATTTCACATTTTCATAGAATGGTTCATGGTGGACTTCATTAATGACATCCTATTGTACTTAGAGTCTGAGAAGGATCACGTGAGACACTTGAGGACGATACTATAAAAAATCCGAGAGAACCATCTTTACAAGATTCTCTCAATGTGTTAGATTTTATTTGAGAGGTAAAATTATATGGAAACATCATCTCATAGGTAGTACTAGCAGTGGAAATAATGAAGGTTCAGAAGGTTCTGGCATAGGATCCACTCTAGAGTGTTAATGAGGTGTACAGTTTCCATGGGTTTGTGAGGTACAATTGGAGGTTTGTACCTGATTTATCTAGAGTGGAAGCACCCTTAAGGGATTTGACCCTAAAGAGTAATACTTTTATGAGGATGTAATGGTGTTAATAGTGCTTTCAATAGTTGAGATAGAGGTTGAAAAGTGCTCCCATCTTGAGATTTACATAAGAGGGTGTCAAGTATGTAGTGTTATGTGATGCATCAGGGACTAGACTTGGTTGTGTTCTAATGTAGTGGAAGGTAGTTATTGACTATGTTTCACATCAATTGAGACCCCATGATTAGAACTACATGAGCCATGATATGGAGCTATTAGCGGTAGTATTTTCACTGAATATGTTGGGACAATATCTAATTGGAGAGAATTTTATCATCTATTATAACCACATGGGTCTCAAGTATATCTTCTCTCAAAAGGATATTAACATGAGACAGAGGTGATGGCTAGAGTTCCTCCAAGACTATGACTTTGAGATTGTATATAATCCTAGGAAGGGGAATGTTGTGGAAGAAGATCTTAATATGGTATCTTGTTCTTAGTTGTTGTATGATGCATCAAAGTAGTTAGCCTCATTGCAGTTTTCCTTTGTGGAAAAAGATGGAGCTTTATGCCTTTAGTTATTGGTTTTTACCCCACCACTTTTACAACATTTTAGGGATGATTAGAATGGAGATACCAACTGTGAGACTCTTTATACTCATACATCCACTATATGTGCTCTTGATAGATATTTCAAAGGTGGGGAAAACAATATCATTTTTAGAGGAAAAACAATAATACCTTTGATGTTGTAGGAGGAGATGATGTGAGAGTTTAATAAATCCACTTTGGTGGTACATACATGTTTGGAAATGATGTACCAGGACCTATGATGTCAGTTTTTGTGGCTAGGTATGAAGAATGAAGTTGAAGAGTTTTTCTCTCGATGCCCCACTTGTCAGCGGGTGAAGGCTGAGCACCAGGTTCTAGTGGGTTTAGCTTAACCCATTGAGGTGCCAGAGTGGAAGTTGTATTGGATATCTATGGACTCTATTACAAGGTAACCACATATTTCCATGGAAAATGATTCCATCTGGTTGCAAAACTATAAAATTAACCTACGTCCACAATTTGGAAACGTGGTGGTAGGCCCAAAAACCATGGCAATATCATATGGCCACAGTTTCGAAAAACCATGGCTGCTACCGCCATGGAAGTAGGGCTTACCTACCAGCACAATTTTAACTATAACAGTAGCAGCCTAGAGAAATGGTTTTAACTGTGGAAATAGGGGCATACTGCCACGGTTTAACTGTAGAATTAGGGTGGTTAAGGCCAGGGTTAAAACCGTGGTAGCAGGGTCCTACTACCACAGTTAATACCATGGAAAGATACCCCCTAATTCCATGGTTAAAATGTGGCAATAGGCCCCTAATTCCATGGTTAAAACCGTGGTGATTTAATGTATATGGTATAAAAAAACAAATTCAAACCCCATCTAGAAAGCCCCTTGCACCCCCTACACCCCCAGAACACCCCCTGTACCCCCATGCCCCCTAGAAATCCCCCATGAACCCCCATGCCCCCATGGAAAACCCCCTTGCACCCTCTTGAACACACCTTGGACATACCCCGTGCACCCCCCATTCCCCACAGATGATCCCCTTGCACCCCTACAGAGATAGCTTGTATAATAATTAAATTCAATTTAATTTGTATTGATATAAAATTCACTTTCAGTATATGAAAATAGAATGATATTCACCCAACAAGATAAAAATAACACATGAAATCAGTGAAAAATAAACTCAGCATGGATTATGGATTTAAGCAAAAAGAAGAGAGCAGAAATGTAAATGAGGCAGAATACACCCCTAAGTGACAGCTTCCAATATCAAGACTCTGTCCTCTATATTTGTTGAAAAAATATGGTATAATCAATGAATCACCTGTAATCTAGGAAATAACAGCCTATTAGAATCTTATTCCCATACATAAAATAGTTGAAACCAGGAGAAAACTCAGGATATAGAAATTATAATTCATCTTGATAGTGCCCATGAATATAACTAATTAAAATTCAAATCAAATTTTAACAAACCAAAAATTTAATGTGTCCATCACAACTTGAAAATTATATCAACATGGCATAACGAATGCACATTCCCATAATACCATAACATAAATTTCAAAAAAATATAATATCTTTAAGTTAATCATGGAGAGAAGTAATCATTATCAGGGAGTTGAAAATACCAAACATAATCTATAATTTTATCATCATTCAATATTCCATTTCACATTATCCAGTCCCCCCCGCCCCTGCCCCACCCCCTTGCACCCCCCTGGACAGCCGCCTTGCACCCCCCATGAACACCCCCTACACCACAATTCCCCCCTGGACACCCCATGCACCCCCTGCCCCCTCCCTACCCCCTACACACTTCCCCTAGACAATATCCCTGGACATCCCCCTTGCACCCCTTGCACCCCCATGCCCCCTAGACTGCCCCCTTGCACCCCCTTCACCCCACCCCCTCTCTCTGAACCACCCCCTGAACCCTCCCTGAACCGCCCCCCCCTCGCACCCCTCTCTCCCCCCTACACACTACCCCCTTCCCCCTAGAAATCCCCCTTACGCCCCCCTAGACACACCCCCATGCCCCCTGGACAGCCCCCCTTCACCCCCACCCCCATGAACCCCACCCCCTCTCTTCCTTTATATGAATTATCATTTGGATTATTCTTACTTCTTGAGATGATGTCGAATGAGGCATCACATGATCAAAATAGTGATCAAGTGAAGAAGTAGTCATCACACGTATTGTGCCATAATTCCATCAATTATGGAGATGCTGAGAATATCTACATTCATAAGATCCCAAGATCCTCGGGAATTTGAAGAGGTCCTTGACACACATTAAAAAAGGAAAAACACAACCTATATAAACCAAAGAAATACCAAGAGTTTGGTTGTTGTTGGTTTTCTGAGAACTTAATAGTAACTTTCGAAACTAATGAGCTCACATGATTCAATCATGTGAAGAAGATCTCACAAAAACATCTTGGTTATGCAATGGTAAGAAGGAGGAACCTGCAGACAAACCATAGTCCCATGAAGGTGATCCCGCAAACATATCTATTGTCTCACAATGGAGAAACCTGAAAGACGCTGGGTTTTGCGAAGAGGTGAATGAGAACTCAAAAACACACCATATGTCATGAAAAGAATTTATGCAAGACATATTCTGATCTTACAAAGGTGTTTATGGATACAACAGCACACATACCCAATTTCATGTGAAAGACAACCTGCAAGCGATACATTTCTCATGAAGGGGTTGAGGTGACACCCCTTGTATCACGAAGCACTTGAGGAGACACCTTCCAAATAGCCATATCTTGCAATGTGATTGGAATAGAACCCGTATATAGTGTTCTTGTGATCCTTTAAATCTTTTGTTTGTTTATGCAAGGAAATTTGGTGATCCACACTTGGGGTCACACGAAAGTAGTCAACAGATCACATAAAATTGCTTAGATGATGCTCTTTGCATGATATACTAAAGAATAAAAGAAGATAAAGGTTCCATGAAACCCATTATACCCATGAAATCCATGAAAGAATAATTTTGATACCCGAAACAAGACTTTAAATGACACATAAAGTAATAGAACATATAAACAAGTGTGTTATTATTTCAGATTCCATGAAACCCATGCCCCCTTCACCCTGCACTACCCCCCCCTACACACTTCCCCCCTCAGACACCCCCCATGCACCCCCATTCCCCCCTTGGATAGCCCCTTGCACCCCCTACCCCCCACCCCTGCAGTAGCCCACCCCCTCCCCCATGCACCCCTGCCCCTCCTCCCTGCCCCCTGCACACTGCCCCCTACCCTCTTCACCATGACTAGCCCCTGCACACTGCCCCACCCTTCCCCCTTCACCCCCTAACACACTGCCCCCGCAACCTTCACCCCCTGTACACATCCCCCCTGCCCCTTTCCTCCGACCCCCCTAGAGTGTAAATTTTGATTTTTTCAGATAAAAAATATAAACATCCATCTTTATCAACTATAGTACCAGATGACTTAAGAAAAAAATTAGGGTGACAAAGGCTATTATCAACAAAAATCTAGTAAAGAAAATAGATTCAAACTTAGTTGCAATATACTATAAACACACAACCTATAGAAAAATAATATGTAAACAAAGAATCGGAATAACACATGAAAACAGTGACAAATAAACTCAGCATGCATTATGAGTTTAAGCAGAAAGAAGAGAGAAGAAAAGTAAATGAGGTAGAATACTCTCCTGAGTGACAACATCCAATCCCAAGACTCTTTCCTCTTTATCTCTGTTGAACAAATTTGGTATAAAAATTGAATCACCTATAATCCAGGAAATAGAAACCTATTAGAATTTTATTCCCATATATACAATATTTGAAACCAATAGCAAACTCAAGATTTAGAAATTATAATTCAGCTTGATAGTGCACATGAATATAACTAATTAAAATTCAAATCGAATTTCAACAAAAAAACATGTAATGTGTCCATCACAACTTGCAAATGATATCATCATGGCATAAATAATGCACATTACAAGAATAACATAACATTAATTCCAAAAAAATATAATATCTACAAGTTAAGAATGGAGAGAAGTAAACATTATTAGGGAGTTGAAAATACCAAACATAATCTACAATTTGATCATCATTCAATATTCTATTTCAAATTTTCCCATCCCCCCCTGCCCCTGCCAGTCCCCCCCTTAGTTCCCCACCCCCACTTCTAGTTGCTCCCTTCCCCTTGCACCCCCACCCACTAATAGTTCCCCCACCCCTTGCACCCCTCCCCCTGCCAGTCCCCCTTGCCCCTTCCCCACCCCCTTGCACCCCCACCACTTGAACTCCCCCTTTCTCGACCCCTACCCTTGCCAATCCCCCCTGCTAGTCCCCCTTCCCTTTCCAGTCCCCCACCCCCACCCTTGCCCCTTATTTGAACCAAGAACTACAAACATAAGATATTTTCATTCATCATAACTAGAATGTAATCAAAAAATTTTAATATAATATTTACCTTTGATTCTTGGATATTAGAAAGGTGCACATTATTCCCTGATTGGGAAGCTATTGGCCCATATATACCATCACCTTAGAGAGTCTCCTGCGCAACTCTTAAAAAAAATCAAATTCAGGTTAAGTTCCATCAAACTGCAAGGAAAACAGCAATATAAATATCTAAAAATTGTCATTGAAAAATAAAAACCGTGATTTGAGGGTGAGCATACTTTTATCTAGTGTACCAGCAAGGCTGGTCTCCCTATGGTAAATGTCATCCTGCAAAAAACAAATAATATAATAAGGTAATATGCATACAACCCTAGAAATAACCTCTCAAAGTCATTTCGAAAAATCAAACTACTGAAGCCAATCATTTCTAACTTCTATTTTTTTAGATTTTCTTTCCCCCTGCCCCTGCCAGTCCCCCCCCCCCCTCATCCTCTACTCATCCCCCACCCCTGATAGTCCCCCCTCCCCCTGCACGAACCTGCAGTATACAAATACACCATACACATACACCTGCAATGAATTCCAAAAACCATTGCAGCATCTCATTTCCACATAAATAAAAATACAACTAATACATATAAAATTGAAATTTTATAAAAAATGAAAACAAAATGATAGATACAAAAACTATAAATAATTTCACTCCAAAATGTCATCAGAATCCTTCTTATCATCAGCACCAATATCAATAGAATCAACGTGTGAACCACCATTAACAACATCATCATCCCCATCAGCAGCATCTTCAGCCTCTCCACGATCAGCAACATCTTCAACCTCTTCACCATTAGCAGCATATTCAGCCTATCCACCAACATCTTCATCTACAAAATCATCATCATCCTCATACATTGAGTTAAAACTTGATAAATATCCATCCACTATTTTTGCACCCTCTAGATGAAGTTAAGAGCATATAGATGATATCAACTTGTAAAATTGTTCATTTTCTTTTTTCCGTGTTTTTTGAGACTATTGTCTAACTTCTTGATTTGATGTCTCAATCTAAGCATGCAATTGTTCTTCGATAACCATTTCTACAATAT
This sequence comes from Viscum album, assembly GCA_963277665.1. NCBI lineage: Eukaryota > Viridiplantae > Streptophyta > Magnoliopsida > Santalales > Viscaceae > Viscum > Viscum album. The sequence goes on along the minus strand of OY728131.1, from coordinate 1,457,466,417 downwards.
TTCTAGAAGATTCAAAACCTGATGACCAATATTTAGATGACACGATTTTGTTCCCGGGTTTACAACAAACTCTGCCAATATTCTCGTTGCCAAGAACCTGATGTAAATAACTATTTGGTCTAAATGTGTCTTGTTCCTTTTCCATTAGATTTTGAAGATAATATTATAAAAGTGCATTACCATTTCAATAGATATTCAAAAAAATAAATAAGTGCAGTTATATGTCCATTGAAATGCTCATAGTTGTTATGAGTAAAATTCCTACAACTGACTTTTTTGATGAAATCTAGACTAAAAAATAAGTAGATTATGTCTTGTTATATTTTTATACTAATTTTAAGAGTTGGTATAACTTATATAAGTATCTTGGGATTCTGTTTGGGTTTACAGATATACTATTATTGGTTATGGACCTATTTGAGAGTTGAAACCTTATTAAGAATTGAATGGATTTCCAATGTCCGTTTTAAACCTTATCAAGAATTAATATTATTAAATTATCATTAGGAATACTAAAGAGAGTGGCATATAATGTATTTTCCTATATAATACCATAGGAACAAGTGATATAATTGAACCAATCATTCTCATTCCCTATGAGGAAGAAACAACTCATATAATTTTCAATGAATGAAATTGAATACTAAAAGCTAAAATTTTAAAAACATTCTTACAATTTTTTCTTACGTTGCCTGATTCACAGAAGTTCCATCATTTTTTCCTACTAGAAAAAAACAAAAATGATCGGGGAACACATCCTTTGAAATTTAATGTCTATTTCTACATTAAAATTGAACATAAATCAATGAAAAAATAAATGTATATTCAATGATGAATCATGTATTACCTATGATAGTTCATGATCCGGTAGTGTAGTTCACCCCAGAGTATGATTATATATCATGGTTCCCTTATTTCTTTTGTTTATTTCATATTTATCCTAATAGTAAACAAAAATAAACTAGCCTTTCAACAAGTCAATGAGTTCAAGACATAAATTAAATAACCAAGTCTCGAAAATAAAACCGAACACAATCACATCTAATAAAACCATCCACTAAAGAAAACTATGATTGGTGAAAAAATAAATTTATTAAAAACATTAAGATTGTAAATTACCTTGAAAAAGGAACAACTCAAATATTCAATTAAATATTTTTATTTTGAAATTGGGGATTCCTTGAAGATCCGTTCAATTTTCTAGTGGAGTACCTCTTTTTTTCCATCCAACATGCAGGTAATGCTTGTGGGCCTACCAAATCTCCCCCAGTTCCATTAACCTAGCTCTCTTAGCATGGAGACCATCTGAGAAGTTATGGAGAAGCTGAATATTCAGACAAATTTATCAATAATAATTAATAAAGAAATTTCAAAGTAATTTTAAAAAATATATTACCCAAATTTCCATCCCAGAATGTCTTTTATTTATTTTCCAACCTTTCTCTACTCGATTGGTTGAACCGGAACAATATTTCTATGTCTACTGAGTGTTCCCATAAAACTAGACAATTTTTTACCATTCTCTTAAATAAATTCTATTTCCTTGTTATACTGAACCATAATTTACATGTTTCTATTCTACACTTTATGAATCTTTGTACGACCACATCTTTTAGAAGAAGATGATCATGAAAAAAGAAAAAAATATTTTACACATATATAACTGAAATTTAATAAAAATTTATTAATTTCATTACTTTTTAAACATTTAACAGAAGAACCATTTGATGTTGCTCGATCATGCACACTATGATGAGGGGAAACAACTGGAGAAGTGTCTTCCATAGTAGACTGTGGATGCTGAGGTTAGGTAGGAGGGTACGAGTATACATGGGGAATAACCAATGGAGGTGTACCCTCAATAGTAGACTTTGGATACTGAGGTTGGGTCGGAGGGTATATGGGTATACAAGGGGAATAACCAATGCAGGTGTACCCTATAGAGATGAAGGTGGATAAGGGTAAAAAGGATGAGGGATAGAAGGAGATGGAATACCCTGCACGGTAGGATGATGAAATGGATAAAAGGATGACTGACCATGTATGGATAATCCATATAAGTGGGTGCATGATGGGAGGAAACCATCCCGGTGACTACCAAGCCATGGACTGTGAGGAGGTACATGTAGGGGGCTGCATGTAGGGCCAATCTTAAATCAAGTTTCCTCCTCTATGATTTTTGTTCATATTAAATATGATTTGTGGAAAGTTCATACATAACCAATAAATAAATAAATAAAGGACTCATAGGAACAATCATATTTTTTAGGCTAGCTTCTCTAAATCGGTGATCGGTTTCCCCCATTTTTTTCTCCGAACCTCCTCATAAGACATAATATTTTGTAAATGCCAAAAGTTATGTAAAAATTCAAAAAATATAACAAAGAATTAAATAACTATAAAGATATGAAGAAAATTCATATTATTTTTCAATACTTTACATCTTCAATTATGTTTTTTTCATTATGTTGTTTTCTCACTAAATGAAAACATTTCAAAACAAAAGAAGCTGATACTTTAAAAGTTTTAAAAAACATGCACTGGGTCAAAATAATATAACTTGAATACTTTGAAACATGTAACTCTAGGAAATATTTGTTATAATTTCCGATTCACAATCCATTCTCAAAATTAAATCATCTGTATCATCAAATGATATATTTGACTAAATACCAACTAGTTCATCCAAAACATCACCATCATCCAATACTTCATCAAAAATGTATCTAGGAATAACATCAAAAATAACACCAAATTGTAGTTTTAAAGGGTCATTTACATAAAATAATTGTTTAGATTGTGATGCAAGAATATAAGGCTCATCTGTTTGCAGCTGACGTTTCATATCAATCATTCTAAAACATCAATTATCTATATAAAAGACTTTTCATGTCATTGAATCAAGCCAATTGCATTTCATCATAGCAACACGACCATGTGCATAGTAATATAATAAAAAAATTCTCTCAACAACCCCATAATACGACATATTTTCTGATCAAGGATTTCTGTCTAATGCACTAGCATAACAATCCTTTGTAGTGCTTATCGTGACACCATCATGTTGTGTTTCTATATTTTTTTCACAACTATTTATAATGAATTTAAAACCATTGACAACCATTGCTTTACAATCATGAACCACATTGTTCAGACCAAATGAAAATGCCTTTATTTTAGCAGATACATCATCCATCGGTAAACTTTGTACCTGGAATATATCAAAAAAAATATTGAAAAACTACCAACAATTTGGTAATGTAAACAAAATAATTTGTTACCTTTGACTTCAACCAAGCAGAAAATTATTTTCTATGTAATTACTCCCGCCTCTTAATAGATAAAGAGAGATGTGCATTTTTTATAATTTCACTATCTTCTCTGCAAATATAAAAAATTAATTATTTCTGGAAATATGAAAAAATAACCAAAAAAAAATATATATATTTATAATTTTACTTGATGTAATCATCAACCATGCCGTAGTTAAATAATACCGTACGATGAGCCTTTTCCCACTCATCCCTATTCAAAGTACCTAACTTTTATGATCCATATATCCCTCCATTTTGAGGTAGTGACAGAAATGTTAGCTCAATGGGATCATATTGATCATATTCAGTTCTCAAGGGCCAATTGGATCTAGTGGTGAAATTATGAAAATACAGTGAAAAAATCCATGCATTCCTGCACTAAATAACCTTTCACAATAGATCCTTCATGATGATTCTTATTTCTCACCTAAGATTTCAATGTAAACATAATTCTTTCTATTTGATACATCCAGCGACTAGAAACAGGACCACCAAAATGAACTTTTGTAGGAAGATGCACGGTCAGATGTAACAAAATTGTAAAAAACGATGGGGGATATATTTTCTCCAAGTCATAAAGAATGATTAGTGCATATTTTTGTAGTTTTTTCATAACAATTTTGTTCAATATTTTACCACAAATATCTTGATTAAGTGACATGATCTAATCACATCAACCCTGACATTATATGATAGTAAATGTCGAATGGAAATAAGAATCAATTCATGCAACAGGACATGGTAGTCATGGGTTTTAAGGGATTTTAGTTTCACATCTCGTCTATTAACTCATTTTGAAATGTTACTCGAATAAACATATGGAACATTCAAGCCTTCCAAGACTTGAAGAATTTGTTTTTTCCTACATTTGTCATTGAAAAACAAGAAAAAGGGACTTCCCACTAATTCTGACCAATTAACTCAGGATGAAGTCTTGGTTTTATACCCCAATCCATTAAATCACGACGTGATCACAAATCATCTTTTGTCTTTCCATTTACATTTAAAAGTGTTGCAAGTATCATTTCACATACATTTTTCTCAATATAAATTACATCCAAGCAGTGATATAACAAATTTGATGACCAATGCAGAATCTCCTAGAATATACTTTTCTTTTTCCAATTATTGTTGGAATTCAAAAAAACATTCTTCCATTTGTTGGAATTTAACTTACCCTTTCCAAGAAAAAAATTCAAACTATAAAGTTCTTTAAAGATAACACCACCCGACATTAATTGAGGTATTTCATCTATCTCTATGGAATTATCGAACTATATTTTATTTTTTTCTGTATGGATGATCCATTTGTATATATCGTCGATTCCTTATAAAGCTAAAAGTTCGTCGAAACATTAATCTCCTAGAACGTGCATTTTTCATACATATAGGGCAAGATAATATCCCCTTGGTACTCTAACCAGACATCATTCCATATGTTGGGAAATCATTTATTTTCCATAATAATACTACATGACACATAAATTAATCATTTCTAAATGCATCATATGTCTGTAACCCAACATTCCCAAGCTCCTTCAACTCATCTATTAATGGTTGCACATATATGTCGATATCATTTCTAGGATCACTAGGTCCAAAAATCAATATAATCATGATAGTAAATGGATTTTTCATACACATCCATGAAGAAAAATTATAAATATGAATGAAAACAGGCCAAGTACTATGTGCAGTTTGCATCTGCTTAAATGGGTTGAAACCATCACAGGCCAATCCCAATCTAACATTCCATGAGTCGGCTACAAAATCAGGATATAACCTATCAAATTTTTTCCATGCTAACCCGTCACCAGGATGAACTATATCATCATATCCTTATTTCTTTCATCTTCATGACATCTCATATTCTTAGACATTTTTTCTGATATAAAAAGTTTTTGATGTCTGGGAATCAATGGAAAGTGCCACATCACATTCTTTGGTACACAGTATTGAGTTCCATCTTTATTAGTCTTACATATCGATATACCACATTTTTTGAACTCATTTAACTTGACATTATCTTTCTAGAGTAGACAACAATCGTTATGGCATGCATGGATTTTTGTAGTTTAAAATCCAAATATTTCAACCAACTTTGATGCCATATAATCATTTTCAGAAATACATGCATCATTAGGTAGAAATTCCTTAAAAGGGTAATTATATAGTCAATCACACTATTACTAAATCTATACATTGTATTCCCATGAAAAAATCGCATTAAAAACTCTTGTTTGGTCATTTTTCCACATGACTGGTAAAGTGGGGTATTTGCGTCTTCTAACAAATTTCTAACATGCTCAACATCATCATTCTGATCATTATATGAAAACTATGTTACTATATTCATTTCCTATTCAAATTCTCTACATGAAGTGTTGGCTTTAGAATCCAATGGAAACTGATTAGAAATAAAATTTTCCTTTCCGATCCTTTTAGCTGAATCAATGTCATTCTTCGTTTGAACTTTATCTTTACTGTGATACCAAACATGATATAATTATTAAATTTTTTTAGTGATGTGGTAACTTACTTCCTCACGTGTTAACCATGTTCTTCCAATGAAATCAAAAACATGTTCATCGAATCAATCCACTGTCTAAACCATTGTTTAATGTAAAATACAGAAAATATTACAACTCCTTCTAAAACTCATTAGTGATCCGATAAACATTATAAATCCAGCTTCTATCCATTCTAATATGAATAAACAAACAGTTATTAAAAAATTTTATTGTAAATAACAACATTTAAACTCATTAATTCTTAAGAAAAATAGTATATTGACTCATTCATGGGCTTCTATTCCTTAAATGCTTCTTGAGAAACAAAAGTAACTGTTCATGCTAAATGCATCAAGTATAACATTATCATTTACTAAAGTATATGATATCTTGAAATTATAATCATATAAGCACTATAACCATATCCAATAATTAATATTTATGTCATGTTAAGAGAATACATAATGAAATCACTTTCAATAAATTATTACACCATGATAGGTCAACCTAGAGTTTCTAGCAAGTTCCCAGATTTCTAGATATTGGTAAATATTCTAAATGAATCAATCATAATAATTAGTGATTTACATTATCTAAAAATAAGATACTAAAATACATGAGATACTAAAATACATGAGATACAAGAGGAGGTAACATTTTATATCCTAATGAAAATATAATAATATGTACAAAGGGTATCGTACTTAGATACTTATATAGTGGAAAATGAATCAAATGTTGGATTCGTGAGAAATGGATCATATTATAATGAAAAAATTAGAGTGGACCATGGGGTTTATACATTAAGGATGGTTTTAATAAAAATATTGGGTATTAATACGTGTATAAGAGAGGGGATGGTGCCCCCCACTGCCCCCACCCCACCTGCACCACCCCCACATGCACCCCCCACCTGCACACTCCCCCCACCTGCACACTACCCCCACCTACCCTCACCCCCACCTGCACACTGCCCCCCACATTCCCCCCACTCCCCCACCCCCACTGTCCACCCCCCACCTCACACTGCCCCCACCTGCACACTACCCCCACCTGCCCCCCCCCCCCACCTGCCCCCGCCTACCCCCCACCCCAACCTCAAACTGCACCTCCACCCTTTAACCCAACTCCTTTGACCTCCCCCCTTCACTCCCACTGCCCCCACCCCAACTCCTTTGATATTATTACGTATATTTATAAGATAGTTATGAAGATATTGAGTAGGAAATTCTAGATCCAGTAATTCAGGGATATTTGAATCCAAAATATTCATATGGTTTAGTGAAAAGTAGAAAAAAAGAAATTAGTACTTCTATATTTAATATATATTGATGCAGTTCGAAATAGAGACATGTGAAAGTTTGAAACTATTATTCAATATAGAATAATTTATATAAACTATGTGAAAGAGTGATAAGAACCAAAAAATTAGTCCTATATCTTTCCTAAAACACCCATATGACCATTCTTTCCATTTCATGGTCTACATCAAATTTTATTATAATAAAATCTAGCATGGATCCCTCATGATTTGAAGAAGACCCTCTAGATGGGGAATAGAAACTTGTCATCATGACTATAACCTTAATGAAAGAAGTGTTAGGGGACTAATATTCATATATTCCTATTACTACAGTGTAAGAATAATATCTTAATTAAGTCATTTATTCATAACACAACGTCATTTGAAAACTAATGATTGTTCTCTCCACAATATTTTATATCTTCTACACACACCATGGGACCCTTTAGTGACCATTTTTGGACGAGTTAATTCCATTAAAGGATCCAATCATAACCATAGGCCATATAATGGTGGAGGATATTCTATTTTTTAATTTACGGGGAATAGCGAGAAGTTATTGGTGGAAATAATGGGGATTTAAGGCCATATAAGACCTAATTTCGGTCCTATGTCCGATGTCTTGGATATCCATACAAGTGAGGATTCCATAGGGAAAAGGAAATAAATTAATGAAATTAATGTTCAAGATATGAATATTAATGACATTATTTCATATATTAATGTCCCTATAACTCTATAGGTTATTTAGGATAACAATAAGGAGTAATAAATACACTATCCTTTATATGCCCACAACATATTGATTTTGTTTGATGTTTTAATCATGACATTTTTATTTCTGTATCTTATCTTAATTGATAATATTTCATAAATCATTTAGACAAAGGGAACAAAAATTCCACATAATTTTTAAGTGAAGTAAATTAAAATCTTAGAATTGTGTGTGGAGACATCCCAAGAGCCTTCTATACAAATCTCTGAGAAAATTGAACTCAGTGTCTCTCATATATATTTCTATACTCAGGATACTAAAACAGTGATAGAAAGTCACACCTCCGATCATGTTCTTAACCAATCAACAATTAAATATTTTTAACTATATTTATTATATCCTTTATCTCTATATTTATCCTAAACCAATATTAATGACTTCCTACATTTATCTTTCACTACCATGGACATTGGTAGCCAGATAAGTGGGGGTGGTATCCATATCCACTCAATCAATATCTCATGGAGAGGGTGATGTAACTACGTGTAAAAAATATGATTCATGTAAGTGTGATTTGATTATGGATTAAAATTATCCTTCCAAAAGTGTCTTCATGATGAAAAAAGTTCAAATTAGGGTATTCTTGGTTTTGAGTAACCCTTACTAGTTCACCTGCTGGAATGGGTGAATCAAGATAGAATGAAGTGAATAGGGTTCGTCTGCAAAATCATGGGTGGGTAGGGTTCCTTAGAAAAATACGGAGAGGGTAGGATTTCATGAGAGAAGGGAATGGGTAGAAATCCTTTGCATGCATCTATGTCCCAAGAGTAGGGAGTGACTCACTAGAGTAGTGGGAGGGGGGGGGGGGTTGATTGTACGGTCATCCGGAGGGCTTCGATCGCGACAGGAAGGTAGATGACTTCGATCACTGAAGGCAGGGAGACGATGCTTAGATCGTGGGAGGTAGTCAGAGGCTTTGATTGCGTGAGTCAGGTAGAGGCTTCAATTGAGATAGGATCGCGAGAGGCAAGGAGGTTTGGGCTAATTAAGAAGCGGGATGTGGCCACATTTCATATAAAAACCATGGGGGAATACTTCTGTATTGCCAATATTAATTAAATTATGGCAATAAAAGTGTGGCAGTATCCATATATTCTAGTTGTGTTGATCATAGACTGACCATAATGTCATCCCACTTCATAGCTATTCGAGAACAGAGTTCAATAGAGAGAGTGGGATGACTTTATGTGCAAAAGATAGTCCAACTCAATGGGGTTTCCTTGAATATAATTTAAAACCATGAAACATACAACATAACTATGGAGAGGATTTAATGAGGACTTTGATACTTAGTTACACTTGATAATAACTTCCCACCCCCTAGGCGATGGTTAGATAGAGCGAAGCATTAAAGTCTAGGAATAAATGTTGCGGGATTACACGTTAGACTTTGGCTATAATCAGAACGATCATCTACCCTTGATGAAGTTCACATACAAGAAAAAATACCATTCCACCATTAGAATGACACCATTAAACTCTTTTTATGGATGACCATATAGGTCACCACTTTTTTGGATTGATCTATGGGATTCATCACTCACGGGACAAGAGTTGGTGCTAGCTACTAAAGAGAAGGTGTAGATCATCCATGAGTGGATGAGAACATCAAAAATCAATCAAAATTATAATGAAGACATAGGATAGATACTTATGGAGTTTTATAAGTGAGACCATGTGTTCCTGAGGGTCTCAAGACATTGTGGATTACAGATATTTGGATGGGGTGCAAAGTTATCTTTGAGATTCATTGGTCCCTTCCAGATACTACGTAGGGTTGGTGAGGTGGCATACTACTTAGCTCTACCAACACCATTAGACCCAGTACATGATGTCTTACATATGTCAAATCTATGGAGATACATGCATGAACTATCACATTTTATCAACTGGGACGAGCTAAAAATTGGGGAAAGAGCTACCTTTCCTAAGTACTTAGTGGAGATCGAGTATCGGTGTAACAACTAAAAATTCCAACAATGAAAATTACCTTATTATAATCATTTCATATAGTATAAATTTCATAAAATCACATATAAAACATAATATAAACTTTATAAATGAAGAATGAATGAAAAAAAAGGTATTTCAAGAAATAATGGAACATATACCGAAGGAAGAGTAACTTGACCATTGGAATAGTAATATGACCATTAGTATTAGTAATGTGACCCATAGAGTAATAACATCACCTATGAAAGTATTAATAAAATTTAGGAATATTATAAATGAAAATATTAATTTTTATATTATGGTATAACTAAATAAATGCTTTAAAAATAATAAATTAAGTGTTGGTATTTTTGTTAAATGTATTTTTTATTTATAATTTTATAATTAATATAATAATTTAAAAGAATATTTATTTTCAAAAAAATAGATTCATAAATTAGTTTTTTTGTCTTATGATTATAATATAATTTTATGAGACCTTAATTAATTTTTCAAAGTGTTATAAAATCAATTATAATTTTAAAATTTGTAATTTTTTCAATAAATGATGATTTTAATTAAAAATTAAATATCTCATATTTAAAAAATTATTTTCATAAAATGGAGTTAATTTAAGAAATTTACTTGATGAAAAATGGTTTGGGAAATTTTTTGGGATTTTTCTAAAATAGTTGAATTTTGGTGAATAGTGAAATACTGTAAATTATGATATAAGCTAAATAAATTAATTATTGAGTCATGGATGATTTAAACACCATTATTTAGAAATAAAATTCACTGGGTATTATACATATTCATAATAATCCACACTATTGATAGTATTGAGATAACATAATAAAAAATGAATAAAATAATCAAAAAACACCCCTCTCCTCCACTATAAATACCACCAATCACCACTCCTTATCCTCACACCTTCAAATAATTGAAGGTTGGTTATATTATGACAAATTACTCTCCAAAACCTCTTCTTATTTCTCTAGTGTTTATAGTTTCACCAAAATACCATTCCCATGTACCTCAAGGAGGTTATCAAGGAGAAGAAGTTCAAGAGGTAAAATACTCTTTCATTTTCTTTTAATTTATTTTCAATTTTTTTCTTATCCTCTCCTAAACTATCTATCCCAAATTTTAACGGTAACTAAAATATTCTTTATATACTAGAATTTTATTTTTTTAATGTAATAATCCATTATCAAATCTCTTTCCTCTTCATTTTTTTCTAAAAATGAAAACATTGTCCATGATGTATCGATATACCGCCATCATGGATGATGCAATTCCATTACCACATTCAAGGATGGCAATAAAACAATTATAATGGTTAAAAATTATTTTAAAATATATATTAAATATTTTTTAGTGTTTTGGAATTAGTTTATATACAAAATATTCATTAATAAAAAAACTAGTTCATGATGATTGAAAAAACACCAAAATAATACGAAGGGTTGTCATTAATGTTTTATCTAATGAATCATCCTTATATTTGAAAAAAAAGATATATAAGACCATTAAAAAATTTTATGTTCATTAATGACATATAATTTCACTCTTGTCTAACTATTCCCATTATACACGATCTTTCAAACTTGTATACAAGTGAACCAATCATGAAAACCAAGTAAACAAACACTCCCTAATGATGAAATTGAATCTTATAACTCATCAAAAAGTCCATAAAAGAACTTAATAAAATTATAATAAATAAAATATATGCTCAATAGTTTGTTAATTAAATTATTAATGAATATAATTTTATTAGTTAAGACATTAAGTGCAAGTGAAGAACACTTTTAGACATAAGGTAAGGGATTCTCTCTGAACCCACATTTTATCTTCACATCACACTTTGTCTATCCTTAACCCAATTTAATTTTTAATTATTCTTATTTAATCCTAAAAAATTCCATGTTTATATTCCAAAAATATTTTCCTATCCCAATACTTATTTCCTTGACTGGGAAATACTTGTTTTATAAGGTTCCCTTCTCATTTCATTCTGAAAAGCAAGTCCGATTAAAGGAAACTTACTAATTTCTTACCCACTTCCATGTACACTCCATAATCTGTTTTAATTCAGAATTATTTTTATAAAATAATTTGTTTTATAATAATAAACTATTTTAGTTTTTTCTTTGGTTTTACAAAAACAATTTTTTCCTTTGTCCAGTTTAAATATACTTTAATTTCATCCCTAAAACTGCACTAAAGTATCTCATTTATAAATTTTCTTAAACACTATTTTTACATGTTTCACATTATCTCGACATCATTTATCATGATCTATGAATTTTTTACCATATTAATTTTTATTTATGTTTTAAATCCATTCTTTATTTTACATCATTATGATATGTTGTTTGGTTATGACATATGACTTGATTATTATATTCTTTTCATTCGATGGGTAATCCTTATGTTTATTCATTATGTTTAATTATTAATTATATATATATATATATATGAACATTTTATGATTGGTGTACCTAGATAGTTCTCCAATTCATTGGGTAATGTTTAGTCTCATGAGACGCTATGTTGGGATAGAGAGTAAACCTGATTCCTTCATGAGACATTTTACACCATGTGAAATGGTCTTGGAAGTTAGCGTTTAATCATGCTTAGGTCATGTTTCATGTTGTTTCCACATTCATATGATTCCTTGATTACAAGATCCTAGGTTATACATTTTATGCTTCCTTATGTTTATTCATGTTCCATGGATTTTTATGTTATCATGTTATGCATTCTAACCCATATTCTATGATTTTATACTTGTAGTTGGGGTTTGGCTTAGTGGTAAGCAACCCTTAATTCTACATGAAAAATGGGGGTTCAAAACCAATTGGGCACAAGTACTATAGACGCACTATAACAGACTGTAGCAGTGGCGATACTGTAGCAGTGGTGGCACTGTAGCAATGGTGGGCACTGTAGCAGTGGTAGGTCACTGAAACGGTGGCAGGGTACTGTAGCCGCGGCGGGTACTGTGCAGTGCTGTAGCAGTGTGGGTACTATAGAAGTACTATTCACAGAATAAGTCTTGGGCCAAAAAATGGGCCTACGGGCCATGTAATGGGGTTAATGCCCACTGGGCCTTAGGGCTATGTAATGGGTCTCCCTCTACCATGTTAAAGAGGTCTATGCTTTAATAATATGTATATTCCGTTACTAATATTTATAGATCATCCCTTATGTCTTTTTTATTTCCTAGGTTGTACTATATAGATATAAGAGCTCAAATGAAGTTAGGTGCTCATTATGAAGAATAAATAAAAATGTTTTTATTTCATGATTTCTAATTATGTACCTAATATTACAAAGACACTATAATTTATAATCCTTGGTTGGTATTTTATGGTTAATTATGATTAAAATCATGTAAAAGGATAGGTTCTTTATAGTCAGTATTAGATCACTGTATAGTTATTTTTGTAAATTATGTCTAGAAAACTTTAGTAAGAACCCTATGGATAAATATATCACCATAAATAACCTAGATTGAAACATAGTAAATCAAAATATGGGATATTATTTTCATTTACAAGTTTATCCTTATATGTTCTATGTTTTCTTTTTACAAACTTATTAGCAAAGTATTAAAGCCCCAATAATTGTACTTTTTTTACTTAATGGTTGGGAATAGGATAACCCATTCTAATAATCAATGTGATAGGTAATTTGAGAATTTCCCTAATGAAATGAAAAATATGATGGGAATGAGAGATCAAAAATTAATGATAGTACTTGATCAAATATCTCAAGTTAATAATAATAACATGAATCATGTGGAATTCACTCTTTCTCCTAATAAAGATAAAGTTACATCCAAATCATTTATAAAAAAATGCCTTCCATATTTAGTGGATCATCTAATCCCATCATCACTAAAAAATGGATTAACTTCATTGAGATGATATTCTATATCATCTGGTTCTCAGAAGAATAGAATGTTTTGATGGTGGTCTATAATTTTGATGGGGAATCTAATTAGTGGTCAACACTGATCAAGAACATGATTTACAAGGAGGAAATTTATTCCATGGAATTGTAATATTTCAAAAAATATTTTTCAATAAAAATTTTACCTTAAATATGCATCTTAAGATTGTAAGGGAGTTCCTCAGACTGAAGAAAAAGTAAGATGAGTCTATCGAGGTGTATGAAGAAAAATCTACAAGGATTTGAAGGTACACCCCTATATTTTTCTTGAACACTGACGGAAATGTGGGTCGCTTATTTAGTGGAATAAAGTTGAATGTATGAAAATAATTGGTGATTTGAGACTTTGACATATATGAGAAGATTGAATGTTGTTCCCTTAAGGTTTAAATGCAGATCAACGACTTTCAGTGTTCTCATGGTTTTAGAGATAAAAAGAGGAAAATGGAGTTTAGTGTCGTAGGATCAATTGATATATACCTTGATGAAAAGAAAACACAACATCCCACATGTCAATATTGGGGGAAGAAGTGTCTTGGGAACTACCTAAGGGGAACCAATAGATTCTTCAAATGTTGAAGAGAGGGGAATTTGACTAATTAATGCCTAAGGGAGATGAATAATTCCACAATTTTTTAGGAATAAATGATGTTTTAGATTAACACTCAACCTATAGAGAAATGTTTCAACTTCAAGGAATATGGGAATTATGAGATCCATTTATCTAAGTCATGGGTTGCTGGATACCATCAACAATAAAAAACTACAAGGAAACAAGGAAGGTAATATGCTATCACTACTACTGAGGTGGATCCTGGCAATGATATGGTGATAGGTATTCTGGTTATTCATTCAAGAATATATAACATAATATTTGATTCTAGTTCTACACATTCTTTCACTTCTTGAAACATTAGTAGAACTATTCAAACACCACCTTAAAATATGGAGGTTGAGTTATCTATGAGAATAGTAAAAAGGAAAATTATTACATCCAAAGTTTATAACTCCTCCCCAGTAAATGTTTGTGGATGGAACCTCCTAGAAAATCTTGTATACTTCCTTTGGTGAAGTTTTATACTATATTGGGAACATATTGGATATCTTTATACAAATCTAACATCAATTTTAGAGAAAGGGAAATCAATCTTCTTATCTCGATGAATCCTCCAATTATATAAAAGTGTAAGGATGAGGATGAATCTTCTTTATAATCATAATCTCAATTGTGGATACTATTTCATTATGATAAATCATATCTAGATCAAATTATTTTAACAAAGTATAAAATCATGCTCGAAGATATGCCCATTGTAAGGGACTAATAGTTGTTTTCCGTAAAGAGTTTCCTAGTCTTCAACCTAACCGATAGGTTGAGTTCTCAATTTATCTTATTATAGATCTCTACCTATGTCAAATACACCTTATATAATGGGTTCTATCAATTTTGACGAATTGAAGAATCAATTATAGGAGAATTTGAACAAGGGTTTTATATCCCCGAGTGCTTCCCCATGGGGTGCACCAATCCTCTTTGTCAAGAAGAAAGATGGATCATTTCACCTCTACATTAATTATTATGAGTACAATAAAATCCCAATAAATAATAAGTATATCCTATAAAGGATTTATGACTTATTCTATGAACTACATGGGGACAAGTATTTATTTAAGGTGTAACTTTGGTTAGGATATCATTAATTAAAGGAGAGGAAGGAAGATATTCCCAAGACTAGATTTCTAACAAATTATGGACACTATGAGTTCATAGTGATGCCCTTGGGACTCACAAATTCTTTAGTAAATTTCATGGACTTAATGAATTGTGTCTTCGTAGATTACCACACAAAATTTGTGGTAGTAGTTATTGATAATATTATGATATAATCTAAAAGAAATGAGGTGCATGAAGAGCATTTGAATACTGTTATAAAGACATTTCTATGGGAGAAACTATATTCAAAGTATAGTAAATGTGAGTTCTAGATGGTGGAATTATCATTATTGGGGAATGTTATCACCAATAAAGGAATATTTTTGGACCCTTCCAAGATAAAGGAAATCGAAGAGTGGACCAATCCAATATCTATAATAGAGATCCTTAGTTTCTTTGGTCTTGCTGAGTATTATTGATGATTTTTGAATAAAATATCATGATTTTCAAACCCACTAACCAAAATAAAATTGAAAAATTGATGTTTATATAGATCAGTGAATGTGAAAAATACATCAAAGAGTTGAAAAAGAGGCTTATCACTACACCAGTACTTACACTTCCAATAATAGGGGAACTCTTTGTGATATACAAAAATGATTCAAAGAAGGTATTAGGCCATGTACTAATGAAAAATGACAAATTGATATCCTATGCATCTAAGAATTTAAAAATTAATGGGAAAAACTATCCTACGCATGATATAGAGTTGGAAATTGTGATAATCACATTGAAAATATACTGGCATTATCTCTATTGGGTGAAGTATAAGATATATAACGATCATAAGAGGCTAAAATATATATTCAAAGAGAAGAATATTAATATGAATCAGTTAATATGGAAATAACTCATCAAATATTATGACTTCTCAATCCAACACCATCCTATTAAAGAATATAAGGTACCAGATTCTCTAAGTAGAAATCATTCTACAACTTTATCAATGAATCGAATTGAGAAGGATCTAATATTATTATACCTGAAAAGGATGGACATGGAAATAGTTATGGAAGAAATATAATGAATCCCTTATCAAATTATTTCTCAATGACCCCTCATGGAGAAAATAAAATATGCCTAAAGAAATTATGTGGAAATTCATATAAAAGTTGAAGCTATCAGAAATGAGAAATCCTATGAGTTAAAAATTGATGAGGAAGGAGTTGTAAAATTTGGGAAATGACTATTTGTACCATCCCATACAAAAATAAAGAAATATATTCTAAATGATGCACATAACTCAAATTTATTTATTCAACTAGGAATCAAAAATATTTATTGATATCTCTAAGAGCACTATTGGTGGTATAATATAGAGAAAGAGATCACTGAATATACATAAAAGTGTCTGGTATGTTATAAAATGATGTCTAAAAGGAAAAAGTCTTAAAGGATGATACAAAAACTACCCATACCAATATAGAAATGGTAAAACATCACCATAGAAATTGTCACTATATTTCCAAAGACATCTAGAATATATAATGCTATTATGGATTGTCTTACAAAGACAAATAAATTTATTGCAATTCGAGAGGAATTCTCACTCATTAAACTTGCACATATATACATCATAAAGGTGGTGAGGCTTTATGTATTACAACTTTAGATTGTATCTGATTGTGATAAAAAATTTACCTACAATTTTTGGAAAATCCTAAAAATTCTAAAAACATTTATCTGAACTTTAGTATGTCTTCTCATACTCAAACTATTGGAAAATATGAGTGAACTATTCAGACACTGGAAGAAACGTTAATAGATAGTTCTATAGGCTTCAAGGGAGGATGAGAACAACATCTACCTCTGGTCAAGTTCTCTTACAATAATAGTTTCCACTCTAGCATCAAAATGGCTCCATATGGATCCCTTTATGGGAAAAGATGCAGAACAATGAAATTCTGGGATGATGTTGGGGAATGTAAGCTGTTAGGATCTAAAATGTCTAAGAAATGGCAGAAAAGGTGAAAACCATTGAACAACAAATCATGGTATCCCAAAGTTGACAAAAGAGCTATGTAGACAATCTTTGATGGGACCTGGAGTTTAAAGTTGTAGACATGGTATTCCTTTATATATCTACATGGATGAGGATCATGAGATTTGGTAAGAAAAGAAAGCTAAGTCCCATGTACATTATCCCATTATAGATTCTTGATTTTGTTGAATAAGTGGCCTATAAAATATCACCTCCACCTACCATGTATCAAGTACACAATATATTCCATGTATCCCTCTTTAGTATGTGCATACCAGATTTAACGTCCCGAATCTGGGTGCCGCCCAAAGGTGCCCTGTACCTGGTTGGTCACATGGCATCAAGAACATTTCCTAGAATGCCAAAGGATTCCAACTAGTAGCGAGGGCCTTAGGTGTTATAGTGGGGAAACTATGACCTCATTGGCAGAGTATGCACAACTGAATAAATAATAATATACAGTAACAGAATCAATAATACCATACAACATGTAAACAACAGATGACTGAAAGTAAATTATAAACTGGAACACATATATAAATTGTGCATGTCACATATATCTAGTAAAACATCCAAAAATGCCACAATGCTATAAATACAGTACTAAACCAAAGTACAAAAGAAAACAAATAAACTCCAATAGCATTGCAAGCCTATACATGGTCCCATGCTCTCCAGCTCCACAATAATAAAGTACCTGATGACAAAGGGAACTTGACCTTATATATACCTGCAACCATATAATCTATTTGGGTCCAAAAGCATGACCCAAATAGGGTGTGAGACAAATCCTAGTAGGCAAACACCACAAGATCTGTGCCTAATTGTCAGTGAGTATATATAGCATGTAATAATAGAAATGTAGCAAATAAAATAGGAGTACACAAAAGTAAACAAATCCTATAGTTTCCATTTACATTCATTATTATTTAATGTTCATCATTTAATCAAGTATCATGAACATGTATCACAGAAGACTACATAATAGGACCAAATCTAGGATAGTTATTTGGCTTATCAGACACATTATAAAGATTCAAAAATTTACATTAACCCTCTAGGTAGCTCACACAATTTAACCCCTCTGTCCAAGTAATGCAATTAAAAGGTAAATACACTCTAAGGAAGCACTAACCATAAATTACCCCTATGGTCTTCCCAGAAAAAACTATAGACTCTTGGGGGAAGCAATCAATGTCAATTCCCCCTATGGTCACGTAAAGTAAACTATATACACTTTGAGGGAGCACTCACCATCAATCCCCCTATGGTCTCATAGCGTGAAAAATAATAGACACTCTAAGGAAGAACTCAATGTCAATTCCCTATGTGGTCTGA
Organism: Viscum album; assembly: GCA_963277665.1. NCBI lineage: Eukaryota > Viridiplantae > Streptophyta > Magnoliopsida > Santalales > Viscaceae > Viscum > Viscum album. Next base: position 1,457,447,584 of record OY728131.1, on the reverse strand, counting down.
CTACATCAGTTTTCATAGCCCTGTGTAATTCAATCATGTGTAAATAATATTAATAAGACCAAAGTAATCTAAACTACTACATGTCTAAACAATTCCAATGCATATCACAAGCATTTAACAAGCATAAAAAGGCAACAATTCCATCCTATCAAGCATGGTAAGGAAAACAAGGTCTGTTGCATAGGCAACATGGACCAAACAACCCTCAAACTTTAAACAAGGAAATGCACCCATGAGGTGTTCCTTAAACAAGAAATTTCACATAAAACTACAATAACAAACCTTTTATTCAACAATAAATCTAAAAAATATAAAACATGATTCAATTTCCTTAACCCAAAATACTAGAAACATGGGTAATCGACACTTTGGCATATAAAACTCAATCAAAAATGAAAAAAAGGAAAAAACCACCTACCTTAATGTTATACGATTGATATAGTTGAACCTCAAACTTTGAATAGACCTATAACATTGTAGATAAAAAAATCATAAAAAACGTTCAACCTTGAATAATTAGAGGGAGAGAAAGAATCAGAAGGAGGGGCTCTAGAAGAAGGAATAACTCTCCTGTCAGATTACAACACACACAATAGTGTTTGATTTAGAGAATGGATGAAGGATCAGTAGATTAGAGAAGAGAAATTTATCTTAGTCTCTCTCAGATGAGACGAGTTTAAAAGAATATGTTTTTGGGGATTAGACATGACCCTAGTCTGTTTAATCAAATAAAAGAAAAATTACATGAATTGTTCATTTAATGTACATTTCGTGTACATGCCACAACCATACCCTGCTTTAGGTGGTCTCCAGGTCACCCCACATGGCCATGTCTTGGCCGTTACAGGACCAGTACATGGCTATCCGTGGCAATCTGGTACATGGAGTGTACTTAAAAAATTTCCAAAACTCTCATTTTTCTCAAGAACACCTGAAATCAAGATCCTTACATGAAAAAAAGTTATGTGATTTTAAAAATTTCCCCTTTTAAATAAATTCATCCCCAAATTTCCCTAATAAGGTGGAAAAGAAGAATCCTCGAACAGCTCCGGCCATTGAGATCGCACATCGACCTCCCTCTCCCAAGTCTCATCCTGTACTCACCCATGAAATCATAGAATCCATACTAGAGGAACATACCGGCCATGGATAACATTTGAACTGTGATCCCTATTTCATATTAGAACCTCTTCGATCGATGCTTCAACCTCCTCAGGTTGAAAAACATGAGATAGGTTTGAGAAGTAATGCCGTAACTGAGAAATGTGGAAGACTCGGTGCACAGTCCGATACCTCTAAGGTAACTGTAACTGATAGCCAACCAACCCAACTCTCTCAAAAACCTCAAAAGTCTCGACGTATATCGGTGGATTATTTCACTATCTCTAAATCCTCTTGTGTCCCAACCTTGGTGTGGCATGTAGTAAAACCTGATTTCCAACCTCGAACTCCAAAGGCCATCTCTGTCAATCAGCATAAGACTTCTGCCAAGACTATGCAATAGCCATCCTATTCCGAATCAACTCCACCAGCTCTTTGGTTTCCTGGACAAGACAAGGACCCATCATAGCTGCCTCTCCTACCTCCAGCTAATATAGGGGTGATCGACATGACCTACCATACAAAGCCACATATGGTTCCATCTGAATAGTTTCTTGAAAACTATTATTATACAAAAACTCCACCAGTGTTATGTGATTCTCCCTAAAACCTCCAAAATCTAGGACTCATGCTCAAATCAAGTCCTCTAGCACCTGAATCATGTGCTCTGATTGACTATGTATCTTGGGATGGTATGTTGTACTCAAAAGTACCTATGTACCCAATTCCCTCTATAGCCCTTGACAGAAATGTGAAGTATAGCGGGAATCCCTATATGAAATGATAGAGCAAGGAACCCCATGAAAACGTATAATCTCTCAGATGTACAAACTTCTATGCTCATCAACACTGAAGGTATCATTGATCGGTAAAAAGTGTGAAACCTTTGTGAGTCTATCAATGAAAACCCAAACTGTATCATTCTCTCAAGGTGACCTCAATGAACCTGCCATGAAATCCATCGCAACATCATTCCACTACCACTCAGGAATGGGTAACTGATGTAAAAGATCAGTTGATCGTTTATGCTCTGCCTTTACCTGCTAATAGGTGGAACATCTCATAAAAAACCAAAAACGTCCCTTTTCATACCTAACCACCAATACTGATGGTGTAAATATCAATATATCTTGGTGAAACCAGGATAAACTTTCCAAAATGAGGAATAAAAATCCTACATTAGCTCCTCACATATGTCTGTTGACACCCATACACATCCATGAAATAAAAATATCTCATCCTTTCCTACGGTCCTTCAGTGAGTAGGATTATCTCTTGACACACTCTCCTGTAGGACTAGGCCTTCAGAATCAGATAGCTGCCTCATTCGCACCCAATTCAACAGTGTCGAGGTAACATATATAGAAGAAAGAAACATATTCCCCTGTCTATGGTTCACCTCCAAATGAATCTTAAAGAATTGATCCATGACCTTCCACTCACTTCTGGCCTCCTTAACTTCTTGTATCTGAGCCCTGCTTCTCAACACATCAACCACTACATTGCCTTTCCCAGGTGTGTAGGCAAGCTCGAAGTCAAAGGACTAAAGGTACTCAACCAAAATTTATTGTCTCAAATTTAGATCATGATGGGTAAAGACATACTAGATACTTTTGTGGTCAGTGTACACCAAAACTTGATATCCTGGAGGATAATGTCTCCAACATCCCAAGACATGAATAACTGCCACCAACTCGAGATCGTGCATCGGGTAATTCCTCTCATGTGGCCTCAACTGTTGTGACCCATATGCAATGACTCCTTCCACATTCATAAGAACTTATCCCAGCCTGATACCTGATGAATCACAATAAATGGTTCAACTCTTATCTGGTTCTAGAAAAACTAGTATCTGTGCGCAAGTCAACCTCCCTTTTAGCTCCTAAAAGGCATAATCACAAGCATATGTCTGTGAGTACTTCACACCCTTTTTAGCTAGTCTCTTCAATAGCACTACTAAGCATGAAAAGTCCTATAAAAAATTCCTGCAGTAACCATCCAGCCCCATAAAACTCCATACCTCAATGAAGTTCCTCGGCTGCTCCTAGGAAACTACTACTCTCACATTCTATGGGTCTATTGACACTCCTATCTCTGAGATAACATGACCCAAAAAGTGAATCTGGTAAATAAAAAAGTCAAATTTTGAGATCTTAGCATATAACGAATGCTCCGTCAATGTACTCAAAATAATCTCAAGATGTGTGGCATGGATGTTTTGAGTGTGAGAGTACACCAAGATATCATCCATGAAAACAACCACAAAGGAGTCCAAGTACGATGGAACATTCATTTAATTAGTTCCATAAAAACAACAGGCATATTTGTGAGACTAAATAGAATAACCACATACTCGTATAGACCATACCTATTCTGAAAGGATGTAAGAGGTATATCAGATGGTCTAATGCGAAACTGATGATAATAAGATCTCAATTCAATCTTAGAAAACACTCAGGCTCCTCGAAGCTGATCAAAGAGATCCTCAATCCTCGGAAAGGGATATAGGTTTATGACAGTCAACTGGTTCATCTTCTGATAATCCACACAAAGTCTAAGGGCAACATTTTCCTTCTTTGCAAACAGGGCAAGCGAACCCCAAGGAGAAGTATTTAGTCAGATGAAACCCTTTCCTTGTAACTCCTAAAACTACTTCTTTATATCCTATAACTTTGGTTTATCCATCCAATAAGGAAAAATGTACACCAGTGACGCCCTAAGAAGAAGATCAACAAAAAATTAAACCTCTCTCTCGGGAGGAAAACCTAAAAATTTGTCTGGAAAGACATATAGAAAAAAATAAAACACTGGAGAGAAGTCCATATGTTAAATCCCCTAGTTATCCTGATATAAAATTACAATCTGGACTATAACACATCTCAACCAGTGATGCTCAGGTCCGGATCTGCTCGGCTAGACATCCCATTCAACCTTATATAGAAACAATCCACCTTATGGTGATGTGAAACTCACCCTATGATGATAGAAATTGACAACTACTTGGAAGGGAACTAACCAGTTCATTATAATAATGATGTCTTGGATCATTATCTCTTACACATAAAGGAACCATAAGAAGTGACACCCACCAAACTCAAGAGGGAACTCTTTGCACTAACATACACTAGCCATTCTAGACCCCAACAGAATGTCCAGTGTTAGGATATCAGTAGAAGTAAAGACACAGAGCCCAAATCTCTCCACAACGAGCACAAATATAAAGCTATGGGAATCCCCTATATCAAAAAGAGAACAATATAAAACTAAGGAAACTAAAATTGTACATCTAACTGTAGAGGGTCTGAGATCTTTCTCCTAGTGGATTTACTCTAGTGAAAAATCCTGACTTATGTTGCATCCTTGTGAAGCTATCTGGTATCCCTAAGCTGATCTACCCTATGGCTGTCGAAAACCCTATGTTTGAATACTATAGCCATGGACACCACCTCAGCTTGAAGGGACTGTAGAACTCCATCCCCCAGTTTGATGTGGGACTAGTGGTCCTGCTTTGGTACGTGGAGTCAAAACTAATCCTACCTCACTAGATGTTAGAAGGAGGTCATTGCAGAAACATTGAAGATGTCCCATCTTGTCGCAAGATCAACACTCAACTAGGTATCTTGGTCACTGAGGTTTCTAATGTCCGCCCTTCCCACACTGGTAACACACCACCTAGATACCTGAAGGAAAATCCTTCCTACTCTGATATCCATGTGTAGACTCTCTATGGTGCTTCCAACTATCAATTAGAAGGGTACTAACTTTGGATGCTGAACTACCCAAGCCCACAGCTCTAGAATCCATCAGGTTATGCTAGGTTATCATTGCTCGATTTACTATTGAAGATATGGAGGTAAACATGAAGATGTTCACCTGAGATCAGATTTCATGCCTGAGACCATCCTAAAACTTCATCTCTAGAAATAACTCATCACCCCCAAAATAGGTATTAAGCACTGCAACTCTGTGAAGTGACAAGAATACTCTTGTAATGAGAGAGTTCCCTACTCTAAAATCGTGAACCCTCAAGATCAGTCGGCCCTCAAGGTCTCTAGGTAGAAGTAGTGATAGAAGGTCTACTGTAAATAATCCCAAGCCATAACCTACTGATGTACTGCCTATGATATAACATCCCACCATCTCTTGGTGGAATCATGAAGCATGTATGTGGAGAGCTTCACCCTACTCTCTAGAGGCATATCGAGATGCTCGAAGATAGAAATCATGGATTCTAACCATGACTCTGCAGCCTGAACTCATCCATCCCCTGAGAAAGTGGGAGGATGATTCTACTGAAAAACCCACATAAAAACTCCCATAGATGGGGCAGGATGTGGTACTCCCTAGAAATTCTGCATCATCCTCATGAATCCTTCTCAGAACTATGCATCCACACCTGTGTTCAGTACTACAGTAGGAAACAAGACATTCATGATAGGAGCGTCTGCTAGTAGTCCCTGATCTACCATTTTCCGTGTCTGATTGTTGCACTGTATCTAGCGTACAACCAGTGGAAATCACGGTGTAATGACTTTGCAAGGTCAAGATCACACCTTAGTTCAAGATTATCAAGGAGTAAAACTTAGATGTCCAAGAAAGGAACATGAGAAGAAAACATTAAAGTTTTTCAATACATGGATACATGGAATGTATAACCCCTTACAAGGAATTTCCCCTTAAGATTTTTACATGGAATGTACCTATTCCAAAACTAGTTGCGTAATACCCATACACACAACATGTACTTTAATTATTTTTCCCTTCTTAAGTTCCTCTAGACGGATAAACACCTTGTTCCTTCTTGGGTAACACGACATGGCGTGTGCACCTTGGACACGATGTGTACCCCTTACATTATAACCATCTGTGTCGTTAGTCACATAGTTAGTGACATAGTTGACACTACATGGCGTGCAAGAACAGAACACGGTATGTACAACCTGAGTTTCATCCACCCATTTCTTTGGTCACACGGCAAGATACATGGATATTACAACATAGCGTGCACTCCAAGTACATGGTGTGGGTCAACCAAAATATTCAAACCCTGTTTCTTTTTTCACACAGTCAGTCACATAGATAAGGACTACATGATGTGAACATATAGTACACAACATGTAATTAAAAAAATAATTTTATTCCTGAATATAAGGATACATGGAGTGTATTCATCATCGCATGACGTTTATTTTGGGTTTTTTCTAGATAGTAAGCCTTTGAAACTTCTCTAAAACCCTTAAAAACATAAAATATTGTCCATGTAATGCCAAATTCTGCCCTGTGAGAGCCCATACACCCATGAATCAATGTTTGGCATCCTTATTCACATCATAACTTGAAAAAATTCAATTAATGTTCAAACATGATCCCCAAAATTCCGATCCAAGCGGATCCATAACACCTTAGGGATCAATGTTTAAAATCTATCCAAATTAAACATTACATATCCCGATACCCTATAAAAATAGTACGCAATCTCTTAAGGCATCTATCATAGAAAATGCATATCTATCACATCATCTATCACAACACCATGCAATCATTAATGCACCCTAAATGGAATGACAAGAATGTATGAAATGTGATCCCTATCAAGTGATTATATGATGCATGAGATGTCATACCCTCATCTCATTAGTTTGAAACATAAATAGAACTTCAATAATATCATCAATAATATAACAATACAAGTGAATCACCCAATGGTGAAATCAAATCAACTGTAAAAAATTCAAATCTAGAAAATTTACAATATTCGAGTTTACTTGGATTTTCCCTGTACATGGGTTAGCTACTCCCAGGAACAACTTATTACCAACTACCTATTCCTTCCTATCCCTATCTATAAGATCCAATTAGTAATAAAATGTAGAAAATAACTTCCTATGATACCACTTTGTAACATCCTGATTCTGGGTGCCTCCCAAAGGTGCCCCATACCCAGTTGGTCACATGGCCTTAAGTTCATTTACATGAATTCCAGAGGCTACCGACTAGAAGTGAGTGCCTTAGGTGTGATAGTGGGGAAACTATTACCTCATTGATAGATTATGCACAACTTAATAACAAATAATTAATAGCATATGGAGCTATAATACCATGCAATAAGTTAATAATGGAAGAGTGAAAGTAAATGAAAAACTATATAACATATATAAAAGATGCATGTCACATATGTCTATGAAAATAGCCAAACATGTCACAATGATGGAAATATAGTACTAAACCAAATAAAAAATAAAATAAGATCCAGTAGCATCGCAAGACTTTGCTTGGTCGCATGCTCTCCAGCTCCACAACAATCAAGTGCCTGATAATAAAGATATATTTCCTTTATCTATACCTGAAACCATATAATATGTTTGGGCCCAAAATCATGACCCAAACAGGGTGTGAGATGAATCCAATTAGGAAACCACCACAAGATCTATTCCTAACTATCAGCGTGTACATATATAAGGTAATAATAGAAATTAAGAAAATAAACTAGGAGTAAAAAAAAGTAATAAAATCATATAGTTTCCATTTACATTCATTTTCATTTAATGTTCATCATTTAATCTAGTATCAAGAACAGGTATCTAAGAAGAATAGCTAACAAGTCCAAATCTAGGCTTGTGCTTTGTCTTGGCAGATGCATCACAAACATTTAAAATTTACATTAACCCTCTGGGTAGCTCACATAGTCTAGCCACACCAGTAAAGTAATTGAATAAAAAGGCAAAGACACTCTGATGAAGAACACACCATCAATTCCCCCTATGGCCTTTCTAAAAAACTAAAGACCCTATGGGGAATTACTCAACATCAATTCCCCTTGTAGCCTCATAAATTAAACTATATAAACTCTGAGGGAGAACTCACTATCAATAAACCTGTGGTCTCACAACATGAAAAGCAACAGACACTCTAAGGAAGCACTTAACTTCAATCCACACTATGTTCTAACTACACCAGTTCTGACAGCCCTGTGAAATTCAATCGTGTGTAAATGATATTAAACATCCCAAAGTAATTTCATCTACTACATGTCTAAAAAATTCCAACGCATATCACAAGCACTTAATAACAAAAAAAAGGAAACAGTTCCATCATATCAAGGAAGGCAAGGAAAACACGGTCTTCCTCATAGGAAACCTAGACCAAATGACCCTAAACATTTAAACGAGGAAACACACCCATGATGTGTTTCTTAAATAAGTAATTTCACTACAAAATACAATAACAAACCCTTAATTCAAAAATCAATATAAGGAAGATAAAATAGTGTTCAATTTCCATAACCTGAAATACATGAAACATGGGTAATTGGAATGTTGGCACATAAAACTCAAAGAAACATGACGAAAGGAATCAAACCACATACCATGATGTTGTATGATCAATATAGTTGAACCTTGTCCTTTGAATCGACCTAGAACATTGTATATCTACAAAAACGTCAAAAATAATTAACCTTGAATAACTTGAGGGAGAGAAGGACTCAGGAGGAGGGGCTCTATAAGAAGAAATAACTCACTAGTGGGATTCCAATGCACCCAGAAGTGTTTGATTCGAAGAGAGGATGATGGGTCAGTGGCTTAGAAAAGAAACGTTGCTCTTGGATGCTCTTGGATGATACAAGTTTATAAGAAGAAGTTTTTGGGGATTAGAAGCAACCCCAGTCCATTTAATAAAATAAAAGAAAAAGTGCATGGTGTGTTAATTTAATGCACATTCCATGTACATGCCTCAACCAGCCCCCAATTTAGGTGGTCTCCAAGTCACCCCACACTACCATGTCTCGGCCGTTACAAAATTAGTACACTACTACATGTGACAACCTGGTACACGACGTGTACTCCCAAGTACACGATGTGTACTTCTAAAATTAAAAAAACTCCCATTTTTCTAAAAAACACACGAAATCAAGATCTAACCCTAAAAATAAGATCTAGGTTCTTACACCAGATCCCTCACACATACTGAATCCAGAGGTGGTACAACCGGAGAAAAACCTCTCATATGAAGAGAATCAAATGAAGATCTTAGACTTTAGGGATAAAGTTCTGAATAAAAATAATACTCACATGGTTAATTTACTATATATAAACCATAAGTATGAAGTAGATACATTGAAACTAGAGAGAGCGAGGAAAGAGAAGTACCCTTACCTATTTTTATCTTAGAATGTAAAATGAAACTTTTAGGGTGACACTTTGTAAGAACCCGGTTTTCCACTTAGGAATGTGTTATTTAAATTTCAGTCTAATTCCTTATTTTGGACCTATCTTGGATTCATAATGAGTTAGGGAAGGTCCCAAGGGTTCTGGGGCTTGTTCGGATCTTGAAACCTAGATTTTTGGGAAAATAGACCTGGCGCATGATTTATAGTAAACCATGTGGGAATGTAGTATCTTTAGAGAAAACCATACGAGTGACATGTTTATGGACAGATTCATACCACAAGGTTGGAACATATTTACATAATCATGTGGCCTAACCATGTGAGTTACCCTCTTCCCCAGGTACCTGTGCATGGCCTGCCCAAGGTTTTTCAAACTGTGTGGACAAACCACGCATATGCTAAATATTAGGTAATTTTACTATTTTTCCCTTAATGATCTAATTACGCCACCTCAATCTTCCTAATCCAATTTTCTATAGTATTGACCTATTTTTATTCCATTTTAGAGCTATTTGAATCCCTATGGTAGGGATTTAAAGATATCCTTCATCTGGGATCCTATCAGGGATTTCATTCATCACATTGGATGCACAACGATACGCACTCGAGTCCTTTTTATACATTCTTATCTTCTATTGATCTCAACCTAGTTATCGAGGTTTGATAATTTCTAAATTTTTATCACATCTACTCTATTCTGAGTTGAGTTAGAGGCCGATATCAAAGAAGGATCATACAACTCTAAGGTGGGTGGTCTATAAATCATCCTTCAAGTTCATTGATTTTGGAATTGTTGTGTGGGGCTCAATGATTTCATCAAGTTCCATTTATTGAATTTATATGTCTTTCTTATAATCATTAGATACATATGATTATGATATTTCCATATATGTGATTATTTTTTGGTGGTTATGCCCACAAATCTCAACATCCCATGTAGGAAGATATTCTATAGTTGAGTTTTTAGTGTTTTGACACTTTTTGATCCATCGTTCGGATGTGCTCGAGCAAGAACACACTAATGGTAGTCCTCCTTATCATAAATTCTTGTTGTATCATGTAATGGTGAATGTAATGTACCATTTCACTTATACTTGTCCTCCTAAGGTAAGTGCTTCAAATTGATAATTAAATTTGAAAGGGAAATTGGCAAGTATACTAAGTATATGAATTGACGAGATTAGATGTGAATGATTAATAGGTTGCATGTCCGTAGAACACATTACCATGTTAATGAAGGGTAGAAGAATGAACCTTGATTATTGAATATTATTAAATGAATTAAATGAAATGTTTCATACTACATGACCTTATTATACTAGTGAAAGGAAAGGATTGAACTAAACTTACACATTGAATAATTATGACTTGATAAAAAGGTTGCATGATACTTGAACATATCACATTATTTAAAGGCAAGTATTGAACCAAATGAAATATTACATGACTTCATAATTAAATAGGAGTGTCTTAACTCAATCACTCCTTGGATTTGTATCAAGGAATTCCATGATCAATCGAGAACCCCATTCCAAGTAAAGGACACTTCTTTCTTAGGTTGAGACCCACCTAGATCCTGATCATTGTATATTATTAGATTCTAGGTATGACATCTTAGGATCCATCACATAGTATTAAATTATTCTTTGGATACACTCCTTGGATATAGCATTGACAGGTTGGTTCCAAGGTTAAATCCCATAGGGCCCAGTCACTGCTTATCCCCATTTTACCTTGGACAATATCCTTGGATTCTATAGGCATCTTATTGTGAATGGTGTTGGGATATCTTCTTGGATTAAACTGTTATCCTTAGACAAACTACAGTTATTACTAAGTTTTCGACCCTTGAGGTCTACATTTACTTGGACATTACCTTGGAAACTTCACTATTATTAACATGCAACTTATTTATAATCTAGTAATAATCAATTAATAGACTGGTAACATTCAGAAACTAGTTGAGGGATTAAGCAGGTACTTGGGTATTTAGTTACATTGTACTACTTTACATTATATATGAATTCTTTCATACTGTTACATTTTCATTACACGGGCCAGATGTTATAGACACCATTGGTGGTGGCCCACTGATATTTATCTCACACACTCTCTAAGATTTGTTTGGTACCCAGTGTATATTACGTGAATATAGGTGTGGATAAATGGAAGTATACGACTTCAAACACTTGATTGCTTTCTGTTTAGGATGGAGCTTGATTGTAGATGACCAAGTTGCAGCTTGGGATGGTTGGGATAGTCTTTTGATTTCTTTTATACTTTTGTGGAAAATGTTTTTCTTACTATCTTGTATCCATGTTTTCCAATTTTCTAGTGACATGACATATCATCATTTATTGTTGTATGATTGTATGTTATTCCATTTATTTCTGTTATTGTTATTGTTATCTCTATTTTTTGTTGTGACTTATGTTTACTTGTATTTCATTCTCTATTTACCTCTTTTTAAATTTATCCACTACACTAATCTTTTTTAATTAGGGAATAGTCTCCCCACAGACACACGATAGGCCCTCATTGCTAGTCAGAAGCCTCTGGAATTTGGGGAGATGCGCATGAATCCATGTGGCCCACCAGGCTCAGGGAACCTATTAAGTTACATCTAGGTTCAAGACTTCACAAAGTGGAATAAGAGACAATTTCATTTCTCACATTACTATTTAGAGATAATAGATTGGATCATAAGACATGCTTGGGTGTTACGAACCCAGGTTTGGGGTAAAAGACAAGTTACCCAAAATATAATTATTATTCTATTTTTCCAATTGCTATTGACATTATTTAACAATTGGGTGATGCACATACAATGTGGAGTTATTGATTATTATTATTATGATTGAGGATTTCTTTAATCTTGGCCCAATGATATAAGGGCAAGGATAATTTTTTCATACATCATATTAGACACCCAGGATTCACATTTCATGCATTTTGTCATGCCATATAGGCGAATTTCACTATTTTTCATTACCTAATATGCCCGTGATTTTTGAGTGATGTTATGAAAGTTAGATTATTCTTGTATTACTCTTGGTTGCAATTCCATGATTTCATGTCTCAAATCACGAAGTTTATGGCCCCTCATGGGTTGGGATTAGTAATTTACCGAGTTGAGACATTATGCTATAAATAAATGTGTTTCATTTCAAGTGATAAGGTTTATGGAAGCTAATTCAATAGGAATGGATATCCATTATAAAGTAAATCATGACATCAAAAAGGAATTGGTTGTACATCCTTATCCCAACTTTTCCTGTTTATTTATGGTAAAGTATTGAACCTAGTAATTAAATGTAAAAATAAATGAAATTTATACTTGATTACTTACTAATACCTAATCATCTTTGTGGGTAGTTGTGGTAGTATTCCTTGGGTAGTGAGTTTTCTTAGGTTCAACTTCCTCTAGTGATTCTCTCTTTCTTATTAATCTTGTTTTGAGGCATGTGATTGGAATTTTTAGACCAATGCTTCCATGATTTCCTCATATCATACGCCTGGAGGGTGGTGACGACCATGATCTAGACATGGTGGCCCCTAAGTTTCAAGTATTAACTTTAGGTGTGCCACTCGAGGCACTGCCTTTTGGAATTAATATGGGAACTGATGCCTAAGTTCTTGATATTTTCCTACATCTGATGCAGTCCATGCATGGTGCTCCATGACTTGAACCTATGATGGTTGATCAGACTCATGAGTTCCAGCAGTAACATCCTTCTACATTTTTAGGGGATATAGGTCCATAGGTTTCTAAGTCTTGGATATAGGACACTGTATATATCATTGAGTATCTAGAGACACCACTAGAGTGGATAGTAAATATTTCCACATACATGATTTGCTGTTCGACCAAGCTCTAGTGGGATGTGATTACCCAGGCTGGTAATCATCAAATCATGTTATGGGTTAATTTCCTGACTTTCTTTATATGATTAGTTCTTTCTTCAAATGATGAGAGAAAACATATCTAGAGAGTTCATGCATCTTGAGTAGGGTTCTATGTTAGTCATGGAGTATTCAGCATGTTTCACCGAGTTGCAACACTTTGCACCGATTCTAGCCGGTGATGGGATTTCTCATTCCATACATTTTGAGGATGGGATCTAGTACACCATTCATTCATAGGTGAATATATTTAACCTACCTATTTTTTTGAAATAGTAAATTAGGATCTTATCACTAAGTGCTAGCCGAGGTAAGACAATAATACTGAGTATGAAGGATTAGGGTCACGGTAGGTCAATAGTTCTTCTGGTTGTAGGAAACATTCCCTCGAGGTTTCTCATTAGGGTAGTGAGAACCAGAGTGCCCGTTTTGATATCTCTAAAGTGTGTCATTGGTGTGGAAGATAGGGGAAACTGAAGCCTCATTGGGATAGAGACTCAATGTAGTGATGGTCTTGCAGCTATATGTGGAATCTTTATCATTTCTGTGGGAAATTTACACTAGATTTGAGTGGAAAAGGATCAGCACTTGCTCTATCATTAGGAGTGGTTTCTTTTTCTCCATTTCAAGAGAGGAATTAGAGTAGCATGGGTAGGTCAGGACTAGGAAGAGGTTGTGGCCGTTGAATCCAGAACCCTGATCACCAGTAGTGTCAATAGAGCAGTTATGATCGTGGTATTCCATCTATTGCACATGTCCATAGATCAGGTTAATTACATGAACTACAGCCAATACCCGAGGAATAGTCTATGAGACCATCTGTAGCGTGAGGTACTTATCTTGCGTCTTATACTATAGTATCTTCTTTATTCGATATTGGTTCTTCAAACTCTTTTATATCAATATCTATCATAGAAAGTATTTGATTAGAGATAAAATAATATTATGGTGTAATGACCCTAGACACACTATTAGGGGTATGAATAGAGGGTATATTTTTGTGTATGGACTTTCCCTTTGCAGTAGGAAGTTTCCCTTTCGTATGGAACCTCTTTGTTCTCTAGATGACATGCTTTGATGTTATTCTCAGGATGGATTGTTTGGTTCAGTATCATGCTTTTGTAGACTAATGTCACTAAAGGGTATCATTTATATCACCATTGGGAATTCATTATATATATAAGGGTGAGTGGGATGTCCAAGATAGTAGAGATGGACCAGAGAATCATGGGATATGTGGAGTGACTGCCCAAATTGAAAATCTCTTCATGGAGGATCAGGTTTTATAACAAGATGATTTCACTCCAGTAGTATATAATTTCAGGGATGTCTTTCTCGACAATTTTTCTGGATTAATTCATGATATAGAGGTAGAATTTACAATTGAACTTGTTCCAAGAGTAGCTCTAGTGTCCATTCCTCCTTATAGGATGACACCTAGAATGTGTCAGGAGATCAATCGATAGTTATAGGATTTAGAAGCCAAAGGATTTATACAGAAAAATACATATTCTTGGTGTTATCTTGTGCTTTTCACCAAGATGGAAGATAAAACGTTACATCTATGTGTTGATTAAAGATGGTTAAACTAGCTTACAGTAAAGAACTGTTATCCATTTCCTTGAATAGATGATATCTTTCACCAGATCTAGAGAGATATGGTCTTCTCTAAGATCGACTTGAGATCAATTTATCATCAGGTATGAGTCAGGTCATCAGACATACCACATATATCTTTCTATAGTAGGTATGGAATGTATGTGTACCTTTTTATTCAGTTCAGTCTTACGAAAGTTCCTTTCATTTTCATGGATCTAATGAATAGGGTTTTTTTATCCCAATATAGAATCTTTTTTCATGATCTTTGTGGAATACATCTTGGTGTATTCTTATACACATAGTGACCATGCCAAACACCTTGAGATTGTTCTGAGTACACTAAGAGAGCATCAATTGTATTCCATGCTTGCTATGTGCCACTTCTGGATTGGCAATGTTCACATCATGTGTCATATTTTATCTGAATTAGGTGTATCTATTGACCCACAAAAGTTTAAGGTAGTAGTTTCATAGGATAATCTTCAGAATGTGTTTGATATACATATTTTCTTAGGGGTGGTTGGATATTACATGAATTTCATAAAGGATTTATCAATACTTGATTCACCTATCACTATACTTAAAAATAAGGGTGTCAAGTTTCTTTCGTCAGAAGTGTGTGAGAAATCCTTTAAAGATCTAAAAGGGAGTATTGTCTCAGCACCTATTCTAATTCTTCCAGAGCCATGTGTAGGTTATACCATCTTCTGTGATGCATGAGACATCATCCTAGAAGAATTTATAATATAGGATGACAAAGTCATTGAATATGGATCTTGATTATTGAGGCCACATGAGAGAAATTACCTGATGCATTATATTGATCTATTGTAGTTTTCCATGCCTTACGTTGCTGGAGACACTATCTATTAGGTGTGTGCTTTGTGGTGTACACAGAACACAAGAGCCTCAAATATATATTTTATTAGTGTGACTTGAACATTATAAATCAAATATGGGTCAAATATTTACAATACTTTAATTTTGAGATTGCCTATACTCTTGGGAAGAACAATGTAGTTGTAGATGCGATTAGTCAAATAACTCAAACACATGCCATATGGGAAGACAATGATGAATGAAAGTTAATGAACCTCCATTATGAGTTGAATCTGAAGTTTCATGATATTTATGAGTAGTCTTATCTCTAATATTTGGAATTTACCACTTCCCTCCATGATAAGGTTAATGGTAGATAATTTTCCGACCCTAAAGTCCTGGAACTCTGTGAGAGTATATATGAAGATAACCCACCTCCAGAATTTTCTGTTGATAGAGATGACATCCTCTATATTCATAGACATGTCTGGTTCCCTACAGATATGAGAGAGGATTTGATGAAATATTACCATGAATATTAGTAGTCAATTCATCCATGCATCTCAAAAATGTATTGAGACATGCAATGCTAGTATTGGTGGCCTGGGATGAAATGTCAGATAGAAGGCTTTATTAATAGGTGTTCCACCTGTCAGTAGGTGTAGGTGGAGCACCAAAGACCTGTGGTCCAGCTACAACCACATCCAAAAACTAAATTGAAATGGGAAGATGTTTATATAGACCTTTTAGTCAGTTTAACTAGGTCACCTAGAGGTAGTGACATTGTATGGGTTTCCATTGATACATTGAAAAAAGTATCCCACTTCATTCCTATTTGGGAGACTTTCTCAGTTAATGAGATGGGATGACTGTATGCCCATGAGATCAAATTACTACATGTGGTCTCTCATAATATTGTTTCAGATAGGGATGCTCATTTCATGTAACAGTTTTGGTAGGGATTTCAGAAGTCTATGGGAACACAAGTACTTCTAAGAACAACTTTTCACCCTCAAACCGATAGAAAATTGGAACAGACAATACAAGTTCTAGAGGATATGATTTGATCTTGTGTACATGATTTTGGAGGATATTGGGAGAATAATATCCCTCTCATTGAGATCTCCTATAATAACAACTTTCAAGTGACAATTTAGACAGATAATTTTGATGTCTTCTATGGTAGGACATGTCATTCACCTCTATGCTTGATAAAGGTAGGTGAGGCAGCTCTACTAGGTCCTCTTCTCACTCAAGAGACTTAAGAGTAGGATTATCTGATCAGAAAGAGTATGAATAATACTCAGTATAGAAAAAAATATTACATCGATCGCTATTTAAGACCTCTAGAGTTCGAGGTTAGGGATCATGTTGTTCTTCAGGTATCTCCCATGCTAAGGCATAGATCATTATAGAAGCAAGGGAAGTTGTCGCCTCATTTCATAGGAATGTTTGAGATCCTAGAGAGAGTCGGGATAGTTTCATATTAATTACTACTAACATAAAAGTACCGTGTCATGCATGACGTCTTCCTTGTTTCATAGCTTTTCTGGTATCATGATGACCCATCTCACACTTTTGATCCCAAGTAAGTGGAGTTAGATGGCGATGCCACCTTTAAGGAGTATCTGTTACTCATAATCGATAAGTGCATGAAGGTTCTCCAATGCTGGTATGTCCCTCTAGTATGAGTGTTATGGCATCATGGGTGCATGAATGATGAGACTTGGGTGAGGGAGGCCGACGTAGGTGCTCAACGGTTAGAATTGTTCTCAGACAGTTTTTATACACTAATGGAAGGTGAACTTAGGGATGAGTTATTTTAAGGGGGGAAGACTCTAAGAAACCGGTTTTACACTCAGGTATGGATCCTTTAAATTTCAATATAATTGCTTATTTTAGATCTATCTTGGATTCCTAGTGAGTTAGTGATGGTCCCAAGGGTGTCTGGGGCTTGTTCAGACCCCAAAAACTAGCTTTTTTGGAAAACAAGTCGGGCACATGTTTTATAGTGAACCATGCGGAAATTCCACATGGTAAGAGAAAAATGTAAAGGTAAAATGTTTTTAGATAGAGACTTAACACATGGTTGGCACATGGTTTACCTAACCATGCAGCCTAAGCATGCAAGTGCCCCTCTTCCACAGGTACTCATGCATGGTCTGTGCATTATTTTTCAAACCATGCAGACAAATCGTGCACATGCTAAATATTGGGTAATTTTACTATTTTTCCCTTAATGATTTAATTATACACCTCCTTAATCATAATCCAAGTTTATGTGTGATTGACCTATTTTTCTTCACATTTGGATCTCATTGAAGGCATAAGGTAGGGATTTAATGATTTCCTTCAACTGAGATCCAATCAGGTTTCCTTTCATCATGTTGGATATGCAATGGTAAGTACTCAAGTCCTTTTTAGTCAATCTTCTATTCTCTTGAACTCGACCTAGTTATTTTGGTGTGAGAATTTTTCATTTTTACTCAGATATACTCCATTCTAAGCTGAGTTAGAGGTCGAGGTCATAGGAAAATGATCTTTCAAACCTAAGGTGGGTGGTCTATAACTCATCCCTCATGTTTATTGATTTTGGAATTTTTGTGTGGGGCCCATCGATTTCATCGGGTGCCATTTATTGAATTTATATTTCATGCTTATAATAATTATAACTATATGACTATTATATTTACATTTATGTTATTAGTTGTTGGATGTTATTCCTACAATGCCCAACACCCCATGTAGGATGAAATTCTATAGGCAAATTTTTAGTGTTTTGACACTTTTGAGCCATCGTTCGGATGTGCTCGAGCTTGACCATACTAATGGTAGTCATCATTGTAATAAATTGTTGTTTTATCATGTAATCATGAATGGAAATTACCATGTAACTTCCACTTGACCTTCTTAAGGTAAGTGCTTCAAATGTATAATTAAATCTGAAAGGAAAATTGTTATGTATACTATGTATATGACTTGACTGAATTAGATGTGAATGATAAATAGGTTGCATGTTCATAGAAACCCTTACCATGTTAATGGAAGGTAGAAGAATTAACCTTGATTATTGAATATTCTTAATTTGATTAAGTGAAAGGTTTAATTATACATGACCTTATCACACTAATGAAAGTAAAGGCTTGAACCAAATAGAATTATTGATTAATTATGACTTGATAAATAGTTATCATGATACTTGAACTTATCACACTAATGAAAGGAAATTATTTAACCAAATGAAATACTAAATGAATTCATAATTATACAATAGTGTCCTGACTTGAGGTCACCTTGGATTCTTATCAGGGAATTCCATGAGCACTCGAGAACCCCATTCCAATTCAAGGATACATACTGCTTAGGTTGAGACCCACCTAGATCCCGATCCTTGTCTATTCTTGGATGCCCAGTATGAATCCATATGATCCCTCACATAGTATTAAATTATATATTGGATACATTTCTTGGATCCAACATTGATAGGTATGTTCCATGATTAAATACCATAGGTCCCAGTCACTACTTAGCCCCATTTTACCTTGGAGGATCACCTTAGATTTGGTAGGAATATTATTGAGCAATTACTTGGAATATGCTCCTTGGATTACAATCTTATCCTTAGATATACTACAATTATTACTGAGTTTATGATCCTTGAGGTCTACATTGCCTTGTTCATTACCTTAAAACCTTCACTATTTCTAACATGTATTACCTTAAAACCTTCACTATTTCTAACATGTGACTTATTTATAAACTGGTAATAATCAATTAATGTACTGGTTGAATTTAGACACCAAATGATGGATGAAGCAGGTACTTGGGTAATTAGTGACATTGTACTACTTTACTTTATATATGCATGATTTCACACTATCACATTTCTATTACATGGGATAGATATTATAGAAACTTTTGGTAGTATCCCACTGAGATTTATCTCACACCCTCTCCAGGAATCATTTGTTACCCGAAGTAGATTACATGAATGAAAGTGTTGATAAAGGGAATAATACGTGTAATGCTCTGACCCCAATTTCCCAGAGCTAGTGAATTATTTATAAAATTGGAATAATTACAAAAAAATTCATATCCAGAAGGAACGAATTAGTTTAGTAGTTTTTTAAAACTAGGTACATAGATAATTTCACCATTAAAACTTGAAATAAAATAAAAAATAGAAATTATTTTTAAAACATCGATAACTCCAAGGTTACCCCTATAGGTCATTCATAATGTACTTCTTCACAACCTGGGAAAATAAAACATAAGAAAGGGATGAGATTAGATGATCTATAATGGTATAAAATACAGTGGAAGATATCATAAACATAAATATTAGATATGATGATTTACTAAAACACATGCCTTTAAAAATGATCTTGAATATAATATGGTAGGAATAGTGGATGAATAAATAATTCCATAAAAAAGCATAATCATGGGTATTCTAATATTCGAATAACATCATGGACTATCAATTAATTTTTTAATAATTAAAAAAATTCATAATTTCAGACATTCTAAAATATGTCATCAGGGCCTCAACCAATAAATCTAAAAATGATTAAGACCTAGGCCCAAACCATATATGAAAATGGGAAATGCCTCGACCAATTCCATATATATTCTGTCTCATGATACCTACTGATGCATCAAGGGGATATAGTGGGCCCTACTCATCACTTACTAAGTACAATTAATTCCTCCTATTAATGGGTATAAACTTAAACAATATATAAATTTATATAGAAAATAGTATATGAAATATAAATAACTTTCCCCAAACATAAACACTAACCATTCATAGTAATATGGTAAATGGTTTCATGATATCACATCCATATTCAAACAAATAATAAACCATTCAATAAAATATGGTAGATTATTTCATAAAATATTAGTCCCAATTATACATAATGTTCAACAAGAGTGTTGAAATAGATAAAATTACTCTTATAAAATCATCAAGCAATTCTTGGGATACATACTATTTTACTTTGAAAAGAAGAGTTATTTTGGAAAAATATTTTTATAAAAATAAAATTTAAATAATATAGTTTTATTACAAAAAAATTAGTGATTTTAGAAAAAAATGGTGGCTAAAAACAGATTACAGATTGTACATGAACATAGGTAAGAATTCAAGAAGTTCCCTTGAAACATGTCTGTATTTCAAGAAGATTTTATTGAAAGATAATTTTAAAGAATGTAACTATGCATAAAATAAAGAATTATTATAGTTAGTACACACACACACACACACACATATATATATATATATATCATTAATATAGGATTTATTAGGAATATATAAGAATAAGTAAGATTTCAATTGAGTTAAGTAGAGGATAAAAGTAAAAAAGAATTAAAATGAAGGTTTAGGTACAAAATACTTACCTTATGTGCCAATGTATTCTCCACTTGATCTTCATGTCATGGATAATAAAATTAAATCCATTAATTAAATAATTAATAACCTTATATAAATATATTTTATTCATTAATTTTTTATTATGTTCATTTATTTTTTTATTGATAAGTTATAAGATTGAATTTTGTCATTCTAGAGTGTTCGTTTCCTTGATTTCATGATCAGTTTGCTTGATTATAAGAGTAAAAAAGTTCATGTAAAATGGTAATTGAAGTATATAATTTAATTTATATGTAATTAATTATAATATATAAGTTTATATGATCATATAAGTCATTTGTATAATTTGGGTGAGGATGAATCATTATATAAAACATTAATGATAATCACTTGGATTATTTTGAGTGGTTTCACTCACAATGAGATTGTTTTGATTTATTATTTCACATAATGTTGTTATGATGAATCTATAATATTAAATAAATATATTATAATTTTTTTCAACCATAAAATTTTTTCATGACCATCCATGAAGACGGTAATAGAAATTGAAAGCCCTCCATCCTTGAATGCGATAAATTAACACATCTCGGATGATGTTTTCATTTTTTTTGTATAAAAGGAGGGGAAAGAAGAGGTGATGATGAACTATTCAATTATAATAACAAAATTACTGTATATGTAAGGTAATGGAGTTATCATATATTTTGTATGAGGGTATTTGAGGATATAAAAATAAAATAATATAACTTGAAAGAAAAAGAGAAGTTGAGAAATCTATTACAAAAATTCGGCAGCTTAACGATGTCACTTAAAAATTCATAAAATATGTTGATGAGAGAAAAATTGGTCTCTCTTAATTTTTAAATAATATGGAAAATTAGGGTGGATATGTAATGAAATATCCCAACATAATCCAATGGATATTAGAAAGAAATAACAGAAAATGAGTGCTTGAAAAAGAGAAGGGTGGTAGATTTCCTAACATTGTAGAGTAACTGCTAAAATATGAATATTGGGACCTTGTGAGATTTAAAAAAAATTTGGAGGACCCATAGAGAGATAAAAATAATATATCTTATAGGATGATGAATTTTGAATGAAATTAATGGAATAAATGGGTGGGTATTTATAGCTAAAGTGAGGGAATTTTTTTATTAATTTATGAGGACACCTCAGTAGTGGTATATCTAAAAACATGGGCTTTACCATGGTATTTTCTAATGGTATTGACCACTTTATAAACCTCATGTCATATTTTAATTTACACAAGTCTACCATAATTTTATACTAATTATTACATCATTATTATTTTGATAAACATACCAAAAAATCAAAACTATATTTTTACCATTCACAAAAAACAAAAGTATTTTATAAAATTATCATAAATTCAGAGTAACTTAATATAGATGTTGTGAATTCCAAAATAAAATTTATTTTATCATAATAATTCTCTAAATATGAAAATTTTAACTTTTATCTATGATAATAACTATTTATTAAATATAATAGCCAACACAAAATGTATAGTAAAATTTTGGACACTTAAAATAAAAATTATTTTATTATTTGTTAATAAAGAAAGTATTTTGATAAGAATATTTCATTATAATAAATAATAATAAAACCTTAGTTATATATAATAATTTAAATCTCCTTGAAATATACAATTTTTACCCAAATAATCGACTTATCAAATTCGTGATATTTTTAAGAAAAACTAAACTCAAAACAAAAATGACAGAACACAAATTTTATTTATACTTTTTAGGTGGGGTTACTATTAAATTGTTCATATTACTATTCATAAGGATTACATTACTATTCTAAAGGTTCAAGTTACTATTCACCAAAAAATTATATTGATTCTATCAGACCCCAAATATCTTAATGATCGTAACTGTGTATGTCGGTTTTTCAAAATTCAAAACACAAAAGTGGAAAAATTTTGTTTAATGGATATGCTATAAATATCTCATATAAAAAAGTGTTTGTTTCACTGAGAATAAGTGTTTCATAAATTCTAAATTAAATTTATTTGTATATCTTGGGGTGTAAAAATCTCCCCCTTATAAAAATTTCTTCCAAGAATTTACTAGAATGTTACCTCATAAAAAGATTTGGATAGTTCATCATCAAAAGATTATCGGGCTCCCAAACCACCTCTTAAATTTTATAATTTTTCCAAATCAACATTACCAGTCGATTCTTATATCTCCTCAAAACTTGTTCTTCAGTGTCTAGAAGTCAGATCGGCTCTTAATAGTAAGATAAGACAAGTTCCAATTTTATTCCTTCAGAAGTGAGGACATGTGTTGGGTCTGGCATGTACTTTCTCAACAAGACATGGAACACATTATGTACCTTAGAAAAGATAGGTGACATTTCTGAATGATAAGCCACATATCCAATTCTCTCTATAATTTCCAAAGGTTCAATGTACCTTGGGCTCAATTCCCCTTTCTTTCAAAATCTTATACCACCCTTCCAAGGGAATACTTTCAGGAAAACATGATCTCCCTATTGAAATCTCAAATCCTTCCTTCGATTATCATTATAGTTCTTCTTCTGACTTTGATCATATTTGATATGGGTTTGAATAGTATTTACATTTTTTGTTTTTTCCTCCATAGGATCTGGGCCCACAAGCTTACTTTCACCAGCTTCATCCCAAAAAGTTGGTGCACGATATCTCTCTCCATATAATGATTCATATGGTTCCATTTGAATACTAGAATGTAAAATATTATTATAGGAAAACTCCACCAAGGGTAAATAATGATCCTACATACCTTGAAATATGAGTGAGCATGATCTCAACATGTCTTCTAATGTTTGGATCATCCTTTCTGACTGCTCGTCACTTTTTGGGTCATAAAAAGTACTCAAAAAAAGATTAGTGTCCAAATATTTTTGAAGAATTTTCAATAACTTTGATTTAATTATAAGATCAAAATCATAAACTATTGAAATAGGTGATCCTTTAATTCTTAATACATCATTGATATAGAGTCATTCCAGGCACTGTAGTGGAAAATCCTCCCTTAGAGCAAGGAAATGCGAGAATTTTGTAAGTCGATCAACAATTACCCATATTAGATCATTATTTATTGGAGTTTTGGGTAATCTAGTGACAAAATACCTGGTGATGTCATCCAATTTCAATGTATTAATATGTAGAGGTTGCATGAATCCTCTATGATATTGTCTTTGGAATATCTTCCTCCCTCACACGCAACTGATGATATCTAGATCGAAGGTCAATCTTCGAAAAATATTGGGATCCATGAAGTTGATCAAATAAATCTTCAATGTGTGGTAGGTGATACTTGATCTTTATTGTAATATCATTGATCTCCCTATAGTCAATACAAAACCTCATATATCCATCATTATTATTAATGAAAAGAATAAGGGATCCCCATGGTGAAACACTAGGGAGAATAAATCCTTTAACACTCAATTCATCTAGTTGTTTCTTTAGTTCTACTAATTCCTCAATATCCATTATATAAGGAGTATTTTATATAGGCCTTGATCTAGGAATTAAATCAATAGAGAACTCAAGTTCCTGCTATAGAGCATGTCCAGGTAAATCGTATAGAAAAATATCAATATATTCTCATGTAATAAGTATATTCCCAATTTTATGATTTCTTTCCTCACCAACTAATATTGTGTTCTAATCCTCTATAAGAATTTCATTTAGTAGAGATACTAGGGTTGGATCTAGATAAGAATAAGATGATGCTGTTTCATCATTAAATACAAGGTATTCTATATCGTTCTCAAAATTTGTAAATTAAATCCTCTTGTATTAGATTTTTGTATCATAATTTGAAATCCAATCCATACTGAGGATTATATCAAAGTTGGTCACGTGTATGATGATAAGGTTAGAAACTAAGGCATGTTTATGTGTCATAATGGTGATCAACCGTCACATCTTTCTTGAAATGATACTTCCCTTATTAGTATTGACTAGAAACTCCTTTATTAAATCAAATTCTAAATATCTAATTTTCATGGAAAACATAGAAGATATAAAAAATGAAATAATACAAAATAAAATAAAGCATTGGATAAGTTTTAGGAAATGATTAAAATACTTTCCACCACATCATTAGGAATTTTAATCTCAGCAGTTGTGATCTCATAAGCTTGGGCGTACTCCCATGTCCTTTTATAAGGCATGTTTCCCTGACTCTTTGAAAAATCATTATTATAATTCCACATTTCCCTACAATTATAACATTGAACAATGATAGATTCTTTTTTTCTCTTACAATCACCATCATAATGACATTTTTTTCCACACTTGTAGTACACACCTTTTCCTTTTAATTTGGAACTAGGGTGTTTCCTTCCACAAGAATCGCATGTTGGAAAATTATCCTTTTTATTCTTACATTTATCCATTTTATCCTCTACCATCCTCTTATTCTCTTGTTTTCCCTTAAATTCATAAAACATATATAATTATTTCTCTATCTTGATATCACATGAGACAATGTCTTCATATGATGAGAAACTTTGGGAGACTATTTCCCTTCAGATAAATGGTTTTAAACCATAAAAGAATTGATTAATCTACTCCTTGGATTACATATATAGTCTACAATATTCCTTGATAACCTTGTAAATTTGGGATCATAATTTCCAATATTTTCATCCTCTTTCTATCTGAGATACAAGAATTTCCTCTCTATATCTTCTTGTCATTCATGAGGAAAATATTTTTTGAGGAAAATTTTCTTAAAATACCTCCAATTGATTTCATCTTTTTCTTCCTCCTTTTTTGTTTTTTTAATTAATGAGCACCACTAATCCGTATCTCCCGATAGAAAATAAACCACAATGATAACCTTTTCTCTTTTGTTACATCCCAAAGAAAGAAATATAGTCTCAAAAGAACATATACAATGATCCGGTACGAATGGGATTATAGTTCCATTTAGTGATGGAGAATGTTGTCACACAAAGTGGTCTAACATTTCTCCTTCACATTGTGGATCAGGATACTCCAAAGAGGTATGGTTATTGTTCATAACTCAAGTTAGTTGTCCTAGTATAGTTACAAGTTTCTCAACACCGATCATAGCTCTAGTACCAATATCATTATCTTTCATTGGAGGGAAATATCTACATGGGGTACGTGCATTGATATAATTTCCATTCATTCCACTAGGCTCCATTTCTAAATAATGGAACACACTGGATTAGGTTATGAATCATATTGTATAGTCTCAACATGAAAAATACTTAACAAAATTTAAATACAATGAATATCTAACATAATTTATTTCATGGAAAAATTTAATTTCAAACCCTTAATAATGGATTGTAAAGAAAAAATGACTTGTCATAAAAATATCTCATAGGAGTGTCAAACCATGTGCATAGTAATTCTTGTTGTTGTGTACAAGGTTACCCCAGGTCAAGCCTGAAACACCTTGTGGGAGTTGTCGCTCCTAGGTACATCTGTTCCAGAACCATGTCCACTTATAGTATCTAGACAAGGATGTATTTTCTATGAAGATCCTAAAATATATTTCTTACCAAAATTATAGGATGTTCTTGTATGCTTATCCTCAAAGTCTATCATAGGTTTTTGTTCCCTAATCTACATTTTATAAATCTAGTTTCCATATTTTCTACTAAAATTTCTTTGATAGAAACCGTAATGCTCTAACCCCAGTTACCCAGAGCCGGTGAATTATTTATAACATTTTCATAATTAAAATAAAGTCATATCCTGAAGGAATAAATTAGTTTATTATCTTTGGAAAACTAGATACATACATAAGTTCAACATTACAACTTGAAATTAAATACAATATTGAATTTCATTTGAAAACATCCCTAACTCCTAGGTTACCCCTATAGGTCATTCAAAATTTACTTCTTCACATCCTGGGAAAATAAAACACAATAAAGGGGTGAGATCAAATGATCATTAAGGGTAATAAATAATACATAATATATCATAAACATAAACATTATATATGGTGAATAAATAACAACACATGCCTTTAAAAATTAAATTGAACATAATATGGCAGGAATAAGGGGTGAATAAATAATGCCATAAGGAATCATAATCATGGGTATTCTACTAGTTGAATAACATCATGGACTCTCAATTAATTTTTTCATAACAAGGAAAATTAATAATTATAGAGATTCTAAAATATACTATCAAGGCCATGTCCAAGACATCTAAAAATTATTAAGGCCTCAACCAAAACAATATCTAAAAATGGGCAAGGCCGCGGCCAAGTCCATATCTGTTTTGTCTCATGAGTGCTACCGAAGCTTCAGGGGGATATAGTGAGCCCAAACCCATCATTTAATAAGTACAATTAATTACTAATGTGAATGGGGATATAATTAAACAATATATAAATTCACCTTGAAATTAATATATGAAATGTAAATAAATTTCCCCAAACATAAACACTAACCATTCAGAGTGATATGGTTAATGGTTCGAAGATGGAACATCTATAGTAAAAGTAATAATAAACTATTAAATAAAATATGGTAGATGATAACATAAAATATTAGTCCCAATTATACATAATATTAAATAAGAGTGTTGAAATAGATAAAATTACTCTTATAAAATCATCGAGTAATTCTTGTAATAGATACTCTTTTACTTTGAAAAGAAGATTTCTTTGGGAAATATATTTTTATAAAACCATAAGTTAAATAATAATGTTTTACCATAATAAAATTAGTGATTTTAGGAAAATAATGGTGTCTAAAAATATATTATATAATTTATTTGATCATTGGTAAGAATTCGAGAAGTTCCCTTGAAATAGGCTTGTATTTTGGGAATAATTTTGTGAAAGATCCTTTTAAATAATGTAACTACCCATAAAATAAAGAAGGATTATTGTTGGTAAATATATTTAGAACATTAAAATAGAATTTATGATGAGTAAATAATAATAAATAATAATTTAATTAAGGTAAGTGGAGGATAAGAGTAACCTGAATGAAAATATAGGTTCGGGTAGAAAATCTTTACCTTATGTCCGAATGTATTCTAAACATGAACTTAATGTCCTAGATAATCAAATTAAATACATTAATTTAAAAACTCATAAGATTATATAAATATATTTTTTTCATTAAAGTTTTACTAAGTTCATTTACATTCTCATTGATATGTTATAAGATTAAATTCTGTCATTCCAGTGTGTTTGTTTCCTTGATTTCCTGATCAGTTCATTTGATTATAAGAGTATGGAGGTTCATGTAAAATGGAAATTTAAGTCCATAATAAAATTTAAATGTTATTAATGATCATAAATAATTTTATTTTATCATATAAGTAATTTTGATAATTTGGGATAAGATTAATCATTAGATAAATCTTTATCGATAATCGCTGGGATTATTTTGATAGCTTTCGAACACAATGAGCTTGTTTTGATTTATTATTTCATATCATGTGAATATGATGATTCCATAAAATTAAATAAATATATTACGATTTGGTTAAACAATAAAAATGGTTTCATTACCATCTATGAATACGGTAATAGAAATTGAAAAACTGTAATCCCTAAATGTGATAAATTAACACATCTCAGATAGTGTTTTAATTTTTTTTGTATAAAAGGAGGGAAAAGAGATATGAAGATGAATTATCCAATTTTCAATACAAAATTAAAGTATATTTAAGATAATTTATTTATAATTCCTTTCGTTTTAGGGGAGTTGATTATAGAAAAAGAAAATAAAGTATCATGAAAGAAAAGGAGAAGTTGAGAAATCTCTTATGAAAATTGAGCATCCTAACAATGTTACTTAAAAATTCATAAAATATGTTGATGAGAGAAAAAATAGTCTCTAGTAATTTTTACATAATATGGACATTAATGGGGGTATATGTAATAACATATCGCAACATAATACAATGGAAATTAAAAAGGAATAATAGAAACAGAGTGCTTGAAAAAGAGAAGGGTGGTGGATTCCCTTACCATGTAAAGTAAATCCTAAAACACATGTAAGATCCTAGTTCTTCCATTAAGGTACATATATTTTTTTTAGTTTGTATTTATGAAAACTAGAGAAAAGGGGATCAAAGGCTAGATGTAGTCCTATTACATGATGTGATAGGGAGTTACATGTTGTGTATTTCTAGGTAATTTCCATGTAATGAGGGTTTCATTTAGTATAATCCCAGTACATGGCCATGTAATGTCCTGGACAAGATTTTTACAGAAATGGATTGTAGTATCAAGTACATGCCTTGTAATTCATTTCTTTAAGTCAGGTATTAGTGTCGTTTTTATCAAAAAGATAGAAAAAACCTACCTTTGATGAGCTGTGCACCCAGAAATCCATATAAGAATTTGCCTTCCGTTTCTTCATCTAAAACCTGATTCGAACACCATTGGGTCTATTGAAATCCCCTCAGTGAGTGATCAAATCATTTTGATCATTTCTTCCCGATTTATCCTCTTGAAATAGTTATTTAAATTTGAATTTTTATTCTCATTTTGTTGATATACCCCATTCTAGGTCGAATCAAGGCCCGATGCTAGATGAGGAGAGTCGTACGAGTACGAGGTAGGTGGTCTTGTGCCTTTCTCTCAATGTCGAGTTGTTTATATGTACCGTAGTGCTCCACACCCATGTTTAGAGTGTCTAATTGAATAAAAATTGACACTTTTTGTTTCCTAATGTTGATTATATTATTTATTAAATGTATTAATGATGGTTTTATCTTGTTTGATTTGATTAAGGGCCATCCCTTTGGAGTGTTTCCCTCAGATAACCAATGTTTAGCCATTTGGCCTAGGATACTTTTGGGCATTACTTTATTTCTATTTTAAGGGTTGTTTAAAATGAAATTAATAAATTTAATGTTTTACCATGTGAGATAATATTTTCTAAAGACTTGTTATAGTTTAATTCACATGTTTTTCTTGTGATATGAATTTCCCATGTCAGTTTATAATTGTTAATACTGGTAATGTTTTGGTTACTTGGAAGGATTTGGACATGTTTGATGACCACGATAGTTATTATTTTTGTTAACCATTTAATAGGTTAAATTGAATGTGTTGTTTTTATTCTGACATGTTTATACACTGAGAATGTCCCTAATACATAATAGAATTCCTATATACTGGGTTTTTACCCTAACACATGCTGAAATGATTATATATAGGGTTTCAACCCTGATTGAGTGATGAAATGGTGATATAAGTGGTTTGGATCTTGTTTGGTGTTATGTTATACTATGGTTATATGGTTTTGGTTATATACACTAGGAGTGAAACCTGAATTCCAATTTAGGAATGTCATGACCAGACTCAGTCAATAAATTGAATAATGATATGGAATGACTTAAGATGCATCATTCAAGACAAAGCCTAAGCTTGGATTCAGTCTTTACATTACTTTTTAGATAGCCTTATGATATATCTATTGTGCATCCTTTATATGGGGGACTAATGGGCTTAGGTTAGATATCAAGACTGATATAATTCAATTTAATTGAATGGTTGATCTGAACATAATGAATGAAAATGGAAACCAGTGTATGTAAGATTATTTATTTTTGAGTACTTCATAGCTACTGCTTTCACTATTGTACACTGTTGTTGCATACAATCATTGATATATTGGCACAAATATTGGGTTGTTTCATATTGATATTTATTTCTCACACCCTTTTTGGGTCATGGTTTTTGGTCCCAAACAGATTATATGATTGCAGGTGTCGATAAGGTAAAGATCCCTTCTTCAAGTACTTGATTTATTGCTTAGGAACAGGAGAGCATGTGACCATGTCGAGGCTTGAGATGCTTCTAAGATTATTTTTTTTCTTTTATTATATTAGAAAATATGTTGTGTATTTCTATAGTGTACATGTTTTGGCTATTTTCTTAGAACATAACATACTAGTTCATCTTTTGTGTGAAATTATGCTTGGTTGTTTATCTTATCAGTCTTCTGCTGTTTAAATCAATTGTATACAATTTACTATTATCACAATTATATTATTATTTATTCTACTATGTAACACTCTAAAAATGAGGTAATAGTTTACCCAATATCACACCCTAGTCCCTCGATGATAGTCGAAAGCCTATGGTGTTTGGGGAAATACACTTGAGGCCTTACGACCAACTGGGTACAGGGCAGCAGTTGAGTGGCATCTTGATCTGGGATGTTACAAAGTGGTATCAAAGAAGGTTCTTTTCAAGTTTTCCATAATGATTAGTAACATTAAAATGCGATAGAAAGAAAATAGATATTTTTAATAGACTATGCCAAGGATTAGCTACCCCACATACAAGTAATAGCCAAATTGCCTTGAATTGACTTGTGATTTTTGGATTTTGAGTTATTAAAATTGATTCGATTTCACCATTGGGTGACACAATATTTTTTTGATATTATTATTGAATTTATTATGGTTTTATTTTTTTTCAACCTAATGAGATGAGGGTATTCCATCTCATTCATCATATAATAACTTTTTAAAAATAACATTCCATGCATTCATTCCATTCCATTTAGAAGCATTACTAATTGCATGCTATCATGATAGATGTCATGCTAGATATGCATGTTGTTGTGATAGGTACCATGATATGTATACCTACTATTGTGAAATGTGTATTGGTACATGCTATGGTTCAAATTTTATGGACACCAAACTTTGGTCCCTTAGGAGTATGAGCCATCTTGGATCAAAATTTTGTCAATCATGTTTCATCCTTTTGCATATAATTTTATTGTCATATGTTCTGATTGAGTGTTAAACATTTATTCGTGGGGAGTATAGGACCTTAAAAATAAACATTTGTCATACCACTAGTTTTTTTTCTACATAGTAAGGGTTTTCTTGGAACTCTATAGTTTCTATTTTAAAAAACCTAGTTTACATGGCATGTAGTTTATCCTAACACACCGTGTGTTCTTCCTGTTTGAGGAAGGATGATTTTTTTCTTAACTACACACTGAGTAATATGTGTACACACTATGTGGTAAGTGACTGTGTATCTAGAAGTGTGAGAGAAAACACAAAATAAAGGTCTTAGAAAATAACATGGTCATGTCCTTTTGGTACACACCGTATATTGTTACGCAGTTAGACACCATGTGAATCTGGCTGTGTAAAAGTATATGCCTCGGATGGGAGACTTGTGTAAATGCTATTTACCATACATTCATGCCGTGTACCTGGGGTGTTTAGATTCCCAGGTTGGTGGGAGTACACGACCATGTGAGAGATTTAGGTTATACACCATCTATGGTTTCTATACGTCATGTACTTCTCTTTTGGTCCCCTTTGAGGGTCTTTTCCTATTTATCCCCTTTTTGTCTTTTTTGGACCTACAAGTAGTTCTTTATGAGTGTTTTTCCACGTAGATCACAATAGTTAAAAATGTGGAGCATTTTGAGGAATCCTAACGGGGTTTTTGGGGATTTTCTAAATAAATGGATAGGTTCTTCCTCCAGTTATCTTTTCAGTGGTCCACTGAGAGTGAGACTAGAGTATGAATGATCATTTGGGTGTTCAGACCAACCTAGTTGAGACTTATGATTTGAGATGATCTATGAGGTTTCTCTTGTGACCTATGCTTTGAGGACATTTCCATGAGAGGCATGCCCTTTTAGCCTATGAGGAAATGCGACTGGTCGTTATTGAGGATCCATAGTAGGATTCCTTTACTTTTGTTTAGACTTAGAGGATCTCGAGTAGGATGAATCTATCTATTATCTAGATACTAAGGATCCCCTGAGGGATTCCTTCTCTTACATGCTGATCTAGGGAGTCCCAAGTAATAAGTCTATATTGTGTATTGTTTAAAGGATCCATGTTGTAGGATTCCTATTCTATTTACCGTTAGAGGATCCCTTGTAGGATTCTTCTAATAATGTGTTCATGATTCCTGTGGTTAAAAAACTGATATTGGATTTTTTTAAGGACCCTGGTTAGTTTAACGAGACCCTTTTAGGTCATGTTGTTTGTTAAAAAGGAACATACATGCTAAATTTCTGTTTGTGATAGAATTTCAATTTTCGTAAATGTTTTAAAAGGAATTTGATGATACTTTCCTGTTTTATTTTGAGTTGTTAGCTAAATTACTTTCCATGTGTCTTGTTTTGTAGAACATTGCTTGTGGTTCTACTTGAAATTATTTCAAATGTTTAGGGATTTTATATTTTCCAAAAATTTTCCACATGACCTAGTGATGGTGGTTGATACTTATTCTTTATAAGGGGATAGACTATGGTGGGTATCACCCTTATAGATTGTTATCTTGTTTTCCACTATGGGCCTCCAGAGGTTGGTTTCGCCCATGTGATTTTGTCCCTAGTAAGAAATTTATTTTTTAAAGAGGAAACTCTTTTATGGATGAGTGATGATGATATCATGACCCATAATATGGGAAAAAGCATTGGGGAATGCTCAGTTAAATAGGTTAGACATGCCTCAATCATGGTTACCTACTTAAGAGGTCATGTGAACTACTATTTCATTAAGTGATGGGTGACATAGTACATCTTCATCTGTGTAAATGGTTGTGTAGATGATGTTATTTTTAACTAGTTTCTACGTGATCAATTTGGTATTAGGTTGCATAAGATGGAAAACCTATAAATTGTACCCAGAATGTGTCATTTTCTCTTGTAAACTCGAGGTAGTATATGTTGACATACGTGGTACCCATCAAGTGTTAAATATTAAAATGATGCATTGAGATCAGTTAAATCATCGATCTTTAAGCTGTTGTGTTTGTTCATGGGTTATATCTAGAGTATAGTGACCTGAGCATTATGAAACCATGTTCGTTCCACTACTCTGGAGGAGTTTCTAGGACATGGGTGCTTTGACACATCGATCAGTTTCATTTCGGCTTTCATGCCATGTGAAATGATGTGGTGATCATCGTTTGTGGAGCATCACATTGGTTCTGTGTAAATGGTTCTTCCAATTAGAATTATCACAATCAAGAACCATTCAGTAATGATCATTTCTACTTGAATTACTTTGAGGCATGTGAGTCTTGTTTCATGTTTGTGCTTTCTTTATAGCATCGTAGTTTTTGCAGTTGGCATTGAGTGCATGCCTTGTGAGGAACCAATGATCATGAATGGAAATTGGTGGTTAAGCGTAATCTATCATGAAAATGCCTTATTATAAAGGAATTATAGTCAGTAAAATGGAAATGTGTTTGAAAGGGAAGCTAAGTTTTTTTTCATGAGGTCGACAAATAGTGGTTCATCTATCATTTTCCAGAGATCCTTAAAATCTTATTAGTGTGCACCTTTTTATTAGATGAAAATGTACCCTATCTTGACATACTCTTGGATGCACTAAGATAGATTCTGTTATATTTCATTCTACAGTTGAGATCCATTAGGCTATTTTAGGTTTTTTTCTATGTTGTGCACTGGATGCATGGTTTTGATGAGGCTTGGTTAATCCCAAGTGATATTTGGGTTCCCGTATACGAACACCATAGAAGACCTCTTGATGATTTATGATTTCTTTGATGTGACCGATAGGTAGATGCTACTCTAGATTTAGTAAGTGTTATTATATATAATTTTGGTATTATACCAAAGTCTCACTTGTAACGCAGAGTATGTGACACCTTGATAAGTTCCACAGACTCTGGGCTAATGAATCTGAGGTTATATTGGACATATAGTCGGGCTCAAATGTGATTCTTCTAAAAGGGGTAATGATAAAAATGGAATGGATATGGATTACACTTTTGATTGTGCTATGGAATGATCTTATTAAATGATCAGGGGATCATTTGAAAAAGGAGCTTCACTAAGAGACAAGTTTGGGATTTTGTGAATGGGTTCATCATGGTAGAGTAGTTCCATGGGAGAATGCATTGTGTTTTTGTTACAATTCATCGGCCTCCTAAGCCAGGTGTTTCTGAGATAAGGTATCAAGTGATGGTTTGAATCATTATTCTTCTTGTTCCTCATGTATGGTTTGAGTGAACTAGTTAGAAAACTCTACCAGTATAAGGTGGGTGTGATGTGGAAGTCCACAATGTATTTTGAGGGAATATTGCATGATTAGTTTTGATGACGTCGATCGGGGTTTGACCGTTCTTTGATATAAGGCCACTGATAATACCTCAAATGTGTTCAGGTTCACCCAATTA
Organism: Viscum album; assembly: GCA_963277665.1. Classification (NCBI taxonomy): domain Eukaryota; kingdom Viridiplantae; phylum Streptophyta; class Magnoliopsida; order Santalales; family Viscaceae; genus Viscum; species Viscum album. Next base: position 1,457,412,441 of record OY728131.1, on the reverse strand, counting down.
AAGGAAAACGCACCGGTAGCATCACTATAACACTCAGGGGAATTCATTGTGGGGTTTTCTAACAGAAGAGGTGTCATGGTAACTCTTCCGTATGAGTTGTTCTTGAAAAAATCACAAAGGTCTCACTTTTCCTACTGATAATGGAAACATTCAGAGTTGATTAGATCTGGAGGTTGTGCATCTGTGAGATTTTATGACTACATGGGGTTCCAAATTCTATCATTTTAGATTGGGACACATATTTTAGAAAGGGATATAGAGGGCACTAGGTATAGAGGTGCTTCTGAGCATGACATGCCGTTTGAGTTGTTCTTGAAAAACTCACGAATGTATCACTTTTACGATTGATCATAGAAACATTCAGATTTGTTTAGATCATGAGGTTTTACATCAGTGATATTATAAGACAATATGGGGTTATGAATTCTATCATTTTAGATAGGGAAACTTGTTTTACTTCACATTTTTGGAAAGGTATACATAGAGAAATGGGTACACAGATGCTTCTAAGCATGACATGCCTTGCTCATATAGATATCCAGTCATAGCACATGATTTAGGTGATGGAGGAAGTGATTCAGGCAAATATCCTGGATTTCGAGGGTTATTTGGAGAAACACATACCCCTGGTTGAGTTCTCCTATAAAAATAGCTTTCAAGATGCTTTAAGGTGGTGACTTATGAGGCTTTATACTGTAGGACATGCTGATTGCCCCTATGTTGGATAAAGGTAGGAGAGGCAGCTTTGCTAGAACCTCATATGGTCCATGAGACCACTAAATAGGTTCAGGTTATTTAGAAGCCGATGACTGCTACACAGTATCCTTTGAAATCTTTATCGATCACCATAGAAGTCATCTGGAGTTCGAGGTCATGGATTGAGTTTTCCTTCGTGTTTCCCCGAGGCTGGGACAAAAGAGGATTAAGAGACATGGTAAGATTTAACAAAGATACGTTTGGCTGTTTGAGATTCTAGAAAGGTTCAAGCCATTTTCCTATAGGTTGATTTTACCTCAGCGGTACTTGGCTATGCATGATATGTTCCACACTTCTCTGTTGCAACATTACTTTTCAAACCTATCTTATCTTTTCAACCAAATGAGGTTGAGTTAGAGGTTGATGCGTCCTTTAAGGGGAATCGTATTCGAATTGTGGATCATAGTAAGAAGGTTCCCTATGGTCAGTCTGTTCCTTTAGTATGGGTGATATGATAGCATGACTGAATACAGGATGAGACCTGGGAGAGGTAGGCTGATATACAATCGCATTGGCTAGAGTTATTCTCAATTTTTACTTCACCACCCTTAGAAGGGAAATTCAGGGAGAAATTTATTTAATGGGGAAATTTGTAGGAACACAGTTCTTCCTTTAAGGTAAGGATATTTTATCTTTAGCTTGTATTTATGAAAAATGAAGAAAAAGAGATCAAAGGCTGGCTACATGCTTGTTACATGACGTTACAGGGAGTTACATGCCGTGTATTTCTAGGGAAACACCATGTAACGGGGGTTGTATGTCGTATAATCTCAGTACACATCCATGTAATGAACTGGACCAGATTTTTATGAACATGATATAACGAACCATACTTTACATACATTGTTATTAATTCAGAATTAAATCACACTTATTACAACATATAACAAAACCAGGAAAGGACCATATAGGTATAGTGTCTTTAGAAACTGGGAAACATAAACAACTGGTTCATAAAGCATCTACTTTGCATCCCATTTATTTCATCATATCTAGAGTCCCTTTTTGGAATATCTTACTTAATAACCTTCTTCCTGACCTGGGGAAATAAAACATATAAAAGGGTGAGCTCAAATGCTCAGTAAGGGTAAACAAACGAAATATCAATCACATCATATACATAAGAACATAACTTTTGGAAATTTTAACCTGCAAAAGAAATAATAATTTCATAACATGGGATAAATCATAGTAGTGAAATGTAATCCCAATAACCATAACTTAAAACATGAAACTTTGTGGAATACACACATAATCATAGATAATCATATCTTATTAGTCAAGACTCATTTCCAAGACTATCTTAGTGGACCAAGTCCATTTCTGAACTGAGTTCACTCCTCGTTTCAGTCCTGTTTCACTTAACCAGTTTAACCTGTCGTTCCAGCCATGTCTATCTCATGAGATATAAAATCTTTAACCAATGCATTGGAGGGAGATATAGGTCCCACCCATCTCATAATGATACCATTCTTATGTGTGCCACAAAATCATAAACCATACATCATAGCATAACCCATGTAATAAAAATGGGATTCTTAAACATCGTGACATCATAAAACAATTAATATAAGATAAAGGAATTCATAAAAATAATTCCACAACAACATAATCAAATCAATGTAATAATAGGGATAGAAACAGAACCCTATATTATCTTAGATGGAAAATAATTTTGATAAAACACTTAAACTCTATTCTTGAGGAAAATATCCTTTCTACTTCAAAAACATTTTTCCTTTCTTAACATGTCATAGAATTTTAAACTAAAAGGATTTGATTAAAAATAAACTTGAAAACTTGTAAGGGAAGCTTCTTGGAAATAATTTTTTTAAAAATCCATTCATGCTGTATAAGTTAAAAGAAAACATTCTTCTCGTACTTTTATTGGAAAAGTCAAAAAGTACCTCGTACGAAAAATGTCAAAAGATTATTTTCATATCTTTTACTAAAAATAACCGAAGGGTAAAATTTGATATAAACTATTGTAGAAGGATATAAATATTACATATTGAGGAAACATGGATGTGGATGATAAAATACACCCCAGTAAATACCAAAGTATAAACAATCTCAGATAAAAATGAGATTGTGATATTTCCCTTACCTTAGGTCCGATATGCTTTGTACGTGTGTGAACCTCCTGTATAATGATTTAAATAATGTTATCGACTTATTCCAGAATCATAAGTATTATTATGATATCATATATGTTCATATTCTCAGCTTCTTATTAGTAATATTTCATTACTACTTGTTATTCGGGTGTTTATTACTTTTTGTTCTTATCCGTGTCTTGTCGAATAAATTATTATTATTATTATTATTTTATAAATACCTCATTTCCATAATGGTATTAGTGTTATATATATCATATTTATTCACTCAATTAATTTATGTAATCATTATGCAATGAAAATCATGTAGAACGAGTCACATCACATCGTGGAGACGGTATTCCGTACGTACGCACGAGCGATCATATCGTTCCCATGATCGTGGAATTGTATTGGATTGTATGTATACTATTAAAGAATCAATATCACATTACAATAGTCATATATAGTCATTATATACACCATTATACCCATCCAAGTAAGGTGGTGGTGGAAAATAGATTACACCACGGCGTGGAGACGGTATTCTGTACGTACGCACGTGCGGTGATTTTGTTTTCCGTAGGATGGATAGATGGTAAAATGGAGTTCTTTCATACTTATAATAACATATCAGTATATGAGTGATACTGATGTTATTAATTTATAATGAAACAACTAATGAAGAAGAAGTGGAAGAAGAAATAAAGTTGAAAGAATTGGTAACAGACATTACCTCTTCATTGAAACGCCTCTTTGAGACCTCCTTTTAGGGAACTAAAATTGGTCTTTGAAGAAGACCAGGACCTCTAAGAGGTCTCTAGGGAAGTGGAGTGGATAAATTGGTAGGGGTTGGCTAAGATTGAAGGCTCAAAGTGGTGTGAGGAAGAGGGAGAGGAGGTGCCCTTTTATAAGGGAGGAGAGGGGCTCCTTTGGAAAAACTAAAAATATTATTTTATTATAAAGTCAAGTTCGGTTTTAAATAGCTCCAAATTGATTTATTTCGAAGCTAAGGCGGGGATGGGTCGAAATCCTCTCATCCAATAGAATTTATACATGTTTAGGTTCCTATATTAACCTTATCATTTAGATTTATTATTAAGTTAAATAATTTTACTTTTACCGTGTCTTCTTGTGTTCTTATACTATAAGGTTAATAAACTCACTATAACAAGCCAAAAGAACCCCAAGTTGTTTATTATTAATATATATAACCTTATCTAAGTCATTTGAACGAACAATAGATTTTTAGGAATAAAATAACAATTAATAATATAATATTTGTTTTAAAAACTATTTTATGTCAATTTTGACACTATTTTGTAATTGATTTTTGTGAAAATCATAACAGAATTATTAGTTCTAAAAAAGTTAATTAAATCAATAATAACATGTCATATTAACCTATAAAATTATTGTAATTCATAAAAAGTCTCAAATTACATTTATTTGGGTATTTATAACATCAATTATGTCAATATTTTATTAATAAGATAATTACTGCATCATCTTTGTGTCATAAATAAATTAAATTATTTAAAGTCTAAAAATTACAAATAAAATATCATTATGTAGGAAATATGTTTATCTTTCTAATGTATATTTATATTCTAATTTATCTTATGTATAACCCTATATTAAAAATGATATATTTATTAAACTTTGATTTTAACTATTTTAACCCTTCTTTAAATAAATTAATAATAAATGTCCTAATCTAATCCAAGTGGGCCTAAATGGTCATATTTTATTTCTAAGGTTGTTTTTGTTCGAATTACACTTATCCAATAGAATTAGGACATGTTTTAGGGTAATAATAATATCATTTTTACCCTTAATTACCCTATTTACTTTTAACCGTGGTAAATAAAAGTAAAAATTTACTATTCACCAAAAATTATTTTCATCTCATTGAACCACATTTTACTTACTGACATCAACTGTGTCTCTCTGATTTTTGAGATTCCACTCACAGAAGCGGTAAAATTATGTTTTATGAAAAATTCAGTTTTTTTAACTACCACGTAGTGGTTTCACTATTCATCAAAAATTGAATGTTTTCAGAAAAATACCAAAATTTCACCCTAGGATAATTTCGATATTCCGAATCCAAAAAGAAGTCCATTTTGAAAAATAAAATTTCAAAAAGTGGTTATTACTACTAATAACGGCTATTTTTAATAATATTTTAATAGTATATCGTTGTTTAGTGAAACTCGGTATTGCGTACGATGCAAGCTATCGAGGAAGGTCACGATTTCGTGTAAAGAAAGCCAAGCAAGTGTTGTGTGTAGAAAAAGATTCCTTTGATGATTTATATAACATAAAAGTCTCGGTTGTTACATTCTACCCCCCTTAAAATGAATTTTTCCCTCAAAATTCGTCACTTTGTAACAAACATATGAGGATACCTCTCCCTCATCATATCCTGAAGCTCCCATGTAGCTTCTTCTAATTGGTGGTTCCTCCATAAAACATTCACCAATCGAGTGGTCTTGTTTCGTAGGACTTTTTCGCTATGATCCATAATCTCTATCGGCTGTTCTTCATAAAAAAGATCTTGCTCCCGCGGTACAACATCTGAGCTGAGTACATGTGAAGGATCAGGTATGTACTTTCTCAGGAGAGATACATGGAACACATCGTGAACTTGAGAGAGATTCGTTGGAAGCGCCAATCGGTAACCTACCTTCCCAACACGATCCAGTATTTTCAAAGAACCGATATATCTAGGGCTCAACTTCCCCTTCTTTCCAAATCTCATGACCCTCTTCCAGGGAGATATTCGTAAGAACACTTTATCACCCACTTCAAACTCTAGGTCTTTTCTTCGGTTGTCGGCATAACTTTTCTGTCAACTCTGAGCTGCTCTTATGTGTTGTTGAATAGATCTAACCTTTTCTTCCATTTCATCAATGAGATTGGGTCCTAATAGCTTTCTTTCCCCAACTTCATCCCAGTAAGTTGGAGTCCTGCATTTCTTTCCATAGAGATCTTCATAAGGAGCCATCTGAATACTGGAGTGAAAGCTATTATTATAAGAAAATTACAACAAATGTAGGTGTTGATCCCAACCACCTTTGAAATCCATAGAGAAAGCTCTCAACATATCTTCTAGAGTTTGAATTGTTCTCTCAGACTGACCGTCTGTCTGAGGATGATAAGTAGTGCTGAAACTTAACTCTGTATCCAGAGTATGCTGAATACTTCTCCAGAACTTTGAGGTAAAACTCAGATCCCGATCGGATATAATATAAAGTGGTAATCCATGCAATCTTACCACTTCCTTTACATATATCCTGGCAAGCTGATCCAGAGAGAAATCCACTCTAATAGTGATGCCGTGTGCAGAATTTGTAAGACGATCAACTATGACCCAGATAGCATTATTTCCTTTGTATGTTTTAGGAATTATGGTGACAAAGTCTATTGTGATGTTTTCCCATTTCCATTCGGGTATGAGTAATGGTTGTAACATCCCCTTAGACTTCTGTCTCTCAGCTTTAACTTGCTAACAAACCAAGCATCGAGAGACATATTCAGCAACATCTCTTTTCATGCCATCCTACAAGAAGTACTCTTTCAGGTCCCTATACATCTTCGTGCTTCCAGGATGAATAGAGAATGAAGAACAATGAGCCTCATCCAGCATCTCCTTCTTTAATTTCGGGATGGGAGGAACACAAACCCGATTCCTAAACTTTATTATCCCATCACAATCAAGGTTGAATTCAGAAAAATTTCTCACCTTCTTTTGTAACTCTACATCTTCTTTATGTGCCTCTTCAATATTCAAATGTATAGATGGTTGAACATTCATTTGAGAAAGATAAGATTTTCCCCCTTCCATTATAATTTCAAGATCCATCCTTTGTAAATCCATAAATATAGGATCTTTTGTGATCCTCATCATGGATAAACTAGCATGGTCTTGTCGACTTAATGCATCTGCCACCTTGTTTGCTTTCCCAGGGTGGTAATGGATTGAGCAGCCGTAATTTTTAATCAGCTCCAACCATCTTCTTTGGCGCATATTCAGCTCCTTTTTTGTGAAAATATACTTTAAACTTTTATGATCAGTATAAATGTCACACCTTTCTCCATAAAGATAATGCCTCCAAATCTTTAATGCAACGATTACTGCAGCTAACTCCAAATCATGAGTTGGGTAATTTTTCTCATGTATTTTCAGCTGTCGTGAGGCATAAGCTATCACCATATCATTCTGCATAAGAACACACCCCAAACCCTTCTTGGATGCATCACTGTAGATCACAAACCTTTCTCCACTACAAGGCAGTGTGAGCACAGGTGCACTGGATAACCTTCTTTTCAACTCCTTGAAATTCTCTTCACATTCCTCCGTCCAAACAAACTTAACTCCTTTCCGAGTCAACTTGGTTAGTGGATTAGATAATCGTGAAAAATATTTCATGAAACATCGATAATATCCAGCCAAACCAAGAAAACTTCAGATCTCAGTCACTGTTGTTGGTCTCGACCATCTTTCAATAACCTCTATTTTTGCTGGATCCACAGATATCCCCTCTTTTGAGATTATGTGACCCAAAAATGAAACTTTTTGAAGCCAAAATTCACACTTTGTAAATTTGGCATAAAGCTTCTCCTTTCTCAGGGTCTTCAATATAATTCTCAAGTGATCTTCATGTTCTTCCTTGCTCTTTGAATAGACAAGAATATCGTCTATAAAGACTACCAAAAACTGATGAAGATAGTCTCTAAAGAATCTATTCATCAGATCCATGAAGATAGCAGGGGCATTAGTAAGACCAAATGGCATCACTATAAATTCATAGTGTCCATACCTTGTATGGAAAGCCATCTTTGGTATATCCTCCCTTTTGATCCTTAATAGATGATACCCTGAACGAAGATCAATCTTGGAAAAGTATTGATCTCCGCGTAGTTGGTCAAATAAGTCATCAATGCGTGGGAGAGGATATTTGTTTTTGATAGTGATCTTGTTAAGTTCTCGATAATCAATGTAGAGTCTCATTAATCCATATTTCTTCTTAACAAATAGAACAGGTTCTCCCCAAGGTGACGCACTAGGGCATATGAACCCCTTATCAAGATTATCTTGGTGTTGCTTCTTCAATTCCTGCAACTCAGTTGGGGCCATTCTATAAGGTGTCATTGAAATAGGCAAAGCACATGGTACGAGTTCTATTGAAAACTCAACTTCAAGATTTGTTGGAAGACCCAGTAATTCCTCTGGAAAGACATCATCAAACTCCCATACAATGGTCATATTCTTAATCGTGAGTTTCTTACCAACCATTTGAGATAAATAACCTTCATTTAGTGGAATCAAGACCCATAATATGGAAGGAATTTCCACTGGAAGGTTATGTTCATCCTTGCATTGATAGACGATCATAGATTGATCTGGAATATGAAATGTGACTTCCATTCTTTGGAAATTGATATGATCTCCATATAAAGAAAGCCAATCCATGCGAAGAATCACATCAAATTCCACTATAGTAAGGATCACAAGATTTACAGGAAGCACTTTCCCACAAACTTCGATCGGAGAAGAATTATAAACTTTTGATGCAACTGTTGTGCCATTAGGGGTTGTCACAGCTAACTCAATATCTAATTGTTGAGGTAATACGGTGACATCCTTAGAAAATTCTTCAGAAATAAAGGAGTGGGTGGATCTAGAATTAAATAAAAACATTTTCTACTTTAGAGTGGATGGTAAGTGTACCTTTCACCACATCGTTATCTTACTCCACATCACTGATAAAAATTGCATGTGACTTTCCTTTGTCTTTAGCCTTAAGAGTTTTTTGATGTTGACCATCATCATCAACCCTTGAATTTGGGAATTGATTGGCATAATGCCTCATCTCCTTGCACTTGAAACATTGAAGTGTAGTAGGTTCATTCTGTGTATCCCTTCCTTTGTTTGCATCATTAGACATCTTCTTCCCATCATTGCGGCATTCAAATGCCCTATGACCTTCCTTTACACATTTGAAACATTTACTTGTCCCTTTAAGATAACTCCCTCCATGTTTCTTTCCACACTTTGAGAATAAGGAAAAACTCATCTTCTTTTCAGTGTGTTCTTTATATTTTCCTTTGAATTCCATTTTACTCTTCTTATCAAACCCATATGACTGATGGGTTACTCCAATCTCTATCTCGACTTTGAGAGCACATAGAATGATTTCCTCATAGCTATTAAAGTACCTTATGGCTAACGCCCTTTGAAGACTTGGTTTTAAGCCACTAAAGAATTGATCGATCTTACTCTCAGGTTGGATAATAATACCAGAAGCGTACCTTGCAGTCTTGTAAAATTTGCTTCATAGGTACCAACAGATTCATCATCCTTTTTCTTCATTTCAAGAAACTCCATCTCCATCTTTGTTTGGAGAATACGAGGGAAATACTTATTGAAAAATAAGTTCTTGAACTCGTCCCATTCCATGGACTCAATTTCATCTCTTTGCCTTGTATTCTTGATAAGATTCCACCATTGATCAGCATCACCTTCCAAACGATACACTGCTAAGATGACTTTATCATGTTCAGAACATTGAAGAACTGAAAATATCTTTTCAGTAGTACTAATCCATTGTTCAGCAACTAATGGATCAATAGACCCGCTGAATGAAGGTGGACGCTGCCTCATGAAGGATTCAACAGAATGTTTCTCTGTCCTTTGCTCGTTTGGAAGTCCTGTATGATTCATATCTTGAGAAAGTTGTGTGAGCATGGATACAAGATTTTTCATTCCAGCACCCATAACGTTTGGTTGCTCAGGGGGACAATCATTGCATTTCCCGTCGCATTCCGCATTAACACGGTTCCTTCGGGTTCCAGCCATTGACTAAAACCAAGAAGAATAGTGTGAGAAACACTAATTATAATAGGAAAACCAAATAATCAAGAATAAAATTTCACACTTAAGGTCTTATCCTAGGTTATTCATGGCCATTTCTAAAACACTAAGATTGTGTTCTATACTTAGACTTATCCTTAGGGTTCTTACTAAGGCTTTCACATCCTAGTTTCCAAAGGTTGACTATACCATTCCTCTAATAACAACTATAACGACCCATACTTTACATGCATTGTTATTACTTCAGAATTTAAGCACACTTATTACAAAATATAACAAAACCAGGAAAGGAACGTATAGGTATAGTGTCTTTAGAAACTGGGAAACATAAACAACGGGTTCATAAAGCGTCTACTTTGCCTCCCATTTATTTCATCATATCTAGAGTCCCTTTTTGGCATATCCTACTTAATAACCTTCTTCCTGACCTGGGGAAATAAAACATACAAAAGGGTGAGATCAAATGTTCAGTAAGGGTAAAAAAAATAAATATCAATCACATCATATACATAAGAACATAACTTTTGGAAATCTTAACCTGCAAAAGAAATCATAATTTCATAACATGGGATAAATCATAGTAGTGAAATGTAATCCCAATAATCATAACATAAAACATGAAACTTTGTGTAATACACACACAATCATAGAGAATCATTTCTTATTAGTCAAGACTAATTGCCAAGAATATCTTAGTGGACAAAGTCCATTCCTGAACCGAGTTCACTCCTCGTTTCAGTCCTGTTTCACTGAACCGGTTTAACCTGCCGTTCTAGCCATGTCTATATCATGAGATATAAAATCTTTAACCAATGCATTGGAGGGATATATAGGTCCCACCCATCTCATAATGATACCATTCTTATGTGTGCCACAAAATAATAAACCATACATCATAGCATAACCCATGTAATAAAAATGGGATTCTTAAACATCGTGACATCATAAAACAATTCATATAAGATAAAGGAATTCATAAAAATAATTCCATCACAACATAATCAAATCAATGTAATAATAGGGATAGAAACATAACCCTATATTATCTTAGATGGAAAATAATTTTGATAAAACACTTAAACTCTATTCTTGAGGAAAATATCCTTTCTACTTCAAAAACATTTTTCCTTTCTTTACATGTCATAGAATTTTAAACTAAAAGAAGTTGACTAAAAATATACTTGAAAACTTGTAAGGGAATCTTCTTGGAAATAATTTTTTAAAAAATCCATTCATGCCGTATAAGTTAAAAGAAAACATTCTTCTCATACTTTTGTCGGAAAAGTCAAAATTACCTCATACGAAAAACGACAAAAGATTCCTTTCATATCTTTTACTAAAAATCACCGAAGGGTAAAATTTGATATAAAATATTGTAGAAGGATATAAATATTACATATTGAGGAAACATGGATGTGGATGATAAAATACACCCCAGTAAATACCAAAGTATAAACAATCTCGGATAAAAATGAGATTGTGATATTTCCCTTACCTTAGGTCTGATATGCTTTGTACGTGTCCGAACCTCCTGTATAGTGATTTAAATAATGTTATTGAATTATTCCAGAATCATACTTATTTTTATGATATCATATATGGTCATATTCTTAGCTTCTTATAAGTAATATTTCATTACTACTTGTTATTAGGGTGTTTATTACTTTTTGTTCTTATCCATGTCTTGTCGAATAAATTCTTATTTTTCTTTTTAGTTTATAAATACCTCATTTCCAGAATGGTATTAGTGTAGTATATATCATATTTATTCACTCAATTAATTTATGTAATCATTATGCAATGAAAATCATGTAGAACGAGTCGCATCACATCGTGGAGACGGTATTCCGTACGTACGCATGAGCGATGATATCGTTCCCATGATCGTGGAATTGTATTGGAGTGTATGTATAATATTTAATAATCAATATCACATTACAATAGTCATATATAGTCATTATTTACACCATTATACCCATCCAAGTAAGGTGGTTGTGGAAAATATATTACACCACGGCGTGGAGACGGTAATCCGTACGTACGCACGCGCGGTGATTTCGTTTTCCGTAGGATGGATAGATAGTGAAATAGAGTTGTTTCATACTTATAATAACATATCAGTATATGAGTGATACTGATGTTATTACTTCATAACGAAACAACCAAAGAAGAAGAAGTTGAAGAAGAAATAAAGTTGAAAGAATTGGTAACGGACATTACCTCTTCTTTTAAAACACCTATTTGAGACCTCCTTTTAGGGAACTAAAATTGGTCTTTGAAGAAGACCAGGACCACTAGGATGTATCTTGGGAAGTGGAGAAGAGAAATTGGAAGGGTTTGGCCGATATTGAAGGCTCAAAGTGGTGTGAGGAAGAGGGGGAGGAGGTTCCCTTTTATAAGGGAGGAGAGGGGCTCCTTTGGAAAAACTAAAACTATTATTTTATTATAAAGTCATGTTCTGTTATAAATAGCTCCAAATTGATTTATTTCGAAGATATGGTGGGGATCGGTCCTAATCCTCTCATTCAATAGAATTTAAAAAAGTTTAGGTTCATATTTTAACCTTATCATTTAGATTTATCATTAAGTTAAATAATTTTACTTTTACCGTGTCTTCTTGTGTTCTTATACTATAAGGTTAATAAACTCACTATAACAAGCCAAAAGAACCCCAAGATGTTTATTATTAATATATATAACCTTATATAAGTCCTTTGGCCGAACCTTATATTTTGAGGAATAAAATAACAATTAATAATATAATATTTGTTTTAATAACTATTTTATGTCAATTTTGACACTATTTAGTAATTGATTTTTTTGAAAATCATAACAGAATTATTAGTTCGAAAAAAGTTAATTAAATAATTACTAACATGTCATATTAACCTATAAAATTATTGGAATTCATAAAAAGTCTCAAATTACATTTATTTTTGTATTTATAACATCAATTATGTCAATATTTTATTAATAAGATAATTACTGCATCATCTTTGTGTCATAAATAAATTAAATTATTTAAAGTCTGAAAATTACAAATAAAATATCATTATGTAGGAAATATTTTTACCTTTATAATTTATATTTATAGTTGAATTTATCTTTTGTATAACCCTATATTAAAAATGATATACTTATTAAACTATGATTTTAACTATTTTAACCCTTCTTTAAATAAATTAATAATAAATGTCCTAATCTAATCCAAGTGGGCCTAAATGGTCATATTTTATTTCTAAGGTTGATTTTGTTCGAATTAAACTTGTCCAATAGAATTATGACATGTGTTAGGGTAATAATAATATCATTTTTACCCTTAATTACCCTATTTACTTTAGACTGTGGTAAATAAAAGTAAAAAGTTACTATTGACCAAAAATTATTTTCATCTCATTGAACCACATTTTACTTACTAACATCAACCGTGTCTCTTGGATTTTTGAGATTCCACTCAAAAAAGCGGTAAAATTAAGTTTTATGAAAAATTCAGTTTTTTAACTACCACTTAGTGGTTTCACTATTCATCAAAAATTGAAAGTTTTCAGAAAAACACCAAAATTTCACCCTAGGCTAATTTTGATATTCTGAATCCAAAAATGAAGTCTATTTTGAAAAATAAAATTTCAAAAAGTGGTTATTACTATTCATAACGGCTAGTTTTAATAATATTTTAATAGTATATCGTTGTTTAGTGAAACTCAGTGTTGCGTATGACGCAAGCTATCGAGGAAGGTTGGGATTTCATGTAAAGAAAGCCAAGCAAGTGTTGTGTGTAGAAAAAGATTCCTTTGATGATTTATATAACATAAAAGTCTCGGTTGTTGCACATGATGTGTAGTCTCATGTACACGTCGTGTACTTTTTTTGTTTAAGTCATGAAATAACGTCATTTTTGTTAGATGGACAGAAACGAACCCCCCTTCAATGAGCAGCACACTAAGGAAATTCAAATAGGAATTTGGATCCTGTTTCGTCATCTGATGCCCGATTTGAACTCCATCGGATCCATTAAAATCCCCTTGGAAAGGGATCAATTCCTTTTGAGCCTTAATTCCTTATTTCTCCTCTTGAACTAGTTTCTGAAGGTTGAGAGTTTATTCTTGTTTTGTAGATCTACTCATTTCAAGCTCAAATCAAAGCCTGAAGATGGATGGGAAGAGTCGTATGAGTACGAGGTAGGTGGTCTTGTGCCTTTCACTCAATGTCGAGTTGTTTATATGTACCGTAGTGTCACACAACCATGTCTAGGGTGTCTCCATGAATGGAAATTGACACTTAATGTTTCCTAGTGATGATTAGGTGATTGGTTAAATGAATTAAATCTAGTTTTAGCTTTCTTAGTTTGATTAAGGGCTACCCAAAGGGTGTGTTTCTATCAAATAACCAATGTTTATACATTTTCCCTAGGATTCCTAAGGGAATGAATTTATTTTTGTTTTAAGGGTTGTTAAATTGAAATTGATTAATTGAATGTTTTCCCACATGAGGTAATATTTTATTAAGTCTTGTGATAGTTTAATTAACTTGTTAGGATTATGATATGAATTTCCTATGAGATTTTATAATTATTAATCTTGGTAATGGTTAGGTTACTTGGAAGAATTTTGACACGTTTGATGCCCACATGAGTTATTATTTTTTTAACCATGTAATAGAGTAAATTACATGTGTTGTTTTTGTGCTGAAATTCTTATACACTAGGCTTGGCTCTGATACATGATGAAATGAAAATATATTGGGTTTTGACCCTAGAACATGCTGAAATGCTTATATACTTGGTTTTGACCCTGATTGGCTGCTTAAATGTTTATATAGTGGTGTTTTATACAATTTTGTGTTATGTTATACCATGGTAATATGGTTTTGGTTATATACACTCAGAGTTATACTTGAATTCTAGTTTGGGAATGTCAATACTAGACTCAGTCAATAAATTGAATAATGATATGGAATGACTTATGACGTGTCTTCCACGTCAAAGAACAATATTGAATTCAGTATTTAATTTAATTTTTAGATAGCCTTCTAAGGTATCTGTTGTGCATCCATTATATAGGGGATTGACATGCTTTGGTCAGATCTCAAGAATTATATAATTAAATGTAATTCTTTAGTTGAATAGAGCATAATGAATGAAAATGGAAACCCGTGTATGTAGGATTATTTATTTTTGAGTACTCCCTTGTTACTACTTTTACTTTTGTACACTGCTGTTGCATATACTCACTGACAGATTAGAACAGATCATGGGTGGTTACTTACTAGGATTTATTTCTCACACCCTGTTTGGGTCATGTTTTTAGGCCCAAAAAGATTATATAATTATAGGTGTCGATAAGGGAGAGATCCCTTCTATAGGTACTTGATTTTATGCTTAGGAGTACGAGAGCGTGGGACCAAGCCAAGGCTTTCAATGCTTTTGAGTTTCTTTTTTTTTCTTTTGTGCTCTTGGAACATATGTTATGGATTTCTACAGTGTACCTATTTTGGTCGGTTGGAACATAACATGTTGTATCATCTTTTTTATAGAATGATGCATGGTTGTTTATCTTATCATTCTTCAGATATTTAATTCAGTTGTATACTATTTACTATTTCCACTATTATATTATTATTAATTCCGTTGTGTTACACTCTACCAATGAGGGCATAGTTTCCCAACTATCACACCCTACGCCCTTGCTTCCAGTCAGGAGCATCTGGCATTCGGGGAAATGTTCTTGAGGACATGTGGCCAACTGGGTACAAGGAGCCAGTTGAGTGGCATCCGGATGTAGGATTTTACCAAATGGGTGGGTACTTATAGCTAAATTGATGGATTTTTTTTATTAATTTATAAGGTCACCTCAGTAGTGCTATATGAAAAACCATGGGTCTGACCATGGTATTTTCCCACGGTATTGGCCACTTGGGAAACTTCATGTAATATTTTAATATACGAAATTCTACCAGTATTTTATATTAACAATTACATCATTATGATTTCATTAAACATACTGAAAACTCAAAACTGTATTTTTACTATTCACAAAAACTAAAGTATTTCATAAAATTCTTTTAAATTCAGTTTAACAAAATATTGATGACATGAAATCAAAAATGAAAATTATTTTATCATACTAAATTTCTAAATACTAAATTTGTAACTTTAATCTATGTAAAAACTCATTTATTAAAAATAATAGCGTGCATAAAATGCATAGTAAAATTTTTGACACTTAAAAAAATAAAAATTACTTTATCATTTGTAATTAAAGAAGAGTGTTTTTATAAGATTATTTCACTATAATAAACATTAATAAAACCTTAGTTTGATATAATAATTGAAATATCTCAAAAATGTAAAATTTTTACCTAAAAATCAAAATTATCAAATTCGTCATATTTTTAAGAAAAAATAAACTAAAAATAGAAATGATGGAACAAAAATTTTATTAACACTTTCTTAGGTGAGGTTACTATTCAATTGGTCATATTACTATTCATAAGGGTAACATTACTATTCCAAAGGGTCAAGTTACTATTCACCAAATGATTAAGTTGATCCTATTAGACCCCAAATATCTTACTGATCACAACCGTGTATGTATTTTTTTTTTGAAATTCAAAACACAAAATCAGAAAAATTATATTTAACTGCTATGTTATAACTCTATCCTATAAATTAAAAAGTTCTTGTTTCATAGAGACTCATTGTTTCTTGAATTCTATATTAAATTTATTTTTAAATCCTTATGGTGTTACAATATGGCTTCAAAAACTTGATTTCATGCTATTTAAGATGGGTCTTGATAATAGATGACTGAGATGGAGCTTGGGATGCTTGGGATAGTCTTTTTATTTACTTTATACTTTTGTGTAACATGTTATGCATGATATCTTGTATCCATGTTTTTTAGTTTTCAAGTGAAATGACATTTTATCATCAGTTGTTGTATGCTTGTATGTTATTCCAGTTATTTCAGCTATTATTGTTGTTATCTCTATTTTCCATTGTGCCTTCTGTTTACTTTTATTTATTTCACTCTTTACCTCTTTTTATATTTATTCTCTATGCTACACTTTTTTAATTAGTGCATAGTCTCCCTAAAGATACACCCTAGGTTCCCACTGCTAGTCGGTAACCTCTGGTGTTTGGGAGGATAAAGTTGAGGCCATGTAGCCCACTAGGCTTGGGACACCTATTAAGTGGTCTCTAGGTCTAGGATGTCACAAATTTTATAATGGGGGATTAATGTAACTACCCAAAACTATATAAATGGAAATTCCATTCTTATAATAATGTAATATAGTATAAATCTCATAAAATCATATAGATAACACTATAAAAAATTTATTATTTGGGAATGAATTATATAAGAGGTATTTCTAGAAATTAGGGACCATATATCGAAGGAATAGTAACTTGACTAGTGGAATAGTAAAACGACCATTAGGAATAGTAATCTGACAAATAGAATAGTAACCTCAACAAGGAAAATATAAATAAAATTTAGGCATCTTATAAATGAAAATATGATATATTTATATCAGGGTATAAGTAAATAAATATTTTAAAAATGATAAATTAATTGTTGGTATTTTTGAAAAACGAATTTGTTTATTTGTAATTTTATAATTAATATAATGATTTAAAATAAAATTTATTATCAAAAAAATAGATTCATTAATTATTATTTTGTTGTCTTATTATTATAGGTTAATTTTAAGATACCTTAATTAGTTTCTCAAAGAGTTATAAATTTTTTTATAATGTTAAAATTAATATTTTATGAATAAATGGTTATTTTAATTAAAAATTAAATTTATCATATTTAGAAAATTATTTTAATAAATTTGAGTCCATTTTTTAAATCTACACAGCTTAAAATGGTTAGGGTATATTTTTTGAAATTTTCTTAAATAATTTATTTTTTGGAGAATAATGAAATACAGTAATTTACAGTATAAGCTAAATACATGAATTATTGAGTCATGGGTGATGTACGGATGATGTATAAACCATTAGTTCGAACTCATATGAACTATTTACAGTAATTATTCACATGAATCCTCACTATTTATAGTATTGAGCCAAAATAATAATACAATATAAAAAATAATCAAAAAAACCCATCTCCTCCACTATAAATACCACCCCTCACCACCCCATATCCTCACCCATAAAAAGCCTTGAATATTTTTTATATTCTACCTAATTACTCTCAAAATCCTCTTACCCATATCTTGGTATTTTTGGTCTAACAAAAAGTCTATTCCCAAGTTTCTTAAGGAGGTTCTCAAGGATAAGAAGTTCAAGAGGTTAAATCATCTTTTAATTTATTTTAATTTCATTCCAATTTATTTTCTCATCCAATCCTCACATACATATCATAAAGTAGAATGTTAACTCTAGTATCTATTACATAGTATAATTATATTGTGTTAATGTAATAATCCATCATAAAATCTCTTTCCTCTTCATTTTTTTTTCTAAAAATGAAAACATCATATGTGATGTGTTGATTTACCACCATCATGGAAAATGTGTTTTCATTACCACAGTCAAGTCTATTCCTAAAAAAATTTAATGGTTAAAACATATTGTAAAATTTATATTATAATTTATTTAATATTCTATAACTAGTATATATACATAATATTAATTAATAAAACAAAAATAGTTCGGAATGAATGCAAAAACACAAAAATAATCTAAATAGTCATCATTAATGTTTTATGTAATAAATCATCCTCATATCTGAAATAAAAATGACTCATATGACCATTTAATCGAATTTTAATTTCACTAATAACATATAATTTCAATTCTATATAACAATTCCCATTATACATGATCTTTTATACATATATACAAGTGAACCAATCATGAGAACCAAGGAAACAAACACCCCCGAATGAAGAAATTGAATATTATAACTCATAGAAAAGGCCATAAATATACTTAATAAAATAAAAATATATAAAATAAATTTATAAGAGTTTCCAAATTTAATTATTAATGAATCTAATTTCATTATCCATGACATTAAGTGAAAGTGAATAACACTTTCATACATAAGGTAAAAGATTCTCTCTGAACCCCCATTTTTTCCCTAGGTTATGCTTTCTATCCCTTTATCTAAATTCAATTATTAATTATTTTTATTTAATATTACTAAATTCTATGTTTATGTTATAAAAATAAATTCATAGATTAATTCTTCTTTTTTTAAGGGTAAATATATTTTTTATAAGGATCCCTTCTCAATTACTCTTGAAAAGCTTTCCAGATTAAAGGAAACTTCCCAATTTCATACCAACTTCCAAGTACAATCCATAATATGTTTTAATACACAGTTATTTTTCTAAATTAAATAATTTTATCACAATAAACTATATTATATCCATTATAGATTTATAAAGATAATTTTTTTTCCGTTTTAAATATTCTTTAATGTCTTCTCTCAAACCGTACAAAAGTTTATCATTAAAAATTTTCTTAAACACTATTTTTACATGTTTTCACTTTATTTAAAATTCATTTATACTGATCTCTACCAATTTTAAAATATGAATTTCAATTATGTTTTAAAAATATTGTTTCTTGTACACCATTATGATATAATATTTGTTTATTCCATATGACTTGAT
Source organism: Viscum album (assembly GCA_963277665.1). Lineage (NCBI taxonomy): Eukaryota > Viridiplantae > Streptophyta > Magnoliopsida > Santalales > Viscaceae > Viscum > Viscum album. The sequence continues at coordinate 1,457,393,073 of OY728131.1, read as the reverse complement.
TATGATACTTGTTTCCGTACGTTGGTAATCTTTATGTTTATTCCTTATTTTTGATTATTCATGTTACACAAATATTCATGAACATATTATGATGTGTGTTCCCAGATAGTGCTATAATTCATTGGGTTATGTTTATTATCATGAGACGTCATGTTGGGAGAGAGAGTAAACCAGATTCCTTTATGGGACATTGTCTGAAATCTGAAATAGTATTCAAAATTAGCTTTGAATCATGATTATTTCATGTTTCATGTTGTTTACAAATTCCTAAAATTCCATGATTAAAAGATCCCCTGTTCTACATGTTATTATTCCTTATGTATATTCATGTTCCATGCCTTATTATGTCATCATATTTTTCATCTAACCCATGTGCAATGATTTATTATAATGTAAATTACCTTACTATGCTTTTTAGCTCATCCCTTTTGTCTACGTATTTCCTAGGTTATCATATATGGATTTAAGAGCTCAAAGGAAGTCAGTATCTCATTATATAGATTAAATAAAATAATTTTTTACTTCATGATTTCGAACTATATACATAATCATCCAAAGAAACTACACTTTATGATGCTTGGTTTGTATTTTATGGTTAATTAGGATTAAAACCATGTAAAATGATAGAGTCATTATAATCAACATGAGGTAATCCTTTGTGGGTGATCGATTCCCCTAATGTGTGTCTAAGGGAAGCATGTAAATCTTTAGTAGAGTACTTGGGAGTGAGGGACCTAGATTCAAACCCAGTACCCTCATCTTTTTTACAAGGTTTTTCAATTTTCGAGATGAAAATATCTAAGGTGGGGAAAATTTAATGAATTGGATTTTATTTGTATTATTTTTTAATATTATATGAATAATTTATGAGACCAGGAAATGAGATGATGTGTGATTATGATGCCCGATGTGCCTAAAAATAATGTTTGAAAATTATTACATATATTAGATGACACCCCCACACATTTTTCCAAAAACAAGTATAATAACACCCGAATGATGGACCAAATCATAAATATGAGGGAACTTTTTAGTTTAAAATGTGTGTTTTACCCAATTAGTGACATACTTTTTTTCAGCGCCAGGTATTTGTGAAAAAGCCTCCATGGGTGAAAAAAATAAAATAACTAAATAAATAAATTTTATTCTTTTTTGACTCGACAACCATGTTGTATGTTAATATAGAGTATTATCTTTTGTCTCAGGGATGGATGCTAAAATCTAGAGACAAATATGCCATTATAGAAGAACATTCTTTATGAACAATGATAGATCGAAACCAAATTGTGAATCATTGTGCCAATGGAGCTTCTGGATCTTCTCAATGACGACAATACATAATTGTTCTTCATCAACAATTGATGCAAACTCTATATAGGATGTTGATTTGAGTTTTCCATCTTGCTTCTGTAAGAAAAAAGATCTTCATTTCATGTATGGATCTTTGTTTCTGGTTTTTTTAGGAAAAAGGAAGGAAGGTTAAATTTTCTAAGTACATGATGTGTACTTTTGAGTACATGTCGTGTACTCGATTTCTGTGGGTATCCATTTAATGGACATGTAACGGATGATCACATGGCCATGTAACGACTGATCACATGGCCGTGTAGGTGATCTGGCAGACCTCCTAAAGCATTGGTCGGTTGAAGCTAGTACACGACGTGTAGATTAAATGAACATGCTGTGTACTTTTATTTTTATTTTTTATATTGGTGTGGGATGACGTGTCACATCCAGAAACAATTTCTTCTCCCTGTGTTTTGTATAGGAGAGTGACATACGACTGGAGATCCTTGAGATCCTCCTGTTGCTCTGTCTGAGCTCTAATTGAGACGCCGCCAGGTGCATTGGATTCCCACAGGTGAGTTCTATCTTCCCCAAGAGCACCTCTTCCTAATTTCTCCTCTCTATTGATTTATCCAAGTTTGAACTACTTTAACCTTTTTGTAGATCTATGTTTTTTAGGATGATTCAAGGTACGAAGTTCAAGAGTGTTCTTTGTACAACATCAATGTAGGTGGTTTGTGCCTTTCTTGTGTATCTTTGGATTATATATGTTAAACGTGCTGAATACCATTGTTTAGGGTATTGTTTGTTATGGAATTGAACCCAATTTAAGACTTGTTATGGTGTTTTTGATTGAAAAGGGGTTATTGATTATGCATAATGATTATTAACTTTATTATGTGTGTGTTTCACATGTTTGTTTTATTATGTCCGTTCGGTCTAGAATGCCTGTTAGGCTTGATTTTCTTCTATTCCCCATGTTTTAATATGGAGTTACTATTTATTTAATATTTACCTATTTCACATTGTGAAAGTATGACCAGGGAGGAATTTTACTATGAGAGATTTATAAGGTATATTTATTTAATTATGAAGTGTTGTTATGTTTGACCATAGGTATTGACTGTGAGAGCTGCCGAGTGGTCATAGACCAGATGGGTTAGACCATGAGAGCTACCCAAAGGGTCATTATTAAATGAATATTAGACCATAGGGCATTGACAGTGAGAGCTGCCAGGGGGTCACTATATTATATTGTTCTTATGAAGACCAAGGGGGTATTGACCATGAGTGCTACCTAGGATGTTGTCTCTAAATGATTAGTTCTATGTGGGACCAAATTGGTTAGAAAATGTGAGATTTACCAAAGGGTAATTATTTATTGAATTGATGATATGTTAAACCATAGGGGTTAGACTATGAGAACATTCCCAGTGGGTTTCTTATGAATGATTATTGATTGTGACAAGTCTTCCAAGATAAAGCACAATCTTAGACTCGGTCTTACTTGATTGTTTATATGGTCTTTTGAGACGTCTATTAGTTATTATTATACAAGGGAATATATAAATTAGTCTAGATCTCGAGGTTAGATTATTCATTGAACTGAATAATAAATAATTGTAAATTAATGTAATTGGGAACTCTAGGATTGTTTTCTTTTGAGTACTCCTTAGTTTGTGCTTCATTTCTTCTTATTACCTACTATATATATTCAATGACAATTAGGAATAGATATTTTTGTGTCTTACTATTAGGATTCATCTCAAACCCTGTTTGGGTCATGTGTTTGAGCCCAAAATGATTATATGGTTTTAGGTATAGATAAGGGAAAGCACCCTTCTTTATCAGATACTTGATTGCAGTTGGAGTTAGAGAGAATTGGACAAAGGTGAGGCTTGCGATACTATTGGAGTTTACTATTTTATATACTTTGGTTTTAGTATTGTATTTCCAAAATTGTGAATCGTTTGGATGCTTTTCTAGATACATCTGACATGCATCATTTACTTATATATGCTATAGTTGTTTATACTATTAGTCTTCTGTTGTTTACTTATGTGGTATGGTATCACTTCTTTCGCTAATATTTACAATTTTTTTCCACTGTGTTAATCTACCAATGAGGGAATAGTTTCCCCACTATCACACCCAAGGCCCTTAATACTATTAGATAGCCTCTGGAATTTGGGGAAATGTGCTTGAGGTCATGTGACCAATCGGGTACCTGTCACCTTTGGGCGGCACCCAGAACCAGGACATTACAAAGTGGTATCAGAGGAGTTCTTTTCTGCTTTTTCTTACTGTTTAGATCCTATAGACAGGGATAGGAAGGAATGGGTAGTTTTTAATAAGTTGTTCCTAGGATTATCTAACCCATGTATAGGGAAAATCAATGTCCTTAATAATATTTAAATTTTTATAGTTTTTCAATTGTTATAGTTGATTTGATTCCACCGTTGGGTGATTCACTTGATTTGTGGTGTTATGATTTATATCATTGTTGTTCTATTTTTATTTCAACCCTAGGAGATGAGGTTATTCCATATCATGCCTCATATATGCACTTTCTAGAGATCACATGTCATGAATTCTTGTCATGCCATTTAGGGTGCATCATAGATTTCATGTTTTTGTGATAGATGTGTGCAATATATGCATGATGTTGTGATAGATTTCATGATATAATATCTGTTATTTTTTATGGGGTATTGGAATATGTAAATTTTCATTTGGATGGACACCAAAAATTGGTCCCTAAGGTGTTATGGGACCTCTTGGATTTGAATTTGGTGGATCATGTGTGAACATTAATTGAATTTTGTCAAGTTATGAGATGAATAAAGATTCCAAACATTGATTTGCGGGAGTATGGGATCTCAGGTGTCAGAATTTGTCATGTCTTGGACTAAATTATTAGTATTTAATGGTTCCAGAGATGTTTCAGAGGATTACTATTCAGAAACCTAGACAACACGACATGTAGAGTTATGAACACACACCATGCGTTCTTCTGTTCTGGAAGAAACAAAATTTTCATAAGTACACAGCGTGTACTAGAAGTACATGCCGTGTAGTTCTTGATTGTGTGACTAACTATGTGAGTAGAGCCACGAGGTTAGGAATATTTGGGTAGAAGACACTGTGTCTAGATTGTACACACTGTGTGGTAAAGAACCATATATCTGGCCGTGTGACCAACAACACAGGTGGATAAAATGTAGGTTGTACACATCATGTATATCTTTTAAAAGCTATATATTTATCAACAGTGTATCTGGCCATGTGACCAACTACACGGGTGGATGGAACTTAATTGGCACACGCCGTGAGTAGAGTGAACATGTCGTGTAGTGTTACCCAGGAGAGAACTGCACTGTTTAATCCATGTAGAAGTACCTGGGCCGGAGGGAGAATTCAAGTACACACTGTGTATCAGTATGAAAACACCATGTGTATGGGTGTTACATGATCAGGGTTGGTAGAGGTACACACCATGTTAAAATCTAAAGAGAACATGCCATGTAACCCTGTTTTGTAAAACTTGTAGGTTTATTCTATTATTCCATTCCAGCACTTCTAAGTTGTTGTACATGAAAATATTGAGTTGAGGTGTGCTCTTGACCTTTCAGGGTCATACAACCAAGATTTCCTCTAGTTTTATGCCAGATACATGGCAATGATCAGACACTAGAAATGGTGGATTAGGGACTACCAGTAGATCATCCCGTCGTGCCCATCTTGGCACCAGCTGTTATACTGGATGCAGGTGATGATGAATAGTTCTGTGAATGATTTTTGAGGATGTTAAAGACATTCCAAGACGCACCACATCCTACCCCAATTATGGAAGAGTTGACAAATGTGTTTCGATAGTAGCATCCTCCCACTTTTTATAGGGATGGGGGACCACATGCTGCATAGTATTGGTTGGAGGCCATGCTTTCTATCTTTGAGTATCTAGAGATGCCTCCAAGGAGGAGGGTCAATCTTGTGATGTACATGCTACGTGATACCACTGAGAGATGGTGAAATGATATCTAACAGGTAGTACATCATTAGGATATGGTTTGGGAAGAGTTTTAGAGGACCTTCTATGAATACTTCTAACCCGAGACATTGAGGTCCGATCAAGCCTGAGAGTTTATGCATTTTAATCAAGGCACTCTTTCAGTGATGGATTACTATTCTCAATTAACAGAGCTTAAGAACTTTTCACCTGTTTTGGGAGGTGACAAGTTATCTTTGGATAAGAGGTTTGAGGATGGTCTCAGGTATAACATCCGATCATAGGTGAATGTCCTCAGACAGACTTCAGTGACTACTATAGTAAATCGGGCACTGATTACCAAGCACCATCTGAGGAATTTGGGAGCTGTGAGCCATGTCGGTTTAGAATCTAGTGCTGGTACTCCTTCAATAGATAGCAGGAAGTGCTGAAGGGATCTTTCATGTGATGTTTCTTCAGGTAGCCAAGTGTTATGATACAAGTGCGGGAATAGTGGGAATAGAGACCAAATTTCTTGAGGGACCCAGTCAAGTACTGATCTTGTAGAAATATAGGCCATCTTCAACATTTTTTCTGGGTGTTTTCACTTCTAGCGAGCGAAAGGAGTTCTGCAATGACTTCACATTCAGAAGGAGGACCCCTAGTTTCTCATCAATCAAAGAATTGAATTTCATAAAGACGTTCAGGTCGAGGAGGATACCATGATGGTGGTAGCTAACTTGTAGTATTTTATTGACAATAGGGTTGATTAGCTCAGGGTAGTCAGGAAGGGTCACAGGGCCATGATACATGTCAAAATTTTGCTGTGGAGCAGGCCTAATAGGAGAAGGATCTCGGACTCTCTATGGTTAGAGTTATGATTATAGATAACTCTATTTTAGCTTCTGATCTTTCTGATGTAATGGATTCCTATATTTTTATATCTGTTGTTGTTGTGGAGATCCTTGGGATCTATATCATCAATTCTAATGATGTTATGACATAAGAAAATTATTTGGGAATTAGGATGACTGGCGTACGTTAGTGTAAGGAGTTCCCTCTTGAGGTTGGTGGGTGTCACTTCCTTTGGGACCTCAATTTTATAAAGATTATAGGATTAGATTCCATTATCGGGATGGAATTTTTTTTCTCTTTCCAGGATATTTTTTACTGCTATCGCTGCAGGGTGAGTTTCACATCACCAAAGGGAGGGTTATTTTTACACAAGGGAGAATGGGATATCCAGGTGAGTGGAGATGGACCTGAGAATCATCAGTTGAGAGGAATTATAGTCCAGATTTCTATTTTATATTTGGATGACCAGGGGACTTCACAGATTTACTTTCCTCTAGTGGTGTATTGTTTCATATATTTCATTCTAGATGAATTTTTAGGTTTACCTCCGGAGCGAGAGGTTGATTTCTCTGTTGGGATTATGCTCAGATCGACACCGCTGTCCTTTCCTCTATATATTATTGCTACACTAGAGTTATAGGATCACAAGAAATAGTTGGAGGAGTTATAGGAAAATGGTTTCATCCAACCTAGTACTTCTCCTTGGGGTTTTCCAATCGTTTTCATGAAGAAGGTATACGGTACCTTCATAATTTGTGTGGATTATTGGAAGTTGAACCAGATGAAAACCAAGACATGATATCTCTTACCTAGGATGGATGATATCTTTAATCAACCAAGAGGATATGGTGTGTTCTTGAAGATTTACTTGAGATTTGGTTATCATCAGTTGTGCGTTAGACCATCTGATATACCTATTATTGCCTTTTGGTGAAGGTATGGTCTATAAGAGTATTTGGTTATGCCATTCGGTCTCACGAATGTGACAAAAGTTCTCATGTCACTGATGAACCGGGTGTTCCATACTTACTTGGATTCTTTTGTGGTAGTCTTCATTGATGATATCTTGGTGTACTTTAATACTCCACATGACCCTGACACCCATCTTGAGGTCATATTAAGTACAATGAGAGAGATTTTTTTTATTAAATAACCCATTTAATAATAAGGGGTATCAAAAGTCCCAACATCACCCATAATAGGTTTTAAGGCCATCCATATTCTGAAGGTCTCAACATCATCTTTTAGGGGACAATGTGTCAAGAAAGAGCTTAAGGGTTGTTCTTCACCCGTGGTAGTTACCACATCAATCATTCACATTAAATTATATTAAAAAATTATTTAATTATTCTAAATAGAGGAAATACCTTCAATGGTGACCCTAAGCATCTATGTACATAATAAAACAAAAGTAAATGCAATAGGGTAAGTACATGAGACCACCAACTTCAAAAAAAAAATTTCCACTTTAATGCCAAAAGCCGAAGTATTTTCCAAGGATTTCCTAGCTCATTAAACCTCACCCAAATTCATCTGGCCCCGTATCAAAATCATGGTCTCCTAAATCATTACAAGAAATTTTAATTCATTAATTAAAGAAAATATAATTAACTAATTAATTAAATTCAATCTTGTAATAAATCTAGTTAACCTACCAAGATAATCCGTCTTATGAAAACAACTAGAAAAACGATTTTTTCTAATACCAACACACTACTAGATCAATGTTAAAAAATGCCCAATTTATTCTACCATTTCAATAGCTGATAAAATCAATTTAGGGAAAACCCCCTTCTAAAATTTTAAATATATTCATACCTCAATGGATCATCACACAAATATCAGAATAATTCATTTTGGGATCCACACTTTCTAGGATGAGCCAAATACCCAATGAAAATTGGTGATTCCACCATTATATAATGAAATAAGATTTTGGACCTAAAACAAACATCTCAAGATTTAACAACAATAAAGGAGAAACAGTGCAGAAGGAGGGAAGAGGAATAACTTACCCACCAATTTTTTTGAATCACTCCCAAGATAACCAAGATCAGTTGAGAATTGATGGAGAGGAGTTTTAGTCGTAACCCTCCTGTGTGTGTCCCTGCTTTCCCAAATAAACTAAGGGACAAAGCCCCTATTTAACATTTCAGAAAGAAAACCTTGCATGAAGCACAATATGAACCAGATTTACATCATAAATTTCTCAAGGTCTCTAGTTCCCCTTTAATTTCTTGAATTTTCCTAGGCTTTACCCAATGAAACCCATTCATATCAACAATGTGATTCATGATGTGAATGGATTTATATAGCCATTTTCACAGCCAATAATTCTGGTTCATACTCCGATGTTCACCCAAACCCATGAGACTTCTATATAAACTCTAAACACATCTAAAAACAAAAAATTATATTTTTTAAACACTCAAAACCTTATTCGGATTCATGGATTTCAAAAAAACCCATATTCCAGTGGAAAAATATTCAAATTTTCAAATAAAGTTTAATTTATTTAGGAAAAATTTCATACAATATCCCCACCATAAAAATTATCATCCCATAGAATCATGAATGAGAATTTATTAGATAAACCCAACCTCTAGGGGTTGAAAACCGGACTCCATTCATCACATTCTACTTTGGAACACAGATAGAGATTCTTCTTTACAACTCCAAACAAGAGTTGAATTATACTCAAACACCCAAGCCACCATTAGTATCAATTACTGAACCAATAGGTAGTGTTTTATGACACCTATATATATTTTTAAAATACATTATTTCACAGGCCATGTCATCAATATGTTCATGGGGATCTCCACCATAGAACCCAACCAATTGTAACTGATTCCAACCCTTGATGCTCCCCACTATTAGGATAGATTATCAAATCATGTTCCTAGTGGTCCAATATCCCTCACAACACATTTTCCAACTAACTGGGCCAAAACAAGAATATATGACTTTCCATATTTGGTCCCACCTATCATCATCCAATGTTGACCTAAAATAGACAAGTGTCCACTAACCATGCATAGGTCCCACATAAACTAACCTTTCCTTGAAATGCCTAGTCCAAAACATGGAATACTTCTATCATGGCTAAAACCTAATCCACAAAATTGAGTGCCATATTCTCAAGATTTTCTAGTAATTTCTCCCAAAACAACAACCTTATCAATTTTCACTTCATGTTTTACCCTTAAAACATGTCATGAATTGTTTAATTGCATGTTTCACCCCTAAAACATTCCATGTTATGTTTAATTTCATGTTTCACTCTCTAAAACTTGTCATAAATCATGGAACACCCCACTAAACATGTCATGATAAGTATATCACCCCATGAACCATGTCATGAAATGGGGGTCACCCCATGAATCACCATCCAACCACAATGAATATTTCGTAGCTTGATTCCCAGATATTAACTCTATCCATTGTAGCATACATATTCTAAATACAATGTTTCCACTGAAACTAGACTAATTAGACTCACATCCCAATGGTATTCGCACACCACCTCAATCTTCCAATGATCCTTCTTATACAAGGTTCATCCTTCAACTATATATGGTGATCTCCCCATCATAAAAATTTCTTTATATCCCTCCAAAAGAATAACCATGAAGAGGCCCTTTATCCAACTAGAATAAATTTAGGTAGAAATATGAATATCCAAATCCCTCTCAACATACTCAAGACGATTTCAATATATGCGGTATGATTGTATATAGATAGAGTATATTAACATGTCACTAATGATTAATGATTTCACTTTTTTACTGCATGAACATGAAAACCCATTCAAAGGTCTTAGGCCTCCCATCCCACAAGCATCTCATCAGCTCGCAAAATCCACGATTCAAGGACCTGTTATACAAAACTCACTAAGTTATCTTGACTCTCTCCCAAATGATTGTGAATGATATACTACTACGACACTACCACCACCACATTTCTTGAGTTTCTCACACTAACATGAACAATTTGTAATGAAAATGCATCTATTCCATCACACTTACGCAAAATCAAATGGTCCTACAAAAAATAGTTCACATTACATAGATTCCATTGAAAGAATTAGGTGATCACTTTTAATAAAAAAATCCATATATCCCCAAAAAAATCATGCATTTCTAGTAAGTGCCTAACATCTTAGCTTATAAGGATCCATGGGTCACACACCATACTGAAACCATTCACTAAACTTGAATACAAACTCAATGATTCATTCATCTTTATAACTAGGATAACTCACCCATTCCAATAGATAACCCTACCTCCTAGACCATTAGCGTCAGCACTCAAGATTTTCACTTTGAACTCCTCTTATAAAATAGGCAAAATACCCATTCCAATACTAATCATATGTCAATATTCCTCGTTGTGTCATTATAGCTCCACAATTTCTCAAACTTTTTCAATGACGTTTCAACCCCAACCACATACTTGGACATCGCCCAATACCACTCCGGTCATAATCATCCACCCACACTATGACTACACTACTAAAGTGTGCTCAACACAAGGGACTATATGTTACCCTTTTCATATACTCAAGGCCACAATTTGATTACTAAAAACAAAAACATTCATGGTGATCATCACTAAAACAATGAGCACTACTGTGTATCAATCATAACCCTGATCAAACAAAACAACAACTCACTAAGGTCCAAGTTGAAAATAAGGTTCTCTAGGTCTCTCAACAAGGCCTAATAATAATGTCTCAGGAAAGTAACTAGGTCTGAACACCTAGTCCATAGGATGACCTCTGAGAAGGTCACCATTTAAGGGAACTAAAAACACACCTATCCCAACATCACATGAAATATTAATGTAAGGACGTTCATATTTGGGTGATAAAAAGAATAGGAATGAAAATAGAAACTTCCTTCCCAAAATTATGGAAAATTTCATCTTCAAGAACCTTCACAATAAAATGATCCTTGGAGGATTAGGCTATGCAGCTGAACTCGAACAAGGACCACTCACAAGGCAAAAATTGTAACGACCTAAAGTTTCATTAATGGAAATCCCTCTTGATCTAATTAAATGTATCGTTATGTAAAATTTTTATATAAATTGTCAACTCGTTTGGTTATATGTTAGGAATTTTGACCATTGCTAATATAGCTGTTGAACAGTGATCACATGATTAGTATAAATATAGGTCTTTAAAAAATCCAATTTACTCAGACAAAAGAATCGATGGCCTCATCTAGTAAAATTGATCCATACGAAGCCCATTTGTCAGAGCTCAGAAAATAAGTGGCGTCTTTGGGCATCGATGTTGACCAAGCCCAAGCTGAGCTTCATAATGTCAAGCTCGAACGAGACCGTCTACGGGAAAAGTGGAAGTTGATAGAAATTACCACTCGAGCGATGTTATCTGAGCCACCCCAAGAGTCTGTCACCATCGCACACCTTACCCATAGGTCTTATGCTACTGTTTTAAGGGGTTATGTAAAAATTCTCTAGTACTATGTTCATGTATATTATTTTTTGTATATAATAATGAATATACCTTCTTGTCATTCTTGTAAATAGTTTTTTTAAAGCATAAATAGTATTTTTGTTAATATTCAGCTAAGAAATATATTTTGTTGAATTAATGGATTTTTGAATTAAATGATATTTTAATAAAATATTATTATTATTATTAAATTATTTTTTATTAAATATAAATGATCTTATAATTTTATTAATGCAATTGTAATTTTTATTAAGGTTTGAAAGCCATTTTTTTCAAAACCCGTAAATTTTCGATAAATGTCGCTTTTTATATTAAAAGTAAAAATTAACATATTTAGAAAAATATTTGGATAAAATAAATTTTATTTCTGCAATCAGGACATCGAAATTATCCAATGGTGAATTTTTCATAATTTTATGAGACAGTCAAATTTTTGGGTAAAAATTAAATACCGTTTAAATATATAATGTGTTTTATGAAATCATAATGACCCAATAGTGATGTAATAAAATACTATAAGATTTATGATCGGCCAATATATGTTTTACCATTCAAATAATGTGATTTTGGGTTTGTTTGACTTATTTTACAAATCATTAATGGACCCCTCAAGAGTTATTAAACATCTTGTCTTTTTAAATTATTTTCCATGGGAGTGTGACTCACCTCCACATAAGCAAACCCATTATTTTAAGAAGTTAGGACTTTGGCCTTATAAAATATTGTTTTTCTATTCCTTTTTCCAAAAACCATCGGCAAAAAACATGATCTTATTTGTGGTTTGGATTAGTTTAATGTGAGAGGTCCCAAACCTAAATAATAACGAATTCACTCACCTTTCATATATAAACCCACCCAGGCTCCCACTTCCTCCTCACTAAAATCCTTTGGAGTTCTTAAAACCTCTTCCCTACTCTCTCTAGAATCCTCCCAAGGTTCCCCAGGCTACCAAGAAGACCCTCTCAAGCCTCTCTCAAGCCTCTGGAAGCACACTTCCAAGTAAGGGTTTTTATTCCTTTCACTTTTTTTGTCCAATTTTCATAATATTGTTATTCCCTTTTAATTTCAGTTATAAATGCTTGGGTATGGTTTTTCACCTCGCACATACTACCCTATTATTTTTTGAATGATGGGAGACCCATTTCTCTCACATTAAATGCCTCCCATGTACACCCGTTACTATACCAAAATTCCGAAAGGAACTTCTCTCTCTTCATTTACATTCAAGCAATACTTTTGTATCAGGAATATAAATTACATTAAAATTGTTTGGACATGAATCTATATGACCCCCTTACTTTCCATTTCTTGTAAATATTATGAGACACCCCTTTCTCTCTAATCAACCATTTTTATGAATTCTTATGTCAGGCCGTTACGCTGCCGAAATTGTACCGATTTTCTAAGACAATGCCATTGTGTAGTGAATACCATGCCCATTTCTCCGTCAAGGGAATTAACCTTTATGAACATTTACTTATTAATTATAATGTTTCATGTATAAATTCCACATTCCTTTATCATGGAATAAATGATTATGTTTAATTAATCCATGTTTTATGATCCATGTGGCACACTTATGCATGAAATGAAATGTTTAAGAAGGGTGAGCCCTTATAGCACTCAATTGCATTGGGTAAAGTATAGTATCATGATATGTCATGTGAATGAGTGTTTAATAATGCTAATTAAAGTGCAATGAGGGTTTACTCATGCTTCATGTGCAATGAGTATTTACTCATGCTCCATGTGCAATGAGCCTTGGCTCATGCTAATTCCATGTTAAGTGTTGTTGCCACATTTCCATGTTATGATTATCATGCTTTATCATGACTTTATGTTCATGTTTCTCTTATTATCTATTTATATGCCTATTGTCTAAAATGTATTTTAATCCTCATGTATTCCATTTTTTTCCTTTACTGGGCTTTATAGCTCACCCCTTTTCTTATGCATGTCCTCATGTTATCCCATGCAATGCTAAGTACGAGGGAATATAGTGGTCATGTAAAGGAAGTTTTCAATAAACATGTTGTATTTCATGTTTTAAGTTGTTATGTAATGATCCTAAGCCCCAAAGACATAAGAACTCTCGATCTTCCATGTTGTATCAAGTGAATAGTTCATATAATAAATCATGTTTAAGTATGTAATAAAAGCAGGGTTGTCATAGTTGGTATCAGAGGATAAGTTTAGTTATTTTTTGGATTTGTATTAGAAAACCCTAGTAAATCCTTAGATACAAGACTATGTATAATAAAAACACCCCGATGTTTTGGTAAGTACTGAGTAAGTGGTTTATCAAAAAAAATACATCCATGTCTGGATACGAGCAGGTAGAGGCGGCTCTGGCACTGATGTATCCTAGGTGTAAAACCTGAAAACACTACTTTGTGCTAGACTCGAATGAGAACTGGTGCACGAAAATGATCCTTACTGTACACTTAGTTACGAAACTCCCCTGGGATATTTTTTGATAAATTCTCAAGCTTAGTATGAACCCTTATTAAGGGAATTAAAAAAATTCCCCTTAGAATATTTGTTAGAAAGTAGATCATGAAAAGCCTAGATTAAAGCCTATTGACTCATGAGTTAAGGAAATAAAAGTTTATTTATAAGTCATCAAAATTTTTCTTTGGATTACCCTTTATGTGTTACCCCTAACTTTCCTTTTATTCCAGCCAATGGCCGGTAATAGGAGAACTCGGGCAAAAAACCGATGTGAAGATCGGTGCGATGACTGTACTAATGAGATTCCCAATCCAATGGAAGCGGGAGTATTGAACATTTTCACGCTTCTATCTTAGCTAAATCATGATTTTAATAGAAACATGGGTCAATAGGAATGTTCATCCCCCCTAAGAAAGAACAATTTTCTATCGAGAGCTTTATGAGACAAAGGCCTCCTACTTTTAGTGGATCATCCGATCCCACGATCCTTGAACAGTGGATCAACTCCATTGAAAAGATCTTCTCTATCGTTAAATGTTCTGAACAAGAGAAGGTTTTCCTGGTGGCTTATCATATGGAGGGTGAATCTGATCAATGGTGGACGTTGATAAAAAATATAAAGCCTGAAGAGGAGATTGACGTGTTGGAATGGATGGATTTCCAGAAGATGTTTTTCGATAAATATTTTCCGCGCACCCTCTGGATTCAGATGGAAAGATACTTCCTTTAAATCAAGAAAAAAGAAGAAGAATCTATTAGATCATACGAGGGAAACTTCACAAGGCTTTCATGATATTCTTCCGGCTTTGTCGTTACCCCTGAATGAAAGGTTGACAACTTCTTTGGCGGGCTGAAGCCTAGCCTACTAAAATAATTAGTGATCCGTGACTTCGATAGCTATGAGGAAATTGTCCAATGTGACCTCAAGGTCAAAATTGAGATCGGGGAATCACAGGGGTATCAAGGGGAAAAAGAGTAGGGTAGACTTCAATGCTGGTGGTCCGACGTATAAATCCAACGGTGCTAAGAAGATCCATCACCCCACTTTCCAAAAGTGCGGAAAGAAGCAACCTGGAAATTGCCTCAAGGGGACGAGGAAATGCTTTAGGTGTTAAAGAGAAGGTCACCTAGCTATTAACTATCGGCAAGAAAGACCCACGACTATGACAGAGGATAGGAACACTCTGTTCTAACCTCAATTAATTGTTCATTGCTACAACTGCAAAGAACAGTGGAATTTTTCAAATCAGTGCCCTAATCCAAGGGTTTTCGGAGGAAACCAACAACCTCCAAAGCAGCAAGGAACATATTTTTCCATCACTTCTTCTGAAGTGAACCCCAACAACAAAGTGGTGATAGGTTCACTAGTTATTCATTCATGAATAGCGAATGTAATTTTTGATTTAGGTTCTATGCATTCTTTTATATCTAAAAAGTTTAGTAGAACAATCCTAGCACCACCACAAATCATGGAAGTGAAGATGTCGGTGAGTACGGAAAATGGGGCAATCATTGAATCCCATGAATATAAATCCTCCCCTATTATAATTTGTGGATTCAATTTCCCAGAGAACCTCGTCATACTCCCTATGGTGTAATTTGATGAAATTCTTGGCATGGATTGGATTTCCTTATATAGAGCCAACATAAATTTTAGGGAGAGGGAAATCACACTCCATATGGTGAATAGACCCCAGATTCTTTACAAGTGTAAGGAGGAAGATGAATATCCTTTATCTCCATCATCTTAAGCATAGATATTACTACCCTATGAGCATGCATATCTGGCTTAGATGATTGAGTCGAAGGATGAAACCATCCTTGAAGAAATACCTATTGTGAAGGAATTTGCTAAAGTGTTTCCCGAGGAACTTCCTAGTATTCCTCCTAGAAGATATGTTTAATTATCAATTGAACTTATACCAGGGGAGCTACCAATATCCATGACTCCATATAGAATGGTTCTCATGGAGCTTGATGAGCTGAATAAATAACTAAAGGAGAATCTGGATAAAGGGTTTATACGCCCAAGTGCTTCACCATGGGGTGCACCAGTCCTCTTTGTCAAGAAGAAGGATGGGTCAATGCGGCTATGCATCGATTATCACGAACTTAATAAAATAATGATAAAGAACAAGTATCCTCTTCCATGGATAGATGACTTGTTGGATCAGCTGTGTGGAGCACAATACTTCTCCAAGATAGATTTGTGGTTGGGATATTATCAAGTATGGGTGAAGAAGGAATATGTCCCCGAGACTGCTTTTCGTACAAGATTTGGGCACTATGAATTCATAGTAATTCCTTTCAGACTCACCAATGCTCTAGAAATATTCATGGACATGATGAATAGAGTCTTTAGAGATTACCCAGAAAAATTTGTGGTAGTCTTTATAGATGATATTCAAATATACCCCAAAACCAAGGAGGATCATGAGGAGAATTTAAGAACTGTAATGGAGACTTTGCGCAAGGAGAAGGTATATGAAAGGTACAACAAGTGTGAGTTATTTTTTTAAGGAAGTCTCATTCTAGGGCCATATAATCACAAGCAGTGGGATATCTGTGTATCCCTCCAAAACCGATGCAATTGAGGGATGACCGAGGCCAACATCGGTAACAGATATCTGTAGATTATTGTGGTTAGCTGGATATTATCGACGATTTGTGAGATATTTCTCATGATTTTCCGACCCTCTTACCAGGATAACTTGAAAGGGTGTAAAGTTTTCTTGGAGTGATGAATGCGAACAAAGATTCAAGGAGTTGAAAAGGAGGATTATCACTGCGCCCGTGCTCACTTTACCCACAAGTGGGGAAACTTTTGTGGTATTCAGTGATGCTTCGAAGAAAGGCTTAGGCTGTGTGCTAATTCATAATGATAAAGTGATATCCTATGCCTCAAGGCAGTTGAAAATCCATGAGAAAAACTATCCAACACATGAACTGGAGTTGGCGGTGGTGATCATTGCCTTGAAAATCTGGTGGCATTATCTCTATGGGGAGAAATGTGAGATATATACCGACCACATGAGTCTTAAATATATATTCACAAAGAAAGATCTTAATATGCTCCAGAGAAGATGGATAGATCTTATCAGGGATTATGACTGTTCAATACATTACCACCCTGAGAAAGCGAACAAGGTGGTAGATTCCCTAAGTAGAATGGACCATGTGATTCTATCAATGATTAGAATTGAGAAGGATCCAATATTCTTAGAACTGATGAAGATGGAAATGGGAATCATAAAGAAGGGAACATCATAAATCCTTTCACAAATTAATTCTCAAGCGCCTCTTTTGTAAAGGTTAAAGGATGCTCAGAAGAATGATGCGGGAATTCAGGAAAAAGTGGAAGCTGTCAAAAAAGGGAAATCCTAAGAGATTAATGTTAATTGATAAGGAATTGTGCCATTTGGGAAAATACTACGTGTTCCATCAAGTCCGGAGCTGAATAAGGAACTTTTAGATGATGCACATAGTTCAAATTTCTCTATTCATCTAGGGAGCACAAAGATGTATCGAGATCTCTGAGAAAACTTTTGGTGGGATAATATGAATAAGGAGATCACTGAATATACATCAATGTTCCTGGTGTGCCATAAAGTGAAGGCATAGTAGAAAAAGTATAAGGGGATGATGAAACCATTGCCCATACCATAATGGAAATGGGAGAACATCACCATGGGCATTGTCACTGGACTTCCAAGGACATCCAAAGGCAACAATGCAATCTGGGTTGTGGTGGATCGTCTTACAATGACTACACACTTCATTACTATTCGGGAAAATTCCTCATTGGATCAACTGGCCCAGATATATATCTGGGAAGTGGTAAGGCTGTATGGAGTTCCACTATCTATTGTGTCCAACTAAGATCCAAGATTCACCTCTATGTTTTGGAAGAGTCTTCAACATGCTCTAAATACTGAACTGAACTTCAGTACGGCCCATCATTCTCAAAATGATGGCCAATCCGAGCGGACTATCCAAACACTTGAGGACATGTTGAGAGCGTGCTCAATGGACTTTAAAGGAGGATGGGATCAATATCTTCCTATGGTTGAGTTCACTTATAATAATAGTTTCCACTCGAGCATCCAAATGGCACCATATGAATCCCTTTATGGGAAAAGGTGCAGAACACCGGCGTGTTGTGATGAGGTCAGTGAACGTAAGATTCTTGGACCAGAAATGGTCGATAAAATGGTGGAGAAGGTGAAAACCATTCACCAGCATATCAAGGAAGACCAGAGTCGACAGAAGAGTTATGCAGATAAACGTCGATGAGACCTTGATTTTAAAGTTGGAGACATGGTTTTTCTACACATATCTTCATGGAATAAGGTCATGAGGTTTGGAAAGAAAGGTATGTTAAGTACAAGGTACATCAACCCCTTCGAGATTCTTGATCGTGTCGGGGCTGTGGCCTATCAACTAGCACTTCCACCTACCATGGCCAAAGTACATGATGTATTTCATGTATCCCTCTTAAGGAAGTACATACCGGACCCTTCACATGTACTCTCTTCTGAGGTGGTACAGTTTGAGGATGATATTTCTTATGAGGAGTAACCAGTGAAGATCGTAGATCATTGAGAAAAAGTTTTACGAAATAAGACAATGCCCCGCATCAAGGTGTTCTGGTGAAACCACATGTTTGAAGAAGCGACTTGGGAATCAGAGGAAATGATGAAGCTGAGTTACCCACATCTTTTTTAGTGTGGGAAAAGTAAATTTCGAGGGAAAATTTTCTTAAGGGGGGAATATTGTAATGACCCAAAGATTCATTAATGAAAATCTCTCTTGATCTAATTAAATGTCTCTTTATGTAAAATGTTTATATAAAATTTCAACTTTTTTGGTTTTATGTTAAGAATTTTGACCATTGCTAATATAGCCGTTGAATAGTGATCACATTATTAAATAAAATATAGGGCTTTAACAAATCCAATTTACTCAGACAAAAGAAGTGATAGCCTCATCAAATAGAATTGCTCCATAACAAGCCCATTTGTTGGGGATCAGAAAAGAGGTGGCATCTTTGGGCTTAACTCATGACCAAGCCCAAGCTGAGCTTCATCATGTAAAGCTCGAACGGGGCCGTCTAGGGGAAAAGTGGAAGTTGATAGAAATTACCACTCAAGCGATGTTATCCGAGCCACCCAAAGAGTCTGTCACCATCACACACCTTACACTATGGTCTTATGCGGTTGTTTTAAGGGGTTATGTAACAAGTATCTAGTAATATGTCATGTATATTATTTTTTATATATAATAATAAATATACCATTTTTTTCATTCTTGTAAATAGTTTTTTTAAAGCACAAATAGTAATTTTAGTTAATATTCAGCTAAGAAATCTATTTTGATGAATTAATGGATTTTTGAATTAAATAATATTTTAATAAAATAATAATAATATTATTAAAGTAACTTTTATTAAATATAAATGATCTTATAATTTTATGAATGAAATTGTAATTTTTATTAAGGTTTAAAAGCTATTTTTGTCAAAACCCGTGAATTTTTGATAAATGTCGATTTTTATTTTAAAAGTGAAAATTAACATATTTAGAAAATTATTTAGATAAAATAAATCTTATTTATAGAATTATTATGTCAAAATTATCCAACAGTGAAGTTTTTATAATTTTCTGAGACAGTCAAATTTTTGGGTAAAAATCAAACACCGTTTAAATATATAATGTGTTTTATGACATCATGATGACCCAATAGTGATGTAATAAAATACTATAAGCTTTATGTTCGGCCAATATATGTTGTAACATTAAAATAATGTGATTTTTGATTTGTTTTACTTATTTTACAAAGCATTAATGGACCCCTCAAGACTTATTAAACATCTTGTCTTTTTAAATTATTTTTCATGGGAGTGTGACTCTCTTCCACATAAGCAAACCCATTATTTCAAGAATTTCGGAATTTGGACTTATAAAATATTTTTTTCCTCTTCCATTTTCCAAAAACCATGGGAAAAAACATGAGTTGATTTTTGGTTTGGATTATTTTAATGTAAGGTGTCCCAAACCTAAATAATAAAGAATTCACTCACCTTTCCTACATAAACCCACCCAAGCTCCCACTTCCTCCTCACTCAAAGCCTTTGGAGTTCGTCCAAACTCTGCCCTACTCTATCTAGAATCCTCACAAGGTTCCCCAAGCTCCCAATAAGCCTCCCTCAAGCCTCTCTCAATCCTTTGGAAGCACTCTTCCATGTAAGGGTTTTTCTCCCTTTCACTTTTTTTGTCCAATTTACTTAATATTGTTATGAAATTTTAATTTCAATTATAAATGCTTGGGTATGGTTTCTCACCTCCTCCATAATTACCTATTACTGTTTTAATTATGGGATACCCATTTCTATGTCATTAAATGCCTCCCATGTACACCCGTTACTATACCGAAATTCTGAAAGGAACTTCTCTCTCTTCATTTACATTCAAGCAATAACTTTGTATCACGAATTTAAATTCCATTACAATTGTTTGTACATGTATCTATAGGACCCCCTTCCATTAAATTTAATGTAAATATGATGAGACACCCCTTTCTTTCTCATCAACCATTTTTATGAATTCTTATGTAACGTCGTTACGCTTCCGAAATTGTACTGATTTTCTAAGCCAATGCCATTGTGTAGTGAATACCATGCTCATTTATCCATAAAGGGTATTAAAATTTAAAAACATTTACTTATTGATTATAAAGTTTCATGTATTAATTACACATTCATTTATTGTGTAATAAATTATTATGTT
This sequence comes from Viscum album, assembly GCA_963277665.1. NCBI lineage: Eukaryota > Viridiplantae > Streptophyta > Magnoliopsida > Santalales > Viscaceae > Viscum > Viscum album. The sequence continues at coordinate 1,457,372,225 of OY728131.1, read as the reverse complement.
TAATGAATCCATGTTTTATGATCCATGTGGCACACTTATGCATGAAATGAATGTTTAAGAAGGGTGCGCCCTTATAGTGCTCCAATGCATTGGGTAAATTATAATATCATGATACGTCATGTGAAATTAGTGTTGAATAATGATAAATCAAGTGAAATGAGGGTTTATTCATGCTTCATGTGCAATGAGGATTTACTCATGCTCCATGTGCAATGAGCCTTGGCTCATGCTAATTCCATGTTAAGTGTTGTTGCCACATTTCCATGTTATGATTATCATGATTTATCATGCCTTTATGTTATATTTATCTTATGATATATTGATATGAATATTGTCTAACATGTATTGCACTCCTCATGTATTCCATGTTTATTCCCTTACTGGGCTTTATAGCTCACCCCTTTTCTTATTCATGTCTTCAGGTTATCCCATGCAATGCTAAGTACGAGGGAATTTAGTGGTCATGTAAAGGAAATTTTCAATAAAGATGTTGTATTTCATGTTATAAGTTGTTATGTAATTATCATAATCCCCAAAAAAGTAGACCTATTGATCTTCCATGTTGTATCAAGTGAATAGTTTATGTAATAAATCATGTTTAAGTTTTTAATAAAAACAGGGTTGTCATAACAATAGGTTTGGTACCAAGTTCCAAATCAACCAACCATTGTAATTTCACATCCTATTCACAAGGAATAATTCATTGTCCTCACTATCAAGCACCTAGCCATAGACCCACATGACCTGACATCATAAGGAATGTATATTATATCACACACTAGTAGTTAAATATTTCATGTGTGTCCTACGTTCCTGATATGATGAATGATATGCCACTTTCCTCTATAGGCCAAGAATCAAAATAAAATCACTAGACTCTTGAAAATAAGAAAAGATATAGATATCCATCATAAATCAAAAAATTTAAACCACATGTGCATCACCCAAGGGTAAAATTAGATACAAATATAACTACACAAATTAGAATAGAATCAGCATTCAATGGAAACTTTGAATTTCTACTAGAATAGGTGTTCATGATGCACCAGCATTATAATAGCTCTAAACCCACACTCCCAGACCCTGTTATGTAATTCATAACATTAAATTTCTAGCTATGATGAAAATAATTGTGAAAAAATTATTTCCATCAAATAATTACCACCTGAAATAGAAAATTTGGATCAATTACATTATGGTGGACCTTTTAGTTCTAGAGTTTTAGAGAATTAGGAAAAAAATACAATATATAAAATTCACATGATTTTAAATGATCATTTCATCCACTTAACCCAGAATTCCATTATCACATTAATACATCATCATAATACATATGAAATCCCTTCTAGACATAACTCATTCAATATAATTTCTATAAAAACTAGGGAAAATAAAACCTAATAAGGGTGATCTCAAATACTTAGTAAGGGTAAAAATAACCATTAACAATTGAATTTTATAAATGATAATAAGAAGAGCATAAGTGTATGATGGCATAATAAAATTGAATTAGAAAATCATAAAGGAACACATTAAAATCAATACTTGAATCATAAAATATATAAACATGACATATTCAATATTCAATAGAAATAATAATCATGATCCCTGTAATATCACTCTCATTTATGAAAAACATTATAAACTCATAATAAGCAATTGAAACTATTTTTGTTAACTTGAAGAATTAATTTCATAAACCCTTTCAAAACCCATTCAAAACCATTTTAATTATAATTACCATATAGATGACATCCAATATTTTCAGAAACCAATTTATTAGAGATCTATAATGTGGATCACCCTTTATATAAGATGTAATCTACTCACCCATTTTGTAAAATTCTCAAGTACCATATCAAGAATAAAACACTTTTATTATAAAAATCATATAATCAATCACAATTCATTTATCAATAGATAAACCATTATAAACTAAATGGGTTTAATGTCAATATATTTGAAAAATGATTAATCAGGGAAAATTAAATGGGTTCCATAAAAGTATCTTTCAAATAAGGGTATCTCATGGAAAATAAATGGGTTCCAAAGAAATCTATTTGAAACCAGGTTATCTCATGGAAAAGAAACAGATATGATAAAAATATCTTAGAAAAATGATTCACCCATAGAAAAGAAATGGGTTTCATAACAATCTCTTCGAAACATGGTTATCCCGTCGAAAATAAATTGGCTTGTTGACAATCTCTTTGAGACATGATTAACCTATGGAAAAGAAATGGGTTCCATAAAAATATTTTGAAACATGGTTAACACATGGAAAAGAAAATATCTCATCAAAAATATCTTAGATACATGATTAAACCATGGGAAATAATTTGGTTATAATATAATCTCTTTGAAACACGATTAACACATGGAAAATAAATGAGTTCAACCAAAATATCTTTGAAACATTATTAACCAATGGAAAAGAAATGAGTTTCATAACAATTTATTGAGAACATGATTTAATAATTTAAAATAAATGGTTTAAATAGAAATATATATGAAACATGATTAACCCACATAAATGAAATGGATTCCATAACAATCTCATTAAAACATGATTAACCATGGAAAATGAATGGGTTTGTTACAATCTTTTTGAAACAATCATAATCCATCTAGAGAAAGAATTAGTATGGTATCAATAAAACTATACCCAGTGGAGGATAAGTAACAAAAAGGGTTGTTAACATTTATTAATGGAAATTACCTTAAAATATCATTAAAACAATCTTGCATAAAATAGTCTTTAAACATTTAATGTGTACCATACCACATTGAAATGTTTTAATAATAATCCCCATGAAGGAATTACATTAAAATAAAACCTAGAATATCATGAAAATAAAAATATTAATGATATTACATGTCAAATTAGTATTATATACACCTAATAAAATAAGATAGGTGTATAACATAACATAAATCTCAATGAAGGAAAATTAAAACAAAAATCCATTACCACTTAGGTAAGTTTGCAACCATAAACCCCAGGAAATAGAGATCATCAAATGGATATGTAAATACCTATAAATTAATTTATGAAAATTAAAATATAACTTCATGGGAATTATATAACCCACATAACAAAAATAAGGGGTGAATATGGTATAAGTCTCACATAAATCAAAGTGCGTCTACAAATCTCCTTACAACTATGGTAATATATGAATGCGAAACTCCAAAAGTAAAAATCATCAAATGAAACATTCAAATACCGTGAAGTTAAATAATTCATGATATATTATATAAAAATAGGTCATAGATACAACATAAACAAATAGGTGGTGAATATGACATTTATCTCATAGATATAAAAAGTGAGATGAAAATCCATTACAAAGATCATATCATTGGAGTGAGAACACATAAATGAAATAATTATATATGAAAAATTTAAATCCACAAAATAATATTTGAAATATAGTATGAAAAAATAATAGGTCTTTTCACACCTATTAATGGAATATCATGATAAATTATATATAAGTTTAACCCATTGAATGAGAATTGAGTTAATAAATACCTTAACATGAGCCCGATTTTTAATTATTGTACTGTATTATAACACCGCCAATATTTTGTGAAATATATTTTTTGAATTAATTTAATATGTTTGGTAATTTTTATTTCAGAAAATAATGAATATATATTTTGTTATATGAAGAAAACATTGATTGGATAGCATTATATGAAACAACATGTCGAGATTGCGTTACACACAACACTTGGATTAGCTTGCCGTATACGCAACATTATGATTGGCTTTCCATACACACACCACCGAGTTATTTTTTTAGCTTCCATTACACTCAAGGCAATGTTTTACCAAAAAATGTTATATTATTAAAATATTATTATCTAATATAATAAGATATAACCTAGTTATTAAATTAGCATTTATGAATAGAATTATCAAACTGAAACGAAAATATATACCAATTGATTATAAAGGAAATAATTTTATGCTCCCAAGGTCAATTTTTCTTAATAAATTAAATTATATAAAATTAGTGAATGATATTAGTGAAATATATATTTTATATATTCAATAAAATATTTTTGATTATTATACAATATATTTTATAGGCACAATATAATAACAAACCAAATATTACGCATAAAACTCTATACTTTTCAAAAGGGTAATTTTGCTGTCATTTAATGGTGAAACCATTTTAAATATAATTCTTGACACTTTAATATTTTTATGAAAAAATAAACATCTTATTTGAATGTGAGATATAAAAATTTAGTTTGGTTGATTTTTTGTTATTTTTCTAATAAGTTTCATGTTTTGATGAATAATGAAAATAATGAATTTTAACTAAAAACAGATTATTAATCAAAATAATTTATAGTTTTTAATTATCTATTTTATTTGATTTAAATTATTATTAAATCTAATTTTTACTATTTTATACAATTTAGGTCATTTTAGTCAATTTCACATTAAAATTGGATATAAAAATTACAATCTTTTGAACGTGTTCACTTTAAAATCATGATTTATCATTCCATCAATGAGATTAATTTTAGATTAATTTTAGAAATTTCGGTGTTTTGAATTATTAAAAATGGATTTAATATTTTAAATTAGAAGGCCCAAATTAATTAAATATTTTCTTTTTATTTTTGGACAATATGAATAGTATTTTGTTTAATTTTATTAGCAAGGTTAAGAGTAAATCAAATAATTAAGGGTGAAAATAATATTATAAATATTATAAAATTACCCTAACACTTGACCAAATGTTTTTTAATGAATTTAATTCTACCCTTAATAGATAAAGATCAAAATTGAATAATTTAATGGATAATTGTCCATGAAAATGACATAAATATTAATAAACTCAAAGAGAGTAAAAAATGTCACTCTAACTTTTAATATCAATAATATTTTAATATGGAGTTAAATAGAATGTATTTTCAAATATATCTATTAAAATTAAATATAAAATGTTTATATATATCATATATATTTATTTTTAATTTTTAGAGAGGAAATAATTATCATAGATAATTACAAAATGATGGTGCAATAATTTTTCAATTAATGAAACAATCAATTAAATGATATTAGAAATATTAAAAGAAATATAATTTGACTTAATTAAGGTGATACACCAATTTTTTATGTGAATATGAAATTTTAGGGTTTTATTAAGGGAATTAATTTTAATTTATCTTTCCATATTGATTTTCATAATGTCAATGTTATGAATAGTGTCTAAATAGATACTAATTGTATTTTATGAAACTGATATTTTATCAAATTATTAAAATATCATTAAAATATTAAATAAGTAAAAGAGGAATATATATGGTCCTAAATATCTTAAAATTTTCATTTATATCCCAATTGATAGTTTATTTAAAAATTATATCATTTTAATATTAAAAATGTTTTTATAATAGTAAAAATTAAAATGAATTAACTATGGGTTAATCAAAATGATAAGGTTTAAAATAATATCAAAACATGTATAAAATATATTGGTTAAGGATATTAAAACCTTATCATATATGTTATTCTAATAAATGCAATTTTTAATGTAATTGGTTTTAGATTTATTTTATTCTAAATTAATCTTTTGAGAAATTCCAAAAGTTCCCCTCTCAAATCTTATAAAATAGATCCTCTCATTATATTCTATTCAAAATTTAGAACTTATTTGATTTAACCAACATCTATCTAAATATCCTCCCAAAAACCCTGCCTTTATCTTATATGACTTAATTTGGTCATAAATCCATCAAAAGAATATACCCAATGAAAAGGAGGTTTGATCGAATATGAATAGAGTCAAGACATAAGGTAAGATAATTTCATCTCACTTTTTATTTAAGTTAGATACATGCGATATTCACCACTAGATTATTTTTTTAGTGTATATAATAAACAATGACATGTTATAAGAATAGTTTCTTTTATTTAATGATATTAAAATATTTAATTGATGATATTATTTCACAGGGTTCATGATTCAAAAGTTACTCAAGTAGTAACATATTTTTTGCCTCACTTTTATTCATGTGGGGAACATGCCTTATATACTTATCAATTATTTTTTTATGGTGTATATACTAACCATGAATTTATTTAATGTTTCTTATTCATAAAATTTATTTGTATGTTCATATCCATTTTATGATCTCTCTTTCATGGGATTCACAATTCAATAGTAATCAAATCAGGAAGTTAATTTTTTCTCAATTTTCAATCTTCGAGATACATGTTAGATTATGAAACTATATTATTTAATGAGGTTTATATACTGAAATTTGAAATTTAATATCATTAATATACTTATTTTCATGATGTTATAACTTTCATGTAATTTTATTCTCTCTTCGGTCAGAAATCTGTGTTCCTTGAAAACATTTTTTTGCTAAAAATGTTTGAAAAGTGTTTTAAATGTTATATTAAGAATTTTAAATGAAAAGGATTTAAAATATGTTAAAAATAGTTTTAAAATAATAAATTATATAATTTAAATGTTAATTTCAATGAAAATGGTTTTCTAAGTGTGGTCTGATTTTAAAAGCATTTTTTCCGAATGAAAATGATATTTTCCTTAAGAATTATTTCAAGCGATCTTTCAAAATAATTTTCCATCTAAGACGATGTTATTTGATGTTGCTTATGTTTTAATAGGGATATGATAAAATTCTACCCTTATTATTATTTACATGATGTTTTTATTTTTATGATGGAATGGTACTTAGGAATTTTGTTTTTTTTTCTATGAGTTGTTTTACGGTGAAATGTTTATAAAACCAATTTTTTATGTGTTATGATAGGAATTATGTTCTTATGGAATAGATATTTATTATTTTAATTATATGATGAGTGGGATGTATATATTTCTATAAATAATTTGGTAAATATTTATATCTCATGAGATATTAATGATAATCAAGAGTACTGGCTTGATCCACTATGATATATGGGGAAACCTGATCCATTATGGTAAGATGGGGAAAGTCGATCCCTTACAAGGAATATACTGTGACTGGGGACAGTGGTGTGTCCTTCCTATTAGATGTATTATTTATAAAGTTCCCAGTTATGTTATGGAAATGTGCCTTAAATGTTAGGAAATTATATTACATGTTTATATGTCTTCCACGAATTCCTTGTAATATTATTATGTTATGATTTCATGATTTATTATCTTTATTTACTTATGATTCATGTATTGTGAACTGCCAATATTTATTCCATCATTAATGTTTATGATATTTGATATGTATGGTACAATGTTCTAATGTTATGATCTCATTCTCATACAATTATGCTCATGTTTATGCTTATGTACCTCCATTTGTACCCTTACTAATCATATGATATCACCATTATTATTATATTTTATTTTCCCTTGGTTGTAAAGAATGATTTTAGGATGGTTTACTAAAGGGAAAGATATTTTTGGGAAACATTGATGTTTTTTTTTCAGACTAGAAGTTTGTTTTCCAAGTTTCTAAAGGAAATAAACTAATACGGTGTTTGGGTGTCTTTTTTTTTAATATATTAAGGATTCTATAAAATTGATGAAATATACGTATATAGAAAGTGAGGGTCTATATAGTTAGTATTTGAGAAAAGGATTATTCATGCTTTGAAAATTTTGATTATAAAACTTTAGTGAGATCCATAGGGATATTTCTAATAATATTTCTTGGGACATCTCTATGGATAAGTCCATGTATAGGTCACAATCCCAAAGTTTTCATAATAATTATCAATAACCTAGGATTAGACCTAAGGTGTTATAGATTGAAATATTATAAATAATTTTCCTTGATTATGTGGTTCTAACACTATGATTTGTTTTCCCAAATAATTCTCTCTAGTTTTAATCAATGGCTGGAACCCAAAGGAGCCATGTTAATGATGGATAAAATGGGAAATGAAATGATTTTACTCTTTGATAAAACAGATGTTATGAGGGAAGGAATGAAAAATATTATTTCTATGCTCACACAACTTTCTCATGTTATGAATCATGATGGTATCCCAAATGAGAAAAGGAGGGCACAACATTCTGTTAATTCCTTCATAAGGCAGTTTCCAGCTTTTTTTAATAGGGTCTTCGGATTCACTAGTTGTTTAGTAATGGATAAATAACATTAAAGAGATATTTTTGATTGTCCAATGTTTAGAATATGATAATTTCATTTTGGTTGTCTATCATTGGGAAAATTTAATATATAAATGGTGTAATTTTATTAATAATATGTAGAAATGGGATAAAATTGAATCCATGGGATGGGAAGATTTCAAGAACATAATTTTCAATAAGTAATTTCCTCATATTCATCATATGAAATTAGAAAAGTAATTCCTTGAGTTAAATTAAAAGTATAATGAATCTTTTGGTAAAAATGAAGAAAATTTTACAATACTTGCAAGGTAAAATTATGGAATTATTATCAAACCTGAAAATAAGGATGATAAATTTATTAGTGGCTTAAAATAATGTCTTCAAATGGTGTTAGATATAAGGGAAATTAGTAGTTATGAACAAATTGTCCGATGTGCCATCAATGTTGAAATTAAGGTATGAGTTACGTATCAATATCATGGTTTTGATAAGAAATTGAATATGGAGTTTAAAGGAAAATACAAAAACCATATAGAAAATAAGATGAGTTATCTTTTATTTTAAAATTGTGAGTAGAAGCATAGTGGGGATTGTTTTAAGGGGATTGGTAAATGATTCAAGTGTATAAAGTTAGTTCATCTAGAATGTAAATATAAAAGTAATGAGAATATATTAACTAGTTATTTTAATAGAGATAATATACACAAAATGAACACCAAAAACTTCAATACATAAAGTGTAAGAAAATTGGGAATTATGCTAACCAATTTCAAAATCCAAGGACCAATGATGATGACTAACATTGGAAACCTCTTAAATCCAAAGAAAAAGATAAATATAATGAGGTCACAATTGGAGATATGTAGTTTGACAACAAATTGGTGGAATGATTGAGTATTTATGTAATGAAATTTAATAATAATGTGGCAGAAGTGATTTTATTGTTTTATAGAATAATAAAATATCTTTGTATTGGTCCACTGTAGTTTTCCCATAAGTATTAAAGAGTATATACTGAATGGTACTAATAACCATGAAAAGTTATTGAGGTAATAAGGTGATATTTTTTGAAAACACCTTATTAAGGGAAGGATAACCCTTAATATGTGCATAATGCTGAGATACCGCTATTTGGATAATGATATGTTGGACATGAATAAGTAAATTGGACAATACTGATTTCCTTGGAACAATTAATTGTATGTTAAAAATTGGTTTAAGCTCTCATGGATGAAGTTTACAAGTTTTACGACTTCAATAATATATCCAATAAACATTAGAATAAAGGAAAAAGCATGTTTTAAATAATGATTTATAAAAATGTAGGTTATTGATATGTTTTAGAAGAATACTTGATAAAGGTATTCACACATTTGGTATGTGAAAACCAAGAACTAATTTTTGATATATGGGGGATAAATTATAATCTGATTTAGTATACTTCAATATAATTATTTAGACTTTCATATTTATGAAGGGTTATAATGTTAACCAATTGTGGAATAGTTTAAGTTATACTTTAGTTGAGATTTTTAGAGATTAAAGTATTACTAACCATATAGGTATTTATGAATATTGGATAACTTGTGCAAACCATTTTTTATGATAAATACATATTGAGTGACCTATCATTCTATTTTTGGATCTCATGATATTTTAACACATTGAGAATGAAAAATTCAACTTCATTTATTGGAATAATATATGAAGTGTAAATTGATCAAGGCACAAAAAATGGAGAGTTTTTTTGAAATAATTTAAGTATATCTTCTCATGGAAATTCTTCAACTTTAGGAAAATTGTATTGAAATAAATTTTATTCTGTAATCATAATTTTTGATGATATCAATGTCCTTCTTCAAGCCTATTTTGGTTATGGATTTTTTATTGTTGAATTTCTCATAACCATGTTCTCTATTACTCTCCATCACAACATGATAGTTAGTTTCCTCTTGTATTTCCATGTTTACACTTTCCACTTATGTTCTTTTATGTGGAAAGATAGTTATGAGTTACTTTGGGTAACAATTATGTTTATATAATTCTTTTTTAAAATGAAGTTTTAGTATTCATTTTTACAATGTGGTTTTCTATGAAAGGAACATTAAATTATTAACCCTTTGATAACTGAGATCACTTTAGTGGGAGAAATTAATTTTAAGGTGGGTAGAATTTTACACACTGATATTTTCTAAAATATATATTTTTATAATCAATTTAATCTTTTTTATATTTTTGATTTCCCAAAATACTAAATATAGATTTTGTTATATGAAAAACAATATTATAGGATGGAGTTATACCCAAAACAAAGTTAATATTACACTACATGTAACACTTGAATTAGGTTGTGGTATACACAACACCCTGCTTGGATTTTTTTACAAACAATACCAAGTTCTTTTAATATCTTTCATTAAACACAATATTGAGTTTTACAGAACAATATTATATTATTAAAATATTATTATCTAATATAATAAGATATAACCTACCTGTAAAATAAATGGTTATGAATGGTATTATCTAAATTATGAAAATAAAAATATTATAATATTAATTCATTGGTTACCAATTAATTAGAAATGAAAATATATACCAATTGATTGTAAAGGAAACAGTTTTATACCCCCAAAGTCATTTTGTCTTAATAAATTGAATTAATTAAAATTAGTGAATAATATTAATGAAATGTGTATGTTATATATTCAATAAAATATTTATGATATTCATCCAATATATTTTATAGGTATAATATATGAAAAAATAAAATTTTATCTTCTTTTGCATTATGTCATCAGCATAGGTCCGATATTAGAAACCATTTTTCTGAGCTTTACCATGGCTTCCCCAATGTGTCGCCCTTTGCTTTATCTCCTTGAAATTCATTTGCCTCAAATTTACTCCACTCATGAATTTATCAAGTGTTGGTCGGATTTATCCCTCTATCCTCAGCTTCTTAATCTTTTCATGGTTGTTGTAGAGGAATTGATATTAATAATTTGGTCTTCTCGTAATAAGTGGATTCATGAACAGATCATGTTTTTACCCCAAACTGATTTTACTAAAATAGATTTTGCAATTATAGGATCAAAATTTATTCAAAAGGGGTTCTTTACAAATTCAATTCATGTCTTTTTAGTTTTTAGGAGACTTAGAATTTGTGGTAACTTTCATCCTCCTTATGACATGCTTGTTGTTTTTTGTAATTCTTCTTTTTTTGGCTGGATCAAAATGAACACTGATGTATCATCATGTGGTAATCCTGGTACTTCGGGATATAGTGTGATCTTTTGTGATCATCATGGTGATGCCTTGGTTTGTATCTATGGAATCTGTGACTTTTCCTCTTATCTTGAGGATAAAAGTTTGGGTGTTATCAATGCCATTAAGTGTGCTAGAAGCTTTGGTTGGAACAATCATTGGCTGGAATGCGATTCTTCTATCATTGTTCAATACATTAGAGTAGGATATATGAATATCTTATTGAGGTTAAATTCTTGATGGATTATTTTCCTGGATTATCTCTCATCCATTTATTATATTGTTACTCATGTTTATAGAATGGCCAACTCACCTGCCGATGGTCTTGCCAACAAAGGAGCTAACAACGAGGAGTTTGTGTGGTCTAATCCGGATCCTGAGGGTCTTCTTCATCTTATGTAGAGGGATAAGTGTAAATTTACTATCATTAGATTATTTTCATTGGTTTTTTTGGATAATATAGAGTCTTTCTCTTCTATGAAATACCTCATCTTCTTTAATAAAAAAAATATAATTTTACACATAAAACCCTGTATTTTTCAAAAGGCTTTTTTACATCTTTTTAATAAAGATCCATTTTTAAATTTAATGTTTGAATATTTTAGAATGTTTTTATGAAAGTAGAAAATTATTCTTCGAAAAAGGGAAATCGAAATTTTATTCGATTGATTTTTTGGAATTTTGTTGATAAGTTCTATGTTTTGATGAATAGGGAAAAATACTAAATTTTAATTGAAAACAGATTTTTCATCAAAATAATTTATAGAATTTTATTATATATTTTATTGGTTTTATAGTATCATTAGATAATATTTTTTAAATTTAATCCAATTTATGTTATTTAGATAAATTTCAAATTGATGTTATACATAAAGACATGTCAATCTTTTGGTCTTCTTCACTTTGAAAACTCATTTTCTCATTCCATCAATGAGATTAATTTTAAATAAATTTGTGAAATTTTGGAATTTTGAATTATGAAAAATGTATTATATATTTTTAATAATAATTTCCAAATATAGTAAATATTCCCATTTTATTTTTGGACATTATGAATAGTAGATTTAGTAATTTTTATTACCACGGTTAAGGGTAATTCTGGTAATTAAGGGTGGAAATAATATTATAAATATTATTAAACAACCATAAAATTTTCCCAAATGTTATTGTATAAATTTAATTCCCCCCTTAACACATAACTATCATAATTAAATAATTTAATGGACAATTTTCTATCAAAATGACTTAAAATATTATTAAATTGAAAGAGAGTGACAAAATGTCACACTCTTACTTTAATTATCTATAATATATTCAATATGGGGTTAAATATAAGATATTATAGACTATATATATTTATATGAAATAAAAATGTTCATAAACATTATAAAAGTTTATTTTTAATTTTTTATGATGAAATAATTGTCATAAATGATTACAAAATAATGATGTAATAACTATTCTATTAATGAAACAATCAATTAAATGATATTAGAAATGATAAAATAAATACAATTTGACTTAATTAAAGATATAAATTAATTTTAAGTGTGAATATAAAATTTTGGGGGAGTATTATGTTAACTAGTTTGAAGTAATATTGCTGAATTGATTTTATTAAAGTCAAGGGTTTTAATAGAGTCAAATTTTACATTTATGAATTTTTATGAAAATAATATTTTATAGAATTATTTAAAAATAATAAAAGTATTAAATAATGAGAAACCAATTATATATGGTCAAAAAAATCATAATTTTTCCATTTATCGCACAATTTATTGTTTATATGTAAAAATTAAGTCAACTTAATATTAAAAACATTATTACCATTGTTAAAATTGAAATGGATTAACTATAGTTTAATAAAAATGATAAGGTTTAAAATAATTTCAAAACATATGTAAAAAATATTGGTCAATGATATTATAACCTTATCTTATCTTTAACTCTAATAAATTTCATATTTGAGGTATTTGGACTGAAATTTATTTTATTATAAATTAATATTTTGAGAAATTTTAAATGTTCCCCTCTCCTCTCTTATAAATGTGAACCTCTCCTCTTCTCTTCACACATTATAAACTATTTTTTCAAAAATAATATATATAAATATAATCCCAAAATAACTAAAATAATCCTATAAGACATAATTTTTTTATAAATCAAACCAATGTATTCATTTTTTGAAAATAAAAAGGAGATACCCAAAGAAGAGAAAGTTGGAATAAATACAAAGAGAGTGAAGACATATGGTAAGGAAATTTCATCTCACTTTTTACTTAGTGAGATACATGACATAGTCACCAGTCTCTTATTATTTCTTGTGTATAATGACCTATGACATGTTATATCATTAATTTTCTTTAATTAATGATATTCAATGCTTTAATTGATGTTTTTCTTTCAGGGGTTCACAATTATAAAATTACTCAAGTAGTAATGAATTTTCATCTCACTTTTATTATATGGGACATATTCATTATACACTACTCATTTATTTCATTTGGTGTATATAATTCCCATTAATGTTTTTTATAATTCATATTCTGAAAATTTATGTGGATGTTCATATCTATTTGATGATCTCTCTTTCATGGGACTTGCAATTTAAAAGTTATTAAATAAGTAAGGTAAATTTATCTCAATTTGGATTACTTAAGAAACATGTTATATTATGAAACTATATTATTTTAATAGGTGTATATAATTCCATTTTACTTATTATATGATGAATCTACTTCTTTTCTTGATATTATCAGTTTCATGTAATTTTATTCTCTATTCAGTCATAAATCCTTATTCCTTAAAAACAATGTTTTCTAAAAATGTTTGAAATGTGTTTTAAATGATATATTATGAATTTCCATGTAAATATATTTAAAATTTGTTAAAAATAGTTTTCAAAGATTCCTTTATATATTTTTAAAGTTATCTTCAATGAAAATATTTTTCTAATTATGGTTTGATTAAAAATAATTTTTCTAAATGAAAATGATATTTCCTCAAAAATTATTTCAAGTGAAATTTTAAAATTATATTCCATATAAGACAATGTTATTTGATGTTAATTATGTTTTAATGGGGATATGATCCAATGATACCATTCTTACTATTTATTTTAATGGATTATGTTTATGATGGAATTATACTTATGAAATTGTTTTCTTCTCCACGAGTAGTGTTATGATAAAATGATTATGAAAAATAATTTATATGGGTTATGATATGATTAATATTCTCGTGAAAAAACATATTTATGGTTTTCAATATGTTATGTGTGGGACCTATATTTATCTCCAATGAAATGGTTTAATTTTCTTATATCATGAGATAGTTATGGGAATCAATTCGATGAGCTTGATCTATTATAGTGGATGGGGAAACCCGATCAATTATGAAAAGATGGGGAAACCTAATACCTTATAAGGAGATGATTGTGAGTGGGTATAGTTGTGTGTCATTTATATTAGGTGTATTCCCCTATAAGTAACCTATCTTATTTTCAATTCACCTTAACATATAAGAAATTATATTACATATTTATGTGTATGACACAAATTCCATGTCATATTCTTATGTTATGCTCTCATGGATTATGCTATTGATTTACGTATTATTCATGTATTATTAACTACCAATATTTATTACATGATTCATTATTATGATATTATATATATATGTTATGATGTTCTAATGTTATTATTACATTCTTGTACCCTTATTATCATGTTCATGCTTATTTACTTCCCTTTTTACCCTTACTGAGCATATGATCTCACCCTTTTTAATATGTTTTTCCCTTGGTTATAAATAAGGGTTTTAGGTATGGGTACTAAAGGGGAAGATATTTGTTGGAAACATTGAAGATATTTCTATATAATATTATTTTTTGTTCCAAGTCTCCAACGAAACTAAACTAATACGGTCTTTAGGCATCTATTTGGGTAATTCAAAATGTATTCTGAAAAAATAAGGAAATGTTAATGTATGAAAATTGTGGGTTTCTATATCAATATTCTTAAATAATAAAGTTAGGTTAATTAATTAAATGAATAAAAACCTTTAAAAATTTTATTATTAATTTTATTTCACTTATAAACAAGTTGTATACAATTAATTAATTAATATCAACTAAATCATATCTTTTGACCACATTCAACATATGTGTGAAAAATGACTTTGATAGGTCAATTGTGGCCAATGATGACATTTTTTAAACATATATAGAATAATAAAAATGAAATAATGATCTCATTTTTACATCAATTTTACTTTTATAATCATTTATTAAATATGGATATGAAAAATGAACCAATGTTTTGATCATGGAGACGGTAAGTTGTACGTACACAAGAGTGACATTTCCATTTTCCAATGATCATTATGGAAATAAGGTAAGTAATTTTTATCATTATAGAGTGACCATTATATAATATATACTGTATTATTTTACTATATAAACCTGTATATATAATTATAGTGATGTGATGATGAAAAAGGAATAATCACATTGCTTTGAGGAGACGGTAATCCACACGTCCATGAACGTTGTTATCACTCTTTCTGTGTGTGAAATGGAGAGACAAAAATAATATATTATATGTACAGATAGGTAATAATTTAATTAGTATAAAAAATATATCGTTTATGTCATTTTTTTATTAAACCCATCCTTAATAAATTCCATGTAATGTGTAAACGTATAACATTGATTTGAGGAGGCAGTAGTCCACAGTTCCATAAATGATGTTATCGTATTCTCAAAAAACTGGAAAGAATGAAGGTGTGTGTTTTATAAAATTAAAATAAGTATTAAGAAATCCTAAACATCCTATATATCCTATAAAAACAATATTTCAATAATAATTCCCAACCATGAGAGGTGGTAAAGGAAACAAAATTCATCATTTCGTGAGGGGGTAGTCTGTCCTACACAAAAACATTGATTTCGTTACCCAATTGAGAGATGTGTGTGTAGGTGGTAACACCAGAAGAATTTAAAATTGTTTTCTCTTTAAATAAATATATTATATTCTATACATTTTAATTCACTCAATAATGAGTTATCTTGTGTCACACGTAAGAGGGACTTTCTTCAATAGCTTTCTATATACGCAAGACCGAGTTTTACTGAACAACAATTTATCATCCAAATATTATTATATAATTAGATACAAACTAGATGTTAAGTTGAATTTTATGAATAATATTAAATAAATTATGTAAAAATATGGTTTAATTCATTTGATACAAATTAATTAGTAATTAATATATCAACCCACTGAACATATAAGAAATGTTTTTATAAAGAACTATTTTTATGCTCACAATGTAATTTTATCCTAATAAACTAATTAATATTAGTGAATGATATTAATCAAATATATATATATTATATATTCAATAAAATATTTTTTATATTCGTCCAATATATTTTATATGCATAAGATAAGAATAAACCCAGTATTAAACAAAAAAACGTATATTTTTATAAATGCATTTTTACCACCTTTAAATGGGGAACCTATTTTAAATCAATTATTTTAATCTTTTATATATTATATTTGAGAAAAAAATTATTATTTGAAATAGGAATATAAAAATTTACATTTTTTGAATTTTTTTTGTTTTTTAGATAAGATTCATGTTTTGATAAATAGTGAAAATACTAAATTTTTATTTAAAACAACTTTTTCATAAATATAATTTATAGTGATAAATTATGATTTTTATTTGTTTTAAATTTTAAATAGATTTTATTTTTATCATTTAATTAATTTAGGTCCTTAGAATCAATTTTATTTTCAAATTAGATATAAAAATGTTTCAATCTTTTGCATGATTAGACTTAATAAACCGTTTTCTCACCCAATTAATGGGATTAATTTTAAATTAATTACTGCAACTTCTATGTTTTTAATTTTTTAAAAATGGATTAAATATTTAGAATCATTGGTAAAAATTATGTAAATAGTAATCTTTTATTTTTGGGCATATGAATAGAAACTTTAGTAAATTTTTATTATGCACACTTAAAGGTGAATCAGGAAAGTAAATGTAACGATTATATTATAATATTATAAAATTACCCTAACACTTGTCCTAATTTCATTGTATGATTTTATTTTGACCAAAATAAACCCTAGGATGAAATTATATGCATTTTAAACCACATTTTTTAGATTATGAAATTTATTATATTTTATTTAAAGAAAAGTTAAAGATGTCATACTCAAATTTTAATAATTATACCATTTCTAATATAGGGTTATACATAAGAAAAAATTGATAATAAATATTCATTTTCAAGATAATAAATTTATATCAATCATTATAATTTATTTTTATATTTAGAGAATAAATAACTTAATTAAAGGCTTTCATAATAATGATGTAGTAATTATATAATTTATAGAAAATATAAAATAAGTGACATTAAAAATATTAAAATAAAAATAATTTCACAAAATTAATGACATACAAGAATTTTATAGATAAAATTTATGTATTATTGATATATTAAAGGTTTTCATTCAATGTTATCATGTTTTGAGTATATTTGTTAAAAGACAAATATTGAATAGTACCAAAATCGACAGAAATGATACTTTAAAAATTAATAATATTTTACTAAATGATATAAAATTCCTAAAAATATAAAATTCATCAAAATTACTATAATAAGGTTAAATATATCATTAATGAACCATTTTTAGTTATTTAGGAATTTTTAATTAACTATATTGATCGTAAATGGTAAAAATTCAAGTTGTCACGATATGAGTTAAATAGTATAACTACGAGATAAATCCAAAAGATAAGATTAATATTTTGACCTAAACATGTATAAAAATAATTTTTTAGAGTATTTAGACCCATACACATATTATATTCAAAATAACTCACATTTGATATATATTAAGTCAAAAATAAATTTATATTATTTTGGTATTTTAAAGGATTCCAAGAGTGCTCCTCCCCTCATGAAATGGAACCTCATCCCTCACTTCCTGAAACCACTTTGAGCATTCTAGACCAACCAAACCATACCAATTTCCATTATAAACTTCCATATCCACATATTATAAGTTCCGGTATTTTAAAAACACCAACTATAGTGTCCCTAATAGAAGATCCAAAGGAGGTTCGCTAAAGAAGAGGTAATCATCTTTACTAACTCCTTAAAAATTATTTATTCTTCTACTTCCTATTAAAATATTGTTTACATTGTTAAATAATAAAACCAGTATCATATATATTCTATTATTTTATTATGATTATGGGACAACCATATTGATCATTGTATCCATATTATGAAAAACAATATCACCATACACGCGTACGTATGACTTACCATCACTATGTTGTGGTGTAATTTGTTTTTCATAGCTACTTTATTTGGAAGAGTATAATGATGAATATAATGGATCTATGTAATAAAAATTTAATTATATTAATTCTGTATAATTAAAATACCATCAAATTCATTACCACTTTAAAATTAATGGACTGATATCGTTTCTCGGGCCAGCGTACGATATACTGTCTCCATGGAATGATGAGATTCATTATCCACATTAACCATTCAATAATGATTATAAAAATATATATGATGAGTGTATATAATATTTATGAACTAAATATCATTGAGAATGTGATAAAAACATATTCTATACATAAGAATCAAGAATTACATGTCAAAATGAACATAAGAAAATGAAACAGTTAACAACTGAAGTAATGGTAATAATGAAATATTATTAACAAAATTATATTATAGAATAACTTATCATATCATAAATATGTATACGGTTATATTATAATTGAATTAAATACTTTAACCATTATACAATAGTTTAATACACACTCAACTAATGAAAAGTACAAGGTAAGGGTTAATTTCGCAGTCTTATTTTTATTTAGGATTTTTTATACGTAAGTATTTACTAGGAAATGTTTATCATCCATGTAATTGTTTTTTAAAAATTTATTTTAAATATTCATAATTTCCTCTTACAATTTTATAAATACAATTATACCCAATTTTTTATTTTTATAAATTATTTTGAATGAAATATTTGGTCGTTTTTCTACTGAGGTACTTTATGACTTTTTTTGATAGTAAGAATATTTTATTACATATAAAACATGATAAATTTTTTTCCCTCATTATTCCATAAATTTTGAATATTCATTTACATTATTACAATCTTAGTTTCCAAATATTTTTTTTGTTTTCAGATTTATGGATTTTAAAAAATTTCAATGTATAAAGGGGAATTTATATAAATAAATTCTTAATGATTTGATTTGATTATTTTCATCAATCTAAACAGCATTTGTTAAAATTTATGATTCATTGAATTTGATTTATTATGATACAATCTACCATATTTTATGGAATGGTTTATGATATGTTTGACTATAGATGTGTAATTTTGATACTATTCTAGGATTATAGTTAATATATTAACATTCCGTATTCCATTTTTAATACAAATGTTTATGTTAGGTATGTTTAACTCTTTTCATATGAGGAATGAATTTGAATTAGTAAGTGATTTGTGGGGCCTTCTATATTCCCTCAATGCATCAGTAGGTCTCAGAAGAAAAATTTGTCACGAACCGAATCGGGTCGCCATCAACTCGACGCTTGACCCGGCCCGCGGCAAGGCCCGAAAGGGGTTCCTGATCCCCATGGGCTGGCACAAGTTCCCGGGTATCAAAATAAACTTTGGGAACGATTTACCTGAATGAACAAATATAAAGAAGGCAACCAAAGTAAACCAAACAAAAGTAAAGGTTACAGTCAAACGTGCACATAACCAAATAGGTTTTTGGTTCACAAGCATTAAAAACCCAAATAACACTAAAACAAGATGACCAAAAACCAACCTAAGAACTGTTGCCCGGTGTGAGGACACCGCCCCTAAGTCACCACCAAAACTCCACGTAGATAGTCCTGCTAACAACCTGAACCACTGCTCCCAAAAGCTGGACCCTTACCTGTATCAGAAGTAAACAAATCTACTTACACCCAAGGGTGTACGTAGGGTGTGAGAAATCGCCCAGCAGGATATCACCAAGAAAAGATTCCACACACGAATATCAAAAGACAATCTATTTGCAATGCTAAATAAAGAGAGAAAGAAGTGAAAAAGAAATGGTTTTCATAAAACGTTTTGAAGGAAAGACAGTTCAAGATAAACACATTAGGGTAATAACTCAAGTGACATATCACGTATCATTGTGCACGCAAAGTAACCGGTAGCACCAAAGGATGGGAAAGGCCCAAAAGGGGTACTAGAGCATGTGGGACCCTAGAACGTCGTGTCTCCGTGAAACGTGGCTTAGGCGGCCACGACCCTCAGATAACGTGGATTAGAAGGCCACAACCCTCAGAACACGTGGATTAGAAGGCCACGACCCTCAGATAGTATATGTTTAGTTAGTGTTGCAATCGTCAAACCTGCCAGTGAAATCGGGTCGGGTCATCTCTGGAACACTAGCTCACTAGTCCAAGTCTCCCCACCTAATACCCCGGCTTCCCTCCTTGTTTTCACCCAAAGATCAAAGTTCACATAACATTTCACATTAGCACTTAGATCCAAACGTGTCACCTGCACACTGATATCCTCTTTGAAAACCACACACACACCAAAACCTTTCTTTTTAGAAACTTAAACCACACTGCTTACACTTTAAATTAATCTAGACGCATAACTTAACGAAATAACTTTGTTAGTTAAGAAAACCACTAAGAAAAATTATTGAACAGTTTTCAAACATGTCGCAAAAATTTTTAAAGGTTAAAAAGTCACTCAAAGCCCCTTTATATAATAAAACATATTCTGACATGCCAAAACACAAACTGCATCATCCGCACTTCCTAACTCACACACTGCACAGTTTACAAATAATAATAAATAGCCAAAGTATGTTTTCACAATAAAAATGGACTTGAATCACATAAATATACTACTAGCAAATTAGATACACATTTAAAAAGTAATTAGAACTAATTTTTCAGCATGGAAACTAATTAGCAGGGTGATGAAAAAAAATTAAACCAAGACGCAAAAGATCGCTAGATGATAATTGAGTTTGGAATCACCTACCTCAAATAGGAATGGAAAAAGACACGGTGCAAACTCCCGTTGCGCCACGGTCGCACCGTACTGAGCCGTCAAAGAGGTCCTAAAAACAGCAGACTGTTAAATAGGTTCAATAATAATAACGTAAAAATAATAATGGTGATAACAATAACATAATAGTAATAATAACATAATATAATAATAATAATAGTATAATAATAACAATAATAATATAGAATAATTATAATATTAACATAATCATAATAACAATAATAATATAATATAATAATAATAATAGCATACCCATAATATAATAATAATAATAATATAAATTAGTAACATAATAATATTAACATAATAATAATAATAACAAAAATATAATAATAATAATAACATAATAATAATGTAATAATAGTTACAATAATAATATAATAATAATGTTATTATTATTGACATAATAATAATAATAACATAATAATTATTATAGTAATGATATAATAATTAACATATTGATAATAATAATCAAAGAAAACATTAATATCTTATTAGATAAGTTAAAATAATAAAATAAAATAAATAAAAAAAAGAAAAAAAAACCTGCCGGCGGTCTGTTGGAGGAGGGGCCAAACAGGGGAGGCGGCGGGTGAGGGAGGGGGAACCAGGAAGAGAGTGTGGTGGAGAGGGTGAGGCGCAAGGCAGGTTGGGGCGTGGCCCAGTGGGGAGGACGGGGCCAAGCAGGGAGGGTTGCGCCGGCTGGGGAAGAAGAAATAGTTGAGAGAGAAGAAAAAACGTGGGGAGGAAGAAAAAAGAAAAATAAAGAAAAATAAAAATAAAAAAAGAATGGGAGTGGAGGGTGGCGGCTAGGGTTTCTTGGGGGGGGAGTTAAACAAAAATTAATTAAAACAATTAATGATATTAATGTCATAATAATAATAATAATAAAAATATCTATAGTAATAATAATACTAATTACATAACAATCAATAAAAACAATAATATTATTAGCAATAATAATAGTAATGATATAATTATAATAAAAATAATAATAATAACAACAACAACATAATCATAATAAAAATTAAAAATATTAAAAATAAAATAATAATAGTAGTAATACTTTGAAGCTGAAGTTAATCGCCTGACAAAAGAAAATTCACGTTGCGAGCGCCGCACGCTAAAAAGGCAGGGTCACGCGGCTACACTCGTGCTCTGCCCGCACACCGAGTGGTGTAGAGAAAAAGCGCATTTATCAGCGCCACAACAAAGGTCTCATTTCAGGCTCAGCCCGCACACAAAACCAGCAATCGAAAATCAAGCGATTAAACTCATGAAATAAAAATTTAAAATTAAAGTCATACCTCAAAGTGAAGTCCGGGCGTGACAAAATTAGTTGGGTTTTTACCCATTTCGGTATGGTGTCTTAGTGTAATCCTTGATGATATGTTTATGATGTCGATATTATGAATTCTCTCATTATGAAATTAGTTTGTGATATTATAAGTGATTTTTTTGACTTGTATAATATCCATGTGAATGTTTATATGACACGATTTGATTTATTCTTTCTATATTATGATCAATATTATGTTTAAAAGGAATTTTTTTCAGTTTTACACCTTTCATTAAAAGTTTATGCTTATTCATGATATCTTCTACAGTATTATTTACACTTACTAAGCATCTGAGCTCACCCATATATTTTTATTTATTTTTCCAAGGATGTAAAGATGTATATAATGAATGATATACAAGGTTATGAATAGATAATCATGATGATAAAAGGATTATCTATGTTGTAGTTTAGATTTTGAAATTTTAATATAAGGTTCATGTACGTAATCAATTTTCCAAGACTGATAAACTGATCAGTCCTTTGGGATTCAAAAATTGTATCTATGACAATGTAATAAAGTACGACACTGACTTAAGACTACTGGGGTCTGGGATGTTATAGTAAGTATCAGAGAAATTTAAGAAGTAACCATTGGAACTAGATTTAGAAAACATATACTAGGGAACATAACCCTATAGTATAATTTTTTTGATAAGTATAGATGAAAGTACTGGAATTTTGGTAATGTGGGGGTTATGTGAGAATTTTATAAATACATCCCTATCTATTTTTTATGTTGAAATGGTTTTGGAACTAATGTACCTAGGATTAACAACTCTGAAAAGGTGCATCGAGCCTGACTCGTCATAACCTGGTACATGACAATGAGGCTTACTTATCACCTGGTCTAACAATCCTGACAGATATTCTTAGAATTATTCACATTTTCTTTACAAAAATTATAAAATTTTTAAATGTAAATATGTCCCAAAATAATTTTTTTTATGATTATGAGGTTATATATGTATGAAAATTTTAATTTATGTGAAGTTCTTTAAATGTTTGAAATTATGAATTATGATGCAATACATAATCAACTATATATCCTCATTTAGAAATGGAAACTAGTATAAGTAATGAGAACCTCACTAATGCACATGATCAAGAGAATATGAAGTATCATATCTTTCATGGTCTTAAGACAATATTTTAAATAGAAATATTCTCTAAAACATTCTTATCATATGAGGAAATAATGTCATGTGATAATGTGATAGGTAAAGAGTACTATAAGTATTATGGATTTGGATGGAAACACAAGAATAAAAGGATTTATGGAAAAAATATAGAGAAATAGAATAAGGGAAATAATTATATTCCAATATGTAATAATGGTGGAAATAATCACCCTGGTACGTACATAAAAGTAATGGGAGTATGCTACAAGTTTAGAAAGAAAGGATACCGTGATTGAGATTACAAGGATAATAAAAAGGTTCCTAATGTGAAATTATTCAACTCTAAGGAGATGGGAAACTTTGTAAATAAATGTCTCATGCGTCAAAGTCTTATACCCCAATAGAAGATAATCGATCATGGTCAAGATTATGATACTACCATGTATAAAGATGAATGATTAATGTGCTTATATTGGGATCCAGAATTATATAATTTCAGTATTTTATCAATGATGTACTAGTTATAAGAATTATGGAATATATAATTATTGTACTATAGTATTATTTCATGAAGGACTTTTGATTTCAATGTACTAAGAAAAGTGACTTATTAGTAAGTCATTTTTTTTCGAAGACATATGTTTAAGGGAAAGATAACCCTTAATATATTCTTGATACTGAGACAATGATGTTAGAATAAAGATATGATTGATTTGGATATAGTAAATTGGGTAGTACTCACTACATTGGAACCGTTTAATGGTGTGTTGAAAAAGTGGTTTATGCCACCATTGATGGATTTTATAACATTATTGGATTTAAGCAGTATATCAAATAACCTATGTTATATTTAAGTAATAAGGAAGAAATCACCTTTTTAATACTGTTTTATTGTAATTATGGTTATGACCATATTTTATGGGAATACATGATGAAGGTATTCACATGTTTGGAATGTGAAAAATAAGAGTTGCTTCAAGTTGTAAAAAGATTAATGATATATTAATTTTAAATAAATTTTACCATTTATGAAATGGTTTAAGTTAAAATATAGAAATTTTTTTATAGTTTAATGTATTCCTTCACAATAATATGTAACTTTTTCTATGAAATGAATTATAAATAGTTCAAGGCCAAACCAAAGGATAAAATTATGTTTATTGAAACACATCAAGTAATTATATTTCAATACAATTTTATAGAGTAAATGAATTGATCAAACCTAGGAAAATAATATAAAAAATGATAATATTTATTAAAATAATGGTATTTTAAATCATAATTTATGGATTTTAGGCCCTCAATTTTCCATTTATCATTCATTTTTTTTGATTGAACACCTCAATCACTCCCTACAAATATTTATGCTTTCCCTCCAAGTATGTGTCTATAGTTTCCACAAATGTTATCATATTCAAAAGCCTAATTTTTTGGTAATATTCACATTAAGCATTCCTACTTATTAATAATATGTCCTATTAACTATATTTATGATGTGGGTTATTCAATAGTAGTATTTTCAAATATAAATCTATGGATTATTAAGATCATGTTTAAATTTATGTAATGTTATTTAATTAAAGTGGAGTGAATGAAACACCCCAATAATTTAAAATATTTTTCTTTTTATATAAATTTAATATATTTTATACCTTTTAATGAACACAACAATGAGTTATCTTTTGTTATAGACAGGAGAAACTTTCTTCAATTTCTTATGTCACATGTAAGACCTGGTTTTTACTAAACAACAATATATTTCAAAAATATTATTGTATAATTAGATATAAACATGATGTTAAGTTGGAGGTTATGAATATTATTTACTGGATTATTAAAATATATGGTTTAATTCATTAGTCACAGATTAACTATAAATAAATATAAAAACTAATGGAATATATTGGAAATGTTTTTATAAATAACTATTTTTATGCTCAAAAAGATGTTTTATCCAACTAAATTAATTACTCTTAGTAAATGATATTAATGAAATAAATATGTTATAAATTCTATAATTTTTTTATATTCAACCAATATATTTGATATTCATAGGATAAGAATAAACCCAATATTACTTATAAAAACCTATATTTTAAAAAATCATTTAAAGCTCCATTTAATGAAGATCCTATTTTAAATCCATTTTTTGACACTTTAATATATTATATTTGAAAAGATAAAATTCTTATTTTAGAGAGGATTATAATTATTTACTTTTTTTTATTTTTTGGTATTTTTGAATAAGTTTCACGTTTTTTGAATAGTTAAAAATACTAAATTTTAATTGAAAGCACCTTTTTTCATGAAAATAATTCATAGTGTTAAATTATAATTTTGATTGGTTTTAAATTATAAATATATTAAATTTTTCCATTTAATTAAATTTAGGTTATTGGAAAAAAAATTACATTGAAATCAGATATACAAACATTTCAATCTTTTACTTGTTTAGACTCTAATAACCCGTTTTCTCACCCCGTTAATAGGATTAATTATAAATTATTTACTGAAACATCTAATTTTTAAAATTTTAAAAATGTATTCCATTTTTTGAATAATTGGTTCCATATTATTTAAACAAGTTCCTTTTATTTTTGTGCATACGGAATGTAGATTTAGTAAATTTTAATTTACATGGGTTAAGGGTAAATCGGGTATGTAAAGGCAAAAATAATATAACCATTTTATAAAATTAAACTAAAACTTGTCGTAATTTTATTTTAATATTTTTTTAAAAATGAATTTTATTCTAAAATTATAATATTTTTAAGCCACTTGGGTTAGATTATGACATTTATTTTATTTTATTTAAATAATAGTTAATGATATCATAATCAAATTTTCATAATTTTACCATTTTTAAAATAGGGCTACACATAAGAAAAATTAGAATATAAATATTATTATTAAATTATATAAATTTATCTCAATAATGATAAATTATTTTTATTTTTAGAGAATAAATAACATAATTAAAAGCTTTCATAATAATGTTGCAGTAATTGTTTAATTAATGGAAATATGAAATAAATGATAATAAAAATATTAAAATAATTATAATTTTACATAATTAATGCTATAAAAAATTTTTATAGATACATTTTATATGTTATTTATATATTAGAAGTGTTAACTCTTAGTTATCATGTTAGAATATTTTTAAAATGACAAATATTGAATAGTATCAGAATTTGCTTAAATTATACCTTAAAAATAAATAATATTTTATTAAATGATATAAAATTCATAAAAATATAAAATTTATACAAATGAATATAATAAGGTTAAACATATCATTAATGAAACATTTTGATATCTTTAGTCATTTTATAGTAATTATATTGACCCTAAATGGTAAAAATTCAAGTTGTCACAGTAAGAGATAATGGGTTTAACTAAGAGTTAAAGCAAAACGATAAGGTTAATATTGTTACATAAATATGTATAAAAATAATTATTTGAGAGTTTTTAGACCCATAATCATCTAATATTTGAAATAAATCACTTTTGATCTATTTTAAATAAAAAATAAACTTGTATTAATTTAATATTTTAAAGGATTCCAAGAGTGCCCATCCCCTCTTAAAAAAAAACCTCCTCCCTAACATCCTGAAACTAGTTTGAGCCTTATAGATCGATAATAAATTAAAAATTTACCTTATAATCTTCCATATCCACATCTCATTTGATCTGGTCTTCTAAAAATTCCAACCCTTGTGTACCTAAGAGGTGATCCAAAGGAGGTTCGCTTAAGAAGGGGCCATCATCGTTACTGAATACTCGAAAATTATTTCTTATTCTACTTCCTCTTCACACATTGTTTATATTATTAATAATTAAACCAGTAAAATATATATAATAATATTTTATTTCGATTATGGTACAACAATATTCCTCCTTTTATCCATCTTACAAAAATCAATATCACCATGCGTGCATACGTACGATTTACCATCTCCACACTGTGGTGTAATTTTCTTTTCATCACCACTTTATTTTCATGGGTATAAAAATTAATATAATGTATATAAATAATAAATATTGAATTATATTGATTATATATAATTAAAATAGCATCCAATTCCTTACCACTTTACAATTAATGGAATGTTATTATTTCTCATGCGTGCGTACAACCAACCGTCTCCACAACATGATAAGATTCATTATCCACGTTAACCATTCAATAAGGATTATAAAAATATATATGATGAGTTAATATAATATTTATGAACATATTATAATTATGTATATGATTAAAATATATACTGTATATAAGAAGTAAGACTTAAATGACAAAACAAACATAACAAAATGAAACAGTTAACACCTAGAACAATGGTAATAATGAAATATTATCAACAGAATGATAATAGAGAATAATATATGATATCGTAAGTATTTATATGGTTCTATTTTAATTTGATAACATACTTTAACCATTATAAATGAGGTTAATTCACCCTTAACTAATGGAAAGTACAAGGTAAGGGTAAATTTCACAGTCTTATTTTTATTCAATATTGTTTAAATGTGAGTATTTTCTTGGAAATAATTTTCATCCAAGAATATGATTATAAAAAATATGTTTAAAAATATTATTAACTTTCTCTTATAATTTTATAGAGTCAATTTTACCCTTTTTTTTCTTTTTATAAAATGTTTTAAAAGGAATATTTTGTTATTTTACAAATGAGGTACTTTATGACTTTTTTCGATGGTAAGAATATTTTTTTAACTTTTACGACATGAGTGACTTTTTCCACCATCATGAAAAATTAAAATTTTTAATTATCCCTTACAATATTCCATGTTTATTTTCAAAATATTTTTTTTTCATTTATATTTGTCTTGATTTTAAATAATTTCAAATTATATAGGGGGATTTCTCTAAAGAAATTTTTAAAGATTTTATTAGATTATTTTATCAATATCAACATACATTGTTTGATGTTATGCTTAATTGAGGTTTATTTATTATGATACAATCTAATATATTTTATATAATGGATTATGATATGTTTGATTATGGATGTGCAATTTGGATACCATTCTTGGTTTAGGGTTAAAGTATTAACCTTTCGTATACTAATTTTAATATGAATGTTTATGTTGGTTATGTTTCACCCTTTTTATATGTGAAATGTATTTGAATTAGTAATTATTGGTTGGGGGCTTCTATAACGCCTTGGTACATCGGTAAGAATCATGATATAAACTAGTTTGGTTTTTATCCGATGTATGGTGTCCTGGATGAAGCCTAGATGCCCTGTTTATGATGTCCAACATTATGTATTCTCTAATTTTGATATTAGTTATTAATATTACATTTGATTTTTTGAGTAGTATAATATCCAGGTCAATGTTTATATGAAATTATTTGATTCATTATTTCCATATTATTCTCAATATTATGTTCAAAATTCTTTTGTTTTAGTTATAAAACATTCAATAAAAGTTTATGATTATTTAGGATAGATTCTGCTATATTATTTACCCTTAATGAGCATATGATCTCACCCATTTAATAAGATTATTTTTTCCTAGGATGTGAATATTTATATTATAACATCTATAAAGGGTTAATCTATGGGAATAATAATTTTCAAATAATTCTTTATGTTTTAGTTTAGATTACAAAATTATAATTTAAGGTTCATGTATGCATTTGATTTTCCCAGATTTATAAAATAATTGATCCTTTGGGATTAGAAACTCTAATATATTTCAAAGTAATAAACTAAGGTACCAACTCTATGCTACTAGGGTCAGGGTCATTATAGTTTGTATCAATGAAAATTTAACAGTAACCTTTAGAACTATATCTGGAAAACATAGACTTGGTAACATAACCCTATGGTAAATATTGAGGATAAGTATAGAAGAATGAACTCGAATTTTGGAAAGGTATATCTTATGGGAGTATTCTAGAAATAAATCCCTATATGGATACTATAAATCGATATGGTTCTATAACAGATGTACCTTGTAGTAATAGCTTTGGAAAGGTGCATCGAGCCTGACTCGGTGTAACCCGGTACATGACAATTAGCCTTACTGCACACCTGGTTTGACACTCCCAAGGGATATGATTATGATAATTCACATTTTATATAAAATAAATTATGAAGGATTTAAAATTAAATACATCCCCAAAGGTACTATTTTTACGATTATGAGACTATATATGTATGGAGTTTCTAATTTATGTTCATTATTTTACTAGTTTGAAATTATGCATTTTGATTCACATCCTAATTTACTATATGTAATAATTTATAAATGGTTCATACTAGAAGGAATGCGAACCTCACTAATGAACATGATCAAAAGTGTAATAAATCTCATATATTTTATGGTATAAATCTAAAATTATCAATGGAAATAGTATCCCAAATATTCTCATAATATGAGGACATAATATCATGTGATAACAGGTTAGGTAAAGAGTACTATAAGTATTATGGATTTAGAGAGAAGAACAATAATAAAAGGACATATGGGGAAAATATATATAAAGAGGAGAAGGGAAATAATAATTTTCTCAAATGTAATAATTGTAGAAATAATCACCCTAGTACTGAATTAAAAGTAATGGGAGTTTTATACAAGGCTTTTGAATACCTTGAATAAAGAATCATAATTAAGGTTATGTGAAGAACGAGGTTCTCAAAATAGATCTTTGACATGATTTTATGATGTTACAACTCACCTTTGTTCAATATTACATTCATAAAGAGGCATTGTGATTTACTTAAATCTAATAGGGGCTAAGACAAGGGGACCCCCTTTCTCCCACCATCTTTATCTTCACCCAAGACACCTTTAGTAGATTGGTTAACTCATCCTTCCATCATAGCATCATCAAACCCTTCCACTGCGGGGCTCACCTTGGGGTTTCATATCTTTTATTCACTAATGACATGATCTATTTGATTAACGAATATAGCTCTTATATAATATGTTTCAATAACATCATGGTATATTATATGAGATGGAGTGGACCCGTCATTTACCCAAGAAAAATTCATGCGTTCCTTCCCCCAACTTGATCTCACAAATGTAGGGATAAGATTGTTTGCATGCTGGAAATTTAGAAGAAGTCTTCCCTAAGGAATACCTTGGTACTCCAATTTCCCTATTCCAGATCCGGATCAGGTACTTTTTTGGTATTTTTAATAAGATCACCAATAGAATTACTAACTGGAAGAATCAGTTCTTATCCTTCGGAGGAAGGATCACCCTCGTAAATTGTGCGTTGGATTCTATTCCAATGCACATTCTCTCTGTGTTCAAAGTTCCATCAACAGTATTAAATGTTATCTAAAACCTACTATGTTCTTTCATTTGGGATACACAAGGTTAGGGGAGGTGTCACTGAAATTCTTGGAAAAAATTCTCAAGATTAGTGGACAATGGAGGTATCAATGTTTAGAATGTGACAGACACTATGTATCACATTTAGGGAAAAATCGTTTGGGAGGTCAGTGAGGGATGATCCCTATAGCGCCGGTTTACAAAGGTAATATATGGAAAAGATATGATAATGGACAGGATTCACCCCTCCATCTTATAGATGTCCCTATAGGTTCATTTTTTTATTCTCCTCTGACACTCTCATTGGATTGCTGGATGTGGAGACTTCAACTTCTGGGATTGCAACTGGGTTAGGAAGGTCTTAGGATATCTTAGTTTCTCCATCCCGGACCTCACATTCAAGAAATCCTCCTCCTTCCCATCTTTTATTCAAGCTATTTTGGATCCCACCCGAATGAAGGTCTTTGATGGCATTAGAATGGAGGACACACCTAATGTTTTCATTTTCAACGGTGCTATGTTGGGCGCTTTCAATGATAAAGCCTATTGGAAGGCAACATCTTCACATCAGGTTAGTGATTTATGGGTTGATGTTCTATGGTGAAAACCCATTTCAAATAAAGTCAACATTCTTATATGAAGGATTTAGAATTATTCTCTTCCCACTGAAGTGGTGATCAAATGTAAAGGTATCTTCTTAGCCTCCCGATGCTCTTGCTTATAGTATCTCAAGGAAAGTACAACCCAACTCTTATTCCAAAGTGAGTTGGACAGGAAGGTGTGGAGAATTTTGTTGGAGTTATTCAGTTATAACTCGAGTGTGTATTCAACTTAGTATTTTTTTCCAGCAGTGGTTCATCATTTTGAATTGTAATAACCAGGAGGAGCGAGCACCATCCCATTTATTCACTGTAGACTTACGGTGTATCCGAGTGGCGAGGAACCACTTGCACCATAAATTACTTCCCTATGAAATTGGCCAATTTGTTAGAACTAAATATATTGTGCTAGACTTGGACAGTATAAAGGATCAATGGGAGGGTTACCCTTCTCTCAGGCACTTCATGAATAGAAGCTAAGGTCCTATTCCTCTCAATCCCCAACCAGTGGGACATTGGGTGAAATGGACTCTCCCACCCTCGTTATTATTTTAAATATTGAGGGAGCATACAACCAAGGGATAATGAGGGGTGGTGGTGTGTTCTGTGACCAAATGGGATCGATGGTTCTTGGTTTCTGCTCTTTTTATGGGACTGTCAACTCACTTTTAGCTGAAGAGGAGGCCTATCTTAGTGTCCTAGTTTTATCCTTCTCCAAGAAGATTTATTTATCAAAGATTAATATGAATTCCAATATTATATGGATCTCTCTCAATTTCCTCACTCCCACTCCTTGGTATATCATCTATTCGATCTGGAAATGTAAATATTATCTCTCCTATGGCATCGATCTTTCATAAAGGTGGAGAGAAGGCAATTAGGTATCCAACTTTTTTGGATTCAAAGGCATCCCAAGAGGACCCCACATGCTGTTAGATTTTTTGGTTCCCTTCCCCTTGGGGGTGGTGACATTTCCATTGGTGATACTCTAGGCCTCCATTTCTACAGACCCCATTGATGCCCAGGTGTATCTGTGCACTTATTTTATGAAAATATTTATTTTCTATGTGTTTAAAGGATACTATGATTGGGATTATAAGGATAAGAAAATTATTTCTAATGTGAAATGCTTCAACTCCAAGGATATGAGACACTATGAAAATAAATGTCTCATGCATCAAAGGAGTATACCCTAAAAGAGGATAATAGATCATGGTCAAGATTATGATACTTCCATGGATGATAAGTAATCACTAATGTTATTATGTTGGGATTTAAGAACTAGATAATTTGAGTATTTTATCAATGATATACTAGTTATAAGAATTGTGGAATATATAAGGATTTTATGACATTACTATTTCATTATGGTTTTTAGATTTCATGGTACTAAGAAAAGTGACTCAGTGTGAAGTTAAAATTTTGGGAAAACACATAGTTAAGGGAATGAAAAGCCTTAATATGTTCCTAATTCTGAGATAATTATATTGGAATAAAGAGATGATTGATTTGGGTATATTAAATTGGATATCACTTACTATGTTGGAACTCATTAATGGTTTGTGGAAAAGGTGGTTTATAAAAGGCCTAACCATAAACACTACATAATCATGAATTAAGTTAATAATTCACATTGTGGATCTTTTCATGTTTATAGTTTTAGAGAATTATGTTGAAACTATTACATTAAATTTCAAAAATTATAAGGCTTACACTTCTACTCTATCAAAATTGTTTCACAATAATGAAACTACTTAAATAAAAAAAGAGTTCTTTGATTGATATAAATATCCATGAATTCATCCTTTCTCTTACCATTTTTGATAACCTGTGAAAAAACATTTCAAAAACTTGGGATGATCATAAAAAATCTCAGAAATGGTTATAAAACAAGCACAAAAAACATCATTACATAAATACATACAAATCAATGAAATCATACTTTTTGATCTTTAACATACCACACAAAATAATAGATTTTATGAATAACACATGGAAATCATAAATCATAAAGGTATCTTGTGGAATCCATAATATACATACATTTTAGATTTTATATCTACATAAGGAGTTACATTTGGAATAACCATCACGGTATATTCCACAAATATCTTAGGAGAAACATTTACATTTAACTTAGTCACATTGCCCAATACATTAGAGAGATATCTCAGGCTCACATTCCCTAGGTTTATCACTGAACCACCCATATGCGTAAACAATTCTCAAGAACCATAACATAATCATAACAAATGAATAGTACTAAAGGAAAGATAAAAATTTCATATTGCAATCACAATATAACATTTCAATATATTGACACAATTTATCCATTCTCAAAACCTTTTTCAATACCAAAATACGGAAAAAGAGAATATGGTATTTATTTTTCTTTTAAAAACACCACGACTTGTAGAGGAAGCCAAACATCAAATAATGCTCATGGTGGTGGAAAGGTCATTGTCACCATGTACATTAAAAAATATTCCTTTTTTCATATAGTAAAACAATACATAGAAAAATGATTCCCATTGAATGAAATTAAAATCCAAATGGGTTTATTCAATGTATAAACGAAATTCATGTATAAATCATAGTATGCTTCAAAGAATGGTGATTGAGACAAAGTTCTTTACCACTTGATAAAATACTTAAATAAAAATAATTACAGAATAAAATTAAACAAAGTTTATAATATCAGGATAAATAAAGATATCCATGATATAATATGTCAAATGGCAGTATATACAGATATTAAACTGAATTGGTGTATACTAACAAATAAGTCTGAATGGAGTATAAATTGAGATAAAATCCCTTTCAAAGATCATATAAATGGCGTAAGAATTTATCAATAGGAAGATTATTTATTCAAAAAGTATATCCAAACCAAGGGAAGTGTAAATTTCAACATAAATAAATAAACGTGGATTACACACATAATATTGACATAATATAATCAATGAAGTATGCGTAAAACCCAAAGTGCCGAAATTGAGTTTACAAATTTCCTTACGAAAACTCGATAGACTAAAGATGTCACATAAAAAATTCAGAAAATTAATTGATGAGAGAAAAAAGTTTCTATAATCACATGGAAATAAAATGTACAAAAATAAGGATATATAAGAACATATCCCAATATAAGAGAATGGAAATTCAAAGACATGACATAAAAGAAGTCTTTGACTAAAAAATGAAGGTGAAAGGTTCCCTTTCAAAAATAATTTTGTAAATAAAGTAGATCGATTATGTGTATTCACTAAAATTACACATAAATAAAGTTTAAATACAAGATAGGACATCAAAATTTATTTCTCACATAATCATAGCATGACATATTCATGAAGAAGAAGATCAACCTAAAGAATGGAAATTGGGTTAAGAAGTTCCCACACTTCGTGTCCGACTTGACTCGTTCATTTTTTAATCTTATGAATAATAAAATAATGTTAATTTATAAATTTTTAATAACCCTTTTCAAGTTTATCATCCCTTTTATATTACTTATTACCACATTATAAACATTACAAAATCATTTTTGTTAACAATAGTTATTTTGTCGATATTTGGTACTTGAGTCAAAAAGGAACTTCTTATAACTACAAGTTTTTTATGTGGTCAAAAGTACATTATCTATAGAATGATATTAATTATTAGATATCATATATATCATATATATCCAGTATATATATGTATTTATAATAATACGTAACATTTGGAGATAAGAAATTAAATGCACCGTTCATGGAGACGGTAAGCTGTATGTACGCATGAACGCTACTTTCATTCCTATTTTGTATATAATGTAATGAAAAAATAATTATAAATTGGTATATAATAATTCCAGTATAATATCATATATAATTTCATTTACTCAATTCTTTATATGTTTCATGTATGGCATGAACGAGTCATAACACTTTGAGGGGAAGTAGTCCGCACTTCCTCAAATGAAATTATCATATTTACCCATTATAGAAACCATAAAGGTTTACTATAAATGGAGAACACTGGAACATAGATACAATATAAATATAATATATATCACATATAAATACTGTTCCATCATAATGGCCACCATGAGAGGCGGTATGAGATAATTGAACAATCATCATTTCGTGAGTTAGTAGTTCGTCGTCCACAAAAACAGTATGTTCATATCTATTAGATAGAGGTGTGTGGACGTGTAGTTCGAATAATACTCATAAAAACATCCTATAGTATTTAATATACCAGTTTTGTTATAAAATAATGTAATAAATATATTTTAGGGGGTTGGATAAAGAAAATAAAAGAAAAGAACTTGAGAGAAGACGTTACGTTTAAATCGGGTAACTCCCATTGGTGTGAACCAAAAGGCTTTATTAAATCTCCTTCTTCCCAAAATAAGGCTTCTATGTGAAAGATAGAGATGTTGGGAGATTATTTGAGTAGAGGTTGGACTATCCAAGGGGCTTGAGAGCTGTGAGTAATGGGTTAGAGGTGGTGGCCTTTTAAAAGAGGGAGGATGGGCTCTTTAGAAAAGTTTGAAAGTATTATATTATTATAAAATTATTTTCAGTTTCAAAAGGTCCAAAACATATTTAATTCAAAGATAAGGATCATATAAGTCTAAATAAAATAATCTAATAAAAATTTTATAGGGTTTAGATATTTTATAATCTTTATCTTTTTTTATCTAACCCCTTGTTAACTTATTTATCTTTTACCATGTCCACTTAGATATTCATACTATATGGTTATCATATTTAATATAAAATTTGAAGAGACCCAAAATGGACCATTTATTAAATTGGTAAAATTATTTAATTCATTTGAATGAATCATAAATTTTTAGGATTATTTAATAATTTAATAATTATTTTTTTAAAACTCATTTATTTTAATTTCCAAATTATTCATTTCAAGACATTTAATAAATCTATAACAACTTGATTATTTTGAAAAAAAATCATTAATTAAAAGATAAAAAATCATCATTATCCATAAAATTAGTGTATGGAATAAAAAGTTTCAAACTAAATTTATTTTAATATTTATATAATCATTTATTTGAATCCTTTATTAAGAAAGCAATTACTACAGCACCATTGTGTCATAATTAGGTTTATTTATTTAATTTATAAAAATTATAAATATAGTACCATGATATAGGAAAATTTTTTATATCTGAAATAAATATTTATAGTTAAAGATATAACTTATATAGGCCCATATAAATTTTTTTTACTAAAAGATATATGTTTATGTTACTTTTGTGTTTACATTAAATTAATTAATATAATGTGTCATTATCACTCCCAATTTGCTCCATGGGGTCCCAAAATAGACGCAAGGTTTACCATGGTAGTATATATCTTATCCAATAGGGTTAAGACAAGTTTAAGGGTAATTTAATATTATTATAATATTATTTTTTCCCTCATTACATGATCTACACTTTAACCATGGTAAATAAAATATTTACTAAAGTAAATATTCATAATGCCTAAAAATAAACGTTACCTATTTACAAAATTTGGACCTCATGATTCCAAATATCGAATCCATTTTTCCAAATTCAAAACATAGAAGTGGCATAAATTAATTTTAAATTAATTCTTTTTGTCAAAACATAAACGTGTGTTTTTAAGAAATAATACCTATCAAAAGATTTCCCTTTGTTTATGTCCAATTTAAAAGTGAAATTACTTCCAATGATCAACATTATATTAAATGGTAAAAATATAATCCAATTAGTTTTTAAAACCAATTAAAATAATAATATAATAAATTAGATGAAAAGGATGTTTCAAATTAAAATGTGGTATTTTTTACTATTCATTTAAAAATTAACTTTTTCAGAAAAATACCAAAAATTTAACTAAAGTAAATTATGATGTCCCAATTATAAAGAATAATTTTATTATTTCAAATGGAACCTAAAAAAGTGGAAAAATTATATTTAAAAATGGTTCGCCATCAAAAGGCGGTCAATCGACCTTTTAAAGAATATTAGAGTATTTAGGATTAAAATTGTATTCATTCTCACTTCAAGCCTCTAAAATTTATTTCATAAATGTAAAGACATTTAACAAACATGATTAATCATATTTTAGTTAGTTCTGTTCATTCCCTCCAATAAAACAGCTAGACGTAAATTACCATTTAAAATAATATAATATTATTATTTTTTAGTATGAATTAGCCTTATGTGCAACATGAGATATTCAGAAAAACCCATTGATGCGGGTCATGTAGGCCATCGAACATAGAATCCCCTTTGAAGTAAAATTAATATTTAATTCCAAAATATTAATAAATATGAAAATTTATTGTTGTTTATTTATCTAGGATGTTACATCTTTCCACCCTTTTGGAAATTGCATCCTCAAAATTTTAAAATTGGGATTAGAAACTTCATTGAATGTCCCAAATTGGAAAAGGGGTCAATAAAAATATAACTTTAAAATAAAGAAAGAGAAGCTTAAAGGTCACCTGAGATAACCTATACAAGGATCCTATGAAAACATGGATATGGAAGAGAAACTAACCATCATGTTCTGATAGAGAGTGATAGAAAACATGATTAGGAGATAGTTAAACACCAGAAAATCACAAACCTATAATGGGTTAAAGAGTCATTGATTCCCTAGTAGGAAAAGTTAATAGATGACATTTTTTAAGTTACTTTTCATAAATTTTATGAATTTATTTATGAGCTTAACCAAAAACATAAGGAAACATACTTACTTATCACATAGACTTTCCTCCCTTACTAAATTACTTCCACAAACTCATATTTCCTCCTAACAATGACTATTCAAACTGATTTTGTCACATCAAAAGAACTAGTGTTAACTTCTAGAGTATCACCGAATCCAAAAATGATAAAATATATATTTTCTGTTTCTTTAGAAAATGACCAAAACCAAAATGGTTAGTAAAAGATAAGATAATCCCCAAAAAGGATAATCCTTTATAAAAAGAAATAATACTCTTAATCTCCAAAATTCATCAAACTGTACCCAAAGTTCAAAAAGGACCATTCAATACACAACTATCCTTAAAATTATTCAATATAGTCCAAACTAAGGTTGAAACCCCAAACTAAAATGAATTAGATCACCTTGTCTTCCATGATAAATCTTAACATTTATGTGTAAATAACATCAACTACTCTTGAAGTCTCTCACAAAAGTGTAATTAACTTAATCACATTTTCACAATGATAGGTTAATCAATTCCATAAATAAATCAAATTTCCATATGTCCACAATAAAAACATAGATTCTTCCAAAATAAAATCTCAACCATTACTCAAAAAATGAAATCCCAAAGTATTCTATTTTCATAAATAATATAACTTTCCCCAAAAGAGAGAGCGTCTTCTAAAATATGCATTATCACTTAATCACCAAATCATTTACCTATGTTAAGGATATCCATTTGATAAAACCTAATTTCCCAAAATCATCTTATTCTTGATCTATTAAATCATTTATCTAAAAAGAATAAGTCATACTAACTAGGGACTTCATGATGGCTAGTGGTAGGTGATGCACCCTTATCTCCCTTCGGTTGTGGGTTCGATTCCTACAGCCATGCTAAACGATATGGGTTTTCACCCAACTTATGGGTCTTCATTTTTATAAAACTAAAAAATAACCCAAACATGTTTTAACTTCAATGGTTTTCTTATACCTTTAATTTTCATTAAAATACATTAAGACCTCAACATCTTATATATTGTCATTTTTTTCACCTCCATATTATAAAATTGAACTATTAACAATAGAAAGAACATCAAACCTTGATCATGGTATCCATATTGTTTCATCATCATCTTGTTGACAGAGGTAAAAGGTCTATGCATTGCAAAAATGATTTAGATATCCTTGAAAATCATTTTCTTCCTTCATCCAAATACACCTTGTATAACGTGGGTCATATGGGTGTTCACAGAAAAATAGTATCGAAAAATAATCATATATGATATATAATTTCAAAAGATATGATAAAAAATAATTTTTATAACATATTTGGACCGAGTTTGATTTTAAAATTTCAATCAATATTCCCTTTCAAATACCTTAAGTATGTGCTAAGAGACTATATTGTAAAAGAAAATATAAATAGGTTACTCAAGGGTATCTTTATTCAGCACCTTTTTCAAAATTAGAATATGCTTCAAAATCTTCTGATAAGGTAAAATACTGGAAAATTACTTTG
Source organism: Viscum album (assembly GCA_963277665.1). Classification (NCBI taxonomy): domain Eukaryota; kingdom Viridiplantae; phylum Streptophyta; class Magnoliopsida; order Santalales; family Viscaceae; genus Viscum; species Viscum album. The sequence goes on along the minus strand of OY728131.1, from coordinate 1,457,332,106 downwards.
TAATATTTACCTTACATGAAAATATGAGAATATTGTGAATATAGGATTTGATTAAATACAACCCATGATCTGCGATGATATCGAGGTATAATAGAAGTGTTTGATATTTCAAATAACTACTTGCAAGTGAGTTGTATGCTAGAAAAAGCATCAATATCTTCTGAACATGAATTTTCAATAATTATTTCATGTATTTCATCAGGAATAGATAGGAATGTTTTTTTGAGATCCTCCTCTATCTAGTTTTAACCAACATTCCTTGATCTAAAAAAGTTATAAAATAAGGATTTAATTGAAATAATAGACATAGGATTTAACCATGTGTTTAATGAAACTTCTAATCTCAAAAGTTGTCTAAAAGAACCTCTAATATTAACTATAAGTCCCTAGCATTAAAAATTACATAATCTAAAATTATGTTAACAATTCACATTGAGGATCTTTCCAGGTTTAGAGTTTTTGAGAATTAGGCTGTAACTATTACATTACATTTCAAAAATTACAAAGTATAAACTTCTACTATATCAATTTTTTTTCACAATAATAAAAATCCTTAAATAAAACCAGAGTTATTTTCTTGATATAAATCTTCTTCAATCATTTCTTTCTATTACCCTTCCTTATACCTTGTGAAAAACATTTCAAAAACATGGGATGGGCATACTTTTCAATATTTAACATACCACACAAAATCATAGGTTTTATGAATAACAAATGGAAATCATTAATCATAAAGGTAACATGTATCATCCATAACATACATAGGTTGTAGCCTTCACAGCTACATAGGGAGTTACGTTTGGAAAACCCATCACGGTATATTCCCTAAATCTGTTAGGAGAAACCTTAAAATTTAAATAAGTAATGTTACCTAATGCATTATAGATCTATCTTGGGCTCACCCTCCCCAGGTTTATCACTAGACCATCCATATGTGTAAAAAATTCCCAAGAACCATAACATAATCATAAAAAATGAATTAGCATAAAGGAAAGATAATATTTCCATATTGCAATCACAATTATAAATTTAAATATATAGACATAATAAATCTATTCTCAAAACAATTTTCAATACCAAAATACATAAAAAGAGTATATAGTATTTATTTTCCTTTTAAAAACACTATGAATTTTAGAGGAAGCCAAATATCAAATAATTCTCCTGGTGGTGGAATGTTTGTTGTCCCCGCATACGTTAAAAAGAAACATTCCTTTTTTCCATTTAGTAAAACACTACTTAGAAAAAATATTAACTTTGAATGAAATGAAAAGCCAAATGGGGTTTATAAACCTTATAAATGAAATTAGTATATAAATCAAAGTATGCCTCAAAGAAAGGTGATTGAGATGAAGTCCCTTACCACTTGACAAAATACATAAATAAAAATAAATACAGAATAACATTAAAAAAGCTTATAATATAATGGGAAATAAGGAGATACATTATATAATATTTCAAATAGAAGTATATACACTATATAAAATTTAATTAGTGTATAATAACAAATAACTCTCAATGGAATGTAAATTGAGAAAAAAATCTCATTCAAAGATTATATAAATGATGTAAGAATTTATAAATGGAGAGATTATGTGTTTCAAAAGTATATCCAGACAAAGGGAAGTGTAAATTTCAACATAAATAAAAATACAGGGATTACACACATAATCTTGACATAATATAATCAATTAAGTATGAGTAAAACCCAAAGAGTGGAAAATTGAGTTTAGAAATTCCCTTATGAAAATTTGACAGCCTAACGACGTCACATAAAAACTCAGAAAATGATTTGATGAGAGAGAAAAGTTTCTCTCATCACATGGAAATAAAATTTACAAAAATAAGGATATATAATAACATATACAATCTAAGAGAATGAAAATTCAATAACATGACATAAAAGAAGTCTTTGACAAAAAAGGGAAGGTGAAAGATTCCCTTACAAAGATCATTTTGTAAATAAAGTAGATCAATTATTTTATTCAAAATAATTACAAATAAATAAATTATAACTATAAAATAGGATATCAAAATTTATTTCTCACATAATCATAGCACGCCATATTCAATTAGAATAAGATCAACCAAATGAATGGAAATTTGGTTATGAAGTTCCCTTACCTCGTGCCCGACTTGACTCATTTTTTCTTTAATCACTAGAATAATAAACTAAAGTAAATTTATAATTTCTTAAGAAAAATTTGCAATATTATAATTCCTTTTTAATACTTATTACCATGTTAAAAACATTACAAAATCATTTAAGTCAATAACGATCATTTTGTCGATATTTGGTACATGAGTCAAAAAAGAACTTCTTATAATTACAAGTTGTCAATGGGGTAAAAAGCACATTATCTCTGTAATGATATTAATGATTTATATTTCATATATATCATATATATCCAGTATATATATGTATTTATAAAAATACAAAACATTTTGAGATAAGAAATGAAATGCACCGTTCATGGAGACGGTAAGTCGTACGTACGTAAGAATGCTTCTTTAATTTCTATTTCATATTTAATGGAATGAAAACATAATGATACATAGGTATATTATAATTCCTGAATAATATCATATATAATTTCATTAAATACATCCTTTATAAGTTCCATGAATTGAATAAATGAGTCATATCACTTTGAGGGGGCGGTAGTCCACACTTCCTCAAATGAAATTATCGTATTTACCCATTATGAAAACCATAAAGGTATTATATAAATAAAAGATACAGAAGAATAGAGACAAAATAAATATAATATATATCACATATAAATTTTTTTTCATCATAATGGCCACCATTATAGGTGGTTGGTGATAATTGAACAATCATCATTTCGTGAGGCAGTAGTTCACAGTCCACAGAAACAGTATGTTCGTATCCATTAGATGGAGGTGTGTGGATGTGTAGTTCTAATAATCCCCCAAAAAATCATAGAATATTTTAAATAATTGTTTTGTAATAAAATAATGTAATAAAGAGATATTAGGTGGTTGGAGAAGTAAAATGAAAGAAAATAACTTGTGAGAAAATGTTAACTATAAACCAGGTAACTCTCTTTGGTTTGAACCAAAAGGATTTATTGAATTTTTTTATGCCCAAATTAAGGATTCTAGATTTAATAGAGAGATTTTGGGATTTTTTGTGGATATTTTTGACAATACAAGGGGCTTGATATGTGTGAGTAAGGGGTTAGAGGTGGTGGTCATTTATAAGAGGGAGGAGGGGCTCTTTAAGAAAGTTTGAAAATATTATTTTATTATAAAATTATTTTAGTTTTAAAAAGGTCAAAAAATTATATAATTAAAAGATATGGTCAATATATGTCTAAATGAAATTATCCAATAAAAATTTTATAGGTTTTGGATATTATTTAATCCTTAAATTTTTTTATTTAACCCTTGGTTAACTTATTTAACTTATACTGTGTCCTCTTATATATTCATACTATATGGTAAATATATTTACAATAAAATTACAAGCAACCAAAAATGGATCATTAATGACATTTTATACATTATTTAAGTCATTTTTCTGAATCTTATATTTTTAGTATTATTTTATCATTTAATAAAATATTAATTTCTTTAAAAACACATTTATGTAAATTTCAAAATTATTCATATCAAGACTTTTAAGAAATATATAACAACATGATTATTTATAAAAAACGTTATTAATAAAAAGAAAAAAAATAATTATTATCACTAAAATTCTTGGATAGAATAAAAATTTCTAAAATAAATTTATTTTAATATTTATAATATCATTTATTTTTAGCCTTTTCTAATGAATCGTTTACTACATCACCATTGTGTCATAATTAAGTTTATTTATTTAATGTCTAAAAATTATAAATAAAATACTATGATATAGGAAATATTTTTCTATTTCAAATTAATATTATAGTTGAAGAGATCACATATATAACCCCATATAATTTTTTTTACTAAAATATATATGTTTATTTTATTTTTGTCTTTACTTTAAATTAATTAATATAATGTGTCATTATCACTCCTATGTGGATCCATAGGGTCCCAAAATCGACCCAAGGATGACCATGGTCTGACATATCTCATCCAATAGGGTTAGAAAAAGTGTAAGTGTAATTTAATATTATTAAAATATTATTTTTCACCCTTATTTACCAGATTTACCCTTTAACCATGATAAATAAAATATTTACTGAAGTTAATATTCATAATGTCTAAATATAAAAGTTATATATTTAAAAAATTTGGACCTCATCATTCCAAATATGGAATCCATTTTTCTAAATTAAAAACATAGAAGTCGCATACATTAGTTTAAAATTAATTCCCACTGTCAAAACCTAAAAGCATGTTTTTAAGAAATAATACCTATCAAAAAATTTCCCATTGTTTATGTTCTATTTAAGAGTGAAATTAATTAAAATGACATACATTTGGTTAAATGGTAAAAATATAATACAATTACACTTTAAAACCAATGAAAATAAAAATATATCTATATAAATAAATTAGACAAATAGGTTGTTTTGAATTAAAATGCGGAATTTTTCACTATTCGTTAAAAAATTAACTTTATTAGAAAAATACCAAAAAATTACGCAAAGTAAATTTTGATGTCCGTATTCAAAATAAGAATTTTTATTTTTTAAAATAGAAAATAGAAAAGTGAAAAACATTATATTTAAAAAGTGTTCTCTTTCAAAAGGTGTTAAATGGTCCTTTTAAAGAATATTAGAGTATTTATTATTAAAATTGGATTCATTCTCATTTTAAGTCTCTAAAATTTATTGGATAAATGTAAATACATTTAAAAAATAGGTATAATCATATTTTAGTTACATATATTCATTCCAGAAAATACAATAGATAGGCATTAACAACCATTTAAAATAATATTTTATTATTATTCTTCAATGTCACTCAGCCTTATTTGCAACATGAGATTTTCAAAGAAACCCATTATTACATGTCAAGTACACCATCGAACAAAGAATCCCCATTAAAGAAAAATTAATATATAATTCAAAAATATTAATAAATATGATAATTTCATATTCTCTATTTACTTTGGATGTTACATCCTTCCCTTTTTTGGAAATTGAGTCCTCGAAATTTTAAAATTTGGCTCCGAAACGTCATTAAAAGTCCGACATTGGAAAAAGAGTCCACAAAAATATCACTTTTAAAAAAAATAAAGAGAAGTAAAAAAGGCCACTCGATATAACCCATACTAGGATTCTAAGGAAAAATGGATATATAAGAAAAACTAACCATAAATATTTGATAGAGAGTGATAGAAAACATGATTAGGAGAAAGTTAACCACTATAAAATCACAAACTTGTGATGGGTTAAACGCTCTTTGATTCTCTAGTAGGTAAACATTAATGGAAAAAGTTTTTGTTTTAAGTTACTTTTCATAATTTTGAGAAATTTATTTAGGATATTAATTAAAAACATAAGGAAACGTACTTACTGGTCATGTAGAATTTCATCCTTTAATAAATTCCAACCACAAACTCATCTTTTCTCCAAACAATGAGTATTAAAACTGACTTGGTCACATCAAAAGCTCTAGAATCAACTTCTATATTATCACATAATACAAAAAAGATGAACTATATATTTCCTTTTTGTTTAGACATTAACCAAAACCAAAATAGTTAGTATAGGATTAGATAATACCCAAACGATAATCCTTTATAAAATGAAATACTACTCTTAATCTCCATACTTCAACAAATAGTACCCAAAGTTAAACAAAGAACATTCAATAAACAATTATCCTTAAAAATATTCAATATAGTCCAAAGTATGATTGAAACCCAAAACTCAGTATAATTTTATCACATAGTCTTTCATGATAAATCTTAACATTTATCTCCAAATAACATCGACTACTATTAATGTCTCATACTGAAGTGTAATTAACCTAATCACATATTCTCTATGATAGGTTAATCAATTCCATAAATAACCCAAATATCTATATTTCCACAATAAAAACATATATTCTTCAAAAATAAAATTTTAACCATTACTCCACAAGTGAAACACAATTGTATTCTATTTCTCATAAGAATATAATGTTTCCAAAAAGAAAGAACGTCTTCCAAAATAACCTTTATCACATAATCAGAAAATAATTTTCATATATTAAGGATATATATTTGAATAAACCTATGTTCTCAAAATAAACTTATTCTTGATCCATAAAATCATTTAACTAAAAAGAATAAGTCATACTAACCAGGGAAATCACGTAGAACAATGGTAGGTGATGCACCCTTTTCGCCATTTAGCTATGGGTTTGATTCTTATGGCCTCTCCAAATGCGATGGGTTGTCACCCATATTACGGATTTTGCTTTGTATAACACTCAAAAATAACTTTAGCATTTTTTAACCTAAAAGGTTTTCTTATACCACTCATTTTAACCCCAATACATTAAGACCTCAACATCCTATATATTTTTATTTTTTTCACCTCCATATGATACAATAAAACTATTCTCAATAGAGAGAACATCATACCATGATCATGGTGTCCATATTGTTTCATCATAATCTTGTTAATGTATATAAAAGGTCCATGAATTACAATAATGATGTAGATATCCCTCAAAATAATTTTCTTCCTTCATCCAAATACACCTTTTACAACTTCGGTAATATGGGTGTTCATATAAAAATAGTTTCGGAAAATAATCATGTATGATATATAATTTCAAAACATCTGATAATACATGATTTTTATAAAACAGTCGGACCGATTTTGAGTTGAAACTTTCAATAAATATTCCTCTTAAAATACCATACATATGTTCTGAGAGACTATATTATAAAATAAAATATAAATAGGATGTGGAAGGGTCCCTTTCTTCAACACCATTTTCACAATCACAATATGCTTCAAAATCTAGTGATAAGGTAAAATATTAGATTTTTTTGATAATATTTACCTTTATTGAAAATATTAGAATATTGTAAAAATATTATTTGATTATATACAACCCATAATGCATGATGATATCAAGGTATAGTGGAGGTCTTTTATATCTCAAACAGTAGCTTACAAGTTAGTTTTATTCCAGAAAAAGTTTCACAATAATCTAAACATTAATTTATAATAATTATTGAAATCATGTCATTAGGAAGAGATAGAAATATTTTTTAGATCCTACTCCTTCCATATATAACCGACTTTCCTTGATCTCAAAAAGTTATAAAACACGTATTTAACTGAAATTATAGACATAGTGACGAACCATGTGTTTCATAAAAACTTCTAATCCCTAAAGTAGTCTAAACTGACCTCTGATACTAACTATAAGGCCCCAACCATAAAAATTACATAATCTTGAATTATGGTCATAATTCAAATTGAGGATCGTTTTAGGTTTAGAGTTTTAGAGAATTAGGCTGTAACTATTACATTATATTTCAAAAATTAAAAATTAGACACTTCTACTATATCCAAGTTTTTTCACAATAATAAAACTTATTAAATAAAATAGGAATTATTTTCATTATATAAATAATAATTAATTCTTCCTTTCTATTACCCTTCCTTATACCCTATGAAAATGATTTCAAAAACATGGGATGAGCATAAACAGCTCAGCAAAGGTTATAAAACAGGGAAATAAAACATTATTACATTAATACATAAAAATCAATGATATCATACTTTACAATATTTAACATAACACATGGAATCATAGGTTTTATGAATAACACATGAAAATCACAAATCATAAAGGTAACTTATGGCATCCATAACATACTTACATTTTAGATTTCACAGATATATAGGGAGTTAAGTTTGGAATACCCATCACTGTATATTCCCTCAATTTATTAAAAGAAACCTTAACTTTTACATCCATCATATTACCCAATGCATTGGAAAGCTATCTCGGGCTCACCCACCCTAGGGTTATCATGGAACCACCCATATCAATAAAAAATTCCCAAGAACCGTAACATAATCATCGCACATGAATAAGCATAAAGGAAATATAACATTTCCGTATTGCAATAACAATATAACATTTCAATATTTTGACATGATCAATCCATTTTCAAAACAATTTTCAACACAAAAATTCATAAAAAGAGTATATGGTATTTATTTTCCATTTAAAAACACTATTAATTTTAGAGGTAATCAAATATAAAATAATTATCACGGTGGTGGAAAGGTCATTGTCATCGCATACATTAGAAAAAAACATTTTTCTATCATTGAGTAAATTGCTATGTAGAAAAAAGATTAACTTTGAAGGAAATGAAATTTCAAATGGGTTTATGCACCGAATAATAGAAATTCGTGTATAAATCATAGTATGATTCAAAGAATGGTGATTTAGACGAAGTCCCTTACCACTTGATAAAATACATAAAAAAAATAATTACAGAATAAAATTAAACAAAGTTTATAATATCATGAGAAATAAGGAGATCCATGATATAATAGGTTAAATTTCATTATATAAACCATATAAAAGTGAATTTATTTATAATAACAAAAAAGTCTAAATGGAATGTAAATTGAGACAAAATCCCATTCAAAGATTGTATAAATGACGTAAGAATTTATCAATTGGGAGATTATTTGTTGTAAAAGTATATCCACAAAAACAAAAGTGTAAATTTAAATATAAATAAATAAATAGGTATTATACACATAATATTGAAATAATATAATCAATGAAGTATTTGTAAAACCCAAAGTGTGGAAATTGAGTTTACAAATTTCCTTACGAAAATTTGACATCTTAACAACGTCACATAAACAAAATCAGAAAATTAATTGATGAGATAGAAAAATGTCTCTCATCACATAGAAATAAAAAGTACAAAAATAAGGATATAAATGAACATATCCCAACATAATATAATTTAAATTCAAATACATGACATATAAGTAGTCTTTGACTAAAAAGGAAGGTAAAAGTTTCCCTTACAAATATCAGTTTGTTAATAAAGTAGATTGATTATTTTTATTCACTATAAGTACACCTAAAGAAATAAAAATGAAAATAAAGGACATAAGAAGTCATTTACTTCATAATCATAGCTCAAAATATTCAGGAAGTATAAGTTCAACCCAAATATTAGAAATTTGGTTAAGAGGTTCCCTTACCTCATGTCTGACTTGACTCGTTTATTCATTAATCTCTTGAATAATTAGCTAAAGTTAATTTCAACTTTCTTAAGAATCGTTTTCAAGTTTATTATTCTTCTTATATTACTTATAACCACATTATAATCATTACAAAATCATTTAAGTTAATAACGATCATTTTGTTGATATTTGGTACTTAAGTAAAAAATGAACTTCTTATAATTTGATGTTGTCTATGTGGTCAAAAGTACATTATCTAAAGAATTATATTAATGATTTAGTTATCATATATATCATATATATCCAGTATACATATGTATTTATCATATTACATAACATATGGAGATATGAAATGAAATGCACCGTTCATGGAGACGGTAAGTCGTACGTACCCATGAAGGATACTTTTATTTCAATTTCATATTTAATGGAATGAAATCATAATGATACATAGGTATATTATAATTATAGTATAATATCGTATATAATTTCATTAACTCTATCCTTTATATGTTCCATGAATGGAATGAACTATTCATATCACTTTGAGGGGGTGGTAGTCCACACTTCCTCAAAAGAAATTATCATATTTACCCATTATGGAAATCATAACGGAATAATATAAATTAAAAATATAGAAGCATATATACAATATAAATATATTATATATCACATATAAATACAATTCTTTCATAATTTACACCATGATAGGTGGTAGTAGATAATTGATCAATCATCGTTTCGTGAGGCAGTAGTTCACCATCCACAGAAATATTATGTTCGTATCAATTAGATGGAGGTGTGTGGATTTGTAGATCAAATAATCCTTATAAAAACATCATAGTATATTGTAGATAATTTTGTGGTTATAAAATAATGTAATAAAGAGATATTAGTGGGTTGGATATGGAAAATAAAGAAAAGAACTTGAGAGAAGACGTTACCTTTAAATCGGGTAACTCTCTTTGGCATGAACCAAAAAGGCATTATGGAATTTCCTTATAAACAAATTAAGGATTATAGGTGGAAGGGAAGTATTTTTAATTATTATTGGAGAAGATGTTGGATGAGACAAGGGGCTTGAGAGGTGTGAGTAATGGGTTACATGTGGTGGCCTTTTATGAGAGGGAGGTGGGGCTCTTTGGAAATGTTTGAAAGTATTATTTTATTTTAAAATTATTTTCGATTTCAAAAGGTCCAATACTTATTTAATTAAAATATAAGGTTAATATAAGTCTAAATAAAATCATCCAATATGTTTTTTACAGGGTTTAGACATTTTTTAATCCTTATATTTTTTTATTTAACCCATTGTTAACTTATTTAACTTTTACCATGTCCTCTTATATAATCATACTATAAGGTTAATATATTTACTATAAAATTACAAGTTCCAAAAAATGGATAATTTATGACATTTTTTATATTACTAAAGTCATTTGTCCCAATCTAATATTTTTATGATTACATTATAATTTAATAAAATATTTACTGTTTTAAAAACTCATTTTGATCAATTTCTAAATTATTCATATCATGACTTTCAAAAAATATATAACAAGTAAATTATTTTGAAAAAAATTAATTAATTAAAATATAAAAATTAATCATTATCCATAAAATTATTGTATGTCCTAAAAAGTTTCAAAATAAATTTATTTTAATATTTATAATATCATTTATTTGAATCCTTTGTTAATGAAGCAATTACTGCACCACCATTGTGTCCTAATTAAGTTTAGTTATTTAATGTCTAAAAATTATAAATAAAATATCATGATGTATGAAATATTTTTAGCTTTCAAATTAATATTTATAGTCAAATAGATCACTTATATAACCTCATATAATTTTTTTTCACTAAAAGATATATGTTTATGTTACTTTTGTCTTTACTTTAAATTAATTAATATAGTGTCGATATCACTCCCAAGTGTCTCCATGGGGACACACAATATACCAAGGATTCTCATGGTCTACAAAATATCATAAAATAGGGTTAAAAAAAGTTTTAAGGGTAATTTAATTTATTATAATATTAATGTTCACCCTTATTTACCAGATTTACCCTTTTTCCATGGTAAATAAAATATTTATTGAAGTAAATATTCATATAATCTAAAAATAAATGTTACCAATTTGCACAATTTGGACCTCCTGATTTCAAATATGGAATCAATTTTTTCAAATTGAAAACACAGAAGTGGCCGAAATTAAGTTAAAATTAAATACCTTTGTCAAAACCAAAAAGCGTGTTTTTACGAAATAATACTTATCAAAAGATTTCCCTTTATTTATGTCCAATTATAGAGTGAAATTACTTACAATGACAAAAATTTGATTAAATTTTAAAAACATAATACAATTACACCTTAAAAAAATGTAAAATAACAATATAGATATATAAATAAATTAGATGAAAAGGCAATTTTGAATTAAAATGCGGTATTTTTCACTATTCATTAAAAATTAACTTTATCAGAAAAATACCAAAAATTTACCCAACGTAAATTTTGATTTCCCAATTCTAAAGAAGAATTTAATTTTGTAAAATTGAACATATAAAAGTGAAAAATACTTGATTGAAAAACGTTTCTCCATCAAAAGGTTGTAAATCGACCTTTTAAAGAACATTAGAGTATTTATGTTTAAAAATAGATTCATTATCATTTTAATCCTCTAAAATTTATTGGCTAAATGTAAAGAAAATTACCATAAATTTTTAATCATATTTTAGTATGTTATATTCATTCCCTTTAAAATAATTTCTAGGCATTAACTACCACTTAAAATAATATTATATTATTTTTTTAGTATAACTCAGCCTTATGTGCAACATGAGATTTTCGAAGAAACTCATTGTTAAGTATTTGGTATGACATTGAACATGGCATCCCATTTAATGTAAAATTAATATTTAATTCAAAAATATTAATAAATATGAATATGTCATATTCTTTATTTACCTGGGATATTACAGTTTATGCCACCATTGATGGAGTTTACAACATTATTTTATTTAATAAGTATATCTGATAACCTCTGTTGTATTTAAGGAATAAATAATAATGCATGTTTTTAATAATTGTTTATTGTAATTATGGTTATTAACATGTTTCAGGGGAATACATGATTATAGTATTTAGATGATTGGAATGTGGCAATTAATATCTTCTTCATGATGTGAAATGATTAATGATAACTTAATTTTCGAAAAGTAAACCATTTATGAAATGGTTTAAGTTTATATTTAGAAATATTTTTAGAGGTTAATGTATTAATTTGCCCTATGATAAAACTATTTCTATAATATAAATTCTAAATTTTTTAAAGCACAACCAAAGTTTTGGGTTATGTTTATATAAACATAACTACTAATTATATTTCCGTACATTCATATAGAGTGAATTAATTCCTAAACCCTAGGAAAAGAATCTAAGAAATGTTAATATTGATTGAATTAATGTCATTTTAAATCATCATTTGTGGATTTTAGGGCTTCAATTTTCCATTGATCATTCACTTTTTAGTGATTGAAGTCCTCAATAACTCCCGAAAAATATTTACACATTTCCCCTACATGCGTATCACTACTTACCTCTAATGTTATAATATTGGAAAGCCTATTTTTTTACGATCTTCAAATTTAAAATTCCTAATTGTTAAGAATATGTTTTATTTACCATATTTATGATGTGGGTTCTTCAAAAATAGTATTTTCCAATATCAAACCCATAATTAATGGGATCAAGATTAAATTATGAGGATGCGATTTAATTCAGTTGGGGAGAATTTAACACGTCAAGAATTTATAATATTTTTATTTTTTGAAAAATTTATTATATTTTATACCTTTTAATTCATACAATAATAAGTTGTCTTTTGTTACACATAAGAGTGAATGTTTCCAATTACTTGTGTTATACCCAAGACCAAGTTTTACTAAAAACAATATATTATTATATAATTTAATATAAATTTTATATTAATTTCATGGTTATTAATATTATTAACTAAATTATTAAAATATATGGTTTAATTAATTGGTTATAAATTAATTAGAAATGAATATAGGAACTAACTGAATAAATAAGAATTTTTTTAAAGAATTATTTTTACGCTTAAAAAATTATTTTATCCTAATAAATTAATTAAAATTAGTGAATGATATTAATGAAATAAATATGTTATAAATTAAATAAAATATTTTTTAAATTAACCAATATATTATTTATAAGATAATAATAAACCCAATATTATAGGTAAAAACTTGTATTTTAATAAAAGTTGTTTTACCACCTTTAAATGGGGAACCAATTTTAAATCTAATTTTTTACACTTTTATATATTATATTTGAAAAAAATGAACTTCTTATTTTATATAAGAATATACAAAATTATTAATTTTACAATTTTTTGTATTTTTCTGATAAGTTCATTGTTTTGATGAATAGTGAAAATACTAAATTTTAATAGAAAACAACTTTTTGAATCAAAATAATTTATAGCGTTAAATTATAATTTTACTTGAGTTTAAAATGTAAGTAGATTATATTTTATCATTTAATTTAAATTATTTACTTATAATCAATTTACATTGAAATTACATATAAAAACGTTTCAATATTTTACATATTTAGACATTAATCACCCATTTTCTTACCCGTTAAACGAGATTAATTTTAAATTAATTACTACAAATTATAAGTTTAAAATTTTGAAAAATGGATTTAATATATTAAATTAGTGGATAAAAATTATTTAAATTGTTTTTTTTTATTTTTGGGCATATGAATATTAAATTCATTAAATCTTTATTTTCTACAGTTAAGGGTAAACCGAGTAAGTAAAGGTAAAATTAATATTATAATATCATATAATTTCCCTAAAACTTGTCCTAATTTAATTGGATGATTATTTATTGACCAAAATAAACCTTGGGACAAAATTATAAACTTTCTATTCCACTTGTGTCTAATTATGACATTTATTATATTTTATTTAAAGAATAGTTAAGGATGTAACCCTCAAATTTTAATAATTATACCATTTAAAATATAAGGTTATATGTAAGATAAATTATAAGAAATATTAATTTTAAATATATTTAATTTATATTCATCATTATAATTTATTTATTTTTATTAGAGAATAAATAACTTAATTAAATACATGCATAATAATGATACAGTAATTGTTTAATTAATGGAAATATGAAATAAGAGATATTAAAAAATTAAAACAGATATAATTTGACATAATTAATGAAATCAAAAAAATTATAGAAAAATTTGATATGTTGTTGATATATTAGTTGTATTTATTAGAAGTTATCTTGTTTTTCAGATACCTTTTAAAAGATAAATATTGAATAGTTTTAAAATTGACATAAATGATACTTCAAAAATAAATAATATTTTATCAAATTATATATAATTTATAAAAATATAACATTAGGAAAAAGATATATAAAAAGTTAAATATTCCATAAATGATCTATTTAGAGTACTTTTGACATTTTATAGTAACTAAATTAACCCTAAAAGGTAAAAATCCATGTTTTCATTGTAAGAGTTAATGGGTTAAAGTAAGAGTTAATGCCAAAAGATAATGTTAATATTGTCCCCTTAGATGTATAAAAATAATTTTTTAAGAATATTTAGACCCATCCTCATATTATATTCTAAATAACTCACAATGGATATTTTTTAAATTGAAAATCAATTTATATTTATTTAATATTTTAAAGTATTTTAAGAGTGCCCCTCCCCTATGTTATGAAAAAAACCTCCCACCTCACTTCCTCACACCACCTTAAGAATTTTACCTCAAAAAAACCTACCGATTAACCTTATAAACTTTACTATACACATCCTATAGGTTTTGACCTTCTAAAAAGACTGAACCTAGTATCGTTAAGAGGAGATCCAAAGAAGATTCATTAAAGAAGAGGTAATCTTCTTCATCGACTCCTTCAAAATTATTTATTTTTTTAATTTATCTTCAAACATTGATTCCATTATCAAATAGAAAAACAAGTATCAAATATATCATGAGATGTTATTATTATTATGGTATCACCATATTCCTCATATTATCCATGTTATGAAAAACAATTTCACCAGGTGTGTGTACGCATGACTTACTGTCTCCACATTGTGGTGTAATTTAATTTTCATAACCACTTTACTTGAATTGATATAATGATGAATATAATGGATATAAATAATAAATATGAAATTATATATTTTTTATAATCACTATACCAACCAATTATTTACCACATTACCATTAAGGGAATGCCACCATTGCTCGCCCATACATACATCCTCCCATATCCACGGAGTGATGAGATCATCATCTATTTTAACCATTCCAGAATGATTAGAAAAATGTATATAATAAGTTAATATAATATTTATAAACTTAATATCATTTTATGTGTGATTAAAATATATCCTATGCATCAAAATAATGACTTATGCGATAAAACAAACATAAGAAAATGAAACCCTTAACACCTGAAACAATGCCATTAATGAAATATTATTAACAAAATGATATATATAATCATATATGATTTCATAAATATGGATATTATTCTATTATAATTTAATAAAATGATCAAACCATTATATAATAGGTCCAAAAACCCTCAACTAAAGTAAAGTACAAGGTTAGAGTTAATTTTGCAATATCAATTTTATTTTGGATTGTTTATACATAAGTATTTACTAAAAAATATTTATCATTCATGTCCATGTTTCTTAAAAATTCATTTAAAAATATTCATAACATTCTATGACAATTTTATTAATTCATTTTACCCATGTTTTTAATTTTTTTAAAATGTTTTGAAAGGAATATTTTTTCATTTTTCAAACAAGGTGATTTTATGACTTTTTTGATGGTATGAATGTTGTTAAACTTATATTTCATGAAAATTTTTTCCACCCTTAGGACACCTTAAATTTTTTAATCATCCCATACAAGATTATAAGTTTAATTTTAGAAGAAATTTTTTCTTTTATATTTACACGACTTTGAAATAATTTCAATGAAAAAAAGGAAATTTCTTTCAAGAAATTTTTAATTATTTTATTAGATTATTTTCATCTATGTTGGAATCCTTTTTTTATTTTATACTTAATTTTGGTTGATTTTATGATATAATATACCATATTGAATTTAAGGGTTTATGATATGTTTGATTGTGGATATGAATTTTTTATACCATTTATGGTTTATGGTTAATTTATTAACATTTCATATGCTAGTTTTAATATGAATATTTATGTTGGTTATGTTTTACTCTTTTCATATGAGGAATGAATTGGGATTAATAAGTGACGTATGGGGCCCACTATAGCCCCTTGATGAATCAGTAGGTTTTATGAGTCAAAATAGTTTTGGTTTTAACTATTTATTTATGATTTCTTAGATGAATCCATAATAGTATGTTTATGATTTCCAACATTATGAATTATATCCTTATACAATTTTTTATTGATATTACATGTGATTATTTGACTTGTAGAATATCCAGGTGAATGTTTATATGGATTGATTTGATTCATTCTTTCCATATTATGATCATGATTATGTTTAAAAATATTGTGTATCATTTATACACCATAAATTAAAATTTTAATTCTTATTTATGATAGCTTCTGTTGTATTATTTACCCTTATTGAGTATCTTATCTCACCCCTTTCTTATGTTATATTTTTTCCAGTATGTGAAGATGTATATTATGACTAATTTGTAGGGTTAATCTTGTAATATCATAATGTTCAAAGTATTATCTATGTTATTGTTTATATTTTGAAAATTTAAAGTAAAATTAATGTATGTAATCAATTTTCCAAGACTGCTAAATTGATCGGTCCATTGGGATTCGACACAATATCTATGCCAAGGTAATAGTGTAAGGCACTGACTTCAGGCTACTGCGGTTGGGGTCATTACATAGGTGTAGGTATAAACCTTAAAATAAAAAAATATCAGTATATTTAGGATACTGATATTATTATATAATCATTGAATAATAATTATTGAATGTTTGGAAAAAGAAATAAAACAAAAGTGCTCGTTGAAGAATGTTACATCTTCTTCGGGTAACTCCTTTTGGTTTTCCCCAAAATACTTTCTTGATTTGATTTATGAAAAAATAGAGGATTTAAATATGATAAAATGGATGATGGGAGACTATTTTTGTATGATTTGGATGATCCAATAGGTATTGATATGTGTGAAGAAGTGTAAATGGAGAGAGCCTTCTCATTGTGGAGGGGGAGTGACATTCTTGTAAATATAAAAAAGGAAACACTATTGGGAGGTAACCCTTAAATAATGTGCCTCCAATAATGATATAAATTAGATAAAATAGTCTATTTTTTTGAATATTATCTATAAAAATGTCTTTGGATATGTTTCAAGGTCATTTTACGCCTTATGATTAAATTGTAACCACGAAACTAATTTTTACTTTAATTGTTGTAATTAATTTTAATTACCTTCAAGAATATTTTTGAAAAAATATCAGTTGAAGTTATTATAAATTATAAATTATTATGATTCCAAATTTTGAATCCATTTTGAAAAAATTCAAGTTACCATTGTGTCAATAATTAATTTAATATTTATTGTGTGGATAGGACGAAACGACAAATTTTTTAAGAAAAAAAGATCAAAAGATTGAAATGTTTGTCTATATCAAATTTCAATGCTAATTTTATTCCAATGAACCAAATTGTATTAAATGATATAAAATTTAACTAATTATACTTTAAAACCAAGGATAAATATAATTTAACACTATAAATTATATAGATGAAAAAGTTGTTTTCAATTAAAATTTTGTGCCATTCACTATTCCTCAAAATATGAATGTTTTCAGAAAATTACCAAACATTCACCCAAAGTAAAATTTGATATTCAAATTTATTTTTTTTATTTTTTTAAATAAAAAGTTTAAAAGTGTTAAAATTTGGTTATGAAACATGTCTTCTATTACAAAGCAGTAAAACCCCCTTTTAAAAATATACAAATATTTATGCTTAAAATAGGATTTATTATTTTCTCAAAATTGTCAAAATTATTGGACTAATTACCAAATAATTGTTTAAATATATAGAATATAAATTTAATTAATATCTTTCAATAATAGTGAATAATTTTATGTATTAAAAAAATTCCATTCTGATCATAAAAAATAGTTTTTCATAAAAACATATTTTTTAAATTCAATTGGTCTTTATTTTCATATATAATTAATTAGTAACCAATGAATTTATTTTATAAACATTTGTAAACTATAATTTCATAATTTATTTAATCTCATTAATTCCTACAATTCCAACATCTAGGTAATAACTATAAAAATAATATTAATAGTAAATTGTTATCCAGTAAGACTCAGGATTGTGTATAACATAAGTCATCAAAGGAAGTGGATGTTGCGTAAAAATGAAGATATAAATGGTGTTTCATGTGATGCAATATAAACATTATATTTCATGTAACACAATCTATTAAATAATTCAAATTAATTTTAATGAAGATATTTCTTAAAATCTTGTGATGTTACATCATACCATCCTTAAAATGAATTTATACCTTGAAATTAATCATGGTTATCAAAGCATTAAATTTTTTAGAATTACATTATTGAAACCCACATCATACAATAGGTTTAGAAAACATCCCCTTAAAATGTTAAAGATAGAAACATAATGGTTATTCAAAGATATGCATTACTATGATTCCACATAGGGAGAACATTGGTTGGAAAATAACAGATTGATTTGGAAGGAAAAAACAATTCCCATGGACTAATAGAGTGTGATAGGGGAAATGGTAAAGAGGAAGTAAATGAAATAAAAAATCCCAATATTTGTATAAAATTTCTTTAATATCATCATAAAAGTTGGTAATATGGAAACATTTTATTTCAATATCCTTTTTATGGATTTGAAGTATTCCTTCACTAGTTATACTAAGAGAATACAGAAATATACTTACATGTTGAGTAGAGATTCGTCCTTTAGTCAATTTACAAAAAAATGACGATTTTTTTACAAATAAATAGTATTCAAGATGGATTTTTATATTATTGAAGAACTAAAGTATACTTTTAAATACCACATAAAAAAATCGATAGTCAAGATATTCCACCTATCTTTAGACACTAAAAAACCAAAATGGTTATCAAATGATAATATAATTCCCAAAATGAGTGAAAGTTAATAAGATACATAATTATTAGAAATAAATATCCAAAGTTGAAACTATATTATTCCATAAATAATTATCCATAAAATTATTTAAACATTCTCTAACTAAGTTTAAAACCCAAATATTAGTAGTATTTGATCATATATTTTTCCATGATAAATCAACAGTTATTACTGAACTAAAATCCCTAATTTTTATTTAATAAATATATTATTTACCTAAAAATCATCATGCTAACCAAGAAATCTTGTAGGCCATTGGTAGTGAGTGAAACCCATATCATTATTAAGTCATGGGTTTAAGAACCATCACCTAGCCAAATGTGATAGGTTGTTTCCAAGAATATGGGTTTCACCATTTTTTAATCCTGAAAAATAACTCCTCCCTAAAAAACTTCTTTTTGATTCTAGGGGTTACCAATACCTCATCCCAAAAAAAGAAACATCTAAAAAAATTTCATAAATCACTTTAAGATCATATCACATAAAACCTCAATGGGGTGTCTAATACTTTGAACTTATGATAATGCATAATCTTATAGTCCTATGAATGTATCCATAACTCATCATATAACATCCCATGATCTTATGATGAAATTCATAACATTTTACTTCTAACTATAATGTGAAAATTGTGACCTAGAATTTTCCTTCAAAACCTAGAAACCTAAAATGGAAAACTCAGATCACTTCTATTATAGGGGACCTTTTTGGTTTAGACTTTTATAGAATTAGGACAAACTCCTTCATAAAGAATTCGCACGACATTAAATTAGCATTTCTACCACTGAACCTAAATTTTCATTGTCACATTTATACATTGTCATTATCTATATGAAATACCTTATAGAAATAACTAATTTAACATAATTTCTTTAAAACATTGTAAAAAAGGAAACATGTGATGGGTGATCCCAAATTATTAGTAAGGGAAAATGTGGGCATTAACAATTTAATAACATCAATGATCATAAGAAGAACATATGGTTATGATGAAATAATAAAATTTAATGAGTGAATCATAAAGGATCTAATATAAAATAATACCTAGATCATAAAATATAAAACATGTTAGAGAAAAAAGTTAATAGAAACAAAAATCATGAGCTATGTGATATCAGTGTCGCTCATGAAAAAAATTATCAACTCATAACAAGTAATTAAAAAAAAATTTGTAACTGGGAGAATCGATTTAATCAAACCCTTTAAAATCCCTTTTAATTGGAATAATCATACGGTCATCTTACAATAATCTCATTACCCAATGCATTGGAGATATATATTGTGGATCAACATTCAAATATGCTATACAAAGATCACCTTCTTTTTATAACACTCAATTAACATATCAAGAATAAAACAATTTCATCATAAATCTCATTGAAATAATCATTATTCATTTATTACTTTATAAAATGATGAAAATTAAATGGTTTTAGTGTCAATATAATTCAAACATGATTAACCATTTGATGGGAAATGGGTTCCATAACAATCTCTTTGAAACATGGTTTTCCCGTGGAATAGAAAATGGTTACATAACAATCTATTTAACCCATGGTTATCTCATGAAAAATAAATGGGTTTTATAAAAATCTCTTTGAAACATGATTAAACTATGTAATATAAATTGGATTCATAAAAATCTATTTTGAACATGGTTGTACCATGGAGAAGAAATGATATACATAAAAATAAATTTGAAACATGATTAATCCATGTAAAATAAATTCATTCTATAATAATATATTTGAAACATGGTTATCCCATAAAAAATAAATAGGTTTTATAACAATCTCTTTAAAACATGATTAACCAATGAAAAAGAATTTGATCCCAAAAAAATATCTTTGAAACATTATTAATAGAAGGAAAATAAATGAGTTCAATAATAAAATCTTTGAAACATAATTAGACCATATAAAAGAAATGGGTTCTATAAAAATATATTTATAGAATGATTAACCCATGTAAAAGAAATAGTTAAATTATAATCTCTTTGAAATATGATGAAATCATGGAAAATAAATGGATTCCATAACAACCTCTTTAGAACATGATTAACACATGGACAACGAATGGGTTTGGTACAATCTATTTGAAAAAATAATAATTTATCCAGAGAAAGAATATGGATGGTATCAATACAAAACATACCTATTGTGGGATAAGTAAAATCAAGGATTTTTGATATTGATGAATTTAAATTCCTATAAAATATCATTAAATAAATTATTGAGAAAATAATCATTAAACATTCAATATGCCCCATACCAATTTGAAATGTTTGAATCATAATACCCAAGAAGGAATAAAATTAAAATGAAATATATAATGCCATTAGAATAAGGATATTACTGATAATGAGTATATTCATGATAATTGTATACACCTCATAAAAGGAGATAAGCGTATATCATAATAAACAACTCAAAGAAGAAAAAATATGACAAAAAATGCATTATCGCTTTGGTAAATTTGAAATCGTAAATCCCATGAAGAGATACAATCAAATAAATATGTTAATAAACAAAAAATTAAATTTTAATAATTATAAAATACCTTCATGGATATTATATGCACCATACATCAAAAATAAGTGGTGTATATGACATAACTCTCACAGAAATAAAAGGGAGACTAAAAATCCTCTTACAACTGTTGTAACATCTGAATCGAAAACCCAAAAAGTAATATAATAAAATGGAACATTTAAATACCATAAATATAAAAAATTAATGATATAATATATAAAAATTGTAATTATATACACCACACAAAATAAGTAATTGATGAATATGACATTTATATCGTAAATGTAAAAAGTGAGATAAAAATTCCATACAAAGATCATATCATTGGAGTGATAATAAGTCAATGAAATAATTATTTGTGAAAAAATTTAAATCTATAAAATAAAAGTGTAAATACAATAAAAAAATCATAGGTCATTTTACTCATATTTTTAGCATAACAAAACCAATGACATAGAAGTTTGACACAAGGAATAGAAATTGAGTTAAGAAATCCCTTACATAGAGTCCCATTGGACATGATCATCCTCTACTTTCATGAAAAACAAAATTACATTAATTATTTAATTTAATAAAAAAATATGATGTTTATTATTAATTTTATTTCACTTGTAAACAATATATATTAAATTACTTAATCAATAATGTTTAAATCAGATGTTTGGACAAAATCCTGTTTATGTGTCAAAAATGACTTCGATAGGTCGACTATGGTCAATGAGGTAAGAATAAAACATATCAAGAATAATAAGAATGACATAATTATCACATTTTTACATAAATTATACTTTTAAAGTCACACAAAAAATATGGATATAAAAAATTAACCAACGTTATGATCATGGAGATGGTAGGTTGTACGTACGAATGAGTAAAGTTTCCATATTTCAATGATCATTATAGAAAGTAGGTCAGAAACATTTTTATTTTTATAATAACTATTATATCATAAATAATATACTATTTAATTATATATACATATATATATATATCAATATTGTGATATGGTGATGAAAAAGGATGAATCACGTTTCTTTGAGATGGTAGTAGTCCACACATCCACGAACGGCACTATCACTTTTTTAGTGTGTGAAATGGAAAGAATAAAATAATATATTTTATGTTAGAATAGAAAATTATTTCATTATTACCATAAATATTTCATTTATATAATATATATTTATTAATCCCATCCTTAAAACATTCTATGAAAATTTTGAATGCATCATATCTCTTTGAGGAGGCGATAGTCCACAAATCCACAAACAATATTTTCATATTCCCAAAAAATTTAAATCATGATGTTATGTGTAATATAAAAATTAATTAAGTATCAAGAAATCATAAATATCAATTATATCATATAAAAATAGAATTACCATCATAATTCTCCACCGTGGGAGGTGGTAAAGGAAAAACTAACGACATTGTTTTGTGAGGCAATAGTCTTCCATACACATGAACGATGATTTCATTACCCATTTGATGAATATGTGTATATTTATATATCTAAAACATAACATAAAATAATAAATTTATATTTAATATAATGTGTTTATTATATAATTACGTAAGAATTATTATTTAAGGGGTGGAAAAGAAATAAAACTAAAGTGTCATTGAATAATGTTACATCTTCTTCAGGTAACTCCTTTGGGTTTCCACCAAGGAATTTATTGGTTTTATTTCTGTACAAATTATGTCTTATAAGATGATAGGACGTATTTTTTAGGATTAATTGGGTAGGTTTTGGGAGAAACAAATGGACTTGTGAGGTGTGAATAAGTGGGGAGGGTGAGTTTCTTTTTATGGTGGTGGGGCAAGGCATTCTTGTAAATATAAAAACTTAAACACTATTGGGAGATCTCCCTTATATCATGTGCCTATAATAATGATAAAAATTAGTTAAAATTTGGGATATATTATAATTTTTTTTATCCAATGGTATTTTTAGATGTTTCTATATCATTTCCCCTTTAAGATTAATGTTTAACCACTATGTAATTTTATTTTTACTGTAATTATAGTAATTAATTTTAATTATATTCCTTAATATTTTTGGTCAAAAAATAAGTTGGAATTATTATAAATTAGAAAATATTCTAATTAACAATAGGTAATATATTTTTCCATATTCAAATAAAAAAATTCAAAAATTAATTTAAAATTAATCTAGTAGACATGATGAAACAAAGAGTTTTAAAAGTAAAAAAGTTTAATGTTTTGAAATGTTTTTATATAAAACAAAAATGTAAAATTTATCATAATAAAATAAATTTAATTAAATGATATATAATTTATCTAATTATAATTTGAAACAAAATAAAAATTTAATTTTACAATATAAATTATTTAGATGAAAAAGTAGTTTTCAATTAAAATTATGTGTCATTCACTATTCATCAAAATATGAAAGTTCTCAAAAAATTAAAAAATATTAACCAAATTTTAATTTGGATATTAAAATTTCAAAATATATATTTTTTTCAAATGAAAATTATAAAATTTCCAAAATTTATTTTTAAAACAATTCTTCCATTAAAAGGCTATAAAACTACCATTTTAAAAATATACAATTTTTATGCTTAAAATTGGATTTTAATATATCTTAAGACTATAAAACTTATTAGATGTATTTAAAAATATTTCATTAAATATATAAAATATTAATTTAATTAATATCTTTACTAATAGTGATTAATTTAATCTATAAAGTTAAAATTTCATTCTTGTCATTAGAAATAGTGTTTTCATAAAAAAGTGACTTTATATTCAATTGGGAATTATTTTTCATTTATAATTCATTAGTAAATAATGAAAACATTTTATTATAACTTTTAAACTAAAATTTAAAAATTTAGTTAATCTCTTTAATTCCTACAATTCCATCAACAAGGTACTAACTATCATAATAATATTAATAGTATATTGTTGTCTGGTTAGACTTAGACTTGTGTTTAACAGAAGTCATCAACAGAACTCAATGTTGCATGAAACAATAACCTTAGTGTTTTGTGTGATGAAATATAACCTATTTATTGCCTATAACACAATATATTAATTAAATTAAATTTAATTTGATAAATTTATTTCTTAAAATATCATGATGTTACATCCTACCCCCTTAAAATGAATTTTGACCTCAAAATTCATCTTAGTTATGAAAGTAATAAAATTTTTGGAATTCATTTATTTAAACCAAATTGTTACAAAGGGTTCATGAAAAATATAATTATAAAGGGAGAGTGGAAAACATTAAGGTTAATAGAATATACACATAATTATGATTCCACATAAGTAGAAAATCAGTGGGAAATTAAAATATTGATTTAGAAGGAAAAGATAATTCCCATGGACTATTAAAGTTTGATAGAGAACAAGGTCAAGATAAATTCAATAAAAAAAAGAATCCAAATAGGTGTGGAAAAGTTCATTAACATCATCATAAAATATGGTAATAGGATAAATTTTTATAACAAAAATAATTTGCATAGAGTAGAAGGATTCCTCCACTATCATTAATAATAACATATAAAAATACACTTACTTGATGAGTAGAAATTAATAATTTATTCAATTTACACCTAAAATAATCTTCTCTCCAAATTTTGAGTATTCTAGATTATTTTTTACTTCCTAATGCACTAAAATAAACTTTTAAAGACAATATAACCAGAAAAGGGATAGTAAATCTATTCCACCTGTCTTTAGACATTAACCAAAACAAAAATGGTTAGTACATGGTAAGATAATTACCTAAATGAGTGAAAATTAATATGATACATAATTATTAAAACATAATACCCAAAATTGAAATTATATTATTCCATAAATAACTATCCTTAAAATTCATTAAACACTTTTTAACTAAGTTTGAAACCCAAATATTAAATGGATTTGGTCATATATTTTTCCAAGATAAATAAAAAATTATTCCTCAAATAAAATCACAAATTTTTATTTAATAAAAATAATATTTACCTAAAAATACATCATTATAAATAGAACATCATATAGGTCTGTGGTAGTTTACGAAACCCTTATCATCATTCATTCATGGGTTCAAGCCCCACCTCATAGCAAGATGCGACGGGTTATCACAGAGCATAAGGGTTTTCCCATTTTTCTTTAATCCTAAAAAATAAATCCTCCCAAAAACATTTAATTTTGATCCTGGGGATTAAAAATTCCTCATCCCAAAAAATATTATCCAAAAAATTCATTAATCACATTATAATCTTGTCGTTTAAAACCTCAATGGGGTGTCTAATACATTGAACTTATGATCATCTATAAGAATATAGACCTATGAATACATCAATAACTATTATGTAAACATCACATGAAAACATAATAATATCCAAATTTATTTAATCCTACCTTTGAAACCAACTATAAAATCCCAGAACCACACTATTGGATCCTATATTGAAGCCCATATCATTAAATTTTCAGCTATGATGTGATAATTTTAACGTATATTTCTACATAAAAAAATTACAAACTAAAAATAAAAACTTTTATCACTTACATTATAGGGGAGCTTTTAGGTTTATAGTTTTACAAAATTCGAAAAAAAAAACATCTATATAAAAAATTCATAAGACTTTAAATGAACATTTCTCCCAATTAACCTAGCTTCTCTTTATAAAATTAATACATCATCATCATCCATATGAAATACCATCTAAGTATAAATATTTAAACATAATTTCTTTAAACAATTGGAAAAATGAATCATAAGAATAGTTAGATAAAATTATAAATTAGGTTAAACATAACCATTAACAGTTTAATGTCATAAATTTGTATAATAAAAGCATAAGGGTATAATGACGTAATCAAAGTGCATGATTGAATCTTAAATGAACTCATAAAAATCAATATATGGATCATTGAATATAAAAACAAGGTACATTAAAAAGTGAATATAAATAATAATCATGAGACATGTGATATCAATATTGACCACGAAAAACATTATAAAATCATAAATATAAATTAAAACTCACTTTGGTAAATTGAAGAATCACTTTCATAATACCCTTTAAAACCCCTTTCAAAACCATTTTAATTAGAATAAACATGTGGATTAATTACAACATTATTATTACCCAATCCATTAGAGATCTATAATGGGGATCACCATTTCTATAAGTTATACTGAGCTCCCAAATTTTGTATAATTCTCCAGTACCATATCATGAATAAAATACATTCATAATAAAGCTCATTGAAATAACCCTTATTTATTGATAACCAGATAAAATGATGGGAAAAAAATAATTTTAATTTCTATATCATTGAAACATGATTAAACCATGGAAAAGAAATGGGTTCCATTAGAAGCTATTTAAGACTTGGCTATCCCCTACAAGAGAAACGGGTTCCATAGAAATCCCTTTGAAACATGGTTATCCCATGGAAAAGAAATGGGTTGCATAACAATATCTTTGAAATATGATTAACCCATGTAAATGAAATGGGTTTTATAACAATCTCTTTGTAACATGGTTATCCCATGAAAAAGAAATGGGTTCCATGACAATCTCCTTGAAACATGATTAACCCATGGAAAATAAATGGGCACCATAACAATCTATTTGGAACATGGTTATCCAATTAATAGGAAATGATATACATTAAAATCTCTTAGAAACATTATTAACTAATGGAAAATAAATGGGTTCCAGTTCATTCCCTTTGAAACATGATTTACCCATGGAAAACAAATGAGTTCAATAACAATCTATTTGAAACTTGATTAACCCATAGAAATGAAATGGCTTCCATAAAAATCTATATAGAGAATGATTAATCTATGAAAAAGAAAAATATTCAATAAAAATATCATTGAAACATGATTAAACCATAGAAAAAAATGATTCTATAACAATCTATTTACATTATGACTAACCCATAGACAATGAACAAGTTTTTAATAATCTATCTAAAACCATCATAATCCATCCAGAAAAATAACGCGGATGGTGATAATAAAAAATATCCCTTGTAGAGGAATATTAAAAATATGGTGTGTTTACATTGATGAATTTAAATTCACTTAAAAATACCATTAAAAACATTTTGAGTAAAATAATCTTTAAACATTCAATGCGAACTATACTACATTGAAATGTTTGAATAATAATCCACATGGAGGAATAACACTAAATAGAAACATATAATATCATGATAATTAGGATATTAATTATATTAATTGTTAAAGGATATGTATATACACCTCATAAAATAATAATAGTGTATAACATAAGAAACATCTCAATGAAGGAAAATTATGACAAAATCCATTATGAATTTGGTTACTTTGAAACCATAAACCCCATGAATGATAGATTATAAAATGGATATGTAAATACCAATAAATTGAATTATAATAATTATTAAATAAATTCACTTGTATTATATAAACCACACAACAAATATAAGTGGTGAATATGACACAAGTCTCGTATAAATAAATGTGAGGCTACAAATCCCCTTACAACAGTGGTAACACCTGAATTAGAAACCCAAAAAGTAATAATCATAAAAAGAAACATTAAAATACCAAGAAGACAAATCATTAATGATATAATTTATCAAAATGGGAATTATATACACCAAACAAACTAATTAAGTGGTGAATATGACAATTATCCCACAAATGTAAAAAGTGAGATGAAAATCGCATACAAAGAGCATATCATTTGAGTGAGAATAAATAAATTAAATAATTATGTATCAACAAATTAAAATCCGAAAAATAAAATTTTAATTATAGTAAAAAATAATCATAGTTCATTTCACAGATATTCATGGCACAACATAATCAATTACATAGAAGTTTAACCCATTGAACATAACTTGAGTTAAGAAATCCCTTACCTTGAGTCTGAATCATCATGATTTTACTCAATATATCAGAATAATAAACTTATGTTAATTATTTAGTTACTTAAAAACTTTTATAAGTTTATTATTAGTTTTATTTCACTTATAATAAGGTTATATACAATCAGTTAATCAATAATTTCTAAATCAGATGTTTTGACAATATTCGACTTATGAGTCAAAATTGACATTGATAGGTCGACTATGGTCATGGAGGTCATTATTTAAACATATAAATCATAGTAACCATGAAATAATTATCATATTTTTTTAAAAAAATTATACTTTTAAAATAATACAGTAAATATGGTTATGAAAAACGACCCAACTTTACGATCATGGAGACGGTAGGTCATACATACGCATGAGTAACATTCCCATTTATAAATAATCATTATGGAAAAAAGGTAAGAAATGTTTTCC
Organism: Viscum album; assembly: GCA_963277665.1. Taxonomy (NCBI): domain Eukaryota; kingdom Viridiplantae; phylum Streptophyta; class Magnoliopsida; order Santalales; family Viscaceae; genus Viscum; species Viscum album. The sequence goes on along the minus strand of OY728131.1, from coordinate 1,457,302,885 downwards.
ATTATATAATGGTAATTATATCATAAATAACATATTATTTAATTATATATACTTATATATATCATTCATGTGACGTGGTGATGAAAAAGCAAGAATTAGATAGCTTCAAGGAGTTGGTAGTCCACACGTGTATGAACGACGTTATCACGTTTTTAGTGTGTGAAACAGAATGAAAAAATGATATGTTATATGTTCATATAGATAATTATTTCATCAATATAATAAATATTTAATTTATATAAAATATTTTTTTTATACCCATATTTGATACACTGCTTTTAAAGTGTGATCATATCACATCGCATTGTAGAGGCGAATGTCCAGACGTCCGAAAATGACATTATCATATTCCAAAAAAATAAAAATAATGAAATTATGTGTTAAATAAATATTAATGAAGTATTAAGACATCATTAATATCATAAATATAATTTAAAAACATTATTCCCATCATAATTACCAAACATTATAGGTGGTAAAGTAAAAATGAATGACATCGTTTCGTGAGGAGGTAGTCCTCCGTACACATGAACGATGATTTCATTACCCATTTAATATAGGTGTGAGTATGTGTAGGTATAAGAATTAAAATAACAACATATAATTATATTTATGATAAAAAGGTAATTATATAATCATGGAATAAGAATAATTTTAGTTGGGGAGAGGGAAATAAAACAAAAGTGCTCATTTAAGAATGTTACCTCTTCTTTTAGTAACTCATTTTTTTTCACCAAAGTAATTTATTGATTTTATTTATAATCAATGAGAGGATTATATTATTGTATCATGGATTTTTTGGGCTTATTTGGGTAGGTGTTTTATGATCCAAAATAGATTTAGAGGTGTTAAGGAGTAGGGAGTGTGAGTGCCATTTTATAGTGGAGGGGAGTGGCATTTTTGTAAATATAAAAAGGTAAACAATACTGGAAGGTATATCTTACATAATGTGCTTTAAATAATGATTAAAGTTAGATCTGTGAGGGGATATTTTTGGCTAAAGTCTATAAAATTGGTGTTGGACATATTTCTAGTTATAACATCTGGACTCGAATTGCCATTAAACCGGTAGATAGACCGATGGGTCACATGGCCTAAAGTGCCTCCCCCATATGCCAGAGGCTGCTGACTAGTATAGAGAGTGAAAAGTTTCTTCATTGGAAAGCCTTTACCATCATAATCGGATTCTAAATGCGGTGTAATATAAAGTAAATAACTAATACCAATACAAGTAGAATATATGGGAAAAAAGTAGCAAAAGAATAAATATAATAACTGGATAAAACAATCCAACACCAGTTTATAAATAGAATGCCTAATAGATGATGATGTACAAGCTAAAATAATAAACATACCAAATTATTTAAAATACAGTATAATACATGACTCAAGTAAAGAAAGGGACAAAAAATCCAAAATGTAACCTCCTTGAGTATCCTAAGCACTAGCTCATTCCCGTGCTCCGAACTCATCATGTACAAGAACACGACCGTAAGAAAAGTAAAAGGTCTTGAAAACAAGAAGTTACAATTGATTAATCAAGTGAAATGGAGGCCTAATAAGGGTGTGAGATTTAATTATCAGTGTAGGTCATCACTCACGGTGTTTAGACCAATCCCGTTAGTGATTACAAATTTAAAAAAATGGGAAGGTATAAGTAAATAATAAACAGAACTGAATAAATAAACAACAACCCGTCCATGTTCTTAAGGGACACCTGATGACTATACCTACTTTAGATCATAGTCTGAATAACTTTGATCAATAAATATATAATAATAATAATAATAATAATATGTATATATATAGTTTAGTTATATCGATAACATCGGCATATATGATCCAAGTGTTTGCCGACACCAAATGGTCATATACATGGGATACTAGAATTGGCTGGCACGAGACATAACTCAAAGACATCCATCACTAGGGGAAGCTCTCATATTTTATCCCATGGTACAACAAAGAAGCTCCCATTGTTTTCACACTCAAAGGATCACATCCACAAATATGAACCAAGTGTCTTTTGAAATGAAAACTTCATATTCCTAGGATACGAGCGCTAGTTGGATAGGAATATAACTCACATTAATCTATCACCAAGGGAAGTGCTCATGGTTTATCCCCTATCCCAAATTCTACTATAGGGTACATTGCCTACATCCCTATCGAGTGAGAGTGACTTACTACCAAACATGGGATGGTGAGTGTGCATGCCATGGAAACACTCTAAGATAGTACATAGAGCACAAAATCCCATTTCCCATATGGTATCACTAGTGGATAGGGTACATTACCTACATACCTATAGTGTTATATTTCCATAATACAAAACTTGGTATAGTGTGTGGACCTCCATGAAACACTGTAATATGGAACGTGTGGAAAAAAACTCATCATGAATTTAGTAGTAGTGGTTTGAGATTCCACAATCATCAATTGTAAATGGATGTGTTATTACCCTTTTAGCTCATCACCCCCTTACCATCATAAGTAGCCTCTTTTAAAGGTTAATTTATAATTGGCATTAGAAAAACCTCCCATCCATATGTTTATTAATCCAATTAGTAAAATAAGTATATTCAAATTTATAATCCACGCCATGAGGCAGTACCTATCATGATTTTCATTTATAGAACCCATTAAATGAAATTATCACATCTACATGTTAATAAATAAGTAAATACCTCTTATTAATTTCATTAACCAAGATTAATATCTCTATAAACTATTACATTTTATAAGAATCATTTAGTGAATCACAAATATGGGGAATGCCCTTAATATCCCATGTGTCGTTCCATTTAGAACTATACTATTTATTAAGAAATGAAAACCATCATGAAAAAATTATTCAATTCTCTACAATGACAATAAATTAAACAAAATATGGAAATTCACTTATGAAGGTTGAAGTGGTACATATAAGGTAGCATGGGGAAATAAGGAAGATGCCTACAAGGGAATTCCCATTTTATAAAGCATGCCAATCCATTCAATCTATATGATGATACAAGAACTTATATGGTTACATGGTTCATTAAACATTTCAAAAGGGAAACTATATTTTCTAATTACATTAGAGTCACTATGTTAAACTTTCAAAATCTAAATCATAACCTCAAAGCTTAAAGAAACACCAAAGCAATAATCCAAGAATCATAAATGTCTAATCATTACCTTTTAGATTAAAAGAAAATGCACCTCAATTGGATGGGTTTTATTATAAATACATAAATATATTTATCAAATAAATCATTTATCATGACTATGAATTTAATTCAAGAATCACAATTAAATTTATCAAGAATCTTTATGCAGACAACTAATGAATTTTTATATTAAATTGGAAGGGAAAGGGATCCAAGCTTAAGAGAAGAATTAGATAAGATGAACACTTTAGCACTTTATGTTTTTTTAACAACCACTTGAAGATACTTCCACTCACTTATGAGAATATTCACTATCACATATATATAAGGATGCCTACCCCTATGTAAATATTCTCATGGCCATGAATATGTACAAAGGGATCCTTAAATATCTTCTTAGGTGCATACACTCATTTCCACTAACCCTTGTATGAATTTTTCATATTATATGTAAGCATGCCTTGCCCTATATATATATATATATTCACATCTGTGGGTAAATATATATATATATATATAATCAGGGAACTTACATATAAATATACATACCTGTACATACATGGGTAATTTTCTTTTGACACTAGTGACTCGATACCACATAACATGGTCCAAGACACTATAGATAATATAATAGAACCTAAAAAACTGTGAAAGCCCCAAATAGAATTTGGGAAAAAATAATAAAAGAGGAGAAAACTACCCAAAATTAATGACGGTGGACAAAGATGATATGAACAACTTTGCATTCAGTGGCGGTTGCCGAAATACACAACAAAATGTTCCGAGAGACTCTATTCATACCCCAACAATGGAGGAAAGATGAAATTAGAATTATCCTAATACCGTAGGATTTGAAAACATAGTAATAGCGTGATAGAGAGAAGAACAATTATTGGAAAAGGGAAAGGTAATGGATATTGATATTCCCTTAAAGGATCAAGTGAGAATCACTAAGAAATCTAATGGGTTTTGTCAATCAAAGGGGAGCCAAAGAGGGTGGTGTCGAATTCTTGTAGAGTAATGGAGAGGGGGATGCTCATGCGTGGGTATGAGGGGGTGAAGGGTGAATTAGGTTTTTAGTTTTTAATTTATTTTGATTTAATTTAAACTAATTAATTATTCAAAATTAAATTCACCGCATGTTTTTGGATGCACGACTTGGAAAACCTTGTGCCAACTGTGCTCCCTCCACTGGTAACATGAAGCACCCTGCATGGTTTGTCCCACACAGTTAAACTAACCATTCACAAATCATGCAGTAGATAGTGTTAAGTTAATGCCTATTTAGCAATACTAATTTGGTCGAGGACCACATTTTGGGAAAACTATGTGCAATCAGTTGGTACCATCACTGTCTACATGTTACAGGTCTCAAAATTTGTTGTTGGTGGGATGAACGGTTCTGACAAACCATGCACATTGTTTAGAGAACCCAAACCATTTCTTTACAGAACTGATACTCCGAGAAATTGATTATATACCTAGGAAACATCTCTGGACTTGAACCACATCCAAAAAAATCACATTTATGTTCTTTATGTGTCATAATTATGTTTCGAAGCATAGTTTGTAAAACAACTTGTTCAGTAAATACCAAAGTTCATAATCACTTGGAAATTTCAACTGGTTCAAAACAAGTGACATTACAATCTCCCCACCTTATAACTTATTATCCATTATAATCCTTAAAGAACAAAAAAACATCACATGAACCACATGTTTTGTGAATTCCTATTCAAATATTCACATTGAGTTTCCAAATTCCAAATACAACTTTAAGTATATAATTTAAGCACATGACACCGAGGCCATAAAAACCTATTCCAATGATCATTTTCCAAATGAAAAATTGAAACAAAACTTACCCAAGACCATTTATAAAGATACACAATCATGTTGTTTTCTCCTTATGATAAAGTCTAATGGTGATCCATGAAATATGATTTAACTTTAAAGGGGTCCAATTCCAAGCCACAACATTTACCACCGTCTTAATTGCATTAAAAGGCATGAATAAAAGTATTATAACAATGATTGGTCATGATTTCCATATATAGTTGGACCAAATTACATACAAGGTTATAAAAATGACCTCACAGAGAGAAACAGTTGAATCCCGATTGACCAAAATAAACTGGTCACATACACTTTCCACGAAAGACATAACTTACCCTCTAAACCCCAGTTGCCTTAAACTGGAGATGTGATAAAAATGTTTTCAACCTCAGGCACCCAGTTAAAAAGAGGGATAAAAAGTTGATACACCTAAATATGAGCATTATTGAGGAATCATGACCTATAAGGTCAACACATTACATCTTAACTGAAATGCCTTCCTCTAAAGAATCTTGCATTTACGACAATCACTTCCACAAAATTCCATACATGACCTCATTTGAAATTCCTTGATTAAAGCATCACTAACCCAAAAATAATATCTAGATAAACTCAGTTTAAATAAATAATAGTCTAAGGAACTAATCCCAAGTATCCTAAACTCCACATTCATAAGAGAGACATTGGAACAAGGCCACAATGTCCACAATAGATCAACGACTACGCCTAGAGAGGCATTTTTCCGTCGATCACATTAAAAGAAATAAATGGTGTTGGATGGTCCATACAAGGAATTAATACATTGGAATCAAATATTTCTTCAAGAAAAATTGATCCTAGAAAAGAACCACACATTATTGTGAAACACTAAAAAGGATCACCCAAAAAATCATGACAACTTTTAAATCATTATCACAGCGTAAGACCGACACTCTCATAATAAATCAAGGACGTCGTCAAGATAGGGGACATGCTCATCACTAAGCCATAATGCACTAAGTGGTTAGAATATTAACAAGAAGATCAGTAGAACCAGTACTGGTCAATTTCTCTTGAAAGAAACTCACCTTCACATGCCGATGCACCGACCTTAATCGCTCACCAACCTTTACCACACGAGTAATATGTGATCATTCCTAATCCACAACCGAAGTCCCTCGAAGACCAAATATTTTTCCCATGGGTCGTACAAAAAGAAAACAAAATCAATTTCATGATTATAAAAAATCACCGACACAATTCTAAAACTAAAAGCCTCAAGGGTATTCAATCGAGACCAACCATTTTTAAATGGCCATTGTTGATTATGTTCCTTATACTTAAAAGGACACATATTCTAGAACCGATGTGATGCTCCCCACCATTAGGAGTGTCCTAAATGTCGAAGAAGAGGGAGATATCTAAAACACTAACAAGTGAGATAGAACCTGATTCACCATAAACATACATGTGAAACTCCTTTGATTCATGATCACATACATCCAGTATTAAACATAAAAGTCAAAATCGAACCAACCAGTGTTTCAAAACACTTGACTCTCAAGAAAGTCCTCCCAGACATTGGGAAAAAATTTATTTAATTATCAGGTCACTATACTCTAGAGATAACTTGAGACCACAGTTAAACATACCATGCTCAATGGTTCATTGAACTCAAAAAGTCTATTAAATCATATAGAACATAACAATAACCACATACATGAACACATAATACCTTGAGTTTAATGAATAAAAATGAAACATCCTAAATAATATCTATAAGGTTACCACCCTATGCATTCAAGTATCATATGGTTTGTTAAAAATATTTAACCTAGAGTTATATTGCTCTATATGACCTTTTAATGAGAGAAATCCATGCCAAGGCATCCATCACAGAGGTAGAGAAAGAGTCACCTGACATGCTAATCAGCCGACCATGCCTGAGGTATGTCTTACCAGCTGAAACTGAATAGTAGTCGATGCTCCGACCAATAATAAAGGAAAAAGATAACATGAAAAACCATCCAAAAAAGGGTGTTATTTAGAAACCAAGAGCCCTACTAGGTACAATGACACCCAAATGACACCAAATGGTTGGAAAATCAGAACATTAGAAACGCCTTTAAGTTATAAGGTTGAAACATTCCACAACTAACCCCTAATGAGATCATAAGTTTCAACTCTACTACCAGTTCATGCATTAAAAAAGTAACTAGGATCAATATCCTAACTTTTAAGAAATTTCTAAAAAAGAGACAACCTACAAAAAACACCCACGAATCTATTCCATGGATACTCAAGGAGAATATTAAACTACCATTACACAAGGCTTTAATCAAAGGAAACCACCACTGGTTCTATTTTTAAGACCTTTACATTGTTTCCAATTTAATAATTAAATATCTAAAAGGTTTAAATCAAAAAATCATGTACCATTTTAAAATGAAGTCACTAGGAACATGATTTTTCAACTAATAGCTCAATGTACGACATGCATGTCTCATAAAAATTTCGTTTCAATAATTTTTCATTAATTAAAATCTTGTGATCATTATGAAATTTATAAAATAAATTCATTTTTAAAAGATATGGTGACCTACTAGGGTCCTGCTAAGGTAACCTATTTTCATTAGAGAATAATCCAACATCAGCTTCTTAGTTTTTAATGATTGAAAATACCAAAATGAGTCATCTCATTAGAAACTTGCCCCAAAAGACCTACATGGGTCCAGTTAATCATTTTTTTAAACAAACCAATTCACTTCATATTCAAAATAAATAGATTTTCATTTAAAACCATCTCAAAGAATATAAAATGGCTATAAATTTAATATGGGTTTCAAATTACCATTTCATGAAGCAACCATTCACTTTATAAATTGAAAATTGGCTCCCATTAATCACAACCAGTTTTAGTTCATAAATTAAAATGCTCAAATATAATGGTTAGGTCAAATGGGTGGTCATCTACAAACCTATAAATACCCCTACACTTTATATTTAGGCATTTGGTTCCCATTAATCATAGACAAATTACATTAATAGTTAAAATTTAACGTCTAAACACATTTTGAGAGCTGATTTAAAATGTATTTTTATATATATTACTCAAGAGGTTTTGAATATATGGGTTACCCATTCCTAATTATAAGGGACCCATATACCTTATAATTTTAAACTGATTCTTGTTCATTCAAAACCCATATATTTTTATCCCCGGAAACAAATTTCATATTGAAACACAAATATCATGTTGTCCTAATAAGTAACACAAAAGCATGTAATATAAGAGAGAAAATTCATGCTAAATAATAAGGAAACATGACATATTATTAAGCAAGGAATGCTAAGAAATATAAGGAATGTAATAAACCCAGGGAACACAATAAAATCAGAAAGAAAACTAAAAGGAAACTACCTGGCATGGCACGTGCTTGACATGTTATTTAGTATGTGCCTATAATTATGCCTGAAATATTTCATCCTTTCCATACCAAGACAAGGGAAAATTATATAAAATTACTTAAATCATCAGAAGTGGGAAATATGCCATTCACTCAAGGTGAAATCATATCAACTATAAAAACAACCAACCTGAACAACAATCCCATCCCTTGATACATGATCATTTCAAATACATGGGGTGATCAGTCCCAAGAACAACTATTTATCAAGCACTAACACATTTATATTCTCCTATATAAAAACCAAAAATAGTAAGAGAAATGAAAAATTAATGCTACAATACCACATTGTAAGGTCTTAGCCTGACTTACCATTAAATTGGTAGCCAGACCTGTGGGTCACATGGCCTCGAACACATCTCCCCATATGTTAGAGGCTACCTAATAGTAGTGAGTTTGTAAAGGTGGTTTAGTGGGGAGACTATAAACTCATAATAATAGTCTCACAATATTATAATAGAAACTAAAAATCAGATATCAACAGAATCAGTAAATAAGGAAAAATGAAGCAATAAAAGAATAAATATAATAACAGAATTAAGATAACCGATACCAGTTTATACAAAACATGCATGATAGATGATGATATAGAAGATAAAACAATAAATATAAATCATGATTTATAATAAAATATAGTAAAATATTCAAGTAATGAAAATAACTAAAAAGACCAAAGGTGATATCCATGAGCTTCCTGAGCTCTATCTCTATCATGTGCTTATAACTCATCTAGTACAAGAATACAATATAAATAAATTTCCAAGGTCCTGTGAACAAGATGTTCTACTTAGATACCACGTGAAATGGATTCCCAAGAAGGGTCTAAGATATAAATCTCCATAGGCCAGCACCCATGGTGTATATTCTAATCCAGATAATAATTAAAAATTAAGTAGTGTGCAGGTATAGGAAAATAATAAAAAACAGAATAAATAAACAACAAACCATCTAGGTTCCCAAGGGACACTTGATGACTATACCTTATTTTTCTCATAGCTGGAATAATTCTGATCAGGACATATATATATATATTTTAGTTTTATATATTTAATAAACCTATATGAACCAAGTGTGTGTTGATTCCAAATGGTAATATACATGGGATACTAGTGATGACAAGACCGAGATGTAAATCATATGCATCCATCATCAGGGGAAGATCTCACACACTAACCCCTGGTCCAACAAGGAAGTCATCACGATCTTCCCACTCAAAGGCTCTCATACACCTATACGAAGCAAGTGTTTACTGATGCCAAATGGTCATATTACTGGGATACATGTGCTAACCAGTCTAGGACATAACTCAAAATACATCCGTCACAAGGGGAAGCACTCACAGCCTATCCCATGGCCCAACTTCAATGATAGGTTACATGCCCTATATTTTTATATAGTGAGTGTTCCATACTACTTCACTTATGATGGTGAGTGTTCACGACATGGAAACACTATAAGATGGTATGTGGTGCTCAAAATCATACAACCCATATAATGCCACTGGTGGTTAGGGTACATGAATTATATCCTTATTGAGTTTGAGTTTCATACTCAAACACTTAGGATAGACGGTGGGACACTAAGAAACACTCCAATATGGACAATTACATGTAAATCCCCTATCTCATATATTTGTAGTGGTGTGAGATGACTTAATAATCTCCGATGAAAGGAAGTGTGATTACCTTTTTAGGTCATGACCCCCTAAACAATGTAAGCAGCCTCTTTAAAATGTGAATTTTTAACTATAATTTAGAAAACCCTCCCATCCATATCATTATTAATCCATTTTGAAAAACATTCATATTAACATTTATAATGAAATCAATGAGGCAGTACCTCTCATGCTTTGAATTTATACAACCCATTATAAGGGAATTATCACATTTATAAGATAATACATTAGTCAATACCTCTTATGAATTTAATTATCCAATTTAAATCTCCATATAAAAAATTACATTTCATAAGAATAATTTATTAAAGAAAAAACAAGGGGCATGGCCTTACCATCCCTTGGGTTATTCTATTTAGAACCATTCGGTTTATTAAGAAATGAGAACCAATAAGATATAAATTATAAACATCACTACAAGAAATTAAATTAAACAAAACAAAGAAATTCACTTATCAAGGTTCAAGTGGTACTTAGACGGTAGCATGGGAAAACAGGGAAAATTCCCACATGGGCGTTCCCCTTTTAAAAAGCTTTCCAAGTCATTTAATTCATTAAGTTGTCTAAGCAATTAGTTTGTAACATCCCAGGTAAATAAATAATATTACATTATCATGTTTATCAATATTAGTGAATAAAATGTTAATATTACTTTAAATGTAATGTTATGCTCGATGGCGTACCCAATACGCAACAACGCCTTTCTTTGAAATCTTACGTTGCACACTAATAATGTAATAATATTATTTTAAATAGTTAATGCCTAGCCGTTGTAATGGCAGGAATGAACGGAACTAACAAAAAAATTGATTACATTTGTTTGTTAAATATTTTTACATTTATCCAATAAATGTTAAAGGCTTAAAATGCAAATGAATCCAATTTTAAGAATAAATTCTCTAATATTTTTAAAAGATTGTTTTACCGCTTTTTGATGGAAAACATTTTTTAAATCCAAATTCTGACAATTTTATAAGCCATATTTGTCAAAATAGACTTATTCATTAGAATTGGGATATTGAAATTTACATTAGATAAATATTTGGTATATTTCTGACAAATGTTCTTTTTTAATGAATAGTGAAAAATACTGCATTTTACTTCAAAATTTCTTTTTCATCTAATTTAATTATATGGATAGATTATCATTTTTAATTGTTTTAATGTGTAATTAGAATATATTTTTACCATTTAATTAAATGGTTATCATTATAATTAATTTCACTTTGAAAATGGACATAAACAAGTGTCAATTTTTTGATAGATATTATTTCTTAAAAACACGCTATTTGTTTTAATAGCGGGAATCAACTATATGATTTATTAATGGAACTTATATGTTTTTAATTTGGTAAAATGGACATCATTTAGGAATTTTTAATATCAAATATAGATTTGGGTTAATTTTTTGTAGTTTTCTAATAATGTCTTTTTTTAATGAATAGTGAAAAATACAGCCTTTTAATTCAAAACTGCCTTTTCATCCAATTTATTTATATATTTAGATTGTAATTTTAATTTTTTTAAAGTATAATTGAATTATGTTTTTATCAATTAATACAATTTTGTCCATTGGATGTAATTTCACTTTTCAATTGGATGTAAAAACAAGTCAATCTTTTGATAAATTTTACTTCTTAAAACCCCGTATTTTGTTTTGACAATGGGATTTACAATAAAATTAATTAATAAAATTTAGGTGTTTTGAATTTGATAAAATGGATTCCATATTTTGAATAAGAAGGTCCAAATTATGTAATTAAGACTCTTGTTTTTGGACATTATGAATAGTAACGACGGTAATTATCTTTAATTATCATGATTAATTTGTAATGGGGTAGTTAAGTGTAATAAAATAATATCATAATAATAAAAAATGACCCCAAAATGTGGCATACTGATACTGGTTATGTCATGTCCGACCATGGGATGTCTTGTGCCAAACTTTGGGACCCCATGGAATCACTTTTGAGGTGATAGTGACACCTTTTAATTTTATGTTTTTAAAAGGAAAGTATAACCAAAGTATGTATCACCCAAGTAAAACAATTATATTCTTGTATGTGTAAATGATATCTTTAACTCTAAATAGTAATTGGAAATATAAAAGGATTTCCTACATCATAGTAATTTTTTTAAAATTTTAGACATTAAATAAATTAAATTACTTATGACACCATGATGATGCAACGATTACCTCATTAATGAATGATTTAAATAAAATGAAAAGATAATGTAAAGTATAAGACATACACTTGTCAAAGACCTTTTGTTAGAGTATATTTAGAACCCTTATCACCTTATACTCGAAACATATCAATGTGGGATCTTTAAAATCTGAAACTCATTATAATATAAAGTAACATTTCTTTACTTTCCAAGAGTACCCCTCCTCCCTCTTATAAAAGGCCCTCACCTCTACCTCCTTACCCACACCTATCAATCCATTGGATCGGCCAAAATCTGATAATTTTATCTCTCCAAATCCCTATAATTATCATAGAATCATTCGTTTAGTCAGAAAGCTCTTCAAGAAACCCTTTTTGTTCAAACCAAGGGGAGTTACCCGATTTAAAGGTAAAGTCTTCCCTAATGTTATTTTGTTTTATTTTGCTTCTCTAACCCCCTAAACTCTTTTTATTACTTGATTTTGTAACAAAAACAGTATCTTATACATACTAGGATGTTTTTATGAGAAGTATTCGAGCTACACTTACACACACCTCCGTCTAATGGTTAAAGAACACACTGTTTTCGTGGATGGTGAATTACTCCCTCACGAAACGATGATTGTTCTATCTTCTCCTACCACCTCTCATGGTGGCCATTATGATGGAACTATTTTTATATATGATATATATTATATTTATGTCTTCTATATTCTTCTGTATTTTATATTTAAAATATACCTTTATGCTTTTCATGTTGTGCAAATGCGATAATTTCATTTGAGGAAGTGTGGACTACCACCCCCTCATGTGATGTGACTCGTTCATGCAATACATGGAATGTATAATGAATGAAATTAATGAAATTATGTTTCCCATATAAAATATATATTATACTATAATTATAATATATATATATCTCTATCATCTATTTTTAATTCTATTAATGTGCCAAAGCAATGAAAGTAGCGTTCATGCATACGTACGACCTACCATCTCCATGAACGGTGCATTTCATTTTTTTTATCTACAAATATTATGTAATAAGTATAAAACGAATATATACTGGATATATATGATATTTAAATCATTAATAATATTCTGTATATGATGTACTTACAACTACATTGACAATGCTTTTCAAACAAGATCATTTTTGACTCATGTACCGAACATCGAAAAAACGTATGATATGAACACATATAATTAAATAATTATTATAACATTTTGATATGTGATATTAATTTAATAATAAAATTTAAATGAGGTCCTTAATCAATTATAAATTGACCAAAGGTTATTATTCAGGAATATAAAGAAACGAACAAGACAAGTCGGACTTGAGGTAAGGGATCCAACCTCTTTCTTTCTTTTTAAGTACTCTCTTTTATGTCACTTATTTTAAGCTCCACTTTCTTATATTGGGGAATGTTATTATATATTCCTATTACTGTAATTTTTATATTCATATGATGAGAGACCCTAATTTATATCTTCAGTCCATTTTTTTATGTTTTAAGTTGCGTCGTTAGGCTGCCGAATTTTCATAAGGGGAAATGTTATCTCACTTGTCATTTCCGTCAGATTCATACTATATTTGTCACTATCTCCATGGAGTGGTGTATTTAATTCCAATTATTCTACTCCTTGTGTAATATAATTTCATGTATGGGTATTTACATCAATGTTGAATAGTCTTTCTTTCATGGGGTGTACGTTTTGATGGATACCCAAGTCGGTAAGGGAACCTTTCACCCTCCTCTTTTTCAAAGACTTCTTTTCTTATGTCTTTTAATTCACATCTTATTATGTTGGGATATGTTCTTAAATATCCTTATTGATGTAAATTTTATTTCCAAGTGATGAGATGCAATTTTCTCTCTCATCAACCCATTTTCTGAATTTTAGTGTGACGTGGTTAGGCTGTTGAATTTTTGCAAGGTAACTTCTTAACCCAATTTCAATTCCTTGGGTTAAACCTCTATTTCCTAATTATGTCAAACTATTAATATGTGTGGATGACTTCTGATTGTTTTACATTTTGTTTCCAATTATATTGGGTGTATTTATAGGTGTTACACATAATTATTTCATTGATTTATCCTTGCACTAATGACATGATCATTGAATGGGATTACGTCTCAATTTCTCATCCTTGAGACACTTCTTGATTATATGAACTTTTATTATTTTTAAAGTGTATATAAAACCCCTTTTAACATTCCATATCCATATTATGTCTATACTCAAGTCATTTAAATGATTTTAAAATGGTCTACTTTCATGTGTCTTTTAATTTAAATGTTCAAAATGGAAAAGGACTCTTTTATTAAAAAATTGTTTTAAATGGTTTTAAAGATCTATTATTTTAAACATTTGTCATCCATTTCTATGTTTTAAAAATGGTTTTAAGGATTTCTTTATATGGACATGAATGTTTTAAAACCCCTTCAAAAGTTTCGAAGTGGTATGGGACACTTTGATTCAAAAATCTCTTTTAGATGTCTTCTTTTAATATTTTCAAAGTATAAAGGGATATTTCTTTGATAGAGTCTTAATGATTTTATTATATGTTTTTATTTATGTTAATATAATGATGTGATCTATTTTGACTTATATGTGGAAATTTATGTTTTTTTTATGCATGTTTAAATTATTATGATTATGTTATGGTTCTTGGGAAATGTTTATGAAATCGGGTGGTTCCGTGATAAACTAAGGGCGGGTGAGCCCGAGATAGCTCTCCAATGCATTGGTTAACGCGAAGGAGTTAAACACTAAGGTTTATTCTGAAGAGATTTTAGGAATATAATGTGATGGTTATTCAAAACGTAACCATGAGGGTTACTCCCTACGTAAGAATGTTATGAATTCCTCAAGTTAGCTTTACGTCTTATGATTTCTATGAGTTATTCAAAAATCATATGATTTAATGAGGTATGTTAAAGTGCTAAAGTCTTATGGGTAAAGTATGATTTCATTGATTCTTATGTATACATTGACTAATTTTTTCTTTCCGTATTGTTATAACCCTTATGGATCTTTTTATGCTCATCCCATGTTTTTTTGAAATGTTTTCCACAGGACATAAAGATGAATAGGGTCAAGGATGGGATCAAGGAAAGAAAAGCTATCTAAAACAAGGAACTAGACATGTTTCTTTTAAGAGTTTTTGTTTTATGATGCAAACTGAGAAGAAGTGTCTACCTTGTTATCTTGTGATATTTAATAGTTATGTCCTAATTCTATAAAACTCTAAACCTTAAAAGATCCTCAATGTGAATTATTCATTTAATTCAAGATTAAGTAATGTTTTAAGGCTGGTTCCTTATAGTTGGTGTCAGAGGTCAGTTTAGATAACTTTAGATGTTAGAGTATTTTTTAAGCATAAGTGACAAGTTGTGTATAACCACACTGGTTATTATATTATATAGAGTCATTGTTATTTATGAAAGTTGGAATGAGTTTGAGATAACTTGGATAAGTATATCTTAGTGTTTATCTTCCTATTTAGTACATGATGATTTTTTTTACACTCACACTGACCTTTTTTGGTTTTAGTAAATGGATGGATCTATCATGCCCTAAAGTGACAATGGGTTTGAAGGAAACTATGGTGGTTCTCTGATTAAGAGACTGGATGAAATGGGGGACTCAATGAGAAATCTCGTGGTTATTCTAAACCAACTATCAGGAGTCATGATCAACTACTTGAACCTTGGTGAGTTCTCTAATGCATCATGTATGACAGAACCAACTCGATGTGGAAGTTCAGGTAATAATTATAAAGGTAACCATTACGGTTTATATGATCCTTACTTTTGAGGTAATTATGGGTTACTACATGATATGATGGAATATGAAAGGCATGAGATAAACTTGAGGTTGAATTATGTTATGGTTATTTTTGAAGATTTTATCGATTTTTGGGAATGTTATAAGAATTATTTAGTTTTCGAAAAAGGAAAACACATATACCGTGTGACAACCTATCACGTCGGACAAAGCTACGAGAATCGAACCCACAACCAAAATGCGATTGGTATTTATCACCTACCACTGGACTACGTGAAGTACCTGGTTTGTATGACAAATTCGTTTTAGTTATATAATTTTATGAATCAAGAATAAGTTTATTCTGGGTTATCTAGGAAAATATTGACCTATCATGAAGGATATATGATTAGGTTAATTACTTTTCAATATGAGACTTTAAGAGAAACTGATGTTATTTGGAGATAAATGTTAATTTTTACGTTGGAAGACTATGTTATTAAATCCTTCAAATATTTGGGTTTCAATATTAGTTTGGTTTACTTTTAATAATTTCATGGACAAATTGTTTATCGAATGGTCTTCGTTGAACTTTGGGTTTTGTTGGACAAATTTTGGAGATTAAGAATAGATTTTCTTTTTATAAAGGATTATCCTTTTGTGGATTATCTGATCTTGTTCTAACAATTTTCGTTTTGGTAAGGGACTAAAGACATGAGAAATATATAGTTATATTTTGTGGATTAGGTGATTCTCTATAAGTTTATTATAGTGCTCTTAATGTGAA
This sequence comes from Viscum album, assembly GCA_963277665.1. Taxonomy (NCBI): domain Eukaryota; kingdom Viridiplantae; phylum Streptophyta; class Magnoliopsida; order Santalales; family Viscaceae; genus Viscum; species Viscum album. Next base: position 1,457,286,047 of record OY728131.1, on the reverse strand, counting down.
CAAGTCATTCTAAATACTCATCTTTTGGAGAAAATATGAGTTTCTGTAAGAAATCTAGTAAGAGACGAAAGTTTACATGAAAAGTAAGTATGTTTCCTTAGGATTTAATTAAGCTCATAAATAAATTCCTCAATTAAAAGTAACTTAAAACAAAAATGTTTTCCGTTAACTTTTCCTACTGGGGAATCAAATACCGTTTAACCAATCACAAGTTTGTAATTTTCTTGTGGTTAACTTTCTCCTAATCATATTTTCTATCACTCTCTCTCAGAACATGACCCTTTGTTTTTTCTTCCATATCCATGTTTTCCCACATGGAATCATAGTATGGGTTAACTCGGGTGACCTCTATACTTCTCTTTCTTTCTTTTAAAGTAATAGTTTTACTGACTCTTTTTCCGATGTGGGGCTTTCAATGAAGTTTCCAAGCCCAATTTTAATATTGTGAGGATTAAATTCCCAAAAGGCGGGAAGGATGTAACATCCCAGGTAAATAAATAATATTACATTTTTATGTTTATCAATATTTCTGAATAAAATGTTAATATTACTTTAAAGGGGATTCTATGCTCGATGGAGTACCCAATACGCAACAACGAGTTTCTTTTAAATCTTACGTTGCACACTAATAATATAGTAATATTATTTTACATAGTTAATTCCTAGACATTGTAATGGAGGGAATGAACAGAACTAACAAAAAAATTGATTACATATGTTTGTTAAATATTTTTACATTTATCCAATAAATATTAAAGGCTTAAAATGCAAATGAATCCAATTTTAAGAATAAATACTCTAATATTTTTAAAAGATTGTTTTACTGCCTTTTGATGGAATTTTTTTTTAAATACCACTATTGAAAATTTTATAAGCTCTATTTGTCAAAAAAAAACTTACTCATTAGAATTGGGATATTGAAATTTACATTGGATGAATTTTTTGTATATTTCTGACAAATGTTCTTTTTTTAATGAATTTTGAAAAATACTGCATTTTACTTTAAAACTATATTTTCATCTAATTTAATCATATAGATAGATTATCTTTTTTAATTTTTTTAATGTGTAATTAGAATATATTTTTACCATTTAATTCAATGGTTGTCATTATAATTAATTTCACCTTGAAAATGGACATTAAAAAGTGTCAATCTTTTGATAGATATTGTTTCTTAAAAACACGCTATAAGTTTTAACAATGGGAATTAACTATATGATTTATTAATGAAACTTATATGTTTTGAATTTGGTAAAATGGAAATCATTTCTGAATTGGTAATATCAAATATAGATTAGGGTTAAATTTTTGTATTTTTCTGATAATGAATTTTTTTATTGAATAGTGAAAAATACAACCTTTTAATTCAAAACTGCCTTTTCATCCAATTTATTTATATATTTAGATTGTAATTTTAATTTTTTTAAAGTATAATTGAATTATGTAAATAACACATAATACAATGTTTTTCATTGGAAGTAATTTAACTTTTCAATTGGATGTAAAAACAAGTTAATCTTTTGATTAATTTTAATTCTTAAAAACCCATCTTTTGTTTTGACAACAGGATTTAAATTTTAATTAATTACTACAATTTCTGTTTTAGGAATTTGATAAAATGGATTCTATATTTGGAATCATAAGGTACAAATTATGTAATTAAGTCTCTTTTTTTGACATTATGAATAGTAACAACGGTAATTATCTTTAATTATCTTGATTAATTTGTAATCGGGTAGTTAAGGGTAATAAAATAATATCATAATAATAAAAAATGACCCCAACATGTGTCATAATGATACTTTTTGTGTCGTGGACGACCATGGTATTCTTTGTGACAAACTTTGGGACCCCATGGAATCACTTTTGGGGTGATAGTGACACCTTTTAATTTTATGTTTTTAAAAGGAAAGTATAACCAAAGTATGTATCACTCAAGTAAAAAAAATTAGTTTTGTCTGTGTAAATTATCTCTTGGACTATAAATAGTCATTGTAAAAACAAAAATATTTGATACATCATAGTATTTTTTTTATAATTTTTAGACATTAATTAAATTAAATTCATTATGACACCATGATGATGAAACGATTACCTCATTAATGAACGATTTAAATAAAATGAAAAGATAATGTATAATCTAAGAATTAAACTTTTAAAAGACCTATTGGATGAGTATATTTAGAAACCTTATCACTTTATACTCAAAATATATCAATGCGGGACTTTTAGAATCTGAAAATCATTTTAATATAAAGTAACACTTGTTTACTTTCCAAGAGTACCCCTCCCCCCTCTAATAAAAGGCCCCCACCTCTACCTCCTTACCTACACCTATCAAGCCATTTGCTCAGCCAAACTCTGATAAGTTTATCTCTCCACATCCCTATATTCATCCTAGAAGCCTTATTTTAAGAAGAAATCTCTTTAATAAACCCTTTTGGTTCAAACCAAGGGGAGTTACCCGATTTAAAGGTAAATTATTCCCTAATGTTATTTTTTTTATTTTGCTTCTCCAACCCCCTAAAATAATTTTATTCATTGATTTTGTAACAAAAAAAGTATCTTCAGAATACTAGGATTTTGTTATGAGATGTATTCGATCTACACTTACACACACCTTTGTCTAATGGTTAAAGAATATACTGTTTCCATGGATGGCGAATTACTGCCTCATGAAACGATGATTGTTTTATCTTCTCCTACAACCTCTCATGGTGGCCATTATGATGGAAATATTTTTATATATGATATATATTATATTTATGTCCTCTCTATGCTTCTGTATTTTATATTTAAAACATACCTTCATGCTTTTCATGTTGTGAAAATGCGATAATTTCATTTGAGGAAGTGTGGACTACCGCCCCTCAAGTGATGTGACTCGTTCATGCAATACATGGAATGTATAATTAATGAAATTAATGAACTTATGTGGCCCATATAACATATATATTATACTGGAATTATAATATATATCTATATATATCATCTATTTTTAATTCCATTAATGTGCCAAAGCAATGAAAGTAGTGTTCATGCATATGTATGGCCTACCGTCTCCAAGAACGGTGCATTTCATTTCTTTTTATCTCAAAATATTATAGAATAAGTATAAATAGAATATATACTGGATATATATGATATTTACATCATTAATAATATTCTAGATATGATGTGCTTACAAATACATTGACAATGCTTTTCAAACAAGATCATTTTTGACTCAAGTACCGAACATCGACAAAACGTATGATATGAACTCACATAATTAACTAATTATTATAACATTATAATATGTGATATGAATTGAATAATAAAATTTAAATGAGGTCCTTAAGAAATTATAAATTGACCAAAGGTTATTATTCATGAATATAAAGAAATGAACAAGACAAGTCAGACTTGAGGTAAGGGATCCAACCTCTCTCTTTCTTTTTAAGTACTCTCTTTTAGGTCACTTCTGTTAATCTCCTCTTTCTTATATTGGGGGATATTCTTATATATTCCTATTAATGTAATTTTTATGTTCATATGATTCTATACCCTAATTGATATTTTCAATCCATTTTTTTTAAGTTTTAAGTGGCGTCGTTAGGCTGCCGAATTTTTGTAAGGGGATATGTTATCTCACTTGTTATTTCCATGAGATTCATTCTATATTTGTCACTATCTCCATTGAGTGGTGTATCTAATTCCCATTAATCTACTCCTTATGTAATATAATTTCTTTTATGGGTATTTACATCAATGTTGAATATTCCTTCTTTCATGTGGTGTACATTTCGAAGGTTACCCAAGTCGGTAAGGGAACCTTTCCCCATCCTCTTTTTAAAAGACTTCTTTTGTTATATCTTTTAATTCACATATTATTATGTTGGGATATGTTCTTAAATAGCATTATTGATGTAAATTTTATGTCAAAGTGATGAGATACCATTTTCTCTCTCATTAATCCATTTTCTGAATTTTAATGTGACGCCGTTAGGCTATCGAATTTTTGAAAGGGAACTTCTTAACCCAATTTCAATTCTTTGGGTTAAACCAGTATTTCCTGATTATGTCATACTATGAATTTGTGTGGATGAACTCTGATTGTTTTAAACTTTATATCCAATTATATTGGGTGTATTTATATGTGTCACACATTATTATTTCATGGATTTATCATTTCACTAATGACATGATCTTTGAATGGTATTACATCTCAATTTCTCTTCCTTGAGACACTTCTTGATGATATGAACTTTTATTCTTTTTAAAGGGTATATATAACCCCTTTAATATTCCATATCCATATTATGTCTATACTCAAGCCATTTAAATGTTTTGAAAATTGTCTACTTTGATGTGTCTTATAATTTAAATGTTCAAAATGGAAAAGGACACTTTTATTAAAACATTGTTTTAAATGGTTTTAAAGATTTATTTTTTAAACCATTTATCATCCATGTCCATGTTTTAAAAATGGTTTTAAGGATTTATTTATATGTAAATGAATGTTTTAAAACCCTTTCAAAAGTTTCGAAGTGGTATGGGACAGTTTGATTCAAAAATCACTATTAAATGTCTTCTTTTAATATTTTCATACTATAAAGGGATATTTCTCTGATAGAGTTTTAATGATTTTATTAGATGTATTTATTTATTTTAATATCATCATGTGACCTCTTGTGATTGAATTGTGGAAATTTTATGTTTCTTTTATGCATGTTTAAAGTGTTATGATTATGTTATGGTTCTTGGGAAATGTTTATGAAATCGGGTGGTTCCATGATAAACTAAGGGTAGGTGAGCCCGAGATAGCTCTCCAATGAATTGGGCAACACGAAGGAGTTAAATGCTAAGGTTTATCTGAAGAGATTTAGGGAATATACTGTGATGGGTATTACAAACGTAACCATTAGGGTTACTCCCTACATAAGAATGTTATGAATTCCTCAAGTTACCTTTACGTCTTATGATTTCTATGAGTTATTCCTAAATCTTATGATTTAATGAGGTTTGTTAAAGTGATAATGTTTTATGAGTAAAGTATGATTTCATTTATTCTTATGTATACATGGACTAATGTGTTCGTTCCGTATTGTTATAACCCTTACTGAGCTTTTTTATGATCATCCCATGTTTTTTTTGAAATGTTTTCCACGGGACGTAAAGATGAATAGGGTCAAGGATGGGATCAAGTAAAGACATGCTGTCTAAAACATGGAACTAGACATATTTCTTTTTAAGAGTTTTTGTTTTATTATGGAAACTGAGAAGAAGTGTCTACATTGTTATCTTGTGAGATGTAATAGGTATGTCCTAATTCTCTAAAAATCTAAACATGAAAATATCCTCATTGTGAATTATTCATTTAATTCAAGATTAAGTATTGTTTTAAGGCTGGGCCCTTATATAGTTGGTTCCTTAGTTATTTATCAATTGTAAATAGAAACTCAATTTTCTAATGCCATTATAGGCCATATCTTAAACATGTAAAATCTAAATCATCACCTCAAAGCTTAATGAAACACCAAAGTAATAATCCAAACATGTATAAAAGTATAATTATTACATTTTTGTTTGGAAGATAGAGAACCTCTGTTGGAGGGGGTTTATAATAAAAAATTATTTTTTCATCAAAAAAATCATTTATCATAACAACGACTTTCATTCAATAATCACAATCCAATTTATCAAGAATCATTAAGTAGTCAACTAATGCATTCATAAATTAAATGTACAAGGAAATGGATCCTACCTCAAGAGAAGAAAAAGATAATATGAACACTTTGGCCCTTAAATTTTTTATCAGCAACCACTCTAAGATACTACCACCCGCCTCTGATCATATGCACCTTAACATATACATATGGACACTTATCCTTTTTGTACATATTCCCATGGACATAAATATTAATAAGGGGATCCTTAACTATCTTCTTAGGTTTATACACCCATTTCAATTTACCCATGTATACATTTTTTATGTTATACGTAATCACACCTAGAACACCCCATATATATATATATAATAACTCCCATGGGTATATATATATATATAATGGGTGAACATACATATAAATATTCCTACCTATGCATATGCAGGTAAGTCACCTTTGACTGTGGTGACTCGATACCACAAAAAAAGGTCCAACACACTATAGATAAAATATTAAAACATCAAAAACTAAGAAATCCCAAAATAGAATTTGAGAAATAATAATAATTGAGGAAAAACAAACCCAAAATTTATGATGGTGGAATGAGATGACCCGAACCACTTCGCCTTCAGTGTCAGTTGTAGGAATATGCCAGAAGATGTCTTGAGAGACTCTTCACATACCATAAAAAAGGAATAAATCCAAAATATGGATTATCCCAACACCCTAGGTTTCATTAGCATAGAAATATGGTGATAGGGAGATTCAAAAACACTAAAATGGGAAGAAGGAAGCGATAGGTAGCTTATATTGATGGATTGAGTTAGAATCACCATGAAATATGGTGGATTTTGTCGATATAAGAGGAGCAAAAGAGGGTAGTGTGAAACACCAAGAGAGGAAGGGAGAAGGTTATGCTCACACACGAGTATGAGGGTAAGAACTAAGGCTTATTTTTTTTAGTTTTTAATTTATTTTAATTTCATTTAAAATTATTAATTTTATAAAAATAAATACATCGCACGGTTTGGGTAGCATTGTTTGGAAAATCCCACGGTAACTATTCGTCCTCTACTGGAAACTGGAGCACCACACACAATATATCCCACATGGATATCCTAACCATACACAAACCATGTGGTGAATAGTGTTAAGGTACTACTTATTTGGAAATACCCATGCTGGCAAGGTGCACTATTTGGGTAAACCGTGTGCGGCCCGTGCACACCGCCTCTGTCCACCTGTTGTAGGTCACACAGTTAGATGTTGGTGTGATGCATGGTTTCAGAAAAACCATCAACTCTATCCATATTTCTAAAAACATTTATTTCCATACCTGGACACTAACTAAATTTGATGTGACACCCATGAAACTTCATGAGCCTTAAACCACATCCAAAAACATCCGATTGTAGTGCTACAACTCTCAGAATTATGTTCCAAATCTCAAATTGTAAAAAGACCCATTTAGTAAATAGTAAAGTACAAATTCACTTGTAAATTTTTTCTGTTTCAAAACATGGGATGTTATAGTAATTAAGTTTTCCCCATAATATTAAGATTTAACCACTAAGTAAACTCATTTTTCCTTTATCGCTATAATTAATTGTAAACACTTTCACTATTTATTTTAGTAGAAAAACAATATGTCTTTATTAAAAATTATAATCTATGATAATTATAAATATTGATTACATTTTTTGAAATTAAAATAATAGAATTGGTAGAAATTAATTTAAAAATAATCCCATAGATGGGATGGAACAATGAGTTTATAAAGTACAAAATGTCAAAAGTTTGAAATGTTTTTATATAATATTTAAATGGTTAATTGAATCCAATTACATAAATTGAATTAAATTATATAAAAATTATTTAATTAAACTTTAAAACCAATTAAAAATATAATTTAACACTATAAATTATTTATATGAAAAAGCAGTTTTCAATTAAAATTCAGTGAAATTCACTATTCATCAAAAGATGAATGTTCCGTGAAAAATACCAAAAATTCACGCAATTTAAATTTTGATATTATGAATTTAAAAAAAGTTTATTCTTTCAAAAAGAATTAATAAATGTGTGAAAATTTAGTTTTAAAACAAGGTTACCGTTAAAAGGTAATAAAACTGTCTTTTAAAAAATATACCAATTTTAATGCTTCAAATTGGAATTATTCATATCTCAATACTATGAAACTTATTGGATAAATTTATAAATATTTTACTAAATATATAAAAAATATAATTTTCATTAATATAATTCAATAATAGTGATTCATTTTATTTATTGTTATAAAATTCCATTCTAGTCATAAAGAAATAATTTTGTCATAAAAACACATCCTTTATATTTAGTTGGTCTTTATTTTCATTTATAATTAATTGGTAACCAATGAATAAATTTTATAATCATGTGTAAAATAAATTTTTATAATTTATTTAATATCATTAATTTTATCTATTCTAATGATTAGGTAATAACATTATAATAACATTAATAGTATATTGTTTTCCAATAAGATAGAGGATTATGTGTAAAATATGTCATCCATGGGACTCGACACTGCATGAAAATAATGATAAACATGGTGTTTTATGTGATAAATAATAAAATATTTATTTCATGTAACAAAACCTATTAAATAATTTAAATTAATTTGAATGAATATATTTATTAAAATCTCAGGATGTTACATCCTACCCCCCTTAAAATAAAATTTCCCTTGAAATTCATCTTGGTTATCAACATATTAATATTGTAAGAATTCCTTTATTGAATCCCACTTTGTAAAAAGGGTTAATAAAAAATACTCTTATGAATGGAAATTGGGAATCATAAATGTCATTGGAATATATTCATTACTAGGATTATACATAGGGAGAGCTTTAGTGGGAAATAAAATGATTAATTTGGAAGGAAATACTAATTCCCATAGACAAATAGAGAGTGATATAGAACATGATTAAGAGGAAGTAAATAAAAACCAAAAAAGCCTAATAAGTTTGGAAAAGGTCATTGATATCTTCATAATAGATGGTAATAGTACTACATACTATTTTAAGATCACTTTCCCAGATTTGAAGGATTCCTTCACTATCTACACTTTTATCATACGGGGATATACTAACCTGATTAGCAGAGATTCATCATTTAGTAAATTTCCCCACAAATTCATATTTTCTCCAAACAATGAATATTCATGATGGATTTGTTACTTCATGAATCACTAAAATCAAATTTTAAAGACTTCGTTACCACAAAGGGATAGTTAATCTATTCCACATATCCATAAACTTTAATCAAAATAAAAATGGATAGCACATGGTAAGATAATTCCAAAAATGACTGAACGTTCATATGATACATTATTATTTAAAATTAATACCCAAAGTTGTAACTAACTTATTCAATAAATAATTATCCTTAATATTTTCAAACATTTCCTCAATAAGGTTGAAACCCAAAATATTATAAGGATTTGATCATATATTCTTCCAAGATAAGTCAACCATTTTTAATCAAATAAAATACCATACGTTTACATAATAAAAATAGTATTTTCCAAAAAAACATTTTATTAACCAAGACATCATTCAAGCCAGTGGATGTGTGTGATTCCCTTATTGTCCTTTCAGTCATGGGTTCAATCCCCACTTCCAAGATAGATGCGACAGGTTGTCATTGAGAATATGTGTTGTCCCACCTTTTTCATTAATCCTTAAAAATAAAACCTCCTTAAAAACACTTCATTTTAATGATAGGGGTTACATATACCTCATCCCAAAAAAAACATCACTATAAAATTCCTTTTTAACTTTAAGATCTTATCGCTTAAAACATCAATGGTGTGTCTAATAATTTGAAAATATGATCATCCCTAATCTTATTAAATAGTGATGGTTTCCATAAATATAAAGATAATTTAATATGAAAAATAATAATCTACAAATTTATTTAATCCTCCATTTGATACCAAATATAACAACCTAGAACCCAAACTCCCAAATCCTATACTGGAATACATAACTTTACATTTCTTGTTATGATGGTGTAATTGCGACTCAATTTTCTCGATCAAAACCTTAAAACCTAAAAAGTAAAAGTTCAATTACTTAAATTCTAGAAGACCTTTTAGTTTTATTGTTTTACAGAATTAGGGAAAACTCCAACATAAACAACTTAGAAGACATTAAATGAGAATTTATCCTACATAACCCATCTTTTCTTTATCACATTAATACATCATTATTATCCATATTAAATAAATTATAGACATAAATACTTCTACATTATTTCTTTAAATCATAGATAAATAGAAACATAATAATGGAGATATCAAATTCTATATAAGTGTAAACATAATAATTAACAATTGAATGTCATCAATGAGAATTATAATAGCATAAGGGTATGAAGACATAATCAAAGTGCATGTGAAAATCAAAAAGGAAATCATACAAATAAACACATGGATCATCAAATATGAAAACATGGCTGAGTCAAAAGTTAATAAAAATAAAAATAATTATACATATGATATAAATATTGATCATGAAAAAAATTATAAACTCATAAAATAAATTAAAACTCTTTTGGGAAACTTAGAGTATTAATTTCAAAAAACCATTTCAAAACCCTTTTAATTGGAATAACTATATGACATACTTCCAAAATTATCATTACCCAATGAATTGGTGATCTATAATGGGAATAACCGTTTGTATAATCTATAATTTTCTCACCCTTTTTGTATAAAACTCAAGTTATATATCAAGAATAAAACAATTTTATCAAAAAAATCATAAAAATAATCATTATTCATTTATAACCTGATAATCCAATAGAAAAGAAATGGGTTCATATCAGCCTATTTGAAATATGATTAACATGTGGAAAATAAATTTTTTCCATAATAGTCTCTTTATAATAGGGTTATCCCATTGAAAATAAATGAGTTTTATAACAATTTATTTGAAACATGGATATCCCATTGAAAAGAAACAGGTTCTGAATTTTTTTTGAAACACGATTAACCTAGGGAAAATTCATGGGTTTTATAATGATCTCTTTGAAACATTGTAATCCTGTGTAAAATAAATGGGCTCCATAAAATCTTTTTTGAACATTATTAATACATGGAAAAGAAATTAGTTCTATAACAATCTCTTTGATGAATGGTCATCCAATGAAAAAGAAACAGACTCTATAACAATATATTAAATACATGATTAACCAATGGAGGAATAAAATTAAAAATAAAATATTAATATCATGAGAATAAGGAGATTCATGATATTAAGTTTCTAAGGATAAGTATATACACCTCATAAAATAAGATAGATTCATATAAAAACAAATTCCTCTAAGAAGGAATAATATTACAAACATCAATTAAAGATTTGGTAACTTTAAAACCATAAACCATATGAAATATAGATCATGAAATGGATATTTAAATACATATAAATTAAATTATAATAATTATAAAATACATTCATGTGAATTATATACATCATAAAATATTATATAGTCATCAATATGGTATAAGTGTGGCAGAAATAAAACTGAGACTACAAATCCCCTTACAACCACGGTAACATTTGAATCAAAAAACCCAAAAAGTAATAATAATCAAATTGAAAATTTAAATAAAAAGTATATAAATAATTAATGATATAATATATAAAAAAATTTAGTACACATGACACACAAAATAAGTATGTGGTGAATATGACATTGATCTCATAAATGTAAAAAGTTAGATGAAAATATCTTACAAAGATCGTATCATTGGAGTGAAAATAAATTAATAGAATAATTTTGAGTGAAATTTTTTAATCCAAACAATAAATGTTGAAATAAATTAAAAAACAAAAATATTTAATTTTAGATAAATTATTGGGATAACATAAAAAATGGCATAGATGTTTAACCCAATGAACATAAATTAAGTTAAGTAATCCCTTACCGTGAGTTAGATTTGTCATGATTTTCCTCCATATTCATGAATAATAGTCATATATTAATTATTTACATGGATCAGAACATTTTAAAAGTTTATTATTAATTATACTTGACTTATAGAGAATCTATATAAAATTAATTAATCAACAATGTTTAAATCAGATGTTTTGACCATATTTGGATTATGTGTCAAAACTGACATTAATAGGTTGACTATGGTCAATGAGGTCATTATTTAAATGTAATAATAATAATAATAACAATGAAATAATAATCATATTTTTACATAAATTAAACATTTAATATCATATAGAAATATGGATATGAAAAATGAACCAACATTACGATCACATAGATGGTTGGCCATACACATGCATGAGCAATGTTCCCATTTTTCAATAATCATTTTAGAAAGAAGGAAAGTAACATTTATCTTTCAAAAAGTACCATTATATAATAATTAAAATATTTTTAATTATAAATACTTATATATTTCATTCTTGTGATGAGGTGATGAAAAAGTAACAATCATATCGCTTCAAGGAGGTGATAGTCCACACATCCTTGAACGATGTTATAACTTTTTCAGTATGTGAAATAGAAAGAAGAAAATTATATGTTATATTTACAGATAGGTAATTAAATATATTTTAAAATAAATATTTAATTTATATCATACATGTTTATTAAACAAATACTTAATACATTCAGTGTAATGTTTGAAGGTATCACATCACTTTGAGGAGGCAGTAGTCCGCATGTCCACAAACGATGTTATCATATTCCCACAGAATGGAAAACATTAAGGTATGAGTTATTTAAAAATTATAGAAGTATTAAGACATAATTAATATCATATATATCATATAAAAATAGTATATAAATAATAATTATATATCATTAGAGGTGGTAATGTAAAACCAAATGACATCATTTCACAAAGCGGTAGTTTGTCATACACAAGAACTCTGATTTCACTACCAATTTGATGGAATTGTGTGTAGGTATAGGTCAATAAATTAACATGAAAACATTTCAGAATATTTATTATATTGATTTTGTTATATAATATTAGAATAAAAATAATTTAAGGGGTGGAGAAAGAAATAAAACCAAATTTCTGATTGATGAATGTTACCTATTTTTCTAGTAACTCCTTTCGGTTTGCACCAAAGGACTTCCTTGGTTTCCATTATGCCTAAAGTTTTTATTATATGATGATATGAGGTATATTGAGTGATTATTTTTTCATGGTTCTCAGTTTACAAAAGGGTTTAGAGGTGTAAATAAGTGGGGAGTGTAATTTCATTTTTATAGTGGCGGGGGAGTGACATTCTTGTAAATATTAAAAGGTAAACACTCTTGAGCGATATCCCTTAAATAATATCACTACAATAATGATATATATATTATATAAATGAGGGTATATGGTAGATTAAGTTCCATAAAATGTTTTTTGGACAAGTTTATATGTCATTTAACCACTTAATATTAAATTTTAATCCCTAAGTAAACTCATTTTTAAACTAATCTCCATAATTAATTTTAATTACTCTCGAAATTTTTTTTTTCCAAAAAATAAGTTCAACATATTATAAATTATAATTTATAATTATTATAAATATTTAATCTATTTTTTATATTTAAATCATATAGGTGGAAGAAATTAATTTAAAATTAATCATGTAGATGGGAAGAAACGATAGGTTTTCGAAGTAAAAAATTTCAAAAGATTGAAATGTTTTTATTTCAAATTTCAATGTGAAATTTATTAATATAAACTAAATTTTATTAAATGGTATGAAATTTATTTAATTATACATTAAAACAAATTTAAAACATAATTTATAACTAAATTATTTATAAGAAAAAGTAGTTTTCAATTAAAATTTGATGTCATTCACTATTCAAAAGAAATTCCCAAAAAAATCCAGAAATTTATTCTATGTAAATTTTAATATTAAGATTTCAAAAAAAAGTTATTTTTTCAAATAAAAATTTTATTATTTTAAAATTTTAGTTTTGAAATAAGTGTTCCATTAAAATGTAGTAAAATAACATTTTAAAAAATATACTGCTTTTTATGTTTAAAATTGGATTTATTCATATCTTTAGGCCATAAAAATTATTAGTTGTATTTATAATTATTCAGTTGAATATATAAAATATAAATATCATTAATATAATTCACTAATAGTAATTAATTTAAATTATTAAGATAAAATTGTATTTCGGTCTTAAAAAATAGGTTTTCATGAAAACACATCATTTATATTCAATTGGTATTTATTTTCATTTATAATTAATTAATAACTGATGAAGGTATTATATAAAAATGTGTAAACTGTAATTTTATAATATAGTTAGTCTCATTAATTCCCCCATTCCAAAGGCATGGAAATAAATATCAAAATAATATTAATTGTGTAGTGTTGTACCGTAAGACTCAAGTGTGTGTGCGACATAAATTATCCAAGGAACTCAATGTTTCATGAAAAATAAAGATAAACTTTGTTCTATATGTGATTCATGATAAATTATGTTTTACATGTAACACAATATATTAAATAATTTAAATTAATTTGAATGAATATATTTGTTAAAATCAGGGGATAATAGAAGCCTAACATCCATAAAAGGCTATGAAACATTTCTAAATAACCAATATACTAGATTCCAAAATCATAAGTTAAAAAAAAAATCCTCTAAAAGAAATTTCTAACACCCCGCCCCAGCTCACTATATAACTGGTGGATGGAACAGTCGACCATATGACCTCAAGCATGGATCTTTATATTCTAGAGGCTACCAACTAGAAACAGGAGTGTAAGGCTGTATAATAAGGACACTATACCGAATATATCAAAGTTTTAAATAATAGATAAATAAAAAAACCATCCAAAATAGTAAAAAATGAGAGAATAATGAAAAGAAGAAACATCTGAAAATAATTCATGAAATGCAGTAAAGTCCTAAATGACCATGATATAAAAAAATACCACCAATTGGAATAGTTATAGATACATACTTGAATAAAATTAAAAAAATATATCTATTTCACTTTTGAGCCAAACATAAACCTATATCTTGATACCAACCTAGTTATCCTTCTTGACCATGCTATTACGAGCTTCATCCAAGCCTTTGCCTACAACCAAGTGAATATCTGCTCACGTACCCATGTTTAGTGGTTGTCTGAGTTGGTTGTGAGTACATAAATTAGTAGGGAACCATCAACATGTTCTCATAATGACCAGTATATGTTGTGATGTGTAAAAGTGTAATTCAAAAATTAATTATAGGTTATATACAACTAAATTAAATATTATATATCCCCATATTCGTTTCCCCAATAGAACATAACTTCTTTGAAAGCCTTCCATATATCTCTGTCAATGGATGAGTCCTCTTGAATCTAGATGAATAACTTAGTTAGTGGTATATTATTCTTACTGAGGATGAATCACACAAAATATATTTGAGAAACTGAAATTCTCCTTAGGCCAACAAGAATCTCACCCTTAGGCATCTAACATATTTCCCTTATATATACAAGTACATCTCCCTCAAATATTCAATGGTTGTGAATATAGCATTCATGCACCCATTATGATATTAAAATATACCCTTGAGCATTAGGTACTTGTGTACATAGACCTCAAATGAAAATAAATCATGAAACTTTCCCTCAGGCATCATGTAGTCGTGCATCTAGCCCTCTAATAATTTGTACCATGACCCAATCCCTCAGGCGATCGATATCATAAATCTTTCCCTTAGGTGGTACATATGGTGTCTTCCAAAACACAACAGAAGTACATGTATTGTGAAAAATAAAATCTAAGTAAAATTAGAATATAGTCATGGAAGCCTAAAATTATCACATCTTCTATAATGGTGAATCCCAAAAAGAAACACAAGAATTAAACTGACACCTATGGTCATCATCTCTATCCACATGCCCTAGGCTCCCAATTCTAGTATGAGTTCCATGATGACACCCATTACCGTATCACATCAATATCTCAGGGTTAGTATAACAACATGGTACTGACTAGTTTTACCTGGTCTCAATACTATCTAGGAACTCCCATATGGTCTTAATTATCTAAAATGGTATTAGGTCAACACCCAACACACTAGTACAATGTGTCTCATTCCATTATCAATATGGTAGCATGAAATTGCAAAATACATAGTATCCTTCAACATGGGCATCGTTCCATAGGTGTCCCATAACCCATCTCAATCATCATGGTCTCTTTTGTTCTATCCACTCACCTAAACCCTATTTCAGTCATCATATGGCTTTTCCATCTAATCCAGGTCCAAACATACCAAAGATGGTCCCTCATCCTACCCTCACCATGAAGATCTGGAATAGCCTCAAGTCTAGTAAGGTTTATCCTAAGGTCTCATGACGTAATTCATGTGTTAAGAATCTTATGGTCTTTCTTAACCTCAAAATAGATCTAGAGGACTACTGGAATCTCACAGTCTTAACCATGGCCATCAGTGGCCGCTACGACAGGCCAACGTACAAGGGTCATTCATAAACTTTGGTGATCATTTATTTCAAACTGATATTTTATTTAATCTAACCAAAAAATTTATATTAAATAATCTATTTTATAATACTTGGTCTCAAAAGGCCTATACTCACCTTACAAGAGGTTTGGAGGCTATCCATATCCTCAAGGTATCGACATCGACTTTTGGGGGGAAATGTGTCAAGAAAGAGTTTAGGGGTTGTTAATGACCCCTTTTAGTAACTGCTTTAATTAGGGATTTTGAATTAAATAAAAACATTTATTTAATTAATATAAATATTGGAAACACCCTCAATAGAATTTCCAAGAATCAATGTGAATCATAAAACAAAACCAAATTCATAGGGAACGTATGTAAGACCACCTAAATCAAACCAAGATTTTCCACTTTTATTCCAAAGGCCGACGATATCTTACAAGGCCTGCCCAGCGCCATCATCCACACCCATGATCATCTGACCCCATATAAAAATCATGGTCACCTAAATCATGCTCAAAAATATTAATTAATTAATTAAGGAAAATATAATTTATTAACTAATTAAATTAAAGCTTCGAATAGAGGTGATTAAATCACTGGGCCAATCCATTATAACTAAACCACTAGTTAAATGGTTTATTATCCTCTTGAATCACTATTAGATCTAGGATTAAACAAATCCACAATTTATTATTCTGTTTCAACAGGTGATAAATTCAATTCTTCATAAAACCCATTTAGAAATTTGAAACAGATTCATACCTCAATGGATCATATCATGGACACAAGAAGACATCATCTCAAGATCCCAAATTTCTAGGTTGAATAAAATCCCTAATGAAAACTAGTGATTTTACCATTATATGGTGAAATCATCATCTTGAACTGAAACAAACATCACTACATTAAACAAAAATGAGGGAGAAGCAACACAGAAGGAGGGAAGAGGAAGACCTTACATAATGATGCTATTGAATCACACCAAATATCACCAAGATTAGTGAATAATCATGGGAGAGGAGTCTGGACTATACCCCTCCTGTGCTCGTCGATTCTTACCTGAAGAAATGAGGGTCCAAATACCTAGTTTATCAATTTTAAAATCATGCCCCACATGATTTATGATGTGAACCAAATCCATGTTGTGAATTACTTAATGTATTCAACTCCCCTTTCACATCCTGAATTTTCCCACACCACACCCCATGAAACTCATTCACATCATGATTGAGATCCACAATGTGAATGGATTTCTAAATCAATTTTCATATCTCAACACACCCATTCCTCCACTGGTGTTTTTCTAAACTCCCAAGGCTTCTATCGGAACATGAAACACATTTGAAAACTACGTGTATGAATGTTAAAATACATGGAACCTTGTTTTCATTCCTAGTTTTGAAAACAACCCATCCACCAAAGATGAAAAATTAGAATTCCTATAGAAAATTTAACAGGTTTGAAGAAGGGTTCTTACATAAATAGTTGGTATAAAAGGAAGTAAACATATTATAATATCTATGATGAAAATGGAATGAAATACTATTGGTTAGTATATATGTCCATTATGAGGGTCATTTGTTTAAGATCGGAAATGATGTTACTTTTTTCAGATTTTCCCTAGACAAATATCAAGCTGAACTTGAACAATTATGGTATGAGTATAATCATATGCAAGATAAATTCAATATCTTGAAAATTTATATGAGGTCTATACAAGAAGAATCACCACCCATGATTTCCAATAATGATATCCTTATTATTTGAAAAATATCCTGAGGGGATATTAAACTATAAATTAAGATTATATAACCATTTAATTATTAATGTAATAAGTTATTTATCACATGTATTTTACACAATTTTAATTTTGACTTTTAATAAAATGAAAATTTATTTTTTGAAATTTTTTAACTTTTATCTCATATTTAAATAAATAATTTATAAAGTTTAGAATTTTAATTTCTTGAAATAAACAACATTTTAAAATTAAAGTTTTCAATATTAAGTTAGGGTGATCAGAAAAGAATCATTTTACCTAATAATATTTCTCTAAACAAGGAAAAAACTATTCTATTAAAATTCTATAAGTTTCTCAATGTAAATTTCCCTATAATCACATATTTACACATTGAAAAAAATTTATACCAAGCCATATTGAGAACAAAAATCCCCCCATTTGTGTTTATTACCAACACTCCCATATTTATTTAGACATATTTGAATTCAATATATGTATTCAATACTTTCTCCACATTTTCATGTTTTTTCTTCATCAATGTTATTTCTCCTCCTTATTGACAACCAGAAAAAATTATAATCATAGGGTTCATATCAAATTATTTTATTTCATTTCAACATCTTAATGACTTTTCTCAATTGAAGAATAATATAACATAAATATATAAATAAAGATCCTAAATTAGAAAACTCTAATTCAAAATTGGAAGAATTGACGTAGAAAACAAGATTATATAATCATGGCGATCAATGTTGTTTGTGAAATTATTTTATGCCATAATTTCCTCAATATTCTTTAATAATCCTTATATTAGGGTCCACCATGATTATGTTTTTTAATATAAAACCTATCCCCATATAAAAAATCACAAAAAAAAATTCAATTGTACATACACCCCCTACATAAAAACATTCTCAAAAATCACCATTCCTATTTGAAGATAAGTTTGATACAACCATGGAATGTGTGATACCCATAACCTAGCTTTATATTTCCAATTTAAGGGTATAAAAACATACTTCCATATTTTGGTGGTAATATTTGATGATGAATATATATCCTTGCTGTAAAATACACAAAAACACTCATCCAATTCCTTTACTTATTCTCCTTCAATTCCATTGAAGTTAGTTAAAATAAAAAAGAATAATGGGAACATAGAGGATACTTAGTATTACATAGAAGTAAAATTTATACTAAGAGTCCTATCTTAGTAAATATTTTATATTCTCTAATTTATAATAGGAAGATTTTTCTTCATTATTATCAACCACCACCAGTTTTGGTTATGGATTTTTTCACATATATTGATTCTTTAGATGGAGATATCATCTTCATTTCTATTTTGGAAAAATAATTTTCTCTATAGGCATGGAACATACTTTTCATGATTCCTTATTAGGATGGTAGTTTATTCATAAAATATTTAGTATGATTTTCATATTTCTCACACCTCTTATATTTATATTGAATCTTTAAACCACCATCTGTAGTTGGATTATCATCAACTTTGTTCTTATCATATAAAGACTCCCTCTTCCATCTTTCTTCAATAGAAATTTTTTCTTCCCATGTATTTCTATCCACAACCATTCAATATGTCTAAATTAATAATCACTATTTATTTTCTGGTTTAATTTTCAAGAGCTTCTTGCATTCTTGACTTGGATTATTAGTATTGTTCACTTTCCTAACACACTTTTCTTCCTCAATACCATTTATTGAAATGTTTATTCTTCTATACTCATTATAACTCTCCTTTAATTCATACATTTTTAATGATAGAGACATATTATACCATCTTGAGTAGAATTTATTCTTGAAAATTAAAAAACACCATAACTGACCTATGAATCATAATCCTTTAGACTAATATTATCACTTCTCTGAGGTTTGTTGTTATTGACTATTTTCAAGCTATATGGACCTTTCTTCAAAGGGTAGCTTTATTGATGTATTCAACTCTTTATTAATAAATTTTTATTTATCATTAATCTTCTTGGTTCTTTTTTAATCAATATTATCTTTTGAATATACAATGTTAGTAAAGATTGATGTACATTGAGATTATTTGGGGATATAACCAACCAACCTCTATAATCTCTTGTTTTCACCATCTTGAGAATATTAACCATTAATATCAACTATTCTAGGGAAGTATTCTTTATTATTATTTAATGAATTTATTTTGTAGTAAAAATTGAATGTGTTTCTGAGAACTCTTCCTCTTTCTCATCTAATAATTCCCCAAGATCTTTTACTATCTTCTCAAATTCCGCTAAATATAATCTGTTATGCTCACATTATTTGAAAATGTTTTTTCATTCCTGATGATATAATCCTGTTCAGTTGATTTTTCTTCATGATATTTTAACATTATTTATATATCACACACTTTCACTTTACAAACTCTAATTTCATTAGGTAATTTCACATCTTTTTTAATATTTTATCATTCATAGAATTTGTTTTCTTGAATTATTTCTTCAAAATTTCATTTTCCTTATCGAGTTGTGTAGTTTTCTCAATATTTTCTTCCAAAATGTATTTTATAATCCACTATAATTCTATTAAAATTTATTCATCATAATCACAACTTGATAGATTACATCCTCTTTTAAAATGAGTTATGAAGTTTACCTAACCATAAGATTTATCACTAGATGATGAATAAACCTTCTTTATTTTTCAGGTTATCAAGGCTTTTGAGAAAACTTTAAGGCCTTTAGGCCAACTCAAGACATTCAGGGCCACCTGATATGCAGATTCCCAGACAGATTCTACTAGGAACCAGCTCCCGAGGAGGATTCAAGTGTCGAATGAATTCACCAGATCAGGGATAACATATTTGAATGAATGAGAGGGTATTACATTGACATCAGTATCGATCATGTGAATCTATGCACATGATATCTAGACAAACAACCATGCAATGGTGGAGAGAGGATCAAGATGAAAATGCTGGAGAGGGGCAGTTTCATGTAGTTCTAGACTGTATGACATCTATAAGACTTACAGGTCCTGTAATGTCTCTAGTTCTATTGTAAATGTTTTCTCTAAAGCCTATAATCCTTGTAAGGGTTCCCCTCATCACATAAAGGGGGTTATCAAAAATCAATAAAAAAATAATTCCTTCAGGCTATTTAGGTTAAGTCCTCTTCATCCTCTTTAATATCTAAATAACTTGATTATTCTTCTATTTCATTATCTCTAAACTTCCCTTTTAGAATATCTAAAAAATCCATTTCATCCTTATATATATTTTTATAGAATATTTATTTTCTCAATTCATATTTTATGAGAATATTCTAAAATTTATCTATAGATATATCCTCTCGATCTTATTGGGATAACAACATGACATCAATCTTATTTAAAAGGTTTCTCATGTCTTTCTTAATAATAACAAGTACTCCGCCCGTGCAAATGCACAAGATTATTCAATTTTCAATCAAATCATCTGGTTCTGTGTCATTAAAAAAAATTGGAAAGTCATTTTACTCGATATAATGCTTATAATAAAATGATGATAATAAAGTGAATGGGGTCCCATGACCTGAGGAAATGAAGTGAAGACTAATTGTGATGAAGATGGAACACAATGGAATGGAAGAGTTAGAGATAAGTGACGTAGATAAAACAAATGGTGGAGGTGAAGGTGAAGTTGGAGGTAAGAGGTGAGATTGTGATAAATGGTGAAAGGCATCCTAGAGAGAGTTTAATGTTTTCTGGACTTTGAAAGGAGTTGATGGGATTGAGAAGACGTTCAGGTGATGATTATTTGGAATCATGATTTCGTTCGGTGTAGTTTCTTTGAAAGGTAATATAGTTGGGAATTCATATTTTTAACCTATCATCATCTTAAATATATTACACATTATGATTAAAATATTATAACACCCTTAATTTACTTTCATAAGAAATTTTAAGATTATATGAAGATATATATATATATATATATATATATATGTCTATATGTCCAGAAGAATACAGAAATAACCCAATTGGATGTTCATACATATGGAATATTTCACCTAAAAATGCTACTCACATAATTAATTTCATGCTTTTAAAGATAAAATGTCTTGCATTATGTTGTTATAGTATATATTGAAGAAATTTTCTGACTAAATATTTTTTTGTTACTACTGCATGAGAATAAAATGAATATAGTGAAGATATTAGTGTGACTAATCAGACTATTCATGGATGGTTAGGATATTCACCACATCTTGAGCCTTAAGTATTTATTAAAAACAGAATTTTATATTGGTTATTTAACATATACACTCCTATAAAACTCTTGATTTATTACTCTTAAAATGATTCATTGATATAATAAAGCACAAGATCCACTGTTAGAACAAATTACATGATCTAGTGCCGAAAAGATGCATGATTCACATGCTGAAATTTATTTCACCACTGTAAAAAATTATCCCTTACTGAATTGTAATACATGATCCACTAATCAAAGAAAATTGAAGATTCTATTGTGTAAAATTATTTACTGCTCTAAAACATGACAATTTAGATTTATTAAAAGTAAGTGTAACTATTAAATTTTGGATGTTAAATGCTTGATGACCAATAAAAAACATTTCTAGATAACAAATATGTTATTGTACCTAATTTTTTAGTTGTGAGGAGTTATAGTGGTAAAATAACATGTAATAATCCAGGAGTTGAGGATGTACACATTCATCCAATATATTTACCCTCACATACATTAATGTTTAAGAAAACATACTATGTGTGGTTAAAATGGAACTCTTTAATAAAAAATCTAGAAACATGCATTACATATCTATAAAAACAACTTTTTATCACAATAGGGATACAATTCAATAATAAATCCATAAATATCAATGTATAACTTAGAGAAACACATACATATAAATAATTGTCTATTATTTTATTCTTAGACTTGTAGTAGAGGTAGACGAAAAAACCAGTATTGTCTATGACATGTACCAAATGAAAATAATAGACAATTAAGTTAGAGATTATATTCCTAATATGGAGAAATAGTTCCAAGAAAAGGGTAAAAGAAATATTACAGTTACATGTGGTGACTTTTTTTGTAAATAATAGGAATGGTAATGAACAATAAAAAATTAGTACATAGTAATAATGTTGACTTTTTTTCAAAATTTATACATATTTTTGAAAAGTTAAAAATTAAAAATAATAACAAATTTGTTCAAATTACATGTTAGTTATAGATAATACTATAAGGGTTGTGAATCTTTCTAAGACATCATAATTACAGTAGAAAACAAAAATGATATATGAAAATGAATGAAAAAATATTTTGATCATGAAGAAATAATATACATGAAGTAGCCTACATTACAAATAAGTAGATATAGTCATGAATATTAAAATTTGATAATTGATATTTTGACTGTCAACATTAAAGATATTGTTTGAAACTAAGGAAAAATAATACAGAATATGTAGTGAGTTTCCTAAAATAATTAAGAGTTGGTTTATGTAGTGCATTACAGGATGAAAATAGATGTAGTAACCATAGTTTTCGAGACGCATAATTGGTCCCTTTATACTCCACCCATCATTATCATTATGTTCAACTCCCCCTGCATTCCCCTCATTGCACTCGTGGTTCCTGGAAATTATAGATGATTTGAACACTGTACAAGGGATAGAAATGAACAGAGAGAGCAGCATATCAAATAGGAAATACTGGAATAACCTCAATTTCTGGGTTTAGTTTCTCTTGAGGTGGCTTGGGTGATGTGCATTCCATTGCAAAAACAACCATATTATCGATGTGCATGGATAGAGATGAAGAGTTTCACTTAATATGACATGGGAAAATGAAATCAGGGAACCAAAACAGAATTTTTATTCCAATGAATAACCAAAATAATTATTTTGTACAATGTATTTATAACTGGTCAGGTCCTTTATTGAAACAAACCTGTAGTTTTGATCCCAGTATTAAATTTCCCATAAATTATTAATGAATCCACTTTCATCAAAGTACAATAATCAATGCTATTTCACAGTTACAAATGAAAAATATCCCTTCAAAAAAATCAAAAAAAGCTGTGAATACAAAATCAAATTCAACTCAATACAACAGTTGGAACTTCCATACCTACAAAGATACCAACAGTAACTGAATATATCCACCTAAGAAAAATACAACAAGGAAAAAATGAACCACTCCTATAAAAAAATAACCCATCATGAATATAGTATAAATCAGATAGTATTTATATGTATTCTATCTTATTGGTACAGGTAAATAATAAACTAAACCGTGATCAAATTCAAATAAAGAATATGATAACTATATTAAAATAGAATAAAATGAGTCACTTATACCTCAAAATGAGAAATCAGTGTTCATCAATTTCTCTAATAAGCCTTCTAAATCTCTGGAAAACTTGTACCTGAAGAATTGGGGTCAACATTATGTTCTTCTTAATAAAAAATAACATTTTATAGGTCTAAATAAGTCACAAATATCACCTGCATGACCAGTAGAACACATATGTTCTCATATATCGTATAATATTTATCATGTACAATTTCATGATAGAAACAATGGATTTTCTATGTTCATAATTTCCTTTACTTCATGTATGTGAGGAATTTCATCACCCGGAAGCAGTACTGCTACACATTAATTCCTAGTTTCAAAATCGGTGGGTGGAATTTCGTCTATTCAAAATAATAGCATCATGAGTCTCCGTGCTAAAAAGAAGTAATATATTCATTAATATACCAATAATGAAAATTAAGTTATATGTTTCTACTCATATAACCTATATACCAATATCTGCAGCAGCATCACCAACATCACCATTTGGAAGTTAGTGAATGAATCATAATTTACAAAACAAAATCATATAATGATTAATATATATCTGAAAACCGGAATGTATTTGTTGCCTTATAGTCTCCACTGCTATCAATTTATGTTGAAATGTTTATCAAAAAAGTCTTGGAAAATCATAAAGAAGTCATTAATATTAACATGATATGTGATATATAGAAAATACTAAAATGTACATTAGGGAATAACAATACAATGAAATTAACAAAAAAATCATGTAAAGATTAGTAAGAATCTAATAGTCTAAAGGTTGAACGGAATTCTCAAATAAAGCTAAATACAAAGAATTTATGTTAGAAGAGTTAATATACAATAGGAAACTAACCTATTGGAGGTTGAATGGAATTCTCATATTCATTATCTTCACCACCTAGTAAATATTTTGATTTTTCCCTTCGACTGTTGGCATAGTAATTATATAGGGGATGAGTTGGACATTTAGAATTTGGAAACATATAACAGAAACATTAGGTTCCAATACATAATCGTAATGCAGCACAATAGTTCCAGTACTAACCCGTAATGCAAACCCGTAATGCAGCACAATAGTTCCAGTACAAATCCGTATAACAGAAACATTAGGTTCCAGTACAAACCCATAATGAAAAACTGTACAACAGAAAAATTAGGTTCCAGTACAAACCCGTAATGCATCACCACAGTTCTAGTACACACCCATATAATAGAAACATTAGGTTCCAGTAAAAACCTGTAACGCAGCACCACAGTTTCAGTACAAACCCATAATCATCAAGTACTAACCCATAATGCAGCACAACAGTTCCCCACCACTGAAGTTGAATTTGGGATCAGATCTTAATTTTAGGTTACAGTGCAGTGGATGGTGAAGGAAAACAATAGATTCCTTATGAAAAATAAGAGCATGCAGGGAAGATGAGTGAAAGTTTATAATATTGTATGTGTCGTTGAGGAGCACGGAGCTGGAAAAATATGCAATGCAAACCATTTTTATAATTACCTGTTGGGGGAATGGGTGGGTAACTTCCTATTTGGCTAAGGAGGTGGTACATGTTCATTTTTCCCATTCATCTGAACCTTCAGAAAGTGTTTCTGTGCATGGCTTCGTATCTACAACGATGGTGAAAGATTGAAACTGGTTCAAAAGGACAACTGTTAGCACTGTCAAGGAAATTTAAATTACCTGAATCACCATCTTTGAGCCCAGGAAGGATTCAAATTTCATCCCATAATGATCAATCATGAAAATGATCATAACATGATAACACCTGGACTATTCTAGAAGGTAAACCCCATACCATTAGTGGGTGTGGTCTTCATAGTAGAAACCACCACATCTACTTCTTATTGAGTTTTGATTTTAGTTCCTATTGAACTTCTGCTTCAGTGAAGTCAATATGATGTCCATTAAGACATCCCATATAAATCGGTTAACGATAAAGATAAAAAATTATCCACTGGTCAAAATAAAAGCTACGTCAACCGATAGAACACAATACAGGATCAACTGTTCAGAAACAAATATCAGTAATGCTATAGAGAAAAACTACAGTTATGTTCATAGTTATGTAATTTGAAAAGCAACATCAAATAGCCTCCCAGTACTTCCATGATCCGTCGATGCAGAGCAGCAGCACTTAACCAAGTTTTTAGACATTTATATTGATCCCTCCAATAGGTAATTATACCTTACTGTGAGTAAAAGACACATATTACTATGAGAAAACATCAGATGACATCCAAAAAGGTCACAATATGCAGATTTGCAACCCCAAATCTGCATGGATATGTCGCATTATAATGTTTTATTGTAGCTGAAAAAATGCATCTTCTTGTATCTATAATGTTATTTTTTAAGAAAGAATGGAAATCCAGGACTGTAAATATTATGATACATCACAGAGCAATGTTGTTGGTTGTAGACAAAATTAACATAATTAAATTAATTAAATAACAGACTTTACTACACATCAAATTTATGCTAAAAAAATAATCAAGAAAGTTTTTTAACTCACACCTCCTACCCAGATGCAACCTTAAAAAAATGAGGATACATATGTCTTAACATGTATATTTTGTAATATGTAATAGGAAATTTGAAATTTTCTTATTTTCCAATAGGCCTACATTACCTTGGATATGCATGGAAAATAGTCAGTCTAGTTTGTCTGATTTTTTGTTTCTGTTATCCTTTATATGCAGGTGATCTTCAGTGGAATTAGTTAGCGTGGAGTCTATAGACATACATTCTTTCCCTTTGACCGCATCTTCAGCATCAAACTCTGTCAGTAACATTTTATACATGAAGATATCATCGTAATGAATGAGTAACAGTCCAAACTTATAATATTTACCAATGAAGCAACAATATAATATTTAATAGCTAGAATATCATTAAAAGAGTTGTAGTACCTTTGTAATAAAATGTAAAAATAAAACAAAAAGAATGGAAAACCAGTATTGTATACAATATGTACACCTTGACAGTAAGAGAAAATGAAGATAGAAAATCTATATCTTAGTTGAACATACAATTGTACATGCTATATTGAATCCAGCATCACTGTTGTAGCTTAATATTGAAGATGCAACAGAGTGACGTTCCTAAAACAAGAATGGTGAAATGAATTTTATAGGTATATGGTGACTAGTTTAATAGTAAACTGAATTCTAAGTAAGGAATAATATTATAATACGTCATAGTAACGACAATGAGAATGTTGTAATATGAAATTCGTGAGGCTGGGAAGTAAAATTTTGGGGAGGAATTACTCTACTTACCTGACTGTCTGCAAAAATTTGATGATAGTTGGTGATATAATTGAAATTATCAGTAATGAAGAGAACTGTGTAAGTGTTCAGTTCTGAAGAACGCTTTTGATTCTGAATGTTGTAATTTGTGAAATATACTGCCAGTAGTATTTTTTTTAAAACGTTTAGCTATGGGGGAAATTCATACTCATCCTTGTCCTATAATGTAATGAAATAGAAGTGTGAGTTAAAAAAGAACATCAAATACATGAAGAAGATCAAATATTTCAAGAATATTACATGAATAAGAGATTCTATCAATTGAGAAGCTGTTTTTTTATGAATTTCATGACGTTCTTGTCGAAGAGAACGACAGAAAGTGAGTCTTTCTCATCTATCACCAGTAGTTGAACTCTAATCATGTTGTATTTATAGTTTTTCGAAGTCCCGAGGTTGTATCAATACAAATAAATTTGTATAATAAGCCTATACCCAAGTAATATATATCAAATTAGAAACACATTAAATTAATACCTTAGAGTAGTGAAGCATGGTTGTTTTTTGCAATTCTGGAACCATGTATTCCCATCCGCAGTTTGAACTTTTTTAATGCAAGAGTTGCATGATACAAAATACCAGTTATGAGTGCTTTGAAGTTTAACTACTGTAGCAGAAATCAAAAACTTTGACGGCTGTGAGACAGTAGTTCATATTAATATACTCATGAAATCAAGTCTTACATGTAACTTTATTGCAGACGACATATTAAAAGAAAAAGAGCAGGATATTGTACTTACCTCCAGAGTATTTTTTACATCAACAATTTTTTTTTTGTTATTCCAGTAAGGCAATGTTATAACAGAACTGCTTGAAATTGTTGAAGGAGGACCTTCAAATTGCAAATGACTGATTACTCCAGATCTGTTAAATGAAATAAAAGCAGCATTAAAGACAACATTTTATGCAGTAGTCGATCATTTTGATGGTATTTCTAGAAATAATTTCTGGAAAAGAAATATAAGTAATAAATTTACCTGCTTCTGAAGTTGTGGACTACTAGGATGTCCAAGTCCAGAAGTATTTTTGATGAATTTATTGAAGTGGTAATAATAACAGATGCTAGAACATATTGAAGATCATAAGCAGGATTAGACATATATAGTTGTAAACAAAACAGTAAATGTCTGGAACATTTAGTAGATAAGATATTTAATTTACAAACCTTACAGTTTTCAATAAACCACAATTGAATTTCACATGGTCAAACATTTCAATTTTTCATATACAATTAAAAAATGTCATCTGTTGAAATGTATTAAATGCTAGGTATATATAGTTTGATAACATTTTAGTTTTCAATTAGGACTTAAAAATTAAAGTGTTGTTAATGCAATATGATAGAACATGTTGAAGATCATAAGCATTACTTCCACTGAACTACTCATCATTATAGTTTGTAGTAAGTAAGATATTCTAATGTGTAGCTAAATATCTTACAACTCAATCGCTTTGCCCTGACCAGCTGGAAGATAATTATTTTAGAGGAGTCGTTGTTGTTTTCCAAGTACTCTGACATTATGTTTGTAAACATCCCCCACAATCTACAGTTCATTCACAAGCCTCTACAAGAAATAATTGTAGTTATATTGGTAATTGCAATATCCTATGTTAATGATTGTGACTAGTAAAATATGCATACCTGGAATCCTCAAAAACAATTTAAATATTCTGATTGGAAGTAACAATGGACTGTATAGGATATGAATGTCGTAGATGTCCAATAATTTCTATGATAGGAAAAACTGATGTCAAACTAACATTCTTTATGATAGTAGTATCCCCTAATAGTGTGTAAATAACATACTAATTTAGGAAATTAATAAGTACATTGTGTCAGATCTACAATTGTGGATGATATTTATTAAATACTTGTAATAAATATGCATTCTAAAATAGTAGGTTTCCCCATAAATGGAGTAGTAAAGAAACATAACTATTAATTTTTGTTCGGGAAAGACTTTGTTAACAGTGTCAGCAAAAGAAGTGAAGTCAAAGCTGAACCGTTGAAGTTGGACATCAGTTGGTTGAACATATGTTTTTGTTGTGAAAAACAGTCGGCAAACATGTATTGTACCCAAGTAGTTACCTTGATTAAGAGCAATTTGGAAATTTTGTATGATTTAGCATAGGCCATCATGCAATACGAGTTTCTACTTAGTGATTAGCTGGCGGTTTGTAATTGTACACTCAATTTTGGTCTCCTGCATCATTAATTAACAAATTGAACATTTTAAAACCATACGACATAAATAAAATACATTAAATAATGATCTTCAATAGATGTACATAGAATTAATGTTATGAAAACTGTACAGAAATTTTAACTTCTTTTTAAGGATAAACTCACTTCAGCATTGCAGATAATCAGATCGATAGAAGCAATTTCAGAGTTGGGTGATGAGTTTCACCATATATTCAATACATGGAACTGTATCTTTAATGTTTCATCAGTGTAAATAGTAATCTCTTTCAAAAGACATGTTCTTCGCGACATGTTTTGGTTTCTGTATGAATTCAATTAGTATACATATATAAAATAGTAAGCAGCAGCACAAGTAATCTTTTTATATATATTTGAATTGATAAAAGCAATGAACTGTAAACATATTGAATGAAAATTTACCTAAGTAAGGTTATAAAAATCTTCTTTGTATACAATGTTTTGTGTACAGTCAGAGGTTGGATTATCTTTATCATCAATAAAAATTCTCATTCCTTTGGTGACGTCACTCTTGATACGGCAACATATAGTTGTCCGTGACAGAAAACATGATTGCGAAGATATAAACAAACATATGACATAGATTGACCTCGACTCTTATTAATAGTCATTACATAAGAAATAGTTAAAGGATATTGTATTCTATGTAGTTTGAAAGGCCATCTGTCATCATTGTGTGTCATATTAATTCTTCAGATTAATGCCAAAAAATTGGAATGACTATCAGTTAACATTTCATCTCTGATGACATGGTCACCCAAGTGGGTAACAATAAGACGAGTACCATTGCATAATCCTAATGATTAGTCTAAATTACACAACAACATAATTGCAACTCTGATCTTCAAAGTAATTTTGTGTTCAGGAAGTCCAGATACATTGATATCATTCAACACATAAGTTGTATATATGTTCTCAGGTCGATCAGTATCAAAACTGGCATTGAAAACAGAATCAGAACTGAAGTAATCTTTTCCTTCTAATGTACTGAGAGTTAACATGTAGTCATTAACTTCATGAACAATGTCATGGGTTGGTGCTAATATAGTACTACCTTTCATATATGATACATCTCCATAGTTATTATTGAAATCTGGGTAAAATAATTCAAAAGATGCTCCCAAGGCCGATTTATTTGTTCTCAAAAGGTATGTTGATGGGATATGAATACACCCATCCTCATCATCGAGGCCACCAACACGTCCCTCCCCAATATCCAAAATCCATTGTGAAAATCGTTGTACCTCATCAGAACATACATTTGAATCTGTAGAATGCAACCTCATGTTTTTGGTTAATGTTAAAACTTGATAGTGTTTCCATAGATATGATGACCATATACTTGCAAATACAATGTCATTTCTGTCACCACCAAGGATTACTGGAAGTATTTGTCTTAAATCTCCTCCCTGGACAACCAGTAAACCACCAAATGTTAAATTAGAGGAATTTTCATTATTTACTGAAATTATATCTCATAATGTACGATCAAGAGCTTAAAATAGATTTTATGAAGAATTGGAGCCTCATCCCAGACAATCAATTCTGTTGATTGTAGCAGTTCTGTAATATCACTACCTTGATGAATGTTCTATACAAAGTGATCGTTTGTAGGCATCAGTATACAAAATTTTAAATGGGATTTCTTCCCACCTGGTAGAAGTAATGATGTTATTCCACTGGAAGAAACTGCAGGAACATTTTTTCCTTGTGACCATAGTAAACATGTTAAGACTCTCCAGATGAAAGTTTTACCCATCCCTCCAAATCCATGCAAGAAAAAAAATCCCCCAGTAGTAGAAAATAATACAGACATAATTCTCTAGATAACTTCTTTCTTTTCAACAACAAGCATATTGTGCAATGATGAGTACTCATTATGATGTTCTTCTCTATTATAATTGATCTCTTCAGCAATCAGTCGATTAGTTTGAGCAGTTAATGAGTAATCTGGAACAGGAATTGGCGAATAACATTGTAGTGATTTACCATTGCTGTGCAGAATGTTGTCTATTTCAATAAAACCTAAAATTTTTCTTTGATGATCCATTATTTTAAAGTCTAAAAGAGAGGGAAATAGTATTATTAATCAATATACTATCATAGATATGTATTGACAAAGGTGGTAAGTTGTTTGTACCTCTTATTTGCAGCAGTTGTTGTTGGTAATATATAATATCATCGGTTAGAATCCTCCACGTTTCAAGACAAATAATATCAGGTTGGGAAATGGTATTTGAGAACAACATTATAGCAAACAGTCTTCGCAAAAAGTGTCTCATTCCCCAAAAGGAGACATATTTTAGTGCTTTAATGAACTCATTGTCATCAGTAAAATGTCCCATTGATGAACATGTTTGTCTGAATGTACTATGAGTAATTTTGTTAACTGTTCTAATAGAATCGTATGAAGTTGCTCCTCTGACCTTTGTTAGTAGAATCCCCAAGTAATAAAGTTCTCCAGAATACGGAAACACATTGTATAGTCTGCCAATACTGAATCCCTATTTGCGCAGGCACCATTTTTTTTCACAGTAGTGGTAGACAAATCTTGTTGGGAATTTTGCATATGTTAGAATTTTTCCTTCTTGGTACAACAGATTGGCTTCAAACCAATATGGGAACATGGTATTAGAAATGTCACTATTACTTAAGATGTCTTCAATATTGTCACAATCTGCATACGTCACACTGTTTTTCCAGGTAAATGAAACTGTAGTCTATCAACCAGAGGATATCTAAAATGGATGTCATAAGAAAATATCCTCCAAGAAGCTTCACAAGTTGTGATGTACCGGTGGTCATAGTACATTTTAATTTCATTGATACTGTTATCAGAGAGATGATTGTTGTTGTCGTAGAGTGATGCGGTGACATGATCATGACCTTTTCAAATATATTTAAAAAGGTATTTGATAGAGGATGACTGATTGCAAATTTCAATATTCAGATGAGCTTTATATTTTAGAAGTATAACTGGAGTATATGGCACAACAAACTGATTGTCTAATGCTATTCCATTTTTGACAACTGTATAACCATTATTCCTTCTCTGATATACAACATAACCATCGTCATCCGTTGTGGTATGTTCAACAAATTTTTTTGGATAATATTTTGATCATTTTCCATTATGCATACAAGGTGACCGACGGTTTGCATCACCACAAGGCCCATGGATCATAAAATTTTCAACTACTTCATGATGTTTTTGGGATGTTCCTTTATTTGGAATTTTAGCCGTAATAATTCTGTTAATTTCATTTGGAGACACTACTTTGTTTTCCCGACTAAGAAATAATATAATGTGCCCATGCAGGAGTCCCCTCTTCTGAAACTCCACAGTACGAACAACTACATTAGAAAATGAGGGACATATGAGATAACATGTGGAAGAAATCTATAGTTTGATGGTAGAAGTTTTCATTAAAATAGTACATTTTATGTTCGAAGAAGCTTCGTACCTTCTTGAGACTTTCCGAAAAAACATCCTTCTCATAAATCTTTCCTGATTTTTCCCACCTTAATATTGAATATTCTCAAAATAATGTGAGGACAATCTGATGGGCGAAGATTGTGTAACTTTACAAATCTCGAAACTTCAGGCCACATGGGATTTCATGTAAATGTTAAAAAAAGATTTGGATAGTCCGCCCAATTATAGATTGACATAGCATCTTGGTAATTCTAAATCATATATCTCGGGCCGCCTGTAAATGTGGGAGGTAAGATGATTCAATTTCCACACAAAGATCCATCTCAGTCACCTCTAAGGAAAGCATATTGCAAACCATTATATTGTTCTACTCTCAAACGCTTTTGATTAAAGCGAATAAAACTAAGTCTTTGAGATTCAATCATTGTATATGCATCCAAAATAAATTGTTGAAGCAGCCTCCTAGAATGAAGTATACAAGATGAATACTTATAAAGGAATTGAAGGTTAAAAGAGAAATATTCTCATTGTAACTTTACTCTGTTTTGCACATTGATTGAATGGTGTCACATGATGGGATATTTTGTCGACATATCCATCCTCTCCTCTTATAAAAATTAACGAATATTGTAATGGTAGTTATAGAGGGTGAATCTCATCTATGTGCTAAAATTTGCCACTTTTTCTTTGAATGATGACATCTCTCTGATGATTTAGATCTTCAATGTCTCCAACAATCAGCATTGCGATCTCAAATGTAGTTGGTAAGTTGTATCTTTGTGTATCGCTTCCTTGTATTCTAAGTAGTCACAGCTTTAAATTTATAGTTTCATTACTCTTAATAACATCTCTAGACATTCTTAATTGACGTGATAAAGCATTTAATTCGTGGAGCATTTCTTGTATTTTCTGAACAACACTTGACTGTATAACAGAGATTTAAATCCTGTCATCGAATCTACATTTGATAGTGTTAAATTTTAATCAGAGGACATAAACAATGAGACTTTACCAGTTAATAAAGTAGTCACATTATGGGATGTACTCTGTTGTGAGATTCAATTGTAGTGTCATATACATATAGCTGAGCCATCTTTGGTGGTTGTCCATCAGGGGGACATATACTTCCAATACAATGGTAGTTTTGTCCATTTAATCTAAAAACATGTGGAGACCCTCCACAGTTCACAGATTTGTCTACTTTTCCACCCAATGATGTGAATGAAAACATTGAATTGTAAATATGCATGTGGTCATGTAATGTTTTCGAATGAGTACATGTTGTATTGAAAACAAAAGTCTTAAGGTATTCTGGAAAAGAAGGCAGATGATTCAAAGCAATTTTCCTTAGGGAGATACATAAAGTAAATCATGGGATATGTCTGTGGCTATATTTGTTACTCTTCTCTTCATAACATAAAGGTGAACGGTAGTACTAACAAATGTTTTAAGGGTCTCCACAATCTGAATATTCTATAGGATGAAAGTGTAAGTATATTTAATATTAATGGGAATAGAAATAGCATACTAATTCAAATGTATACACATAAAAGATAGATAATTGAGTAATAATTTAATGTAAATAACCTGTTTATTTAGGAGTTGTGCCCAAGTTCATTGAATTAGTACTTTCAGTTGTTGTCTGATTCAATGTTTGCAGTTCCTCGGGCGGATGTGAAGTACCTACATGCCTTTGTGATGAATTTCAAAACAATAATGGAAAACATACAATTAAAGAGTTTATTCTTGAAAATATAATGTAAACTTTGACAGGCTGATGTTTTTTATAACAGGAGCTATGTCATATTTTGTTGAAGTAGTATTTTCTGCAGTCGTCTGATTCATGGCTTGTTGTTCATCGGTGAGTTCTGTAATACCTGCATGCTTGCGTTGTTATAACAACACCATTGTTGACATTGTTAATGTAAATTATAAATTGTAAATATATAAATACATAGAGATGACATACCTGAAATGTTAGTTGGATTGTAGTGCACGCTCGTGGATGGAATAGAAAAGTGGTTTCCGATATTAGTATAAGTTGCACTGTTCATTATTGAAGGTAGATATGCTCTAATTAATATTACACTGTCATAGAGGATCTCATCCACTGAACTGAAATGTCCTTACCGTGACGAGGAGGCATCAGATGAATTCATAAGAGTACATTCATTGGTATTCATACCTTGTGAGTGGGTCATGAAATTGCTTAATAAAAATGAAAAATATTGTTCATTTGTTGAAACAAAGTTCATTGATAACATGATTACAGAATGAAATACTGTGTTGTATCATGGTATTTGGTCGTTGCTTTTTTTTGTTTGATCCACTGTATATTATTGACAGATCCGAACATTCTTGAGGGACTGTGTAACAGGAAGATCAGAAGTCTTAGCAAGATAATATTGCGTATTTTGTAGTACAAAGTTAATATATTTAAAGTGGAGATAGTAAACCGAATTTACCGTTGCTGCATATAGGGGATAATGAAATGCGTCTTCGTAATACTGTGTTATTAATTTGTGTGACAACTTCAGCTGTAAAACAGTGTCCCCCAGTTAGTTTTAACTTAACAGTCACAGTATATTTGGAATATATATTGTCAGGCGGGATGATTCTATAGCATAGTGGTATCATACAATTATTTGAATTACAATAACTAATGAAACAGTAATGGACTTATTAAATTGAATCGATAGTTATTGGGTATTAGCGAAAAAGGCAAACAGAGTCCTTGTTGGGTGCCAACTGTTGGTGTTACAGGTTCAGCGGGATTAATGTTTTCAGTAGAAAACCTACCTGTGGAATTTCAATCATCATAAAATTATAAGTTGATTGATGTGAAATAACGACATAGTATTAGGAGTACTGGGAAAGTAGAAGACAACCTGATTGTTGTTTATGTCATAGTAGTCATCTTTGAAGTCATGCATCTCTGTATCTCAACGGGGATTGCATCTTTATATCATGTATCTTTTTATTTGATTGTAAAAGAAAAGAACAGAACCATAAAAACAGGCAATCCATGAATATGTTTAGATTCATAACAATATATATGCTACAAACAAATGTGATTTAGAATGTGCATATAGTCACAGTCACCAGACTGTATGTCAAAACGGTACACTTGACAGTAACATACTGGAAGTAGTCTAATAGAAGCTGTGATATTTTTCAGCAAATGACGATAAAAAGGAGATAAAATAAAACATGTGTAATTGGATGTACTATTATGATCATATTATTGAGAGTATACCTGCTGATGACAAATAATGATTAGAATCGTCATGAAGATACTACTATAGTTGGATATCTTGATACATGTTTACATAGAAGTTTAGATAAATGATGAAGACACATAATACTGTCACTATCGAATGAGGATAAATTATAATGAAATTGAGTAATCATTTGTGCAGCCGAAACAAATGTGATGATGAACCTAAGTTACAAGTATGAGAGTCTTGTATGAAAACAAACTAGTTTTGGAACATTACAAATACTTCCCGGTAACCAAGGAAGGAAGACTTCAAACCCAGTAGTTTCAGCACCATCCGTTCTAGCTTCTGAAACCCTAGTTTGCAAAATCTTTTTATATGGAGGAGGTGTGTTAAAAAGAAGTGTCGGCAGATGATTCTGGTGATTTATGATCTTGTAGTCGTCGATGGGTGCTGAAGCAACTGAACCTGCGGGAGGATGGTTTATCGATGAGAAGAAAATCATATGATTTATGTCATGACCCGTCCTCGGGGCCCGTGCACTGACTACCCCAATCCCACCTTCCATAGGCCAGGGGCTAGCAACTAGCACCAAGGCGCAATTCTCGATAAAAAGGGAAGAAAATGCATATGTAAAGTAAACAAACACCAAAAATTAAGTAAGCAGAAGTAAACAATAAGTAAAACTGGGTACAATAGTATTTGCGGAAAAGTAAGTGGGCCAGAATACAAACCCAAACTGAAAGTAAAGTACAACTGAAAAAGGAAGTACAGCAACTGAAAGGAAAATCCACAACGTCGAGCTGTCCACTGGTACTCCCACCTGAAGGGTTGGTACAGATAGCCCCCTCAGCTCCTCGAGTCCAGTCGTCCGCTCCGTGTATGTCCCGCCCAGTGGTCCACCTCCAGGTACCGACCTGCTACGCAAGCCTCAACCACGATCAACGCTGTCCGTCATCTGCAGCCAACACAACGTAGTGCAGGCATAGCCCGTGTAGGGGTGAGTATACGATACTCAGTAGAGACCCCGAGACCCCCGAAGGTCTCCCAGAATCCACAAAGTATAATCCACAAAGGAAAGATACAATCACGAAGAAACATCCGACACCACTTAGGTATCTGCCCATACATATACATAAGTCATCAATTCTCGTTCAGCTCCAACATCCGAGCCACAGTACAACCCAGTCCACACAGGAAAACACAACCCAATCCACATAGAAAAGCATAATGTAATCCACACAGGATATCAAGTCAAACTTATCGAAGATAAGAATTGAAAGTCAAGACTCAGCTCACACATGTATACTTCTTCATAAGACGATAGAGATTATCAGATGTAGCAACTGATTCATCTAGGCCGTCGAACCCACACAGGATCGATTGGCACTAAGCTCCGCAATGAACCACAAAGGATCGATCGGTACTAACCCCCGCAATGACCCACATAGGATCTTACCCACACAGGATTGGTATGCGCTGGCCCACACAGGACCGCTGAGCGCTCAACCACACAGGATCTGACCCACACGGGATTGGTAGCACTGATCCACGTAGGATCGCTGAGTGTTGTAGTCATCACCATCGAATCCACTGAGGATTTCTGTACAGTCGTCATCGTCGTCGTAGTCACAGCCAGCTCTAGGGTTCCCGCACATAGCAAGCTCGTTCGAGAGGGTCCGCTCCATGAGCCGAGGGGATGATACATCAACTGACACAAAGTCCGGAGTTGATGTATCTCAATGTTCCGTATCGACAAGTGGAACTCAACGTGACAGACGACGCATCAATCAGACGCCCAGTCTGAGAGTTATTGGATTTTTCGTTCCAGGGGCCCAGTTGGTTTTTAAGTCAAAACCAACCCGACCTCACACCAACTGCATCCAAACCTCGATCGGAGTAAGCCAAAAGGTCCGTCTCACTAAGAGAAATCCATCAAAGTCGACGGCACGTCAATCGGACGTCCGGATCTCATGTTGTAAGCGTTTCCACTCTGAGGGCCCGATTGGTTTCGAGTACGAACCAACCCGGACGAACCCAAAGTTCTCCAAAACCTTCAGTGTAATATACTGAAACGACCGTCTCGATCCAAGGATCGCATCGCAGCTGATGGTGCATCGATAAGAGGTCCGCAGCCCATGTTATGGTCAAAATACCGAAAGAGGTCCGGAAATAGGGGGTTCGGGCCCGGTCCGACCCGACCCGATACCCCCTCGGTCGGCCCGAACTGGGTCGACCTGACCCAGGTCCGGGTCTAGCCTAATAGGGCATGGCCCGGCCTGGTGGGCTCAGCCCGGCCCAGCCAGCGCGGACCGGCCCGGCCTGGGCATGGCCCGACCTGGCCAGCGTGGCCAGGCGGCTCGGCCATAACGGTCGAGCAGAAAAGGGGGGGGGGGGGGGGCGCTGCCCCCCTCTTTGGGAAACCACGACCCCCATGTGAGGGGCCGCTCCTTCAGCCGACCGGGGGTTACGACCCCCATTTCCTCATTCGGTCGGCCCGGCTGGCCGGCCGTGCTACTGCTGCGGGACCCCGCGGTCCTGCCATCCTGCTCCGGCGTCGGCGGCCGGAAGCCGGCCTCCACTTCCTGCTCCACCGCGGCCAAAGGCCGCAGCCTTGGTCCGACCGGGGCGGCGCGACGGCGCCACAACTCTATTCCAACCACGTCCTCTTCGAGGTTCTCCGGCACGGCACGACGGCGCTGCGGCTTTGTTCATCCCCAACGGCACAGCGTGACGACACGACGCTCCTTTGCTACGGTTCCCTCGTTTCTGCACGGTGCGACGACACCACGCCATCTCCGTTCTAATCCGCAACGTAGGACAACAAAAATAAGGGAGGGGGTCGGCCCTGTTTGTGCGGTCCGGCCCCCACCCGTTAATCGATATCATGCGACTAAAAGTTTATCGATGAACGCCCAAAATTAATCACGACATAAAACCAAACCCCTACCTCGAAGGAAAGGTTGAACGAAGGTTCGTCGCGGAATTGATCATCGCGATAGAAGGCGTCGCGGAAGGAAGATCATCAGTGTCACAGAGAAAGATTCGTGGGCGTCGCATCGTCGATCTCCGAGGATGGCATCTCTCACCGGCTGCGGAGAGGGAAGAAGATGGTATGACGAACTCCCCTTTCCGGTGACGGAGTTCTTCGTCGAAGGCTCGGTGTTCTTCGCGTTCTTCATCGAGGAAGGAGAACTTCAAGACATAGAGAAAATTATCCCAAAATCCTCTCACACAACCAAAAAACACTAATAAAATAAGTGTTGCATTATTTTATTACTTATCACAAATGTTTTGAAAATCAAAAATTGAATCATTCAATTAATTGAATTAATTGAGAATTTTAAACCTCCCGATTAAAGAGGCGTTTAATATTCAGTTAAATGCAAGGGTTGACATTCATTTAAAAGGGGGTGCGGGTGCATTACCTAATTAAAGGAGGGGGTTTGAGGAAGTTGAAAAGGTGGGGCTCATGTGGGCCCCACCCCACAAATATCCTACCTAGTGGAGTAGGATATAGTGGTTCCCACTCTAACCACTTAGCTTAGGTTAAACTATTTAAAATAAAATAAAATTGGTTACACCATTTTATTTTATTCTTTTACTTAACCCAAAAATTTTAAAAACCACGCTCGAGAGAACACATCTCTGGAAAAAGTGGTCCTAAGAAATTATCGGCGCTGTGATTTCATCGGTGTCCTCGGATTTCGATTCCGAGAAGTAGTTCAAAAGTTAGGAAATCCGCTCATTCGTTTACTGAACGTACCCGAGCTAAATTTTGAAAAATGATTCCGGGCACACCGGGCCTCGGAATCAGGTGCCGTCAGAAACCGCATTCTTGTAAAATACCAAAGAAAATTAAGAAAAACTTTCCCTTGAATTTTACGGGTCTTTACATTACTACCACCTCAGGGCTTTACGTCCCTGTAAAGATACATCACAAACTAGGGAAACAAATGTAGGTACTGAGCACGCATCTGAGCCTCCCGTTCCCATGTTCTCTCTTGGAGGTTCCCATGTTGCCATTTGATGCACCCTAGAGGAATCGACCGTCCACATAGGACCCGCTCATGTCGATCCTCAATCTCCACCGGGACCTCCGCAAAAGTCCCCCCATCATCAATGTCCAACTCCCCATGGTCAATGATATGT
Organism: Viscum album; assembly: GCA_963277665.1. Taxonomy (NCBI): domain Eukaryota; kingdom Viridiplantae; phylum Streptophyta; class Magnoliopsida; order Santalales; family Viscaceae; genus Viscum; species Viscum album. The sequence goes on along the minus strand of OY728131.1, from coordinate 1,457,245,476 downwards.
GTTGGGTCGTGCACGTATCTCCTAAGCTGAGATACGTGGAAGACGTCGTGCACCCGATGCAACTGTAGTGGTAGATCTAGGCGATAGGCCACCTCGTCAATCCTACCAAGGACCTGAAATGGTCCTATGAAACATGGAGACAACTTGATGCCTTGGCTTAATCTCCATAATCCACATCGAGGTGAGACCCACAAGAAGACATGGTCACCATCCTAAAACTCTAGTGGCCTCCGCCTCCTGTAGGCATAAGACTTATGCCGGCTCTGAGGTGTCCTCATCCACTCCTGGATGACCTGGAACTTCTCTGTCGTGGCCTGGACCATCTTCGGTCCCACAAGGGCTGACTCCCCAGGGTCTGTCCAGCACAACGGTGATCTACATGGTCGGTCGTGCAACGCCTCATATGGTGCCATCTCAATGGTGGAGTGGTACCTGTTGTTGCACGCGAACTCCACCAAGGGTAGGTGATCCTCCCAGCTACGACCAATGTCGAGGACACATGCACGGAGCATGTACTCGAGTGTCTGAATGGTCCTCTCCATCTGACCATCTGTCTGATGGTGAAAGACGGTGCTCAGATGTAGCTGGGTCCCGAACGCCTCCTGAAACCCCTTCCAAAGTCGGGAAGTGAAGCGAGCATCTCAAACGGAGACAATAGATGATGGAACACCATGAAGCTGTACAATCTCCTAAACATAGAGACGTCCCAAGATCTCTACTTAGCCCTTCTCTCTGATGGGTAAGAAGTGGGCCGACTTGGTGAGTCGGTCAACAATCACCCAAATGGAGTCGTGACCTCTGGAAGTGCGTGGAAGTCCAGTCACGAAGTCCACAGATATCCCATACCACTTCCACTTCGGGACCTCCAAGGGTTGTACCAAGCCTGCTGGTACCTGGTGCTCTGCCTTCACCTGCTGGAAGGTGAGGCATCGAGAAACGAACTCAGCCACAACCTTTTTCATACCCGTCCACCAGTGCTATCGTTTGAGGTCCTGGTACATCTTCGTCACTCTTGGATGTCCTCTAAATGGGAAGTGTGAAACTCCCTCAGCACCGCCTCTTGTAAAGCAGCTGGTACCATGGTACATCCTCTAAAAAGGATGACGTGCTCTCCTCCCACAGATAATGCATCAGGTGCCTGTCTTGAGGATATCTGTGTATGCCACGTCTCACAGTCATCGTCCCCACGTTGTGCCTCTCTAACCCACTGTAGAAGTGGAGGAGTGACTGTGAGTGACTGTAGAAAGGCTGCTCCATCACTATCCATGAAGGATATCTACAACAAGGCTAGCTGCTCGATCGCCTCCCCGAGTAGCTGGACGCCCATCCTCCTGCTGAGAGCATCAGCTACTACTTTCCCCTTTCTAGGAGTATAGACTATCTCAAAGTCATAGTCCTGGAGGAACTCGAGCCATCGCCACTATCTCAGGTTCATGTCCTTCTGTGAGAAGATGTACCTGAGACTCTGATGGTTAGAATAGACTGTAAAGTGCTCGCCCATCAGATAGTGACGCCACATCTTCAGAGCGAAGACCAATTCTGCTAACTCCAGGTCATGGGTAGCATAGTTCTGCTCATGCTACCTCAACTGACATGATCCATAGGTTATCACAGCCCATTACTTCATCAGGACACATTCGATTCCGGTTCTTGATGCATCACAGAAGACTAAGTACCCTACTCCTTCCTCCAGTAGCCTCAAGATAGGCGCGCTGGTCAATCTCTGTTCAGCTCCTAGATGCTCTGCTGACATTTGTCTGACCACACAAAGGGTTTTCCCTTCTTTGTCAAAGGTGAGAGTGGTTCCGAAACTCTGGAAAAGTCTGGCACGAATCTCCGGTAGTACCCAGTTAGCCCCAAGAAACTCTGCACCTTCGTCACGCTCCTGGGTGGCTCCCAAGCTAGCACTGCCTCGATCTTCACAGGATCCACCGCAACTCCCGCCTCAGAGATGACATGTCCCAAGAAGTGGACCTCACGTATCCAGAACTAACACTTTGAGAGCTTTCCATAAAGCTGGTCCTCTCAGAGTGTGTCTAGTACAACCGGAAAGTGGTAGGCATGCTCCTCCTCAGTGGTCGAGTATATCAAAATGTCATCAATGAAGACCACGACAATTCGATCAAGGTATGGCTGAAAGATCCTGTTCATGAGGCCCATGAACACTTCTGGAGCATTGGTTACGCCAAATGGAATAACCAAGAACCCATAGTGGCCATACCGTTATCTGAAGGCCGTCTTCTGCACGTCCTCGTCTCGAACTTTGAGCTGATGATAGCCTAGCCTGAGGTCTATCTTTGAGAACCACCATGCTCCCTTGATCTGATCGAAGAGATTGTTAATCCTAAGTAGTGGATAATTGTTCCTCACGGACACCTGGTTCAGGTGACGATAGTCGACACAAAGTCGCAAGCTCTCGTCCGCCTTCTTGGCGAACAATATCGGGGAAGCCCAGGGTGAAACACTGGGTCGGATGAATCCCTTGCCCTGCAAGTACTCCAGCTATACCCGTAGCTCTTGAAGCTCGGAGGGAGCCATATGATATGCTGGGGTGGATATCGGGGCTGTCCCGGGGTACAGGTCAATATAAAAGTCTACCTCTCTGCGAGGAGGTAGTCCTGGAACGTCGTCAGGAAAAACTTCTGCATAATAATCCACCACTGCAGGTAAGCTCGGACTCCGCACGTCAACTACTCCAAGGATGAGGCTATCCTACTGATGAGTGATGGGCTGTCCTATCCTCTGTGTGAGTCCATCCTATGCTGCAAAGGCTCCCTTCTCACCGGTGAAGTTGAACCTGCTCCTATCGGTGCGAACACATCGCACCTTGTGCCTAATGCAGTCAATCTGAGCATGGACTGTAGATAACCAATCCATGCCCAAGATGACATCGTAAGGCCTCAACGCCGCTAAAAGAAGATTCAAGTTGAAGCTCTTTCCTCCTAGAGTAAGCTCACACTGCCGGCACCTGTGCGTAATCGTCGAGTCTGCTCCCGTAAGAGTATCCAGCAGTATGGATCGAGCCAGCGGCTCTATCGGAATCTCAGAGCTACGAACAAGGGCAGCGACTATGAAAGAATGACTCATTCCCGTGTCTATAAGAACTACAACAAGGGTGGAATAGACACAGATAGTACCTAGAATCATCTCGGGTGCGCCGTGGTCGTAAGCCTCCACTACCTGGAGCTGTGCCTTCCTCTGACCACCAGCTCCCTATGGTCGGGGTGGGCCTCCTGGTGGTGGTGGTGGTAAGGCCTCAAAGCATCGCCCACCACTTGCGGCTCGGCCAGCTCCTCTGCCTCTTCCTTTTTCTCCCTGTGGACCACCACGGTCGACCCTCTGCCTCTGCTTGGGTGGTCCCTCAACCGTCTGCTGCTCTTCTGCATGGTGGGTCGGGCAGTCACTAGCCATGTGGCCCTGCCCGCTGCATGCGTAGCACTGTCTGCCTCTAGAAAGACTGGATCTGCACTGTGTGCCCCGCACCTCTGAGCCAGTGTCCTGAGGTCGTCCTCCTGAGGGTCTGGTCCGCCTGGACCCATGTGTCATCTGTCTACTGCCAACTGCAGAAGACTTTAATATGTGCCGCCCTACGGTAGGTCTCCCTGCTGATGTAGGCTCAGCAAGATACCTCTCAGTGAGAAGGGCTCGCTCCAGTACCCATGCCTATGTCAGAATGCTGAGGGATATCAGCAATTCCTTGATCTCATGCCTTAATCCCTGCTCGAAGGTCCGGGCCTGGAAGAATGGGTCCCGTACCATGTCCGTCGAATAGCGCGAGAGATCGGTAAATCTCACCAAGTACTGGGCGTCCGTCAAGCTGCCCTACCGCAGCTGTAGTAGCTCCTGGATGCGTACCGCATGAAGGGTGGCTAGACCGAACTCCGAGAGGAAGAGGCTCTCAAAGTTTGTCCAGAGGTGAGATGCCTCGTCGTGTATCTGGAGCATCAAGCTCCACCATCTTCCTGCTGCCGCGTGCAGGAGAATCGCTGAAAGGATCACCATGAGGTCTGCTGGTGTCCCTACCAAACAGAAAACTTGTACAACTACCTCCAGCCAATCCTCGGCTTCCTGAGGGTCCATCTCACCACGGTACCTGGGCGGTCGCTGACGATGAAACTCGTGCAGTGCACCAAGGCGACATGCACTCTCAACGGCTGGGGCTGGTAGCATCGATGTCTCGGCGGGTAGTGGTACCGCCGGTGCCTCTGCAGTAATAGGGCCCTACACCGAGGCCTCGCTGCTCGGTGGGCTGTTGTCACGTAAAAAACCCAGAACCCTAGCTGGCTGCCATCGTGGGGCCATCCTAAAAAGAGACAGGTGCTCCACGGTCAGAACAGTATACCTGGTGAGATGACACAATGTAATCACAAAGAAAACTTTAAACACACATGCAATCAATGTTTTCATGTACTAAGTCGAAAATCAGAAGTCAGGGTCCTGGTGTATGGATACGTCGGCCGCCGCACCAACACTGGACTCCCTGGACTGATAACCACACTCAATAATCTTAACAATATTTCTTCACATAGAAAAAGATCAGAGTCCTGAGTTCTGTGGTAAAACCGAACACCTCTGATACCAATTTGTCACGACCCATACTTAGGGCCCATGCCATGACTACCCCAAGCCCGCCTTCCATAGGCTAGGGGATGGCGACTAGCAACAAGGTGTAATACCTGATAAAAAGAGAAGTCATTGCCTATGTAAAGTAAAAAAACACCACATAGTAAGTAAGCAGAAGTAAACACTAAGTAAAACTGGGTACAATAGTAAGTGCAGAAAAGTAAGTGGGCCAGAATACAAACCCAAACTGAAAGTAAAGTACAACTGAAAAAGGGAGTACAACAACTGAAAAGAAAAGCCGCAACGTCAAGTCGTCCACTGTTACTCCCACATGAAGGGTGGGTACAGATAGCCACCTCAGCTGCTCGGGTCCAGCTGTCCGCTCTGTGTACGTCCCAACCAGTGGTCCACCTCTAGGTACCGACCTGCTTCGCAAGCCTCAACCACGGTCAGTGCTGTCCATCGTCTGCAACCAACACAACATAGTGCGGGAATATCCCACGCAGGGCTGAGTATACGCTACTCAGTAGGGACCCTGAGACCCCCGAAGGTCTCCTGAAATTCACAAAGGATAATCCACAAAGAAAAGATACAATCACGATGTAACATCCGACACTACTTAGGTATATGCCCATACATATACCTAAGTCATCAATTCTCGTTCGGATCCAACATCAAAGCCCAAGTATAACCCAGTCCACACAGGAAAACACAACCCAATCCACACAGGAAAGCATAACGTAATGCACACAGGATATCAAGTCAAACTTATCGAAGATAAGGATTGAAAGTCAAGACTCAGCTCACCCATGTATACTTCTTTGTAAGACGATAGAGATGATCATATGTAGCCACTGATTCATATAATCCGTCAGACCGACAAAAGATTGATAGGTAATAACCCCCGCAATGACCCAAAAAGGATCGATAGGTACTAACCCCCGCAATGACCCACACAGGATCTAACCCACATAGGATCGGTATGCGCTGGCCCACACGGGACCGCTAAGCGCTGACCCACACAGGATCTGACCCTCACAGGATCGGTAGCACTGATCCACGTAGGATCGCTGAGTGCTGTGGTCGTCATCATCGAATCCACAGAGGATTTCTATACAGTCGTCATCGTCATCGCAGTCGTAGCCAGCTCTAGGGTTCCCGCACACAGCAAGCTCGTTCGGGAGGGTTCGCTCCACGAGCCGAGGGGCTGATACATCAACTAACACAAAGTCCGGATTTGATGTATCTCAAAGTTATGTATCTACAAGAGTAAATCAACGTGACAGACGACGCGTCAATCGGACGCCCGTTCTGAGAGTTATTGACATTTTTGTTCGAGGGGACCCGTTGGTTTATAAGTCAAAACCAACCCAATGGCACTCCAACTGCATCCAAACCTCGAGAGGATTAATCCAAATAGTTCATATCACTAAGAGGAATCTATCAAAGTCGACGGCATGTCAATCGAACGTCCGGAGCTCAAGTTATAAGCGTTTCCGCTCTGATGGCCCGGTTGGTTTCGAGTACGAACCAACCCGGCCGAACCCAAAGTTCTCCGAAACCTTGAGTGTAGTATAACAAAACGGATGTCTCAATCCAAGGATCGCATCATAGCTGATGATACTTCGATCGGAGGTCCTCAGCCCATGTTATGGGCAAAAGACTGAAAGAGGTCCGGAAATAGGGGGTTCAGGCCCGGTCCGACCCGGGTCCGGGTCCAGCCCAATAGGGCGCGACCCGGCCCGGTTCGGCCGGGGCACGGCCCGACCTGGCGGCCCGGCCTGGCCAACATGGCCTGGAGGCTTGGCTGTAACGGCCGAGCGAAAGGGGGGGGGGGGGGGCGCTGCCCCCCTGTTTGGCAAACCGAGGCCCCCATGTGGGGGGCCGCTCTTTCGGTTGGCCGGGGGTTACGACCCCCGGTTCCTCATTCGGCCGGCCCGGCTGGCCGGCCGTGCTGCTGCAGCAGGACCCCGTGGTCCCGCCGTCCTGCTCTGGCGCCGGCGGCCGGAAGCCTGCCGCCGCTTCCTACTCCGTCATTTCCTTGGTCCGACCTGCGCGGTGCGACGACGCCACGCCCCTCCGTCGCGGCCCCGCTCCGGCCCCGACCTCTTCGAGGTTCTCCAACACGGCGTGACGGCATCGTGGCTTTGTTCGTCCCCAACGGCGTGGCGTGACAGAACCAGGCTCCTTTGCTGCAGTTCCCTAATTTCCCATGGTGCGACGACACCGCGCCATCTCCGTTCCAATCCGCAACGTAGGACAACAAAAATAAGGGAGGGGGGTCGGCCTTGTTTGTGTGGTCCGGCCCCCACCCATTAATCAATAGCATGCGGCGAAAAGTTTATCGATGAACGCCCAAAATTAATCAAGACATAAAACCAAACCCCTACCTCAAAGGAAAGGTTGAACGAAGGTTCTTCGCAGAATTGAATGTCGCGGAAGAAGGCGTCGCGGAAGGAGGATCGTCAGTGTCGTGGAGAAAGATTCGTCGGCGTCGCATCATCGATCTCCGAGGATGGCGTCTCTCACTGGCTGTGGACAGGGAAGAAGATGGTATGACGAACTCCCCTTTGCAGTGACGGAGTTCTTCGTCGATGGCTCGGCGTTCTTCGCGTTCTCCGTCGAGGAAGGAGAACTTCAAGACTTAGAGAAAATTCTCCCAAAATCCTCTCGCACAACCAAACAACACTAATAAAATAAGGGTTTCCTTATTTTATTACATACTCCAAACGTTTTGAAAATCAAAATTGAATCATTCAATTAATGGAATTAATTGAGAAGTTTAAACCGCCCAATTAAAGAGGCATTTAATATTCAGTTAAACGCAAGAGTTGACTTTCATTTAAAGGGGGGGTGTGGGTTCGTTACCTAATTAAAGGAGGGGGTTTGAGGAAGTTGAAAAGGTGGGGATCGTGTAGGCCCCACCCCATAAATATCGTACATAGTGGAGTAGGATATAGTGTGTCCCACTCCAACCACTTATCTTAGGTTAAACTACTTTAAATAAAATAAAATTGGTTACACCATTTTATTTTATTCTTTTACTTAACCCAAAAAATTTAAAAAACACACCTGAGAAAACGCAACTCCGGAGAAGGTCTTCTAAAGCAATTACCGGCACTGCTGTTTCATCGGTGTCCTCAGATTTCGATTCCGAGCACTGGTTCAAAAGTAAGGAAATCCCGCTCGTTCATTCACTGAACGTACCCGAGCTAAATTTCGGAAAATGATTCCGGGAACACTGGGCCTCGGAATCAGGTGCCGTCAGAAACCGCATTCTTGTAAAATCCCAAAGAAAATTAAGAAAAAATTTCCCTTGAAATTTACAGGTCTTTGAAATTTATTCCAGAATAGTGAGAAGTATAACCCGTGGGAGGATGATTTATCAAATGGTCGACGGTGCGGAGATTTGGCCGAACTATCGCTGAAACAAAAATCGGAATGTCGGAGAACTCGACAGATGAGGGAGGTCACGTACATTTTGCAGTAGGGAGGTGCGGGTAGGAGACTTGAAAGTCGACGATAGATCAGGGACGTTATGTAGGGTTTCTAGCAGGAAGAGGTGGGGAGGAGAATCGTGAGTTGCTGACAGATGAGAGATGTCGTGTAGGGTTTGCAGAAGGCAGAGGTGGGGAGATTTACTCAGGAGTTGATGCTGAGGTTTTTTTCAGTGGACGAAGCGTCGTGTGGAGCAGAGCATGGACGGAGGGACACATGTCGGAGAAAAACCTTACTTTAGTATGTGTATAGATATAATCTTCCATCTTCTAACGAAAACCTCAAATATTACTAACAATTTCATTGACCCTTGTAATGTAATCAACAATAAATTTATCACTAGTATATTAACCCGGACTTAGCATACGTGGATGTTACATCAATTTAGATGAATATTCATCTCTTTAAGAAATTATATGTTTTTGGATTTTAATATTTTAGTGTCTTTGGAAACTTGGAAAAATTATCTTCTATTTTGGTGAAAGAGCTTAAAAATCTCCCTTAAATATCTTCTCCTTTAGTACTCCTACCTAAAACCTTTATTCATGACTAGGGGGAAAAGAAATATAAGAAATGGTTTGTTGAGATTCTTATTAAGTGTAAATAATGGAGATGCATAAGTATGGAATGCGTATAAGGGTATGAAAAAATGGGCATAACTTTTAATGATCATACCCTACAAATCAAAGATCATAATCATAAGTCATGAAATAAGGATTGGAAGCTTATAAGACACGAATTATAAAAAAACCAAAGAGAAAAGTCCATGATAAAAAGATAGGCATAAGACATAGAATTGTGGAATACACATCACCTTATAATAATTTGAACTTGTGTAAATATAAATAGGTTCACTCATTAAGGTAGGACATTAAATCAGATCCTTTCATAAACTTACAGATATGCATACATGTCCACACATAACATAGTGAACACATAATATGATTTACTCATAACATTTTGAATATGTAATACAATCAACACATAGACATATAGACATGAAACTAGGTCTATACATAACATTATGAACATTTAATCAGGTTCACACATAACATTTTGAACCTTTAGTAAGGTTTAATCAAAATATTATGAATATGTAATCATGCCTATGAAAAAATATATGGACATGCAACCAAATACATTTATAAATGTATGAACAAGTAATCGGTTTTACACATAACATTAGGAACACGTAATAATGTTTACTCACAACATTGGGAACATGTAACTAGGTTCATGCATAGGTGGATATACCTCCTGGGTGGGACACACCACCACCCCCAATGGAAGCCCTTTCATCATAGTGGATCGGGTTATACCTTCTTTAAATAGTGGATCAAGACTACTGACTTGTTCCCATCATTATCTCATGGGGTGTAAATATTTATCCAATGTAATGGAGGGAGATATAGGTCCCACTCGTTATATAAAAAATCATATAGACGTGTGCCATAAGATCCTAAAGATTATTCATATTGTAACACATGAATTGAAATGGGTTTATTAAAATTTTCATCATACCATAACCTATAGAATAGAGACATGTTTCATAATCATTTTATCATAGAATAACCCATGAAATGATGCATGTTTCATAAGATTTTTATCATGGTATAACCCATGGAAGAGAAATGGATTTCAAAAAAAGCTTGGAATCATAAACATAAACCATTTAGAGGAAAAATAATAATGGTGTCCTTTGATCATATCCCAATAAAAACATAATCTATAACAAAGTATGTCATCCTATATAGAGAATGATTTTGAAATATAACTTCGAGTAATTCTTAAGAAAAATTTCTTTGAAAATGATATTTTAAGGGATAAAAAATATTCAAAATAATTTTATTTTAAAACCAATTTGAAAACATAAAAATATGATTTAAAAGTAATTTAAAACATTTCATGATGAAAATATCATTTCAACTTTGAAAAAACACTTTTTAAATCATAAAACATTTTGAAAACCTTATTCATTGAAAATATCCATGAAATCTTATAAAAGAAATATTGAAAACCAATTTAAACACTTTTTAAAAACATAAATTTTTTTAAATAATTTAATATGAAAATTATAATAAAATATCACATTAAAAAATTAATTTTTTGATAATATTTTATTTAAATGATACTCAATTCTAACCATAGAGAGAGACAAGGTGAGATTTTCTTAAAAATTATTTCTTAACTATATTAAGTAATAAAGAGTGGAAAATTAGTATCAATACGTTAATATATCATGAAAAAATATAAGATAATAAAAAATTATACTTTTTGATATATATATCATAATATTTCATCAATGGAAGCATGATCATAAATAATCATGAGAAATGATGAGATTATAGAAATAAACTCTTACTACCATCGAAACATTGAATCCAAACACCCATGAAATAATAACATAAAATTAAGATTATAATATCATAAAAGGAATTAGATTAATGATATAACATGTCAAATCGAAGTATATACATCATTTAAAATAATATACATTCATAAAAAATATGTTTCTTAATGAATGAAAATTATGGCAAAAATTACCTTACTGACTTGGTAACATTTGAACCGTAAAACCTTGTGAAATAGAAAACATAAAATGGATATGTAAATAAACATAAATTTAAATATAATAATAAGATAATACATTAATGGGATGTAGATAAACCACAAAAAAACAAACGAGTGGTGAATGAGGCTTATGTCTCAAAAAATTAATGTTAGACTAGAAATCCCTTTATTACATGAGTAAATTATAAATCATGAGATCCTCAAAATAATAAAATCAATTGAAACATTTAATATAATTAAATAAATTCAATTCTAGATATAACATGTCTAAGATCATTATATTAACCACATAATAATAATAAGTGGTGAATATAACATATATCTCAAAGAAATATAAGGGAGACAAGAAAACCCTTACCTTAAGTCTCGACCTTCTTCATACACATTAAAACCTCCCATATAATAAGTATAAGTTCATTATAAATTAAAAATAGATCCATATTATTATATATAATACCATATATTATTTAATTATTACTTTATATTACAGTTTTATTAATAATTGGTTTTTAATGTTATGTTTCTGTTAATACCTGTATTGTTTTTTATGTCCGTTTTGAATTGTTTTTCTTGACCCTCTTACTTAGATAATGATTTCATTATTTCTAAAATGTAAAATAAGATGTTAGTATCATATATATTTAGTATATAAATATTTATAATAATCTATAAAATATATAAATATGAAATGGAATACACCGTTCATGGAGATGGTTGGTCGTACGTATTCATGAACACTATTTTCGTTTTATTATTGTATTGAAAGAAATAAAGGAATTTAAATATATTTATATATATTATATCATTAAATTATAATTATTATTTCATATATATCATTTACTTTCACTTAAAATATCCTTAATATATTACATGTAAATTGTAAAAAATCACATCGCTTTGAGGAGGCAGTAGTCCACACGTCGACAAACAAAGTTATCTTATTAAAAAAAATGGGAATCAAGAATGTGTGTGTAATATAATAATTATATAAGAATTAATAATTCATATATATCATATATATAATATAAAAAATAGATTCCATCATTATTTCCAACCTTAAAATGTGTCAAGGGAAGAACGAACAACATTAGTTCGTTAGGCGGTAGTCCTCCACACACAATAATGATGATATAATTTCCTATTTGATAAAAGTGTGTGTGAATATATATATAAATATTAATATGACAACATATAATTATATTTGGAATAATTTTTTTTCTATTTAATAATGGAATAATAATATTCGAGGGGTTGGATAAATAAATAAAACCCAAGTTCTTATTGAAGGATGTTATATATTCTTTGGGTAACTCCTTTTGGCCTGCACGAAAGGGATTACATGGTTGGATTTATACAAAAATAGAGGATTATATGATGAAGGGAGGAAATATGGGAGGATATTTGGCTAGGTTTTTTCTGATCCAAAGGGCTTGATAGGTGTGAAGAGAGGGGAAGGACATGTGGCCTTTTATTAGTAGGAAAAAAGACAAATTGTGTATTCATGAAAATATTTGAGTGCACCCCACGTTTTAATTGTCCGCAAAGTGTTAAAATGGAATAATATTGATATTTAGAGTTTTTATGGTAGAAATATGTCTAGAAAATAAATTTTAGACATGTTTAGGGTCATTTTAACAAATTATATTCTATGTTTAGTTATTAATTAAGCTCGTCTTCCCTTAACCGCTGTAATTAATTTAATTTAAATTCCCTAATATTTTTTTTCAAAAACTAATATATAATTATTATAAATTATAAAATATAATGACTAAAAATATGGATTACATTTTTAAAAATTATAAACACAGAAGTGAATGAAATTAATTTAAAGTTAATCATGTAGATGGGATGAGATGATGGGGTTTTGAAGTGAAAAATCCCAAAAGTTTGAAATTTTTGTATATCTAATTTCAATAAGTAATTAGTTCCAATGACATAAATTAGATTCAATTCTATAAAAATTACATAATTGAAAATTAAAATTAAATTAAAATATAAATTAACTATATAAATAAGTTTGAAAAAAATCTATTTTTGAAATAAAATTCAATGTTTATTACTGTACATCAAAAAAGAGAAACTTCTCAGAAATATACCAAAAAAAATTCAAATGAGAATTTTGATATTCTTACCCAAAGTAACAGATAACTAGGTTTCCACATAGGAGAACACAGGTTGTGGGTGAACATTGGATATGGAATAAAATCATAAATAATTATAGAGAGTGATGAAGGTAATTGATCACTAGCAAGTGAATGATCATTTCAATGTAAATGGCCTCAAAACTATAAATCTATGATGATTTATAAGAAAATTGGTCCGATAGAAATGAAGGTATTAAGATAAATATTTTTTAATATTTTTTCCTAGTGTTGATGATTTTTTTACTTTATATGAATATACAGAAATATACTTACATGATTTAATTACTCCTTATAATCACAATATCACACTTTGGTTATTCCTTTATCAATTTCCATTTCATCCATTACACGATGAAATAAAGGTGAATTTTTTCATTCATGAAGTACTAATAAATCATGAGGTAGAATGATAATCCATTTAATCTGTATTTAGTTAGCATCACAACAAAATGGTTAGCACATGTTATCTAAAAATCATAAATCCTAAAGTGGGGAGATAATAATTTAATATCTATGACTTCATCCTATGTTTAACTAAAACTTTATTTAAATGGTAAATCTTATAACCCATTGAAAATATAATCTACCCTATATTCCTCAAATAAGTTTTTACCTTATACAAAAAACATTTCCAACAGAAATATTGGGTCTATCCTCATACAGATATAATATCGAATATGATTTTATTATTCTATAATCCATGTAGAGGGTGATAATAACATGATATTTCACTAAAAGATGAATAATAATATTTGTCAAATGTATAATTAATACAAAATCAAAACTGAATTTCCAAAATATGGGGGGAAGTATTAGTGTTCCATAATTATCATGATTCGCTTCTTCCATTATGATTGCATAATATTTCCCTTTGTCTTTTGTTCTCAGAGGGTTTTATGGGTTATCATTCATATTAGCCCTTGTATTGAGGAAATGATTCACATAATTTGGAAACTCCTTGCACTTGAAACATTAAAGTGTGGGTGGTTCATTCTATTAATATCCCTCTCCAATTGTATCACTTCTACATTATTTTACTTGAGGGACAATATTCCCACACTTGAAACACCTTCTTGTTCATTTCAGGCACTCACATATGTGATCATTCCTATAGTTTTTTTAATAATATTTTCGAATATGTTTCTTCTATCTATGTTAAATATCATTGGATTTTCCATGGAACCCCATTTTACTTTTCTTATCACCAAAACTAAGTGGGTTACCAACTTATATTTCCACATTTAGTGCACATCAAATGATTTATTCACAACATCCAAATTTATTTATGGAAAACACTTTTAAATGATTAAGTTTAAATCCCCCAAAGAATATATAAACCATAATTTTAGGGAAAATTATAAAACCAAATGAGTACATTTAAAGTCTTATAAAATTTTCATCACATTCATAAATAGATTCATCAATTCTCTACCAGAGATCTAATAATTCCTTCTCTATTTTTTTTACAAAAAATAAAAGGAAAGTACGTATTTAAAAATAATATTATAAAATAATCCCACAAAATGAATTGAACTTTTTTCTTGTATCCTCAAACTCTTAATAATATTGTACAACTGATCTGCTTCACCTTCAAGAAGGTAGATAACGATAGTGACTTTTTTATGTTCTGAACACTAAAGAATGAAAAATATATTTTCAATGGTACTAATCAAATATCCAAAACACAACAGTCAACAAAACCATCGAAAGAAGGTAGGAATTGCATCAATGAGGACTCAATAAAAATTTGTTACTTATTTTTCTTGATTGGATGTTCACTATGATTCACAGTTTTAGATTTTTTTTGTGAACATATAAATGAGGTTTTGAATTCCATATCACATAATATTCAGTTCAACAAGAGGATAATAATTTTATTTTCCACTTATTTCCTCTTTAACATAGTTCCATCAGGTTCCATCCATTTTCTAAAACCATAAACATAGACATAGAAACACTAATCATATTATAAAATCACATAATCATGAAAATTTACTTACAGGATGTATAAAACATGACACATTCTTTTGAATATATGACACCTTAATCTTATTCTAATTAATTTATATTAATAATATATTTAAATCCTTTATGATTTCTGATAATGAGTTTGGGAATTCATAAATAATATCCCCATGGAGTTTCAAACTAGGTGTACAGCCAGACCCATTGTTGTCCACCAGTTCCTGATCAAGTTAAGATCAATATGATGTTTTAGAGGTTCTTTCACCAATGTACATCTTCTTTAGAGCCATAATGACTTGTTATATCCTATAAAGGTTGTGTTTCAAGGAAACTACTCGCTCTATCATGTACCATATTAACAAGACATTTTCCTACACTATTACTCATCCATAGAATTATCCTTAGATACATTCAAAGATATATCCTTAGAAATATTCCAAGGGATATCAATGATGTTTTTTATCCTATTTTTCAAATGTTGATTAATCCTTTCCTTTGATACTAATAATAGACACCCTAGCTTAACATACACAAATATTAA
This sequence comes from Viscum album, assembly GCA_963277665.1. Classification (NCBI taxonomy): domain Eukaryota; kingdom Viridiplantae; phylum Streptophyta; class Magnoliopsida; order Santalales; family Viscaceae; genus Viscum; species Viscum album. The sequence continues at coordinate 1,457,230,194 of OY728131.1, read as the reverse complement.
ATCAATTTAGATGAATATTCATCAGATTAAAAAAGTACATGATTGAAGAATATAGTAGTCTTGTGCCTTTTGAAACCTGAAAATGTAATTTTCTCTCTTAGTGAATGATATTCAAAAACTTCTATAAATACATTACTCTTTAGTACTCAAACTTAAAACCATTATTCTTGACCAAGGGGAAATGAAATATAATAAAGTGTAAGCTCAAATGCTCAGTAAGGGTAAATAAAGGAGATTAATAAGTATGAAATGAGTATAAGGGTATGATAACATGGCCATAACATTTTAATATCATAACCTGTATATTAATGATTATAATATTAAGTCATGTAATAAGGATTGGATGTTTATAAGATAGAAATAATAAATAAATCATAGAAAATAATCCATGAGAGAAAAATATATTCATAAGACAAAGAATTGTGAAATACAAATCAGATTACAATAATGAAAACATGTTTAAATAGAAACAGGTTCACTCTTTAAGTTAATGACATGAAATCAGGTCCTCGCATAAATTTACAAAAATGCATCCAAGTCTACACATAACATTGTGAACACGTAATAAGGTTTTCTCATAAAATTATGAACATGTAATCTGGTCCACATATAAACATATGGATATGAAACTAGGTCCATGCATACCATTATGAACATGTAATGAGGTTCACACATAACATTTTTAACACATAATAAGTTTCACTCATAACATTGTGAACATGTAATGAGGTATACACATAAATTAATGACATACAATTTGGTCCATGCATAGCATTAGTAATATTTATTCTGTTTCACAAATAAAATTGTGAACACATAATAAGGTTTACTCAAAATATTTTTGGACAAGCAATTAAGTTCACACATAGGGGGATATAACTTTTAGAAGGGACACACCACCATCCCAAGTAGTAGACATTTATTCATAGTGTATTAGGTTACACCTTCTTCCCATAATGGATCTATCATGCCAACTTGTTCCCATCATTATCTCATGATATATAAATATTTACCCAATGAATTTGAGGGAGATATAGGTCCTACCCATCACAAAATTAAATCATACGTACATGTACCACAAGATAATAAGCATTGATCATATCATAACCCATGAAATTAAATGGGTAACATAAAACTTTCATCATATCATAACCTATGGAAAGGATAAATGTTTAAAAACCATTTCATCATAGAACATACCATGAAAGGTGTCACAACCCATCCTCGGGGCCCGTGCTGTGACTACACGAATCCCGCCTTCCATAGGCCAGGGGCTGGCAAATAACACCAAAGGAGAATTCCTTATAAAAAGGGAAGACATTGCCTTTAAACCTATAACACACACAGTCTGAACAAAAGTAGTAGAAGAAACGAGTACCAATATAGAAAAGAAATGTGTGCTCAAAGTAAGTGGGTTAGTATACAAACCCATATGAACAACAAGTACAAGTACAAGTAAAAAGGGAAAAACAGCTCCTGGATCATCCACCGGGGGATCCTACCTGAATAGTATGTACAGATCTCGAACAACTCATCCCTGAGGTACGTCCCGTCTAGTCCAGCTCTGAGAAGCCTCTCGTCTGTCTCCCTCAGCCTCGACCACTAGTGACTGTCATCTGCACAGAACACAACATGGTGCTGGTGAATCCCATGCAGAGGTTTGTATAACAATAATCAGTAGGGGACCTCGAGACACCCGGAGGTCTCCCAGAATACTCTAAGGATAAACCACATAAGTAAGATACTATCACGAAGTATCAACCATCCCTACTTAGTTATAATCCCATACATATAACAAAGTTACCAATCATAGTTCAGCTCCAACACTCGAGCCGAAGCACAATCCATTCCACAAAGAAAGTAAAGTAAATCATCTCGATGATAACAACTAAAAGACAAGACAAAGCTCACACATGCATAAAACTCACGTAGAGGGGTAAAGATGATTAGATGTAGAAACTAAATCATCTCCTCTGTCGAACCCACATAGGATCCTGGAACAGTATCAGTGTTCTCGAACACATGGAGGATCCCGGTATAGAAGTCATCATTATCGAACCCATGGAGGATCCTGGTCTAGTACCGTTGATTTCGAACCCACGGAGGATCCAGGTACAATATCGTCGCGGTTGAACCCACTGAGGATCCTAGTACAGTAGTAGGTCCACGTAGGATCTTATCTTCTCAATCGTAGCCAGCCATAGGGTTCCCGCACATGGCACACTTGATTTTGGGGGGGTCTGCTCCTCGAGCCAAGTGTTGATACATCAACTACAATGATGTCTTGGGTTGATGTATCCCACAGTTCTGTCTCATCATAAGGAACCCAACGCAATAGACGGCGCGCCAATCAGACGCCTGATCTTTGACTTATTGGCATTTTTGTGCCAGGGGACCGGTTGGTTTTTAGGTTCAAACCAACGTGGCCATACCCCAACTGTGTCCAAACCTCAAGTGGGGTATTCCCAAAGAATCATCTTGCTCTATGCTTTCCGTCGCCGTAGGCGGTTCGTCGATCGGACACCTGTATCCCATGACATGGATGAAAAATGTGATTTTGGGTTGAACGAGTCCGGACAGTGGTCCGACCCGATCTGCGGGTCCGACCCAGCTCGATGGGGCGGCCCGGCCAGGTGGCTGCCCGACCCGAGGGGGCAGCCCGGACCACAAGGGAAGCTCTTCCCACAAGGGCGGCCAAGCCCGCATGGGCGTCCCGGGCCGGCCGGCTGGCCCGTGTGGCCTCGCTGGCTGGCCCATGTGGCCTTGCTGGTTGGCCCATGTGGCCTGATTCGGTGGCCTGTGTGGCCAAGAAGGCCACGCCGTGGGGGGGGGGGGGGTGCGGTGCCCCTCTGGATTCCAAAGGAACTGGCGCTAGGTGCCAGTTTGGTGAACCGCGGGACCCGAGGGGTCCCACCTATAGCACGCACTGGCGGCAGGCTCAGTCGGCCGCCCCTGGCTCCTCCACCATGGCGCGACGGTGCCATAGTTCATATAGCCTCCCTATGGCGCAATGGCGTTGCGCCACCTCCACCGCGGCCCGGTCTGGCCGTAGCCTCCAGCACCTCCATGTAGTGTGATGACGCCAAGCTCATATTCTAACAGTCGCAACCCTCCTGGCTGCGACTCTTCCATCTGGCATGGTGTGACGGCACCGCGCCCCTCTGGGACCACCACAGGCCGCCTGTCCGCTGCACGGTTCTCTACGTGGCACGACGGTGACATGCCCTTGTGGTGACTTGGCGGTGTTGCACCGCCATCTTCATCACGGTCCACCTCCATCGTCAACAAATTAGAACAACCAAAGGGGGAGGGTCAGGCCGTGTTCATGCGGTCTAATCCCTCCTCGTTATGATGATAAATTTGGCATACCATAATCTAGAAATTTGAATGAAGAAGAACAAAAGATTATAATCATATATAAAATAACTCAAATTCCCATACCTCTATTGCCGATGATCATTGACGAAGTCACGGAAAGGAGGACGTCATTCTGTTGACTTCGAAAGAAGACGAAGAAGTTGACGTCGTTGGTGTTCATCAAGGATGGTGGTGTTTCCTCTTCTTACTCTAGTTGAAGAGGGAGAGAGAGATGGTCGTCATTCTTCATTGGAGAGGGGCGTTCTTAATTTAGAGAATAACGTTCTCCAAGGGTTCTCCATAGCTCCACCAAAAGGAGTGTTCCCACCAAAATAATGGGTCAAGCTAACCCATTATTTAATTGTTGGCCAAAAGAATTCAAACTATTTCAAATTTATTAATTAATTCCATTAATTAATTTTCAATTTTAAACACTTATGAGGGAAGGTGGAAAGTTACAATTAAATTAAGAGAGTGTTTTCTTCATTAACTCAAGGGAAGCTTAATGGTTTCATCCCACATAAATAGGGGGGGTTAGGGGGTTTGAAGCTTGTGTGGTCCCTACCTAATAATATCCTCCCAAGGGAGGTTATGTGTAGGTGGGCCCCACCATTAACCTCCTCTTAGAGGTTTTAACCACCAAGGAATAAAAATAAGTTAACCCTTATTTTTATTTAACTTAATTAAAAACCCCCAAAATCTAACTTCCACTCTCATTAGAACACAACTGCGGTGAAGGTCTCACTAAGCAATTACCAACGCTGCGAGTTCAACGGTGCCCTAAGATTTCAATTTTGAGCACCGGTTCAAAAGTTATAAAATCATGTATGTACGTTTACTAAAGGTACTCAAAAAAACATCAGAAATTGATTTTGGGGACACCGGGCCTCGAAATCATGCGCCTTCAAGAAACTACGGACTTGTAAAAGGCGCATGTATTTAGGAAAAAACCTTCCATAGAATTTCATGGTCTTTAAATTCTCCCCACCTCAGGGATTTACGTCCCTATAAGCTACAACTCACACTAAGGGAACAAATGGGGGTACTGGGCATGCATCTGAGCCTCCTGCTCCAATGTTCTCTTTTGGAGGTTCATGTGCTGCCAACGAACGCGCACCAGAGGTATCGACCATCCACAAAGGACCCGCTCTTGTCGATCCTCAATCTCTACTGGAACCTCCATGAAAGTCTCCCCATCATCGATTTACGTCTATCTATGATCAATGATGTGGGAAGGGTCTTGCATGTATCTCCTCAGCTAAGATATGTGGAAGACGTCGTGCACTCGGTGCAACTGAGGTGGGTAAGCAAAGCGGTAAGCCACCTCACCTACTCTACTAAGGACCTAGAAAAGTCTAATGAATCATGGAGACAACTTTCTACCTCGGCTAAATATCTGTAGACCTCTTCGAGGTGAGACCTGTAGAAAGACATGGTTTCCATCCTCGAACTCCAGTGATCTCTATCTCCAATCATCATAGGACTTATGCCTACTCTATGCAGTCTTCATCTTCTCCTAGATGATCTGCACCTTCTCTGTCGTAGCCTGCACTATCTATGGTCCCATAAGTGCGTACTCCCTTGGTTCAGTCTAGCACAGAGGATATCTGCAAGGTCGGCCATACAGTGCCTCAAAAGGTGCCATCCTTATGGTGGAGTGGTAGCTGTTTTTATATGAAAACTCTACCAAGGGTAAGTTATCCTCCCCGCTACGACCAAAGTCGAGGACACATGCACAGAGCATGTCTTCGAGGGTCTGAATTGTTCTCTCAATCTGACCATCCTTCAGAGGATGGAATGTGGTGCTCAAGCGAAGCTGCGTCCCAAAATCCTCCGGCAACCCCTTCCACAACCGGGAAGTGAAACGAGCATGTCAATCGAAGACGATCGTCAATGGCACGCCATGAAGTCATACGATTTACCGCACTTAGAGGCATCCCAATCTCTATACTAAACCCTGGTCTCTGATAGGTAGGAAGTGGGCAGACTTGGTGAGTCAGTCGACAATCACCCTGATAGAGTCATGTCCTCTGGATGTACATCGAAGTCCTGTCACGAAATCCATGGATATCTCATCCCACTTCCACTCTGGGACCTCTAAGGGTTGAACTAATCCTGTTGGTACCTGGTGCTATGCCTTCACATGCTAACAAGTGAGGCATCGTGAGACAAACTCTACCGTTGCCTTCTTCATACCTGGCCACCAGTGCTGTCGTCAGAGGTCCTGATACATCTTCGCCACACCAAGATGTACCGTTGGAGGAGATGTGTGGAAATCCCTCAAAACGTCCTTATGAAGTGTTACTGGTACCATACTACGTCCTCTGATGATAATGATGTGCTTCCCACCTACAGAAAATCCATCAGGTGCCTATCCTATGGATATTTGTACACGTTGAGCCTCACAGTCAACATCCCCATGCTACGCCTCCCTGGATCTCTGAAGTAGTGGAGGTGTGACTGTAAGAGATGGCAGAAAGGATGCTCCATCCCGATCCATAAATGATAACATAAATGCAGCCAGCTGCTCCGTCACCTCTCCTAGAAATTTAGTGCTTGATATTCTGCTGATTTCATCTGCTATAACATTCCCCTTACAGAAGTATAGACTATCTTGAAGTCATAGTCTTGGAGGAACTCAAGCCAATGTAGTTGGCTCAAGTTCAGGTCCTTCTGTGAGAATCTGTTCTTGAGAATCTGTTGATCCGAGTAAACTGTAAAATGCTCTCCCATCAGATAGTTCCACAACATCTTTAAGGAAAATACCACTACAACTAATTCCATTTCATGGGTAGCGTTGTTCTGTTCATGTTGTCTCAACTGCTGAGAACCATAAGTGATCACTGCTCACTCCTACATCAGGACACACCCATGCCCGGTACCTGATGCATCGCAATAGACTACGTACCCAACGCCCTCCTCCAGTAGCCTCAATATGGGAGCATTAGTCAGCCTCTACTTCAGCTCCTAAAAACTTTGTTGCCATCTCTCCGACCACATGAAGGGTTTCCCCTTATTCATTAATGCTGAAAGTGGTGTTGAAACTATGGAGAAGTCTGGTATAGATCTCTGATAGTACCCATCCATTCCCAGAAAACTCCGTACCTCTGTCACACTCCTGGGTGGCTCTCAAGCAAGTACTGCCTTGATATTCTCTAGATCCACTCCAACTCCAGCATCTATGATGACATGTTTTAGAAAGTGTACCTCTCGGATCCAGAACTGTAACTATGAGATCTTACCATAAATTTGGTTCTCTTGGAGTTTGTCCAGTACTACCCACAAATGGTAGGCGTGCTCCTACTCAGTATCAGAGTATATCATAATGTCATCGATGAAGAATACAACAAAGAAATCAAGGTATGGATGAAAGATCATGTTCATGAGTCCCATGAACACTGCTGGTGCATTGGTTACGGTGAATGGAATAACCAAGAACTCGTAATGGCCATACCGGCATCTGAAGGTCGTATTATTTACATCCTCATCCTGTACACTGAATTGATGATAACCCGATCAAAGATCTATCTTCGATAACCAACACACACCCTTCAACTAATCAAAAAGGTCTTCAATCCTCGGGAGTGGGTACTTGTTCTTCACGGTCACCTGGTTCAGGCGACGATAGTGAACACAAAGCCTTAAACTCTAATCTTCCTTCTTGGAGAATAGAATCGGGGGTGCCCAGGGAAAAACACTGGGCCGAATGAATCCCTTCCCCTACAATTCCTCCAGCTGTACCCGCAGCTCATGAAGCTCGGTGGGAGCCGTCCGATATGCGGGAGTAGATATCAGTGTCGTCCCGGGGTAAAAGTCTATATAGAAGTCCACCTCTCTGCAAAGATTTAGTCCTAGAACATCTTCATGGAAAAAATATGCATATTGGTCCCCCACTACAGGATACGTCGGACTCTCCACAACTATTGTTCCGAGGGTAAGGATGGAAAACTGATGAGTGATCAGCTACAACCTCTTCTGTGTAATTATGTCCTCTACTGTAAAGGTTCCCTTATCACTGGTGAAGGTAAACATGGTCCCATATGTGTAGACACACCACACATTGCACCTAATATAGTCAATATGAGCATGGATTGTAGATAACCATTCCATACCCAAGATGACGTCGTAAGGCCTCGATGTTGCTATGAGGAGATCCCAGCTAAAGCTATCACCTCCTAGAGTAAGATCACACTACCGGCACCAGTGTCTAATCATCGAGTCTTCTCACGTCGGAGTCTCTAGCTGTAAGGATCGAGCCAATGGATCCATCGGACTCTCTGAGCTCCAAACAAGGGTAAGGGCAATAAAAGAATTACTCACACCTATGTCTATAAGTACTGCAGCAGGGGTGGAGTAGACGCAGATAGTATCTCGAATCATCTTAGGTGATCCATGGTCATAGGCCTCGACTGATTGGAGCTTAGCCCACCTCTGTCTTCCACCTCCCTGGGGTCGGGGTGGACCTTCTGGTGGTGGTGGTGGTAGGACCTCAGATCATCGTCCACTACCTGATGCTCGGACAGCTCCTCTGTCACGTCCCACTGCTCCCGGCGGACCACCACGGTCGAACCTCTGCCTCTGCCTAGAAGGCCCCTTTACAATCTTCTGTTCATCTGTATGGTGGGTCGGGCAGTCACGAGCCCTGTGACCCTGCCCGCCGCACACATAGCACTGCCTGCTCCCCCTATGGCTGGCTCTGTCTCATGTGCCCTGCAAAACCGAACCTGTATCCTGGGGTCGCCCACCTGATGGACTGGTCTGCTTGGACCTCTGCGACATCTATCTACTACCCGCTGCAGAAGACTCTTCTACGTGTCGCCCTGTGGTGGGTCTCGCTACTGGTGACTGCTCAGCAAGAAAACTCTTCACAAGAAGGGATCGATCCTGCACCCCCGCCTACATCTGAATGATGATGGAGATCATCGAAGCCCTAATCTCATTCCTGAGTCCCCGATCGAATGTAAGGGCCCTGAAGAATTGGTCTCGTTCCATATCCATGGAGTAGCACAAGAGGTCGGTGAACCTTGTTGAGTACTGATCTACTGTCATGTTTCCCTACTGCAGATGAAGTAACTCCTGAATTTGCAATGCACAAAGGGTGGCTGGAAGAAACTCTAACCAGAAGAGACTCTCAAATTCTTCCCAGAGTAGTGATGCCTCATCATGAACCTAGAGCATTAGGCTCCACCATCTTCCTACTACTGCCTATAGGAGACTCGCTGCAAGGATCACCCTAAGGTCGGCTAGTGTCCCTACCAATCTGAAAACTCCCACAACAGCCTCCAGCCAATCCCCAGCTGCCAGTGGATCTATCTCTCCCCTAAACCTGGGCGGCCTCTAGTTCTGGAACCCGTTCAATGAAATCCGATAGTGTGCACTCTATGATTCTGGAGCTGGTGGTATCGGTGGCCCAGCAGGTAGTGGTACCGTTGTCACCTCTACTGTGATGGGGCCATGCACCGAGAACTCGTCGCTCGGTGGGCTACCATCTTGTACAAAACTCGGAACCCTGGTTGGATTCCTATGTGAGGCCATCCTAAAAATTAATAACAATATACCTGGTGAGATGAAACAAAGTAATCACAAAGAAAACTTTTCAAAGGAAACACACTCACAATCAGTGTTTTCATGCACTGAGTCAGAAGTCAGAAGTCAGAGTCTTAGTGTATGGATATGTCGGCCGCCACACCAACATGAGTTTCACTAAACTGATAACCACACCCAAAAAAATTCACTATATTTCAATTAAAAGAATCAGAGTCCAAGTTCTACCGTAGAACTGACTCCCCTGATACCAATTTGTCATGACCAGTCCTTGGGGCCTGTACCGTGACTACCCCAAGCCCACCTTCTATAGGCCATGGGCTGGTGACTACCACCAAAGGCGAATTACCAATAAAAAGGGAAGGAATTTCCTTTAAACCTGTAACACACACAGTCAGAACACAAGTAGTAGAATCAATGAGAACTAATATAGAAAAGAAAGGTGTGCTGAAAGTAAGTGGGTCAGTATACAAACCCAGCTGAACGACAAGTATAAGTACAAGTAAAAAGGGAAAAAACAGCTCCCGAATCATCTACTGGGGGATCCTACTAGAAGGGTAGGTACAGATCTCTAACAACTCATCCCTGAGGTATGTCTCGTCTATTCTAGCTCCGAGAAGCCTCCCATCCATTACCCTCAACCTCGATTACTGCTGACCGTCGTCTGCACAGAACACAACAAGGTGCGGGCGAAGCCCGTGTAGGGGTGAGTATAACAATACTCAGTAGGGAACCCCGAGACCCCCGAAGGTCTCCCCAAATCCACTAAGGATAAACCACAAAATTAAGATACAATCACGAAGTATCAACCATACCTACTTAGTTATAAGCTCATACATATATCTAAGTTACCAATCACAGTCCAACTCTAACACTCGAGCCCAAGCACAATCCATTCCACAAAGGAAGTAAATTCAATCATCTTGATGATAACAACTGAAAGACAAGACTTAGCTCAAACATGTATTCAACTCATGTAAAGGGATAGAGATGATTAGATGTAGCCACTGAATCATCTCCTTTGTCGAACCCACATAGGATCTGGTAACAGTATCAGTGTTGTCGAACCCACAGAGGATCCCGGTACAGAAGTCAACATTGTTGAACCCATGGAGGTTACTGGTCCTGTACCATCGTTGTTGAACCCATGGAGGATCATAGTACAGTATCGTCACTGTCGAACCCACAGAGGATCCTGGCATAGTAGTAGGTCCATGTAGGATCCTATCTTCTTAGTCGTAGGCATCCATAGGGTTCCCGCACACATCACACTCGATTCCGGGTGGGTTCACTACTCGAGCCAACCATCGATACATAAAATAATAATAAGTCTTGAGTCTATGTATCTCGTAGTTCTGTTTCATCATAAGGAACCCAACGCGACAGATGACGCATTAATCAGACACCCAGTCTGTGAGTTATTGGTATTTCCGTTCGAGGGGCTCAGTTGGTTTTTAGGTTCAAACGAACCCGCTCGTACCCCAACTGCATCCAAACCTCAAGTGGGGTATGCCAAAAGAACCATCTTACTCTATGATTTTAGTCTCCATAGGAGGTTCATCGATTGGAAACTTGTAGAACAAGACATGGACAATGAATTTGATTTCGGGTTGAACGGATCCAGACAGGGGTTCGACCTGATTTGCGGGTCCGACCCGGTCCGCGGGTCCAACCCATCCTGATGGGGCGGCCAAGCCCGATGGCAGCCCAGCCCGAGGGGGCAGCCCAACACGCATGGGTGCCCCGGACTGGTGGCGGCCTGGCCTGCAAAGGCAGCCCTGCCCAGTGGCGGCCCGACACGGCTGGCTGGCCCACGTGGACTGGCCAACTGGCCCATGTTTCTAGGATGGCCTAACCATTGGGGGGGGGCATGCAACGCCCCTGTCTTCCAGAGGAACCAACAGTAGGCGCCAGTTCAGTGAACTGCAGGACTGGAGGGGTCCCGCCTGTAGCGCGCACCGGCGGCCGGCTCAGCCGACCGACCCTTACTCCTCCACCATGGCACAATAGTGCTATGGTTCTGCTGGCCTCTGCACGGCACGACGGTGCTGCTCCCCCTCTGTCATGGCCCGGCCTGGCCGTGGCCTCCAGCTCTTCTGCGTGGCACGACGACACCACACTTATCGTCCAACCGTCGTGGCCCTTATGGCCACAACTCTTTCCTCCAGCGCAGTGCGACAACAACTCAACCCTCCAGCACCACCACAGCCTACCTGGAAGTGGATCGGTTCTCTACGCGGCATGGTGGCGCCACACCCTTGTGGTGACCCTACAACCTAATGTCGCTGGCTTCTTCATGCTCTGCCTCCGTCATCAACAAATTAAAACAACCAAAGGGGGAGGGTCGGGCCGTGTTCATGCAGTCTGAGCCCTCCTCATCATGGAAATAACATTTGGCATACCATAATCCAGAAATTTGAATGACAAAGAATGGAGGTTTATACTCATATATAAAATTACTCAAATTCCCCCACCTTGATTTCCGATGATAGTTGACGAAGTCATGGGAAGGCAGAAGTCATTCTGTTGATGTCGAAAGAAGACGAAGAAGTTGACATCGTCAGCGTTCTTCAAGGATGGAAGTGTTTCTTCTTCTTTCTCTGGTTGAAGAGGGAGAGAGGGATGTTCGTCGTTCTTTGATAGAGAGGGGCGTTCTTCATTGGGAAAATAAAGTGCTGCAAGGGTTTTCCAAAGCTCTACCAAAAAGAATGTGCCAACCAAAATATTGGGTTAATCTAACCCATTATTTAATTGTTGGCCAAAAGAATTCAAATGATTCAAATTAATTAATTAATTCCATTAATTAATTTGTGGTTTGGCACACTTATGAAGGAAGGTGGAAGGTAACATTTAAATGAAGAGAGGGTTGGCTTCATTAGCTGAAGAGATGTTTATGGGTTTCATCCCACATAAATGGGGGGGGGGGGGTTAGGGGGTTTGAAGCTTGTGTGGGTCCCACCTAATAATATCCTCCCAAGGGAGGTTATGTGCAGGTGGTACCCACCACTAACCGCATCTTGGAGGTTTTAACCACCAAGGAATAAAAATAATTTAACCGATATTTTAATTTAACTTAATTAAAAACCCCCAAAATCTAACTTCCACTCTCGTAAGAACGCAACTGCGATGAAGGTCTCACTAAGAAATTACCAACGTTGCGAGTTCAACAGTACCCTCACATTTTAATTCCGAGCACCAGTTCAAAAGTTATAAAATATGGTACGTACATTTACTGAACTTACCCGAACAAAACATCATAAATTAATTCCGGGCACACCGGGCCTCAGATTCATGCACCGTCAGAAATTGCGGACTCATAAAATTCCCATGTATTTAAAAAAAAATTCATTAGAATTTCTAGGTCTTTACAAAAGAATGTGGGTTTCATAAGATTTTTATCATGATGTAAACCATGACAAAGAATTGGTTTCTTAAAAAACATGAAAAATAAAACCTAAACCATTTAGAGAGAAAAAGAGAATAGTTTTATCGGTTCATATTCACAGTAAATAATAAATTATATAAAATTATTTCAACTTAGTTGGAGATGGATTTGGAAAGATAACATTTATCATTTATTAAGGAAAATAAAATTTCTTCAAAAAATACATTTTAATGAATAAAACATATTAAAAATCATTTTATTTGAAAAAAACTTTGAATAATTTTAAAATAACATTTAAAAATCATTTTAAATATTTCATGAAGAAAATATCCTTTCCTCTTTGAGAGAAAAATTATTAAATTGTAAAAAAATTTAAAAACCTTCTTCATTGAAAATAAAACTAAAAACATATAAAAGATATTTTGAAAACCTTTTTAAAAAAATTTTAAAACATAAAATAATTTTGAAATAATATTTTATGATAATGTTATTAAAAATTCTCATAAAATCATTTAACATTTTTTTAAGGAAAAATATTTTTTGAATAAAACATATTTCCGAACGAAGAGATAGATATAGTTAGAGTTTATTAAAAACAACTTCTTAGTTATCTTAAGTACCGAAGTATGAAAAAATGTTACCAATACTAGAATACGACATTAAAAAAAATAAGAGAATACAAAAAAATAGAATAATTGAGATATTAATCATCATATTTTATCAATTTAAGAATAATCATTAACAATACCAATAAATGAATAGATTGTAGAAATAAACTCATACTACCTTAGAAACATTGAATCCTAATCCCAATGAAATAATAACATTAAATTAAACTTATATTACCATTAATGGAATTATATTCATGATATAACTTGTAAAATACAAGTATACAAACCTCCTAATAGAACATAGATTCATAACAAAACATGTGTCTCAATGAAGGAAAATTTATAAAAAATTACCTTAATGATTTGGTAACATTTAAACAATAAAAACCAGTGAAATTGTCACGAACCATCCTCGGGGCCCATTCCGTGACTACCCCAAGCCCACATTCCATATGCCAGGGGCTGACGACTAGGACCAAAGGAGAATCCCAGATAAAAAGGGAAAGCATTGCCTTTAAACCAGTAACACACACAATCTTAACACAAGTAGTAGAAGAAAAAATTACTAATATAGAAAAAAAATGTGTGCTGAAAGTAAGTGGGCAAGTATACAAACTCAACTGAACAAAAAGTGAAAGTACACGTATAAAGGGAAAACAACTCCTGGATCGTCCACTGTGGAATCCTACATGAAGTTTAGGTAAATATCTCGATCAACTCGTCCCTAAGGCACGTCCCATCTAGTCCAGCTCTGAGCAGCCTGTCGTCCGTCACCCTTAGCCTCGATCAGTACTGTTCGTCGTCTGCACAGAATACAACAAGGTGCAAGCAAAGCCCGTACAGGGGTGAGTATATCAATACTCAGTAGGGGACCCAAAGACCCCTGATGGTCACCCAAAATCCACTAAGGATAAACCACAGAAGAAAGATACAATCATGAAGTATCAACCGACCCCACTTAGGTATATGCCCATAAATATACCTAAGTTACCATTCACTGTCCTGCTCCAACACTCGATCCAAAGCACAACCCATTAGATAAAGGAAGTAAAGTCAATCACCTCATTGATAACGACTGAAAGACAAGGCTCAGCTTACATAGGTATATAACTCATGTAGAGGGGTAGAGATGATTAGCAGTAGCAACTGAATCATCTCCTCTTTCAAACCCATGTAGGATCTTTGAATAGCATCAGCACTGTCGAACCCATGTAGGATCCTAGTACAGAAGTCATCACTGTAGAACCCACATAGGAGCCTAGTACAGTAGTCATCACTGTCGAACACACATAGGATCCCGATACAGAAGTCATCACTGTCGAACCCACGAAGGATCCCGGTATAGAAGTCATCGCTATCATCTCGGTCGCAGCCAACCATAGGGTTCCCGCACAAATCACGCTCCATTCTGGGAGGGTCCGCTCCTTGATCCAAGTGTCGATACATCAACTACCATGAAGTCTCGAGTTGATGTATCCCAAAGGGCTATCTCATCAAAAGGAACCCAACGCGACAGACGATGCATCCATCGGACGTCCGGTCTGTGAGTTATTAGAATTTCCGCTCTAGGGGCCCAGTTGGTTTTTAGGTTCAAACCAACCCTGTCGTACCCAAATGTGTACCAACCTCAAGCGAGGTATGCCAAAAGATCAGTCATTTTCTATGCCTTATGTCGCCGCAGATAGTTCATCGTTCGGACACCTGTAGCCCAAAATATGGATGAAAATAGTGATTTTGGGTTAAATGGTTCTGGACAGGGGTCCAACCCGGTCCGTAGGTCCGATCCAGTCCGATGAAGCAGCCCGGCCTGATGGTGGTCTAGCCCAATGTTGGCCCGGCCCAATGGCGGTCCGGCCCGATGGCGGCCCAACCCGGTGACGGCTCGGCCCGGCTAGCCGCATGGCCTGGCCAGCCATGCCGTGGGGGGGGGGGGTGGTGTCGCGTCCCTCCATCTTCTGAAGGAACCAGCACCTAGGGCCAGTTTGGGGTGCTGTAGGACCCTTCAGGTCCCACCGGCGGTCGGCTGAGTGGGCCGCCCTCATTCCCCCGTCGTGGTCCCTCTCTAGTGCGGTATGACAGTGCTGCACCCCATCGCCGCGGCACACCCTTGCCGTGGTTCCGCACCTCCAGAATGGCGCGGCACGATGGCGACATACCTCTTTCTTCTGCCACAACCGTCCTGGACACAATTATTCTCCGACATGGTAAGACGACACCACGCCCTTCCAGCTCTACCGCGACCCTCCTGGCTGTAGATTTTCTTTGCATGGTGCGATGATGCCACACCCTTCCGGTGGTCCGGCGGCCCTTGCGCCGTCGGCTTCTTCGGTGGTCCGTCTCCATCATCAACTAAGGAAAATACCATTGAAGGGACATTGGGCCATGTTTTTTCAGCCAACGCCCTCCGCATTAGGTGATAAGAATTGGCCAACATTAAACCTTAATAAACGATGAGGAATGGGGATTTAATTTTATTAAAACAAACCCCTACCTTTCTGATGATTGTTCGTTGAAGAAGTAGTAGGAAAAGGCAGCATCATTTCGTTGACGTCAAGAAATAAGAATCCAAGGATGACGTCGGCATTCTTCATGGGTGGCTCCTTCTCTTTTGGCTTGGTAGAAGATCAATGATGATGTTCTATGTTCTTTGGAGATGATGAGTGTTCTTCGTCGAGAGGATGAAGTTCTCCAAAATCTCCCAAGTCCTCTCCCAAAGTCCCACCCAAATGAAAGTTTCCAACCAACCAAAATAAAATAACAGGTTTGTCTATTATTTTATTGTTGTAAAGAATATCAAAAGATTTCAAATAGATTAATTAATTGTCATTAATTAATATTTAGGTGTGTTGGAACCAAAATGGGGAAGCTCAAGAGATTCCCCCATTTATGGGGATCTCATGGGGTTTAAAGGGGGGTTAGAGGTGTTAAAGGGTTTGGGTGGGCCCCACCTAAAAACATCCTCCCAAGGGAGGTTATGTGTGGGTGGGACCACCACTAACCTCCTCTTGTAGGTTTTAACCACCATGGAATAAAAATAAGTTAACCGTTATTTTTATTTAACTTAATTAAAAACCCCTAAAATCTAACTTCTATTCTCATTAGAACGCAATTGCGGTGAAGGTCTCACCAAGCAATCACAGACGTTGCAATTTCAATGATTCCCACAGATTTCAATTATGAACACCAGTTCAAAAGATATAAAATTCCACTCAAACGTTTTCTGAACGTACCCGAAGAAAACTTCATAAATTGATTCCGGGCACACCGGGCCTCGGAATCAAGCGCCGTCAGAAACAATGGACTCGCAAAATTCCCATGTATTAAAAAAATTACATTTAATTTCCGAGTCTTTACATTCTCCCTAGCTCTGGTCTTTACATCCCCATAAGCTACAACTCACACTAGTGAAACAAATGGGGGTACTGAGCACTCATCTGAACCTCCCACTCCCATGTGCTCTCCTGGAGGTTCTTGTGCTGCCAGCGAATGCGCACTAGAGGTATCAAACAACCACGCAAGACCCACTCCTTTCGTTCCTTAATTCCCACTGGAACCTCCATAAAAGTGTCCCCGTCATCGATGTCCATCTCTTCATGGTCGAAGATGTGGGACATCTCGTGCACATACCTCCTCAGCTGAGATACGTGGAAGACGTTATATACCTGATGCATCTGAGGTGGAAGAACCAGGTGGTAAGCCCCCTCTCCTACTCTAATGAGGACATGGAATGGTCCGATGAATCGTAGAGATAAATTTTTCCCTCGACCAAATCTTCGTAGACCTCATCAAGGTGAGACCCGAAGAAATATGTGGTCTCCATCCTTGAACTCCATTGGTCTCCGTCTCCTATCAACATAGGACTTCTGCCTGTTCTGTGCAGTCTTCATTTTCTCCTGGATTATCGGCGCCTTCTTTGTCGTAGCCTGCACCATCTCTGGTCCCATAAGTGATGACTCCCCTAGGTTAGTCCAGCACATAGGCGATCTGCAAGTTTGGCTGTTAAGTGCCTCGAAAGGTGCCATCCCAATGGTGTATTGGTATATGTTGTTTTACACAGACTCTACCAAGGGTATGTGATCCTCCAAGATGCGACCAAAGTCAAGGACTCTTGCACAGAGCATTTCCTCGAGAGTCTGAATGGTCCTATCAGTTTGAACATCCGTCTGAGGATGGAAGGTTGTGCTCAAGTGAAGCTGCATCCCGAAAGCCTCCTACAACCCCTTCCATAGCTAGGAAGTGAAACAAGCATCTCGACCAGAGACGATCGTCAATGGAATACCATGAAGACATATGATCTCCTGTACGTAGAGGCATCCCTAGATCTCTACTAAACCCTACTCTTTGATCGGTAGAAATTGGGATGACTTGGTGAGTCGGTCGAAAATCACCCAGATAGAATTGTGTCCTCCGGATGTACGTGGAAGTCCCATCATGATATCCATGGATATTCCATCCCATATCTACTCTGGGACCTCTAAGTGTAGAACTAATCCTATTGGAACATGGTTCTCTGACTTCACTTGCTGACAAGTGAGGCATTGTGAGACAAACTCTACTACTGCCTTCTTCATACCAGGCCACCAACTCTGACATCAGAGGTCCTGATACATCTTTGCCACACCTGGATGTACCGAAATAAGAGAAGTGTCGAACTACCTCAACACTTCCTTCTGAGGTGATACTAGTACCACGGTAAGTCCTCTAAAGAGAATGGTGTGCTCCCCACCTTCAAAAAATCCATCAGGTTCCTACCATGAGGATATCTAAGCACATCACATCTCGCAGTCAACATCCCCATGCTGTGCCTCCCTGACTCGCTGAAGTAGCGGAGGAGTGACTCTGAGAGACTGTAGAAAGGATGATCCATCCTGATCCATAAAGGTTATCTGTAACGCGGCCAGCTGCTCTGTCACCTCTCCTTGCAGCTGAATGCCTGATCTCCTGCTGAGAGCATCTGCTACAATGTTACCCTTCCAAGGAGTGTAAATTATCTCAAAGTCATAGTCCTAGAGGAACTCAAGCCAATGCTGATGCCTCAGGTTTAGGTCCTTCTATTAGAAGATGTACCTGAGACTCAAGTGGTTAGAGTAGACTATAAAATTCTCTCCCATCAGATAGTTCCCTCACATCTTCAAGGAAAATACCAATGATACTAACTCTAGGTCATGGGTAGCATAGTTTTTTTCATTCTATTTCAACTACCGAGAACCATACGCGATCACTGCTCGCTCTTGCATCAAGACACACCTGAGTTCGGTCCCTGATGCATCGCAGTAAACTACGTACCCAATGCCCTCCTCTAGAATCCTAAAGATGGGGGCACTATTCAACCTCTGCTTCAGCTATTGAAGGCTCTGCTGGTAGCTCTCCGACCACACGAAGGGTTTCTCTTTCTTTGTCAAGGATGAAAGCGGTGCTGCAACTCTAGAGAAGTCTGGCACAAATCTCCAATAGTACCTAGCGAGTCCCAGAAAACTCCATACCTCCATCACACTCCTAGGTGGCTCACAAGCAAGTTCTGCTTCGATCTTCATTGTATCCACTAAAACTCCAGCCTCTGAGATGACATGTACCAAAATGTGTACCTCTCAGATCCAGAACTGGCACTTCATGAGATTACCATAAAGCTGGTGCTATCGGAGTTTGTCCAGTACTACCCACAAATGGTAGGTGTGCTCCTCCATGGTAGCTGACCAGATTAGAATGTCATCGATGAATACTACCTCTAAGTGACCAAGGTATGGCTGAAAGATCATGTTCATGATACTCATGAACACTTTTGGTGCATTGGTTATGCCGAATGGCATAACCATGAACTCATAGTGGCCATACCAGTATCTGAAGGCCATCTTCTGCACATCGTCATCTCATACTCTGAGCTGGTGATATCCTGACCGATGATCTATATTCGAGAACCAACATGCTCCCTTAAACTGATCAAAGAGGTCTTCAATCCTCAGGAGTGGGTACTTATTCTTCATGGTCACCTGGTTCAGGTGATGATAGTCAACACAAAGCCTCAAGCTCCCATCCACCTTCTTGGCGAATAGAATCGGGGATGCCCAGGGTGAAACACTGGGTCAGATAAATCCCTTACCCTGCAAGTCCACCACCTGTACCCACAGCTCACGATTCTTGGCAGGATCCATCCGATATGCTGGGGTAGATATCGGTGTCGTCCTAGGATACAAGTCAATGTACAAGTAAACCTCTCTAGGAGGAGGTAGTCCTGGATCATCATCATTGAAAACATCCATGTACTGATCCACCACAACAGGAAAACTCAGACTCGGCACATCAACCGCTCCAAGGATAAGACTAGCCAACTGATGTGTGATCGGCTGCCCCCTCCTCTATGTAAGTCCATACTACACTGCAAAGTCCCCCTTCTCGTCGGTGAAGTTGAACCTCGTCCCATCCATGTGTACACACTACACATTGGGCCTAATACTGTCAATCTGAGAATGGACTGTAGATAATCAGTCCCTACCCAATATGACGTCGTAAGGCCTCGACGCCGCTACGAGGAGATCCTAGCTGAAGCTCTCACCTCCTAGAGTAAGCTCACATTGACGACACCAGTGCGTAATCGTCGAGTCTGCTCCTGTATGAGTCTATAGAAATAAGGATCTGGCCAACGACTCCGTCGGAATCTCTGAGCTCTGAAAAAGGCCAGTGGCTAATAAAGAATGAATCACAACTCTGTCTATAAGTACTGCATTAAGGGTGGCTTAGATAGAGATAGTACCTCAAATCATCTCTGGTGCTCCATGTTAGTAGGCCTCGACTGCCTGGAGATGAGCATGCCCATGTCTGCCAGCTCCCTGTGGTCGGGGTGGGCCTCCTAGTGGTGGTGGTGGTAGAGCCTCAAAATGTCGTCCACCACCTGCTGCTCGGCTAGCTCCTCTTCCACGTATGCCTGCTCCCGGTGGACCACCACGATCGAACCTCTACCTCTGCCTGGGAGGTCACTCTATTCTCTTCTATTAATCTGCATGGCGAGTCGGGCAGTCACAAGCCATGTGACCCTACCCGCCACATGCAAAACACTACCTCCTCCTCGTATGGATGGCTCTGTCTTGTGTGCCCTGCACAACCGAACCTATGTCCTGAGGTCTCCCACCAGATTTCATGATCCACTTAGACCTCTGTGACAACTATCTACTACTGGCTGTAGAAGACTCCACAACGTGTTGCCCTTTGGTGGGTCTCAATGCTAGTGGCTACTCAACAAGAAAACTATCCACAAGAATGGCTCGCTCCAGCACCCCCGCCTGCATCAGGATGCTAAGGGAGATCATCGAAGCACAGATCTCATTCTTGAGTCCCTAATCGAAGGTCCATGCCCTAAATGATGGGTCTTGTACCATGTCCTTGGAGTATCGTGAGAGGTCGGTGAACCTCACTGAGTATTGAGCTACCGTCATGCTACCCTATTGTAGATGTAGTAACTCCTGAATCCGCACTGCATGAAGGGTGGCTAGAACAAAATCTGTCTTCTCGATGTCTTCCCAGAGTAGTGATGCCTCATAATGAACCTGGAGAATCAGGCTCTACCATCTCTCTGATACAACATGCACTTTACTCATGGGAAGGATCACCATGAGGTCTGCTGGTGTCCCTACCAATCAGAAAACTCTCACAACAGCCTCCAGCCAATCCTCAGCTGCCTGTGGGTCTATCTCTCCCCTAAACCTGGGAGACCTCTGGTACTGGAACTCATGTAACTCACTCAGATGGCATGAACTCTTTGCTGCTGGAGCTGGTGGTATCAGTGTCCCAGCGGGTAGTGGTACCACTGGTTCCTCCGCTGTGATGGGGCCCTGCACCGAGGCCTTGTCGCCCAGTGGGCTACCATCTCGTACAAAACTGGGAACCCTAGATGGTTGCCTACATGGGGCCATCCTGAAAATAAACAGGTGTACCATGGTCAAGACAATATACCTAGTGATCTGACACAAAGTAATCACTAAGAAAACTTTTCAAAAGAAATCCATAGGAAATTAGTGTTTTCGCGCACTGAGTCGGAAATCAAAAGTCAGAGTCCTAGTGTATGGATATGTTGGCTGCCACACCAAAACGGGTTTCCCTAAACTGATAACCATACCCAAAACACTTATCACTATTGCTAGAATAGTATCAGTGCTGTCGAACCCACGTAGGATCCCGATACAGAAGTCATCACTGTTGAACCCACATAAGATCCTGGCCCAGTAGTCATTGTTGTTGATCCCATGGAGGATCCCAGAACAGAAGTCATCACTGTTGATCCCACAGAGGATCCTAGTATAGAAGTCATCGCTGTCGAACCCACAAAGGATCCCAGTAAAGAAGTCATCGCTGTCATCTCGGTCTTAGCCATACATAGGGTTCCCGCACACAGCACGCTTGATTCCAGGAGGGTCCTCTCCTCGAGCCAATTGTAGATATATCAACTACCATGAAGTCTTGAGTTTATGTATCCTGAAGTTTCATCTCATAGAAAGGAACCCAACGCGACAAACGATGCCTCAATCGGGCACTCGGTCTCTGATTTATTGGCATTTCTGTTCCTGGGGCTTAGTTGGTTTTTATGTTCAAAACAACTAGGAAATACCCCAACTGTGTCCAAATCTCAAGTAGGGTATGCCAAAAGATCCGTTCTTCTATAAGACTTCCATCGCCGTAGACGATTCATCATTCAGACACTCGTAGCCCAAAATACGGATGAAAATGTTGATTTCGGGTTAAACGGGGCTGGACAAGGATCTGACCCGATTCGCGGATCTGACCCGGTCCAATGAAGCGGCCCAGCTCGATGGCAGTCCGACCCGATGGTGGCCTGTCCTAGTGGCGGCCTGGCCCACAAGGATGGAACAACCTGGTTGCGACCCGGCACGGGGGCGGCCCGTCCCGCATGGGCAGCCCGACCCGGTGGCAGCTCGGCCCACTGGCCGTGTGGCCTGGACCAACTAGCCGGGTGGCCGCATGGCCCGGCCTGGCTGGCTGGCCGCAGCTGGCTAACTGCGTATCCTGACTAGCCACGCCATGGGGGGGGGGGGGGGGGTGCCGCGCCCCCTATCTTCTGAAGGAACCGACGCCTAGAGCCGGTTCGGGGTACCGCGGGACCCTTCAGGTCCTGCCTTGTGGAGTGCCACCGGCAGTAGGCTAAGCAGGCCGCCCTCTTTTGACAGCAGCGGCCTTTGGCCATGATCCCTCTCCATTGCAGAACGACAGTGCCACACCCCTTCGCCGCGGCATGCCCTGGCCGTGGTTCCGCACCTCTGACGCGGTGCGGCACAACGATACCGCGCCTCTTCCATCTGTCGCGGTCCTCTTGGCCGCGGTTCTTCTCTGGCGCGGTGTGACGGCACAACGCCCTTTCGGATCCGCCGCAGCCTGCCTGGTCACCGCTTTTCTTTGCGTGGTGTGATGGGGCCACACCCTTCCGGCAGTCCTGCAGCCCCTGCGTTGTCGGCTTCTCCCGCGGTCCACCTCCGTCATCAACCAAACAAGAACCAACTAAGGGACGTCATGCCATGTTTGTTTGGCCCACGAACTCCGCATTAGGTGATAACAATTGTCCAACATCAAACCATAATAAATTATGAGGAACCATGGTTCAATTTAATCCAAACAAACCCGTACCTTGCTTGAGGATTTTTCGTTGATTAAGTCATGGGAATAGGGGGCATCGTTTCGTTGACGTCAGGAAAGAAGAAGCCGAGGATGGTGTCGGCATTCTTCGTGGGCGGCTCCTTATCTTTTGGCTTGGTCGAAGATCGAGGATGATGTTCGATGTTCTTCAGAGATGAGGAGAGTTCTTCAGAGATGAGGAGCATTCTTCATCGATAGGATGAAGTTCTCTAAAATCTTCCAAGTCCTCTCTCAAAGTCCCACCCAAATGAATGTTTCCAACCAACCAAAATAAAATAATATGTTTGTATATTATTTTATAGTTGGTAGGAATTTCAAAAGATTTCAAAAA
The DNA here is from genome assembly GCA_963277665.1 of Viscum album. Lineage (NCBI taxonomy): Eukaryota > Viridiplantae > Streptophyta > Magnoliopsida > Santalales > Viscaceae > Viscum > Viscum album. The sequence continues at coordinate 1,457,207,330 of OY728131.1, read as the reverse complement.
GATTAATTAATTGGCATTAATTAATTTTTAGGTGTGTTGGCACCATAATGGGGAAGTTCAAGAGTTTCCCCCATTTATGGGGAGCTCAAGGGATTTAAAGGGGGCTTAGAGGAGTTAAAGGGTTCAGGTGGGTCCCACCTAAAAACATCCTCCCAGGGGAGGTTATGTGCGGTTGGGCCCACAACTAACCTCCTGTTAGAGGTTTTAACCACCAAGGAATAAAAATGAGTTAACCATTATTTTTATTTACCTTAATTAAAAACCCCCAAAATCTAACTTTAACTCTCGTTAGAACACAACTACGGTGAAGGTCTCACTAAGAAATCATCGACGGTGTGTGTTCAACGGTGCCTACGGATTTCAATTTTGAGCATCAGTTCAAAAGATATAAAATCCCTCTCGTATGTTTACTGAATGTACCCGAACAAAAATTCAGAAATTGATTTCGGGCACCCCGGGCCTCAGAATAAAGCGTCGTCATAAACTGTAGACTCCCAAAATTACTATGTATTAAAAAAACTTTTCCACGGAATTTTCAGGTCATTATAGAAATAGAGTTCATAAAATGGATATTTAAATACCCATTATTTTGGTATAATAATCATATAATACATTAATTTTAATAATATACACTACATAAAATAAATGAGTGGTGAATAAATCATAAATCTCACAAAAATAAAACTGAGGATAGAAATACCCTTACAACTTCAGTAACTTTTGAGTCATGAAATCAATGAAATAATTACATAAATTGAAATATTTAGTATAATTAAAAATATTATATTCATTATATAAAATGTAATAGGTCAGTATGTATGCAACACAACAAGAATTAGTAGTGAATATATCATATATTTCATGGAAATAAAAGTGAGATGAGAAAACACTTACCTTAAATATTGACCTTATTTGAACACATTCAAACCTACTATTTAATAAATATAGGTTTATAATAAATCTACTATATAATAATATTAATATATATCATACCATATATTATTTTATTATGACTTTATGTTTCTAGTTTATGACCAATTTCATGTTAAATTTACGTTTTGGGTAATATATGATTTGTTCTTCGTATATGTTTTTCTTTGTTATTCTCGATACTCTTAATTAGAACATGATTTATTTATTTAGAGGATGTAAGAATTATTTCTGTATCATATATATTAATTAAATATATATTTATAATTATATATTAAAAATATAAATATGAAATGGAATGCACCACTAATGGCGACGACAGGTCGAACATACAAATGAACAATGTTTCTGTTTTATTGTTATATTGAAAGAATCTAAGTAAATGAAATAAATGTTTACATATATATACTATAATATAATTATAATAATTATTTTATATATATCATATAATTTCACTAAACTCATCTTTAATACATTCCATGTAAAGTGTGAACGAATCACATTGATTTGAGGAGGCGGTAGTCCACATGTCCACAAACGAAGTTATCATTTTTACACAAAATGGAAAGCATAAAGGTATATATTATATAATAATTAAAGAAGAATAAATGCATCATAAATATCTTATATATAATATTAAATAATATATTACATTATTATTGCAATCATTTAAAGGAAGTAATGGAAGAACGAATGATATTGGTTTGCAAGATGGTAGTTCTCCGTACACACGAATGATGACTACATATCCTATTTGATGGAAGTGTGTGTGTAGGTATAAAAATTTATATAAAAATAAAAATATTATATTTATGATAATTATGTTATTTTTTTATCATTTAACAATAATATTTTTGGGGTTGGAGAATGAAATAAAAACAATGTGATTGTTGAAGGATGTTACCTATTATTTAGGAAAATCATTTTGGTTTGAACCAAAGGGTTTCATTTTTTTGATTTATGTATAAAGTGAGTATTATTAGAAAAATGGAAGGAAGTTGAGATTATATTTGGTTAGGGTTTTTCTGAGACATAGCTCTTTATATGTGTGAAGAGAGGGGGGACCTTTTATTAGTGGGGACAAGGACACATTATGTATTCTTGGAAATATTTTAGTGATCCTCATGTTTTATTTGTTCCCAAAGGGTTAAAAGTGGAGAGTTATAGGCAAGTATAAGTTTATTGGTCTAAATATGTCCATAAAAAAAAAATTAGCCAATTTTAGGATCTTTTTTACAACATATATTTTATGTTTATTCATTAATAAGATCGTTTTTACATAAATCACTATATTTAATTTTAATTACATTCAGCATTTTTTTTATCAAAAACTAAGTTGAAAATATTTGAAATTAGAAATTATGATTATTCCAAATATAGAATACATTTTTAAAATTTATAAACACAGATTTTTCCAAAATTAAATTAAAATTAATATCGTAGATGGAATGAAACGATAGGGTTTTAAAGTGTAAAAATACAAAAGGATGAAATGTTTTTATATCAAATTTCAATGTGAAATTGGTTACAATTACCTAAATTTTATTCAATTATTTATAATTTATACAATTAAACATTAAATATTAAAATATAACTTATCTATATAAATAATTTAGATGAAAATACTTTTTTCAATTAAAAATCAGTGTTTTCACTATTCATCAAAATAATGAAACTTCACAGAAAAATAAAAATAATTTACCCAATATAAATTATGATATTACAATTTTAAAAATAAATCTTATTTTTTAAAATAGAAATTATAAATTTTTCCAAAAATTATATTTAAAATAGTTTCTCCATTTAAAGGTGGTAAAATTTCCTTTTAAAAAATGCATCTTTTTATTCATAAAATTGGATTTATTCTTATATCTTATATAGAAAACACATAAGATGAATGGTAAATATTTTTATGAATATAATATATATATATATATATATATTTAAAATCATTTATCAAATTTTATTTAATTAATTTATTGAGGTAAAACGTGTTTGATTTCATAAATATTATTTTCCATCAAAAGATATCTTATATTTTCAAAATAGTTTTATTTTTATTTTTTGTTAATTAGTCACAAAATAATTCTTATTATATTAATGTGTAAAAAATATTTTCATAATTTAATAAAATTTATTCATAACCAATATTTGAAAATCTAGGTGAAAACTATAATAATATTTTATTAATAATATTAACAGTTTATTGTAGTTTGATAAAACTCAGTCTTCCATGTTTCAAAAGTTATTGAAGGAACTCAACATTGTATATAACACAATACAAACATAGTGTTGTGTGTACTACACCATAATATATGTGTTCTATATAGTGAATTCTTGACATGGTGGTGTGTACAAATCAATAATAACTTGGTGATATTATATAACACAAGCTATATTTAGTGATGAGTGAAATGAAGAATATTGAAACTATTAAATTATTTCAAAAAATATATATTATAAAATATTGGGTTGTTACAAATAGCCATCATGATATCTTAAAATTTGATCCTCCATATTTTCAACATAGTCTGCTTGTCCTACACATTTTATTCATAGCTACTCATGTTTCCAGTAAATTATATATTCATTTTTTTAGTAGCTAACATAATATCTTCATTAATAAAAGGAAGTCAAACTAATAAGGCATCTATCACTTCTAGGAAAATAGATAGAAGATAAAGAAACATATTATTTTCAAACTATAACTTTTCTTGTCATCGAATACATGAACACTCATTTTTAACATTGAATTCATATTCTATATCATCTATATATAGTTCGGTATTTCAGAGGAAACCCCACTTGGATACAAATTAAAATTTCTAAATTAGTGTGAGATCACTAAGAGGGGAGGGGTGAATTAGTTATCCCTTTTATTTTATGATTTCATCTTTTAAACACAAACAATAAAAATTGTTAGATTTTTAATACTCTAATATATATATCTCAACATAGCCTCATATGTATTAAATAGAAATAGAGATCAAAACATGATATTTACAATGTTTGGTATAAAGACCAAGTCCTAGAAATGCTTTTATCCCCCCCACATGTATTCCTCACTAACTTATTTCAGGATTACAAAAGAATATGAAACCATTTATTTTACACCCTAGTAACCATCCACTAATTGGATTTGGTTCTACATCCTAATAACAAAATATTCAACTATAATTAGTTAAACCCCAAAATATTCTTCTTGTATCCTATTCATTCTCATAAGATTCTTCAACAACTAGATATATAACCCAATTACACTATTTTCCTTATTATCTTTTCAATCACAATATAAATATATTCTTCTTCATATTTTCTTTCTCCACAAACAAGTTTGATCACCTTCACCTATGTAAAACATCTTCAAGGTCATCAAAAAATCACTAAAAAGTTTGTTGGCATTAAAACTTCCTCCAGATGTTATAAAGATGTGGATATACTCAAACTTACCTTTCAATAATTTAATTAATGGATGTTCTTTAGTAAAATTATATCTGATAACTCTCTATATGGTATGATATATCTTATTTTCCTCATCCTAATGTACTTATTTTGGTTCACCTTCTTCTGAAACTCGTTGGTCTTTTATTCTTTGTACGATGCACTACATTGGGTGAGCCTCAGCCCAGTATGACAATGCCCAATGCGACTCTATCTGATGAACCTTATTCGTATAGTAAAATTTTCTGGTTGTTCAAAACTCTTATGTTCACTTATTCTATTATTCAAATAAGTATGATATTTGTTGGAAACTCACACTATGTGCTCTTATAAAAACATCAACCCTTACTCTCTATTAAAAAAACAATATTCTCATCAATCCTGTACTACTTTATATAATCATACTTCTTCTAAAAATTTATAATGAAGAATATGATACCATTTTAACTTTCTACTCAACTCAGGATTCTTTTCACAGAATGGACTTCAGGCCAAAAAAATGGGCCTACGGGCCATGTAATGGGATAAATGCCTGGGACTTCGGGATATGTAATGGGTCTCCATCTACCTAGTTAAAGAGGTATTTTATTTTCTTTAATAATAAATGAGTCTTCGGACCCAACCTTTTAAAAAAACTTATTATTATAGGCCTAACATATCACCATTTGATACAACTTCCTCTGGATTTCTTCCATAAGATCATCTCTCAAATGTTTATCTAATAGAGTTTATATTTCTCTATAAAATTTTATTGGATTTCTTTATCTGATGAAATCTTTGTTCTATATATAGTGTAACTCTATATAACATTATATATCTATTTATTTTCATTTTTTTGTTTGTTTGATATAATTTTAAATCTACCCTTCATCTAATTGTCTCGTTCAATTAACCTAATTAAGGTATCCATCAAGTTCCACCAATAACTTCCATCAAATTTTTAACTCAAATGAATACAACCTCTTCTTTGAAATTTGTAATGCATAATTTATATATTTTGGTCTGATAATATCCATACATTTTATTATTAAAGTATTAATGAAATCATATATCTCAAACCTTTTTAAAACTTAAATATTTGTAAAAAATCACCTATAATCATGAATGTCTTTATGATGTTTGGTACTTTGAAGAAGTGTAAAGCATCGTATTACTTAAAAATGTTTTTCAAAACTAGGACAAAAATTTTCTCTCAAAATTATTCAAGTTCCTTGAAGTATATTTTACGAAAACGCATATTTATATATTTAAAAAAATGAAACCAAACCATTTTGTTCACAATACTTACCCATTTCCTAACAGTATTTTCCAATGATTTATCCCTCCCTTTCACCTATAAAAGGAGATCACTTACACCAATTTGAATCCATCCCTTTAGATTTAAATTACCATTAAAATTTGGCCATTTTATTTCCCATATATCCCCTCTTGATGTTTGATATCATCTAGTATAAAAAAAGGGCCTCAAGTCTTTCATTTCCATAGGATACTTTAAGAGAAGATCTGAATTTCATTGTAAGTATACTTACCATTTAACTTTATTTATTGAATCTTCTCTTCCAAAATCTTCCAAAACCATTATAAAAATATGTATATAAAAACATAAGTATAAATAATATACTAAAATGTTATTATATTTATGTTATTTCCATTATATATTCCCCAAACATTCAATCAAAAAATAAAATTAAAATGTTTCTCATTTGTGTGCATGGACTACTTCCTCCATGAATGTCACGTTTCATTTTTCATCACAATCTTTCATGTATGGTTGTATAAATTTTTCTATTTAATAGATATAACATTTATATAAATATTTACAATATATTAATATAAAATTTTCATTCTAATAATAAAATTAACAATAATCAATCATATTTAAGCTGACCTCCAAAAACAAACATACCAAGAGGAAAAGTGATTTATTGATAATTGAAAAATCCTTTTTCATTTGGATTTTTATTATAAATCATCCCAATATTTATCAATAACTATAAAAAAATATAAATTATATCATTATTCTTTGTTTACAATGATATTATAACAAAATAATCTCTTCCAAAGATATACTAACACATAGACTGTAATGTGTTTTTATTGGGTCAGTTTAACCACCCATATGAACAATTATATAAATTTATATGAAGTATGGGTTTGAAAACATAATATTGGATATTGATAACTAAATAATGATTTTTATGGTTCTATATTGGTAATATGACTATTTAACTCCTTAATTAATACAATACCATTTGTTTGCTATAAATTACTAAAACAAGCTCATCACCAACTTCATCATCAAAAATAATAATGAAAATTATTATGAAATTAAATTATAAAATTATAAAAACTAAATTTCAATACATTTTTTATAGGGTAATTATGAAAGTTGGGATAATAATGAATAACAAAACCTCTATTATGAAACTTGTTCAAAGCGATAAAGATTACTTACACATTATATTGAAAATAGATAATAACTAACTAATATACTTGTGTAGAATAATTATAAATGAAGTTTATAAGAGGTTATAGATATGAAATTGATTATAATATATAATATTATAATATTTATGTGTTTTTAGATTAGAGTGAATTATTCTAAGCTGGTACAGATGGTAAGGGGTTATTTGTCACAAATTTAGTTTTATGAGACATGTTTGACATTATTCACCATTATTTATTTTATACGGTATATTCGCCACCCTAATCTTTTAATGTATGAAATACCTTCAATTTAAAGGAATTTTAATCCCTATTTAAATATCCTACTTTCTCTCTTTATTGATTTTTACTTTACCAGAATCGTGAGGGTTTCATTCCCAATCTCATTTCCAAATAGAGATTTATTTTTTAATGACAATCCATCTTGTGTGTTTTTATAATTTTCCATATAAAACCCTTATTATTTTATTCTACACAATTCATTAGTGGGGTTTTACTTATCTTATATGTATTTAATTTTCCTCTATTGACCATTACATAACCAGAAAACTGACCGCGCAATTTTTTGGCTAGGAACATAATTTTCTTTGCTGTCCATATGAAATAGATGCTTTTAAAAATGTCTTTATCTATGTATCAATAATTAACTAAAGTAATATTATAATAATTCAACTTATTTTAAAATATTAATAAATTTTTAATGTTTTATATATTGGTTGTTTTTATGAAATTATAAAATATCTATTTTCAATGCTTTTCATGTGGACTCAACTTTTTGTCCCTCATCACTTTTTATGAAACCTTATCTCTATGTTTTCATGGTTTCTAAAAGAAATAACTTTCTTCATAGTTTTAAGATATATTTCATTTAAAATTATTTTATAACATTAATGATAATTATTATCTCTAAAATTATTTTTTCAAAAACTCCTAAAAATCATTTTTTATCTAATCTAATATCACTTAATATATATTATTCTTGATTGAGGGGATTTTTTAAATTATACCATCCAAATTATTTCTCTAGATGGATCATGTTCATATTATGTAACACCTCTTAGTTTTATGATCTTTTTTTCAATTAAAATAAATTTATTTTATGTATTGAATTTTACTATACCCCAAGTTAAACTTGAACTACATACAACATTATCTTATCTTGAGTTACACAAAACACTGAGTTTCTATAAAAAACTTTATTATTATAACTATATAAACAAGATAGTTATGACATATCCATTAAATTTTTTAATATGAATAATAATTACTAGTTTTCAAATATTATTTATATTTTTTTACATAAATAAAAAATATTAATATTGAAGTATATATATTTTTGGTAAAGTCTATATGTTTTGAAAATAAATTTTTCTCAAAAGAATTACTTTTTATGTCCACTAGTAAACAATAATAAAATTAATTTTATAAATATTTATAAATTTAATTTAATAAATTAATCTTTATTTTTTTAAGTCATATTTTCAATATTATTTTGGGATTATTTTTTGGTATTTTTCTAAAATACTTCATTTTGGATGAATCATGAAAAAATAAAAAATTTTAACAGAAAACTACTTTTCTATCTAATTTATTAATATAGTTAAATTATTTTTTACTTAGGTCTTAATGTATAATTATTTAAATTTTACAAAAATTAATAAAATTTAGGTCATCATAACAAATTTTAATTTTAAATTGGATATAGAAAACATTTCAAACTTTTAAATATTTTTTCTTTAAAAACTTACTTTCGCGACACACCTGTGTAATTAATTATTAATTGATTTCTTCCACTTATATGATTATAATTTAAAAAATGGATCAAAAATTTGGAATCATCATAATTTATAATTTCTAATATGGTAAAATTAATTTTTTATCAAACTTATTAGTGAATGTAATTAAAATTAATTATATCGATTAAAGTTAAAAAAAAGAGTTTACTTAGTGGTTAAACATTAATTTAAGGGGTCAAATAACCTAGAAACATGTCTAAAAATATTTTATGGAAATATTTGGACCAAATAACCTATTTTATCTAAATTTCAATATTATTGGAGTCACATGATATAATAGGGAACTTTAAACAGTGTTTACATTTTTTATTTACTAGAATGCCACTCCTCATCCACTATAAAAAGGGAGCTCATCCCCCTCAATTATTCACACCACTAAATACATTAGGATCGGAAAAAATAAACCCAAATATTCTACAAAAATCCTTAAATTAATCATAGAACACTACCTTTGGGAAGAAATCCACCCAAGGAATCCCTTTTATGCAAACCAAAAGGAGTTACCCAAAGATGAGGTAAAATACTTCAATAAGAAATTTTGTTAATTTATTTCTCCACCACCTAAATTATACTTATTCCATGATTATATAACATCCTAAGTGTCCTCAATATACTTATATTTTTTACATTAATATTATGGTCTACACTCACATAAAATACATTCAAAATGGTATACATAATCATTATTCTTGTGTACGAGAAACTACCGCCTCACGAACCAATGTCATTGGTTCTTCGATTTACACCTTTAAAGGTTGGGAATAATGATGTAATTTATATTTTTATTATATATATATATATATATATGATATTTATAATGTTTTTATTTTTATTTAATTATCATATAACACATACCTTTATGATTTCCATTTTTTGGAAATATGATAACTTCGTTTGTGGATGTATGGACTACCACCTTCTCAAAGCGAGGTGGTTTGTTCACAATTTACATGGAATGTATTAAGGATGGTTTTAATGAAATTATATGATATATATGATATAATAATGATAATATAATGATTATATATATATATATATCATTTATATTATTTCATTGAATATGACAAGAAAATGGAAATAACGTTTATGCATACGTACGACCTATCATCTTCATGAATGATGTATTTAATTTTCTATTTATATCACTTATAGATTATTATAAATAAATTTATACTGATAATATTTTATTTTTATTTTATTTTTATCTTTTGGGAGATGATTAACACATGATATAATTTATAGAGAAAAAATATTACAAATGAAAATATATGCAAAAAAACAAAGCGGTTGTTATCGGAAACATAACTTTATCATGAAAGTGTTAATAAAAGGGTAATAAAAGGTCATAATAAAATATTATATGGTATGATATAATTGAATATTGTTCTATAATATATTTATATAAACATATATTTATTATATAGGAGGATTGAATGATTATGATGAGAGTCAAGACATAAGGTAAGGGGATTTCATGTCTCACTTTTATTTCTATGAAACATATGAATTATTCAACACTCATTTAATTTATGTGGTGTATATAATTACAATAACTGAATTATATGCTCCATATAATTAAATATATTTTTATTTAAATATCCATTTTATCATCTCTATTTCATGGGGTTTTATGGTTCAACATATTACCAAATCAGTAAGGTAATTTTTTATCAATTATACTTCTTTGTGACACATTTTTTGTTATTCGCATATATTATTGTACGAGGTGTATATACTTCAATTTGATATGTTATATCATGAATGTAATTATTTTCATGATATTTTAATCTTTTTTTAATTTTATTCTTGCATGGTATGCTTGATTCAAAGTTACTAAAGTGGTAAGATTTTATTGCAACAATCTCACCGTTTATCGAGATTGTTTATTATTATGCTACCATTGATGAAATATTATGATCCATATATCAAGAAAACTGATGAATTTTATTATACTATAGTAATTAAAGATATATTAATTTATTATTACCATTTTTCCATCTCTTTTATACTTACTATAATTAGGGTAATGTTTTTTTGAAAATATAACATCATGCCTCTCTTTATTTAGAAACCTGTTTTATTCCAAAACTGTGTTTTAAAATTTATTTTCATAAAAAAACGTCTTAAAAATGGTATTTTGAGATATTTGTAAATTAAAAAGGATTTTAAAAATATTTTATGGTTTTCAAATTTTCCTTTATAAAATTTCAAATATATTTTAAAATAATTTTTTTTCAAAAATGTTTTACGTTTTAAAAATAAATTTTCAAAGAAGAAAGTAAATTTTCATCAAGAAATGTTTATAAAAGATATTTAAAAATTATTTTACATATAAGAAGAAAAAATTGGTATTAATTGTTCCCTTTTCGGGTTATTATCCAAGGGTACAAATTATATTCATTATCCAAATGGTTTATGTTTTGATTGAATGATGTCTATGAAACACATTTATCTTCCACTGGTTATGTGATTTATATAACCTGTTTCTTATTCATAAGTTATATGATTATGGAGACAATTTCAATTTCATGGGTTATATTATTATTAGTTTTATTTATTTTCATGGGTTATTCTATGATGAAATTATTATGATACCTATCTATTTTCTAGAGGTTTTGATATAATGACATGTTTATGAAACACATTTCATTTCACGGATTATCATATGACAATTGTTTATGATCATGTGGTACACATATGTATTATTTAATTATGATATTTGTGGGAATTATTTCTTTCTCCAATGAATTGGGTATATATTTTTATCTAATTAGATAAACATTGGTTGAACATGGATTAAAATTGGTTCAGTAAATGATTGTGTCTGCTAATATGGTCTTGGGAGTGAACCTTGACTTCTAAGTTGGTCAGGGGATTAAACCATGACTACCAAGATGGTTTAGGGAGTGAACCCATCCCACTAATATGGACTTGGAATTAATCCTTGACTATTGGGGAAATCATTTCATTTTCTTATGTCTCTGACACAATTTCATGTCTTATTACTATGTCATGAATTCATGACTTATGATCTTTATTACCATATGATGAATCCGTTATGAAATGAAATTTTTATTATGAGATTAATTTTTATGTTATTTAATATAAAGTTTAGGATATTATAATTTTATGATCATGTTCTCATCAACATATCGTCATGATTATGCTTACATATCTCCCTTTTTTACCCATACTATGCAATGAGATCACCCTTTCTATGTTTCCTGTCAATCAGTTAGGAATATATTTATTATGTATGATGTGTATAATAAGGTTTTTAGTCATGAGGTAGCTTGTGGGAGATAATTCATCGAAATTATGTACTACTTTTTACGTTTTCATGTTTCCAAAGGAACTAAACTAATTTAGTCTTCAGGGGTCTGTTTGTGTAATGTATTAAGTATTCTATAAAATGATGTAATGTATATTTATGATAAGAGAGGGTCAATATAATTGGTATCAGAGAAATAGATTTATAATCCCATAGAAACTAGGATGAGAAAAACCTCTATGATATCCCTAAGTAAATATATGTAGGGATAAGTTTAAGGATTAGTCAACGTATATGAAAATGTCCATCAATTTTGGTAAATGATAGAGTGGGGGGTTTACTAGTAATAAATTAATGTATGGATACTATATGTGGATGTGGATCTGAAACATATGTACATAGGTGTAACAAATATGAAAAAATGATATTGACTTGGACTCAATCGAGAACTGGTACATGAGAATGTACCTTGCTACACACCTGGTTTGACACTCTTAAACGATATACATTAGAAATTCACAAAATCCACATGAACCATCATAGAGGATTTGAATGGAATATTGTTTTGAATAACCTATGATAAACCTAAGGTGTCATATATTAATGAAGGTGTCATAATTTAGACATCCAATAAGTAATTCCATGATCATGTGGTTCCCTAGTATGATAATTGTTTTTTACTCTATGTTTTTTGGTTTTAGTCAACATTTACAACATAAAGGAACCATGTTAATGGTGAGTGTGATAGAAAATTAAATGAAGTATCACGTGAGCATACAAATTATGTGGGATCAAGAATATAAAATCTTTTTGTACCCAACCAACATTATCATGTTTTGAATCATGACAGACTTTAAAATGAGAAATTTAGGGAATACCATTCTTTTGAGTCATTCCTGAGGCAACATACAACTTCTACTAGTAGATCTTCTAATCCACTAGTTTATGGGAAATGGATCAATACAAAAAAAAACAAATATTTTCTATTCTCCAGTGTTCATAGCATGATAAAGTAATTTTTTCTTTTTATCTATTATAGGGTTAAGTAGAGTAGTCGTGGACTCTTATCAAGAATATGAGGCACCAAGTTGTAACTGAGTCACTGGATTGTGATTTGTTCATGAACACATTTTTTATAATGTAATTTCCTTGTATTCTTCACAAAAAAAGAGAAAGATTTCATTGAGCTGAATTAATAGTTTTATGAATCTACTAGTTCCTATGAGGTTTTTTTTATATGACTTTCAAGGTATGCTTCTCGTATTATAATCCTTCCCAAAATTAAAGTTGATAGGTTATTCAGTGGATTAAATCCAAGTATCATAAGGGAGTTAGTCATAAGGGACTTTAGTATCTCTGAATAAGTTTTGAATTTTGAAATCTTTGTTGAAATATAGGTTGGAGTTATGTATCAATCTCATGTTTTGACTAGAAAAGGAAGATATAGTTAAATGGAAAATCTAATAACCATAGAGAAAAGAATATGAGATTTCATTTATTCAATATGAATGGGAATAAGACTGGAAGAAATTTTATTAAGGGGACTAATAAATGTTTTAAGTATATAAGGGAAAGTCATAAGGTATTCGATTTCCAAAGTAATTGGAATAGGTTATATAATAATGAGAATAGAGATAAAGATACACAAAATGCACATCCCACACTTTTAGGATGTATGTTTAAAGAGAATGAGAATTATGATAACCATTTAAAAAACTATAAGGTTAATGATGTTGATCAACATCATGAACCTCTTAATCCGAGGGATATGCGAATAGCTCACACAATCATTGTTTTTTTGATGAGGGCATGATAACAAAGTCGTGAATGGTACTATTATCATCCACTCTTGAATCTCTAATATCTTATTTGATTCCGGATCTACCCACTCATTCATATGTAAAGAATTTACAATGGTTATCAAGATTCCACCAAAAATACTAGACATGGAATTAGTATTACCAACCCCTAGAGGAATGATTAATTAATATCATGTGATTGATTCTTCTCTAGTTGATGATTGTGGGAATACCCTTCTTGAAAATCATTTCATTCTTTCATTGGTTGAATATGATGTTATATTAGGAATATATTGGATTTGTTTTCATAAATCCTGCATAAATTTTTGAGGAAGGGAAGTTACATTAGATATTTCATACCATCATATGATCTTCTACCAATGTGATGATAATTATGAACTTCCTTTGGAGATTATGTCCAGTGTATGGGTTTTAATTCCCATTAAGAAAGTGTGTTTTTCTCAAATGGTTGGGGAGAAAAATGAAATCAATGATATGGTTATTGTTCTAGAATTTTTCGATGTATTTCCAGAGAAGTTTCTTATCCTTCCACCAAACATTTAAGTTGATTTCTCAATAGAACTCACAACTAGTTTCACAGCAATTTTATAGAAACTCTATATAATAAACCAAATTGAGTTATAGGAACAAAATAAGAAACTGCATGAAAACCTTGATAAGGTATTCTTTTGGCCAAGTGTGTCACCTTTGGGTGCAGTTGTTTTTTTTTGAAATATATATATTGAGAAATATTAATTTTCATTGATTATAGAGCGTTGAAAAAGATCAAAATCATGAAAAAGTAACCTCTTCCTCATATTGATGACTTGTTTAATCAAATACATAGAGCTCAATACTTTTACAATAACAAACACCATTATGGATATCATCAATTGAGGGTCATGAATGAGGATACACCCTATATGATAATCTGTAGATGGTATGGAAACTGTGAACATAGTGATGTATTTTGGTCTTAATAATTACCCTACCATCTTAATGAATTTCATGAATAAAATCACTAAAGATTAATTTGATCAGTTTTTGGTAGTATTTATAGATGATATTCTTATATATTAAAATAGAAAGGAAGATAATGAAGAATACATAAGCATTATTATAATGACCCAAAATAAGGATAAACTATGTGAAAAATTCAAAACTATGAATTTTTAATGTAAAAGGTTTCATTTTTGGGTCATATAATCTCGAGAGAGGGTATATGAGTAGATCCATCAAAGATGGAGGCAATAGAATATTGGCCCAATCCAACCATGGTGACTGAGATTCATAGTTTTTTTATTTTAACTAGATATATTCTATAGTTTATAGAGAAATTCTCACGAGTATCAAATCCTCTGACCAAGTTAACATTGAACGGTCTTAAGTTCCTCTTGAAAGATGAATGTTAGAATAATTTCATGGAAATTTAGAGAAGATTTTTTAGTGCACCATTTCATATATTACCCTATAGTGGAGAACAATTTTTAATATATAGTGATGTATCCAATAAGGGATCAAGATATGTTATTTTTTAGAATAAAATGGTTATAAACAATACCTCATGAAAATTTAATATTTGTGAGATAAATCACATAACTCATTATTTGGTGTTGGATGCAGTTTTTTTGATTTAATTATTTGTAGGAATTATATTTTGAGAGAAAATTGTGATATATATACTAATCATAAATGTTTGATATATATATTAAGAATGAAGGAGTTGAACCTGTTCCAGAGAAGATGGTTAGATGTAAAAAAGTATTATGACTTATCAATACATTACCAAATTTGGAAAGAGAACAAGGTGGATGATGCTTCGATTGGAAAGGATTAGGATAGCTTATCCATGATGAGGACTGAAAAATATCCAATATTTCTAGATTTACAAAGGATTGATATGGAAATATTAAAGGAAGGTGAGAAATATTATATTTATCAATTTAATGTTAAACCCTTTAACTAGGTGGATATTAAATATAAGAAGAAAGAAGATGAAGAACTAAAGAATAAGGTTAGAAATGTTCTATAGTTTAACCTAGATCAGGATGGAATGATAACGTTTAGGAACCATGTATGTGTTACTTCCATACCAGAATTGATGAAGGACCTGTTAGAGGAAGCTCATATATGTCAATTATTTATTCATCATAGATGTTTGAATATATATATATATATATATATATTAAATAATACTTCTGGTGGGATGGAATGAAGAGATATATCAAAGATTTTATATGTTGGTTCTTGGTATGCCAGAAAGTTAAGGATGACAGAAAAAATTTTAAATGAATGTTGTATAAATTACCTATACTAGAATGGAAATGGGAGAAAAACACTACATAATTTTCAATTAGACTCCCCAAAACCACTAAAGGATTAATTCTATATTGGTGGTAGTTTATCACCATACCAAGTTATCAAACATCATCGATATCAGATAATAATTCACTCTGGATCAGCTTTTTGGGATATACATTAAGGAAGTGGTCAGGTTGCATAGAGTACAATATTCTATTGTATTTTATTAGGATTTGAGGATTACCTCAATGTTTTGGAAAAGTCGTCAGCAATCAATTGATACTTAATTTAGTTTTCTCACTTCATATCAACCTCATATGGATGATTAGTATGAATGAACAACAAAAATCCAAGAGGATATGTTGAGATATTATTATCTGGATTTCAATTGTGGTTAGGATCAATACCTTCCTCTAGTTGATTTTTCCTACATCAATATCTTTAAATCAAGAATTAAAATGGCTCCTTAGGAAGCCCCTTATGGAAAGTAATTTAGAGATTTAATGTGATGGAATGAAGTTGGAGGATGAAATCAAATGGTACCTAGGATAGCTAATGAAATGGACGAAAAGGTTATAACCATGCAATAACATATAAAGGATGCTAAAATTCAACATATTAGTTATGCTAATAACCATCTATGTGATCTATAATTTGATGTTTCTTGAGAAGGTATTTCTATGAACATAACCATAAAATAAGTTTATGGGACAAATGATGAAAGGAAAACAAAAAACAAGGTATATCAATCCCTTTTAGATTCTTGATCATATCAGAACAGTTTCCTGTCACTTGAAACTTCGTCCAAATATCTCTCAATTAAGGGATGTGTTCCATGTTTATCTTCTGAAGAAGTACATATCTAATTCATATGTACTAAAATTAGTGGTAATACCACTAGAGTAAGATATTTATTTTGAGGAAAAACTAGTTAAAATTATATATTTGATAGAGAATGTTTTTGCAAAACAAGACCACTCACCTAGTTAAAGTTGTGTGAAGAAAAAACTCATTAAAGGATGATATTTGGGAACTTTAAGATATGATGAGATATAAGTATCCTATTTTTTTGTATTAGAATTAAAAATATTGATGGTGAAACTCATTTTAAGGGGTGTAGAATATAACACCTCGAGTTTTCATGATCCTTCATTCCAATTAAATTAAATATATTTTATTTCATTAATTATACTCCAATTTATGTTAATATTTCATAACATGAAACATCATCTTATATTTATTTACATGAAACACTGAGTTTCTACGAAACAATACGTTATTGTTATAACTACTTAAACAAGATAGTTATGACATATCCATTAAACATTGTAATATGAATAAAAATATCAAATTTTTAAATATTATTTATAAATTTTTTACATTAATAAAACATATTTATGATGAAATATATAATATTTGGTAAAGAATATTTGTTTTGAAAAATAATTTTTTTCTCAAAATAAATACTTTTTATATCCTTTTTTAGCAATAATAAAAATTATTTTAGAAAAATTTAGAAATTTAATTTTATAAAATAGAAATAATTTTTTAATTCAGAATTTATAAATTATCATAAGATTATTTTTTGGTATTTTTTTTGAAATAAATCATTTTTGGATGAATAATAAAAATTTTAAGAACCCGGATCTTCTTTTTAGTTTCATTTTTTTGGGTCTTTTTGAGAAAATAGAAAATTTTGGAAATTTTTCAAGTACATTCCATGTAATTTCTGATTACATGCTGTGTACTCGATTACTATGGGTAGCCTGGTGCTGGCCATGTAACGGCCATGCACATGACCATGTGTGGTGACCTAAAGAACGCCTAATTTGGGGGCCTATAAAGGCAAGTACATGTCATGTACTTTCTTTTTTATCATTAAATGGACTGGGGTCACGTCTTTTTGGAATATTCACCTTCATCTTCATTCGACTCATTAGAGAGCATCCGTATAGTGCTGATTCTTCCTTGATCCCCTGATCGAGTGTATGTTCTCTGAATCGACCTCTATCAATTGCGTTGGAATCGACTCGGTAATCTATTCCATATTCTAGAGCGTTGTTTCATGATTCCTCATCTTTCAAGAGTTATCTTTGGTTGATTGTTTTTAGTGTTTTTGTAGATCTATGGTGTTCTTGGGTGATTACATGCTTGAGGTTCATGTATAATGATCCTGCAACACCGAGGTAGGTGGTATGTGCCTTTCAGTTTAAATTCTTTGTGTTATGTGTGAAATGTTTCCCAATACCCTTGAATAGGGTATTTCATATTTATAGTTTTATTCCTGTTAATTTTCTTCTATGCTTGTATGCTTGAGTATAGGTTAATTGATGTGAATATGGTTAATTTCTATGATTTGGAAGTGTTTATTCATGCATGTTTGGTTTGTGACTGTTTGGTCTTTCTAAGCCTGTTAGGCAGCCTTGTTTGTTTCCCATGCCTTGTATTGTAGGATAGAGTGTTGTTTATATGACATGTTGTTATGCGGTAGAATGTAATACAAGTATTTCTTGAGGTTTAATTTGTCTAATATTCATTTCCATGATTTCTTGACTTACATAGGGTCGTGAGAACCTGGTGTAGTAGAACATAGAATGAATGGACGTAAATGCTTCTCTAGAGTGTATGTTTCTACTGTTACAATGCGAGACCATAGGAGGAATTAACATAAGTGCTTCCTCAGAGAGTCTGTAGTTCCTTGACGTAGGCCAGAGGGGGAATGTGAGGTAAGTGCTTCCCCACAACGCCTTTTAGTTACTGATACTATACTATTAGAGGAATTGACGGCGAGTGCTTCCCCAGAGAGTCTATTTTAAAGCTGAACCAAAGGGGTTAGACTATGTGTACATCCTAGAGGATTTCTTGTGATGTTTTAGTTGAATCAGTGGGGTTATGCTGAGATTTATTAGTAGAGGGTTACCAACTTTGATTAGATACTTGCTTGATATGTGGAATTGAATGCTTTGAAATTATGGAAATGTTTACTACTGAGTACTTACTTTTTTATATCTTCTTTCTACATATTTCCTGCCATATATATTCACTGACTGTTAGGCATAGATCTTTTGGTGGTTTCTTACTGGAATTAGTCTCACACCCTGTTTGGGTCATGATTTTGGGACCAAAAAGATTATACTGTTGCAGGTATAGATAAGGTCAAGCACCCTTCTACTTCAGGTACTTGACTACTTTGGAGATGGAGAGCATGGGACCAAGCTGTGGCTTTCGATACTGAGGAATGGTTATCTTGTTTTTT
This sequence comes from Viscum album, assembly GCA_963277665.1. NCBI lineage: Eukaryota > Viridiplantae > Streptophyta > Magnoliopsida > Santalales > Viscaceae > Viscum > Viscum album. Next base: position 1,457,188,091 of record OY728131.1, on the reverse strand, counting down.
TGTACTTTTTTAGTACTATATTCTAGCATTGTGATGTGTTTGGATTTTTTCATTTACATATGTATCATGCATCATTATATACATGCTCAAGTTTCTTATAGCATTTAGTATCCCGCTATTTACTGTTGTTTGACATTTTTATTGCTTCCTCTATTGTATATCTGTTTCCCTTCCACTACGTTACTCTACCAATGAGGCCATAGTTTCTGCACAATCACACCCTAGTCCCTCACTGCTAGCTAGTAGGTAGCCTTTGGCATTAGGGGAAATATGTTTGAGGCCATGTGACCAACCGGGTATGGGGCGCCTTTAGGCGGCTTCCAGAATCAGGATGTTACTAAGGGGTATCAGAGAAATTATTTTCTCTTGACTTACTATTTGGAGTCTATAGAAAAGGATAGGATGAAATAGGTGCTTGGTAATAAGCTATTCCAAGGAGTAGCTAACCCGTGTATAGGTAATCTCCAATCTACATCGTTTATTGCATGTTTTCCGGTTTTTCAATTATTACAGTTGATTTCATTTCACCTTGAGTGATTCATATGTTTTATGCTATTATTTTTTATTTTAATGAGGATCTATTTCTGTTTCAACTCAATGATATGAGGGTATTCCATATCATGCATCATATAGGCACGTTCTAGGGATCACATGTCATGAATTCTTTCCCTGCCATATATTGTTCATTAGAGATTGCATGTTGTTGTGATAGATGTTGTGCTAGATATTCATGCAATTGTGTTAGATTCCCTGATAAAATAAAAACTGTTGTTTGATAGGGTATTTTTTGTGTAAGGTTTTGTTTTAATGAATGCTAAACTTTGGTTCTTGAGGTGTTATGGTCTCTCATGGATCATAATTTGGTGGATCATTGATCTATTATGATTGTTTATGACAAGTATAAGATTCGAAGCTTTGATTCACGGAGAGTTTGGGCCCTCACAGATCAAAATTTGGCACTTAAGGGTTTGTTTCAGTGTTTTTCTGGGTTCTAGAGTAGTTTCTGAGGATTACTATCCAGAAAAACCTAGATTACACAGTGTGTACTATTGAATACATGCCATGTGTTCTTCTGTTCGGGAAGAAACTGTTTTTCTTTAGAACACGCCCTGTCCCTTATGCACACGCCGTGTTGTCTCAAACCATGTATTAGACTATGTGGTAAGAGACATGGGGTTTGGAATCTTTGGTAGGACACGCCATGTTTTAGATGTAAAAGCCGTGTTGTAGAACTGTGTAACCGGATGTGTCACTAACAACACTGGAAAGTTGAGTATTTTCTAATACAAACTGTGTCCATCTGGAACATGTCATGTAGTGTAGCCATAGAATCCGAACATGTCATGAACAACACGGGTCAGGGAAATATTTTCTAATAAAAGTCGTGTCTGTCTGGAACACGCTGTGGAGTGTATCCCAAGTATCTGGCCATGTAACGAGGAACACAAGTTCATTAAATCTTCTTGTACATGCCATGTATGGAATAAACACACCATGTATAGTCATCCGTGTGTTCACCCATGTGACTAACAATATGGGTAGTTGAAACCTAAGCGATACACACTATGTCCATCTAGAACATGCCAGGTAGGGTGACCTGTATAACCGGCCATGTGACTAACAACACAGGTCAGTGAGGTTTGTCTAGTACACATCGTGTTTGTCATTAAAACACCATGTAGTCTTGTTTTAAGTGAATTGTGTGGCCTAGCCGTGTAAGGGAACTCGGGAAGTGAAAGAGGATTCAAGTACACTCCTTGTATTAGGACAACACACCATGTGTATGGTGTGTTACATGACCTGGGTTGGCATAAGTACACTCCCATGTAAAGGCTTAAGGGAACACACCATGTAGTCATTATACATGCCATGTATCTATGTGTTGAAAAACATGAATGATTTATTTCTCTTATTCCCTCCTTAATCTTCATGTTTCAGTCCTTGTTAATCATGATCTAAGATGTGTGCTTGACCTTATAGATTCATGCCAAGAATAAATCTTCTGGTTGAACACCACTTGCAAGGTGATGGACAAACACCAGACATGGCTGGTCAGAGACTACCAAAAGATCCTCCAGTTGTGCCTGTCTTGGCACCATCCATCATTCCGGACACAGGTGCTGATGCAGAGTTCCGAGAGGGCTTCATGAGGTTCATGCAGATCTTCCATAGAGTACCGCATCATTCTCCATCTATGGAAGAGTTCACGTGGGTTTTCTAGAAGTATAATTTTCCCACCTTCATAGGAGAAGGAGGACCTTAGGCTGCAGAGTCATGGTTAGAAGCCATGCTGTCTATCTTCAAGCCTTAGGAGACTTCTCTAGAGAGGAGGGTGAATCTCACTATGTATATGCTTTGGGATTCCTCCAAGAGATATTGATATGTGATATCATAGGTGGGACGCTTGAAGTTATGGAATGGGATGACTTTCTACGTGCTTTTTACGATTACTTATATCCAGAGACCTTAAGGTCCGATCAAGCCTGAGAGTTCATGTGTCTGGAGCTGGGTATTGTTTCTGTTATGGAGTATTTCTCTCATTTCACTGAGATACAGTGCTTCACACCTATTCTAAGAGGTGATCCATGATTCTTGGCTAGGAATTTTGAGGATGGTCTAATGAATGACATCCGATCGCATGTGAAAATATACAGGTTGACTTCCATTACTTCTATAGTCAACCAGGCACTGATCATAGATTGAAATTTGAGGGATTTTAGAGTTTTGAGCCAGGGTGGTTCGACATCCGGACATAGAATCCCTCCTACTAATAGTAGGAAACACCGCAGGGGGTCTTCACATGCTGATCCAAGGAGGCGAGACACTTCTTCTAGTAGCCAGATGATGTTCTACCTATGAGGGAATAGCAAGAATATGAAGCCACATTTCCCGAGAGACCTAGTGTAGTGATGATCTTGCAGAAAGATGGTTCATTTTCAGTGTTTCTGTCAGATCATCTCACTAGAATCTAGTGATAGGGGTTCTTCTATGACTCCATGTTCAGGAGTAGCACCACCAATTTCTCATCAGTCTAGGAACTGGAGTTCTTCCAGCCGTTTAGGCCGAGGTGGAGGTCATGACTATGGTAGAAAGTCACCAATAATTCAGAAACAACAGGGTGGATCTTCTCAGAGTGGTCAGGCAGGGTCATAGGGCTATGGTGCAGGCCAGAATATTGCAGTGGAGTAGACCCAGTAAGAGCAGGATCCTGGACCCTCTATAGTTTGAGGTACGATCTTTATTGCCTATATTTTAGCTTCTTCTCTTTTCGATATAGGGAATTCCCATAGTATTCTATCAGTTACTATTGTGGAGATCATTGGGCTCTGTATCTTTACCTATGCTGATGTCTTGATGCTGGGCACACCGTTGGGGACTAGAACGGCTAGTTCACGTCAGTGCAAGGAGTTCCCTCTTGAGGTTGGTGGGTGTCACTTCTTATGGGACCTTTTTTTCATAGAGATGATAGGTTATGATGTCTTTCTCAGTATGGACTAGTTAGTTCTCTTATAGGTTTTTGCATATTGCTATTGTCGTAGGGTGAGTTTCACATCACTAGAGGGCAGATCGTTTCTTCATAAGGGAGAATGGGATGTCCAGGCGAGCAATGCAGGACCCGAGCATCATGGGTTGAGAGGAGTTATAACCCAGATTTCTAGTCTATATTTGTATGACTAGTGGACTTCACAGATGGACTTTCCTCCAGTGGTGGATCATTTCAGGGATGTCTTTCCAGAGGAATTTTCAGGTTTTCCTCTAGAGAGAGAGGTAGACTTTTCTATTAAGCTCATGCCAAGAGGGGAACCAATGTCCATTCCTCCATACAAGATGGATACACTAGAGTTTGAGGAGCTCAAGAAGCAGTTGGAGGAGTTGTAGGTTAAGGGTTTCATCTGACCCAGTACTTCTCCTTGGGGTTCCCCTTTCCTGTTTGCGAAGAAGGAGGAACGTACTCTCCGAATTTGTGTGGATTATCGGAAGCTGAACTAGTTGACGGTTAAGAACCGATATCCCTTAACAAGTATTGATGAACTATTTGATCAGCTTCAAGAAGACCGGGTGTTCTCGATGATTGACTTGATATCCATTTATCATCATTTGCATGTTAGACCATCTGATATACCTCTTGTAGATTTTTAAAGTAGGTATGATCAATACGAGTATGTGGTTATGCCGTTTGGTCTCATGAACACGCCTATAGTATTTATGGAAATAATGAACCAAGTGTTCCATCAATACATAGATTCTTTCATGGTGGTTTTCATGGAGGATATCTTGGTGTACTCTCACACTCTACATGACCATGCCACCCATATTGAGATCGTTTTGAGTAAACTAAGAGAGAATCAGTTATATGGTAAGCTCTCAAAATGCCACTTTTAGATGGATCAGATTAACTTCTTGGGTCATGTTATCTTAGAAACAGGAGTAACAGTAGACCCAGATAAAGTGAGATAAGTAATTTCATGGGAGAAATCAAAGAACATCCTTGAGGTATAGAGTTTTTTAGGGCTGGATGGATACTAGAGTTGTTTTATACAAGACTTTTCACACTTAGCAGCGCCATTGACGAGCCTGACTAAGAAGGGTGAAAAGTTCTTATGGTCAGATTCTTGTGAGTCAGCCTTTAAAATGTTTAAAGGGAGGTTGACTTCAGCAACGATACTAGTTTTTTCCATAGTCGGTCAAGATCTATACTATTTACTGTGATGCATCAAGTATTATACATAGAGTAGTGCTTTTGCAGGAAGAAAAATTCGTTGCGTACAGGTCTTGGCAATTGAGGACACATGAGAGGAATTACCCGACACATGATCTTGATTTGGGTGTAGTTGTTCATGCCTTACACTATTGGAGACATTATCTTTTGGGAGAGAATCTTGTGGTTTTCACCGACCACAAAATTCTGAAGTATATCATCACTCAGCGTGACTTGAATTTGAGACAGTGAAGGTGGGTTGAGTACCTTCAGTCTTTTAACTTTGAGCTTGCCTATACACCTAGGAAGGGAAATGTGGTGGCTGTTTCACTGAGCTGGATGACTCAGATACAGGTAGCTCAGGAGTCTAGCGGTGAGTGGAAACTTATGGATTTATTCTTTGAGATACATTTGGTGGTTCACGACAGACAGGGGCATACACTTCTTTCTTCTGTAGTTGTTACCTCTACTCTTCTTGATCAAGTGCGAATGAGGAAGCTATTAGATTCTGAAGGCCTAGTACTATGGGAAACTCCATCAGGAGAGGACCCTATTCCTAGATGGACCATAGGTGAGGATGAGTTCTTGTGTTTTCATGTGCACGTATGGGTGTCAGCAGACATACACGAGGAGATGATGTAGGATTTTCACTCTTAAGTTTGGGCAGTTCATCCGGGTGTCACCAATATGTATCGTGATATACATTGTTAGTATTAGTGGCCATGTATGAAGGGAGATGTTGTTGGTTTTGTGATGAAGTGTTAAAACTGTCTGTAGGTGAATATAGAGCATTAGCGAATAGCAGAGCTTTTTCAATAGTTACCCATTCTTGAGTGGAAGTGGAATGACGTCATGATGGATTTCATGATATGTTTGCCAAAGTCACCTTGAGAGAATGATGTTGTTTGGGTTGTCATTGACAGACTCATGATGGTTTCTCACTTCTTACCAATCCAAGATACATTAATTGTTGATGAGATGGGATGGTTGTACATCCGTGAGATAGTACATCTATATGGGGTTCCACACTCTGTTGTTTTAGATAGGGATGCCCGTTTTACTTCTTGGGTCTGGTAGGGACTGCAGAAGGATTTGGGTACACAGCTACATCTGAGTACAAATTACCACCCCCAGACAGATGGCCAGTCTGAGCATACAATTCAGGTGCTAGAGGACATGCTTCGTGCATGAATCCTGGAATTTGGAGGTTCTTGGGAGAAGTACATACCTATTGTGGAGTTTTCCTACAACAATAGTGTTCATGATACTATTCAGATGGAACCTTATGAGGCTTTGTACGGTAGGCCATGCCGATCACCCTTATGTTGGCTAGAGGAATGAGAGGAAGATATGCTGGGACATCATCTTGTCGAGGAAACCATAGAGCATATAGAGTTGATTCGAAAAAGGATGGCTACTGCATAGTCTCGAAAAAAATCTTATGATGATCAATGGAGATGAACTCTAGAGATCAAGGTCAGGGATCATTTTTTCCTGCATGTCACATAGAGGTTGGGAAATAGGAGTTTTAGGAGATAAGGTAAGCTTTCACCATGGTATGCCAGGCCATTTGAGATTTTAGAGAGAGTTGAGCCAGTTGCCTCTCGGTTGCAGTTACCTCAGAGGTATCGGGATATGCATGATGTCTTACACATTTCTCAGCTCCAACATTACTTCTCATACCCATATCATGTTTTTCAATCCTAGGAGTTTGTGTTAGAGGTGTATGCCTCATTCAAGGAGCATCTTATCTGGATTTTTGATCACAGTACGAAGGTTTTTCGTGGCTGGTATGTCCCTCTGGTACGAGTGTTATGGCAACACAAGAAAGTACAAGATGAGACTTGTGAGATGGAGGTTGATGTACGATCATAGTGCCTAGATTTGTTTGAGGATTCTTCTTCTATGCCACCTTGATAAAGAAATTAAGGGATTAATTTCATTAAGGGGGAAAGTTTATAAGAACCCAGATCTTCTTTTCAGGTATGTTTTTATTTTTCTGGAGTTTTTGAGAAAAAAATAAATTTCAAGAAATATCTCAAGTACACACAGTGTAATTTATGAGTACATTCCATGTACTTGGTTACCACAGGTAGCAGGGTGATGGCCATGTAGCGGCCATGCACATGGCCATGTGTGGTGACCTGGAGACAAATTAATTTGGGGGCCGGTGAAGGCATGTACATGCTGTGTACATTTTTTTCATTAAATGGACCGAGGTCGCGTCTTTTTAGCATAAACACCTCCTTCATCCGACTCGTTCGAGAGTGTCCATATGACACCAATTATTCTCTAAGCCCCAAATATAACATCTATTATCCAAATCAACCACTGTTGATTGTGTTGGGATCACCTCAATAGATCTTCCTTCTACTAGAGCTTCATTTCCTGATTCCTCCTCTTTCAAGAGTTATCTTCGGTTGATCGTTTTTAGAATCTTTAGAGATCTATAATGTTCATGGGATATTCAAGGCTTGAGGTTCATGTATAGTGATCCTTCAACACAGAGGTAGGTGGTTTTTTCCTTTTTGTTGAAATTCTTTAATATATATGTAAAAAATTGACCAATACCCTTGAAAAGGGTATTACATGTTTACGGTTTTAGCCCTGTTAATTGCCTGCTATGCTTGAATTCTTGAGTAGAAGTTAATTGATGTGAATAGTGTTAATTACTATTCATAGTAAGTGTTTTCACATGCATGTTTGGTTTGTGAAACTTTGGTCTTGCTTAGCCTATTAGGCTGCCTTTTGTGTTTCCCATGCCTAGTATTGTAGGATGGAGTAGTGTTTATCTGACATATTGTTATGTTGTAGACTATTAGGAAAGTATTTCTTGAGGTTTACTTTATCCAATACACATTTCCATGCTTTCTTGTCTTACACAGGGCCATTAGAATCTGGTGTAGTATACCATAGGGAGAATGGACGTAAGGGCTTCTCCAGAGTGTCTGTTTTTACTGTTACGATGCGAGACCATAGGGGGAATTGATGTATGTTCTTTGTCAGAGTGCCTATAGTTCCTCGACGTAGGCCATAGGGGGAATGTGACATAAGTGCTTCCCTAGAGTTCCTTTTAGTTACTGATAAAAAACTAAAGGGGAAATTAGCGGTGAGTGCTTCCCCAGAGAGTCTATTTTAAAACGAAACCAAAGGGGTTAGACTATGTGTACTTCCCATATGGTTTCTTGTGTTGTTTTGGTTAAACCATAGGGGTTAGTTTGAGAGTAATTACTAGAGGGTTACCTGATTTGATTAGATTCTTTCTTGATATGTTGAATTAAATGATTTGAAATTATGGAAATGTTTACTGCTGAGTACTTCCTTGTTTAGTGCTTCTTTTTAATTATTTCCTGCCATATATATATTCATTGACTATTAGGCACATATCATTTTGTGGCTGCCTACAGAGATTAGTCACACACCCTTTTTGGGTCATGATTTTGGGCCCAAATTGATTATACTATTGCTGGTATAGATAAGGGAAAGCACCCTTCTACTTCAGGTACTTGACTGCTTTGGAGCTGGAGAGCATGGGACCAAACTGAGGCTTGCGATGCTGAGGAGTTGTTTTGTTGTTTTCTTTTGTACTTCGGTTTAGTACTGTATTCCATAATTATGATGTGTTTGTATTTTTTCCTAGAAATATGTATCTTGCATCATTATATATGTGATCTAGTTGCTTATTGCATTCAGTCTTCCACTGTTTACTATTGTTTGGCATTTTTAATGCTTCTGATATTATAAATTTGTTTCTATTTCGTTGTGTTACTCTGCCAATGAGGGCATAGTTTACCCACAATCACACCCAAGACCCCCACTTCTAGTCGGTAGCCTCTTCCAATATGGGTAATGTCCTTGAGGCCATGTGACCAACTGGTAACGTGGTCCTTTAGGCGGCTTCCGGAACTGAGAAGTTACAAAAAATACTGAATTTTAATTGAAAAATTCATTTTTTAATTTATTAATTTAGTTAAATTATATATTAATTTTGATTTATAGTATAATTATTCTAATTTTACTATAGTAAATCCATTTTAGGCCACCAAAACAAATTTTAAATTGAAATTGGATATAAAAACATTTAAAATATATAAACATTTTTGCTTAAAAAACCTTCTTGTGACATATCTATGGGAGTAATTTTAAATTAATTTATGTCACTTATGTTTTTAGAATTTTTAAAAATTAATTCCATATTTTGAATCAGAATAATTTATAATGTATTATAATTTTAACTTAATTTTTTACCAAAGTTATTATTGAATGTAAATAAATTTAATTATAGAGATTAAGGTAAAAACAATTTTATTTAGTGGTTAATGATTAATTTAAGGGAAAAAATAACCTATAATTAGATTAAAAAGACATTTTATAGAAATATTTAGACGAATTACCCTATTATATATAATTTTTATAATTATTTGCGGCACAAGATATAAGAGAGACATATCAATAGTGTTTACCTTTTTATATTTCCATGAATGACACTCCTCCTTCACTATAAAAAGGCCATTCACCCCTCACTTATTCATACATCTCAATCCATTTGTATTAAGAAAACCTACCCAAATATCCTAAAAAAATCAATCCATTAATCCTATAATCCTCTCTTTGGGTATAAATCCAACCATGGATTCCCTTTGGAGAAAACTAAAAGAAGATACCCAAATAAGAGGTAACATCATTCAACAAGCACTTTTGTTTTATTTATTTCTCCACCCCTCAATTATTCTTATTTGATGATTATATAATAACATTTATATCCTTAATATATTGTTATTTTGATTTGTAAAATTAATGATCTCTACTCAAACAAACATTCATCCAATGGAATACACAATCTTTATTTGTGTGTATGGAAGACTACTGCCTCCCGAAATAATATGGTTTTTATACCATTTTACCATTACAGGGTTGAGAATAATTATGAAACTTATATATTTATTTCATGAAAATGATATTGATGATGTATTTATACTTATATAATCATTATATAACACATTCATTCATCATTCCATTTTGTGGAAATACGATAACTTCATTTGTGGAGGATTGGACTACCACCTCCTCAAAATGATGTGATTCATTCATAGTTTACGTGAAATGTATTAAGGATTAGTTTAGTGAAATTATATGATATTTATGACATAATAATTATAATTTAATGTTATCTATACACATATATTGCATTCAATTTCTATCTTTTAATAAGATACGAACATGAAAACAATGTTCATGCATATGTATGACATACTGTCTCGACGAATGGGGTATTTCATTTTCTATTTATATATTTTTTATATTATTATAAATACATATATAATGAATATATATGAGCTTAATTTCTTGGTTATAATTATGTAGATTAATAAATAATGATATAATTAAGAGAACAAAAAATACAACTAATCAAAACATATAAAAAAAGTAGTTGTTACCCGAAAAAAAACTTTAAAATGGTAGTGTTAATAAATGGGTAATAAAAGGTATTAATAAAATAATATATGGTATGACATAAGTGAATTTTTTTTAATATATTAATAATAAAATTATATTTATAATACAGGAGGTTTAAATGAGTATGATGAGAGTAAAGATATAACGTAAGGGGATTTCTAGCCACACTTTTATTTCTACGAGACTTATGCCTTATTCGCAACACATTTATTTTGGGTGGTGTAAATACTAACCATGAATTAATTATATGATAATTATAATCAAATTTATGGGTATTAATATATCCATTTTATGATATATATTTCATGGTGTGTTACAATTCAATGGATTACCAAATTAGTTAGGTATTTTGGTATCAATTTTCATTTTTTAAGACACATGTTTTTTATGCACCTATTTTTTTGAAAAGGTTTATATAATTCCAATTTTAATTTTATATCATGAATATAACTCTTTTAATGATATTTTATTCTTCTTGTAATGTTTTTATTACACATGGTAGTATGATTGAAAGTTACGAAAGTGGTAAGAGTTTTTTGAAATAATCTCATGGTTTATCTAGTTTATTTATGATTATGATTTCATTGATGAAATATTTTGATCCATATATAAATAAAACTCATTAATTATATTTTACACAATTTATTCATGATATATTCATGTATTAGTGACATTTTCCCACTATTTTTTACACATGATAATTAATAAAAAGGTTTTATGAAAATTTATCCGTATCTCTCTATTCGATCCTAAATCTATTTTATTTAAAAACCATGTTCTCAAAAAAAAATTAATAAGATTATTTAAGATAATTTTGAAGTAAAAATTATATTTAAAATGTTTTATGGTTTAAAAATATTCCATTATTTTTTTCAAATCTATTTTTAAAGAAAGAGTTTTTCTAATATAGTTTATGTTTTAAAAATAAATTTTCAGCGTAGAAAGGTTTTTTTCCTCAAGAAATGTTTTTAAAAGTTATTTCAAAATTATTTTTCATCTAATATGAAATAATTTGGTGTTACTCATGAATTTTTGTGTATTTTATTTAGTGTCCTCATTCATATTATTTCTCCTAATGTTTTATGTTTTGAAGAAAATATGTATATAAAACCTATTTTCCTTCCATGGGTTATGTGCATTGTGGAAGCCATTAGTCATTCATGGGGTATATGCTTATGAAGACAATTTTTCTATCTTGGATTATATTGTTATGAAACCCACTTATTTTCATGGGTTATACATTGATTAAATTATTATGAAACTATTATCTTCTTCAGAAGTTATGATATGATGGCATATTTATGATACCCAATTCATTTCGTGGGTTATAATATGATGGTTATTTATGATATTATGGAAGAAGTATGTATTATTTCATTTTTAGAAATATGGTACATATATCTCCCTTAAATTAATTATGTAAATATATATATCTCATGCTATAAACATGCCTTGAACTAGGAGTGAACTCAGTTCAATAAATGACTTTGTTCGCTAAGATGGTCTTGGGATTGAACCTTACCTACTAATATAGTCATGGGAGTGAACCATGACCACCATGATTTTGTGGGTATAAAACTCATTCCACTAATATATCCCTTTAATAATACATTACTACAAAAATTCATTTTATATGCTTATGTTTCGGCCAAAATTCCATGTCTTATACCTATGTTTTGCTTTTATGGCTAAACCTCTTTATTCTCTTATGATTCATGTCTTCTAAACTACAAATATTAATTCCATGATTCATGATTATGATCTTTTATATGATGGGTATAATCTTATAATGTTATTATCACATTATCATACACATGTGCTCATGATTATTCTTACATAACTTTCTTTTTACACTTACTAAGTATCTGAGATCACCCCTATTTATGTTTCCTTTCACCAGTTATGAATATTTATATTATGTATGATGTGTATAAGAAGAGTGATAGTCATTAAGAACATATTGGGAGATAATATAGATCACTTATGTGATGGTGTTTATGTTTCCATGTTTTTAAATTCACTAAACTAATATGGTCTTTGGGTGTCCTGTTGTGTAATGTATTATGTATTCCACAAAAACGATATAATTTATATGTATGAGAAGCGAAGGTCACTATATAATGTGTGTTATCATGTAAACCATTTTATTCTTAGGATAATTATGGTTTTATGGAATTATATATAATTTACTTAGGTGTCACACATAATGTTAGACATATGAAGGGTGTTCCATGACACCGCTCTAATGCATTGGGTAAAGAATTAATCTATAAGGATAAAATATTTATGATACCTTGGAATAATTCCTTGGAAATATTTTATGACACCTTAGTGAAAAAAATTGGTAATGAAGGGTTAACACTGATAACACTATAATACATTGGGTCAGGAAATAATGTCTAGAAATGACGTGTACATGATACCTTATCAACAATCCTTGTTAATGTGTTATGATAACATGTTGAAAAATAATGGTAATATTTTTATTATAAAACCTTAGTGATGAAATTTGATGATATGCTTATGAATGTCTAATAATTATACTATAACTAGATTTTTATGTAATGCTTCATGTACATATGATCGTGTTTTGTATCAAGTTAGTATCTTTATATTCTTATGTTATGGCCCGATTCTTACCCATGTTCTGCTATGATTTCATTTTCTATCCCTTACTAAGAATATTAGAACAAACCATTTTAATGTTTCAATTTCCATTTTTTGCGATGAAAATTAATAAATAACATGTTTCTATAATATAATAGTGTGTTGATAATTTTTGGGAGATGTTAAAGAATTATTATGGAATAATTAGTTTTTTATATAGTGAAAACATTTCCATTTTTTTTGAAAAAGACGTGGGTTTTCTTATTTACTATTTTTCTTAACTCTATAAACTCTAAAACTAAAAGGTCTTGGGAATTAATTGTGTAAAAATATTTTCCTTAAGTCATGTAATAATTCTAATAACATCCATGTGGTTCAATACATATTATATTCTATGATATAGTTAAAGAAAAAACATGAATTACATTTTATTTAAGGAAGATATCTATTAATCGCTCACTTGAAAAAAAAGTATTATGGAAATTTTGAGATTTCACAATATTTTGTATTATATATGATAACTTTTGAAAACATATCAAGAAGAAGATTTTTATATCTTTAAAAACTATTTTATAATAAAATCATCATCTTCATCATGTATTTACTCATATAAAATACCTTGATAATATATATCTAACTGTATTTTGGATAAAGTCTAAAAGTATTTTAAAGGATCTCTACGAGTTTAATAAAACTCAATCCCCATTAATTAATCTAGAAAGTGTAACCCCACAAGACATTATTGAATTGAAAATAGATATGAATTTCAAAATTCATAGATGTGTGTAAATATCATCCACTAGGAAAGAATTAGTGATAATCAAGATATAATGGATCTGATGTGATATTAATCAAACAAATGAGTCTTGGTACCTATGTACACTATATGTACCATATAGAATCACAAATTTTCACATAACACCATTTTCTAATAAAACAGGTGATTATGGAGTATTTTAATCCCATATAGATACTCATAAATACTCAATTATCCAATATAGACTGACCAAATTGATAAAAAATCATATTCCATTCTTCCAACCATATAAGCATATCACATCCCCTCACCTAGATAAATAAGCACATAAAATGTATCTTATCAATATATGGATGTAAAACTTATCATTCTATATCAATTGCCGGACTATATTTCATACTCAACATACAAGATGAAAAATCCTATATATAGTTAATCCTAAATTTATGACATGAGCAAAAACATATCACACCACCCCTGATTCACTCATCAACAAGGATAATGTAAGAAAGTATTAAAGTATGAAGGTTCTCATGATGTGTATCTTTCCAACCATAGGTATGGGGATTCAATATGAATCAATCCCCCTAGTATACCAAATAAATAGTGTGTTAATTCAATGTGGTATACATCATAGGCCATAGAACACACAAAAGTATATTTTTCATCTCACACATAAATTTTATATCTTTATAGAAAATCTTACTCATGTTAAACTTAACATTTTTTCACAACCTATAATAATATATGAAAAACATTGGTTATTACAACTAATAGTCACACATTGAGTGTGACACCCTAATATTTTATGAGCTAGAATATTTTAATTTTCCTGATCTCTTGTGTAGTACACTACACCATGATTATCTTTCTCTATACGTAACACTATTTTAGCTTTCAGTAAACGCAACACTATTCTTGTCTGGTGCTGCACACAATTTTAAGTTCTTTTGACAGAAGTAAACATTGAGTATAGATTTTGTTCAATGTAAAAATGATCTAAGATACTGTTATGTTATAAAAAACACTAAAGGAAGATTTAACTACACAAAACACTAACCTGGATTGCATTACACGCTTGATAGACCTTCTTCGATAGCTTGCGTTGTATGCAATACTGAGTTTCACTAAACAAAAATATATTATAAAAATATAATTATTTAATGGGATATAAACTAACCGTTATTAATATTACTAACCACATTTTTAATTTTATATAACATAATCCTTCATGTTACACATTTTATAGAACATAATATGAGAACAAAATCAATTTTTGGATAAAAGAAGTATTTTTAGAAAAATGCATTTTTACCATCTTTTGATGGTGTAACCATTTTAAATATAATTTTTGACACATTTATAAGTTAAATCTGATATAATAAAAATATTATTTGGAATAGGGATACAAATTTTAGTTTGTATGAAATTTTGATATTTTTCTGAAAACTTTAATATTTTGATGAATAATGAAAATATGCTAAATTTTAATTGAAAACAACTTTTTTCCATTGAAATAATTTATATGGTTGACATATATTATTGAATGGTTTAAAAGTATAAATGAAATATATTTTAATATTTTATAACTATTTAATTTACTTTCATTAATTTTACACTTAATTCATATGTAAAAACATTTCAATCTTTTCCAATATTTTAAACAAAAACCCATTTTTTCGAAGAAAATTTTAATTTTAAATTAAGTACTGCAACTTCTGTGTGTGGAATTTTGAATTTTTTATTTGATATTTGGAATTAGTAGGTCCAAATTATGTTAATGGTCAATCTTTATTTTTTGTGTATTATGAATAGTAACTTTGGTAATTATTTTTATTAACATAGTTAATGGTAAATAGGATAATTAAGGGTAAAAATAATATTATAAAATTACCCTAACACCTGTCAAAATTCTATTGGATGAATAAAAGTCAACCCATAAAACCTAAGGGTCATAATATATTCATTTAATGGATTTGTTTCCATGAAAATGATGTAATCATTATTAAAACAAAAGAAAGTGACAACATGTCACTCTCTTATATCTTATAAGTGTATTAATTTTAATGTTGAGATAAACATAAAAAAACTAGAAATAAAATAATCCCTAGAAAGAAAATTAAATTATATACATCTTGTGAATTTATTTATAATTTTTATAGATTAATTAATTATATTTAATGATGACACAATAGTGATGTTTACATTATTTTATTAATAGAAATATCAAATAAAATGTTTTAATAATATTAAATGAAATATCATATGAACTAATTAAAGTTATCCATGAATTTCATAGGTTATTATTACTTGTCAGGAGTGTATTAAATATTTTGGTTTGAATTTATATTTGGTGAAGATTTTTTTTTAAATTCAAATAAATGAGTAGTGTCAAAATTTACACTATTGATATTTTATAAAAATATTATTTTGATAAATTATTTAAAACCAAGAAAAATATTGAAAAAATATAAGTGATAATTATAATATCTCAAATGTCATAAAATACCTATTTATGATCAATTAACACCATATAAGTAAATATTTATAAACATTAAACATTTAGAATTTTATTATCACAATTAAAATTAAATAGAATAGAAAAGTGTTAATTAAAATGATAAGGCTTATATTGATATAAAAACATGTCTCAAATTTATTGGTTATTTGTATTACAACTCTATCTCATATAATCTTATAAATGGGGACATTTTCGAGGATTTTAAGTGGGGTTTGATTTTATTATAAATTAATATTTTTGAGGTTTCTAAAAGTGTCCCTAACCTCAATTATAAAAGGGAACCTCCTCCCTCTCCTATTAACTCCATTTTGTGCATTAAAGCCCTTAAAAAACCGGAAAATTTCCCTTATAAGCTTCCCTAGTTACATTATAGAGGTTTTGGTTTTCTCAAAATACCAACTCTAGTTCCTTAAGATGAAATTTGAAGGAGGCACATCGAGGAAGAGCTAATCTCTTCTACTTATTCTTTCAATTTTTTTCTTCTAGCACTTAATCTTATTTAGTTGTTTCATATTAATGTAATAACATAAGTATAAATAATATATGGATATGTTATTATAAATATGAAATGACCCTATTTGGCCTTCTATCTATCCTATGAAAAACAAAATCACTGTGCGTGCATACACACGAATTACCGTCTCCACGCCGTGGTGTAATATGTTTTCACCACCACCTTTATTGGATCGGTACAATGGTATAAATAATAACTATTTATGATTATTATTACATGATACTAATTATAATATACTATACACTTCATTTCCATTCATCAATTATGGGAACGATATCATCGCTCATGCATACGTACGGTTTACTGTTTCCACGATCGATGAGATGTGATTCATTCTACATAATCAACATTAAACCATGATTATTTAAATGTATTTAATGAATAAAAATGATATATTTTATACTTATACCATGATGTAAATGATATAAATATAACCTAAAAAGAGGAATATGAACTTATCTGACATAACATGCATAAGAACATAAAACAGTTAATACCCGGATAAAGATTAATAATGAAATGTTAATAACAAATAGATAAAAATATGATAATAAATATTATCATAAAAATGGTTATTATTCTAGAAAAAATTACTAAAAATATTGAAATCAATATATAGGATTTTCAAATACATATTAACTATATTAGACCTATGGTAGAGGATAAATTTCAAAATCTCATTTTTATATGAGATTATGTATACATAAGTATCAACATGTGGTATATTTAATATCCATTTTTATGTTTTTTAAAAATATTATCATTTAATCATTACTCTTTTTATATGTTTTTTAAAGTCATTTTTACCCATTTTGACTTCTACTACGTGTTTTAGATGGAATCCTTCTTACGTTTACCATATGGGGTACTTTCTAAATTTTCTGGGGAAAGTATGAGAATAATGTTTTTTTAATTTATACGACATGAACAGGTTTTTATGTATTCATAATTCCTTATTTCCATGAATATTAAATTATAATATTTCAATTTTATTTTCAATTAAATTTATTTCATTTAAAATTACATGACTTTTTGAGAAAAAAAAAAACGTTTTTGAAGTTGAAATGATATTTTCTTCAAGAATTAAGTTCATGTGTTTAATCAAAATTATTTTCCATCTAAGATGAAATAGGGTTATTTTTATATCCCTATTATTACATTGCTTTGATTTTTTTGTGATGGAATTATTTCTATGATGTCCATTTATCTTATATGGATTATGTTATGATGGAATGATGTTTAAGAAACCCATTTTATTTCATGGGTTATGCTATGTTGAATGATTTATGTATTTTTGGAACATGTAATAATGATTTCATTATGTGATGGGTGGGATATATATCTCCCTCTAATTAACTGGGTAAAGATTTATATATCAATAGATATACATGACTAGAATGGAATGTAAATCTAGATCAGTAATACATGGTTAGAATGGAAAGTAAACCCAGTTTAGTAATGGAATTTGTCCACTATAATGGCCTTGGAAACAATGTCCTTGGTACTATTGAATAATATTATGTGCTTATTAGTTTTCCAGAATTACATGTTTTATTACAATGTTACACCATCATGGTTAATGTTTCTTTATGATCTATTCCTTACGAACTGCCCAAATTTAGTTCATGACTCAAGATTTTTATGTTTAAACTTTATGTTAATATTTTTACGTTCAAATGTATATGGTTTGTTTTATGTTCTCTATTTTTATCCTTAATGAGCATTTTTTCTCACACTTTTTATGTTTTCTTTTCTCTTAGATATAAAGTAATGGTTTATGTAGGAAAAATGGGGACGATCTTTATGGGAGATGTTTAATATCTTTCACCATGTTAGAAGATTGTGTTCCATATTTCCAAAGACACCAAAATAATATGGTATTTGGGTGTATGTTTTTGTCATGTATTAATTATTCCAAAAAATAAATGTAATGACCATATATGTCAATCTTGGGTATCTACATTTGGTATTAGAGTGAAAGTTTACTTAACATTTGGAAACTAGGATGCAAAAACTTTAGTGAGTTCCCTAGAGATATTTCTATGGTATGTCTAGGGATGCCCCTATAGTTAAGTATACGTATATGCTACAGTCCTAGAATTATGGTAAAAAACATGAATAACATATGATTAAACCTAATATGTTAGAGATTTAAAGTACTTCCCCTTGACTATGCTATTTTCCATGAATGATTTTTCCTCTCACACTATTTTTTTGGGTTTTAGACAATGGATGGAACCCGAAGGAACCACGTTAATGATCAATGCACCCTGAAATTCAATGATTGTCCTCCTGAACAACCTAATGTTATCAGTTATTTAATTCAAATTCATATTATTAAAATCACACATTCTATTAATCATTCAAGAATCCCAAATAGCCAGAGAAGTGAACAACATTCTATGGAGTCCTTCATGAGGCAACACACACCATCTTCTAGTGGGTCTTCAGATTCAATTTTTGATTAACAATGGATCAGTACTATTGAGAAAATATTTTCTATCATTCACTATTTGAAAGATGAAAATATCATTTTAGTTTTATATTGATTATAAGGCGAAGCAGACCGGTGACAGACTCTAATTTTGAATACAAGGTATCAAGATGAAATTGAATCCATGGAATGGGACGATTTTAAGAACTTATGTTTCAATAAGTACATCCTTCATATTCTTTGAAAAATATAGAAAAAGAGTTCATTGAGATTAAGAAAAATGATAATGAATCTATTGGTACATACGAGGTGAATTTTACAAGACATTCAAGATATGATTCTGGATTTGTCATCCAACCTGAAAGTAAAGTTTATCAATTATTCAGTGTCTTAAAACTGAGTCTTCAAAGGGAATTAGATATAAGAGACTTCAGTAGCTATGAAGATATTGTGAATTGTTCTGTCAAGTTAGAAATGGATGTTCATGTTACATATCCATCTCATGGTTTTGACAAGAAACGACAGATGTAGTTCAAGGGAAAATCTAAAAATAATGGGGAAAAGAAGATATCTGTTTACTCATTCTCAAATTGTGGAAAGAATAATGGTGGAGATAGTCTTAAATGGACTAGAAAAGGTTTCAAGTTTGGAAAAGAGGGTCCTCAAGTAGTTGAGTGCTGAAATAATGGAAAAAATGTTTTTTATGATGTGAATGGAGGAAAGAGTACCGAGATCGAACTACCGACACTTCAATGCTACAAGTGAAAGGAAATGAGGCATTATGTTAATCAATGGACAAATCCAAAGGTTAATGATGATCTACATCAACACCATCTTAAGGGGAAATACAATGGGAAGTCACATGTGATCACAATTAGTGATGTTGAGTATGAAAATGAAGTAGTGTAGTTATTATGTGTTTTTGTAAGGTTATTCCAAAATAGTGTTGTGGAATCTCATTTATAGTTTTTAGGAATATTGAAATATCTATGTATTTGTTTATCGCAGTACCGATAACAAAGAAAAGTGATTGAAGTATTTTTGGAAAGCACTTGTTATGTGCATAATGATGGGATAAGAAGAAAATATAATGTTTGATTGAATTAAAGATCTCATGACTGATAAAAGTTCAATGTGATATCATGGATTGAGTACATATAGTTTTTCACATATTTGGTGTGTGTAAAGAGTTACTTTTGATAGAATGAATGTTGCCACTATGGTTATTTTTTAATTCACGTTATTATCATATTTCAATAGAATACATGATTAATGTATTAATATATTTGGAATGTGACAAACAAGAACAACAAAATGAGATATGGGAGATAAAGGTTAATTCAATTTAGTTCACCTCATTATAATGTTTTTATTTTAAGATTTTTTAAGGATTGCAATGTTATCCTTTTATTGATAGTATAATTTATATTCTGGTTGTGGTTTATTAGATTAATGTATTATCTAACTATAGGTTGACTTATGCATATTTGATAACATATTTAAACCTTTTTGTTGAGGCATATGGAATGACATATCATTCTATCACATGATCTCATAAAACATCAAGATTGAAAAATCAAAATTTATTTCTTTAAATAAGAGATGAAGTTGAAATCGTTCCGGGAACGACCAATGGTGAGATTTTACTGAAATCATGTTAATATTTCTACTCATGTAAAAATTCATCTAATTTAGAAAAAAGATATTGAAACCAAAAATGTTATAATATTACCTTCTTATCCAATGAATCATATAGTCCCTTAAATCATCACATGTTTTTGGCTTTATGGTAGTTAACTTTCTTCAAACCTTATTCTCTATCATTATCCATCAGAACTTCATGGTCATATTTCTCTTCAATATCAATTTTTTCACATCCCACCTATGTTATATTTTGTGGAAACCTAGTGATGAGATACATTGGGTAACCATTATGTTTCTAACTTTCCTTTTTAAAATAATGTTTTAGTATTTCTTTTTATGATGTGGGTTTCCATTAAAGAAACATTAAAGTAGTAAATGATTTATAAACCCTACGAATTTCAAGGGAGAAATTTATTATATAGGGGTAGAAGGTTACACCCTGAGTTTTTATAACATATATACTTTTTAATTTCTTTAATGTATTGTGTTTTATGATATAACAAGATTATCTTGTGCTATATGAAGCACTGTATTAGCTTGGAGTATATGTAACATAAATACTGGCTTGTGTTGCACACAATTTCAAGTTGTTTTTATAGAATTCAACATTGAGTATAGATTTTATTCCATGTAAAAAATATCTATGTTTGGATTATGTTATATGAAACACTAAATTAATCATTTACAATAGAAAACACTGACTTGGCTTGTGTTGCTTGCAAGAGCGACCTTCCTCGATATCTTGCGTTGTACGTTATACCTAGTTCTACTGAATAATGATATATTATTAAAATATTATTATTTAATGCTACATAAACTAGCTGTAATGAACATTATTTACCACATTTGTATGTTTATATAACAATATCTTTTATATTACACATTTCATAGAACATAATATGAGAACAAAATCAAATTTTTTAGATAAAAGAAGTATTTTTTCAAAAAATAATGTTTTATAGCATTTTGATGGTGCACCCATTTTAAATATGGTTTTGACACATTTATATGTTAAATTTTACAAAATAATAGTTATCATTGTATTTGGGATATAAAATTTAACTTTGGTTGAATTTTTGATATTTTTCTGATAACTTTCATTTTTGGATGAATAGTTAAAATATGCTAAATTTTAATTGAAAACAAATTTTTACATAAACATAATTAATATGGTTAAAAAATATTATTTCATGGTTTTAATGTATAAATAGAATATATTTTACAATTTTTAGAAAATTTATCTCATTTTAATTAATTTTATATTGAATTTATATGTAAAAACCTTTCAATCTTTTGTAATGTTTTAAACAAAAACCCATTTTTTTCAATAATGGGATTAATTTTAAATTAATTACTGAAAATTATGTATTTTTAATTTTTTAAAATTGATTCCATATTTGGAATAATTAGGTCCAAATTATGTTAATGTTCTACGTAGATTTTTTGGGGATTATGAATAGTAACTTTGGTAATTATTTTTATTACCATTGTTAAAGGTAAATCAGGTAATTAAGGGAAAACATAATATTATAAAATTCACCTAACACTTTAAAAAATTCTATTTCATGTATAAAAGTATACCCATATCACCTAAGGGTCATAATAGATTCATTTCATGGACTTTTTCCCTTGAAAATGATGTAATTATTATTAAAACAAAATAAAGTGACAACATGTCACTCTATTATATCTTATAATTGTAATAATTTTAATTTGTTGATAAACATCATAAAAATTGAAAATTAAACAGTAAATAGAAATATAACTAAATTATTAACTTCATGTGAATTTATTAGTAATTTTTTAGAGATTAATTAATTATCATTAATGATGATACAATAATGATGTAAAAATTATTTTATTAATATAAATAACAAATAGATGGTTATAAAAAAATATTAAAATAAATATCATACAATGTAATTGAAGTTTTCCATGAATTTTTTAGGAGACTATGACATGTTAAGAGAGTATTAAATATTTAGGTTCGAATTTAACTTTTCCTAGGATTTTATTTAAATTCAAATAAATGAGTAGTGTCGAAATTGACACTATTGGTATTTTATAAAAATAACATTTTGTTAAATTATTTAAAAATCATAAAAATATTTAAAAATTAAAAAGTGATAATTATAATATCTAAAATGTCATAAAACATGTATTTATGGTAAATTAACACCATATATGTAAATATTTATAACCATTTAACATTTATAATATTATTACCAAAATTAAAATTAAATAGAATAACTATGTGTTAAATAAATTGATAATGCTTAAATTGACATTAAAAAATTGTCTAAAAATTATTGATTAATGGGATTAAAAACCTAGATCATATAATCTTCTAAATTGGGTTATTTTAGAGGATTTTATATTGGGTTTAAGTTTATTATAAATTAATATTTTTAAGGTTTCCAAAAGTGCCCCTCACCTCAATTATAAAAGGAAACATCCTCCCTCTCCTATTCACTTCATTTGGAGTCTTAAATATTGGACAAAACCTATCCATTTCTCTTTTAAACATACTTAGTTACATTCTATAGGTTCCAGTCTTCTGAAAAGACCAACTCTAGTGCGATAAGAAGAAATTTAAAGGAGGCACGTTCAAGAAGAGGTAATCTCTTTTACCAATTATTTATAATTTCATTCCTCTTCAACTTCCTCTTATTTAGTTGTTAAATTTTAAAGTAATAAAATAAGTATCAATAATATACTTATATGTTTTTATAAATATTAAACATCCCTATTTCACCTTCTATCCATCCTATGTGAAATAAAATCATCACACGTGCGTACGTACAGCTTACCATCTCCACCGTGTGGTGTAATCTATTTTTCACCACCACCTTAATTGGATGGTTACCATGGTAGAAATAATAACTATATATTATTATTATGAGATGATACTAATTTTTAGATACTATACACTTCAATAACATTCAACACTTATGGGAACGATGCCATCACTCGTGCGTATGTACGTCTTACCATCTATAAGATCCGATGTGATCTATTCTACGTAATCTTAATAAAACCATGATTATATAAATGAATTGAATGAATAAAAATGATATATATTATACTAATACCATTATTTAAATGATATAACTATAATATAAAATAGGAATAAGAACTTATCCGACAAATCATGCATAAGAACATAAAGCAGTTAATACCCGAATAACAAGTAATAATGAAATGTTACTAACAAATTTATGAAAATATGATCATAAATGTTATAATAAAAATCATCATTATTCTGTAAAAAATCATCATCATTATTTAAATCATTATATATTATGATGGGATATATAAAAATCTTATCAAAACTAAGGTAAGTGATAAATTTGAAAAATATCATTTTTATCTGAGATTGTGTATACATATGTATTTAATTGGTGTATATTTAATATCCATATCCATGTTTTCTAATAATATTCTCATTTAATGTTTAATATTATTTTATATATGATTAAATTCATTTTTACCCATTTTTACTTTTACATGGTTTGGAAGGAATCTCTCTTACGTTTACCATACGAGGCACTTTTTGACTTTTTTTTGACAAAAGTATGAGAAAAATGTTTTTTATCTTATATGGAATGAATGAGATTTTATATATTCATAACTCCTTATTTCCATGAATATTATTTTATAATGTTTCTATTTTATTTTTAATTAAATTCTATTCCTTTAATATTTCATGATATTTTGAGAGAAGAAAACATTTTTGAAGAAGAAAGGATATTTTTCTTAGTAATTAAGTTCAATTATTTTATCAAAATTATTTTCCATCTAAGATGACATATGGTTATGTTTTTATTTCTATTATTACTTTGATTTTATTGTTTTTATGATCGAACTATTTTTATTATGTCCATTTATCTTATATAGATTATGTTTTGATGGAATAAATTTTAAGAATCCCATTTTGTTTCATTAGTTATGCTATGATGAATGTTTTTTTTATTTGGGGAACATGTAAGAATGATTTCATTATAATTGGTGTTACATATATCTCCCTCCAAATCATTGGTTATAGATTTATATCTCATGAAATGCAGATTTATAGAATGAAATGTAAATCTATTTTAGTAATACATGGCTAAAACAACAAGTAAAACCGATTCAATAATAGACTTTGTCTACCATAATGGTCTTCAAATAAATGTCTTTTCTACTATGGAAATCATATTATGTTCTTATTATTTTTCAATGATTACACGTTTTATTACAATGTTATTCCATCATGGTTAATGTTACTTTATGATCTATGCCTTACTATGTGCCAAGATTTATATCACAACTAAAGATTTTGATGTTTAAACTTTATGTTATTGTTTTTACGTTCAAATGTATATGGTTTGTTTTAGGTTATCCATAATTAAAATTATTGGGAATTTGATATCACCCTTTTTATGTTCTATTTTACCTAGGATATAATGAAATTTTTTAGGTAGTAAAACAAAAGGGGATGATCTTTTTGGGAGATGTTGAAGATCTTTCACCATGTTAGATGATTGTGTTCCGAGTTTCCATAGACACTAAATTAATACAGTCTTTAGGCATATCTTTGTGTAATGTGTTAAATATTCCTCAAAATAAATGTAATTTCCATATACTTGAATCATGGGTCTCTAAATTAAGAGAATAATTATCATTTCAATTCATGAAATGTATACATTTAATGTGAAATAATGATAAATAAAAGTCTTCATATTTAATATAAAATGATATATTTTATATTATTTAACTCCTTAAAAAATAATTAATAAAAAATACATAATCAACATTATAATTATATCTCATATGAGAGACCACTATAGAGTCCTTATATATGATGTTCTTTTAGTCTTTTTTAAAAGACATTATATTTCAATATAACTCCTATAACATCTCTATATAAATATTTGATAAAACCCTCAAAATAAAATCCCTTAATGGGTACCATTTACAAATTAATATAATTTTAATAATGGGGATACTAAAAAATAATTCCTAGTGTTCAATACATTAAAAAATAATTAAAACTCTATTACCTAAAAATATTCAATCTTAATATACTAATTACTTTTTTTCTACTTAAAATGGTCTCTTTTAATACATATTGTGTCATCGAATCCTTAGAGACCTAAAAAGAAACATAAAGAAACATAAATGCTATTGGGGTGATCTTTATATGTAGTGGACGACATGGTATTTAATTGATTTTATTATTGATGAGTTTAAAAGGCCCAAGTGAATTCAATATAAGAGAATGAGTTGATCCTAGGTTATTTATTGGGGTGGATTGGAGGGATTTATTTTAATGCTTTCAATTTCTAATATTTGAGTGTTTATTTCAATAAAATATGAACAACCTAAATCACTCAGGGATTTTTTGTTTTTACTATCCAAATTCTAATCAAATATACACTTGTAGGATCATATTTAGAAGCACTCCAAGGTAGAGGATCGTTTTAGCACTCAGGATTTACAGCCTTAAAAATAGCGAGATCAAAAGTGAAGGTACATCATTGAATGAAAATTTCAACAAAATAATTTATTAATAATTATTAAAAATATAAATAACATCCAATATATCCCTTTGATACTCCTTTGGATCAACCCATAAGAGTTTTATCCCCCAATTTATGATATTCCGTCAATGGATGTAGAAATTAGACTCATGAGGGAAGAATTGAAGACAGAAAATAGTAAAAAAATGACCACTCCAACATTATGTTAATTTTTTTAAAAAATATAGTGTGAATGGATTTAGAAACTAATTAAACAGTATCAAAATGATATGAATAAGAACATAATAAGAGAAGTTTTAATCTTTAAATTTTAATTTTAAACCTTTATTTTATAATCACAACTTCAATTTTTACATTTAGATCCTTTTATCAATGAAATGATAAACATTTTGTAGTATTACTCTTGTTTTTTTATTAGGTATGTATTTTATTTTGACTGATGTTATTAAAATTTTAAATTTGTTCTATGGTTTTAGAAATCCTGTATTTTACTTATTTTATTCTTCATCTTCCCCAAATTTAATGACTAAAAATTCTGTGTGCTTGTATGATCCAATTCCTTGGAGTGATCCTTAATGTGATCCTTTAAATAAATTGGTGACTATATTTTTAATTGTGTATGGATTAAATTGGTGAATTATGTTTTGGACATATTTCATTGATCAAATACTTTTTTAACTAGTGAGGATTTATTTCATAGAGAAACAATTACATCCATTCTATACCTAACATCAAACTAGGACCAAACCATATCCATTAAGGATTTAATTTTTCCCCACTTATAAAATATTTATATTGATACATTTTTTATAATATTTTTCATGTAAAACCAATGTGGTCGAATGAGTGTAAAAATCGAAGGAATGTAAAAAATTGAAAATCCAGTAGCTTTTGTAGTCTTGCCTTATACATCAAGGATCATTCCCCCTTTGTGGGTTTAAAGATAAGAATTAATGAAAACCACAAGGTAAATGTTACCACATATGAAGGGATACTTGAGAGGGGAAATAAGGACTATAATATGGACTGTGGGTTGATTGAAATATTTTATTGAAGATGGAAAATTTGAATCAAAATCAGTTTATTCTCCAATTTTTTTTAGAATGAATTGGTTTCTTGGGAAAATATGATTCATCCCCAAAATTTTAGAGTTAAATGTCAGGAATGGGTATGAGAACAATGTTTTTGATCTATCCAAATGGTTTAGTGTTCAGTGCTCCTAAAAAACTATCAATGGGGATATATTCAAAATATTTAATCTATAAATACTAATTTACCTCTTTTGAATATAGAAAATCAATTTACAAAATATTTAATGGATCTGTAACAATTATTTGATTTAATTCATCGATACCAAATAGAAAGGCCAGTTTTTAGGTAAATTATTTAGAGTTTTTTTAGAAAATAGACACCGCAAAAAAGTTTTTGGAAATGACCACCGATGTAGGGATGGGTTTCTCAAATGTTTTACAACATTAATGTTATATTCTCCCTGATGAAACATCAGAATTCATTTTATTCATTTGTTCAAAAAAATATTTCAAGGATTTTTTGGGGTTTATTATAGAGATGGGTTTGGACCACATGTACTACTTTAAGATTAATCTCTTTGACCATCCTTGAGAGGTTTGTAAATTGAACCCTCAAACAATAATCATTTAAGTGATTGAACATCTATTGGGTATGGGGTAACCATTAATCGATAGATAAAAGAAATTCCCTAATTTAGGTTCTTATATATATTGATTTATAAGTGTAATATATAATTTTTTTGTTATGTGGTATTTTTGAAGACACTCCATTGGAGTAGGATAAAATGGGGATTTTATATTCTTTGGACACATAAAAATAGAAATCAGAAATGACAAGATAAATAGGGGAGAGAATATAGAATTTGTGGTGAGAAAAGGATGATAGTGTATAATATAACTTACTTATTTCCCCATAAATGTTTCAAAAATTTTTTGACACCCAAATTTTCCCAAGTTATATGGATTAAATGTTCCCTTGTAGAACAACTTGGGTTATCAAATCCTCAGAGAACTAAGAAGAAACCCAAACACACATAAATTCAATGGGGGATATGGGTATTTGAATTGTCCATAATTGGTTTGAATTGAGTGCATAATTAAAGAGTATTAAATTATAAAGTGAATTCTACTGAATATAATTATTTGATCCGTGTTTATCACTTTTGGTGGATTGGACAAATTCATTTTTAAATTTTTTAAAATCCATTAACTCGATAAGAATTCTTTCAATGAAATCAATATAACCTAATAACATACTAGTTTAACACCTCCAAATACACATGATAATAATTTATAAACTTGGAGGACCATTTTTATGATCACTACAAGGTAAAGGATCTAATTAGAATAAGAAATGTGTGGCGAAAAAATTCAACAATGAATAGGAAGAAAGAAATTTATTGAATAAAAAAACAAACAAAATAATTTATTAAGAATTGTTAAAATGATAAATAACACCCAATACTTCCCCTTTATAATCCCTTGGATAAAAAAATATTAGTTTTATCAATGCATCAAAGCTATTATATCAATGGAATCGGAAATTAGACTCATTAGGATTGAATTGAAGAAGAAAAATATTTAAATAATGACCACTCCACCGTTGTGTGAAGAATTTCACAAAAATATTATGATAATAGATTAAATAATTAATGAAATGATATAAATGGGATATGAATAATAATATAATAATAGAGTAAGAATAACTTTAATTAAGAATAAAAGGTGAATGAAAAACTTTCATTAGATAAATTGAGATGTAATTAAAAAATGAAAGAGAAAAATTACAATTGAAAGAAAAAACATCTACCCAAAAACATACTTCACCACCATCACATTAAATTGGAATTTTAGGGAACTAGGGTCTATCCAAAATAATTAAATTTCATTCCGTTTAATTTTTATAGTCAATTTTGGAAATGGAAAGTAGACTTTTTAATGTTTGCTGGAATATTCAGACCATATTCATCCTAAATTTTTACCGTTAGAATAAGTCATTGAATAGGAAAAAATATTTTATGTTATTATAAGATAAATATATTCTACCTAATTTCTTATAAAATCTTTTAAAATTTCATTTTAATGGAATCATCCATTCAGATCCTATGCTCGAAATGTTGGACAAATTTTATAGCCAATGAGATCTGGACCATAATTTAATCCTCAACATGTTTTCCCTTAATATCCTTAAAAAAATTAATTATTAGATCTAGCCAACATTGAATGAAATTATCCCCATAATTTTCTCTATCAATAGTTAAAATTTAGATTCATTGGTATTTAATTGTGGGATCCACATTTATTTGATGGGGTTAAGGCCCATTATGCTTTGTCCAGAAATTTTTGTATCCATAGAAAAAATGTCCATATTCTCTTTTGATTCATCCATTTATACTAAAATGAAAAATATTCCAATAATAGTGTTCAAAAAAATCCTAAAAATATAAAATTTAAATAATCAAAACATTAAATTCCTCAATATGATGATTAATTGGGCTCAAATTTCCACACATTAGACATGAATTACACAATTATGTGAAATTATGATCAATTTATAAAATTTACAAAAAATAGTGTTTATAGACATTGAAAAAAATCAATATTAAAATATTAAAATTTAATATTAGCCTCTTCCAGTGGCTAATTACACACCCAAATTTTGTTTTGCTAGTTCCATGATAAACGGTTATTATAAATATGAAATTGAATTCTCTTTTTTCAAAAATATTTTAACAGAAATTATCAGCAAAAAAAATCATGAAAAAAAATCATGAAACTTATCAAAATAATTTAACACAGGATGAGTTCTCAATAATATCCTTATGCTAGTACCATTCCATTATTTAAATTCATTTTCCAAATTTCATCAAATTTCAATTAAGCATGATAATGTGTTATACTTCATAATACACAAGTGAATTATTTTCATATTCTAGGGGGAAAATTGAAGCTCTAGATGGATATCCATTAAACCTTAATATGAGTATCAAACTTTATGTTTAACTTTTTAATCAATTTATTTGTTTACTTAACCACAATATAGATGAAAAGGATAAATCTATGAAAGAAAATTAAAGAGTCATGATACCAAATTTTCAGATGCCACAAATTTTTTCAGTCCCAAAATCTACAATATAGATTCAAATCCAAACTATGTAAAATAAAAAAATGGATTCATGATCCCCAAGTTTTGAACTCCACATATTTGGAAAAAAAATTCTCTATATGGTGTCCATTTTTTTCATTTTTTAATTAGATACACAAATTAAACTTGAAGTGTCCCCAAACCGTATGATATGATGAAAGGGAACCAAGGAATAAAAAATACAACCCAAATACAAGATAAATTCATTGTGGACTTTTCATTAAAAGGATGAAAATTTTAGAGGTGAAAAATCAAAATGGAAAACCACACTTTCTAGAAACTATGGCCATGAGAAAAACATGTATTAAAATCATAATCAAGGAATTAAAAAAGTTTTTTACGTTATGTTATCATTTTTTACAATTTAAATTAACCCATTAAAGGATAATAAATTAAAATTTTCCATACAAGATCATTTTTTTAAATCTCATATTTTCAATCACCCAAATTAGAATCACACTAACCACAATGTTTGAATGAGAAGATATGAGAGAGTTCAAAATTGGAAAGAAAGGGGGTGGTGATTTTAAACGAAATCATGGAACAAGTTCACCTATTTCTAATTTTATTACCCATCAATAAGAAATTCATCACATTGCCTAGATGTCACAATTAAACTCATAGGGGACAATTTAAACTTATGTTTGAATTAGGGATGTCATGTGTTTCATTTGAAAATACTAAACATCTTCAACAGTTAAATCTTAAAAATAAGAATCATTATATCACATTCTGAACCCCAAGTTAGTTACCTTGAAAAAAACACAAAAAACCACAAAATAAATTAAAATAAAACCAATTAAGAAGTTGGGTTTCCTCTAGGAAAGTGCTTAGTTTAATATCTAATCACAACATAGTTCACCCAAATTACCCACTACTAACATTAAAATTTTTATTGATTTCATTTATATCCACTTATATAATATCTATATTGATTATTGTTTTTATAATTTGTTTCACGTACAAACATATGTTCTCCAATGAGTGGTAAAATCCATAGAATATCATAAATTTTATATCCAGTTGCTTCTATAGTCGTTCCAAATATATCAAGGATCACTCCCACGTATTTGGTTTATGTGAAAAATTAATGAAAACCACAAGGTCTTGGTTACCACCTCTTAAGGAATACTTGCGTCGGCAAAAAATGGCTATAATTTTGATTTTGTGTTGATTGAAATTTTAAAATAACGATTGGAAATTTGAATCAAAATTAGTTTCTTCTATATATTTTTTATAAATAATAGGTTCATTATAAATATAAAATTCATCTCAAAATTGTCCCAATTAAATTTTCGGAGTGACTTTGGAATTGATGTTTGTGATCACTCCCAATGGTCCAGTGGTTGGTTCTCTTAAAACATTATCAATGGGGATATATTTATAATACTCAATCAATAAAGGCAGATTCCCCTCTTGTGAATATAAAAAATATATTTCCTATTTATTTAACACCACTTCAACAATTCTGCGATCCACTTAATCTATCCCAAATTGAAAGGTTTGTTATTTAGTATAATCATTATAGGTTTTTGGGAAAATAAACTCTCTCTAAAAGGTTTTGGAAGGGACAACCAATGTAGGGATGGGTTCCTCACATGTTTTAATGTTTTTTACTTCTAAAT
Organism: Viscum album; assembly: GCA_963277665.1. NCBI lineage: Eukaryota > Viridiplantae > Streptophyta > Magnoliopsida > Santalales > Viscaceae > Viscum > Viscum album. The sequence continues at coordinate 1,457,156,135 of OY728131.1, read as the reverse complement.
TAATGATGAAACATTAAAATTCATTTTACTAATTTGTTCAAACAACTGTTCACAATTTTTTTAGGTGTTTAGAATATATTGGTGTTTGGACATCATGGAATTTTTTAAAGATTGTTCTCTTATACCATCATTAAGAGATTTGGAAATTAAGCCTTTTAAAAAGAATCATCCAAGTGATTGTACATCACATATGGTGTGGTGTAATAAATCAAGGTTTGATCAAAAATATTCTATGAGTTAAGTGCTTCCAGATAATTATTTATAATTTTATACCATCCTTGGTTTATGATGGTGTGATGTCAAAGAAACTCCATTTGAGTATGTGAAAATGAGTATTTGATATTATTTGTACACACATAAATTGAAAATGGTAAAGAAAAAAGAAATGGATGTGAGAATATAGAACTTATGATGAGAAAAAGGATTATAGTGTCTAACATAACTTACATTGGTCCCTAGAAATAGTTCCTAATTTTAATATGCCCAAATTTATGGAAGTTATATGGTTCAAATGTTCTTTTTTAGAATACCTTGGGGTATATAATTCTCAGATACCTAATAAGAAACCATAAGAAACATACATTTAATGGGGGTCATTTATCTATGATGTTTAAGATTTATTTTGAATTTAGTGGAGAATTAAATATTTTTAAAGGCATAAATGAATTATATTTAAAAAAAATTATTTGATCCTTTATTATCACTTGGGGTGGATTTGATAAATTACTTTTTATATTATTTCAATTTAAATACCTCAAGAATAATTCATACAACAAAATCAATCTAACTTTATAAATTTTTGATTTAACACTTTCAAAAACACATGACAATAAATTATACACTCATAGGATCATTTTCATGAGAACACCAAGGTAAAATATCTTATCATCACATGGAAGGTGTGGAGATAACATTCAATAAGTAAGAGGAAGAAAGTAAATCAACGAATGAAATCTCAAAACAAAATTGATTATGAATTAATAAAATGTGAAATAACATCTAATAAATCCACTTAATACTCCCTTGGATGAACCCATAATAGGGTTATACCTCCATTGATGCTATTATATCAATAGAAATGGGACATAGACTCATGAGTGTAGAATTCATGAAGAAAAATATTAAAATAAATATCAATTCAACAATGTGTGGAGAACGTAAACAATATTATTTGAAGAGCATACCATCCTATGTAAATAGTTTCAATGTGATATAAAGAAGAATAAAACAATATAATATGAATAAAATTAATTATGAAATTAATTTTAATGAAAAAATTAAAAGAGATAAATTGACATATTATTACAAAAGGAAATAAAAACTTTAGAACAGAAAGAACAAAACTAATACCCAAAAAATTACTTCATCTACATCAAATTAAATAGTAGTTTTAGTGTCATAGGGTCTACCTACCATCATTAAATTTAATTCAATTTAATTTGGATATTTTAAGGTGTGTGGGAAAAAGGAAAAGTAGACTTTTCAATGTCGACCAGAAAATTCGGACCTGATTCATCCCCATTTTGGCATGAAAATAAGTCATTGATGATGGAAAAATATTTTATGGTCATAGATGTGAAATATCATTTTTCAGGTGTCCTATAGTAAATATAAAAATTTTATTCTAATTGTATCATCCATTAAGATTTTATGATAAAAATGATGGACTGATTTTATGATCCCAAAAATATGGCCCAAAATTTAATCCTAAACTACGGATTCCTAAATCTCCCTAAAAACATGAAAATTAGATATATCAATAATTTATGGAAATTATCTTCATAATATTTATTATCCATAGTTAAAATTTTATATTCATTAGTATTGATGTTTTGGATCCACTTTTGTTTAATGGGCCTAAGGGCCATTATAGATTATCCATAAATTTCATCATCCATTGCCAAATATTTCCATCATCTGTTGTGATTCATCCACTAATACTAAAATACAAAATATTCCATCAAAATTGATCAATAAATTCACAAAATATATATTAAAACAATAAAAAATAATTAATTCCAAAATATGATGATTAATTGGGCTCAAATTGACGGACTTCAGACATTAATTGCACAATGATGTGAAATGAAGTTTAATTTATAAAATTCACTAAAACCGGTGTTTATGGACATTGAAACAGATCAATATTAAAATATAAAAAATTAATTATAGCATCTTACATTGTCTAATCATGGATTCATTATGGAAGAAGCCTGTTTCTTTCAATCTGTGTGGAATTTCTGGACATACTAGACATGATCTCCAAGAGGCTCTAGGTATGTTCCATTACTGTGGGCATCAATGTTAGATCAACTGATTCTAAATACTACCTCAAAAGAGGAGTTCAGTTGGTTATTATTTTTAAATGGGTTCACAAGCATGTTTAGATGATTTTAAGGGTGTGGGATATCACCCTAGTCTTGAGGGGAATCTCATGTGGCTAAAAAGGTTTAGGATGGCCCTTAGTCTAGATGCATCTATATATATTACATGGAAACCAAGGAAAATGAATCTAAGAAATCAACAAATAAATGTACTATATTTATTTATTCTTCAATATCATTGTATTTGTTAAATATTGGTTCCTCTCATTAATTTGTGTTGATTAATATTCTTGAATATTTGGGTATAAAAGAAGACTTGATTCCATATACGATGGATTTTCTTACCCTATTGTTAAAGAATAAGGAGCAGTGTTTTAAGATTCTACATTGTCATGTTTTATTTTCAGATTTGGAGGTTGTGTAGGAATTAATCCTTATTGGAACTCTATGTTATATATATGAAGACCGGATTGGATTATATAAATAGTTTCAAATCACAGATTGGCTTATATTATTGTAGGTTTTAGTTTCAATATCCTGATAGGATCACCCATGTATTCTGGGGTCTTTAGGACCCAAGGTTAGAAAGGGAAGGACCTTTTATTCTAGATATGGAATTCATTTCATTCTAGTTATATAGGTTGTTATTTTAAGATTTGTGGAAGGTTTAAATGATCATCTTCTAGTACTTTTGAACCATTAACCTAAGGTGTATCCCGATGATTTTTCTATGCCATATCAGCCCCAAGTGGTCAAGTTCATTTTTGATATACTACTTGGGATGATACCTATATCCTTATAGTGATACAAAATAGATCTACTCTAGTTGAAGGAGTTTATGTTTTATCATTAGGACCTTAAAATATTTGGACTTATTCATCCTAGAATTTCACTATGGGTGTATCCAAAACTTTTTGAAAAGAAAGAAGACAGGAGTCCATGAATTTTCATATAATATCATAAGATGAACCGGGTGACCATTAAACCCAAATACACCTTACCCCGAATCAATAATATTTTTATCAACTCAGGGGATATCAGTGGTGTTATAAAATAGACCTTATGTTGGTATTAGGATATTGTGTATCAGGTTATGCAGTTATTCCATAACAATTCTCCTATGTTCATTATAGATTTTATTAACCGAATCCATGATCATAGTTTGGACTCCATGATGGATATATTTTTTGATTATTTATTTGGTAATCAAAAACATTGGAGGAACATGTATCCCATATTTGTGTTTTTTTAGAACAATGAATGAACATATCATATATGATAATATTTCTAAATTATATTTTGAGATCCTAGAGGTAAATTTTTAAAGTCATGGGATTTATAAGAAATGTATTTTAGTGGATCCAAAAAATATATAAGCTGTTATGTCATGAAAGTAGCCAAATTATGTGTTTGAGATCAAGATATTTTTTGGGATTGACATGATATTTCAATACATATTATTTGGATTTATTCAGGATATCTCATCCTTTGATAATGATGACTTGAAAAGGGTGATGTTTTAGTTGATTGGGAAGTGGTAAAATTAATTTGAGGAGTTTTAGATTTTTTTGACATTAACTTCATTTTTGTTTTTTCCCGAGCATGGTGCAGGTCTATTGTGTTTTGTGATGCATAGGGTGTGGGGTTGGGGTTTAATCTATTTCAATATGAACATGTGTTTTCATATAGATCTGATAAGATATTCAAATATTATAGGAATTACTCATTGTATGATATAGATTTTACATCCATGATTCACAGATTGAATACAAGGAACCATTACATCTTATGGATGAAATTTACAAATTATTCAGTTCATAACATCCTAATTCACATATTAACCAAAGGTTAATTGATCCTTTGGTATATATTATGGGTGAAGTATCTTGATACATTTGAATTTGATATAGAATCTACCCATATGAAGGTGAATGTGATCACCAATAATTTAAGAAAAATGTTACCAATCTATGAAGTTAAATAATTAGCGGATTAATGAATTATAATGGGATTGTTTACTGATTTCAATTTGGAGGTAGGGGAGGGAATAGAGATAAGGTGTTCTTGAAAAATAACAAATTTATTCCATATATTATTAATTTGGTTTAGTATGATTATAAATACAACCCTGAATACTAGTGAATTAGAAGAGTTTTAATTAGAGGGGATAACATGGGTGATTTGTATCACTCTTCTAATGGTTCCTTCTTCTTTAATAAGTTTATGGTGGTTACTTTGAAACTGAGGCAGAAGGTGAATAATTAGGTTCATTATTACAGTCAGCACATTCACCCTAGGTACACTCAGATGTTTTATACTCTCTCGAGTGGGTATTAGTGGATTGGGAGGAGAAGATTGATCGTGGATTTTATAACCGGATATCTTACCTCCTATATGATCAAATATAAGAATATAAGACCATCCATTTCATGAAACCTCCATTCAAATATACAAAAATAAAGGAATATAGATAATGACCCCATGAGTCCCACCTTTAGTAGGCCCCGGGTTAGACACTAATGACGAGGTTATATAAAAATATCTCAAATTGGTGGTATTACCCTAAAGAATAATAGGATAAGAAGATATGATAGATCAAACAAAATAATCTCCATGACACAAAACAATGGTAAACAAAAACTATCCCACAATGCAAGTATAAAGTAAGTATATATTTATAATAGTCTCCAAAGTAAATAAACAAATGAAATGCTAAAGTAGTGACACATAAATAGTCTAAGGGTATGAGCTAGTAATGTATATCATGGTCCACGTAGTTCTCATAGAAAGATGAAAATTAGTTTATATACATAGGGTGAAAAAAGTGTATACTATATAGGAAAATCAAAGTCCCTCATGCACAAGTGAACGAAGCATACTAATGAACCTTCGAGAAAATAAGAAAACCAACAACACCTAAATAGGACAATTATCCACCCCAAAAATCACCAAGGAACAATCACCAAATAACACAAGCCAATTTTAATAACATAATATGAAATATATAAATATTGGGTACCCCACACTACTTTAACACTAATTTTAAATCCTCAAAATCCAATATCATACATCATAGAGCTCCTATATCTTCTATATTACATCACATTTTTCTTCCTCATAACTTGGCCGTCACATCACACCTCACCCAAAGAAACTTGGGCCATCACATCACACAACTCTAGAAGACACATGGTCAATCAAATCACAAAAACCATTAGAATAGTTTGTTATCATGAACATGATGAATATCAACATCATCCCACTTCCTACGATGAAGGACCCCAACCATAAGGCATCACATCACGTCTATCCACCCGAATTCACAATCATAACACAAAATCTCTCCGACAAACACCTAATACATCACACAACATCATATCTTGATAGTGAATTTTTGACATATATCCATCACATCTCATGAATGTAAACACCACTTAGAAGAGACAGAAGGAAAGAGAGGGTATCCATCCATCCATCCTCATCATCTCGATGTTGGAAAAAATGCCCCCATGAAAATATATAAGGGTGTTCACACATGTTTCTCAATACAGGTGAGGTGCATATAGATAATAAAAATGAATATACATGGTATATATATACATATCCACACACAAGAAAAATCTATAGGTTCAAAACCAAAGCACTATCTAACTCACAACATCACCGTCCAACCTCACAACACCACAACTTTTACTGCCTCAACTAAATTCACATCACCACATAATAAAGACAAAATATTAATTTCATATTTCATTATCTTTATAAGATTAATACATTTTCTATATTCATATTATCATCCAATTCCATTCATTTATCCATTGATTTTATATTCTGTTTTTACTCATTAATTCATTAACTAATTTCATCCCATTAACCAAACCATCCCAATCCATTTCAAAAAATTATTATCCAAATATTCCAAAACTTACTAGGAACATAGATAAAAAAATATTACTATATCATCTCCCAATTATCACAACCACACATCACCTAACCCCATGTTTTCTCCCCACCAAACGACCACACTAAAACACATCATTTCCCCATAGAACATTCACCCAAACACATAACCACCCCACAACATGGTTACATTACTCATCACCCCCACACACTAAAACCACAAAACACTACCCCACAACACAACCACATCACAACACATCAAATAAAAAATTTATTGTTTTATGAAGGTATTTTTTATGAATTTCAAATATTTATTATTTGGGATTATCACAAAAACCATGAATCTCAAGGAAACTATTTAATAACTTAATATAATTGGTTAACCAATTTCCATTTTAGGGTGATTAAAAACAAAAAACACATAAATTGGATTCTATATCATATATCATTCCAACAAAAAAGGTTCCAAACAACCACTATTTTTAGAAGGGAATCATGCCTAAACAATTGTAATATCAACAATAACATAAAATCTGTAAAAACATGAAATTTATTACCATTAACAACTAATTTCAAATAAAAAGATTAATTGTATTCATTAAAACCGATAGAAACAATATCCCCATAGAAAAATAAAATCTGAACCCTTCCTACTGAATACCCAAGAATGAGAAAAAAAGAGAACCCAACATAAAACCGAGCTTTGTTGACTGATTTCACACCACAAGGTGAAGAAGATGTTCTGTAAAACCATAAATGTATAAGGAAATGATGGATCCACAAAAACCACACCAATAGTTAATCATAGAATATTCTATATCACCCCCAAACCAAAACCACAATTCCAGTGCGGATCCCATGGAATAAGAATAAGAAGAAAACCATTGAGAAGTGCAGAGAACATACCTTGATTTTTAGAACTCAATTACAAGAACCCAAGGATCAAATAAATGAAATATGGTATAGAAGGTCTTCCAAAATTACTTGGGTTACTCTAGTAACTGATAGAAAAATCAGACATGTGAATTGAAAATCTGCTAAAATAGGGTTATAAACAACCTGTAAGGTACCCGTTTCACATATTGAATTCAATTTTCGTGATGTGAATTAAACATGTCCCATATATTAGAATCCATGAATTTAGTACAAGGTTTAAAACCTAAATATCTTTAGTTTCATCCAAAAATTAATTTAACTCAACTCAAATTAATTACATATCATGAATTATGTTTTCATGATGTGATTCTATTTCACAGGCTCCACCAATATAATGAATCTTTAAAACCAATGGCTATACAAGCTGTAACCACTAACTCATGATGTGAATTAGGTTCACATCATGAACCACCTACTATAGAAATCCTAATACTACTGCCTCAATGAACCCCATGATACTTACTCAAAACACTCTATAATAGCCCAAAAAAAAATTAATAGTATGTGAAGGCATTTCCTATTACATCACATACCTCTCAAACAATTCTCATAATTAAGAATAAAAAAAACCTAAATAAAATAAATGTTTCCTAATAACTACCTATGAGATAACCCTCATAGTTCTCATTACACCTCAAACACTACCACCATCCAAATAGAACCAACAAAAAGAACAAAAAAAATGCACCCAACCACATCACCACCTCTAATCAAGGGAAACACCACATCATCCAACAGTAGTTGCAAACCGCCACATCTACACACAATGATTGTATATCAATTGATACCTACACACATCAAAATCCAATAACTGTTATATAGAAGAAGATTTATCAGAAATCACATAACAGTGAAACAAAAAATCTAATAAAAAATAAGGATCTAAACATAACATCTTTAAAACAAAACAAATAAAAATAAAAATTAAAAAAACTTTAGGTACAGGGCATGCATCTGCATCTGATGCTCCCAAGTACTCTCCACTAGGACCCTATTCTTCTATAATACATGAACCAATGAAATCGTTCATCCATACAGTAACTTCTCATTATGATCCTATATCTACACTAGCTACTCAATTAATATCATATTTTCCTAGATATCCATCTCCCCCTATTAAATGATATGTGATTCACCATAAAGATACTAAGGGGGTTGAGAGACATGAAAGGAATCATGGATCCGGTCAAGCCATTTCGGAATTACTGACTGATAAGATAACTTACCAACTTCTTCCACACCTTAAAGGGTCCAATTAATCCAGCAGAAAGCTTACTACCACTACCAAAACAATGTTTCATATTTATAGGGGAAACCATAATGAAATCATGGTCCCCAACCACGAATTCTAAGGGTATACTCCTACAATAGGAATAACAATTCTTCATGTCCAGTGCTACATTCATTCTCTAATGAACAGTCTACAATTTCTCTATCACGATCTACACCACATCGAGATAATGAACTATAGAAAAATAAACTTTCATATATAACAATAGAGAAAGAAACAACTTCTCTTACAACACCTCAAATTAATCCATGCTGATAGATGAGTGATAAATATTATTGTATGAAAACTATAAAAAATGAAAGTTTCATACCCATGCCCCTCCATATTCTATGATTCTATCATATAAAATATCATTCACTATCTAGATATTCTACTCTATCTTTTTTTCCATCTTTGGGCGGAATGTAGTGTTGAAGAATAACTGAGTAAAAATTCATGCTGCAATCCCCTCTAGACACATGAAGTAAAACATGCATCCCAATATGAGACCATGGACCTGAAAACACTATAAAACCACACAAAAAAAATCCACATACCTTTTCACTAAAACAATCATGACACCCAAATCCTTGACCTATAGGAACTGAACCAATTTTATTAGTTAATTCATGAATACCTAGATAACATCAAAACCACCATATGTTCAAGGTAACCATGTAATGAAATCCATTGATATTTCATCTCATTTCCACTTGTGAACACCTAAAGGCTACAGAAAACCACCCAGAACATGATATTCATCCATTACCTTCTAGATAACCCGGTCATGGTTGTCATATTTACACTCATGGGGACACAACTATAAATACCTATAAGAGATCATTTCCTTATACCACATCAACACACGTGCCAATAAATAATGGTAAGTATCAAAAAACTTCTTGAAAATATCCCTTTCCTTTGAAAAATGAAGCACACAATAACTTCCCATTCAAGTAGTCAAATTAAACATAACAATGATCACTCGACACAAAATCTCAGCCCTTCTCGGTCAAGGCTATTAGATGGTATACAACTTGAGTGAAATAAGGTACAAACCTCTAATAATAACATATGAGACCATGGAAATTTCAATATTTTGACACATTATTATGTTATTCTCAAGAAAAAACTACACCAATCTTTGATAGGTCAATAACAACACCCTTATGAGACACAAATTAACAAGTAAATATAGATCTCACATAAAAAATAAAACTTGAACAACATTCCTTAGAGCTTGGGGCATCAAAGAACTTGAAATATTGCTCTTCGATGATTGGCATGTTCATCATATTACTTCGAGTATATCAATATTTCGTCGATGAAAATGACTACTAATTGGTCCAGGAATTCCCTAAATACATAGTTCCTAATCCCCATGAATATAGGTTGTGTTTTGATGACACTGAATGTCATAACCATGAACATGAAGTTCCCATACCTATATCTGATTGTATTCCTTGGGATATCATCCTCTTTCAGCTTAAAATGGGGATATTTTGACTATAAATCAATCATATAAATCCAACTTACCTCTATAAGTTAGTAAAAAATATTATATATTTATGGAATAACATAATTTTTTTGATCTTTACTTGAACAAACCTCTAGTATTCTATAGGAAACACAGACTACTATCCTCCTTATTCATGATTATTGATAGAAAACACCATCAAAACACCCTGGGTCGGATAAAATCATTCTACATTAGATTGTCTATCTGAATTATCAACTCCCACAACTCCAAAGATTCCATATAATAGGGATACATCAAAATCAAAAAAGCATCGATCTAAATGTCTTTCCCAAACTCAACGTCACAACAAGGGGGAAACATCACAACATCCTAAAGAAAAACATCCATGAACTCTCTCACAACCCCATGATCCACCTCCAACCCAATTTCCAATGATTCCATAGAAAATTCATCCATAAAAAAGAAGGGGCTCTACAGATTTACTTCCCCCTTGAAAACTCTTCTTTCCAATGAAAACCACATATCAGCTATCCACATATAAGAACATGACTCTCCTATGGAAGCAGTCGATAACATATAACATAGAATATAACTAGATGATTCCATGAATGACATAGTATGACTATATATGATGTAATAAATTTTACTCATTGGACTAATGTGGCCCCATCCTTAGTCTTCACCCCTAGAAAACATCAAAAAAGATGATATAGACTCTTACTGGAGTAGTTAACGCCATGGGAATCAGAAGCCTATCTATTTCTAGTCACAAAGAATGGAATAAAGAAGGAGAAATAAAGGATTACAAATCTCCCAAATAAAAAAAAACAAAAAACAATGCTGCAAGAAAATATGATCATACCTAGAATGATCTCTAGACCATACAATGTCGCTGCCTCTACTGCATGAAACTGACCATGGCTAGTTCTTCTGCCTCTTGATGATGACCACCTCCATGACCATGCTTTAGTTTGGGACCCAGAATATGAGGGATATATTAAGGCTATACTCTACCTTCTTCATCCCATTTCGAAGAAGAAAATGTTTTTTCCCTTATTGTTGAAATAATCTCATGGGAAGCTACTACTGAGGTAGAAACTAAACTTATCCAACTCTACTAAAATGAGCTGAAAGAAACATTGAGTACATATTATGATGATGGGAACAGACCACAAAAAAAAACACACTATCCCCTAATCCCCTGGGGATTTCATAGAAACCACTATACCGAAAAGAATGAAAAGTAATTTTTATTTTTGACTCCACACTATTCAAAAACTCAAAATCCAACACAAGTTTCCTATCACCAATAACCCTACACGTTATGTAACCCCTATAGTTCCCATCTCACTAAAATATTCATTACAAGTACATCCACTAGATTTTCCCCTCCTCCTTTTAAACCTCCAAAGATGTCAACAAAGTAAAGGTAGTAATGAAATACAAGATTGAAGAATTATTTTACTCATCATGAAATCTCATAATTGACTCCTTATCCTGAAAAATATTTTGAAAAAACCTATAAGGTCATTGAAATTGATTCTCGACTCTTTCTTATAAAAAAAATAATTTCTAAAGAGAATGTATCTCATGTATCTTCATTTCCATCATGATCAGCAGAAGAAATTCAGAATGAATCCCCTTATAGATGTCTTTAGAAAAAACATTTCCTCCTTCCACTCACTAAGACACAACATTTATCACTTGCGCAAAACCCCCTGCATATGAATAATTGTCGAAGGGAACTCGTAATCCACTACTGCTAGGATTAGACTGAATGCTATATTGAGATCCTCTAACCAACTCTCTATCTCCACATACAAAACATTTTCCCTGTACATTCCCATATCCTAACATTGAAAATATTGAAATTCCCTTTTCTAAGGGTCATTCTCTTATTCCAGATCACCCATTCATAGATCAACTAGATCGGCATGATCTCCACTACCTGAACTACATGTATATGATAACCATGATCCATATCTGAATGTGAACCAAGGATTTACTAATCTCGGTATTATGAATTTTTTAATATTTTTTTATCCATTTTAACTTCCTAGAACCAAAAAAACCATAGTAAAACAAGGAAAAAAATTAAATCATGATGCATGTACCTGTCCAAGGTCTCTACCCTGCATGCAGGTCAACCTCATATGGCCTCTCAGAAATCATAGATCCCAAGAACTGGATCATGGGGGGCCCCAAAATCTTTTTTCCTAGCAAGTATCCTTGTCTTATATCTTACATAATAATAAATTATCACTATTTCTATACTAACCCATTCAATACATACTATTAAGAACTCTAAAATCCATAATATATCTCATTAATCAACCTCTAATACCACTCTATCATAACTACCTCCCTCCAAATATACCGTAATAAAGAATGAGAGATAACGAATCCCATGTACCACTTCCAGTAGGCCTTATGTTGGTGACTATCACTAAGGGTAAATAAAAATTTGAAAAATGGGTGAAATTACCCTTTATTATAATGGGATTGAGAGATATTATAGATAAACCACTAGAAACTCTATGACATAGAACTAAGGGAAACAAAAAATCTATCCCATAATACTTATATAATGTGAATAGATATAGAAAAAAGTTTTCTAATTAAATACCCAAAATAAAATTAAATGTAGTGTCACATCAAAAAACCAATCTAGTAATGTCCTATAAGGTCTATATAGTCCTCTTGGAAACATTAAAATTAGATTATATATGTTGGGTATGTGACTACCCATCCTCCGAGGCCCATTATGTAACTACCCTAAGCCAATATTCCATAGGCCAATGGCTAGTGACAAGAACCAAAAAGGAATATCTCAAATGGGGAAGGTATTTCCTTTAAACCTATACACACACACACACAGAGAAAAACACATACAGTCCATACTATGTAAAGTAAGTTGAAATTGGAACCAACAACAAGTATACGTACTACAAAAATTAAAATTTGTTGTAATACAAGCCTAACTAAAATGATAGTACAGTAAAGGATGTGAAAGATCTGGAGGTCATATTATAGGGATCCTAATTGAAGGATAGATACAACTTATTGTCAGATGTCACTATAGCATACAAGGTCTATCGATCCACCTCTGAGCACCGTCTACCCATGCCCCCCTAAAGTCCCAATCAAAGCTGTCCGTCATCAGCACAAGACACAAAAGGCACGGGAGAATCCTGTGAAGGGGTGGGCATAACAATACTCAATATGGACCCCAAGACCCCCAATTGTCTCTAAGAAATCTATAAAGGAAATACTACAATGAATGATATCAATGTAAAGGAAAAAGAAAGAGACAACTCAAGTCAATTATAAGTTATGTATAGAAGTAAATATGATTTTCCATAATGCTAGATCATATTATTATATTGATAGGCTATGCTACTGATCTATAAAGGGTATCTCTACTGCAGATCCAAAAAGGGCCACTCTACTGAAGATCCACTACGGGTTGCTCTATGGATGATCCATGATGGGTCTCACTACTACTGGTCCAAGAAGGGTCTCTCTCATGATGATCCACAGAGGGTCTCTCTCATGCTTTTCCATGAAGGTTTGGCCTCATTATGATCCACTAAGGGTCTCTCTAATGATGAACCAAGAAGGGTCGCTCTCATTCGTATCCACGAAGGGTCAGTCTTCATTCTCCACAACACTTCCAGCCACTTTATTCTCGCACTTAGATTGCTTGATTCAGGGATGATTTTCCCCTTAATTCATCAGTTTTACATCTACTTCCTTGAATTACAACATAGAGTAACCCAAAAGACCATCCTATCATAAGGGTCCCAATGCAACAGACAACGTGTCGAGCTGATGCCTGATCTATATGATATGGATATTTTTGTAAAAATGATCCGGTTAGATTCGAGTTTTGTCCAACCCGACCTTACAAAAACCTCCTCAAAAAATCATGTTCAATATCTCAAAAGGACCAACTTGTCGCAAGGATACTTCGGTGGCATATGAAGCATCAATCAGACACCTGGTATGTTCGTTACAAGCATTTGAATGAAATGGGGGCTGGTTAGGTCTTGGCCCGGTCTGACCAAGACCCAACCCGATAGGGTTTGGCCTAACCCAATTGGCCATGGGTTTGGACCATGGATGGATCAGCCTACTCGCAATAATCAAACCCTATGATGTAGTTTGATTTCTCTCGCCTATACACGGCTTAGCCGCCACGGGTTCATCAGCCTATGGAGCCAGCTGACACCACCTCTCCTAGTGACCAGTCTGCATAGACAACCAGTTCGGTCTTTTATGATGTGGATATGTGACGTTCGTCTATTCTAGAATGATCAAAAAGCATCCGACCATTACTCAATGCACTCGGTTGACAGACCACGTACCTCTGGTGCATCTGAGCAGCCCGGATGTGGGCTTCCAACCTCCACATGGTGCTGGTTGGTGCTTCACCTCCATGCCACTATGGCCCTCTGCAATCGCGTCACACCGACTCCTTCCACCTGTGGCTTCCGCTGTGTCGGCACACCAGTGGTTCTTCTGTAGTCCACCAGAGTTGCTCTGGTGGTTCGTTTGATGAACCTTCAGCGCCTGCATGGTTGTAGGGCTAGAACCTTCACTGATACGACTTTGAACTCCCCTTGCCGCCATTTTGAAAATTCAACCTCGAAGAATGCACAAGGAAAAGGGGCTCATGCCTTGTTCGTGTTGGCCTACACAGTTTTCATTAGAATATTGAAATAAGGGAGGATTGGGATGACATTTTATCAACAAAATTTTAATCATGAATTAAAATTCCAAATGAACCACCCTTCCACGAGAACACATGATTCTCAGATCAACCAGTTTGTGGGTTGATTTTCATTCATCATTTATAAATTAGAATGGGGGAAATTTAACAAAATCAAAATTAATATGTTGAAGCATTTAGAAATTGATGCATTCTACAGGAGTAGGTTCAAGAAGTCTAAGCTCTTCGTTGAATCCCAGTATCGTTCTTCATAGCGAGAAAATGTTGTGAGTGATCCGCCGACATTCGGCATTCGTTGTAGGGGAGGAACTTCACCGTAGGTTCATTGGATAATTTCCACGGTTCAATTCCCATAACTCCAATGAATTATTTTAATAAAAAGGAAACAAGTCGCATAATTTCTATTACACTGTTTCATTTATGAAACTGCATATCGTTTAATATTGTACAAAAAATTAATTAATGATCATCATTTACTGAGCCTCATCATCACCTCATCTCTACACCGCAACACAGAAATTCTCCGCTCAAAGGTGAGAAATAAAATAAAATTACATTTTATAAGTTATTATATTATTTTATGAAATGTCCAAAAATAATGTTTTCTTGTCGATTCGTGCCAGTCGTTGTTAGGGACCGCCTACGCGAATCTTAACACAGTGAGTCCAATGGCGCCCATGGATTTCTGATCTGAGAACTAGTTCAATAGATAGGGAAACTTTCCCGCACGTTCACTTAATTGATCTTAAAATAGGTACAAAATTATATTCTGAGAACCTCGAGCCTTAGAATAACGTTCTATCTCTATGATTGGTTGTGATATAATTTAATATAAATAAAACAATTACACAGAAATTTTAGGACAATACATTCTCTCCACCTTAGAGATTTACATCCCTGAAATCCAAAACAAGGGTTACTCAAACAAATGGGGGTACTAAGAATAAATATGATCCTCACACCCTAATTTTTTCTCCTGCAGATTCCGGTGCTGCCACCAAACATGCACTATAGGAATAGACCTTCCACAAAGGACCCACTCATTTCGATCCTCTATCTCCAACAGGGAACTCTACAAATGTCTCCCCATCATAATGTCTAGATCAACCCAGTCGATGTCATGCAATTGATCATAAACGTAACTCCTCATATGTGACTTGGGGAAAACATCATGCACCCGATGCATATATGGGGGAAGTCTTAGGTGGAACACCACCTTACAAACTCTTCTGAGAATCTTAAATGGCCTGATGAGCCTTGTAGATAGCTTTATGCCATAGCTAAATCTCCAAAATCCTCATCGAAGTGAGACTCAGAGAAACACATGATCTACCTCCCTGAACTCCAAGGGTCTCTGTCTTTTATTAGCCTACAATTTATTCCTGATCTATGCAGTCCTCATCCACTCTTGTATTATCTTCACATTCTCGGTGGTAGCCTGTACTAACTCTGGACCCATGAGTTCTGACTCCCCTGGGTCTTTCCAGAATAGAGGTGATCTTCATGACTGCCTATACAAGGCCTCAAATGGTGCCATTCCAATTGTTTAGTGATATATATTATTGTTTTAAAACACCACCAGTTGTAGGTGTTCCTCCCAAATACAGCCAAAATATAAGAGATAAGAACCAAGCATGTCTTCCATGGGTTTTATGGTCCGCTCCATCTGACCATCTGTCTGGGGGTGAAAAGTTGTGCTCAAGTGCAGGTGAGTCCCGATTACCTATTGCAACCCCTTCCAGAACTAGGATATAAAGTGTGAATCATGATCTGAGATGATCATCAAAGGAACCTTATGAAGCTATATAATATCTAGGAGGTAGATTCTCCCCATGACCTCTATCGATCCCTACTCTTAGATGGGTAGAAAGTGAATCGATTTGGTGGGCCGGTTAATGGTCATCCAGATAGAGTCAAGGCCCTTGGACGTTCATGGTAACCAGATAACAATGTCCATGGAGATTACATCCCACTTCAACATCAGTTCCTTCAGTGGATATGTCAAGCATACTGGGACTGGATGCTCGACCTTCACTTGCTAATACGCGAGGCATCATGAAATGAACTCTTCAACTTCTTTCTTCATTCCCAGCCACTAGTACTGACATCTAAGGTCCTGTTACATCTACCCCACAGCAGGATGTACAGCCAAAGGGGATGTAAGAAACATCCTCAACAAATCCTCCCATAATGTCACTGATACTATGGTGTGTCCTCTAAAAAGGATGACATTCTCCCCACCAATAAAAAATCCATTTTGAGCTTATCCTGAGGATATCTAAGAATGTCAGTATTTTCAGTAAACATGCACAAGTTGTGCATCATTAAATCACTATAAGAGTATAGGATTATCAATAATTGATTGAAGGTAAGCTTCTCCATTTCCATCCAAAAAGGATATCTACATCGTATCTAGCTGCTCTGTCACCTCACTCAGAAGATATAAACCAGTCCTCCTCCTAAGAGCGTCTGCCCCCACTTTCCCCTTCCATGGAGTATAGACTATCTCAAAGTCATAGTTCTAGAGGAACTCTAGCCATCGACACTATCTCAAGTTCAAATCCTTCTGTGAGAATATATTTTTGAGACTATTGTGGTAAGATTATATGGTAAACCTTTCAACCATCAAGTAGTTCCACCACATCATCACAGAAAATACCACCACTACTTACTCCATGTCATGGGTCATGTAGTTCTTACCATGCTTCCTAAAATATCGTGAGTGGTAGGTGATCACTTCCCCCTACTTTTATCAGGACACAACCTAGTCCGGTCCATGATGTGTAACAAAATACTACATAACCAAAACCCTCTTTCGGTAGTCTCAATATGGGGGAACTTTTCAATCTCTGAATTAGCTCTTAAAAACTCTCCTGGAATTTGTTCGTCCACACGAATGGCTGCACCTTCTATTTCAAGATTGATAATGGAGATGTTACTCTAGAAAATTCCGGTAAAAACCTATGTTAGTATCGAGCATACCCAAAGAAACTATGCACCTTAGTCATGCTCATGGGTGGCTACCAAGAAAGTACAACCTCCTTCTTTTTTGGATCCACTACAACTCCAGCCTCTGAGATTACATGTCCTATAAAGTGGAACTCCCATATCCCGAAATGAAACATCAATGTCGTCCCATAAATTTGGTAATCTTGGAGTGTATCTAGGACTATCCACACGTGTGTAGAATTATCCTCCTCTGATGCCGAGTACCCCAAGATGTCATCACTGAAGACCACCATGAAATGATGAAGGTTAGGATGGAAGATCCTATTTATTAGTCCCATGACCATTGATGAGGCATTGTTCATGTTTAAGGCCATCACCAATAACTTGTAGTGGCTATAACAGCATATGAAGTTTGTCTTTGGTATGTCCTCATCTCATACCCGAAGCTAATGATAGCCTGATCTGATCTTGATCTTTGAAAACCACCTCTCTTACCTTAGATGATCGAAGAGGTCTTCAATCCTCAGAAGTGGATACATGTTCTTATGATTCACCTGGTTCAGGAACTGAAAGTATATGCATAACCTCAAGCTCCCATCAACCTTTTTGATAGAAAACACTAGGGCTACCAATGGTGAAACAATGGGCCTTTTGAAACCCTTCTCCTATATGTCCTCCAACTATACCCTCTATTAATGTAGATCCATGGGAGAAATTTGATATGTCAGTGTAGATATCAGTGTCTTCCTGGTGAATAGGTTGATGCAGAAGTATACCTCTCTACAAAGAGGTAGTCCTATAACATCCTCATGAAATACATCCTCATTCTTTTCCACCACTTCAGGAAATATCAGACTCCTCTAGTCCACCACACCAAGGGTGAGTCTAGGAAACTAGTGAGTGATCTGCTTCACTGTCCTCCAAGAATGTCCATCCTGAGATGAAAAGGTTCCCTTCTCACCGGTGATAAAAAAACATGTCCCATTATCATAGACACACCACACATTACACCTAAAATAGTCGATCTGATCATGGACTGATGATAACCAGTCCATAACCTAGAAGATGTCGTAAGGACTCGATGCTGCTACTTGGAGATCCCAACCAAATCTATCACCTCCTAGATTAATCAAACACTTCTGGAACTATTGTGTCATCATCAAATCCCCACCCCGTAGGAGTCTCCAATAACGAGGATTGATCCAATGACCCCACCACAATCTAAGAGACTTGAATGAGGTCCATGGAAAGGAAAGAGGGATTGTCACCTATTTATATAAGAACTGAAACATAATTAAAGAAGTCACTGATTGTACCTCTAATTATATCTGTAGCATCGAGGTCATAGGCCTCCACTACCTGAAGAGGAGATCATCCCTATCTTCTAGCTCCCTGATCCCATGGTGGACCACCTTAGGGTGGTAGAGTTAGTAACTTGAACTATCATCCACCACCTACTGCTCGACTTTCTCCCATGCCTGGTCCTCCGCCCAGTAGACCTCCTCTTTGTGATATCTACACATCTGACCATGCATCTTTGGGTCATCCTTTGAAAGGTCTTCCCTGTTTGGGCCTCAAGGTAGTCTACCTACTTCCTTCTACAGATGACTCTAACAACTATCCTCTTGTTCTATCTCTCATAGTTGGTGCCTACTCATCTAGGATGATTTTAACTAGTAGATCTTGCACCAGCACTCCAGCCTGTGTTAGGATGCTGATTGAAATCATCGATGCCCTGATCTCCTATCTGAGTCCGTGATCAAAGGACAGATCCATGAATAAAGGGTCTCATAGCATTTTGGTGGAATAGAGGGAGTGGTTGGTAAACATCTCAGTGTATTGGGCCATAGTCAGGCTGCCCTACTATAGGTGCAGTACTTCCTGAAGAGACACTGAATGTTGTGTCACTGGTACGAACTCTTCCATGAAGAGTCTATCAATGTCCAATAAGGTAAGGGTCACCTCCTCATGTTTATGGAGAATCTATCTCAACCATCTTTCTATGATGACCTAAAAAGGATAGCATCTAGGACCATCATATGGTCTATAAGTGTATCTACTAGGAAAAAAACCCACATAACTGCATCTAGCCAGTCCTCAGGTGCCTAAAGATATATCTCCCCTTGAAACTTGGGATACATTTTCCTCTAGAACTCATGAATCATGCTCAGTCAGAATGCATCCTCTACAAGAAAATCTGGTAGAAACATTTTCTCGATGGGCGGTGGTGCCTCAGGTGCACCACCCGAAGGTGCTATATATGGAAATGGTCTCTGCGTCGACGCCTCATCGCTTAGTGGACCATCATCATGATCCATAACTATAATCCTGGATAGATATCTACGTGGAGTCCTCCTAAGATAATTCAAGATAGACTGCTGTTATTTTTGTTATACTTCATGTGATGACAGAAAAGAGATGAAGAGAAAACCCATTCAAAACACATGCAACTAGTCATTCCATGTATCCAGTTGGAAAACAGTATTTTGGGGCATTGGGTATGGATAAGTCAGCCTCCGCAACAAAATTTGACTACCTAACCTAAAATCCAATCTCAAAAAAAAACATAACATTATTGCCCCATCAAAATTACAGACTCTTAGTTCATCTGGTTGAACCAAACGACTTCTGACACTACTTTGTCACAACCCGTCTCCCAAGTCCAATGTTGTGACTACCATAAGTGTGACTTCCATAGGCTAGGGGATGGTGACTATAACTAAATAGGAATATCTCAAAAAGTTAATGCATTTAATTTCAACCTGCAAACACACAAACAACCCATAATGTAGAACGTAAGCTAAAACTAAAACCAACAAGAAGTACAAGTAATATTGAATGTAAAATGGGCCGGAATACAAGACAAACCGATAGGAAAGTACAGCAAAGGAAGTACAATATCTGGAGGTTTTCCATCATGTATTCAACTTGAAGGTTTGGTATAACTAACAATCAAATGTCATTGTAGCACACCACCTCTATCGATCTACCTCCGAGCACCATCTAGCCCTGGATCCCCAAAGTCCCAGTCAAAGATATCTATTTTCTGAACAAGAAACAACATGTGTGGGTGAATCCCGTGTAGGGGTGAGTATAACAATACTCATTAGGGATCCCGAGACCCCTGAAGGTCTCTCGGAAATCCACAAAGGAAACACCAAAAAGAAAGATCTCAACGTAAATAACAAGGAATAAGATTGATCATACCAGGTATAACTTAAGTAAAGAAGTGTAGATGATTAGTCATAAAGCTATATCATCTTATTCTATTGATATTATCTACATTGGATCCACAAAGGGTCACTCTGTTTATGATCCATGAAGTGTTTCTCTACTTCTAATCAATGACGAATTTCTCTGCGGCTGATCCACGATGGGTCACGCAACTGATGATCCACGAAGGGTAACTCTCATTATGATCCATGGAGGGTATCTCTCATACTAATTCAGGAAGTGTATATCTCATTATTATCCACATATGGTCACTTTAATTCTGATCAGTTAAGGGTTACTCTCATGCTAATCCATGAAAAGTCTCTCTTCATTATGCACGTCCCAAGTAGCCACTAGATTCACGCACTTAGCATTCTTGATTCTGTTAGGATATTCTTCTCAAGACATTAATTATACCTCAACTTCCAAGATGTCCCACATAGAGAAAACCAAAATACTGTATCACCGTAAGGGTCGCAATGCAATAGATGACGCATCGAACGGACCCCCAGTCTGTAAGATATGAAATTTTTTGTAAAAAGGCCCCTGTTGGATTTGACTCTGATCCAACCTGTACATACACCAACTTCTTAAAAAACTCACGTAGAGTATCATATATGTACCACCTCATTGCAAGGGTCCTTGTACCATAGATTTCACGTCAATAAGATTCCTGGTCTACTAGTTACAAGCGTTTTAGTGAAATGGGGTTGGTTAAGTCAGAGCCCGGTCCGACCTTGGCCCGACCCAAATGTGTCAGGCCTAACACACATTGATGCAGGTTAGGCCCCTGGTTGGCTCGACCCACCTAGTGGGATTTGGCCCCCTGTAGAAACTTGGCTTGCTGAGGTGGGCCAGCATCTCCACTCCAGACGCGGCTTAGCTGCTTCTCATTCATCACCCGGTTGTGTTAGCTTAAGCTACCTCCCCCTGTGACCAGTCTGCATAGCGAACCAGCTCTAACATGTCTGTTTTGTCCAGAATTTCTGTTTGGTGGCCGATCATTACTCCTTGCACGCGAACAATAGACTACATGCCGCTGGCCCATCCGAGTGGCCTAAATGTGGGCTGACACCCTCCATGCAGCACCAGTTGGCGCCATGCCTCCACACCGCTGCAGGGAAACGACGGGCATGTTTCCTCCCTCTGATGGTGGCCACCGGTGTCAGCATGCTGGTGGATCTTATTCAAGCCACCATATATTCTTCGGTGGTCCATTTATTGAACCGTCTGCACCTACAAAATCATAGGGATGCAATCTTCACTGCGACGACTTCGAAGTTTCCTGACCACTATTTCAAAAACATTTCCACAAAGAATGCGTAAGGAAGAGGGGATCAAGTCTTGTTCATGTCGGTCTGTTCCCTCTACATTATAATCTTGAAATGTGGTAGGTTTAGGATAATATTTAGTCTAAAATAGTTTAATCCTGAATAGAAATCCTAAATGAAAAACCCTCCTATAAGAATGCACAATTCTTGGATAAACCAGTTCATGAAATGACCCATATTCGTCGTTTATAAATTAGAATGAGGAAACGTTAAAAAATCAACCCCCCTACCTTGAAGAAGTTCGACGTTGAAGTAGTCCACCCAAGAAGGTTCAAGAATTTGAAGGTGTTTGTCGCTTCCTGGATCAGTTCTTCATAGAGAAATGACATTGAGAGTGACCCGACGACGTTCGTCATTCGTCTTAGGGGACGAAATTTGTCATAGGTTCATCAGAAAAGTTTCACTATTTAATTCCCAACTCTCAAACGTGTTATTTTAATAAAATTGAAACATGTGTGCATCATTTTTATTATGCTGAGATGTTGCATCGATATGCTATTTCATTTATGAAACAATGTAGTGGTTACATATTCACAAATGAGGCATTAATGATCCTCATTTAATGATCATAGTCATCATATCATCACTGCACCACAACACCAAAAAATACCACTCAATGTTGTTAAAGAAAATAAAACGAATTTTTCTAAGTTATTTTATTATTTTATGAAATGTTTGGAAGTTAACTTTTCTGGTCGACCAACGTCGTTCGATGTTATGGCCTACCTAGGTGAACCTTGGCAATGCAAGTCCAATAGTTCCCTTGGATTTTTGATCTGAGAACCGGTTAAAAAGATAGGAAAACCCACCCACACGTTCAATTAAGTGAACTTATAATACATTCAAATTTATATTAAGAGCACCCCATGACCCAGAATCACATGTCGTATCAACACCTAGTCTCAAAATAATTCCATATAAATAGAAAAATTTACACAAAAAATATGGGACATTATAGGGTTAGACTACAAGTACATTTAGTAGGAAAAGTAAAGTCTCTCATGCACCTATGAAAGAATCATACTAATGCACCCATGAGAAAACTACAGAACCAAAAGAACCTAAACATGTCAACTCTCAAACCCAAACCTCACTAAGGGATGCTCACTAAATAACATAGGCTGAGTATGAAAACATAATAAGAAACATATTAATAAATGGAATCTCACACTACCTTCCCACTTATTTTACATCCTCACACCCTATATTCATACAACATGGTTCTCGTATATCTTTCATATAACATCACATCACACCTCACATAAAGACACATGGACTATCACATCACACCATTCCCAAAGACACCTGAGGAATCACATCTTAATGGCAACCAAAATAGTAGGGTATCATGAAAGTGAAGTGAATAAACCTCATTCCCACCTCCTACCATGAATAACCCCTCTACAACCCATCTCATCACATATCACCACCCCAAAACACAAAAATCCCACCACAACTCACCTTAAGACACCTCAACCATCAGACCACATCATATCTCGATAATTCACTTTTTTATTTTTTCCATCATATCCCGTGTGTGTCAACAACTCCTAGAAGAGAGATCTAGAAAGAGTGGGTTGTCCGCCATCTATCCTCACCAAGGATATATTGGAAAAAACACACCCCAAAAAATATATGTGGGTTTTTACACATGGCGCTCGATGAAGGTGAGGTGAATATAGAAAATCAAAAGGAACATACATGGTACACATACATAACCATATACAATCCCAAACTATTGGTGCACAAAAAAAATCAACACACAACATCACTACCCATCCTTACAAAACCTCCACATTCACTACCACTACAAAATTCACAACAAAACACAATAATCCACAAGCCACATTTCATGTTTCAGAGTCTCTCTCATTTTAAGCAATTTTCTAGATTCATATTACCAACAGATAATATTAATTTGATGAATGGTTTTCATATCCAATTGTTACGCATTCATTCGTTAACCAATTCCATCCCATTAACCAAACCATAAAAATATATTTCTAAACTATATTAGCCCAATATTTGATCAATACCAATGTATAAATAACAACACATAAATTTAAATATAATCCTCGACATATAAAATCCGCACATCACCTAACCACACATCATAACCCCACCGCACGACCCAACCACCACACATCACCACTGTATAACATGGTCACCCAAAAACATCACAACCACACATCACAGTCTAATAACTCAACATCCCACACACACTACAACCACACATCACCACCCCACAACATGAACACATCACAACACATCAACAAAAAATAGATTTAGATATGGAATGTTTATCAATTTCACTCTATTGTTTAAGGGGTATTACAACACAACCCACAAATAGTGGGGCATCAATTTTATTAAATGAATATAACTGTTTAACCAAATTCCATTGTAGGGTAATTAATAAAAATAACCAAACAACATGGATTCAAAAATACATAAAAATCCATCACAAAAAAGGATCCCAAAATCCATGATTTTTAGCATGGCATTGAGATTGTACAATATCTATATCAATAATAATATCAAAGCTGTAAAAAAATGTGATCATATCCCTTTCCACATAAATTTAAAATAAACTAGTTAATTATATTCATTAAGATAGATGTAAAATGTCTCCACATATATAAATAGAATATGTACCCTTCACCCTTCCCACATGATACACAATAATGAGAAACAAAGGAAACACTTCCTCAAATAGAGCATTTATAAATTTATTCACAATTAATGGTGAAGAAGAGATACATAAAACCATAAAAACAAAAATAAATAATGGATCAACCAAAAATGAACCTGAGGTTAACAAAATATATCACAACTCACCCATAAAATGAAAGAAAAATGTTGTAGTGGATTCCAAAGGAGAGGAATGGAACAAAAATAATGGGGAAGAGAGGATAACATACATAGATCAAATAAAGGGAAGATATGATAGAAGGTTTTCCAAAATCACTAGGGTTATTCTATAAATTGAGAGAAAATTTGGAAGAGTTGGGAGAAAATGGGCCCAAATAGGGTTATAAAAACCTGTAATTTACCCCCATTAACATCAAAAACTTAATATTCACCACCAACTTCCATTATTCATATAGATTACAAGCTGTGAATATAGTAAAAGATGTAAAAATTATATATATTTGATTTATATCAATAATTAAGTCACCCCATAATGAATTAATTACACTTTATGAATTCAGTTTACATAATATGAATCTATTTCATAGACTCCTCTACCTCCACAAACAAAAATCTATGAAACCATCCGTCTTCACAAGCCATGAAATGAAAACTCATGGTGTGTCTAAAGATCACATTGTAAACCAACAATTAAAAAACTCCGATATCTCCAACCTCATAGAGCCCCCTTGAACTACCTCTAAACACTCAAAAACCATTGACACTGAAAAAATAATGGGCTTGGAAGGCATGGTATATTCAATACAGGTTTCTTCATCCTTATTGCATTCTGATGTTGAAGTGGTATAAGATCTACATGGATTTTTTAATCATCATAAGACCTAAACCTAGTGGGAAATTTTTTATTTGGGTGACTATAGAATATTTGACTATGTTATCCCATTTCCATCCCAATCAGGTGTTAATAAAGATAGAGGTTCTCCGAAACTTGTATGCCCAAGAGATAAATTGGATTAATGTGGTTACCTTGATCATAGTTTTGACATAGGTACCCATATTAATTCTCACTATTGGAAGGGTCTTAAGGAATCCATTGGAAAAATTATTATGTTGATAAAATTGTATCACCCATAGATAGATGTTCATATAGAGGAATCTATATAGATTTTAGACGATATCCTCTCATCACGTGTGGCAGTCTTCTACGGATTATGGGGGAGGTATATTTGGTTTGCTGATTTTTCATAAAACATAATTTACCAAGACTCACCCAAGATGGCTCATTTTTAGTTGTTTTTTTGGATACCATGTTAGTCATTATCATGTTAGAATATGTTTCATGAGAATTATTTAGTGGGATTGATTCTTATATATGATATTATGAAGAAATTTTTGTTTATCTAGAAGAAGATAATGGTATATTAGAGTCACAAAAGGTATATATCAATCCTTGTCATCACCTATTATATTTTGAATATAGTGATCAGGTTTGTATTCATATATTTGTTCAATTTAGACATCATCTCTTTTGAAAGTAGGGAAAGTTAGTGGAAAATTATGTTGAGTCATTTCATATTATGGATCATCTTAGGAAGGTATCAAATTATATGGACTTTCCACCATAGGTAACCTAAATTAAATATGTTTTCCATGTATCTAAATGGATAAAGTCTGATCCAGACCCATCTCATGTGATAGAGTAGGAATATTTGGAGATGGATCCTAATACTGCCATTATGGAAGAGACAATTCTTATTTGAGAATATTAAAATAAGGTGATATGTGGTAAATATATATCATTTAAATTGTGATTTGTAATTATTTTGGTCATACTTATTAAACATAGGAGTGTGAAGCATAGATGAGGGAGAAATGGCCTCACTAGTTTTCTTTTGAATAGCCTTGAAGAATTTTTGGGGATAAAATGTGATATGGTGGGAAGAATTATGACACCATACATGTAATTATTAAATATTATTTTTAATTTAATTTATTTATTTATTAATTTTTTGGAGTTTCTAGGAATTATAGGTTAATATCCTCGGTTTTTTGGGAAATATACCTTGGTGCACAGTTAACACACGGTTCATAGTAACTATGCAGGTAACCATGTGAGAGGGATGTTTTAAGAAGAATGTAATTTTTCATAGTTTAACCGTGTATTTTATAAATTTTTGGTTCACTCCAGAAACCATGAATCTTAGGTTTTTGGGAGATAGTGTCTCCCACATGGTTAGTGTACAATTTTTCTAACCCTATAACAAACCAATACAGGCGATCCATCTCATTAAAATTTTGTGATTTTAATATTTTTCATTATCAGGATTTACCCCCGAATTCCCTATTTCTCTCCCTGCTCAAACATATTCTATAAATCATTCCTTTTAGAATATTCTACTAGGGGTTTTAGTGGACCTCCCGTGATCATTATTTTTTTATCTTGAGATAATCTTGTTTTCTCTTTTTTATTCGTACTCCACCCATGTTCTTCCTTTATTCCATCCTTTTACATGGATGTGGGAAACACTAGAATAGTATATATATGATCCTATGGTAATGGTTTGAGGAATTTATGATTCTTATAGAGGTTTTAAGAGTGTGAGGACTCTTCCCACCAGATTTAATGTTATTTTCATCAAAGGTGATAAGTTTTAGTTTGGATACGATGTAGGTGTCTCTATTTACGTCTCTCTTTACATATCCTTCATTTGGATTTGTGTATCACATTTCATTAAAATTATACTATTATTGATAGTTTATCCATTCTTGGTTGATTCTAGAAATTTTATGGCTATTAGATGGTTTAAAATGGATTTAATGAATGCAATGACTTTTCTAAGATGGATTAATGATGTTTTACAAATTTAAATGGGTATTAGAAGAGGTTTTTAATTAAGAATTTCATTGTGTTAAATTTTTGAATTTTTATAGAAATGAATGGTTTATAAAAAAATTCATTTTAAAGGGATTATGTGATTGAAAATTATTGGAATATAGGAGACCTTGGGTGTGTGTGCGCGAAAAAATAGATGATTTAATCCATAGACCATGTCATGTACTATCTTGGTAAAGATATACAAGGCAATAAGAGATCCCATAAAAGGAAGACACAGTGAGCTTCCAAAATGACTCTCATGTAGAGTGAGTTTCATCATGAAGTTAATGTTTCCACAAAGATTAAGACTACCCATGGAAGGAGTGTAGGGCCCAAGGAAGACTGGGATAAATTCATAACTATAACCCTTGTTAGACATATCAATCTTTAAAACATTCTTCATAACCAAAGGAAATGAAACATAATAATGACTGAGATAAAATACTTAGTAAGGGTATACAAGAGAGATATCAATGATCATTTAAGTATAAAATGAGTATAAGTGCATGAGATCATGATATTAACATTTAAAAACCATACCAAAAAACTCAAAGATCATAATCCTGAGTCATGGAATAAATCATAGAAAAGAATAAGACTTAAATCACAAATGAATCAAAGGACATGATATATGAGAGAATAAAAATAGAATAAGAACATAGTATAAAATTATTATCATAAATTTCATCATAATACTAATCATGAAAAACTTATTTCAAGGATACCCACTAATATATTCATCACATGTTGGGATTGGGCTAACCACTATTGTAAATTATTCATTATTTAGATAATCTACCTTTTACCATTGTTAGGATTGGAATAACCACCCATGAATCCAATTTTAGTCAAAGGATAACATTTCAGGTATCCTTTGATCTTATAAAATAATAACATTTATTCAATATATTAGAGGGATACAATAGAACCACTCATCACATAATCAAAATGAATTCATCTGGGTGATAAAAGATCCTGAAAATATTTATCATCTCATCAGATATTTACCCATGGAAAAGAAAACAAGTTTCATAAAAATTTCATCATCATAACCATAAAACATCCATATAAATAATAAGGATAGTATCATAAAATAATATCTCTAGTGAATCATAAGTAACATCAAAATATGTAATTATTGATAAAAAATGGATTTAAAATATGACTAGAATATTTCTTAATGGAAATAACATTTATAATTTGAAATTATTTATTTAAAATTTAAAATTTTTCAAAATATCATTGAAATATTTTTTTAGAGAACCAAATAATAATTTAAAATATTATTTAAATAATTAGTGGACATGATAGTGGGAAAATTCATTTGTGTGGTATACTTTAAAATAATGATTCCATTCACACCTTTATAAAATGTACATCATTGGGAAAATGAAAAGAAGATCCCATTTTATTTTTTTACAGAAATTAATACATGGTTTAAAATGAATATAAAAATTTATATGAGAATATTAAAATCATTCTTGAAATAATTTTAAATAAAATATGGATAATAATTTAAAATATTTCTATCTGAATAGAAATATCTTAGTAAGTTTTCCTTAAATGCATTCTTTGAGTCTCTTGAGTACATAAATAGTGTAAAATGAAATAAAAAATCTAATATACAGAAATAACCATATTATAAGAAAATTAATGGGATTTGAGAGAGATATATCATACAATTTCCTTATTATAAATTTAATAATAATCAATCTTGGTAAAAAGTGATATTGTAATATAAGACCCATACCACTTTGGTAACTTTTGAATCACAACCCTCATTAAAAATTAACTAAAAATGAAACGTTAAATACCATTAATATAAATATATTGATGATATAAAATATCAATGGGGTTTTATATACACATAATAAAATAAGATATGTGTAAAACATAGAATATCTCATAAAGAATGCAATTTGAGATGATAAACCCTTACCACCTTAGTTACATTCAAATAAAAAAAATCTGATGAAATAATTTTAATTTTAGATTTAAATACATGGATTAATAAGGATAATGGATATTAAATTTAAATGGAGTAGTATATATACATTATAAGAATATATAGGTGCATAAAATCAAACATGTCTCAACGAAAAAATATTGAGATAATGAACTCTTACCTTATGTCCCTCTTGATTCATAAGAACTCTAGAATATTTTATAAAACAATTATATATTTTAATCCTAAAAAAAATTAAATACTTATAATATCATATATTATCCACTTATTTAATTTCAACACCCTTTTATTAATTATTTCTTTTTAAATCCCTATTTTTGGGTTTTAATTGTTTCACATTTCATTAATGTTTTATTTTAGTAGTTTTGGTCCGTGAGCATCGATCATTGTTCCATCATCTAAATAATATTAATAATTTCATATGTAAAATATTTAAACAATATATAAAGTTTTATAACTATTCATATAAATCATTGGCGAAAAATTAATTACACAACTAGATGAAGATGGTTGTCCATACATACACACAAGTGATATTTTTTCTTTTTGATGGAAGGAATGAAACAAAGATAAATAATTATTAAAATTTACAAAAATATTATAATATTCCTAAATATAAAATATATTCATTAAATATGACCATATTTCTTTCCATGTGAAGACGAAACAAAAAATGAATAACATTGCTTCGTGGAGGTGGCAATCCACACACACACACGAGCGACGTCATAATTTTCCAAAAAGTGGATAGGTAATAATGTAGATAATATATTATAATTAAATAATATTAAATGTGGAATAAATATAATATATAAACATTAAAATTAATATAATAAAAAACCCTAAAAATAGTGATGTAAAATGAATCATATCTATATGTGGAGGTGGTAATCCACACATATACACACACAATACCTTCATTTATAATTTGATTGAATAAAGATAGATAAAGGTTACACAATAAATAAAATAATATATTAGTTTATGGGATATTATTAATTTATTATATTGGAATGGTATGGACAAATTTAATAGAGGTAAAATAATAAGTAAAATGAAAGAGATCAGTTTAAATAATTACATCCTATTTGAGAGTCCTCTATTGGATTTATTCCAAATGACCATAGGGATTGTATTTTTATGTCAAAAAACCTATAGAACTTGGATAATTATTTTGAAAAATGTTTATTAGGGTTATTTAGATTTAAATTGTTCAAGGTGGTGTGGGGAAGAGTGGAGCGGTGGAATCTTTTTATAGTGAAAGAGAAAACACACTCAGAATTAAGAAAAGTATCTAAATATAATTATTATTTTCACGTGAAAGTGGAATGTTTTTGATATATTTGTATTATAGTGTGATTATGAGTAGAAATTATATCATAAGATAAATTTTATACAAGTTTATGTTATTTTTTATACCTTACCTATTAGTTTTCACCCTTGTTAACCCTTTTGAATATGACCACAATATAAATTTTTTTATTCTTTAAGGGTCAAGAAAGTTACTATAACATTAAAATTATCAAATAAGTGATTTTTTTGATATTATATACCAATTCCCATTAAATTTTCTAGGAAATTTTTTTTATAAATTTTAAATCATTTAATAAAATATTATTTATAATAATATACCATTAATGTTTTTTGAGGACTATTCACATAGTTTGTATTTAAATAAATCATGATAGAAATTAAATTAGAATATAAAATTTAAAAAAATCACAAATGTGTTATATTTAAAGAAAAAATTATTTAAAAATAATAAATCATCTAAATTGGTTTAATTTTAATATTTTTTAAAATCATTCAATTGATTTTATTATTACATGAACATGCATTGTGTCGGCATTGCGTAAGTATTCAAATGATTATTCCCTTAGTAAAATTAAAAATATATTAAATTGAAAAAAATAATTCATATTTCAAATATCCATTTATAACAAAAAGTAACTTATTTTTATCTCTATGAAAAATTACTAAGGAAGTTATAGCAAAGAGAATGACATGTTGTATTTATTCATTACCTAAAATAATATTAAGGTCATTGTGAAAGTTAAGTAGAAATAAATTTCCAAAGCATAGAAGATAATATTGTTCATCTAGAAATTAACCTATAAAATGAAATAAAATAATTTTTTCTTGAGATATCTAGTCCTTATCCAATAATTTTAACCAAATTTTACCGATTTTACCCTTACCAATGTGACATATATTTACCATGATTACTATTCAAAATGAATAAAAATTAAAAGGGTAATATTTAAATATTAAAACCAAATAATTAAAAATATTTAATTAATTTTTAAGATTAAAATTATATATGTTTAAGAAATTAATTTTAATATAAATTCTTAAGATGTAGTGGAAAACAATTTTTAGAAAAATGTGTTTCTAAAGCTAAAGTGAGCATATACCGAAAACAAGTATAATGATGATTACAATGTAATTAATTAGATTGTATCTAATTAAATGATAATTTTATTACTCTAATACCAATAAAAAACATATAGGTAATTTTATATTACTTTATTTAATGAAATAAAATGAATGTTTTCTGATGATCGATATTTTTAACTATTCCTAGAAAAATAAATATTTTCAAAAAAAATAACCATTATATAATATTGAAATATTAATCTAAAAAAATTATTTATTCCATCAAATAATATTTCTAATTTTTTTGAATTATTTATAATTTATTATTGAAAAATTAAAGAAAACCAGTTTTGATGAGAATATATTTTGGAACCATAAAATGGCTATTAAAAATTGGATAAATATTAATTATGAATTAATAAATAAATTTATATTATATAAAATATTTATAAATATTTTTCATAAGGTTGCTATTCCTATTCATACCACCAATTTAATAGCTAGTTTATAACAATCACATTTAAATAAAATTATTTTGATAGTATATCACAATTCTTTTAAAAATTGATATTTTTAGTAAAGAAATTTAAAGAAAAGAATATTATTTTTAATGTAAATTTTTTGTGTGTTACATTCTTCCCACTTAAATAAATTAAGTCCTTGAAATTTTTATCTCAGTAATAAATGGTTCAATATATGAATATACCTTTTGTTTGAAACCCACATCATACAAATTAATCATAAAAATTATTTTGAAAAGGGGACATGAGAAATAAAAAGTTTCCCAAAAATAACACATAATAGGGTTCTAAGATAAAGACAAAATTATAAGAAAGTGAAAATATTGAAATAGAAGAGAAATATAGTGGTTAAATAATAATAGATCGTGATATAGAACATGGTCATGGGAAAGTTAATGACCACAAATCCATAAATATGAAAGGGAAAAAGAAGACCGTCAAATCATCAAAAATGAAGTGAAAAGGATTGATTTTTTATTTCAAGATCCTTTTATTTTAGTTTATGGACTATTTTACTATCAATATATAGAACATGATAATATATACTTATTTTAATAATTTTAATTTCATCCCGGGGAAGTACAATTATCATTTTCCATTACTATCTCATCTCTTACTATAATAAAGGAATATTCAGGATGTATTTTTCATTACTAAAGCAATAAAACAATCTTTTAATAGATCAGAAGATACATAAAAAATCGATAAGTCAACCTCTATAGAGTTTCCTTCTCATCCCGAGACCGATCAAGCCTTGTTGATCCACACTAGTGCATTTCTATATGCTTATTATGTTTCTCCTCATCTAAAGCCTTCAGATGCTCAGTCCCCGTATAACATCCCCTCCAGATATGAAAATGGTTCAATGGATTTTGGGGCTATCAGCACCTGTGTCCCTATAACTATGGAAGATCACACTATTCTCCCTTCAAACTCCTTCAATGGTCTTATCCCACCTTCAAGGGTATCAAAACCATAAGATATCCAAATGTGCATTATCATATGTCCATGTTGTTTATCATATACTAAAACTCATCTATTCCCCATTTCCCATAGGTATGTGTACCGGTTCTTGGTCCGAGTTATGTTTATCTGGATCTTCTATCCATGATACGTATGCCACAATTACTAATTCCAAATCCAGGAATCACCTCCCGATATGATATCATTCATAATTTAGATTTTTCATTTCCTTTACACTAGGGTAAAAAATGATTTCATTTACAATGAATTACATAATTATAATGATTCTATTATAGTGGTTCTAGTGGTGATGTAGGTTTTTTCTAATATTAGAGACTTTACCAAAAATATGGGAATGTGAAACTTCATGTTTATAGATTCTCTTAATAAACACATATGGATCTTCTAGAATAGGAATATTATAGATTAAAAGATGTTATTAATGAATCAATTCTTCTCAATCAAGGATTGTTCTGATATTAGTTTTTTCTTCATCTTTATGTATTCCAAGTGTGACACTCATTTAAGAGTGTAGTTTTGGAGTGATCTTGAATCCTTCAATCTGAAGGATAGGTCGTAGCTATTTTGGGATAATTTTAATATTTTTATGGTCAAATCTGAAAATAATGGGGGATGGATGGTTCTCTAGAAGGTTAGGAATAAATTTTCTTCCTTTGTTCTTAGATTTTGATTTCTAGATATGGTTTTTTTGAGGGAAACTATATCTGGGGTAATAAAATAAAGGGAAAAAAGAAAACATAGTGCAAAATTTATTGTTTCTTTAACAATTGTCATGCCATTTTTTTATTTTCTAATTCTAAAATACTCCACCTAGATCAATATCACTCTGATCACCCTTTTTTTACTGGTCAATATAGAGTTCAAATCTATTACGGCCACCAATTTCACCTTCATTGGGAAATAGACATCATATCTAGATTATCATTCAGAGGTGTAGGTATCCTAGAAGAAGACCATGCATGATAATTCATGGGGTTATAATTCACAATAAATTAAGAAGAATGAAGGGGGATCAATTGGCATGGAATAATAAATCTTCTTCTTAGATTCATGATATTGATCGAATCAAATAGGACATTCAAAAAGAAAAGATAATATAGGAATAAGAATGGGATGATGTGAGTTTTTCTTATCTAGAATGCAAGAATAGACAACTATATGACATGCTATTTAAATATGAACAAAAATATCATGAAAAATCCAAATAGTTGTGGATCAAAGTTGGTGATGATAATACTGGGTTCTTTCATGATTTGTGAAAGGATTGGAATATAAGGGTCCAAGAAAACATTTTTATGGAAGATGGAAACAACACTATTGAACACAAGGGGGTGGGAGAATGGATTTAAAACATTTTAAATACTTTATTTTTGGTATTAACCCATCCATAACGGGGTAGGGGCTACCCTACATGCCACTATTTTTTATTTTATTTTTTTCATTAGGTGGTGTCTGATGTCACTAATATATTTTTTAAATAATTCCAAATGAAATGGAGACCACTAAGGTAATTAAATCCCTCAATCACGAGAATTAACCAAGACAAGATGGATTCACAAGGTCTTTCTATGCATCTTCATGGGTCCTCAACAAGAATGATCTGGTAGAATCTATTAGAGATTTTTCATATAAGGTGGACTGTCTAGGGTTTCTTTTACTACAACTTTGATCCCCATTCCAAAGGTCATAGATCCTTATTTAATAAAACACAATAGACCAATTATAATGTGTAAATTTATATAAAAAATCCTCACTAGAAAGATTAAAGAGATACTCTTTCATCACATTCATAAGTGGGTATCTGAAGAACAACATGGCTTTGTCCAAGGAAGGCATGCTTAGGAGAAAAATTTCATCACATTATAAAAGATCAATGATATCAATAGCAATATGATCATTTTTAATTTTGATATCAAGTATAACATGGAAAATTCCTACGAATGATTATAGTGGGGATTCATTATAATGTTCATGTCCTCATGGGTTTCTTAGTTCAAGATGTTGGTCTCTTTTTTATGTGATTTAGTCTCCCGGGGTTCTCAGTTAAATTTATGGGATTAAATTGTGGTTTTTAATATTTTATAAGGCCTTATTAAGGTGTATTCCCTATCTCCTAGTGTTTTTATTATGGCCCAAGATTCTCTCATTAGGTGTATAAACAATTCCATGCATGATGGTTCCATTATCCATTTCCAGTGAAAAAAATTATAATGACATATACTACATCCTCCTCAATGATTACATTATTAATTTATCAAATTATTTTAGTAGATCAATTCATGGTGTCAACAATATCATAAAATAATATTTCATGTTCAGTGGTCAATGGGTTAATTGAGAAAAAAATCAGCGTCTACCTAGCAGGTTTATGCGCTGATTGAAGAGTTAGAAAAATAGATATCCTTAAGAATTTAAATAGGAAAATCCTCCCTATATAATATTTTTGATCCCACATTGTTGATAGAAGGCTTCATATTCATTACATTGAGGGGATGATTGACTGGATCTTGAGTGGCATCACTAATTGAGTGAATCACTCTATATCCTTCGGAGGCCATATCACTATTGTCAATAGTGTTCTTACATATATTCCAATACACGTTATAGAAATACATTAGGCCCTTAAGAACATTATCATGGGAATTGAAAATATTATGAAATATTTTATTTGGTATGCTCATGTGGAGGGTAGGTGTCATTGGGATTCTTGGAGCAGGATGACCAGGCTAGTGGAAGCAGGTGGTATAAATTTTCGTAGTGTTATGGACTCTATGAAATACCTCCCTGAAAAACCTTCCTGGTATATTTTTGAAGGTAGCCCCCTTGGGATAAGATGGTTGTGGAGAAATATAGAGGTTACTTGGCCTATCCAAAAGGGAAAGTGTCATGTTTATTCCAGATGTTGATGAGTCATCGTCCAATGCAAGAGAAACAAGATCGGTTGACATTGGGATTTAGAGAGATAATATTCCGGAGTCATAAATGGGTAGGTATCATCATTGCGTGCTTGGGGTGTCCATACACCTGGTATCTCATTTTATGAGGCTTCTCATTATCCCAACTTCATTAAGGCCATTCTGGATCATAACCATCATGATATTTACAGTATGATTATTCTATCTGAAGATCTTGATAGGTTCTTATTCACTGCAGCCTAATATGGATTATTCTCTTCCAAAGGATTCATGAAAACTTTGAATAGGATCCACATCCATGTAATATGGGGAATTTGTAACGCCCTGACCCCAGTTACCCAGATTTGGTTCATTATTACATAACATTGGAATGATCACAATGGATCAAAATCCTGAAAGACCGATCAATTTAGTAGCCTTGGAAGTAATTGATACAATCATAGGTTTTATATTACATTATTAAATGAAAAAAAACAACAAAATTGTCTTCATTTACCACATTCATCCATTAGAATATCCCTGTAGGTCAATCATAATATACTTTTTCGCATCCTGGGAAAAATAAAACATAGAAAGGGGTGACCTCCGATGCTCACTAAGGATAACAATATAATAGAAACTTTCAAGAATAAGCATAAACATTTAAGGAAATGTATAAGACTAAAAAACAAGACTTTTAATATTAAAATTCATCATAATATGGAAAAGATAAATCAAATAATTCCATTTACGTATTCACATGGATATTCTACTAGTCTAATAATCACATGTAATATCAATAACCAATTTCATAATGTTGGAATGCATAATACTAGACTTCCTAACCACATAGTCAAGGCCTTGGGAAGAGTCTAAAAATAAGATTTTTTTCAAGGCCTTGTGATAAGACACTAGTTTTTCTCATGAGACCTACTGATGCATTGAAGAGCTATAGCCGGCTCCACCCATCACATACTAAGTCCAATAAAATCATAATATGAAAAGGTTTAAACATAACATAAACATTGATATTAAAACTAGCATATGAAATTTCAATACATTATCTATAAACCAATAACAGGGTAAAAATAACACATCCATAGTAAAAAATATCACGAAACCTTCAATAAAATATGGATGGTTTGTATCATAATAAATCAACTTCAAACAAGCTTAAAATCCATTAAAGGATGTTTAAATAGATGAAACCAAAACTTTTTGTAGACAAATATCTATTTCTATTTTGAAATAATTTGAAATTCATATAATTATAAAAGAAAACAATTAAGTTTAAATTTTTCTTATAAGCGTTTATGGGATGCTTTGATGATGTTATAATGGTGGAAAATAGCAGCACTTGCTGTATAAGTTAAAAAAGACATTCTTACCTTAATTTTGTCGAGAACATCAAAAAGTACCTTGTTTGGAAAATGATTGAAATATTCCTGTAAAAACATATGTTTTCAAATAAGTGTATAAATGACTTTAACCCATAGTATATTAAATAGTAAAAATGTTTTGCATTACATTTTTCAGAAACCACGAATGTGGAAAATAAAGAGGTCACAGTAGATACTTACGTATTAACAACCTCTTATAAGTAAATAGACTGTAGAATTAACCCTTACCTTGTACTTTTCCATATTCAAAGGTAAGTTTACCACCTCTATAATTGTTGAAACATTTTTAATAAATTATACAATAATCATATGATATCATATACGATCTGATAATATTTTTTTTGTTAATCATATTTTGGTAGTATCATCGTTTCGAGTGTTAACTAATTCAGTTTCCTCTATATGATAGTTTAAGTAAGCCATGTCCGTTATGGATAGGATGAATTTGATTTATATACAGACTTATGTTATGTTCATAAACATTTTTTAATCAAAAAATAAAATTTATTTTTGAATTATTACGAATGGGAATGAATCTCATCGCGTTAACGGAAACGGTAATCTGTACGTATGCACGAGAGACAATATCATTATATTGAATGTGAAATCAAATGTAATTGGATGGTATATCATATATAAATAATCATTAAAATTTTATATTTATTATTTACATTAGTTATACTAATTATTATACCCATCCAAATAATGATGTGTTTGAATAAAAAACTACACCATGACGTGGAGATGGTAAGCCGTACGTACACACGTATGGTGACATTGTCATTTATGGGAAGGATAGAATAACAAATGTAATTGTACCATATTTATAATATCATTAAATTATTTATAATGTACTGGATTTATTATTTTGTTATGGAAAGAACAATGAAAGATGAAGTGTAAGATGAGAAGAACATGAAATATGGTGATGAAATTATTACCTGTTTTTGGGTGTTTCATTTTTAGTAGACCAAAAGGTCTCATTAGGTTGGATTTATGATCAAATTAAGGAATATAGGTTGAATAGTGGATTGTTTAAATGATTTTTGGTTGGGATTTGGAATAGAAAAATGGCTTTGGTGGTGTGAAATTAAGAGAAGGGGACATACCCTTTTATAAGAGAGGTGAGGGTCACTCTATGAAAAACATGAAATATTATTTTATAATAAAAACATTTTCATGTTCTAATGTATCCAAAATTATTTATTTAGTGTAAAAGGTGGCTATGGGTAGAAAAACTCGGAACCAATAGGATTTAGACAACTTTAGGTCACCATATTAACCTTATCTTTTATATTTAACTCTTAGTTAAATAGTTTTACATTTACCATGTCTCTTTTTATTTTTATATTATATGGCTAATAAACTTATTATAACATGTGAAGAGAATCCCAAGTGGTTCAGTATTAATATCTATAACCATATATATGTCCTCTTTCTGAACCATAGTTTTTTATAAATATTATATAAATTAATAATACAATATTTTTTTTAAAAACTCAATTATGTCAATTAAGACACTATTCAGTATATAAATTTTTTTAAAGCCATAAAAAATTTATCCCTTAGAATAAATTTTATTTAATAAAACAAAATATGTCATATTAACCTAGAAAATTAGTATAATTCATTATAAGTCTTAATTTACATTTATTTGGATATTTATAAAGACAATTTATTTAATATTTAATTTTAATGTAATTACTCTATCATCATTGTGTCATAAATAAATTAAATTATTTAATTTCTATTAATTTTAAATAAAAAACCATTATGTTGGAAATATTTTTATATTTCCAATGAATATTTATAGTCAAATTTATATTGTGAGTAACCCTATATTAAAAATGGTTTAGTTATTAAAATTCGTATTTAACTATTTTAACTCTTCTTTAAATAAAATAATAATAAATGTACTAATCTAATACAAGTGGACCAAAGAGGATAATATTTAATCATAAGGCTGTTTTTTTTTCAAATTACACTTATCCAATATAATTTGAACAAGTGTTATGGTAATTATAATATCATTTTTCTCTTAATTACCCTATTTACTTTTAACCGTTGAAAATAAAAGCCAAAAGTCACAATTCACCAAAAATTATTTTGATCTTATTGAACCAAATTTTAATTACTAATGGAAACTGTGTCTCTCAAATTTTATAAATTCAAATAAGAGAAGTGGTAAAATTATGTTTTATCAAAATTTTCTAATGCTCCAATAATGTGGGTAAAAGAAGGTAAAAATTTCAATAAAATTTTATATATCAATACTTATTATAAAATGAATCTGATAAATTACCTTGAACTAATATAGGTATTATGTATTTATTTTTACATAAAATAAATTAAAATAAAATAACAAATTTCTTAAATTAAAAGTTGGTTTAAAACAACAACACAGTGTTTTTCATTATTCATAAAAAATTGAATGTTTTTTGAAAAATACCAAAAATTCACCCTATGATAATTTAGATATAAAGAATTCAAAAATTAAGACCATTTTGAAAAATAAAATTTATAATATTTCAAAAACAGGTATTACTATTATTTATGGCTTGTTTGATTGGTCATAGTGTGTTAAAACTCTATGTTGCATACAATGCAAGTGACATCAATATTCAAAGGGAAACGTACCGTGGAAGCTTGGGGTGTTACATTCTACCCTCCTTAAAATAATTTCATCCTATAAATTTTTAGAATATTTCTGCCTAAAAAGATTCATGTGGTTATTCAACATAAGTTCTTTTGGTCCCCACATTGCATCTTCCATCTTATGGTTTCTCCATAGAACTTTTACCAGAGGAGTTGTCCAGTTTCTCAGCACTTTTTCTCTGATATCAAAAGTCATGATAGGCTCTTCACAATAAGACAAATCCAGTTCCAGTTCAATATCCTCATAGGTGAGTACATGTTTTGGGTCAGGTATTTATTGTCTCCACAGTGATACATGGAACACATCATGAACTTTAGAGATACTTCAAGGAATTTCAAAATGATAAGCCATTAATCCAACCCATTCTAGAATTTCGAAACGTCCGATGTACATGACACTCAATTTACCCATTTTACCGAATCGTATAACACCCTTCCATGGAGATACCTTCATCAAAACATGATCTCCTACTTGAAATTCCATTCCTTTGATTATTGTCATTTCTCCTTTGCCTTCTTCGAGATGCTTTGATGTGGGTTTGGACAATCTTCACCTTTTTCATTATTTACTCAAAATGTTTCGGGACTACGAGTTTACTTTCACTAGCATCATCCCAACAAGTTGGTGTGTGACATCTCTTTCCATATAACACATAATATGGTTCCATATGAATACTTTAATAGAAGATATTGTTATACGAAAAATTCTATCAGAGGTAAATATAGATCCCACATACCTTGAAAGTCATGTGATAAAGAACTCAACATGTCTTCTAAGGTTTGAGTTGACCTTTCTGATTGTCCATCAGTTTGAGGGTGGTAGGAAGTGCTCAAACAAAGTTCAGTATCCAAGGCCTTCTAAAGAAATTTCTAAAATATTGATGTAAAACATGGATCATGATTAGAAAAAATCCACAGGGTTATACCATAGAGTCTCACAACTTCATTTATATATAGTATTTCTAGACATTTAAGTAGTAAATCTTCTCTTGTTGTAAGAAAATGTGCTGACTTGGTAAGATGATCAATAATGACCCATATTGCATCATTCCTTCTCAGAGTCTTTGGTAGCCCCATGGCAAAGTCCATCGTAATATTATCCCATTTCCACTCATGTATGGGAAGAGGTTCCATGACTGATCTGGGTTGTTTCCTTCCAGCTTTCACTTGTTGACAAACCATACATCTTGACACAAAAGCAGAAATCTGCCCCTTAATGTTGTCCCACCCAAAATGATCCATCAAATATCTATACATATAGGTTCTCCTAGGGTGTATAGAGAAATTGGAGCTCTAATAATCATCCAAATATTCCCTTCTTTGATCAGGTATATCGGGTACACAAATCCTCTTACAAAATTTCAAAATTCCATCTTTATATACGAAGTCACTCAATATCCCATCATTTACAGCTTTAATCTTCTTTTGAAACTACTTATAATTATTATGAAATTTTTTTATCCTTTCTAGTAAATATAGTTTGGAAACTATTTGAAAAAGTATGTATGTTTCATCTTCCATGGTTATTCTTATATCCATCTTTCTATATCCATGAAAATATGATCCCTTTCAACTCTTATCTTGTTCAAAACTCCATGATATTTTCTACTCAAATCATCATCTACCATATTTGCCTTCCCTGAGGGGTATTGTATTGTGCAATCATAATCCTTGAGTAGTTCAAGCCATATCCTTTGCCTCATGTTTAGTTCTTTTTGTGAGAAAATATACTTCAAACTCTTGTGATCAGAATAAATCGCACATGTTTTACCAAAGAGATAGTGTCTCCATATCTTTAGAGATAATATTATAGCTGATTACTCATGATCATGAGTGGGATAGTTTTTTTCCGAAATTTTTATCTGTCGTGATTCCATGTAATTAACTCTATCATTTTAGATAAGAACCCAACCGAGTAATTTATTTGAAGCATTACTATAAATAACAAACCAATTGTTCTCTGATGATAGAGTTAAGATATGAGCATTGAATAATATTCTCTTCAGTTCATCAAATAATTCCTCTCAATTTTTTTATAACCAAATTTAACCCATTTACATGTGATCTTGGTTAATCGTTTAGCCAAATAGGAAATATTGTGGACAAAGTGTCTGTAATAACCCACTAAACCAATAAAAATATGTACCTCAGTTATACTCTTCGTTTCTAACTATTATTGTATTTCCATGGCCTTTCAAGGATCAATAGATATTCCATCCTTATAGAAAGTATGGAGAAGAAAAAAAATCACTTGAAGCCAGAATTCACACTTGCGAAATGTCCATTATAATTCATTGCTTCTGAGGGTTTTCAGAATAGTGATCAAGTGATTTTCGTGATATTATTATTCTTTTGAGTATACCAAGATATCATAAATAAGTACCACTAAAAATTCATCAAGATATTTCTTGAAAACTATATTCATTAAATCCATGAAGACATAGGGTACATTATTCAATCAAAAAGGCATTATTGTAATCTTTTAATGCATGTACCTTGTTCGAAATTCTATTTTCGGAATGTATTTCTTCTTCACACACAACTGATGATATCCAGATCAAAGTTCAATATTTGAAAGATATTAAGTTCCATGAAGTTGGTCATATAAATTATCAATGAGAGGTAGGGGATACTTGTTATTTATTATTATAGAATTGATATCTCTGTAGTCAATGCACAACCTCATAGATCCGTATTTCTTTCTAAACAAAAGGATATGGTCTCACTATAGAGAAACACTAGGGAGAATAAAACCCTTATTACTCAATTCATCTAGTTGTTTGTTTAGTTACAATAATTCCACAATGACCATTCTATAAGGGGTCTTCTATATGGTCCTTGAACAAGGAATTAGATCAATGGAAAACTCAATTTATCGTTTTGGAGGATGTACTGTTAAATCATTTGTAAACCCATCAACATATTCCTGCACAATAGGTATGTCCTCTATTAGAAAATTATTTTCCTCACCCATAATTATTTTATTCTCTTCCTCCCCAATAATAGAATTTAGTAGAGCTAATGGGGGAGGATCTAGATAATAATCAAGTGTTGACATTTCATCTCTAATGATACGGTACTCATTATCATCATCAAAAATTGTAACCTCATTATTCTTACAATAAATTTTTGCATCATGGTTTGAAATCTGATCCATTCTAAGGATTATATCAAATTCATTCATGGGAATGACGATGAGATCTATAGGTAAAGAACATTTATATTCCCTAATGGGAACTGATTCACAAAACATTGTTCCGATGATACTTCCCTTAGTAGTTTTGACTGAAAACTCCATTGTTAAGTCAAATTGAGAATATCTAGTTTTCATAGAAAACTGGAAAGATATGAAACCATGGGATGATCCATAATCAAATAAAGCATTGGAAAAACTGGAAGAAACCATTAGATTACCTGCCACCACACCTTTCGGAGCATCAACCTCTGTTGTAGTGATCGCATAAGCTTGAAATTGAACCCTTGGACTTTTTTGAGGTAAGTTCCCTTGGAGATTAGGAAATTAATTTTCATAATGTCCCTTTTCTCTAAAATTGTAACATTCAGCATTGAATGCCTCTTTATTTCCCTTGAAATCAAAAGATTTTTGGCCTTTTTCACCACAATTGTAACAAAATCTCATTCTCTTTAGGAAAGTACTGAGGTGTTTCTTCCCACATTTACTACAGAATTGATATTATACTTTTCCCTTCTTCCCTTTATTTCCATTTTCAGAGTGATCAGTTGATCTCATATTCTCTTTCTTTTATTTGAAGTTATAAGACTTAGAGAATTCCTTTCTGTCTTGATAGTGCATGAGAAAATATCTTCATAAGGTGAGAAGGATTGTGAGAATAATTCTTAATGGATAAATGTTTTTACCCATAAAATAATAGATCAATATTACTCCTTGGGTTAAATATATAATATGATGCATGCCTTTATAACCTTATAAATATAGCCTCATACTTTGTGACATTCTCATCCTCTATTTACCTCAGATTCATAAATTTTATTTCCATATATGCTCGATGGTCATGAAGAAATTATTATTCCAAAGAAATATATTTAAACTCCATCCATTACATGTTTGATACTTCTTCATCTTCCGTTGTGTTTTGGATTAATGACAACAATTGATCTGCATCCGTCGTGAGGATATAAAATTCCATGAAAAAATTTTCTCTTTTACTACTCCCAAAGTATAAAATATTTTTTCTATAGAACTTATCCATTACTCAAACACTAATGGATTTTTACTCCCATTGATTGTTGGTAGTTTTTGCCTCATGAAGCAGTCTAA
Organism: Viscum album; assembly: GCA_963277665.1. NCBI lineage: Eukaryota > Viridiplantae > Streptophyta > Magnoliopsida > Santalales > Viscaceae > Viscum > Viscum album. The sequence goes on along the minus strand of OY728131.1, from coordinate 1,457,111,377 downwards.
AGTTGAACCTTTGCGTTGTGGATGAGGGTGCTCCATACAGTTAAGGTTAATATTAATAACCTGAGTGAGTTGTCCCCGTATGGTGATAAGTTGATCAAAACTGGTTTCATCATCAGATCCACTATAATTATCTTGAGTAGAAGGGAAATAACTACATGGATTATGTGCGTTGTTATAGTATCCATTCCTTTCACTAGGAACTGTTTTTAAAAATTGGCATACACTAGATTAGTTTATGAATTTCAATACTTAATTCCAAACAAAAACCTAACATAAATTGAAAAATTTATGGATATAATCAATAATCATACAAAATGTTTTCTTTTAGGAGGTATATATTCATAAATTCAATATAATGGTTTGTAAAGAAAATGTTAATTATTCTAAGCATATCCCCCGAATGTGTCATAACGAAGAGTGCAGAAAGGACCATTGTTGTGTACCAGGATACCCCAGGTCAAGACCAAAAATCCTTGTCAGAGTTTTCACACCTAGGTATATCTATTCCAGAGCCACCTCTACCTGATCCTATCCCAATGAGATTTATTTCTTAGAAAATACACAAAATCTCTACATTAACAAAATTCAAGGAAGTTCTTCTATACCAATCCTAAAAGTCTATCTTATGGTATTGTGCTCTAAAATGAGTTTATCTAAATGTAGTTTCCCCAAATTGTACTAAAATTCCTATGATACCAACTATAATTCCCCGACCCTAGTTACCTAGAGTCAGTGCGTTATTATATAACATTGGCATGATCACAAGGGAACAAACCTAGAAAAACCGATCAGTTTAAAATCCTTGGAAGAACTAGATACATTCATAAGATTTACATTACATTAAAAAATCAAAAACAACAACAAAATTGTCTTCATTGACCACATTCATCCCTTAGACTATCCCTAGATGTCAGTTCTAATATACTTCTTCGCATCCTGGGAAAAATAAAACATAGAAAGGGGTGAGCTCAGATGCTCAGTAAGGATAAAAATATAGCAGAAACATTAAAGAATAATCATAAACATTTAATTTAATGTATAAGACTAAAACACAAGCCTTTTAAACTTAATATTAATCATAATACGGAAAATATAATAAAATAATTCCATTTACTTATTCACATGGATATTATACTAGTTGAATAATAAAATGTAATACTAACATCCAATTTCATAATGTTGGAATGCATAATGCCAGACATCACAACAACATAGTCAAGGCCTTGTTCTAATACTAAAAATATGCTTTTTTCAAGGCCTTGTTCCAAGACACTAGTTTCTCTCATGATACCTACCGATGCATCTAGGAGCTAGAGAGGGCTCCACCTGTCAGTTACTTAGTCCAATGTATTCCTCATATGAAAAGGTTTAAACATAACATAAACATTCCTATTTAAACCATAAAAAATAACAACACTTTATACATAAACCATGAATGGTGTAAAAATAGAATATCCATAGTCAAACATATCACAAAACATTCAATAAAATTTCTAATATTTGTATCATAATAAATCAACATCAAACAATCTTAAGATCCATCATAGGAAGTTGACTTAGATGAAATCAAAACTTTTGCTATAGAAATATATCTTTCTATTTTGAAATAATTTAAATGTCATATAATTATAAAAGAAACCATTTATATTGAAAATATTTTTATAATCTTGTATGGGAAGCATCGACGATGTTATAATAGTAGGAAATAGCCACACCCAACGTATAATTTAAAAAAGACATTCTTACCGTATTTTTTTCAAGAAGTTCGTAATGTACCTTGTTGGGAAAACGACAGAAATATTCCTTTCAAAACAAATGTGGTCAAATAAGGGTATAAATGTCTTTAAACCATAGTCTAGTTATTAGTAAAAATGTTTTGAATTACATTTTTAAGAAAATACGAATGTGGATGATAAAGAGGTCCCAATAGATACTTACATTTTAACAACCTCATATAAGTAAAGAGATTGTCGAATTAACCCTTACCTTGTAATTTTCCTTAGTTTATGGTATATTGAACTCCTGTATAATAGTTAAAACATTGTTATTAAATTATAAAAGTATCATATGATATCACATATGATCTTATAATATTTCATTGTTAATAATATTTTAGTAGTATCATTGTTTTGGGTGTTAAATGATTCATTTTATTCTATATGATTGATTAAGTAAGCCATATTTTTTATGGATAGGATGTATTTGATTTATATACAGAATGGTATTATGTTCTTAAAAATTATATTAATCATAAAATGAAAATTATTATTTAATTATTACAATGGGGAATGAATCTCATCGTGTTCATGGAGATGGTAATCCGTACTGGAGTTATTATTTTGGTATAGAAACAAACAAGGAAAGAGGATGTGGAAGAAGAAAAGAACATGAAAGAGGGTGGTGAAATTATTAACTCTTCTTCGAGTGTTTCTTTTTAAGTTTATCCAAAGGGCTAATTAGGTTGGATTTATGATCAACATAAGACCTATAGGTTTAATGGGGGATAATTAAAAGGATATTTGGGTAGGGTTTGGCAGAGAAAAATGGATTTTTAGGTGTTAAATTAAGATAAAGGGATGTACCATTTTTAAGAGAGACGAGGGTCACTTTAGGAAAATCTTGAAATATTATTATATAGCAAAATAATTTTCGGATTCTAATGGATCCAAAATGATTTATTTCGAATATGAGGTTGTTATGGGTATAAACAATCTCAACAAATAGGTTTTATATAGGTTTAGGTCACAATATTAACCTTATCTTTTAGATTTAACTTTTAGTTAAATAGTTTGACATTTACCATGTCTCTTTGTATTTTTATATTATATTGTTAATAAATATACAATATCAATCCAAGAAAACCCCATGTTGTTCACTGTTAATATATAAACCCCTATCTAAGTCGTTTGGACAAACCATATATTTTTAAAAAATTTATATCAATTAATAATAGAATAATTTTTTAAAAACTCAATTATGTCAATTTAGACACTATTTTAGTATTTGTTTTTTTTTGAAATATGCAAATACGTTATCACTTCGAATAAATTTTCTTTAATCAACCCTAACATGTCATATTAACCTATTAAATTATCTTAATTCATCATAATTCTCAATGTTATTTTATTTTGATATTTATAATATCAATTATTTTAATATTTCAATATTAAGGTAAATACTGCATCATCATTGTGTCATAAATAAATTAAATTAATTAATGTCTAAAAATTATAAATAAAATACCATTATGTAGGAAATTTATTTATCTTTCTAATTAATATTTATAGTAGAGTTTATATTGTTTGTAACCCTATATTAGAAATGGTTTAGTTATTAAGCTTTGAATTTAACTCTTTTAACTCTTCTTTAAATCAAATAATAATAAATGTCCTATTCTAATACAAGTCAACCAAAGTGGAACATATTTTATTCATAAGGCTATTTTTGGTCTAATTACACTTTTCAAATAGAATTAGGACATGTGTTTTGGTAATTATAATATAATTTTTACCCTTAATTACCATATTTACTTTTAACCGTGGTAAATAAAAGTCAAAAGGTACTTTTCCCTAAAAATTATTTTTATCTTATTGAACCACATTTTACTTACCGATGTCAACTATGTATTTTTTATTTTTTAAATTCAACTCACATAAGCGGTAAAATTATGTTTTATGAAAATTAGCAAATTCTCCTAGAAGGTGGGTAAAAGACGGAAAAAAGTTCAATAAAATTTTATATATTTAAACATATTTTAAAATGAATACAATGAATTAAATTGAAAATATATAGGAATTATGTATTTATTTTGACCTAAAATAAATTAAAATAAAATAAATAATTTCTTAATTATAAATTTGGTTTTAAACAATAACATAGTGTTTTTCATTATTCATCCAAAATTTTATGTTTTCATAAAAATACCAAAAATTCACCCTAAGCTAATTTTGATATTCAAAACTCAAAAAATGAAGTCCATTTTGAAAAATAAAATTTATAAAATTTTAAAAAGTGGGTATTACTATTCATAATGGCAAGTTTGATTAGTCATGGTGTGTTAAAACTCCATGTTTCATAAAACGCAAGCTACAACATTATTCAATGGGAAACATACCATGGAAGGTTGGGGTGTTATAGAAGTAACATATGGTGTAAAGATATCCATTTTAAATTGATTTTTTTCCTAGTGAATCTAGAATCCGAATCTTTCTACGGATGATAAAATCTTGAATAAAGGGGTTATCTTGGTGTTGAAGTGTATCACTTACTGCATCCCCAAGAAGGAGACTCTGGACCACCTCTTCTTTGTTAGAAAATGGGCATTGACTGTCTTGAGATACATGGGAATTCCCTAGGATGGGGATTAGGTGAAAAATAGTGCCATTTTTATTCTTTCATGGATCAATGGTGTGGATTGTAACTCACTCGAGTCTAAAGAGAGGGACACTCTTCTATCTATAGGATGTTGGTGCTTATGGATGGCTAGGAACTGAGAACATAACAATAATCTCATCAACTCCTTGGTGGCCAAGAAAACTATTGATCATTGTATTTTAGTCTACATGGGTAATATATTAATGAATTGGGAGAATTATTCTACATTGGGGAGGGTGGTGCCCTATGTGGGACACTCTCAGCCTGACCAGAGGGTTCCTTATCATGATCGTTGGGTTTGGTGGAGGCCTCATAATAGCGGGTTCAATCTTAACATAGATTGATCCATTCATGTCGATCTCATGCATGAAGGTGGTGTTATTTTTTACTCCAATGGCTCTGTGATTATTGCATTCAGTTATTTATATGGTCAGAGTGACTCAATTCTTACCAAATCCAAATCTCTTGTGGATGGACTTGAGGTTTGTAGCTAGCTAGATATACCACTGACAACCATGGAATCAGATTGAACAATTTTTATTAGTTTTGTATATAGAAATATTATCACTCCACAGACAATAGAGTATATCATTTATTACGTTAAGCGAGTCATCAAAAAATATTTCCTGACACATACAAGGCATGAAGGAAACAAATTCACCGAATTTTTTCCTTCAAAGTATAATCATGGTAACCATAGAATTGTATTTTCTAGTATGGTTTCCCTCTATCCTGAGATTTCATATTTGTTCTGTACTAATGATCTTGGTTTGTTCAATTTTTGACCTCATGAACCTCTTCTCTAAGGAGTTATTTCAATAAAATTTCATTTACTTCATGGAAGGATCCCCAAACAAGATAAAATAACTCATAATGTCATATACTAATCATGTGAATACCTTGATCAAATATTCTTCTAAATTATCTTAATAATTTTCCAAAATAACATGAATCAGCATAAAATATCAATTAAAACATAAGTGATTCCAAAAATTAACACTATCAATATTCCAAAATATAAATAATGAGATTACAAAAATATTTCGTAAATCTAAAAATAAATAAATAAAATTCATCATAGATAACATAAATCACTTAGTTATCAAAGCACTAATCAATTTCAAGGTCACCAATACTATCACATTTCACTTATCAATAAAAATATATTTTTTATCCAAAAATAACTTTTATTATCTCAAAATAAAAAGAATAATATGTGACAAAACAATTAATATTAAATTAATTTCATGTCTTATTAATATTCAATAATAATATTTAATATGGTTATATTCATCATAAGAATAATAAGTAATTTTTCAATAAATTTCTTTTTTATAGATTTTTATTTAAAATATGAATTGATAAATATTGTAATTTTAATTTTACTAAATGAAATTAATTTTTCAAATCAGTATATCGAAATTATATTGGGGGTGCATTTTTTTGTTTTTATGAAAATATTGATTTTTTAGTGAATATGGAAAATATAAATTTTTGTAAAACTATAAATTACATAATTAAATTATTCAATTTAAAAGTTAAATTTGATCTTAATGCAGAATAAGTATTATTTAATTATAAGTAATAAAATTAATCCAATAAGAATCATTATTATTTATATTATGGTATAAGTTCATTTTTGTGCTTAAAAAGTCATTTGTTCTAAGAACTTATTATTATTGCATTTTACGCATTCATATTAAAATTGGTTATGAAACATATAAAATTTTAATATATAAAAATTTATTCTCTATTTGGAATCATTAGGTTAAAATTCTGTAAATATTTCCATTTTAATTTTCGTCAGTATGAATAGTAACCGTAATAAATATTTGCTACATCGGTCAAGGAATGTTGAGTTATCATGGTTAAAATCAATGTGATAAGGCCTAAATATATTGATAAAACATTTATTTATTTTATTTTATAAGTGTGTTTAAACCATGAACATAATAGTTTATATAATGTTAAAATTTCATTCAACATTCATTTGATAATGACATAAATATATTTTTAAAAAAGAGTAGAAACAAAATGATACTCTATTGATTTTAACATCATTGACATCTTGTAATAAGGATAAAAATGGTTATGATTTTTTAAAATCGTTATTTGAAATAAAAATTAATTATTTTATCATGAAAATTTAATTTTAATTCTTATCAATGAAATTATTACATAAAATGCATACACAACACCTACACAGTGCCTGTGCAAGTAATAGAAAATTAACAAAATGATTTTAAAAACTATAAAAGTAGTATTTTTTGGTTGAGTTATAGTGACCCATGAATTTTTTATATATATTTCACATATTAGGGTTGTGTTAAAATTTTATATTATAATTATATATCTATATTGATTTCATTAATGCCAAACTATTTTAATAGTCTTGAAAAAGGCTATAATGGTAAATATGTAAAATAATATATTTTAATGATTTAAAATTAATATAAATCTTATCATAGATGAATTTAATGAGATATGGTCAAAAATATCACCCATGTTACACTTATGGGTCATATTTCAATTTATATTAACATTCTTGACCCATGAGGAGTAAAAAACATTGATATCATGGTAATCATAAGATGGGTTAATGGGGGGGGGGGTTAAAAATAAGATATAATAATGAAAAGATCACCTAAACTTTTCCAAATTTTATTTTATGAGAGGATATAAACCCATAGTAATATTATATAAAAAATGTATCAAATATTTTAAACATGTATATGAACATTAATTAAGTTAATTTAATACATTATGTAATCCCAAGAGTGCCACTGCCCTCACTTATAAAATTGAACCTCCTCTCTAATCTTCGTCACAAATTTGCAGCACTATATTTTATAAAATACCAACCCAAATATATGTTAATCATAATTTCACAAATATTATAGGTCCAAGTCTCACCAAAAGGAAAACCAAAAAATATTAATATGTAAACCAAAGAGTTCATCTGCGGTGAAGGTATATGTTCTGACCGACTTATTTAAAGTTTATTAATTCATACACCTTCTTAATATATTATTTATCCATATTGATATAATAAATCCAATATATTAAATTTAATAAAATGTTATTATGATTATGTTATGACTGTTTTTATCTCTTTTACATCCTATGGGAAATGAAAATATTTCCCATTCATACATGTAAATTACCACCTTCACAAAAGTGATGTGTTTCATTTTTAATCTCCAACTAACAAGAAAAATTATAATTATGGATTTAATGTTTATATATAATATTCCGGACATTATTATCATTATTTAAATATTTTATTCCATATTTTTTTCTTAACCTTCAATATGTTGAAAAAAACAGTAATGTCGTGCGTGCATATGTGTGGTTACCACCTCCATGACGGGTTGTGTTCTATTTCTTAGGTATGAATTTCATGGATTATTATAAAATTATTTTAATGTATTAAAAATAAAAAATATTTAATTAATTTCATTCTATATATGATTAAATAATGATTTCTTTTACCATTATCATCCCAACAAATATGTTTTTATATTATGAGCTTAAAAATCCCCAAAATGTTCAATGTAAACATAACTTATTAAGTAACTAAATAAATTTGGTAATTTATAAAATAAATTGGACAATGATAATTTATTGCAATTGAAAATGTTTCTAATTAAATTAAATAGCTAATACAGTTTTATTATTCATGTGTTAAACCATGTATGACACTAGATGATATTTAAGGTATTTTATTTCTCATCTTAATTCCCTTTCATTGCGACTTAATCTATTTAAATTACATGTTTTATTTTTTGTAGTGTATTGAATAAATTGTTGATGTCTTAAATCATTCCTTTATAAAATTAATTTATTTAAAAATCCATTTAATTTTATTTCCAACAATGTTTCAATGGTTAAAAATTTATCAATTCGTAAGGGACTTTCATATAAAAATCCCCTTTTCAAGTTTACTTTTCATCGATTTTTATTCCATGTACATGTTATGTTTAATGTTTCCAAAATATTATTAGGTATGCTTAAAAGGTTTAATAAGGCCATTTTCTACCATATTTTTATTTCCATACAATTTTTTAATAAATAATATTTTTAGTGTTTTCCTTATGAGACACTTTTGAATCCTTTTACAAAAGCATAAAAGAATGTTTTTCTTTAACTTATATGACATGAATGAAATTTATAATCACTATTGTGAATTATTGAGTCTAGATCACTCATAAGTAACTAGATCCATTTTTTCACATGACTTCAATCACACTTCGTCGTATTCCAATGGCTTTGTAATGGAATTGAGGGTCTAAGGTGGTATAGTGGGGAGACAATACCCTCATAATAGTGTTGAACACAGTGGTGAAATAATAGATACACAGGGGAAATAGATAATAAAGAAGTTGAAATGAATCATTGATATCAATATAAATAGATATATCTATAACTAGTTCCATATAAAGAATAATTATCTTACGATGCTATATAAAAATGGGGGATATAAGGGAAATAGGGTTGCAAGCACAAAACATTTACAATATATAAAAAAGAAAAAAAGAAAAAAAATATTTCTCTAATAGAATCAAAAGAAAAATCTAATTACTTTAGTCCCATATATAATCCTCATGCAAAAAATTAGGTGTTCATGGATGGGTGCTTTCCTTTATCCTTTCTTGTGTCCATAAAGTCTGTTCAGGTACCAATTGGATGCCCGAATAGGGTGTGAGTAAAACATAGTAGGATATCACTAATGTTTTAAAGAAGTATCTATTATTTGAATATAAAATGACCAATGTGAAGGAATACTAATTTATGAAAATAAATAAATAAACCACATCAGTTTGGCTACCTCATAGGATACCCATATAATAATACCTACTTCATCCTAATCTAAAATGTCTCTGATCACATTACATTTTATCCATATTTATAAGTTCATTACCTGACTCATATATCTATGGAATCAATATATAGTGATGATCATATGAGGTTCCATAATTACCAGGGAATTTTAGTTTTATAAGTTGGGTGATATATATAGGGGTGTATCCTTGGTATTTTTTCATAAGGTAAAAAATTCTACCTGAGCTGATGAACATATACTAAGTAGCCTCCATGAGAGATTTTAAAGGAGCCCATGTAATAATATAAGGTGGTTAGTTACATCAAGTTGAATCTAAGAAGAATCAACCAAGTATTTAAATTTAATTTATGGAAATATAAGTAAACCCTCAGTTCCAAGGTCTGAAATTCATAATATTATATAAAGAACAAATGAAAGTGTGTTCTTTCACATGATATATGAATCTATGAATTAGTTGGAATCCCAAGAGTATATCTAAGGAAAAATACATTTGGAGTCAAAGTATCACTCAGGTCATTCCACACCTTTAAGATAATTTAATTTTTGTGACCATAGTCATTAATTATATAATAATTAATCATGTTTCCATAATAAAAAAGATAGCCACAAGAGCACATTATAATTTAACAAGGGTTAGGTTACATGGTCATTTCATTCACCATTCATTTAATTCCTCTTACACATTTCAAATAATATAAAATTAAACCCACTAAAGAGGTGGTTTGGATTTATAAACATGTATAAAGGAGTTAATGGTATATAATTAAACACATCCTAAGGGGTGGTAGTAGTTGAGGTAGAAGAAATCTAAAAATTATCTGGGGTATATGGGAGTATATTTTCAAGGTATAGACATTTAATTAATGAAATTTCACATTTTAGAGTTGGCACACTGAATGTCTGGAACACAACACAACAACATATGATATATACATTAAGAGTCTTGGGGAAAAGGGTTAGACTATAGGGAGATATAGAACCATGAGAGGGAAGGGGTGAATCATGATTTTAAATTTTTCTTTTAAAGATACATATATTGTTCCCACGTTGTTAGGAACTTATAAAACCTACCAGATTGAATTGTGAAGTTATTTAACATTCACATAACAATATTAAAAATATATATTTTTACTTGGTTCACCACTAATGTCTAGTAAAAGGATCATATTTTTAAAGTGTGATGATCATACCTAAATACACTAACATTCACAAGTTATTTTTGATTAATGAAGACAATAAATAGTCACCCTATTCCCAAAAAACTACCTTAACAAGAATTTTAGGGATAACACATTACCTCTCTCATAAAATTTCTATTGAATCCCCCTAGATCACTGCCCAGGGAGAAGTCTTATTCAATTTAACCACATGAAGGATACCATAGTATATTGTTTATTTATGTATTTTTTCCCCAATTAGAATGAAACATTTCTTACACTATAGCCCTGAGTTGATGCACTTGAAATCACTCTTCACTTAATCTAGATGTTCAACACTACTGCTCAAGAATCTCCAAGCCTTCATAAAACCCCCTTTATGTTTGAAATAAATCCCGACATTAAAAAACACACACACATTTTTGAAGCTCCAAAACGTCTAGAAGTTCATAGGCTTTGTGAAGATAACATCCTTTTTAATGATCACAACCATTATAGAATAGTAAGCCTTTTCCAAACTCCTAGTCTTAAAAAACATCATTTTTTGAAAAACCATAGAATCATTCAAGACTAAACTACTTTTTTCACGTCACTGAAGATCAAAAAGAGTTCATGATTTGAGAATCTCCCAACATCCATTAATTAAGAACAATTCATCATTATCTCTAATTCTATTCATTTCAAATGAAGTGTGAGTTGCTGCCTATTTATAGGGTCATACATTCACAAAGCTCCAAGATATCATCAAAAATTTTGTGAACCTCCAAATTAATATTCATTAATTTACTCATACACAAGGAAATCCATTGAAATTTTACCCACTAATGAATAATATGTTAATTTTGAAGATTTACCATCTTTCCATCATGAATTTGTAAATGTTACCATTATCATGAAGAACATTGTCTTTCTATCATACATTCATGATGCCCATTCACAATTCTAATTCACAATACTCATTCACAATTCTCCACAACATCCTAAAGTAAAACCTTTAATAAACCCAATCTTTCAAAAAATTATGCCTTTACTATATTCTAGAAGATTCAGTCCTAGAAAAAAACCATTCACAAAGCTTGTTCACAATGTTGTATACCTTCAAGAATCTTACTCTTTCCTTCTCATTTGGAGTTCCAAAAATTTCATTAACATTGGGAAATGATATAAACATAAAAAAAATCCATATTAATTATATTTTCAATTTACTTTCAAACTACCTAACCAAACCTTTTGTGAATTGATAAAAAAACAAAATAAACTCCATTTTCCATCTATGAAAATATTTGTATTAAAAAATAACCCCTTTGGTTTTGTTGGAATTTTTTGATAAATTCAATAAAGCAATAACCTTGAATATAGACAATAATATAATGAAATAAATATTCCATCACCATATGTATACATAAGAATATATTTCTGTAAAAGAAATTTGAAGTAAAATATAATTTCATTCTTCAAAAGACGACCAAAAAACCCTGCAAACCTATATTTCATTGAATTTCACTTATATCCTGCTTTGAAAATAAATCCAATGAACCTATAACTATAATTTTATTGCTAAAAACTCCTCAGGATCATATCTCTCTCATAGAGCTACATTACATGTATAAAAATATTAAAATATTTAATCAAAAATGGGGATAGGGGATGAATTGTAACCTCCTCGTGCAATGGGAGGTGATTGAACACTGAGGTTCAACCGAATTTTCTTGGTAATTGGTAATGTTAATTTATTAGTAAGGATTTTATCAACTTGATTATCATTTCTATCAAGATCTATTTAAATCACACTTTTTTCAAAACTATCTTTGATACCGTGATATCTGATCTCAATTTTCTAGGTATGAGAGTGCTGAATCAGATTCTTTGTAAGATCAATCACACTTTGGTTGTCTTTGTGAATCCCCATCAGTCATTTCACCTCATCACTATTATCATTATGTTGTTTATTCATCCACAATAGATAAGTTCATTCCATTTTTTTAATGAGATAATCTTATTTACCTATACTAAGAAAAGGGATTTATTGTTTCTTTCTCAACTAGCCCAAAAATTTTGTTCCAATGAAGAATGATCATCCAAATTTGGAATTTCTTTCCACCACATCTCCGGAATAGTCAACACCAGAAAATTCCAATAATTCATTATCTTACCCTTCTATATAGTATAATATAAAATTTAGAGTACCTTGAATATACCTCATGATTCTTTTAATTTCTTAAAAATTCCCTTCCTTTGGATTACATTGGAAGCTAGATTCTAGAAATGTTGCAAAGATGATATATGGTTGGGTTTCAGCAAAGTATAATAAGATTCAAATGATCCACCTATATAAGTTTCGGATCTACAAAATTCCCATAATTTTTCTTTTCATGTTCTTTCACAACTGAAATAATATTTGATTTTTGTTCGTATTCATGCATGTCAAATTTATTAAGCATCTATCTTGAATATTTTTTCTAAGAAATGAATGTTTATTCTTTATTTTGAACCACATTATTCCCCAAATTGTATGGTAGTTCACCAATCATAGAATTTTCAAATTCATATTTCATGTGGTTAGAAAAGTATTCCATTAATCCCAGCTTGTTTCCACCAGAAATAATACCATCCATATACACAAGCACCATAAATTGATATTTCTAATAATTCGTCACAAAATTATTGTGTTCAAAACCTCTGACAACAAAATCGTTACACATAAAACTGATTAGGTTTTTATAATGAATTTATAGTATTGGGAAGATCTTATTCTATCTCTTAAGGATAATTATATATTTAAAGTGGGTAGTTTTAAAAAAAATTACTAAAAGAGGGTTGGTGGTTTTGAAAATAGTTTAGAAACAATTTAAACTAATTAAGGAGTTTAATAGTTGATGAATAAAGGTTGTGTATTTTGAATTATGGGAGAAGTATTTCATTTCATATTCACTACACATATTTTTTCAGTTCAACTATATGAAAAATACACATGTTTTATGGGAATACTAGAGTTTAGGTTTTCGAGATCTCGATTCCACTCTTACCTGTTAAAAATAACGATAAAGAACCACCCATCGACACAATAATCATGTTTTTAAGGTTTGGACCACAAGAATATTCTGAGTTATTCCAAAGAATACCAATATCTCATTTATGTGTTATAGAAATCGGGTTCTTTTGTTTTCAAATCAGAACAACCCAAGATTCCCACTTGAAATATCAACCCAATTGGTGTTGATAAAAGAGTGCTTCACTTGAATAAACCCAAAAAATCATTATAATAAGAATAATGTTAATATACAAGTTCAATGAAATGTTTCACATAGATATTAAACAAAACTAGTAAAATAAAAGGCGTTGTAACTCCCTTCCAAGTGTGTGTATCTCCCTCTATATGGCCATCCACCATTTATCTTACCATCGAGAGGTGGAGGAAGCTTGGGTGGATCTTATCCTTCATCTTTGATATACCAATGAGGATAGGGGCCTCTAGAACAACATTTATGATGATATTAATCCTTTGGGTCTCCGAAATGTATGATATTTTCTCTTTATTCAAACATAAAAAATGGGGTCCCCAAGGATCCATTTTTTAGGCAAAGTGGAAGGAGGTTTTTAGAACCAAGATTTAAATAAACTACTTGGACCATGGTTTCTGGTAGCTAAAAAATCATACCACACATCAAAAAACTACATTTTTTCCAAAAACATGAAAAATTTCCCGAAACAGTTGGTATTATTCTGAAAACTACATCCTGATATATGGAAAAATAAAGAAAAAAACTTTTGGCTTTATGAAGATTATGTTTCTTGGAAATATATGTACTATTGAGACACTTAATAGACAAATTGGGATTTAGTATCTTCATAAGAGTTATATAAAACTAAATTTTGGATATTCTCACTAACTTTTAATCCATTTGGATTTATAGATTAACTTCAATGTCCATTTGATTCCACTGGTGTGTTTGGAATCTTGCACAGTTTAAATCATCTTTCTTCAACTTCATCCTGGGACATCTAAATCACCACCAAAAACTATGAAAACATAAAAAATGTAAAATATATCTTTTAAAATGTGATAATATTAAATTATTGAATAAAATATTATGTTTAATTTTTTATAATAATATTAATTTACAAAACAAAATCAGTTTAATACAGTGGTGTAATAGAGAAATAAAATAGTGAATCATAGGGAGATCACAGCCATGAACCTAACCAATTTCACCCTTGGTAAATGTCACATTTATAAAAAAATATTCATGATGAAATTCCCAAATTCATTAATATTTAACATTCAATGAAAATTTCATTCTAGATAGCAATTTGATAAATGAAAAAAAATCACACCAACAAGTTATTGTTAGCGATCATGGACAAAGATTTCTCATAAATTGTATAAGAACAAAATTCAATTATTTGAATGTTACCATTTGAGAAAATAATTCAAAATTAAAAAATTTCACTATTTATCAACGTGTGTTATTTTGATAACTATTTATTATGATTATTTCCACTTTCTATCTAGTAAATAGAGACTATTTTAAAAAACTTCTACTTAAATGATTTTGTCCACCGAACCTATCCTCTATCCTTTGAAATAAAATTTTAAGACCCACTGACTTAGTAAATTCTAGAAGTCAAACATTATGCTCTGAAACTGGAAATCCACATATGATGTACATTTCATCACTCATCTCATTAATTATTATTTTTGTTTCTTTTCAAAATTTGAACATGGAACACATCTCACACTCATTACATAACCCTTGTTTGATCTCCTCATGATAGTAATTATAAAAGTTATAATAAAATCAAAGGTCGAGGAAGAGTGGTTATTGATGTTTCCACGAAAAGAACCATATTTTTTTTATTTTTGTTCATGTTTTTAAATTTGTTAGGTTTTTAGGGGGTATAATAGTGAGATAATATGTACACATGCATAGGTCAATCTGGTATAGTGAAGTAATAGATCATATAAGGAATGAATATACAGAAAAATCATTTTGGAAAGATGATAATTATTGACCTAAATTATATTTACCTTCTATTGAGTAAGGAAAATTCACACATCATGGTGGGGTAAAAATATGGATGGAGATATTAAGTGAAATATTTTTCATATAAACTAATTACACAAAGGGTACCATTATTATCAAAGGTTTAAAAAATTATAAAACCATTTATATAATTGAAAAATCCAATTTTACATAAAAATTCACACCAAAATGTTATGATCATGCTAAAACAAACATTCCATAATTTAAATATTTTTTTATACATTAAAAAACATGAAATATTGAAATATATCATGAATTTTCAAAAACATCAATGATTAAGTGGACACAAAAAATGAACATTCCGGCAAAAAGGCAGGGGGTGTGGGAGAGAAAATAATATTATTCAGTAAGAGAAAAATATAAAAACGAAGAAAGATATTAAAAAATCCTAACTAATACCAGAATACAACCACCCACACACCTAGAGTGTATAATTTCTTCACTGTATTAAAAAATAACATTGGAATGAAGGAAAAACCATGTGGATTTCATTAGAAGGTTTGTTCTTGAACTTGGATTTCCTCCATCAGGGACTTTAGAAGGGATTTATAAAAGTGTTTCCACCACTTCCCATTGACATTGAATGTTTTTTGTTACTTCATTTGGAACATTATCAACAGCAAATAGATAATCATTAGTAATAGTTTATGGGAAAAACTAGCAGTTACAAATATTAGATACATTAAAATTAATCATTTCTTTGAAAATATAGACCTTATTTCCAATGTGTAATTGATGATGAATGTTTAGGTGGTCGTTTGAAGCCTTGGTTCATAGTTTATAAATTCAAAAGATCTCATATGAATATCAACATGTTTATTCCAACACCTAAATATTCATCTTATATTGAGAACCTCTAATAAAAAGATTAAGATTTCATTGTTTAATGGCTTACTAAGACTGATGATCTATCCCAATAGGAAGGTGAAAATATTTAAAATAACTAGCTTATATAGTGACATTACTATGGGAGTTTTGAATGTAAAATGGTAACACCATAATGAATCATCAATTACATGATTCTAATATTTTCTATTTGGTTGAACCATTTTCAATATTTTTTTTAACCTATATACTTGACACCTCAACATGACCATTGGTTTGAGGGTGATATTCATTATACACTCAATTCCCAACCCCATACCAAAAAAAATTATTTTATAGTTATGCTGTAGAAATGAGAACCCTGGACACTTATAATAAACCAAGGTAATCTAAACCTTCAATGAAATTTGGTTCTCAAAAATTACACAACTTTCTTAGAATCATCAGTCCTTCTGGATCACGCCTCTACCCATTTTTATATGTAATCAATTGCTAATATAATGTAAAGGATTCAAAAGGAATTGGATAATGGCCTAATAATTTCAATTCCCTAAACATAGAAATTATCATGGAGGAGCAAGGGTTGTTATGGAATTTCAATTATTTTGGGGACATTTTAAATTTTTTGGAAGTGAGGAAAATATTTAAAGAAATAATATGAATCATAAAATAATGAGGGCCAAAAGAGACCAGAATCGGGGTACTTGTAGCCATTCCATTGGGGACCAATGTCCCCCCCCCCACAAGAAAGAGTGTGGAAGAATATAAGGACATACTAAAACTCACTATCAAGAAAAAAAGGATAAGGATTTGATCACTACATGTGTTCCAAAGGTAGTGGAAATCCCAAATGTACAAACAAAACTAATATTTTAGAAAATTTTCTTGTTTTCATTTGATATCTGCAAGAATAAAAAATGATACCAAATTGTTTTCAACTTCAGTATAATAATGAATAAT
This sequence comes from Viscum album, assembly GCA_963277665.1. Taxonomy (NCBI): domain Eukaryota; kingdom Viridiplantae; phylum Streptophyta; class Magnoliopsida; order Santalales; family Viscaceae; genus Viscum; species Viscum album. Next base: position 1,457,094,173 of record OY728131.1, on the reverse strand, counting down.
ATGTTATACTCAGTACAATTGCTAATCCGGAAACATTCAATTAATGGTAACACAAGTGGATTAGACAATTTACATGGATGCAAGGATCCTATTGATATGGTTAGCTACCACATTCTCTTTTCCTTTATTATCCATGATTTAGAAATTAAATTACTAAAGGAGGAGAATCCAATGAATGAGACATAGTTTAGAATTCGGTTTCTTAAAGAGATACTAGAGGGATTCATGTTCTAAGAAAAAAATAACATGGGAACCAAAAAAGTATGACCTAAATTTATCCAAAGAAATAACAATTTAAAGGAATTAATTTTTAGTTGTGGTGTAGTTTTCTTGAAAAGGGTTGAATGTGAATAAGGAATATGCATTCAAATGTGAAGCTAAATAAACCAATACTGATATGACTTCTCTAACTTTATAGTTATAGGAGTCACACATGAGCTCAAAGGGTAGGTCCCACCTTGGTGTTTGGATTACTAGGGGTTATGTGAGACTCCATTTTAATGTATTGAAATAATATTCACAATCATTATCAAAATAAAATTATTTTTCTTTTTGGAGTAATTTGGATAAGGGAAGTGAAATATTACTGAATTCATGAATGAAATGATGGTAAAATCCAACATGACCTTAGAAATAATGCACATCATGGAAATTTTTGCGGGAATGGTATGGAATAAATGACATCCACTTTTGATTTATCAACATGAATAACATCCACAAAAATTAAATGTCCATATACTATACCTTCTCAACCTGTGTAATGGAATTTATCTCAATTTAATACAAGATTGTTTTAAATACAACAAAATAGTATAGAACCGACACTACTAAAACACTCATCAAAAGAGGAACCATATACAGTCTAATCATCCATGAAAACTTCCATGAAATTCTACATGTAATCCAGTAAAATACTAACCATGCATCATTGGAATGTACCTAGATCACTGAATAGAAAAAATAGAATCCACGTATAGGAAAATGTTCCAAAGGGGCACATAAATGTCTTATTTTATTGATCCTCGTGGGAAATATAGAGATAAAAGTATCTAGAATACCCAATAATGAAGAAATAGGGGGACTTACCTTATATCCTCTCTAGAATTTGGTCAATGAATGAAAATGAGACGTTGTCCTTCATAGTGTGTTGGTCTAGTTGATGACAGTATATAAAGACACAAAAACTATAATACACATGGGTAGGAGCCAATTCATTATTTTCAATTTCTATTACTATTAGATGAGTTTTCTTTGGAAGTAATAACACTGGACTGACCCATTGGCTATCCAAGATATGGTAATTTATTCCATCATTAAATAATTCTATTACCTCATTTTTAACAACATATAAGATGTTTGAGTTTAGTTGATGTGGTTCCTGCCTCACTGGTTTGGCTCATCATTTAAAAATATATAATGAGGTAAAATTGATGTGTTTATACGTGAAACTATTAGAAAGTGTCCATCCCAATGCCTTCTTATACAACCTTAAAATTTCAATCAGTACTAATTATTTATCTATAGGGAGTGAACTATCAAGGATGATAGTAGACTTGTTTATAATACCAAGATATGAATATTTCAAATTTTGAGATAGTGGCTAAAGTTCCAATTTCGGTTGATTTTGGATTCATTGGAGTTAATGTGAAAATGATGATTCATCAATCTCATATAACAACTTAATGGTAACATACTCATACAAGGAATGCTATTTTATAAGCTTATAAGTATCATCAATGGTTATGGGATCCTCAGTGCTAAAGAAATCATCAATTTTCAAACAAGCTAGAAATTTTTATAAAATAGTAATACATTCAATGAATTATTTATTACATTTATTTTTTATCAATGATGAAAAAATATAATGGGGGTTAGGGGAATGAAATGAGGTTTTTTAGGGGAAGGGAGTACATCAATTGAATTAACTAATTGTGAGGAATGTTCTTCATATAAGTTCTTTATGGCACCAGGGATGTTGAAGTGGAAAATGTGACCACTAAAATTCATATATAATGTACTATTATAGAAATTAATTATGATTTTGGTAGTTTTGAATATTGGGAACCCTAATATAATTAGGTAATTTCCATACATCCTATCATCTTCTATTTTAAGCACATAAAAATCAGTAGGGAAAATTAATTTTTTCACCCTCACAAGATCATCCTCTAGCACACTAGTGAGCTATGCAGTAGTCTGGTTTTCTATTTGAACAAACAATTTTGCAGACATAAATTCCCTGACCTGAAATTAAAAGATATTGGAGTGAGGAATCACATTTATAGAAGCACCCAAATAAAACATATTACTGGAAAAGAAATAATCCTCTATAGTGCATGGAATTGAGAATATTCCATGACTATTGCATTTTTTGGGAAGTGGTTTATTTTTCAATGGTGATATGTTACTATACTATCTCACCTTTTCATCACCTCAAATCCACCTATTGTGTGTACACATCTCCTTTATAAACATTATGTATCATGTAATTTTGTTAACGACATCAATCAAGGGGATGTTAACCAACATTTTTTTTAAATTTATTAATATTTATTTATAAATTTGACATTAATTTTATAACATGTGTGGGAGTAACATTGTGGAAATAGAATAGGAATGGTTTTTCTTTATGGGTTATCAAATGAAAATATCTTCCCTTTATAAAGGATTCACACTGGAAAAGGATTTTCCACATTTTGATAATTTTCATTAGGTTATATGGGGGTTTCCTTATTAGGGGATGACTCTAATGGAGGGGAAATGTGGATTTTTTCTACTCTTAAAGGTGATGTTAGTAGTGTTTCCCTTATATATATGGTTTATTAGTGGTTGAGAATATACTTTACCAGACCCATGACACTGTATTTCACCCACTGAGTTCGTGAGTTGGCCTAATTGGGTTTTTAAGTATTGTATGGTTTCTTGGGTGTTTTTATGTAATTTTTATTTTATTTGAATATATTTGTTTCATCATGTTTTCTAGGACATTATTAGTTTTTAAGGGGAATTTTTGAAATTCCTTTGTGGTGGTTGATGATTTCTGGGTGGTGGTGGTGATGAATAATAATCCCTGGTTGGTTACATTATTGTTGATGTTGGTTTGAATACCCCATTTCTTATAGTCTTTGTTGTATTTCTACCCAGGGTTAGATGGATAGTATAGTTCTTTCCTAAAGTTTTTGTTATATGGGAAGCCTGTAATGATTAACTCATAAATCTTTGAATGTTCTCTCAGTTGAGTGTATTGGTTAAAAAAAGTGGGTGATGGTAGAATAGATACTATAATGGATAAGAGAAGGATATTTTGATTTACATCAGGAAAGAGAATGTTTTTGGATATGGGTACTTAACTCTTAGAACTTCATGTCCACATTATTCTCAAACTCAAGACTCTGAACCTCATATACACCATGAATGGGTATATTCAACCTTGAACCAAATTTTTCAACGATATGTTCTATGTTCTCAATGAGGTTCCTTGTAGTGACTTGGTTTTTTTCAACTAGTGCACCACCTATAGTAACACCAATCATGTTTTTATCAATATGAATTAAACATTCATAAAAATATTATGTTAATTGTTGATCACTCATTTGCCAGTGTGGAAAACATGAACATAACCTTTTAAATCATTCCCAGTATTCATGAATTATTTACCCTTATTATTTCTTTATACCAAACATTTCATTCCTTATAGTTGTAGTTTGTGATGTTGATAATTTTTTCAAGATTAATGGGTTTCATATCCACCTAACCTCTAATTAGGGAATTAACATAATATAACCGATATATTTCAGCATCTTCTGAAGAGAATGGTAATTACGTAAGCTTAACTTATTCATTATCCACATTAGTTGGTGTGAATATTTAACACATAGTATTAAATTATTTCAAATACGTATGTGGTCCTTCTCCAACCAGTCCATGGAATTTTGGTAAAAAGTGAATTGAAATGGATTTCTATTCAAGATTATGTGGTTAACCATGTATTTGAATTTATATAGAATGGATCTATTCATCAAAGAAGGTTATTTATTTAATTTTTATAAGCCAAATTATTAAAGTTTATTTTAATCTAGATGTTTTTTAAAAGAATATGAAAGATCAAGAAGTGTGTCGATGTTTTCGGTGTGCTCCTTCAAGGGAGAATTCAATGCTTCTTGGTGTTGAAGATTGTTTCCCTATGGAATTGGGGATGATCTCATTGATTTAATATTCAAACATTCCAAACGGTTATTAACGGGTTTGTTCGTAGAACCGGAAACATCCAATGATTCCATATCCATTTAAACATACTTTTAAAAGGTTGGTGCTCATTAGTTGTGGACTGATGAGGCATAGGAATTTGCATTGGTTGACAGGATGGGAGGTCAGACTCATCACACCTTTTTGAGGGGAATTATTGTCTACTCCGGGAGACTCTTTAAAGATTTATGTTATGTTCGTGAATTCTTATTACATTACCATATATAAAAGAAGCTTTCCTTTAGATCAGACAGTCAATGATTGATATGTAGAAAATTTAGAGAATCTTTTATATATATTCTAGGTTCTTCATCAATAGAGAATCATCTGTACTTGTTTAGATATTCTTATCCAATGGTATCCTTTAATCCATAAAAATTCTCTTGGTCATTATGATGACCATACTAGTTTTAAAGCCACTCAGTGGGGGAACTTGAAGTTTATTGTCATTCATAAGGACATTGATTATTTTAGAGTTGGGATTATACCCACAGATGGGCTACCTACATATCCATTGTTGTAGGAAAAAGAATCAGAACCCATGTAGTTAGAGTAAGGGAATATGAGTTTATGATTGATGGATCAAAGAAAGATGTCATAATTACTTTTATTCTCTAAGCTCGCGGTAGTCATACTCGGTGTGAGAAACAAGAGGTATTGGTAAAACAAGACAATTGTGCCATGAAAGATTCAATAATAAGAAAGGATATGGGGCTTATGTATGTATGACTGCCCAAATAGATGAAGATTAGGATTTACTTCAGGGAAGAAATCCAGGAACAAGGGCCATAAAGGTATATGTACTTTATGGATATTTGGATACTCTAATTTGGGTATTACTCTTGAAAAGGAGGCCCAAATTAGGAGGGACTTATGATTGGATTTTACTCGTGAGAAGGAGAACCTGATCAAAATGTAAATTAGAACTGCTTAAGAGAGATTAAGGCTGGGGATTACTCCTGATAGGAAGGCCCAGGTTAAGGGACTTGAAAAATTAAGGGACTTGGGGCTTACTCCTGAAGAGGGTTCCCATATTTGAGACTGGGGCTTACTCCTGAAGAGGAATCCCAGGTTAAGAGAATTATGACTGGGACTTACTCATGAAAAGGAGGCCGATTATTGAGAATTATGACTGGGGCTTATTCCTGAAAAGGAGGCCCAGGTTAAGGGGTTTCCTCATCTTAAAGGAGAAGGTTTAATGAATGAAATTTCAATCTTTAGTGACATAATGATGTGTAAATCACTAGGTTTTGAGAGATATTCCACGGAGTTCCTTTCAGATAAGGAAGTAAAATCAAGAAATCATGCCATATATGGCTTTGCAGAGTGTCTTGAAGACTGAATCTTGAATAAGAGAGGTTTAATGGTATAAGCGGGGTGAAATGGGCAGGAAGGGCACCCAAAAAGGCAGGGGCACGTAAGTCCTGGAAGGCGCGCATGTCCTGGTCGCGAATGTATACCTACACGGCACATGGGTACTTGCACGGTTGTCAGTCCTCAGGGTAATATTTGGGTGAGACTTGGCTCAAACCCTTGGTATTATCCCTAGAGTCTTTCCAAAAGAGGGTGCACAAGTTCTTGTGAATATGTCACGACCCGTCCTCGGGGCCCGTGCCATGACTACCCTAAGCCCGCCATCCATAGGCCAGGGGCTGGCGACTAGCACCAAAGGCGTAAATCCCTTTAACTAGGAAGACATTTCCTTTTTAAAGTAAACAAAACAACACAGAGTACAAGCGGAAGTAATACACTAAGTACAAAATAAAGTTATGAAAAGTAAGTGGTCCAGAATACAAACCCAACTGAAAGTACAGCTACAACTGAACGAAAGTACAACAGAAAAGACAAATAGCTAGAAGAATAGAAGCAGCTCCTGGGTCTTCCACCTCAGATCCTACTTGAAGGGTAGGTACAGATAGGGTAGCTCTTGGATCGTCCACCATGGATCCTACCTGAAGGGTAGGTATAGATAGCCTCCACAATGCTCTCACCCGAAAACCTCCTCCGAGTATCATCTCTTCGTGAAGTCCACCTCCGGATACCGTCTAGTCCTCGAACACTCTGCCTCCATCAGCACTGCCTGTCGTCTGCAACCAACACAATGAGGTGTGGGCATATCCCATGCAGGGGTGAGTATACGATACTCAGTAGGGACCACGAGACCCTTAAGGTCTCACTAAATCAATCAAGGATAACCACAAAGTAGGATCTAAACAGATAACCCTTACTTAGGTATAAGCCCATACTTATACTTAAGTTATCAAGTAACCCATCTCAATCATGAGGAAACAAAATGGTTATGAAATCAACGGATAACCACTACCTAGGTATATTCCCATACATATACCTAAGTTATCAAGTGACCCATATCAATCATGAGGTAAACACAAAGGTCATAGACTCAGCTCAAACCAGGATTTTCATTATCAAAACCGTAACTACTGAAGAGCCCCGTCTCTGACGAGTACAGTGATCCTATCATGACTCCGAGGTAATGCTCACTAACCTAAGACTGCTGAGGTACTCTCCTGTTGAGTACCGCAAGTCAGCCACCCAAACACAGTAGTGCTTCCCGCCGGGGTCTGCTACCCAAACATAGTAGTGCATCCCCCTTAATAGCCTGCAGAGGTACTTCTCCTGTCGAGTACCGTGGGTCTGCTGCTTGCTAGCAGGCTCTCCGTCCACCATGGGTCTGCACCCAAACATAGTAGTGCTCCATCCACTAGGCTAGTTGACTCACTCCAAGTCGAGTCGGTCAAGCAGTCGTCAGGTCTCAGCTGGCTACATGGTCTCCGTACTCTGTACACTTGTCTCTGGTAAGGTCCGCTCCACGAGCTACAGGTCGATACTCCAAGTATCAAAAAGTCCCATGAAGAAGTATCTCAAAGTACCGGCTCATCATAGGGGTCTCAACGCAACATACGGCGCGTCACTCGGATGTCCGGTCTGTGAGTTATTAGCTTTTTCGTCTTAGGGGCCCAGTTGCTTTCGTGTGCGAACCAACCCGGCCGTATCTCAACTGTACCCCGAACTCTCATAGGGTATGCTCAAAGGGTCCGTTTATCAACGTTATCACCACCGCCGCTGACGGTTTGTCAAACGGATGTCTGGTCTGAAAGTTATCAGCTTTTCCTTTCCAGGGGCCCGGTTGGATTTTGGGTACAATCCAACCCGACCATACTCCAACTACGTCAAATATAACGACACATACTTTACATACATGGTTAATACTTCAAAATTAAAGAACACTTATTATAACATATAACAAAACCAGGAATGTACCGTATAGGTATATTGTCTTTAGAAACTGGGAAACATAAACAACTGGTTCATAAGGCATCTACTTTGCCTCCCATTTATTTCATCATATCTAGAGTCCCTTTTGGCATATCATACTTAATAACTTTCTTCTTGACCTGGGGAAATAAAATATACAAAAGAGTGAGCTCAAATTCCTTGTAAGGGTAAACAAAAGAAATATCAATCACATTATATACATAAGAACATATCTTTTGGAAATCTTAACCTACAAAAGAGATCATAATTTCATACATGGGATAAATCAAAGTAGTGAAATGTAATCACAATAATCATAACTTAAAACATGAAACTTTGTGGCATACACACATAATCATAGAGAATCATTTCGTATTAGTCAAGACACATGTCCAAGACTATCTTAGTGGACAAAGTCCATTTCTGAACCGAGTTCACTCCTCGTTTCAGTCCTATTTCACTGAACCAGTTTAACCTGCCGTTCCAGCCATGTCTATCTCATGAGATATAAAATCTTTACCCAATGCATTGGAGGTAGATATATGTCCCACCCATCTCATAATGATACCATTCTTATGTGTGCCACAAAATCATAAACCATACATCATAGCATAACCCATTTAATAAAAATGGGAATCTTAAACATCGTGACATCATAAAACAGTTCATATAAGATAAAAGAATTTATAAAAATAATTCCATCACAACATAATCAAATCAATGTAATAATAGGGATAGAAACAGAACCCTTTATTATCTTAGAGGGAAAATAATTTTGATAAAACACTTGAACTCCATTCTTGAGGAAAATATCCTTTCTACTTCAAAAAGACTTTTCCTTTCTTAACATATCATACAACTCTAAACTAAAATAAGTTGATTAAAAATAAACATGAAAATTTGTACAGGAAGATTCTTGGATTTTTTTTTAAAAAATACAATCATGCCCTATAAGTTAAGAAAAACATTCTTCTCGTAATTTTGTCAGAAAAGTCAAAAAGTACCTCGTACGAAAAACAACAAAAGATTCCTTTCATATCTTTTACTAAAAACTCACCAAATGGTAAAATTGGATATAAACTATTGTATAAGGATATAAATATTACATATTGAGGAAACAAGGATGTGGATGATAAATATTCCCCAATAAATTCTGAAGTATAAACAATCTCATATAAAAATTGAGATTGCGAGATTTTCCCTTACCTTAGGTCTGATTTTCCTCGTAAGTGTCCGAACCTCCTGTATAATGATTTAAATAATGTTATTGACTTATTCTAGAATCATAATTCTTGTTATAATGTCATATATGGTCATATTCTTAGCTTCTTAGAAGTAATATTTCATTGCTACTTGTTATTCGGGTGTTTATAACTTTCTGTTCTTATGCGTGTTTTGTCAAATAAATTCTTATTCTTATATTTAGGTTATAGATAAATTATTTCTAGAATGGTATTAATGTACTTTATATCATATTTATTCTTTCAATTCATTTATATAATAATTATGAAATGAAAATCATGTAGAATGAATCACTTCACATCATGGAGACGATATTCCATACGTACGCACGAGCGATGATATCATTCCCATGATCGTGGAATTGTATTAGAGTGTATGTATACTATTTCAGAATCAATATCACTTTAAAATAATCATATATAGAAATTATTTACACAATTATACCCATCCAAGTATGGTGGTGGGGGAAAATAGTTTACACCACAGCGTGGAGACGGTATTCCGTACGTACGCACGCGCGATGATTTTGTTCTCTGTAGGATGGATAGATGTTGAAATCGGGTTGTTTCATACTTATAATAAAATATCAGTTTCTGAGTTATACTGATGTTATTAATTCATAATGAAACTACTAAATAAGAATAAGTTGAAGAAGAAAGAATTTGTAAAGGATTGGTAATGGATATTACCTCTTTTTGATGCGCCTCTTCTTAACCTCTTCTTAGAGCACTAGGGTTGGTCTTTGAAGAAGACACAAACCTCTAGGATGATTCTAGGGAAGTGGGGAAGTAAAATGGGCAGGGTTTGGCCGAGCTTGAAGGCTCAAATTTGTGTGAGGAGGAGAGGGAGGAGGTTCCCTTTTATAAGGGAGGAGAGGGGCACCTTTGGAAATATAAGAAATATTAGTTTATACTAAATCCCAACCCCACCTAACAACTTCCAAAATGACTCATATCCGAAGCTTATATGGGATAGGGTTGTAATCTCATCATCCAATAAAATTTAGACATGTTATGAATTTATTTTAAACATTATCAACTTGATTTATCATTATTTATCAATTTAATTTTATTTGTGCTAATAACATTCTAAATTTTAAATTATTATAAATAATTACATATGTGTTGTGAATTTTCCATAATTTGACACTTTAGGACATTTTCGACCATATAAAATTTAATTTATAATTTTTAAATATTTTTATGATTTTTAAACAATTTTATAATATGTTATTTTTATAAAATAACAATAGTGTCAATTTTGACACAATTCATTTATTTGAATTTAAATAAAATATATAAAGAAGATATGTTCAAACTAAAAGCTTTAATAGATTAATCAAATGTCATATGTATCTAGAAAATTAGTGGATCACATTACATAGTTCATATAATATTTATTTTAATATTTTTAAAACCATTTATTTGATATTTTAATTAATAAAATAATTTCAAAATCACTATTGTGTCATAATTAATGATAATTATTTAATCCCTAAAAATTCTAAATAAATTCCTATGATGTAGATAATTGTATTATATTTCTTGAGACTATTAATTTTATAAGTTTCATTAAGGTTATCACAAAATTTAAATTGTTATACTTATAACCTTTAAGAAAGTGACATGTTGTCACATTCTTTAGTTTTAATAATAATTTAATTATTTACATGGAAAAAAGTATATTAAATGAATCTAATCCAACCCTTAGGTGATATGGGTCGACGTTTAGTCATCCAATAGGATTTGGGCAGGTGTTATGGTAATTTTATAATCTTATATTTACCCTTAATTACCCAATTTACCTTTAACTATGGTAAATAAAATTTACCGTAGTTACTATTCATAATGCCCAAAAATAAAAAGTAGCCTATTAACATAATTTGGACCCACTGATTATGAATATGGAATCCATTTTTCAAAATTCAAAACATATATGTTTCAGTAATTAATTTAAAATTAATCCCGTTGTTAAGAAAACGTGTTTTAGAAGTTAAAACATTGCCAAAGATTGAAATGTTTTTACCTATGAATTCAATGTGAAATTAATGCTAATGACATACATTATATTAAATGGTAAAAATATATTCTATCTATACTTTAAAACCATTCAATATTATAATTTAACCATATAAATTATCTCAATGAAAAAAGTTGTTTTTAATTAAAAATTAGCGTATTTTTACTATTCATCAAAATATGAAAGTTATCAGAAAAATATCAAAAATTTATCCAAAGTAAATTTTTATATCCTGATTCAAAAGAAGAATTTTATTTTGTCAAATTGAACTTATAAACGTGTCAAAACTATATTTAATGTGGGTGCGCCATCAAAAGGCGGTAAAACTGCATTTTTTGAAAAATACTTCTTTTATAAAAAAAACTAATTTTGTTTTCATACCCATTCTATAAAATGTATAAGTTGGATTAAAATTTTATAAAATTCAAAATTTAGTTAATACTATTCATAATGGTAATTTTTAATAATATTTTAATAGAATATCGTTGTTTAGTGAAACTCGGTATTGCGTACGAGGCAAGCTATCGAGGAAGGTCGTGGTTGCGTGTAAAGCAAGCCAAGCTAGTGTTGTGTGTAGTGAAAGATTGATTTGATGATTTATATAAAATAAAAACAAAATATTTCTCATAAAATTCTCGGGTGTTACATTCTACCCACCTTAAAATGAATTTCTCCCTCGAAATTCGTCACTTTGTAACAAACAGATGAGGATATGTTGTTGAATAGATCTGACCTTTTCTGCCATCTAATCAACAATATCAGGTCCTAATAGCTTTCTTTCCCCATCTTCATCTTAGCAAGTTGGAGTCCTACATTTCTTTCCATAGAGAGCTTCATAAGTAGCCATATGAATACTGGAGTGAAAGCTATTATTATATGAAAATTCTACCAAAGGTAGGTGTTGATTCGAACCACCTTTGAAATCCATAGAGCATGCTCTCAACATATCTTCTAGAGTTTAAATTGTTCTCTCAGACTGACCATCTGTCTGAGGATGATAAGCAGTGTTGAAACTCAACTTTGTAGCCAGAGTATGCTGAAGACTTCGCCAGAACTTTGAGGTAAACCTTGGATCCCGATCAGATATAACAGAAAGTGGTACTCCATGAAATCTTAACACTTCTTTTACATATATCCTGGAAAGATGATCCAGAGAGAAATCCTCTCTAATAGCGATGAAGTGTGCAGACTTTGTAAGAAAATCAACTATGACCCAGATAGCATTATTGCCTTTGAATGTTTTAGGAAGTCCTGTGACAAAGTGTATAGTGATGTTTTCCCATTTCCATTCGGGTATGGGTAATGGTTGTAACATCCCCTTAGACTTCTATATCTCACCTTTAACTTGCTGACAAACCAAGCATCGAGAGACATATTCAACAACATCTCTTTTCATGCCATCCCACCAGAAGTAATCTTTCAGGTCCCTATACATATTCGTGCTTCCAGTATGAATAGAGAATGAAGAACTATGAGCCTCATCCGACAGCTCCTTCTTTAATTTGGGGATGGGAGGAACACAAACCTGATTCCTGAACGTTATTATCCCATCACAATCAAGGTTGAATTCAGGAACATTTCTCACCTTCTTTTATAACTCAGAATCTTCTTTCTGTGGCTCTTTAATCTTCACATGTATAGATGGTTGAACATTCATTTGAGAAAGATACGATTTCCTCCTTCCATTATAATTCCAAGATCCATCCTTTTTAAATCCATAAATATTGGATCTTTTGTGATCCTCATCATGGATAAAATGGCATGGTCTTGTCGACTTAATGCATCTGCCACCTTGTTTGCTTTCCCAGGGTGGAAATGAATTAAGCAGTCCTAATCCTTAATCAGCTTCAACCATCTTCTTTGGCGCATATTCAGCTCCTTTTGTGTGAAAATATACTTTAAACTTTTATGATCAGTATAAATATCACACCTTTTACCATAAAGGTAATGCCTCCAAATCATTAATTCAAAGATTACCGCATCAAACTCCAAATCATGAGTTGGGTAATTTTGCTTATTGATTTTCAACTGTTGTGAGGCATAAGCTATCACCATATCATTTTGCATTAGAACACATCCCATTCCCTTCTTGGATGCATCACTGTAGATCACAAACCTTTCTCCACTACAAGGCAGTGTGAGCACAGGTGCACTGGATAACCTTCTTTTCAACTCCTTGAAATTCTCTTCACATTCCCCCATCCAAACAAACTTAACTCCTTTCTGAGTCAACTTGGTGAGTGGATTAGATAAACCTGAAAAATATTTCACAAAACATCGATAATATCCATCCAAACAAAGAAAACTTCGGATCTAAGTTACTGTTGTTGGTCTCAACCATATTTCAATAACCTCTGTTTTTGCTGGATCCATAGATATCCACTCTTTTGAGATTATGTGACCCAAAAATGAAATTTTTTGAAGCCAAAATTCACACTTGGTAAATTTGGCATAAAGTTTCTCCTTTCTCAGGGACTTCAATATAATTCTCAAGTGATCTTCATGTTCTTCCTTGCTCTTTGAATATACAAGAATATCGTCTATAAAGACTACCACAAACCGATCAAGATAGTATCTAAAGACTATATTCATCAGATCCATGAAGATAGCAGGGGCATTAGTAAGACCAAATGGAATCACTATAAATTCATAGTGTCCTTACCTTGTACGGAAAGCCGTCTTTGGTATATCCTCCCTTTTGACCCTTAATTGGTGATACCCTGAACGAAGATCAATCTTGGAAAAGTATTGAGCTCCTCGTAGTTGGTCAAATAAGTCATCAATTCATGGGAGAGGATATTTTTTCTTGATAGTGATCTTGTTAAGTTCTTGATAATCAATGCAGAGTCTCATTGATCCATCTTTCTTCTTAACAAACAGAACAAGTGCTCCCCAAGGTGACACACTAGGGCATATGAATCCTTTATCAAGATTATCTTGGAGTTGCTTCTTCAATTCCTGAAACTCAATTGGGGCCATTCTATAAGGTTTATTTGAAATAGGCAAATCACCCGGTACGAGTTCTATTGAAAACTCAACTTCACGATTTGGTGGAAGACCCAAAAATTCCTCCGAAAAGACATCATCAAACTCTCGTACAATGGTCATATTCTTAATTGTGAGTTTCTCACCAACCATTTGAGATAAATAACCTTCATTAAGTGGAATCAAGACCCATAAGATGGAAGAAATTTCCACTAGAAGGTTATGTTCATCCTTGCATCGATAGATGATCATAGATTGATCTGGAATATGAAATGTGACTTCCCTTATTTGGAAATTAATATGAGCTGCATATAAAGAAAGCCAATCCATGCCAATAATCACATCAAATTCCAATATAGGAAGGATCACAAGATTTGATGGAAGCACTTTCCCACAAACATCAATCGGGGAAGAATTATAAACTTTTGATGCGAATGTTGTGCCATTAGGTGTTGTCACAGCTAACTCAACATCTAATTGTTGAGGTAATACGGTGATATCCTTATAAAATTCTTCTGAAATAAAGCAGTGGGTGGATCCAGAATCAAATAAAACATTTTCTACTCTAGAGTGGATGGTAAGTGTACCTTTCACCACATCATTATCATACTCCACATCGCTGATAGAAATTCCTTGTGACTTTCCTTTGTCTTTAGCCTTAAAAGTTTATTGATGTCGACCATCATCATCAACCCTTGGATTTGGGCATTGATTGGTATAATGCCCCATCTCCTTGCACTTGAAAAATTGAAGTTTAGTAAGTTCATTCTGTGTGTCCCTTCCTTTTTTTGCATCATTAGACATCTTCTTCCCATCATTGCGGCATTCAAATGCCCGATGACCTTCTTTTCCACATTTGAAACATTTACTTGTCCCTTTAAGACAACTCCCTCCATGTTTCTTTCCACACTTTGAGCATAAGGGAAAGCTCATCTTCTTTTCAGTGTGCTCTTTAGATTTTCCTTTGAATTCCATTTTCCTCTTCTTATCAAACCCATATGACTGATGGGTTACTCCAATCTCCATCTAGACTTTGAGAGCACATCGAACGATTTCCTCGTAGCTATTGAAGTCCCTTATGGATAAAGCCCTTCGAAGACTTGGTTTTAAGACACTAAAGAATCGATCGATCTTACTCTCAGGTTGGATAATAATACCAGAAGCGTACCTTGCAAGTCTTGTAAAATTTGCTTCATAGGTACCAAAAGATTCATCATCCTTTTGCTTTAGTTCAAGAAACTATTTCTCCATCTTAGTTCGGAGAATATGAGGGAAGTACTTATTGAAAAATAAGTTCTTGAACTCATCCCATTCCATGGACTCAATTTTATCCCTTTTCCTCGTATTCTTAATAAGATTCTACCATTGATCAGCAACTCTTTCCAAACGATACACTGCTAGGACGACATTATCATTGTCAGAACATTGAAGATCTGAAAATATCTTTTCAGTAGTACTAATCCATTGTTCACCAACTAATGGATCAGTAGACCTGTTGAAAGAAGGTGGACGTTGCCTCATGACGGATTCAACAGATTATTGCTCCTTCCTTTTCTCGTTTGGAAGTCCTGCATGATTCATAGCTTGAGAAAGTTGTGTGAGCATGGCTACAAGATTTTGCATTCTAGCTCCCATAATGTTTGGTTTCTCAGGGGGACAATCATTGAATTTCCCGTCGCATTACGCATTAGCACGATTCCTTCGGGTTCCAGCCATTGACTGAAACCAGGAGGAATAGTGTGAGCAACACTAATTATAATAGAAAAAACACATAATAAAGAATAAAATTTCACACTTAAGGTCTTATCATAGGTTGTTCATGGCCATTCCTAAACACTGAGATTGTGTTCTATTCTTAGACATATCCTTAGGTTTCTTACTAAGGCTTTAACTTCCGAGTTTCCAAAGGTTGTCTATACCTTTCCTCTGATACCAAATATAATGACCCATACTTTACATACATGGTTAATACATCAAAATTGAAGCACACTTATTACAACATATAACAAAACCAGGAAAGGACCGTATATGTATAGTGTCTTTAGAAACTGGGAAACATAAACAACTGGTTCATAAGGCATCTACTTTGCCTCCCATTTATTTCATCATATCTAGAGTCCCTTTTGGCATATCCTACTTAATAACCTTCTTCCTGACCTGGGTAAATAAAACATACAAAAGAGTGAGCTCCAATGCTCAGTAAGGGTAAACAAAAGAAATATCAATAACATCATATACATAAGAACATAACTTTTGGAAATCTTAACCTGCAAAAGAGATCATTATTTCATACATGGGATAAATCATAGTAGTGAAATGTAATCACAATAATGATAACGTAAAACATGATTCTTTGTGGAATACACACATAATCATAGAGAATCATTTCTTATTAGTCAAGACTCATGACCAAGACTATCTTAGTGGACAATGTCCATTTCTGAACCGAGTTCACTCCTCGTTTCAGTCCTGTTTCACTGAACCGGTTTAACCTGCCATTCTAGCCATGTCTATCTCATGAGATATAAAATCTGTACCCAATGCATTGGAGGGAGATATAGGTCCCACCCATCTCATAATGATACTATTATTATGTGTTCCACAAAATCATAAACCATACATCATAGCATAACCCATGTAATAAAAATGGGAATCTTAAACATCGTGACATCATAAAACAATTCATATAAGATAAAGGAATTCCTAAAAATAATTCCATCACAACATAATCAAATCAAGGTAATAATAGGGATAGAAACAGAACCCTTTATTATCTTAGATGGAAAATAATTTTGATAAAACACTTGAACTCCATTCTTGAGAAAAATATCATTTCTACTTCAAAAACACTTTTCCTTTCTTAACATGTCATACAATTCTAAACCAAAAGAAGTTGATTAAAAATAAACTTGAAAATTTGTAAAGGAAGCTTCTTGGATTTTTTTTAAAATCCATTCATGCCGTGTAGTTAAAAAAACATTCTTGTCGTACTTTTGTCGGAAAAGTCAAAAAGTAACTCGTACGAAAAACGACAAAAGATTCCTTTCATATATTTTACTAAAAAATCACCGAAGGGTAAAATTGGATATAAACTATTTTAGAAGGATATAAATATTAAATATTGAGGAAACATGGATGTGGATGATAAATATTACCCAGTAAATTTTGACGTATAAACAATCTCGGATAAAAATTGAGATTGCGAGATTTTCCCTTACCTTAGGTCTGATTTGCCTTGTAAGTGTTCGAACCTCCTGTATAATGATTTAAATAATGTTATTGAATTATTCCAGAATCATAATTATTGTTATTATGTCATATATGGTCATATTCTTAGCTTCTTAGTAGTAATATTTCATTGCTACTTGTTATTCAGGTGTTTATAACTTTTTGTTCTTATGCGTGTTTTGTCGAATGAATTCATATTATTCTCTTTAGGTTATAGATACATCATTTACAGAATGGTATTAATGTACTATATATCATATTTGTTCATTCAATTCATTTATATAATCATTATGCAATGAAGATCATGTAGAACGAATCGCATCACATCGTGGAGACGGTATTCCGTACGTACGCACGAGCGATGATATCGTTCCCATGATCGTGGAATTGTATTGGAGTCTATGTATACTATTTCAGAATCAATATCACTTTACAATAATCATATATAGTAATTATTTATACCATTATACCCATCCAAGTAAGGTGGTGGGGGAAAATAGATTACACCACGGCGTGGAGATGGTATTCCGTACGTACGCACGCGCGGTGATTTCGTTTTCCGTAGGATGGATAGATGTTGAAATAGGGTTGTTTCATACTTATAATAACGTATCAGTATATGATTTATACTGATGTTATTACTTCATAATGAAACAACTAAATAAGAATAAGTTTAAGAAGAAAGAATTTGGAAAGGATCGGAAATGGATATTACCTCTTTTTGACGCGCCTCTTCTTAACCTCCTATTAGGGCACTAGGGTTGGTCTTTGAAGAAGACCAGAACCTCTAGGATGATTGTAGGGAAGTGGGGAAGTGAAATGGGCAGGGTTTGGCCGAGCTAGAAGGCTCAAATTGGTGTGAAGAGGAGAGGGAGGAGGTTCCCTTTTATAAGGGAGGAGAGGGTCACCTTTGGAAATATAAGAAATATTAGTTTATATTAAATCCCAACCCCACATAAAAACTTCCAAAATGGATAATATCCGAATATTAGATGAGATAGGGTTGTAAGCTCATCATCCAATAAAATTTAGACATTTTAGGAATTTATTTTAAACATTATCAACTTGATTTATCCTTATTTATCAATTTAATTTTATTTGTGGTAATAACATTCTAAATTCTAAATTATTATAATTAATTACATATGTGTTGTGAATTTTCCATAATATGACACTTTATTACATTCTAGACCATATAAAATTTAATTTATAATTTTTAAATATTTTTGTGATTTTTAAACAATTTTATAATATGTTATTTTTATAAAATAACAGTACTGTCAATTTTGACACTATTCATTTATTTGAATTTAAATAAAATATATACAGAGTATATGTTCGAACTAAAATCATTAATAGATTAATAAAATGTCATATGTATCTAGAAAATTAGTGGATCACATTACATAGTTCATATAAAATTTATTTTCATATTTTTAAAACCATTTATTTGATATTTTAATTAATAAAATAATTTCCACATCACTATTGTGTCATAATTAATGATACTTATTTAATCCATAAAAATTATAAATAAATTCCTATGATGTAGATAATTGTATTTGATTTCAGGAGGCTCTTTATGTTTGAAGTTTCATTAAGTTTATCACCAAATTAAAATTATTATACTTATAATATTTAAGAAATTGACATGTTGTCACATTCTTTGGTTTTTATAATAATTATATTATTTCCATGGACAAAAGTATATTAAATGAATCTAATCCGACCCTTAGGTGATATGGGTCGACTTTTAGTCATCCAATAGAATTTTGGCAGGTGTTAGGGTAATTTTATAATCTTATATTTACCCTTAACTACCCGATTTACCTTTAACTATGGTAAATAAAATTTACCGTAGTTACTATTAATAATGCCCAAAAATAAAAAGTAGCCTATTAACATAATTTGGACCCACTGATTCTGAATATGGAATCCATTTTTCAAAATTCAAAACATATAAGTTTCAGTAATTAATTTAAAATAAATACTGTTGTTAAGAAAACGAGTTTTAGAAGTTAAAACATTGCCAAAGATTGAAATGTTTTTACCAATGAATTCAATGTAAAATTAATGCTAATGTCATACATTATTATAAATGGTAAAAATATATTCTATCTATACTTTAAAACCATTCAATATTATAATTTAACCATATAAATTATCTCAATGAAAAATGTTGTTTTTAATTAAAAATTAGCAAATTTTTACTATTCATCAAAAATATTTAAGTTATTAGAAAAATATCAAAAATTAATCCAAAGTAAATTTTTATATCCTGATTCAAAAAAAGAATTTTATTTTGTCAAATTGAACTTATAAATGTGTCAAAAACTATATTTAATGTGGGTGCGCCATCAAAAGGCGGTAAAACTGCATTTTTTTAAAAATACTTCTTTTATAAAAAAAACTAATTTTGTTTTCATACCTCATTATAGAAAATGTATAAGTTGGATTAAAATGTTATAAAATTCAAAATTCAGTAAATACTATTCATAACGGCTTGTTTTAGGAATATTTGAATAGCATATCGTTGTTTAGTGAAACTCGGTATTGCGTACGACGCAAGCTATCGAGGAAGGTCGTAGTTGCGTGTAAAGAAAGCCAAGATAGTGTTGTGTGTAGTGAAAGATTGCTTTGATGATTTATATAAAATAAAAACAAAATATTTCTCATAAAATTCTCGAGTGATACATTCTACCCACCTTAAAATGAATTTCTCCCTTGAAATTCGTCACTTTGTAACAAACAGATGAGGATACCTCTTCCTCATCATATCCTCAAGCTCCCATGTAGATTCTTCTAATTGGTGGTTCCTCCATAAAACTTTCACCAAGCGAGTGGTCTTGTTTCGTAGGACTTTTTCACTATGATCCATAATTTCTCTCGGTTGTTCTTCATAAGAAAGATCTTGCTCCAGCGGCACAACTTCTGAGCTGAGTACATGTGAAGGATTAGGTATGTACTTTCTCAGGAGAGATACATGGAACACATCGTGAACTTGAGAGAGATTCGGTGGAAGCGCCTATCGGTAAGCTACCTTCCCAACACGATCCAGTATTTCGAAAGGACGGATATATCTAGGGCTCAACTTCCCCTTCTTTCCAAATCTCATGACCCTCTTCCAGGGAGATATTCATAAGAACATTTTATCACCCACTTCAAACTCTAGGTATTTTCTTCGGTTGTCAGCATAACTTTTCTATCGACTCTGAGCTTCTCTTATATGTTGTTGAATAGATTGGACATTCTCTGCCATCTCATCAACAATATCAGGTCCTAATAGCTTTCATTCCCCAACGTCATCCCAACAAGTTGGAGTCCTGCATTTCTTTCCATAGAGAGCTTCATAAGGATCCAACTGAATACTGGAGTGAAAGCTATTATTATAAGAAAATTCTACCAAAGGTAGGTGTTGATCCCAACCACATTTGAAATCCATAGAGCAAGCTCTCAACATATCTTCTAGAGTTTGAATTGTTCTCTCAGACTGACCGTCTGTCTGAGGATGATAAGCAGTGCTGAAACTCAACTCTGTATCCAGAGTATACTATAGACTTCACCAAAACTCTGAGGTAAACCTTGGATCTCGATCAGATATAATAGAAAGTGGTACTCCATGAAATCATACCACTTCCTTTACACATATCCTGGCAAGC
Organism: Viscum album; assembly: GCA_963277665.1. Classification (NCBI taxonomy): domain Eukaryota; kingdom Viridiplantae; phylum Streptophyta; class Magnoliopsida; order Santalales; family Viscaceae; genus Viscum; species Viscum album. The sequence goes on along the minus strand of OY728131.1, from coordinate 1,457,073,519 downwards.
TGATCCAGAGATAAATCCTCTCTAATAGCGATGAAGTGTGCATACTTTTTAAGACGATCAACTATGACCCAGATAGAATTATTGCCTTTGAATGTTTTAGGAAGTCTTGTGACAAAGTCCATAGTGATGTTTTCCCATTTCCATTCAGGTATGGGTAATGTTTGTAACATCCCCTTAGACTTCTGTCTCTCAGCTTTAACTTGCTGACAAACCAAGCATCGAGAGACATATTTAGCAACATCGCTTTTCATTCCATCCCACCAGAAGTAATCTTTCAGGTCCCTATACATCTTCATGCTTCCAGGATGAATAGAGAATGAAGAACTATGAGCCTCATCCAGCAGCTCCTTCTTTAATTCAGGGATGGGAGGAACACAAACCCGATTCCTGAACTTTATTATCCCATCACAATCAAGGTTGAATTCAGGAACATTTCTCACCTTCTTTTTTAACTCGTCAACTTCTTTCTGTGCCTCTTTAATCTTCACATGTATAGTTGGTTGAACATTCATTTGAGAATGATACGATTTTCCCCCTTCCATTATAATTCCAAGATTCATCCTTTGTAAATCCATAAATATTGGATATTTTGTGATCCTTATCATGGATAAACTGGCATGGTCTTGTCGACTTAATTCATCTGCCACCTTGTTTACTTTCCCAGGGTGGTAATGAATTGAGCAGTCGTAATCCTTAATCAGCTCCAACCACCTTCTTTGGCGCATATTCAGCTCATTTTGTGCGAAAATATACTTTAAACTTTTATGATCATTATAAATATAACACCATTCTCCATAAAGGTAATGCCTCCAAATCATTAATGCAAAGATTACCGCAACTAACTCCAAATCATGAGTTGGGTAATTTTGATCATGGATTTTCAACTATCGTGAGGCCTAAGCTATCACCATATCATTTTGCATGAGAACACATCCCAGTCCCTTCTTGGATGCATCACTGTAGATCACAAACCTTTCTCCACTACAAGGTAGTGTGAGTACAGGTGCACTGGATAACCTTCTTTTCAACTCCTTGAAATTCTCTTCACATTCCTCCATCCAGACAAACTTAACTCCTTTCCGATTCAACTTGGTGTGTGGATTAGATAATCGTGAGAAATCTTTCACAAAACGTCGATAATATTCATCCAAACCAAGAAAACATCGGATCTCAGTTACTGTTGTTGGTCTCGACCATCTTTCGAAAACTTCTGTTTTTGCTGGATCCACTAATATCCCCCCTTTTGAGATTATGTGACCCAAAAATGAAACTTTTTGAAGCCAAAATTCACACTTGGTAAATTTGGCATAAAGTTTATCCTTTATCAGGGTCTTCAATATATTTCTCAAGTGATCTTTATGTTCTTCCTTTCTCTTTGAATATAAAAGAATATCATCTATAAAGACTACCACAAACTGATCAAGATAGTCTCTAAAGACTCTATTAATCAGATCCATGAAGATATCAGGGGAATTAGTAAGACCAAATGGCATCACTATAAATTCACAGTGTCCTTACCTTGTACGGAAAGCCGTCTTTGGTATATCCTCCCTTTTGACCCTTAATTGGTGATACCTTGAATGATGATCAATCTTGGAAAAGTATTGAGCTGCTCGTAGTTGGTCAAATAAGTCATCAATTCATGGGATAGGATATTTGTTCTTGACAGTGATCTTGTTAAGTTCTCGATAATCAATGCAGAGTCTCATTGATCCATCTTTTTTCTTAACAAATAGAATAGGTGCTCCCCAAGGTGACGCACTAGGGAGTATGAATCCTTTATCAAGATTCTCTTGGAGTTTCTTCTTCAATTCCTGCAACTCAATTGGGGCCATTCTATAAAGTGTCTTTGAAATAGGCAAAGCACCCGGTACGAGTTCTATTGAAAACTCAACTTCACGATTTGGTGGAGGACCCGACAATTCCTCTGGAAGGACATCATCAAACTCTCGTACAATGGGAATATTATTAATTGTGAGTTTCTCACCAACCAGTTGAGATAAATAACCTTCATTAAGTGGAATCAAGACCCATAAGATGGAAGAAATTTCCACTGGAAGGTTATGTTCATCCTTGCATCGAAAGACGATCATAGATTGATCTGGAATATGAAATGTGACTTCCCTTCTTTGGCAGTTAATATGAGATTCATATAAAGAAAGCCAATCCATGCAAATAATCACATAAAATTCCACTATAGGAAGGATCACAAGATTTTCAGGAAGCACTTTCCCACAAACATCAATCGGGGAAGAATTATAAACTTTTGATGCGACTGTTGTGCCATTAGGTGTTGTCACACCTAACTCAACATCTAATTGTTGAGGTTATATGGTGATATCCTTAGAAAATTATTCATAAATAATGGAGTGGGTGGATCCAGAATCAAATAAAACATTTTCTAATTTAGAGTGGATGGTAAGTGTTCCTTTCACCACATCGTTATCGTACTCCACATCACTGATAGAAATTTCATGTGACTTTCCTTTGTCTTTAGCCTTAAGAGTTTGTTGATGTTGACCATCATCATCAACCCTTGGATTTGGGCATTGATTGGCATAATTACCCATCTCCTTGCACTTGAAACATTGAAGTTTAGTAGGTTCATTCTGTGTGTCCCTTCCTTTGTTTGCATCATTAGACATCTTCTTCCCATCATTGCGGCATTCAAATTCCTAATGACCTTCCTTTCCAAATTTGAAAAATTTACTTGTCCCTTTATGACAACTCCATCCATGTTTCTTTCCACACTTTGAGCATAAGGGAAAGCTCATATTTTTTTCAGTGTTCTCTTTAGATTTTCCTTTGAATTCCATTTTCCTCTTCTTATCAAACCCATATGACTGATGGGTTACTCCAATCTACATCTTGACTTTGAGATCACATCGAATGATTTCTTTATAGCTATTGAAGTCCCTTATGGCTAACGCCCTTCAAAAACTTGGTTTTAAGCCACTAAAGAATCGATCGATATTACTCTCAGGTTGGATAATAATACCAGAAGCGTACCTTGCAAGTATTGTAAAATTTGATTCATAGGTACCAACAGATTCATCATCCTTTTTGTTCAGTTCAAGAAACTCTTTCTCCATCTTTTTTCAGAGAATACGAGGGAAGTACTTATTGAAAAATAAGTTCTTGAACTCGTCCCATTCCATGGACTCAATTTCATCCCTTTTCCACATATTCTTAATAAGATTCCACTATCGATCAGTATCTCCTTCCAAACGATACACTGCTAGGATGAATTTATCATGTTCAGAACATTGAAGAACTGAAAATATCTTTTCAGTAGTACTAATACATTGTTCAGCAACTAATGGATCAGTAGACCCACTGAAAGAAGGTGGACGCTGCCTCATGAAGGATTCAACATAATGTTACTCCTTCCTTTGCTCGTTTGGAAGTCCTGCGTGATTCATAGCTTGAGAAAGTTGTGTGATCATGGCTACAAGATTTTTCATTCAAGCTCCCATAACTTTTGGTTGCTCAGGGGGACAATCGTTGCATTTCCCATCGCATTCCACATTAACACGGTTCCTTCGGGTTCCAGCCATTGACTAAAACCAAGAAGAATAGTGTGAGCACCACTAATTATAATAGTAAAATAACATAATCAAGAATAAAATTTCACACTTAAGGTCTTATCATAGGTTGTTCATGGCCATTCCTAAACACTAATATTGTGTTCTATTCTTAGAGATATGCTTAGGTTTCTTACTAAGGCTTTAACTTCCTAGTTTCCAAAGGTTGACTATACCTTTCCTCTGATACCAACTATAACGAACCATACATTACATACATGGTCAATACTTCAAAATTGAAGCAAACTTATTACAACATATAACAAAACCAAGAAAGGACCATATAGGTATAGTGTCTTTAGAAACTGGGAAACCTAAACAACTGGTTCATAAGGCATCTACTTTGCCTCCCATTTATTTCATCATATCTAGAGTCCCTTTTGGCATATCCTACTTAATAACCTTCTTCCTGACCTAGGGAAATAAAACATTCAAAAGAGTGAGCTCAAATGCTCAGTAAGGGTAAACAAAAGAAATATCAATCAAATCATATACATAAGAACATATCTTTTGGAAATCATAACCTATAAAAGAGATCATAATTTCATACATGGGATAAATCATAGTAGTGAAATGTAATCACAATAATCATAACATAAAACATGAAGCTTTGTGGAATACACACATAATCATAGAGAATCATTTCTTATTAGTCAATACTCATGGCCAAGACTATCTTATTGGACAAAGTCCATTTCTGAACCGAGTTCACTCCACGTTTCAGTCCTGTTTCACAGAACCAGTTTAACCTACCTTTCCATCCATTTCAATCTCATGAGATATAAAATCTTTACCCAATGCATTGGAGGGAGATATAGGTCCCACCCATCTCATAATGATACCATTCTTATGTGTGCCACAATATCATAAACCATACATCATAGCATAACCCATGTAATAAAAATGGGAATCTTAAACATCGTGACATCATAAAACAATTCATATAAGATAAAGGAATTCATAAAAATAATTCCATCACAACATAATCAAATCAATGTAATAATAGGGATAGAAACAGAACCCTTTGTTATCTTGAACTCCATTCTTGAGGAAAATATCCTTTCTACTTCAAAAACACTTTTCCTTTCTTAACATGTCATACAATTATAAACTAAAAGAAGCTGATTAAAAATAATCTTGAAAATTTTTTATGGAAGCTTCTTGGATTTTTTTAAAAAAAATCCTTTCATGCCTTATAAGTTAAAAAAAACATTCTTCTCGTACTTTTGTTGGAAAAGTCAAAAAGTACCTCATATGAAAAACGACACAAGATTCTTTTCATATCTTTTACTAAAAACTCACCGAAGGGTAAAATTGGATATAAAATATTTTAGAAGGATATAAATATTACATATTGAGGAAACATGGATGTGGATGATAAATATTCCCCAGTAAATTCTTAAGTATAAATAATCTTGGATAAAATTGAGATTGCGAGATTTTCCCTTACCTTAGGTCCGATTTGCCTTGTAAGTGTCCGAAACTCCTGTATAATGATATAAATAATGTTATTCACTTATTCCAAAAACATAATTATTTTTATGATGTCATATATTGTCATATTCTTAGCTCATTAGTAGTAATATTTCATTGCTACTTGTTATTCGGGTGTTTATAACTTTTTGTTCTTATGCGTGTTTTGTCGAATAAATTTTTATTCTTCTCTTTAGGTTATAGATACATCATTTCCAGAATGGTATTAATGTACTATATATCATATTTATTCATTCAATTCATTTATATAATCATTATGTAATGAAGATCATGTAGAATGAATCGCATCACATCGTGGAGACAGTATTCCGTACATACGCACGAGCGATGATATCGTTCCCATGATCGTGAAATTGTATTGGAGTGTATGTATACTATTTAAGAATCAATATCACTTTAAAATAATCATATATAATAATTTCTTACACCATTATACCCATCCAAGTAAGGTGGGGGGGGGAATAGATTACACCATGGCGTGGAGACAATATTCTGTACGTGCGCACGCGTGGTGATTTCGTTTTCCGTAGGATGGGTAGATGTTGAAATAGGGTTGTTTCATACATATAATAACATATCATTATATGAGTTATACTAATTCTATTACTTCATAATGAAACAAATAAAGAAGAAGAAGTTGAAGAAGAAAGAATTTGGAAAGGATTGGTAATGGATATTACCTGTTTTTGACGCGCCACTTCTTAACCTCCTCTTAGGGCACTAGGGTTGGTCTTTGAAGAAGACCAGAACCTCTAGGATTATTCTAGGGAAGTGGGGAAGTGAAATGGGCAGGGTTTGGCCAAGAATTAAGGCTAAAATTGGTATGAGGAGGAGAGGGTGGAGGTTCCCTTTTATAAGGGAGGAGAGTGGAACCTTTGGAAATATAAGAAATATTAGTTATATTAAATTCCAACCCCACATAAAAACTTCCAAAATGACTCATATCCAAAGATTAGATGATATAGGGTTTTAATATCATCAGACAATAAAATTTATCCTTGTTATGAATTTAATTTAAACATTATCAACTTGATTTATCCTTATTTATCAATTTAATTTTATTTCTGGTAATAACATTCTAAATTTTAAATTATTATAAATAATTACATATGTGTTGTGAATTTTCCATAATTCGACACTTTATGACATTTTCGACCAAATAAAATTTAATTTATAATTTTTAAATATTTTTGTGATTTTGAAACAATTTTATAATATGTTATTTTTATAAAATAACAATAGTGTCAATTTTGACACTATTCATTTATTTGAATTTAAATAAAATATATACAGAGGATATGTTCGAACTAAAAGCTTTAATAGATTAATAAAATGTCATATGTATCTAGAAAATAAGTGGATCACATTAAATAGTTCATATAATATTTATTTTAATATTTTTAAAACCATTTATTTGATATTTTAATTAATAAAATAATTTCAACATCACTGTTGTGTCATAATTAATGATAATTATTTAATCCCAAAAAATTGTAAATAAATTCCTATGATGTAGATAATATTATTATATTTTTTGAGACTATTAATGTTCTATGTTTCATTAATTTTATCACCAAATTAAAAATATTATACTTATAACATTTAAGAAAATGACATGTTGTCACATTCTTTGGTTTTAATAATAATTAAATTATTTCCATGGAAAAAAGTATATTAAATGAATCTAATCTGACCCTTAGGTGATATGGGTCTACCTTTAGTCATCTAATAGGATTTTGGTAGGTGTTAGGGTAATTTTATAATCTTATATTTACCCTTAATTACCCGATTTACATTTAACTATGGCAAATAAAATTTACCGTAGTTACTATTCATAATGCCAAAAAAAGTAGCCTATTAACATAATTTGGACCCACTGATTCTGAATATGGAATCCATTTTTCAAAATTCAAAACATATAAGTTGCAGTAATTAATTTAAAATAAATCCCGTTGTTAAGAAAATGGGTTTTAGAAGTTAAGACATTGCCAAAGATTGAAATGTTTTTTCCTATGAATTCAATGTGAAATTAATGCTAATGACATACATTATATTAAATGGTAAAAATATATTATTTCTATACTTTAAAACCATTAAATATTATAATTGAACCATATAAATTATCTCAGTGAAAAAAGTTGTTTTTAATTAAAAATTAGCATATTTTTACTATTCATCAAAATATGAAAGTTATCAGAAAAATATCAAAAATTTATCCAAAGTAAATTATTATATCCTGATTCAAAAGATGAATTTTATTTTGTCAAATTGAACTTATAAATGTGTCAAAAACTATATTTAATGTGGGGGCTCTATCAAAAGGCGGTATAACTGCATTTTTTAAAAAATACTTCTTTTATCCAAAAAAACTAATATGGTTTTCATACCTCATTCTAGAAAATGTATAAGTTGGATTAAAATGTTATAAAATTCAAAATTATGTTAATACTATTCATAACGGCTAGTTTTAATAATATTTTAATATCATATCGTTATTTAGTGAAACTCGATATTACGTGCGACGCAAGCTATCAAGGAAGGCCGCAGTTGCGTGTAAAGCAAGCCAAGCTAGTGTTGTGTGTAGTGAAAGATTTATTTGATGATTTATATAAAATAAAAACAAAATATTTCTCATAAAATTCCCGGGTGTTACATTAAAACCTCAGGTGAAGTATGCAAAAAGTTTCATCTCATCAAGTGGAATCCAAAAAAGTTGACGACATGTCAATCGGACGTCCGGAGCTCAAGTTATAAGCATTTCCGCTCCGAGGGCCCGGTTGGTTTCGGGTTCGAACAAACCCGGCCATACTCAAAGTTCTCCCAAACCTTTAGTGTAATATACCAAAACGAACGTCTTGATCCAAGGATCCCAATGCAACTGACGGTGCATCGATCAGAGGTCGAAGCCCATGTTATGGGAAAAAGACTGAAAATTGTCCGAAATAGGGGTTTGGGGCCCGAACCGACTCGGCCCGAGACCCCCTGGGTCGGCCTGATCCGGGCCGACCCAAACCAGGTCAAGCCCATTAGGGCGCGACCCGTCCTGGTCGGCACGGCCCGCGGGGATGGCTCGGCCAGCGCCGAGTTTGAGTGGAAGGGGGGGGGGGGGGGCTGCCCCCCTTGATTGGAACTGCAACCCCGCGTGGGGGGCCTCTCCTTTCTGCCAGCGCACGAGGCGTTGGGCACAACGTCTCCCCCGGGTCTCGTGCTGCCACGGGACCGGTCGCCTACCACCATGGCTTCAGCCGCAGCTATCCCTCCTGGCAGTGCGCCGGAAGGGTCTTCCGCGGACCACCAGACGCGCTCCGGTGGTTCGTTTTGCCTGCCGTCTTCTCCAACGGTCCTACCGGGACCTTATCTTCACTTTGAAGTCTTCAAATCACCTCTGCGGTCCGTTCCGTCATCGTCAGACAATTCACACGTCAATAAAACAATCTGCAAAGTCTTCTAGTCGCCTCTGCGGCCCCGACTTTGGCCACGGTTTCGTTCAGCCTCAACGGCGCGGCATGACCGCACTGCACTTCTTCGCCGCATTCTTCTTGTTTCTTCACGGTGTCTTTGCACCGTGCGCCTTTGTTTATTCCGAGACAAACACAACATCAAAGGGGGAGGAGATTCAGCCATGTTCATGCGGTCTGACCTCCTCCCGTTAATCCGATACCAAGAGGCTAAAGGAATTGACGTTTGACGGCAATGAATAATCACGAACAAAAATCCAAACCCCTACCTCGAAATTGACGTCGTACGTCTTCGAGTCGCGGAAGTTGATCAACGCAGTAGAACGGTATTGATTCCATCGACGTCGGAAGAAGAAGAATAATTCTGTTGTTGGCGTCGGTCTCCACGGTCGGCACCTCGTTCTTCATCGAGGAAGGGTTTCATTCTTCGATAGAGAAGTGTCGTTCATCAAAGAGGAGGAATTCTCTTCTCTTACTTCTTCTTCTTCTTCTTCTCAAAAAGGCTCTCCCACCCAACAATTTCAACCCCAAATAAAATAAGGCTTACTTCTATTTTATTAAAACATTCCAAGCATTTCAAACTTAAAATTGAAACTCTTTAGTTAAATTAATTGAATAGGTTTATTCAATTAATTTAACATGAGTTGGCATGAAATAAAGAGGGAGAGAGGGAGAGAAGGAGTTTTCCAAAATTTAAGAGGGAGTTTGGAAGGTGAGAAGTTATACAATTAAACACCGGGGGTGTTAAAGAGAATTAAGAGAAGTTGGCACATTAAGTTCAAGGGAGTTTAAGGGGGGGGGGGTATAAGAAGTTCAAGGGGTTATGGTCTCTTGTGGGACCCACCACAGTAAACTCTCCCATGGGAGGTTAAGTGGGTGTGGGCCCCACCTACCACATATTCACACATGGGAAGTTGGGTGGTTGTGGACCCCACCAACAACTTCCCATGGTAGATTTTAACTTCCTTGAATAACAAAAAAAAATTGTACTCAATTTTATTTATTTCTTCCTTAAACCCCAAAATTTAACTTCTTTCCCCGAACAAACGCACCTACGGTAAAAGTCCACCTACGAAAATAGCGACGCTGTGAGTTTATCAGTGCCCTTGGATTTCAATTCCAAGCACTTGTTCAAAAGTTAGAAAAACCTGCTCGTTCGTTCACTGAACGCACCCATGCTAAACTTTAGAAATTGATTACGGGCACACCGGGCCTCGTAATCAGGTGCCGTCAGAAGCCACAGACACTTAAAATTACAAAGAAATTATGAAAAAAATTTCCATTAAAGTTCAGAGTCTTTAAATTACTCCCACCTCAGGGATTTACGGCCCCGTAAAGCTATAACAAAAACTAGGGAAACAAAAGTGGTACTAAGCACGCATATGAGCCTTCTGCTCCCATGTTCTCACCTAGGGGTTCCCGTGCTACCAACAAAAGCGCACAAGAGGAATTGACCGTCCCCGTAGGACCCAATCCTATTAATCCTCAACCCCGACTAGATCCCTGTGGAAGTCATCTAGTCATCGATGTCCAAATCCCTAAGAGTGATGATGTGTGAAGGATCATGCACGTATCTTTTCAGATGAGGTACGTGGATGATATTATGCACCCGGTGCAACTGAGGTGGAAAGGTCAAGTGGTAAACCACCTCGCCTAACCTGCTGAGGACCTAGAAAAGTCTGTAAACCTCATGGGGGTGAGACCCATAAAAGGGCATGGTTGTCATCCTCGAACTCTAGAGGCCTCCTGTCAGCTCTGCTGTAAGTGGTGCCGCAACTCTGGAGAATTATGGCACAAAGGTATGTTTGGACATCTCCTAAGTGATCAAATGCACCCTATTATGCATAATTCCATCCTGTGCTGCCTGGGTTTCCCTTTTCGCCGACCAAGGAAAACCCCATACCAACGTTGTAGATAAACCAAAACCCTTTTGCCTAATACAGTCAATCTGTGCATGAACTATGGATCCAATCCATACTCAGACCAACATCGTAAGGCCTCGACACTGCCACCAAGAGATTCCAACTGAAACTCTCTCCTCATGGGTCCGATCACACTGTCGGCGTAAGTGTGATTATCGAGCTCCTCCCAAAGGTATCTCCAGACGTGAGGGTCAAGTCTACGGTTTATCGGAAACTCCAGCCCTCGGACATGATTCATGGAAGGAAGGAATGATTCGTATCAATGTCTTGTTGCTACGAAAGCTAGTAGAAGACACAGTCCGTACTTTGAATCATCCTTAGAGCCTTTAGGTCGCACTCCTCGAACACATGAAACTACTCTTTCCCCCGCCCTCTAGATCCCTGAGCCTGGTGGGGATTACAAGGGCGGGTGGTTACAACATGTCAAAATGTTCACCACACCATGCTTCTCTCATAGATCTGCATCCATGTCATCCGCCTTGTAGATTCAGCTGTCCTTTTTTACTTCCTCTACTTGAAACATTTTACACGCCCAAGTCTCTAAGACTTGCGCCAGTTTCCAGCTATCCCACTACTAACCTTCACTGACTGCATCCATTCAGCAAAAAGAATTCTCAACCAAAAAGGTTCTTTCTAGCACCATAGCATAAGTAGGAATGCATAGAGAAAAGGTGTTGGATCAGATTTCATTAAACACACCACGCTCAGAGGTCCTAGCTCTATAGCACTGATCGAATCGCATTCATCGAGTACCAGGAATGGTTTGGTACGCCCCGATGAATTCTCAGCTACTAACATGTCGTCCTGCTGAAGTTGTATAAACTCTAAAAAACTCTTAGCCACCTCCTCAAGCCAGTCCTCAGTTGCCTGTGAGTCGGGCTCACCTAGGAACTTGAGGGTATCTGATGTTGGAACACGTGTAAGGCAGTAAGCCTACATGTGTCACCTACCGGTACCGCCGGTTGTAACTGCTGACAAACTGGTAGTGATGTATAGCGGACACACTACCCGAAGGCACTATCTCAGGCATCGGTCCACGTATCGAAGCCTCATAACTATGCACACCATCCTCATGGTCACTCACTAAAAAACACTAGTATCCAAGTCTACCATCCACTCTATCAGTGTCTCAGCTAGGCGGAAAACTCTAGAAATCGCCTCCAGCCAGTCCTCTGCTGTCTGGGAATCTGCCTTGCCTCATATCCTCAGAGGCCTCTACTACTTGAACTCATGAATCGTGCTCTGGTGGTCCATTTTCTAGTATGGAAAGTGTCATCTGCTTCCCAACATGTGGTGGTGCTGCTGGTACACCGCCCGAGGGTTCCAGTATAGTAAAAAGGGCCCTGCACCAGATCCTCATCGCTCGGTGGGCCGTCATCATGTACTATCTCAGAACTCCAACTGAATATCTGTGTGGAGACATCCTGAACAGATGCGACACAGTCAAATGATTTATACCTGGTTTGATCTAACTTTAAAACTCTTTGAAACACACACACAATCAGTGTTTTTGTGCACAGAGTCGGAAATCAGTAGTCAGGGTCCTGGTGTACGAATACCTCGGCCGCCGCACCAACACAAGACTCCCTGAACTGAAAACCACACTTAGTACCCTTAACACTATTGCTTCACAGAAATAAAATATCATAGTACTAGGTTCTGTGGTAGAACCAACTCCTTTAATACCAATTTGTCATGACTCGTCCTCGGGGCCCATGCCGTGACTACCCCAAGCCCGCCTTCCATAGGCCAGGGGCTGGTGACTAGCACCAAAGGTGTAAATCCCGAAAACTAGGAAGGAATTTCCTTTATAAAGTAAACAAAACACCATCGAGTACAAGAGGAAGTAATACACTAAGTACAAAATAAATTTCTAAAAAGTAAGTGGGCTAGAATACAAACCCAACTAAAAGTACAACTACAACTGAACGAAAGTACAACAGAAAAGACAAATAGCTGGAATAATAGAAGCAGCTCCTAGGTCGTCCACCTCGGATCCAACCTGAAGGGTGGGTACAGATAGCGCAGCTACGAGATCATCCACCACAGATCCTACCTAATGGATAGGTACAGATAGCCTCAAAAAAGCTCTCACACGACAACCTCCTCCGAGTATCGTCTCGTCATGAATTCCATCTCTGGATACCGTCCAGTCCTCGAACACTCGGCCTCCGTCAGTGCTCCCCGTCATCTGCAACCAACACAATGAGGTGCGGGCATAGCCCGTGTAGGGGTGAGTATACGATACTCCGTAGGGACCCCGAGACCCTGAAGGTCTCATTAATTCCAACAAGGATAACCACAAAGTAGGATCTCAACAGATAACCCTTACTTAGGTATAAACCCATACTTATACCTAAGTTATCAAGTAACCCATGTCAATCATGAGAAAACATAAAGGTTATGAAATCAACGGATAAACACTACCTAGGTATATTCTCATACATATACCTAAGTTATCAAGTAACCCATCTCAATCATGAGATAAACACAAAGGTCATAGACTCAACTAAAACCAGGATTTTCATTATCGAAACAGTAACTGCTGAAGAGCCCCGTCTCTGACGAGTACAGTGATCCTGTCACAGCTCCGAGGTACTGCTCACTAACCTAAGACTGCTGAGCTACTCCTCTTGTTGAGTACCGCGGGTCATCCACCCAAACACAGTAGTGCTTGCCACAGGGTTCTGCCACCCAAACATAGTAGTGCATCACCCATAATAGCCAGCAGAGGTACTTCTCCTGTCGAGTACCGTAGGTTTGCTTCCTGGTACTAGGCGCTCCGTCCGCCGTGGGTCTGCACCCAAACACAATAGTGCTCCATCCACTGGGCTAGTCGACTCACTCCAAGTCGATTCGGTCAAGCAGTCATCAGGTCTCAACTGGCTACACGGTCTCCGTACTCCGTACGTTCGTCTCAGGGAGGGTCCGCTCCACAAGCTACAGGTAGATACGCCAAGTATAAAAAATTCCCACGAAGAAGTATCTCAAAGTACTGCCTCTTCATAGGGGTCTCAATGCAACAGACGGTGCGTCAGTCATATGCCCGGCCTCTGAGTTATTAGCCTTTTCGTCCAAGGGGCCTGATTGGTTTCGTTTGCGAACCAACCCGACCGTATCTCAACTGTACCTCGAACTCTCATAGGGTATACTCAAAGGGACTATTTCTCAACGTGATCACCAACGCCGCTGATGGTTCGTCAAACGGACGTCCGGTCTGAAAGCTATCAGCTTTTCCGTTCCAGGGGCCTGGTTGGATTTCGGGAACAATCCAACCCAGCAATACTCCAACCATGTCAAAACATTAGGTGAAGTATGCTAAAAGTTCCTTCTCATCAGGAGGAATCCAATAAAGTCAACGGCATGTCAATCGGACATCCGGAGCTCAAGTTATAAGCGTTTCTGCACCGAGGGCCCGGTTGGTTTCGGGTTCGAACCAATCCGGCCATACTCAAAGTTCTACCAAACCTTGAGTGTAATATACCGAAACGACCGCCTCGATCCAAGGATCCCAACACAACTGATGGTTCGTCGATTGGAGGTCCGAAGCCCATGTTATGGGCAAATGACTGAAAGTAGTCCGAAATGGGGGTTTTCGGCCCGTACCGACCAGGCCCGAGACCCCCTGGGTCGGCCCGAACCGAGACGACCCAAACAGGGTTCGGGTTCAGCCCATTAGGGCGTGGCCCGACCCGGTGGGCGTGGCGCGGCCCGGCCTGGGTGGCGCGGCCCGGCCTGGGGGCCAGTTGGCCTGGCGCGCGCGCACGGCCCGCTGGGCCAGCTCGGCCAGCGCCGGGCTTGAGCAGAAGGGGGGGGGGGGGGGGCTGCCCCCCTTGATTGGAATTGCAGCCCCATGTGGGGGGGGGGTTCCTTTCTGCCAGCGGACACGGCGCTGGGTGCCGCGTTCCCCCCGGGTCCCGTGCGGCCGCCGGACCGGTCGCCTGCCGCCCCGACTTCACCCGCGGCGGTCCCTCCTGGCGGCGCGCCGGGCACCGCTGCCCCAGGGCGGCCGGCCGGTGCCGGCCGCCACCTCTACGACCCTGAATCCGGCCATGGTTTCATTCGGCCTCAATGGCGTCGCGCTTCTTCGCCGCATTCTTCTTGTTTCCACGCGGTGCCTTTGCACCGCACGCCTTTGTTCATGCCGTGAAAAACAAAACATCGAATGGGGAGGAGATTCGGCCATGTTGGGGCGGTCCGACCTCCTCCCATTAATTCGATACCAAGGAGCTAATGTAATTGACATTGGACGGCAAATAATAATCACGAACACAAATCTAAACCCCTACCTCGAAATTGACCTCGCACATCGTCGAGTCACAGAAGTCGAACGTCGCGGTAGAACAATATCGATTCTGTCGACATCGGAAGAAGAAGAAGAACGTTGTTGTTGGCATCGGTATCCATGGTCAGCGCCTCATTCTTCATCAAGGAAGGGTGTCGTTCTTCGATAAGGAAGCATGGTTCTTCGACAAGGAGGAATTCTCTTCTCTTCCTTCTTCTTCTTCTTCTCTCAAAGGGTCTCCCACCCAACAATTCCAACCCCAAATAAAATAAGACTTACTCTTATTTTATTACAACATGCCATGCATTTCATACTTAAAATTCAAACTCTTTAGTTAAATTAATTTAATAGGTTTAGTCAATTAATTTAACATGAGTTGGCATAAAATAAAGAGGGAGAGAGGGAGAGAAGGAGTTTCCCAAAAATTAAGAGGGAGTTAGGAAGGTGAGAAGTTATACAATTAAACACAAGGGGTGTTAATGAGAATTAAGGGAAGTTGGCACATTAAGCGCAAGGGAGTTTAAGGGGGGGGGGGGTTATAAGATGTTCAAGGGGTTATGGTCTCATATGGGCCCCACCACACTAAACTCTCCCATGGGAGGTTAGGTGGGTGTGGGCCCCACCTACCAAATATTCACACATGGGAAGATGGGTGGTTTTGGACCCCACCAAAAACATCCCATGGTATATTTTACCTTCCTTGAATAACAAAAATAAAATTGTACATAATTCTATTTATTTCTTCCTTAAACCCCAAAATTTATCATCTTTCCCCGAAAAAACGCACCTATGGTAAAAGTCCACTTAAGAAAATACCGGCGCTCCGAGTTCATTGGTGCCATCGGATTTAAATTCCGAGCATCGGTTCAAAATTTAGAAAAACCCGCTCGTTCGTTCACTAAACGTACCCGAGATAATCTTCAGAAATTGATTCCGGGCACACTGGGCCTCAGAATCAGGTGCCGTCAGAAGCCACAAACTCGTAAAATTCCAATGAAATTTAGAAAAAAATATCTTTGAAATTTCTGGGTCTTTACAGAAGAAGTAGGGTGGTGCACAAGTGTGTCCATTTCCCTTATGTGTAAAACACTTACGCGCGCAAGTGTTAGTGAATTCTAACACATAGACCTTACTTCTATTTTTTAGACCTTCCATTCTATGTAAAGAATTACCATAGAAGTTTTTGGAAGACCTGAAGAAGAGACATGGGTGTTGAGAGCTCTGTATGTGAATTCTGGAAAAATTTCGCTCGAAATGGGGGGCTCACAAGGTCTATTTAGAGGCTGGAGAAGACCTCGGGCAGTTATCACTTAAGGCGTGCAAGTCACATGTGTGACCATTAGGTGTCGCGCAGGTGTACTTGCGCAACCGTGATAGAACTTGTGCAGCTCATGTGCTTTTGAAGCCTTGTTCATTCCTTTTTTGATTTTTTATGTTTTCTTCAAAGGCTGAATCAATTTGTGCTAAGTCATTTCCCATTATATTCCATTGGTCTCTATGATGAAAAGGAGTGTCAAAAAAAGTCCCCCCTCAGAGTTGGATCCGAAAGAAATGAGGATGTGACTCTGAGGAAAAGAAGAAAACCAAAGGAAAGGCGGCACACAACTATTCATTGCGCAAAACTTGTCGCACTGGTGCGAGTCGCACATGGCTGGAGCGCGCCAGCTATAGGCGCGCAGGTGGGTAGCTTGGCATATAAATATGCGGTCATTTTCCACGTATAGCATCTGATTTCCAGATTTTCGAGCTCTCGCCGCATAGGTCCCCTTCGCCACGCATGTTGCTCTTTTTCCGTTGTTTCTTCGCTGTCGCACTGTTTTCAAGGTAATAGGACTTGTGCGGTGATACTTGCGTGCCAAAAACTTGCGTGGCACTTTAAGACTTGCGCGACACATCCATACTTGCATGCCAAGTTTAGACTTGTGAGCCTTAACGCCTTTCCCATTTTTCTGAAATTCCTCCAAAAATTTTATGAAAAATCAACTTACTTAAGATTAAATATATTCTACTTTTGTGTCGAATCAATGGCTCTTCGAACCGAAATAGTCGATGAACTGGCTAGAAAGAGGATTGATGATATGATGAACATCATTGGCCACAATTATTATACCGTCAAAAGTATCACTCTTCCGGATTTGGCTAAGTATCTGATGAAATATCATCGAAACTTCCCCCAAAGAATTTATTTCCCTTTGTATGGCTATGGTAATTTGTGAGAGGTTACTATTCTAGAATCAAAGAACTATCTCCCATTTTCGTGGTTTCAGAATTATACCAACTTTTCATTAGGAAATATCTCATGTGGAGGAGTATTTCTATGTGCTGGAACAGTGGAGAAGGCCCACATGATGCATCATTGCCCTTGTATGCCAGATCTGAAACCTCATACGCCTGATCTGCAACAACATTGTCATTCTTCAATCTTCCAAAATGCTCAGATGGATCAATCCAAAGGCCGGAAGAAAATTTGGGACATCCGTCCTGTGGGAGGTGTGAAGCCAACATGGATGTGGGCATTCTGGGTGTGACAAACCTGTGCGGAGTTTGTCAAGGATCTGAAAGGAGTGGCGATATACGAAGCTTTATAGGTTGGGCAAACATATGTTTACAGACATGATAACTTCATGCCGGAGATACTCAGCCACTGAAGCCTAGCAACTAATTCTTTCCATCTGAATCATGGAGAAGTAGGAATCAGTATGAGGGATGTACATAAGATCTCAGGGGCTCAAATTTTGGGAGACATGTATGATGAATTCATTCCCCCCAAGGTGACTTGGAATGATTCAGAGAAGACTCCTGCTTTAGCTCGGGAATTATTTAAAATATTCCACAAGATCAACAGTTCAGAGACTTCGTTAACTCATTCTAGAAAGGATATTCATCCAGATTGGATGAATATATTTCTTATTGTGAAGAAAGAGAAGGAACCAAAGGAGAAGGAGTTGAAGGAGAAAGGATCCAAGAGAAATAAATCCAAGGATAAGAGGCCCAAACGTCCAGCCACCTACCCAAAACATGAGAAGAGGGGTGCTCTTGGAACATTCTGGCCAACTCTAGAAGCAGGAGAGTTTGAGAAGTGGGGATATGAGGTGAATCAAAGGATCCCAAAGAAGACTAGTCGGGCGGGCTTCTTGGCTATGTGGCTCAACATTTATCTCTTTGCAGTCAGGGATTCGAAGGGAGGCGTCAGGCTAGGGACCTTTGTCATTGAGACAAAGTTGTCTGAGGAAAAAATGGTTGGGTTGGATACCCCCATTTTAGCAAAGATTAATAGGAGTTTACTTCATGTCTTCATGGGTAAATATCCTTTAAGAATAGTGGGACCATTCCACGTTTTATGGGGATGGATCACCACTCACTTCAGGACTTACAATGTACAAAATGTATTACAAATTCCTGGCAGTTCTTTGAGGCCGTCAGTGCAAGTATTCTCTGGAGTTTCTCCATTAGATGTTAATTCCTATGACATAAAAGTGTGGCTAGGAATGTTTATGGAACTCAACTTCTTTCCCTATGTAAATCCGCCAACCGGACGGTTTGCTGATGATGGAACAACCCATTTGGATCTGAGGGAATACATGCTAGCTTTTAGAGATGGTGTTCTAGTTTCCAGGATTGATGGAGAAATTATATGTGAGGCCTATGCTCCATATAGATTTTCACGTCAATTCAAGTGTCTGCAACAGATTTTTGTATCTCCCACAGTACATGTCAGGTTAGAATAGCATCCGATGGTTGCTCAGAAACTATGGATGCTAATGTCAAGGGAGAAGACGGGGGTGGTATTTGATCTACCAAATGAAAAAGCGGCACATAACCTGACTACATGGTATGCTGAGCATTGGATAGAATCATACTCCAAAGGGGTGCTGAATCACCCAGTTTATCAGGTGGGGAAAAGGAAGAGGACTGTAGAGAAAGAAGACCTTCCTCATGAAGGTGATGCTTCCCCACCTAAAGCTGATTCACTAGATTCCTCTTCTATGACTGATTCACTGGATTCCCATGATGGGGATGATGAGGCACAACAAGTGGAAAAGAGGCCCCGTGCCTGATATAATCCTCCAGTTAGAATCAAGATACCTACTCCATCAAATCCTGGTGAGTTACTTCATTGTTGTAATTTAATCACTTCTACTTTATAAAGCAATAAGTCTTATTTTCTTATTCTCTATCTGCAGTTGCAGGAGCCGGGAAGAAACTAAAATCAAATATTGTAGGACCTTACTCACAGCCTTCATATATAAGACCAGAGGCTGTCCAGTTATGGCAGAGTTTATTCTATGGCACTGAGACTACCTGGCCGGATTTTTGTGAGGGCCTACAACTTCCTGGAATAGGAAATATTCTGGCTTCTACAGATATCCAATATGAGGATAACCCCAATGAAGTGCGATCTTACATCAGAGAGATGGAAATGCTCATATATGCCACTGATGAGTCCGTTCCTGTCACCAGGCAGGTGAAGGATTTGATTGATCATGGCGCCACTGAGGGGACTGATGAGGAGTGGAAAGATTATGTGGCTCTTGAAGATGTAAGTTTTCTTTCCTTATTTGCGTTGCAACTTGATTTCAGTCAAATCTTTGTTACATAAGGGAGTTATTTTATTCATCTTGAATCTTACAAAGAAAGGAACTACTGAGGTTCCTTTTCCACAGTATAGCCCTAGTGGTACTTCCATCTGGGCTGCTGATGAATCTCCTCACGAACCGGGTGAGATATCTCCAGGCCAGTAGGCAATGAATGAGGAGCTGGAAATAGCTTTTCATTCTCCAATACAGGTGCCAATAAGGGTGACTATCGATACTCCCAAAAAACAAAAGAAGAAAAGGAAACGAAGGAGGAATTCCACATCTCAATGCTTCATTAGAAACGGTAAGTCCTTAGGGTAATCATGAGTCTATACCCATGAAAATGTTGATCATATTTCTGGGGATATCATGGGATTATTCAATTTCCCACTGAGGTAAAGGACTGATCCTCCTTAAAGGACCACGGAGGGTGTTGTGGAACAAACACAAATTCAGGCTAACTTGTCTACTCCCGGAGAAAAGCCAGCATCTATTCCCAGTATCCCTCCTACTGCTGTTGCAAGAAGAGAAGAACCTGTTTCTGGTAAGTTAAAAATGATTCCTAAAAATGTTGAATGAAACATTGACTGACTTCCATTCTGTGATACTTCAGGTTAAACTCCTACATTAGAGCTTGTGGAGGCTGTTGCAACTGATGCTGTGATTTTATTTGAAGATGCTGTCCAGGGTCAGGGGCCGCAGGACGTAAGTCTCCAAGAAGACACATCCAATGGTCCCACTTGTGAGACTAACCGGGATTATGAAATATCATTGGATGAAATGATGAATCGTGGAATGTCTTTAGAAGAATTTTATGATCATGCTAAGTTATCATGTGATTTAAAAGACCTTGGGCATGAGTGTTATCCTTCGTCTAGTAATTTTTCATATAATTTACACTTCTAATCATGACTAAAAAAACATGAAGTTCCATCCATAGAAGCTGCTGAACTACCAATGCCTGAAGAGGGTGTGGACATTGCTGTAAACCCTACCATTGAATAAACATTAGCTCAAGTAGAGATAAACCCAGTAAAACCTCCTGAAACCCATCTTGAAGATCCTGTTAAGACTGGGAAAGATGGTGAGGAGTCTTCTCAGGTTTCTGATGTACCGTCAGGTAAGGGATACCAATATTTGTGATTGTATTTAATTTGAAAGACAATCGATTCGTTTTTTATCCTTTGAAACTAACCAAATATTTCAATTAATTATGTAGGGCCATCAAATGCAGTGGCTAGATCTGGAGGTGAGGCCTCAGCCTCTGCCCCAATGGGAATTGAAAGCGAAGAAGCATAGGTCAGGGGGAAAAAGTAGAACAGGGCACTTCCTTAAGTGCATTAATCCCAGATTACATGCCCCCTGTGATGATGATGTTGAATCAGACCCAGAGGTGCAAAAGGTGATCATCTTTTCATGATGCAAGGCCTGGAACAACATATGGAAAATCATATCTGAGGTGCCTTTGGAAGAGCTATCATCAAAGATCCCTTGATTGTCATCCCAGTTCATCATGCTTGGATTTGGCGGTTTTGGATACCAACAGATCCATACCGCGGGGGAGCAAGTCATCTTCAAGAGGGAGCAGGAGCAAAAGTGTCACGACGATCTGACCAGGGTGAAACTGTCAGTCAACATCGGCGAATTTGAGGCTGCAGTATCCCGAGCTGAGGCTGATTATGCTGCCAGGATGATGGAGCTGAAGCATAAAATCAATGAAATTTGCGTTCAGCAGGTGCAACTCGAGCAACCGTTAGATGTTGTTAGTGGGGAACTTGACTAGCTCAATAAATCATTGGAGGGAGCTCAAACGAATGGTATGAAAGCCATTATAGATGCCAAGAAGCCACTCCATCAAGCTGAGAATGGTGAAGCTGGTCGAGTGCACGAGCTTCAAGTAGCTACTGATGAAGCTCGAGATGCTGTACATCAAGTGAAGACTTATGTTGACAGTCTTTTGTAATTCCTAAAAAAAGAGAAGAGTCTGTAGTCTATGGATGTCCTTCTAACTCTTGTGCATCAATGAAAAACAATTTAACCTTCAATCATTTGTACCTGCTTTAAATTTTACATATGCCAATGGTCCTAGTAAGCGTAGTTTGATTTTTACTAGGATTATTATAAATAACCCTACAAACTTTGAATCTTTTAATTTATCAATATTACCTAAATCATACAAAATATATGTTTAGTGAGCTGGAACTTGAATTTTATTCAAAGTTCCTTTTTCTTTTGTGGGAAGTTTAAAGTCGTCCACGTCAGACATAAAGAGGCTAATGTTTATGGTCGAAATAGCTTTGACCAAATGAATTAGAATTTACTCAATTCCTTGACAATTCATCTAAAAACATATTACCACACTCAAGTATGATAGAAAAAATGTAAAATATGACTTAAGAATATTTTAATCTTAGTAATGATATGAAAAAGAGCTAAAAAGGCATTTAAAGAAGTAGTTCCCAAGAATGAAGTTACCACTATTTAACAAACCCGTTAGAGGGTTGAATTATGCAGGGCAACCTATGGGAATTGGCTGCATAGTCAAATAAATAGTATCTTTTGGCTGACAGGTCCGTTGTGTAGACTACTTATGCAAGGCCACCTAAGGGCACGTGCTGCATAGTCAGGCAAAAGAACTCTTAGAAATTTACTTTCCTAGTGCTACAAAGCCAGTGAATGTTTATGGAGATTCAAATTTTCCAAATTATAGAGTTTCCTATATGGAAAGAGGTACTTGAATATGGAGAAGATATTTCCAAACAAGATTATCAAAGAACATGATGGATATCACTCCTATGAAGGTCGGACCCAAACATAGGGAAGGAGAATATAAACCATAAACTTGAATACTTTCAGATCATGAAAAAGGATATGGGAAAAATATGTTAAGGATGACTCTTTTTGCGGATCCCTACATATTTTCATTTAAGGAAAATAAGGACAAAAGAGACTTTCATCCCAAGAATGAAGTTACCAGTATCCGAAAAATTCATTAGGGGGTTGAATTATGCAGGGCCACCTATGGGAATTGGTTGCATAGTCAAATAATAGCATATTTTGGCTGACAAATCTGTTAAGGATACTGTTTATGCAAGGCCACCTAAGGGCACGTACTGCATAGTCAGGCAAAAGAACTCTCAGAAGTTTTACATTTTTCTGACTAGAAGTCAAGAAAAGGGTTATGAAGAACAGAAAATATTTAAGGTTAGGATTATGACACATAAAGATGGGTATTGTCCAATGTATATAGAGATACACAAATCAATACTAACCATAATCATGTTGTGGCTGGGTCCTGAATGGAAATGTTGGACTTCACTACATATCCCATAAGGATGGGAATCAATCCATACGTAGTTCTTGAACTACAGTTTTAATGTCATGTGGGACAAAAGGATTGGAGATCTTAGTTTAGGTTTATAGAGCTCAGACCATTATAAGAAATACCTAGTGTGTGTTTTCATGGGGACTTTTCAGCCAGGGGACTGAAATAGGAATTTGGGGTTAGGACCAAAAGGCTTCGGGCTGAATTCGAGGGACACTCGAATGGTCCTACGTATCCAATAAGGATGGGAATCAAGCCCACGTAGTTCTAGAACTACCCTCTATAAAAATTTGGTTCGTACATGTGATGGGTGAAAGGGGACCTTAGTGCAATGATGGTTTGTCCCAAGATAAAAGATTCATGGATTGCCAGGTATGCACATAGTCTTTGAAATGAATCATGATTTAAAATCAATGTAAATAATGATTCCCTCTCAGGTGAGGGTATGAAATAATATTGTAGTTTATTTTCATACTGGAAAAAAGTGTTGTATCGTTTAACATCGTATAGCAAGGAAGAAAGTGAACCAATGTAAAGATATTGATTCTAGGGGCAGTTTCACGAATAAACATTGTATGAGATGGAGGTGAACTGATGTGAAGAGATAGGTTTTGGGCTTGAACCATGGGATGTTGCCTACATACCCAGCCTAGAAGGCAAGGATCAAAGTCCACGTAGTTCAATTAAAGAATGAATTAGTGATAAAGTTGTTCTTGGGGAAAACAATCTAAAAAATGATAGTGTTGGGACTTACACATGGTTAGTAGCCCAGAGAGAGTGTTATGGATGAAGTTTTTTCTAAGCTCATGTGAGTCATACTCGGTTTGAGAAACAAGAGGTAGCAACAACCTTAACGATGCACAGTTTAATTTCATGTAGGACATATGAAGAGATTATGCAGTTTAAAGTCTTGCAGTTATCACTATTGGTGTTACATAGTTTAGTGTCATGTAGCAGGGAAAAAGTACAGTTTAATGTCATGTAGGATGTATCACAGACTTTCTGTGTAGTTTAGCTTCATGTAGTTAGGACGACGAGGATAATTTAGTTTAACATCATGTTGGAAGAAAATGGGACTGTTTAGTTTAATGTCATGTAGTGAGGACAAAATAGTACACCATTTAACATTATGTTGGACGTATTAGGTACTATTTTCACAATTTAACGTCATGTTGGATGAAAAAGAGGGACGATACAGTTTAGAATCATGTTGGGCGTAAGTAACAATAGTTTAAGGTCTTATGCATGGATCGTTGGTTATGCAGTTTAATGTATTGCTAGATGTAAGGAACTTCTATATAGTTTAACGTCACATAGCCCGGACGATGAAGGGGATACAACTTAATGTCATGTTTTATGGACATGATGAGCAGTTTTAATGTCATGCAGAATGGTGGTGCAGTTTAAGGTCATACTAGACCAAGGTGCAGTTTAAGGTCATACTGGACCGTGGTGCAGTTTAAGGTCATACTGGACTGAGGTGCAGTTTAAGGTCATACTGGACCATCGATGATATATTTTGTGTTTATACAAAATATTTCTTCAAAAATCTAGCATTGGTTGCAATAGTGATGAGTTCTCTATCCATCGAGATTAATTAATAACCTCCATTGGAGTAGACCCTATGTATTGAGTATGGTCCTTCCTATTTTGGCACAAGATTGGGAGGTTTCTTTCCTGGTATCATTGGAGTTCTGAGAACTGATACCAATTCTCCCTAAGTGAATGAACGAAGATGAACATTTTTGTTGAAATCTCATGCTATTCGATTTTGATAGACTTCCAAGTGGTGAAAAGTACAAAATCTTTTCTCATCTAACCGTTCCAATTCATTCAATCGCTTTCGAGAATTTTCATCTGTAGATGACTGATCACAAATGGATACTCTGAGCGAGGATAGTCAAACTTCAATAGGAAATAATACTTCTGTTCTATATACCAGTGAATATGGAGTTGACCGCATTTCAGTGAAGGTGGTAGACCGATAAGCCCATAAAGAATGAAAGAGTTTATCAGACCATGAATTCTTATCTTTATCCACCATCTTTTGTAGTATATTGGAAAGAGTTTTGTTGAAGGCTTCTATCTGTCCATTGGCCGCTGCATGATACCGAGATGAATGGTTGGATTTGATGTTTTATTCTTGATACAACTTCATCACCTCAGATGAACCGAAGTTGGTGCCATTTTCCATCAATATGGTATAAGGGAAACCAAATCTGGTAATGATGTTAGACTTAATGAATCTAACAATGCATTTAGAACTGACTTCTTCGAGAGGTATTGCCTCTGCCCATTTGGAAAAGAAATCAGTAGCAGTAAGAATATACTTAAACTGCTTGGACGTAGCTGAAGGGTAAGGTCCCACCACATCCATTCCCCATGTGGAAAATGGCCACAATTACTTAGCTGTATGAAGAAACTGTGGAGGTTGATGAATGAAGTTGGCATGTAATTGGCATGAATGACACTTCTTTATGAAATCAACATAATCTTGTATCATTGAAGGCCAAAAGTATCCAAGCCTTCGAATCTGATCAGACAGTCTATGTCCAGACTGGTGGGCACCACAGACTCCTACATGCACTTATTTCATGACAGCCATTGTCACTTCACCATCAATGCATCTGAAGATAACTCCATCAAAACCACGTTTGTAGAGAATTTTCACTAAGTGATCTAGGCTATCTTAAGGAGTAAAATTGACCACACGTCACTGAATTTGTTCTTTCACAGCTCTATCTAGTGGAAGTGTTCCATTTTGACGGTGTTCCCTAATAGGTGACATCCATCCGGTAGTATGAACATACGGTTTAGTAATGGGAATAATTTCATTAATTTCCTCTGTTCTGATTCGAACATAAGGTGAAATTGCACGACAGTGGGCAATACTGATGGTTGTCTCATCCGGATTTGGTTCATCCAGATTTGTGTTTATATTAGCCAGTGCATCAGCTTGAGAATTTTGTGATCGCGGGACATAAGATAATGTCGGTTCCAAAGGGAATTATGCCATTAACACTCTAACATAATCGTACAAAGGGATTAGTTCTTATTTTCTGATGGCATAATCCCCATTGACTTGTTTGATTACCAGGACTGAATCACCTTTCACTTTTAAGTGATTCACTTGTGCTTGATGCGCCAATTCCAAGCCTACAATGAGAGATTGGTATTCTGCTTCATTATTGGTACCACCATCCCACAATAAGAAGGAATAAGGTAACACTTCCTTTTCTGGAGAAATGAGAACAATTCCCAATCCAACTTTGTTGAATTTAGGATTTTCCATTTTACTCCCTGTTGGACTTCTGGAAGCACCATCAAAATACATTTCCCATGCCTGGGGACTTTCTTGAATAGAGAAGACTTCCTCATCAGGGAGTTCAATATCTTAATATCTGTCTTCCAGTGAAGGGTGTTCAGCCAGGAAATCAGACAAATCTTGGCCCTTTATTTCCTTTTGAGACACATACTTAATGTTGAATTTCTTCAAAATAACTTCCCACCTTGCCAGACGTCCTGTAAGCACTGGACGACTAAGGATGAATTTGAGCGGGTTATTGCGAGATACCAATTGGACCTCATGATGTTGCAGGTAGTTTCTCAACTTCTAAACTATAAAGATTAATTCCAGGAAGCACTTCTCAATACTTCAATATTGGGTTTCTGCTTCATGAATAGTCCGACTGAGGTAGTAGAGGTTGTTTTCAATCCCAACGTCATTTTTCTGAGCAAGAAAGGCACCCAATGATCGCTCTAAAGTTGTCACGTAGAGGATAAGTGGTCTTCCTTCAAAATATGGCATGAGTACCAGTGGAATAGTGAGGTTTTTCTTGAAAATATCTATTTTTTATTGACATTCTTCAGTCTACTAGTAAGTGACTCCCTTCTTCATGAATCTGGTTAAGGGTAAACATTTTCCTACCAAATTGGTGATGAAACGCCGAATATAGGCTATGTGTCCTTGAAGTCCTCTTAATTCATTCAAATTTCGAGGAGGTGAAATACCAAGGATTGAATTTTTCTTCTCAATATCGAATTCAATACCACGACAGCGTACAACAAAGCCGAGAAATTTTCCTGAGGTTACCCCAAAAGCACACTGTAAGGGGTCCATCTTCAAATTATGTTGTCGAAGTTTTCGGAATATGACTTATAAATCAGCCAAGTGATTAGAATGTTTTTTGGATTTAACCACCAAATCATCCACATAACATTCAAAAAACATCCCTAAAAAGGGTTTGATGATACAATGCATGGAATGCTGATGTGTTGCTCCTGAATTCTATAAGCCCAAGGGCATTAACCAGTAGCAAAAACACACCAGGAGGGGCTCTGAAGGCTGTCGATTCCTCATCTTCTGGAGCCATTCAGATTTGATTATATCCGGAATATCCAGCCATGAAGGAAAGTGCTTCATAGCTAGCTATTGCATCAATTAAAAGTTCTGTAATCAGAACTGGGAAATAATCCTTAGGAAAATTCCAATTAAGATCTCTTAAATCGATGAAAACTCTAATTTGTCCATTCTTCTTCTTTATAGGGACAATATTAGCCAACCACTTGGGATATTGAAATTCTCTAAAAAAGTTAGCTTTGATATGATTATCCACTTTAGCTTCAATTTTGGAAGCATAAGTTGGGTGTGTTCTTCTCGCGGATTGCTTAAATCCTCAATGTTCTTATGGTAAACCCAAATGATGAGTAGCAACATCAGGATCAAGCCCAGGCATCTCTGTATAATTCCAAGAAAATATGTCTCGATTTTTCTTTAAAAAGGAAATATACATCTCTTGGTCTTCAAGAGTCATGGCCACACTGATTAAAGTGGGGCGTGGATCTTCTTTTGTACCAAGATTTATTTCTCTGAGTTCCTCCACGGCGGTAGAGATACCCTCTTCAGATGATGGAGGAGCATCTCTGAGATCTTCCTCTTCTTCTTCATCATGTGTTATTTCTTCCATTTCTACTTTCATAGTAGATGATGCAGTATAATTTCCATGATTAAAATAGATGTTAAAATTTCAACATCTTAAATAAGAGGTTTCCATTTCCGACCCAATTAATGATGAAGGGTCTTCCTTGGGTAATAAAGAGGAGATGATGGATTGAGAATCGACATCATTGTTCACCTCTGGTGTTTCTATAACTTCTTATGGCCTAATTGGCAAAGTATAGACTTTTTGGATTTTAGCAGATGAAATGAAGACATCTCCATTTGAGCTTTCATCATTTCTTGGTGGGTTACCAGTTTCTCCCATGTTTTCTGGCTCGATTTCCGTAACTGACATTATGGATCTTTTCATAAGAGTATTTTGATTTGGGTCTATGCGGTCAATTTAACTGATAGGCAACACATAATATGTACTCACATGCGCAAATGGATTTACTTGAATCTTCTCAAAACCATATGGATCATTAAATTTGGTAAGCTCCCCTGTTGTGGATTTATCCTTTCCCTTCATGTGATAGAATTTTGCCTCAATGTATTGAGACTCACATGTCTTAAACGGGGCCTTATCACTATACAATGTCCCAACTTGACCATCGAAACAATATTTGAGATATTGATGGTATGATGAAGGGATAGTCACATGTTGATGTAGCTAGGGTCATCCATGCAAGATGTTAAAGGCTGAATCTTGATCAACAACCATGAAATCTGAATTAGATACAAGATCTCCAAACTGAGTTCTGAGTGTAACCTCGCACAATGGTTCTTGTTCATTTTTAACATATCCTTGTAACATCATGGTAGAAAAAGATAAATCAGATTCTATGAGGCCCAATTGATGAAGTGTATGAATGGGCATGAGGTTGACTCCTAAACCATTATCAATGAAAGCTCTTCAGAAGTCTATGCCATTGACCTTTCCAGATAAGTACAAAGGTCTAATATGTCCATACACGACATCATCTTCATCTTCATCAGTAAAATATATTACTGCATGGCATTCCGTAAGATTATTCTCTATGTGATAGACTTCAGCTGCAACAATTTCACTCTCAAACTCTTGAGGACTTGACAAAGCCTCAATGAGTGATTCCCAAAGATCCTTTGTTAAATTCAAAGCATCCAAAATGATAACAGGGCCGGTACTTGGAACAGGTGTTTCAATACATCATACTTTTGATCCAGAGGTCTGCGTTTCCCAACAGGAACATGTGGTTTAGTAGGTACACTGGATGCAGATTCTTTGGATGTTGATGCATCTTGTATTAGGATAAGAGTTGGGAATATTCCTGGTTTTGGAAGATTATACCAATTAGACCCATTTACTTGCTGAGAGGAAGAATATGGAACCTTCAAACGGTCTTCCAGAATAACTGTGCCATGACTGAATTTTATATTGGTAGAAGAACATTCATTTTCTTCCTGAGCTCGCTGAAGGGCTCTACCACAAGTTTCTGCTGCGTACACACTTCTAGCAGCGGTAGAATTGGAATAGAGGGTTCTAAAAGATCCATGTCTTCCCCTGTATCCTGAGCCTCTAGAACTTCCTCTAATTCCTCTGTTTGATACAGGGAATTCAGGCTCATCGAAATCCAAACTGAGATTGGCACATGGATCTATTAATTGAATCATATTAAGAGAACCAAAGATTAAATCTTCATCTGACGAGGACTCTGCTTGAATAGCCAATTTAGGCTATGCCGTTTGGTGGGATAGTGCCCGTTTCTTCAAAGTAGATGGCATGAAATCTGCCAGAGTCAAAGACAGCGTAGGCTTTAACACATACTCATCTTCTTCTGATTGTTCCTATTTCATGGAACAGTGCCATTTCTTTGAGGATTTTCCTTTTGATAAAGAGGGTTTTACTGCGAAATTCATGGCATAAGGCACAATTGGTTTCTTCAATTGTGTTCGAAAAATATCATGAGTTAGGTTGATCATATTTCTGACCATCCAATCATCATATTTTTGTGCATTTTTACTTTTGATTTCTTGCCACTCACCTTCTCCCTCTGGAATTGTAGCATTAACACATGATACCTGAGCTGAAGAACCTTTTTGTTTGACTTGTCCCGAGTCGACCATCTTTTGCAGGAGGTCATTATAGACAAAACACTCCGGGTTGGGATACCCCAACATTTGATGAAATAGGCAATAATTGGGGTGGTCTTCATCTCCTTTATTTTTTAGCCTCCTAGGCCTTGGAAATTGAACCATATTATTTTCTAGAGCCGAAATGAATTAGCTAGGAACTAGTTCATTTCAGAAAGAGTAAACTTTTCTCTTCAACTCATCAAACTATTTCCATCTTTGATCTCTTTTATCGTCTAGATGAAATGGCCTATTTTGTCGGTGCTCAAGAGGTGGAGACCTTCGAGAAGATAAAGGTTTTGAGGTAGAAGTAGGTACATGTGCTTGTTTAAGCATAACTGTAGCAGTATCTACTTTACCCATTCTCCTTCCTGGAGCTGATGGAATTACACGAGATTTAACCTTAGTCTTTATAAGAGAATCTTCAATCTGTTGAGCGATTGAAGTAAGGTCTCGAAACCCTCCTGTGTATTTCATAGGGATCATCGGTGTGCGTAATTCATCATGCATATTTGCCACACATATTGGCAAAAATTCTTCCTAAGGGAGTGCTAAGATTAGGGAATATGTTAATCCCTTCCAACGAGCAATGAAATGTGAGACCCTTTCATTATACCTTTTCTTATAGTTTGTAAGATCGAAAACTATTGTCTTTGCCAAAGTTGAGCTGAATTGAAGAAGAAATCATTGACAGAGATCTTCCCATCCAGTAATTGACTGGGATTTCAAGCTTGTGTAACGGACAAAGGATGGTCCTTGTGAGGTTCACACGAAGCATCTGAGTTTCACTACTTCTTGTTGTTCTGGAGTTCCCATCATAGGATCACAACAAGAGACGTAATGCGTCAAATACTGTTCAGGATCTCCTGATCTATGGAAAATATGGAATACAGGGTTCCCAAAACTTGATGGGGGAGAGACTGAATCTACCCATTCAGGGTAACTTATATTTTCTGGTTGAACCTACACACTCTTCCATTCCATAGTATCTAACCGATCTGCTAATGAATCAATGGTAGTTATTAACTTTTCAGAAACATCTGGTTGAACTTGGACATGGGCAGGTGCAATGAATATATTTTGAATAGGTATGGCAGCTGGTACTGCAACTGATGGCAGCACTACCAATTGTTGTTGCACTTGACCCATAGAATTAGACCTGTGAGGGTGTACTGATAACGGAGGATATTTTTGATCCATTTCAGTAGCTGCAACAAACTACCTTGACTGGCTGGCTCCAGCACGTTTAGGAGGAAGACTACCCTGAAGTAGTTCTGCATTAAACCTCTTCAATTCCTTCATCTCTTCCTCCTGTTGTGCAAACCTTTTCTCTACTGAGAGCGATTGTCCTTCTCCAGAGGAAGGATATGTAACCTAATTCTTTCCCTTACCATTGTTTTATCCCTTTTAGAGAGGGGGAAGTGGGTTACTTGAAGGATTACCTAGGTTTTCTGTTATCCTTTGATTTCGTGTACTCACACCTTCTGAATTTGTGTCTGTGCATACATCTTCTTGAGCAGGAACCTCTTCATCTAAATCCCCTGAGTGAGCCTCATCTGGTGGATCAACAACAACGGCATTGATGACATTGATTGATTAATAACACATCGTATCCCTTCTATCATCATTTCTATGATATTGTCTTCTTCCATGTCCTTGATGAGAGGTTACTTTTTTTGATTAGACCCCTCAGGAACTTCTTGACGAACCGTAATTTGGAGGGAATCTCCTGATAATTTAGATCTTCGTTCTTATTGAGGCTTATTCCCCAATTGAGAAAAGACTGACTTTCTCTGAGGAGAGGGTTGAGGATTTGACAAAGTCCCCAGTCCGGAGGACTGGGGCTGTTCCTTCTGTTCTCCCTCAACTCATCGAATCCTATTTGTTGATTCTGAGGGTTGGTTTAAGAGAGTCCCCAGTCTGGAATGCTAGGGTGGATCTTGACATGCTATTTATGAGAATTTCTTAAAATCTCTCTTGATCTTGCGGACCTTGGTCCGGAAATTAGCTAGATGCAGCAATCGACATCCACTTTTATCACCCGGCTTGAAAGACCATTGGATGATTTCTGACACTTCTGTCTCTTGATGATGTGCTTTCTCCATACGAGAGGCCTGTTCAATATTCTTGTTTTCTTGATGTAGGAGTAATTCAACAACTTGTTCTCTGTATTCTTGATTTTGAGAGCAACTAGTTGAATCCTGTTCTTGGGAAAGCTTTTGATTACAAACAATGCTAGGTATTCATGGCCGGCCATGGGAAATAACATTGCATGAGACTATTTTCGGCGGGCTTTGCTGACTAGAGAGCACCGTGAAATGTAGTGATCCATGAACACCCCATCATCTAACATGAATACCATATGGGGCATTGGCAATTAACTGGTGCAATCTTCTTAGTCTGCCATGGCATGAACGCTGAAGAGCTCTCTACTGCTTTTCAGCCTTTGGATATTGAGATACTGATAGAGATGCCAAGTCAATTTGGCGTTGTGACCCTTATATTATCTTAACATTAATTTCATATTCATCATAAGATAATACTTTATTTCTCAACTGACATAGAGTTTTCCATATGTTAAGACGAATATCATGATTCCATATTCCGTCAACATCTCTGGAATGTCATACTGAGAGTCAGCCAGATGCCAAAACATGACTGGCACTTCACCTTTCACCAGTTTTTTTCTCATGTTCAATATTTCCTCTTTATCATTCAATGAATATTCTTCTACCTGATTTGACCGGAGTTGGTGCTTCCTTGTTTATTCATCAGATTCAACAAGATTGGTAGAGAAATCACTGATCAAACTAGAAGATGCATGACTTAGGGGTGGTTCGGAGAATGACCTACACCCTGGGGTATCTTCCGATTGAGAAAGTATTTTACCTGCTAGTGATAAAGAATCAGACATGATTGGTTTCACATTTTCAAGTGCTTCAAGATAAGAGGGATTTCTCGGCACTATATTGTCCACTGGAGCATTTTCCAGGAAATGTGAATCACTACTGCGGAGAGGAATTTTGCAGCAAAATTCATCATCATGGGGAGGACCACCATGGTGGGTTACAACAAAAGATGAGATCTCTTTCTCCTTATTCTTATGACCTCACAGTGGGTTCCTGGGGCTCTCATCTGAAGATGAAACTTCGAGATCGACAAAATTTTCATGAAGCAAGCCTTCATGAAGAAGTGTCTGTTGAAGACCTTCAGAATTAATGTTCCCACTATTGGGAAATGAGGGAGAAGAATCTTGCATTCCAACAGATAATAGTATGAGGGATTCAAGAACATCAGAATCGAGCAACGCCTTTTTACAGATTGGCTCTTGATTTCTTGAATGTGCTGGGAGGGTCTTCTTCTTAGACGCCTTCTTAATCAATTTAGTAGGTCTGCGTGCCTTCTTAGGAGAAATGATCAGGTTAGGATGATTATCTCCACTCAAACCAGGTGTCTGTGCCTGACTTGGTTGTCTGTATGATATGGGGAAGTACACCCCACAACCCTCTTGGATTGGAACAGATGTGTGTGTCTATTCCAGTGTGAACTGTTGATGTGTTACTCTACTGGTAGGGATAGATTTATGTGTCCTTCCCTGAGATGTTGCTGAAGCTGTTATAATATCCTGGAAAGCATCCAGAATATGAGCAGGGATTTGCTTCTACTCTTTCACCATTGATAGAATATGCATGGTGACCTCAGCCGCCGGAACGGGGATATACGTCCATTCCGTGCTTGGAGTAGGTGTATGTGCCTACTCCTGTCCTCCTTTTCCTGTTAGTGAATCTTGACAGTACTCAAGTGTGGGGGCAGAGAATTGATTCTACCTCCAGTTTATCGCCGGAGCTTTCCGACAGACTTCTCCGAATGCTACCACGTGAGACTGTTGGTAGGCTCGATCAGTATAAGCAGGTGTATGTGTCTGTTGATTGAACTTCGCTGAACGTGGTTGACGATATCCATCATATGTAGTCAAACGAGCCTGCTGAATAGATGATGACATATAAACAGGTGTATGTTCCTGTCTATAATAATCCACAGAAATTGCCTGGTGGGATTGGCGTGATGCTTCCAGACGAGTATGTTAGACAACGGATTTAAAACAGACAGGTGTGTGTGTCCACTCATTGCTTGCCACCAAGTTAGGTTGGTGGAATTCTCCGGAGATTACAGAGATGAAAAACTTTTCACTGTTAACCGGACTTCGCCTCTGGGGATTCATCTTTCCTGCACGGGTTCGAGGAACCTGAGTCGAATGACTGAAGTCGATACCCTCTTCATGTTGCGGGCGCACTGCCGCACGAGTCTGGCGGTGATTGTTGATTGGAGCCCTCAGTAAAGACTCTTGTCTCCTTGAATTAAGGCCTTGGGGGACCTTCTCATTCACCTCCTCAGAATATGAGGGTGAATGGTGATTGCGTTCTGGGGATAACGACCCGAAACGGTTGGAGACGGTGGTTAGCACCGCCTGCTTCTTGATCACTGGTCGTCGTTGTCCGGATGACCGGTGTGAGTTGTTCACTTGGAGGGCTTGTGGAAAGCCTCCAGAGTTGCAATGGTACCATACTGACGGTACTCCTTAACCAGAGCATTTGATACCCAGTGTTGAAGATGCTGAGTAGGTGATATCGTCCCCAGAGTGGACGATGAACCCGTAGGAGTAGCAGCAGAGGCATTTACAGCAGAAGTTTTCACAGCAGACGTATTCCTGGATGTGAACTTAAGAGAAGGCATTCTGGAAATGCAGAATATCTTGGAAAAGAGTTCATGTTTGATATAACAGACATAATCAAGATAAATTCATCCACTACATCTTTTATATGAGAAGATATGTCAATGATTGTTTTTGTTGGCCCTATCATTGAGTTTTAAATAGGTGACTAACAAATATGTAAAACATCATTTTAAGTTGATTAAGGATTCACATCAGGTTCACCATTTTTTGTTTCCCTCTAGAATTGGGGATGATCTCATTTATTTAAGATTCAAACATTCCAAATGGTTTCTAATGGGTTAGTTCGTAGAACTGGAAACATACAATTTTTCCATATCCATTTGAACCTACTTTCCAAAGGTAGGAGCTCATTAGTTTTGGATTGATGAGGGTTAGTAATTTTCATTGGTCGAGAGGATGGGAGGTCAGACTCATCACACCTTTTTGAGGGGAATTATTGTCTACTCCGGGACTCTCTTTATAGATTTAAGTTATGTTCATGAATCCTTATTACATTACCAAGTATAAAAGAAGCTTTCCTTTAGATATTAAAATCAATGATTGATATGGAGGAAATTTAGAGAATATTTTATATGTATTCGAGGTTCTTCATCAATAGAGAATCATATGTATTTGTTTAGAGATTCTTAGCCAATGGTATCCTTCAATACATAAAAATTCACTTGGTTATTATGATGACCATACTAGTTTTAAATCCACTCAGTGAGGCACATGAAGTTTATTGTCATTCAGAAGGACATTGATTATTTTAGAGTCGGGATCGTACCCACAGATGGGCTACCTACATATCCTTTGTTTAGGAAAAGGAATCAGAACCCGCGTAGTTCAAGTAAGGGAATATGATGTTTATGATTGATGGATCAACGAAAGATGTCATAATTACTTTTACTCCTTAATCTCACGTGAGTCATACTCGGTTTGAGAAACAAGAGGTATTGGTAAAACCAGAGAATTGTTCCATGAAAGATGCAATCAGAAGAAATGATATGGGGATTATGTATATATGAGTGCCAAAATAGATGAAGATTAGGATTTACTTTAGGGAAGAAATCCAGGAACATGGTCCATAAAGGTATATGTACTTTATGAAGATTTGGATACTCTAATTTGGGGGCTTACTCTTGAAAAGGAGGCCCAAATTAGGAGGGGACTTATGATTGGATTTTACTCATGAGAAGGAGACCCAGATCAAAAAGTAAATTAGAACTGGTTAAGAGAGATTAAGACTGGGGCTTACTCCTGAGAAGAAGACCTAGATTATGGGACATGAAAAATTAAGGGACTTGGAGCTTACTTTTGAAGAGGATGCACATATTTGAGACTGGGCCTTACTCTTGAAAAGGAAACCCAAGTTAAGAGAATTATGACTTGGACTTACTCCTGAAAAGGAGGCCCATTCTTGAGAATTATGACTGGGGATTATTCCTGAAAAGGAGGACCAGGTTAAGGGGTTCTCTGATCATAATGGATGAGGTTGAATGAATGAAATTTCAATCTTTAGTGACATAAATATATGTAAATCACTAGGTTTTAAGAGATATTCCATAGAGTTCCTTTCAAATAAGGAAGTAAAATCATGAAAACATGCCATAAATGGATTTGAAGAGTGTCTTGAAGAATTAATCTTGAATAGGAGAGGTGGAATGGTATATGAGGGGTGAAATGGGCAAGAAGGGCACCCAAAAAGGCAGGGGCGTGCAAGTCCTAGAAGGCGCGCAAGTACTGTGTGGGTGAGAAAGTCCCGGTCACGTAGGTATACCTGCGCGACACATGGTTACTTGCGCGGTTGTCACTCCTTAGGGTAATACCTGGGTGAGACTTGGCTCAAACCCTTGGTATTATCCCTAGAGGCTTTCCAGAAGAGGGCACGCAAGTTCTGGTGACGAAGTAGGGAGGCACGCAAGTGTGTCCATTTCCCTTAAGGGTAAAACACTTAGGCGCACAAGTGTTAGTGAATTCTAACACTTAGACCTTACTCCTCATGTTTAGACCTTCCATTCTTGGTAAAGAATTACCTTAGAAGTGTTCGGAAGACCTGAAGTAGAGACTTGGGCGTTCAGAGCTCTGTATATGAATTCTGGAAAAATTCCTCTCAAAATGGGGGGCCCACAGGGTCTATTTATAGGCTGGAGAAGACCCCAGGCAGTTATCAAATAGGGCGCGTAAGTCACCTGCGCGACCATTAGGCGTCGCGCAGGTGGACTTGCCCAACCCTGATGGAACTTGCGCGGCGCATGTGCTTTTGAAGCCTTTTTCATGCCTTTGTCGATTTTTAATGTTTTCTTCAAAGGCTGAATCAATTTGTGCTAAGTCATTTCCCTTTACATTCCTTCGGACTCTGTGATGAAAAGGAGTGTCAACAAAGATGCATTATCCACTTCAGTTCATGTTTGAAGGGAATTACTTCCACTTAAGAATATTCACTCATGAACAAGTAATAAAAAATAAATATTATATAAATAAACTTAAAAAATGATGGAAGAAAACAAGAACACAACAATTTACAAAAATACATAATATTTTTATAAAAAACACACAATAATAACCAAAATGATCCCTGAAAATAACACAAAAAGATTAAAATTTTGTCATGACATGTCTAATTCGTTAGGTTTTTAAATTTTATCTATATTATAGGGTACACCCTAGGTCTTCTATTCAGGAGTGTGGGATGTTTAAAGTGAGTATTTTTAATAAAAAATTACTAAAAGAGGGGGTGATTTTGAAAACATTTAAAAAAATGAATTAATTAAAGAGATTAATTATTGACAAATAT
Organism: Viscum album; assembly: GCA_963277665.1. Classification (NCBI taxonomy): domain Eukaryota; kingdom Viridiplantae; phylum Streptophyta; class Magnoliopsida; order Santalales; family Viscaceae; genus Viscum; species Viscum album. The sequence continues at coordinate 1,457,036,315 of OY728131.1, read as the reverse complement.
AGGGTTTTTATAATTATTATAGAACTATTTAATTTCAATTTAACCACATGTCTTATTTATACCATCATTCTGAAAAATACAGATGGTTTAATGGAATCCTTTTGTTGAAGGTTGTTAATATTTTGATTCCCCTATTTCCTTTTAAAATGATGCATAATTAAACTCCCGTTAATAAAAAATCATGTTATCATGGTTTTGAACTAAATTATAGTATAGTGACCCAGGCTTAATATACATGGATATTACATCATTTTAGATGAATAATTAGTATATTGAAAAAATAAATGCTAGAGGACCATACTGGTTTAGTGTCATTTGAAACATGGAAGCAAAATCTTATATATTAGTGAAATATCTTCAACATATCCCATAAAAATATACACCTTTAGTATTTCCACATAAAAAATTTCTTTATAACCTTGTGTCTTGACTGTTGTCGTACTTGTAAAAGAATTCTCTAAATTGGGTAACTTTTTTTGGTTTGTGCCAAAATACTTCCTTGGATTATTTTTCACCCATGATAAGGCTTCTTGGATGAGGGGAGGGATATTGGGAAACTATATGGGTAGAGTTTTTATGAGCCATTATGGCTTGAGATGTGTGAGGAAAGGGTGGATTTCATTTCTTTTCAAAGTGGAGGGGAGTCACACTATTGTAAATACAAAAAGGTATTTTTTAATGGGTGGTCTAACATACCTAAAGATCCTCTAAAATAGAAAAATAATGGATTAAATGGGATTCATTATTGATTCAAACTTCCAAAAAAGAAAAATATGTGAATTTAAATAAATTGGTTAGTTAATTTCTATTCCCAATTTTATCATTATGGGTTATATTAAAAAATCTATAGTTTTCAAATATATTTAATTTAATCATTAATAATAAAATAACGTTATATCTGTTAGAAAATATATATCCACTTAATTATGAATATTATATATAATTTATAAAATATAATTTCTACATTTTTTTGGAAATGAATTTGAAAACAATTGCAAGTGACGCGCTAAAACATAGCTTAAACATGGACCGTGTTAATAATTATTTTACAATATATTTGTCAATGTGTTAATTATAAAAGATAAATTGAAATATTAATAGACCATATTTAATTTTTATTAACACTTAAATATAACTTGGAAGAATATATAATTTTTATTAATTTTAAATCAATTAATAACATTTTATTTATTGTAAAATGATAATAATGTAAATTTTGTCATTATTTATTTAATGTTATTTTCGAAATATCAATATAATGTTAGAATTCAAATATAGTAGGTATAAATATGTTTAATATGATATATTCATCTAATAAAATGTAGATAAAAATTTAATAAATTTAATTCCCTTTTAATATTTATAGTAACATTTATTTTAGTCAGTTATTAACTAAATAATCATTACATTGGAATTTTTTAAGAATTTAATTTAAATAACACATATATAAAAATTATTGATAAATTATTATGATAAAAATATCACATTTATATTTTCAAAATATATTTATAACCAAAAATAGGATTTTTGTACATATGTCAATGTTTTATAAATGTTAAATGTATGGAAAGTTTCATTTTGGGTTTTTCCTTACATAACCATTTCTATAAGAAAATTACATTTAATAATATCCCAGTAAAACATAGATTTATAAAAAAGGGGGGATATGGTATAATTATTGGTATATAATGGCCATTGGACAAGTTTCCAGGTCATTTTGGTCCCTAATATTAAGGTTTAGTCCCTTATTAATATTAATTTTACCTTTACAATCATAACTAATTTTAATCACTTTCACCAACATTATTCAGCAAAGATGATATAAAAATACCAAAAAAAATTTACTTATTACAACCATATATTTCTATTTTTCTAAATTTAATTCACATATGACACAAAATTAATATTATTTCGAATTCCACTGATGGGATGAAATAATAGATTTTTAAATTTGAAAAATGATCAAAAGTTTGTTATATTTTCATATTCAATTTCAAAGTGAAGTTTATTATAATTACATAAATGGAATTAATATATGTATAATTTGTCAAATGTGACTTTAAAAAAATTAATATATGATTTTACATTAATAATTTTTTATATGAAATGACAGTTATTATTCAAAACATAGTATTTTTCACTATTCATCAAAAAATGATGTTTCATAGAAAAATACAATAAATTAATCCCAATATAATTTAGGCATTATAAATTCTAAAATGAAGTTTATTTTATTAAATTAAATATATAAATTTACTCAAAATTAACTTTTTTATTGTTTGGTAAAAGTTGTTATAATGTGTTACTAAAGCCATCGAGGATAGTCAATCTAGTGTATAACATAGAGTAAACTCAGTGTTCCATATAGAAGATGTCAAAAATATTATTTTCTTTACTTTATGATAAATTGGTGTTGTGTATAACATAAGGAAAACATAATTATTTAATATAAAATAAATTATTTTTAGTGTTGTGTGAAATTCAAAATATTAATGAGATTAAATTAATTCCAAAAATAATTCAAAAAATATATGGGTGTTATATTCCTCCCCATTTAAAATGAATTTCACCCACTAAATTCATCAGGGTTATCAATGGTTTAATACATGAAATTTGTATTCCTAGATAACCCACATTATAAAAATGAATATGAAAAATTACGTTAAAAAAGGAATGTTGAGACCATAACAACAACTAGAAGTAACATATAAATGGGTTTCCACATGGGAGAACATTGGTATAATGTGAAAACATGGAAATAGAAGATAAATATAACCATCATAATATCACAAATAATGATCGAGAAAAAATTCAGGAGAATGTGAATAATCAAAATTCTATAAATCATAGATGAAATAAGGGAAAATTTGATTCATTAAAAATAGATATACTTGGATAACATTTTTGGTTTCAAGATCATTTTCATAATGTTAAATAATTATAATAGGGAGATAAACTTATATGATTTCAGGAAAACATCACCCTTTCTTGTTCCTTGATTCACATCACCTATTTCTCAAAAAAGGAAGGTTAATTTTGCATTCTTCATGAACCAAAAGATCCCGAGATCCATGATATTCCATCCCATATATCATCAGTTATAATCAACATGATCTTTTTATTACAGGTTATCCAATTTTCATAAATCCTCATATGGTAAGATAATACCTTATTCTCACAAACTTCATTGAAATTTTAACATAATATTTCCATAAATTGTTAACCTTATAACCCATATGAAAGATGAAAATACAAAACATTAGAAATAAATCCATGAAATCGTCTTATCACACATCCCCCATATACCACAAAGTATCCCTTAGTTGTCACATTCCAAACATGTGAATAATCTCCATGTAAATTATCATAAATACTTTTAGAAAATATGCATGCTTCTTTATTCCAATGATTATTGGACATATTCTTTAAATATAAGAAGTTTTAAACTTTATTCTTGATGGAATAGAACACATTGCTAATAATCAGTTCCATGGTATTCTATACTATCCCATTTAGTAATTCATATTCAATATATCATTATACAAATATAATTATCTCAATATAAATCATTAATTAAGGGTAACCTTTCCTTAGTCAAAATATACCCTTTCCATGAAATCACTTTTCTATGTCATCATTACCATTCAGTATATCCTTTTGAATAATTAATTAAAACATATACTGAAAATACATATAAATTTCACAATCCATATAATCTTTGAATTCCAAAAAATAAATACTTCATTAATCCAACATTATTCTTAAACCATTACTCAAAATTTGTCAACATATTCCTAAATATCTCTTTCCCAGAATATAAAATATGAATCATGTCTTAAGGATTACCAACCACAATCTAATCAGGCTTCTTATGATCAATATGAATAATTCTGGAAGACCATCACATACCTTTCACAAGTAGTTGGCAGTCTCTTTATATTCTGAAGTATAACCTATACTTGTATCAATTTCCTTGTTTTTATTGTGAGATTTCTACATGGGAAATCTATTCACACAATGCCCATACATTCCATATATAAAACATTAAATATTAACCATGTTTATCTCCATTTACTAAAACCATAAAACATAGTTTGAGAAAAAATTATCATATTTGGATACCATATAATAATGAAAAATTACTTATAGGGTGCCTCAATCATGGATCCAATTTATTTAATGTATTATAAATTATATTTATCCTTGATCATTCATATAAATACTAAATTAAAATCATTCATGATGGTTTATGAAGAGTTGTTTGAATTCCCAATGCATATCCCCCGTGACTGTCAAACAAGGTGTGCAACTTGGGCCATTGTCATGTACCGGATTAGCTTGAGTCCGGACCAAAAAATCTTATCTCAATTTTACCACTAGTTAAATCTATTCTAGAGCAGCATCATCTTTTAGTATCTAGACAAGGATTTATTTCTGGGAAACCAATCACTCTTGCCTTTACAAAACAACCAGGGCATTTTCCAATATGTTGACTCATCTTTATACTTATACACAGAGGCATCACTAAACATATCATTAGAAATATACTTACAGATCACACTAAAGTTTTCTCATCCTAATATATAGAGTATTAATAAACCTTTACATTTATACCAACTATGATGGCCCATGTTTAGTATACATGGATATCACATTATTTTAGATGAATATTTAGTAAATTTAAAAAATACATGCCCAAGGACCGAAATAGTTTAGTATCTTTGGAAACCAAAAAAAAATCTTCTATCCTGGTGAAGGATCTTCAACATCTACCTTATAAATATAGACTCTTTTTAATTTTACCTAAAACATTTCTTCATAACCTTGTGTCTTGACTCTTTTCGTACTCGTACAATATTCCTCTTAATCATGTAACTCCTTTTGTTTTAAGCCAAAAGGTTTCCCTAGATTGCTTTATTACCAACATAAGGCTTCTTGGATGTTGGTAGGGATGTTGGGATATTATATGGGCCTTGGATGGATGAGACAATGTGTCCTGAGTGGTGTTAGGAAAGGGTAGTGTGCTTTCCATTTTATAGTGGAGGGGGAATGACACTCTAGTAAATACCAAAAGGTATTCATTAATGGGAGGTCAAACATACCTAACGAGTCTAAAAATAAAAAAATAGTTTATTAAAGAGTAATAATGGTTGATTAAAATCACCATGACAAAAAATATGGGCATTTTAATAATTTGGATCCTTAGATTCTAAGAATCCCCTATTTTATTATTTTTATTTTTGTAAAAAAATTGTTTTATAATCAATTTAATTTGAAAATAAAGACTGAACTAAAGATATATTTAATATAAACTATATATCCAATGAATTATTAATATTATATATAATTTATATAATAAAATTCCCACATGTTTTGGAAAATAATTTTAAAATATGCGCAAGTGACATACAAAACCACTGCTTAATCTTGGATCATGTTAACAACATCTTTACAATATATGGGCTAGTATGTTAATTAAAAAACATAATTTGTACCATTAATATCCTATTTTTAATATTTATTAACTCTTATAAATTACTTGTAAGAATATAATATTTTAATTAATTTTTTAATCTGATAATAAAATTTCTTTTATTACAAAATAAAAATAATGTCCATTTTGACATTATTTATTTAATGATAATTTTGAAATAACAATCTAATATTGGAATTATAATATATTGGGTTTATAGATGTATAACATAAAATATTCATATCAAAAAAATAAATACATTGATTCAATCAATTAACATCACTTTTAATATTTATAGTTTCATTTATTTTAATTAATTATTATATAATTAATCACTATATTTGTGTTTCTTAGGAATATTAAGTAACTAATACATATCTAAAATTTATTAACAAATTATTATGATAAAAAATAACCCATTTATCTTTAAAAAAGATGTTTATAACATAAAATATGATTTTTTATATTTCTCAAAGTTTTATAAATGTTAAAGCTAAGAAAAGTTCCTTATTTCCTTTTTCCTTACATAACCATTTATATTGAGAATTCTAATTACTATTATTCAAATAACCCATAAATTTAGATCGAAGTGGGGATATCGTATAATAATTGGCATCTAATTCTTTTGGACATGTTTCCAGGTCATTTTGGTCCTTAATATTAAGTATTAGTCCCCTATTATGCTTTTTTTCCTTAACCGTTGTAATTAATTTTAATCACTTTCACTAATATTTATTTGGTAAATGATTATGTTGATATTATTTTAAAAAAAATATTATACTGACTTCAACCATATATTTTTTTTAAATTCAATTCATAGAAGTGGAATATTTATTTTTATTTCTAATCCTGCAAATGGGATGAAATAATGGGTTTTTAAATTAGAAAAATTATAAAAAGTTTTTATTATTATTATATTCCATTTATAAGTGAAATTCATTATAATTAAATAAATGTAATTGAAAGATTTATCATTTATCTAATGTGACCTTAAAACAAATATAAATTTTAATTTAACATTAATAACTGTCTAAATGAAAATGCAATTATTAACTAAAACACAGTAATTTCAATATTCATTAAATAATGAAGTTTCTCAGAAAAATATAAAATAACCCTAATATAAATTCAGAATTATAAATTATAAAATAAATATTATTTTATCAGGAAAAATATCTAAATTTATCTAAAATAAATTTCATTATTGTTCAAGTTGTAATTGAGTGTTACAGAAGCCATTGGGAAAGTCAATCTTGTGTGTAACATAAGCTAACATTGGTTATCTATGTAGGGAATGTTAGAAATTAAATTTTGTATAGTGAATGATACATTTTGGGTTTTTATAACATATTCCAAAAAAAAATTCTATAAAATAAAATAATCTATTTTCAGTGTTGTGTGAAATGAAAAATATCAAAGAGATTAAATTAATTCAAAAGAAATTCAAAAAATATCGGGGTGTTACACATAAAGTGAGGGATTCCGAATAATAATAATATATCATATATGTTTGAGATACATATTATGATTGTGTTTTCTAATGGGAACATCCCAAGATTCCTACTTGAAATCTCAACCCAATAGGTGTTGAGATAAAAAGAGTTCCACTTTATTAAACACAAACAAAGCATTCAAAGAAGAAGAATGATAAGATAAAACATTAATGAAATGTTTATCACAAAAATTACACAAAAATAGTAGAATAATAAATGAAGTTACTCCATCCCAAGTGTGTATAGCTCCCTCAAAATGACTGTCCAACATATAGCTCTCAATCAAGAGGAGGAGGAGGCTTAGGTGGAACTTCAGATTCATCCTTCACCCAACAATGAGAATAGGGGCCTCAAAAATATACAAGATAATGATATGACTACTTAGAGTCTATAAAATTTAAGATATTTACTCCCTGATTGAATAAAATAATAGTTTCTATAAGGTTCCTTTTTATAGGAAAACTGGAAGGTGGTTTTGAGTGCCCATATTTGGGAATCCAATTGGCCCATGGTTTTTGGTGAGTAGAAAGTCTTATCACACTTTTCAAAAAACTAAAACGTTTTTGAACCACCTATTGATTAAATAAAATCACTATTTTTCATTATTTGGGAAACTACAACCTGATATATGGAAAAAATATAGAACAAAACATTTGACATAAAGCATATTTTTTTCTTAGACATACCAGTTAGGTTGGGACCCTTAATTGAATAATTGGGATTGGTTATCTTTATAAGTGTTTTAGATAACTGATTTTTTGAATATTCCAAATAATTTCTTCCAATGTATATACATGTAATAGTTTAACTATTCCTTAGAGTACACTAGTTTGCATTGAATATTGCACAGTTTGGCCCATTTTTCTTCAAACTCTTATTGGGGTCTCCCAATCACCTCCAACTACAATGTAAAAATAAAAGACAACTGAAATAAAACTTTTTAATAGTGATACATATTAAATGATTGGTTAAAAAATGATGTGATATTTTTTATAATATTTTTAATTTAAAAAACAAAATTAGTTTATACAGTGCTGTAAAGGTAAAATAAAATAATGTATCGCGGTGCGATCAACATCCTCTCTTTAATTATATATTTTCAGATATGAATCAAATCACAAATACCAACCATGTAAGGCCTACATCAGACCATAGAGAGATTTATTTAATCTATAAACTTTAATTTCATCATTTCCAATTAGAAATCACCCCGGGTTTTATGTGTATAATTCTTCCATAACTCCAATTAAGAATTCCTTTTTGACATCCATATTATAAACTTATCATTCAATTGGAATTTCAATTTGAAGTGAGTGTATCATCGAATCCATTATATACACTGGATAAATTTTATATTCAACATCAATGCCTTTAATCTATATGTAGCCTTTAGACAACAATGCGACTTGTTTTTTATCACATTTACATGTTTATCAAATTATTTTCTTTATCCAATTTATTCCAATAACATTGTGATTTTTAGTGTCTTAATAAGACCCCTTGTCCATTTCATGTTAATATAATATATTTTGTATTTCATGGACATAACCCATGATTTATCCTCTGTTTCTTCTACAAATTAGTACGGTTCCAAAATTGATAATATGGTAGAATGTGATTCATTCCACATTCTCATTGTCTATGTATGCGAGATCCAATAACTAGTGATGTTGGGTTCATCAATTTCTTATCTTTTATATATTCTATAATATTAAGATGATGTTTCTTCATAAATTTTTTTATCTTCTAATTCTTATTCTAAATCTTTATTATTTTTTGATCCCTTAATATTTTTCAAGTCTAATACTAAATCATTCTTTGAATATGTCCCTTATCCAGTTTATTCATCATATTAAATCATATCAACATATGGGCTCCTAAATGTATTTATGATTTTATGTCCAATGATCTTGAAGTAATTTCATTCCATAGTATTTCTATGTTTATTATTGTATCATTTTTAGGATGTACACTTCATTGAATATCAAAGAAATATTCTCTCATCTATAGAATCACCAGATTTTTATTGATTTTTTATTTATTTTAGATGAAATATTTACTTCCAAAAACATGACAATATTTTACAGAGGGATTCCTTAAATACCATATATCATATGTTGTTCTGGCCTCACTTATAAAATGCCTTGATTGATTTTGAATTTACATCACTACTTGAACAACCTCTTTCGAGTAATGATAAGAAACAGAACTCTCAGTCATTATAATTCTATCCATATTGTTCACATATCAAATTCTATGTTAAACCAACACATTTTTTTGTAGATTTTTCAATTTATACACATCATGATTTATCTAATTTTTTTTGAGGTTGATTTAAAAATCAATGGATTTTTATTCTCCCACATTATTAGAATGTATAATCTTGATTGTGTATATAGTTTCATTATCATATATTTTATGACAACTCTTCATGAAATATAGCATTTTCTATTTCCTCTATGTAAACATCACACATGCAATTCTACTGTAATAATTAATAATGAGAATGAAGAACCTCTCATAAAATGTTCCAACAACATTCAAATAACCATATACATATAAGTGGATGAGATCAAGAATATTTGATCCTCTTTTATTCATTAGATGATATGAACTCCCAACCATATTTCATCACCTGCATGTTTCACATGTATTTTCTTGATCACACATTAGATTGGGAATTTCAACAATAATATAATTATTTTATATATATTCCATGTATTTTATTAATGTGACCCAACCTCTGGTACCACAAATTGTTTTATTATTCAATTTTTAGGAATCTACTAATTTATTTAATTGTCAACCCTGTATAAGTTTCCATCTGCTATGCATCCTTTTATAAAATAATTACATATCTTTCCTTTGATAGTGCACACATTATGATTAAATAATTATACAAGTCCTAAATTTTATTTATGACTCACTCTTAAAATATTGTGATGAAAACATCAACATATAAAACATCGATATTCCTATTTTGATTAATTAATAGATATGTATCTCAACTTCATTTGATGCTTACTGCACTGTCATTTATATGTTTTACTTTTAAATTAACTATTATCTTAACATTATTAAAAAATATGCTTTTCTTATCATGTTAGATGAGAATCCATTATCAAAAATCTAGGTTCTACTATTCTTTATAACATTGAGAGATATTTCTTCATGATTTTATTTCTCTATCATCTTCTTTTCCTTCCATGAGATACCTGATTTAGGGGTCAATAAAAATTGAATTTCAACTAAATTGTTAATATTCATGGGTTTATCATACTAGAATTATTCTTACAGAGGATAATATCTATTACCAATAGTATCTCTACTGGGTTGATAGGTATTGAATTGCCTTGAAGTTATGTTTGTATTATAAGCAATGTTCCATTTAGTTCAATGAATAACTATATGAACATATTTAGAATAGTGAAAATAATATCAATATAAATTATTTAATCTATATGATTAAGAATATGGCCTCATTCTCATTTTTTACATCCAAGCACTTCCCTGTTCAGATTTCCCCTTTCCCCTTCACTGTAAGACATGGTATGGCCTAGAAATCCATATTATAGTCATTTCATAAGGGGGAATTCTTCTTATTTCCATTCCTCTACATGTACCCTTATTTTGTAAAATTATTTCACTAAAAATACTCTAAGAATACATGAGTATTATTTTTAGATCTATTTTCTATTTTATTTAAATCCTTTTTGGTTGGGATAATAGGTGCCATTATAGAATGTGTAACATTATTATTACCTTTATTTTAGCTCATACCATTTCAATCATTTTATGTTTTTACGTCACATCCAATTCTACTTCTTCTCATAAATGTGGATCTATAATCATTCAAGGCCTTATCTACTGATTCAAAACTATGTTGAGCTATATCAAATAGCTCTTAATAGGAAAAGATTACAAACTATTGCTTATTCTTCACTCCTAAAAACTTTGACTTAGTTTCTTGTTTACTCTTTAAAGTAACCAATATTTCTTAAATTCCATCAACTATCTAAATCTTTTAATATAGTCTTGATGTTGGGTCATTGATGAATTTTTCATTCTCTTCAATCCTCACATTAAATTACACAACATCTTCAAATATTATGAGAGTTGTTAAATGTTATTATTATTCATCCTATAGTAGATCAATTTATACATAAGTCTCATCAATGTAATCAGATGACTCTTTCAGCATAGCTCCCATATTTCGGTTTTTCTTTCTTTGAATTTCATGCACATCAAGAAAATTATCTTGTTCTACCTTGAGATTCACAACGAAAAAAACCTAATAATATTTATCTTTTTAGGTTCTAAATTTTCAACTATAACCATCTTGGATTATTTTTGTTTACATTTAAACTCTAATATTGCATCCTCTAAAAACTGAAAATCATCTTGTTCCTCTTTGTAGATGATAATGTTTCACTATAATGTTTTTATTGATTTGAAGTTCCCCTTTAGAGGGAAATTTTTTTTGAGGCTTCTACATGATTTATACTTCACTTTATACACCATAATATTTCATTTAACACCAAGATAAAATGATCCATACTCTACAACTATGAAAAAAATAATTGAATACTATCTTCAAAAATCTATTTTACTCAACTTACTTCAATGGAAAAAAAGAGAGTATTTTATCTTTTGAATCATCACAATCATAAACGAATTTGGAAATATCATTTTTTACATGTATTTTAATTCCATTTTCTTTCTAACATAAGTAGTTTCATCTTCTCACTTAGCTCTCTTTTCATAAGAAACTAGAATGATTATAATATCATCAAGATTTATCTTATACAAATCTGTTTCCATAATGTTCGACACTTCTATATTGTACATAGATGATGAATTCCTAGTATTTTTTTCATAATTTTAATATCCTTGACTTATTATTAATGTCTTAGAATAACTGCAACAAATTCAGTTAATCAATTAAAGAAACTATCTACATTTTCATTTGGATAAATTTTTATATCATAGAACTAATTTTGAAAGACTTGAAGTTTGGACTCCATTAATTTATTATAACCATCATAAATATATTCATGTCTCTCCCATTTGGACTTAGCTTATGTGAATCTCATCACCATAAAATAGATTTGATCAGATTGTTCTTTAGTAAGAGAATTTTGAGCTTTTGGATCTACATCAAACATTTTCTTATTTGTTTCATTCATAGAAGGACCTGTCACATTAGTGAATTGAATTCCCAAAGCTAGGGCATAAATAACTTCCATACCAAGGGATTGAATTTGATATATCATTATATTATTCCATATCTTAAAGTTTATTCCATCAAAAAATGGAACTCCCCTAACATTCATTGAATTCTACATAACCACAACGGAAAAATTTAGCACCAAGATCATGTTCCCTATATTATCAATTGTAGGACTCGAGAACAACCTAAGAGGGAAAGGTTGAATTTTGATGTCATGTTTTTCAATTAAACATATAGGATTTTCCTACATTGGTAGTAACTTATAAAATCTATCATATAGAATTTTTTAGTAATTAAATATTCACATGAAATGAGATAGCACAATAGTTTTTCATGTTTCTACATTAAGGGCTAGTACATGGAGAATACACCAATAGTGTTTTGGTTATTCCTAAATCCACTAAGCTTGATGAGTTATTTTGGCATAAAAAAGATCAATCATAGTTACTCTATTCCAAGCACACTGCCTTTTCATGAATTTTTGGGAAATAACACCACCTCTATCATAACACTTTCATCGACTCCACCAAGATCAAAACTATGAGAGAATATTTAATTATTTTAATTACATGAATTTCATCATATTAGATAAGATATTTATGTATTTTTTTTGATTATCATGAGAAACTTTATTTACCATAGTCTTGAGATGATGCTCTTGAAATCACTATTCACTTAAACCATATATTTACCACTGTTTTTCAGGATGATACAAGCATTTGTGAAAAGAGATTTATGTTTCAATGAAATTAATGAATTCTTGAACCCATCCTCTTTAATTAATCTCCCAATCATAATTAATATCATATTCTTCAAGAAGGTAACTCATTTGTAAAGCTGAGAACCTTCATAGAATACTAAGCCATCGTGAAACTCTCCATCTCCAGAAAAACATAATTTTTAAAAATCCCTAGAATCAACCAAAACAGAACTAATTTTCCATGATTCTAATGGTCTCAAAGAATCCTTATTTTTGAATCTCCCAACCATTTCTATTTCAGACCAATGTAAACATTTCCCCAATTCACTTCTTATTAAATGAAGTGTGAGTGGAAACATATTTATAGGCTCATCCCTTTTCGAAGATCCATACTCCCAGCAGCCTTTTTGTGAGCCTCCAAATTCATGTTTCGGAAGCTCCTTGTATTTGGGAAGATCTAGTAAATTTTGACCCATCTATGAAGCTTCTCATAATCATTAAGATTTACCTTCTTTCCATCATGTATTTATGAACCTTCTCATAGTCTTGAAGAACACTTCCTTTACATCGTGGATTTGTGATAACCATTCACAATGCTCTACATCATCACAAATTTTAACCTTCGTGAAACCTACTATTCATGAAAATAATTAATTTACCATATTTGGTATGATTAAATATTAGAAAACCACCATCTGTAGAGATTTCTTTTATTCTCCAAAACTTCATGAAGATTTATCCTTCCTATTGATATTGAGAATCAAAAAATTATAAAACACATGGGAATTATTCTTCCATCAACATTGAATCCATTTTCATTGTAATTTAACTTTCATCGAAAACTCCCTGATCAAACCTAGTGTGAATTTACAAAAATGAAAAAATACACTCTGATTCCATCTATGAAAAGCCTTGGATCAAACATATACCACCTACCTTATATTGGTAGTCGAATCCTCATCTAGTACCAACATATAATATTGGATATAATCATAGAAATCATAGAACTAGAAAAATTTCCTAAAATTTTTGTATATTAGCTTATATAAAGATAACACCAGTGATAGTGAAATCGTAGAAGGAAGGTAACAAAGATTAAGGATTACTGAGGGTGATAAAATGGGACTAATGATTCTTAAATTAGATTCGGTGTAGAGAAGATCCTTTGAAGACTAAGAGAGTAGGAGGATAAGCTCCCAATGAAAGGGTGTTGTGTATGAAATGCGAGAAGAAAAGAGGATTATTGGTTAAATGGAATTTTGTGAAAAATATAAATTCACTAAATTTTAATGAATTCATAGTTTTTCCAAGAAGTTTCCAAACCATGTGCACCCACTGCATAAGGTGGCCCCCACTCTCATAATTAGGAAGAACATTAGATAAACAATGAACATATCCTGCATGTTCACTATCCAACACCTACAGTCCCTCTCAAGGTTGGACACATAGTTAGAGGAAATCATACACCACCTATGAAACATATACCTATAATTTTGTTTTAGGTTTTTTACATCCATTTGAACTCCCTATCCTGGTTAATCTAACTATGCACCTCATCTTTGGGATGCATGGTTGAGCCTCATGGTTTACACTAAACATGCACCAACCATGAAACTAATTTTTTTTTTTCAAAAGATGGTTCTCTATGCTATGAACAAGACCTAGATGCTCCTGATCCCATCCATAGACCCTTGAATAATATATTAGAATAAATAAATATTCAGAAATAAAAAATTAAGGATTCATATCTCTCCAAAAAGTTGTGATCTTATGATATAATATCCTTAAAAACACTTCCATGAGTTTCTCTAAGTTTGGTTGATCATCATCTAAAAATAATTCTTTCCCCTGAGCATGTACATTAGCCTCTCCCTCCCATGTTTCATCATGTACATGGTCGTGCTATAATTGGACAAGAACTAGATGGTCTAAACTACATTGGAGAGCCTTTGTTATTCAACTAACAATACATATGATATACTCCTCAAAAATATCATTAACATCCAACTCAACTTCATCAGGATAAATGTTATGGGATGGGTTTGTATGATAACCATGTAACTGATAAAATTGAAAACATCTTGCATTGCTCTATATCTATGAGGGAGTGATATTCGTTAATACAATTCTATGAACCTATCCATAATTGAAAAAGGTATGATGATTTAAGGAGATAACTTTCCCTACATCCTAAATCATCGATTCCCTAGCCTAGACAAAAAATAAAAGAATACATGATCCCAGATCATTAACTCTTGAGGTTATCGATGATGATATACATAATAGTTCTTCCTAGATTGTGATAAATACTTACATTTCATGATATGTTGTACCTACTTCGATGTATCCTAAATGAGATAATGTTCTAATATTTCTACCTCCCTTTCCTCTACCTAGAATATATTTGAATGATACAACCTTCCATATAAGGCCTCTTAAGGATCAATATGTAAAATCAAATGGAATAGCTTATTATAAAAGAATTTAGCAAGAGGAAATGTTTTCTACCATGAAACTCTAAAATCACAGAAACATGTTCTATGAATTTCCAAAAACAACTGAATTGTATGCCAAAACATCCTATTGGCCCGAGGGTGATAGGATGTTCTCAAAATCACTTGTGAACCAAGTTCTCTATAAAAAAATAGATAGAACTAAAATGTAAAATGAAAATACATTTCAAATTTTATGGTGTGTTGAACAATTTGAAGCAATATAATCCCCATGACATATATCTCGACTAGAATATCCACTGAAATGGTCTATCGAATGGGTAAGAAATGGATAACCTTCTTTAGTTTGTCCATGATAACCCAAACTACATCATAGCCTCAATGGAATTTTGGTATTCACATCATAAAATTCATATTGAAATTATCCAAATTTAACGTAGGAATTAGTAATATTTGTAAAATAGTAGTTGTTTTCTAGTGTTCCACTTTTACTTGATATTAGGTGGAACATAGTGTGACAAAACCCAAAATCTAATTTTTTATCCCCAACAACCAATACGAGAAATATAAGGGAAGGTAAATCTTGTTGATTCTGAGATGTTCTACGAAACTATAAGTATGGTATTATTGTGTTATAACCTCTTGTATGAATGTAGGAACCCATAAATGTCCATGAATATTCAATATCATAGCCTTTTCAAAATCCTAAACATTAGGTGCGTCCTCACCCATAATGATTTCCCTCAGGATCAATCCTTCTAAATTACAATGTCATTTTATCATCACTCGGTGTAGAAATGAAGAGGTCACATCCAATTTTATCAGAGGAGACTACCCATTCCACTTCTAAATATCAACAAGAATTATATAAAAGAGATCCATCACCCCAAATTGCTAATAGATTCTAAATGTTTTTATATCTATGTCTTCTGGCTTAGATTATTGGCCAACACATTTCCATTTCTAGAGCTATAATCAAGATAAAAGTCATAGTATTGCTAGTATTTAACCAATATATACTATATAAGGTTCAAATAACATTGAGTGAATATGTATTTAATAATTTTATAATCCATGTATAAATCAAACCATTATTCCAAAAATTATTTCCTCTAACAACACATGTCATGAAAAACTACATCTAGATTTAAACCATGTATTTAATAATTATGATCATGAGGCCTCAACTGATGAGACTCATAAGATATGACTCATTAACCTTACAAAAAACTATCTCCCAAACTAATGCCAGATTCATCAAAATATATAGTGTATCCCCAACCAGACTCATGATGAATCATGATCTACAATAAGTTTTGGCTTAATTTAATCTTTTAAAAGGTGTTTTCACATGTTTTTTACCATAAAAAATTCAAACCCTTTTTTTTAAGCCCGTAATAGGTGCTTCAAGTGATGAGAAATACGAGATAAAATGACTATAATATCTATCCCACCCTTGAGACTAAGTATATCAATGATTTTTTGGGAGGTTCTTATGAAATCTTGTCTCTCACCTTCTTAGTTTCAACAGATACTCCTACCTCAGAGATAACATTACATAGGAATTGAATTTTATCAATAAATAAGTGGAATTTAATGATATTTTCATAAAAATTATACTCTCTTAGAATAATAAATATGATTTAATAGTGTTTGGAATGATCAAATTTACTATGTTAATACCTGAATATGTTATCCATGAAAACCACAATGAAATAATCTAGGTAAGGTTGAAAAAGAGATTTACCTGAGCCATAAAAACCACTGGAATATTTATAAGACCGAATGACATTACTATATATTCATACAAACCATATCGGCCTTGAAATTTCATATGGTGTATATCCAATAGCCTAACATGAACATGATGATAACCCTACAGAAATAAATTTTTGAAAAGACACACTCTCCTTGAGGTCATTTGAATATGTTATCTATATTAGGTAAAGGGTAATGGTTCTTAACTGAATTCTTATTCATTTTTTTAGTAATCCTCACATAGAATGAGGGCTCCATTCTCCTTCTTGTAAAAATTCATGGGTGAATCCCAAGGTGACGTACTCGGTCATATAAACACCATAAATTTTATGTCTGTTAGGTTTATCATGAGTTCTTAAAGCTTAGTTGGAGAAATCCTATTAGGCGTAATATATATGAGTGCTACTCTAAAAACATACTATATAATATTAGCCATCTCCCTTTCAATAGGTAACCAGGAAAAGTCATTAGGGAAAATGTCTTTGAAATGATCCACCACATGGGGTAAATCTGTCTGATGTTTTCCATGATAACATAGAAAAAGACTCTATAAATAGGCTATCACTCTACCCAAACCACTATGGTTAGGTCTTTATTGACTTTTCTATACATCCCATTATTCTTCACGAATGTAGTTACCAACCTTGGGAAATGTAAAGGAAACCCTCCAATGGTAGTAATAAACATGTGCACAAAAAATAAATAACCTATCCATCTCATAAATAATATAAAAGCCTATCATCGTTATCCAATATTGAGGGGGAAATCCTTGTATTGGAATACACATTTTGATCATATTCCCAAAGGGGTGTCAATAGTCACCACACCATCGAGATACTCAATTCCAATCCTAAGAACATATATAATAGCCACTGATATAAAGTAGTAAGAGGAAATTTTGCCTAATGAAACAATCACTATCGATGAGGATACGAAAATCACACCTTGAACCATATAGAAACCATCACTATGCACTTCAAGTGTCGGATGTACTACATATATCTAAACTGATTTTCCACCCTGAGCTAGAACTTGATTACTCAGAGTAGGTCTACTTTTCTAGCACCACAAAATGTGTGTCCAGATTCCTTTCCCATAAATACATCTTCAGGATAATAGATAGGTAGTACACTATCTACCCACTATAAATGGAGCTTCTTATCATGCACCAAAACCTATAATATGTGAATATCCCCTATCACTATCCATTATAGGAAAAGTTCTTCAAAACCGCTGAAGATTGCCCATATGTTCATCGGGATGACACCCAACTGGATCATCAATTTAGTGGATCTTCATGTGTCTTGTCCAACCAAATTAGTAAAAAATAACATGGATTCCCAGTAAAACACTCTAAATACTGTTACCTATATGATAAGGTTTTAAATGACACTTCTTAATACTAAATGAACCACTTCCCTATCGAGGAACTAAACCTCCATGCCCAATACCTTCATCTTCCCTTATGTTATAATATGATATGAGTTCTAATTTCTCTATCCCAATGATGATATTAAATCAAGACATGTTCACCTAATATTGGATAGGATATTTGAGTCCATCCTCAAACCACCTAGCCCTAGGTAATTCATCACTAAGGAGAGTATGAAAAAACACCAATGCACCATGAATTAAGGTGAGTAGTTCATAAATGATAATGTTCCATTCTCTAGTTGTATAAACTCTCTAAATATATCATCCCTCAACATATCAAGAATGAAATAATCCTAGAAAGAATTATGGAAATCCTTCCAAACCATAATCTAATGTTGATTAGCCTAGGTAAAATCATCCCACCATCTCTTGGTAGACACACAAAGAATGTATTCTATTAGATTTATTATCCATTCGTTAGGATTTTCTAGAAAATAAATAATATCAATCATAGCCTCTAGACATGGATTAATATCTTCAGTACCAACTTACATTGAAACGGTAGTAGGGTGTTTCTACTGGAACTCTCACAGTAGTTTTTACATAGTATATATAGGTTATTGGGCTGCGTATATGGACAATACTAACTGAAGGAAACCCTCTAGAAGCTAGGTGTCACTCATTACAAGTTAGGTCTCACCACTTTTAGAGCATGGTGGAGCATGGTTATCCATACCATCATATTACTATACTTGAGTCAATTATTGATGAATATATCTATAATTAAAAATTTATGCCTTAAAATGATATTTGATATTAGAATAGATCAATAATAGTAGTACAGAGAAGTTGAAAAACATTCCAATATAAAGTCAAAACCCTTCTTCCTACCGCTAAATATATTTCTAGGTAAGTTATAACATAATAATTAATACGAGAGATAGTATAAAAATCCACTACGAATGTTAGGTATGGTTTAAGGTCTCATATCTTATAATAGAGGTCTCAGTATATGGTATGTCAACTAAACATTGAAGATAAAAACACTCTTCATGTTGTAATTTGATTCCCCATTTAATGAAAATAATTTTTTATGAGTATTCATTAAATAAATTATTATTTTATACAACTATATAGTTATAAGAATTACCATTCCCATGTCATAAATTCTTATTCTTTAAAAATATAAATTGGCAATTAATGTAACTAAAACCAAAAATATTACATTCAATCACAATATATGATTATCCATATAAGGTGATTTGATTATATGGATAAAAATTCCAAATTTATATAGGCATAAAATTTATAAATTACAATTATAATCCATTAAATAATAATAAAATAACATTTTAGTAATGTAACCATAGTTACATTGATCTAACATGTCAAAATTGGTCACTCTAGGTTCCAACATAAAACTATATGGGAAAAATACATTTAGGTTAGTGTAGAAAATTTAATTAACCAATTAACCAATCTCTTTATCCCTATAATAAATGATACACCAATCATTTATATAACAGTTAGGGAACTCACAATATGCAATGAGAAATTGATATAATAAAATAAACATTGACTTACATTTTAATCCTTTGGTTCATAAATGATTCATAAAACAATACTTACTTACCTTACTGATATATGGTTGAAATTTGAACCCATTGTGATAACAAAACAACAACAATCATGTATGTCACCTAATGGGGGAATTAGCACAACAGTAATAAGAAGAATCCAGAAAAACAATTCCCATCCTTGGACACATGGATTTTTTTCCTATGTGTGGGATGCTAATCTCATGTAAAGGCTCATTACCAAATTCTGACACATTATAATCTCCCTTTTACCATCCCAAACTTGTAATATAATTAAATATAACCCCTTTTATACCTCTTTTTTATGTCTCTATCCTAACTCATTCATAAGTATCAAAACTCTTTGTCCACATGGCCTCAAATACACCTCATCATATGCCACAATATTCTAACAAGTAGTGAGGGTCTATAGTGGTATAATAACGATACTATAACCTCCTAATTAGAGTAGATAAAAAAAGTGAAATAATATATAAATATTGGAAACAGATAAAAAATCCTTGAAATATAAATCATCCATATCAATATAAACAAAAAATCTATAACTAGTTCTATATACTAAATAATGAAGTTATTATTCTTTAAAAAAATGGGGGACACAAGCTAAATATTGTAGAATGCATAAAACATGTACAAGATATAAAAAAATACATACATTCCAAATTATATATCCAATATCATCCTAATTACATTCTCAGTCATGTACTTCTATACTCCATCCTACTATAGAAAATTAATCTTCCGTGACTGGGCACTTTCATTTTTCCCTAACGGTATGCATGAAGTCTGTTCAGGTACTAATCAGTGGCCAAAAAAGGGAGTGAGTAAAATTTATTAGTCCAAATAAAATGTTTTATAGAGAAATCTAGTTTATGAATATAAAATGATTAGTGTGTAGTTATAATAAATAATTTTTGTAAATAAATAAGCTATATTAGTCCGACTACCTCAGGGGATACCCATTCGATACCACCTACTTCAACCAAAGCCAAAAAATCTCTGAATATTTTATATTATATTTTATTTTTATTAGTTTGGAACGTAAGGAATAAAACCAAGTAATCTATATATATTTATGATCATATAAGGTTCCATATTTTCTAGGGAATTTATGTTTGTAATCTTGGTGAAATACATCGTGGTATAATCTTGGCATTTCAACCAATAGAGAAAAATTATACCCAAGCCCCTGAAACATGTACTAAGTAGCCTTAATGTGAGACTATAAAGGATACTAAGGAATAATCTAAGGTGGTATGTAACATAAATCCATATCTAAGGAGAACCATATAAGGCAATCAATTTAATTTATGAAAATATAAGTGAACCCTCAGTGCCAATAGGTGGAATTCAAAAACATAGACAAAGACAAAATCCATGTGCGGTCTTTCACATGGAAGATACATCAATGTATTGGTTAGAGTCTCATGAGTCCATGCTTGGAAAACCAAAATGGGAGTCCAATTATCACTAATGGAATTCCACAACATTAATATACTTAATGCCTATGAACATAATTAAATATGATACAATAATTACTCAAATGTCCACAATCAAAAAAATAGACATGATAACACTTTATAATTAAATAAGGAATATGTGACATGGTCACTCCATTCACCACAAATTTAATTACTTTTATAATTTTTAAATAGAATAAAAACTAAACCCACATAGGATTTGGTTTGGTTTCATTGTCATTTATAAATATTTTGAGGGCATATAATTAAACACACCCAAAGGGGTTGTACTAGTCGAGGTAGAAAACCTATAAAAATTATTATAGGTCCATGAGAGTATTTCATCAAGTACCAATAAATTAATTAATGAAATTTATAATTTTAGAGACACTTCATGGAGAGTCTTGTTTTTGGAATAATGGTGCTTGATATATAGAAAAATATATTTTGGGAAAAGGGAAAGGACACCTACCTTATACCAGTTTTTGAATCCTCATCTTGTATCTTCCTCTCATTCAGGATAGAATGGGAGAAAATAGAGAACTAGAAAAATGGAATGAAAATAGGTTATATTAGCTCGCATTAATATAACATTAAATATGGTGATTTAAATAGTGGAATGAATGTAATAGAGTCAATGGAATACTGAGGGTGATCTAATGTGTCTAATGGGACTTGAAATAGATGTCGTATGGAGAAGATCCTTTAAACCCTAAAGAGAAGTATGAGAAGATGAAAATGGTGGGATAAAATGAATGAAATAAAACAATAAATGACGGTTAAGGGTTAAAATTTATTAAGGTAAAATGTAAATTTACCACTTTTTAAGGGGAAAATAGTTTAGCCACATGATTTGGAAAATCATGCAGCAACTGTTTAAATGCACCGTCTATGGTAGCACCCCCCCCTCACAAGCTAGGCGCATTATTAGGAAAAATACAGAAAAAATATTCATTCTCACTATATAACATCTAAACTCTATCAGATAGTTATTTTTATGGTTAGAAGAAACCATGTTTCAACCATGCAACATGCACCTGCAATTTTCTGCATGTTTTTTCATGGCTATGCAGCCTCCGTTGAACGGTGAAACTAACTATTCACCTCCTGTTTGGGTCAAATGTTTGAGAAAAAAGGTTATCACTAACTATGTGACAATCATGAGACACGCCCTAATTATTTTAAAATAGGAGATCTGGTATTTGAACAAGCCCAAAATTCTATCAACCCCTTCCACAGACCCTTGTATCTTTTATTAGAATAATAAAAAATATTTAAACATAAAATTTAATACTTGTACGACTCTAAAAAGTGAAGATATTATAGTCCATAATTTTTATTTCATTGAAGTGTCATATAAAATTTTCATTGTTTATTTTCAAATGAAATAATTTTCATAATATTTGGGAAATTTTTTATTTTAACGAGTTTTCAAAAGAAATATGGATTTTTTACTTATTTGAATAGGAAAATAGAATGTACTTTTCTTATGGGTTAAAAATAGTTTTTAAGGGTTTTATTATGAAAATGATTATGAATAATTTTTTGTTTGTTGTATATTATTGAGAATTATATATGATAATTAGTGATCCTAATACAACTTATATGATAGGTGAGCCCGATTGAGCATACACAAGGGCTGAAACAAATATATATTATACAATATGATAGCCTAATAAAAATTATACAATGTGTGATCTAAACATAGTTCATCAATAATATTGTAAATTCTCTTTACCATTAAAGGAAATAAGGAGAGAGTTTATTAAAGAGGTTTCTTCTATGGATTTAACTAGGATTAAGTTATTTCTGACACTAGTTAAAATGGGTTTTGAAATTCATTATTTATGTTTTATATAGGGGTTAATATTTTATTGTTACTAGTTTAAATGGCTTTATTTTAGAAAAAATCATGTTTTCTCTATGGTTAAGATCTGTTATATAAACTCAATGAATAATGTGGAAAAGATAAAATTTTATGGGTTTATTAGTTTTTCATTGTACTAACATATTTCATTCTTTTATACCCTTTAATGATATTTGTATACTCTGATATAGTGGTAGTGTAAGTATGGATCAATTATTTGGAAAATTTATTCAATGTCATGAGATGTTTAGAATATTAGAAGGAAATTATTGTCATTTATCATTTTGAAGTTGAAGATGATCGATGGTGGTATTTAGTTAATAATATCATAGAGATATAGTAGATTTATTACTTGAAATTGGATACATTTAAGAATCGTTAATTAGAATAATATTTAACTATGGTTTTTTACTCAGAATAGAGAAATAATTCTCAAATTTGTTGAAAAAATAAAAACAGCCAGTAGGTACTTAAGAAGAAAATATTACAAGACTATCCAAGTATCCACCAAATTTTTTATGTTTCCATGAAAGTAAATTTAATAGATTTTACACTGTATTGAAACCAATTTTATATTGATCATTGGATTCATGAGAATTTAAATGTTATGGGAAAGCTATTTATTGTGTAGAGAAATTTGGGATGCGTATTTACGAAACTTTTATTCCTTGTGATGATAAGAGTAAGAAGTGGCCAAGGTTTCATGAAATGGTGAAAAAATAAACTAATAAATATATAGGTAATTCTAATGTATATTCCATATTTTTAAAAAAAACTTTCTGGGAATGTTTCATAGGATTTGTAAAGTGTGGTTGATGTATTATGTGTGGTTATAGGGATTGTGGTTGCAATGAAAAGATAATAAAATAATACATGAATGGGGTAATAGATATACATCCCATAGTGAGATTTTTTCATTTTAATGAGTTAGGGGATTATCCTAATATGTGTCTTAAGTAAGTTACACAGGGTGGAAATCATTAAGAACAAAAGTTAAAGGCATGAAAAAATTATTTTTTACTACTATAATTGATGTTGGGCCATAAATTAATGTTTTGATAGGTATGTTATTGGTTTAATAGAATTATATTGATTACCTATTTGACATTGGATTTTTAATTATTTTATTTATGAAAAAATTTCAAGTAGAATGTGACTATCACCTCATAAAAAGATGACAAAACTTTTGATGAAAACTCTAGGAGAAATTATTAAAGCAACAAATATTTATAAGAATATTTTATATTGTTATTTGTGAGATTATTTTTCCATGTAATTTTATTGACCTTCCAATAAAAGAGTTTTATATTATTTTGGGTATGCATCTTTAAGATAGATTTTAGAGAAAATAAATATATATTTAGTGATTTTATACCATTGATAACATATCAAGAGGTACAGAAATTAATTAAATATAAAAGTGAAAGTTTCTTTTATCATGTTAGTGAAAATAAATAAATAGTTTATATTTATTAGGGTCTAGTTATAAATGAATATATGGATGCATTTTATAATGATTTTTCTATAGTTATTCTCCATCTAGAGGTGGAGTTCACTATTGAATTAGCACCTAATGCTAAAAAAATTTCAAAATCCACTTAAAAAATGGATCATGTAGTTCTTTTGGATTTCGAAAAGTAGTTGAAATACTTTATAAATAATGGTTTCATTAATATGAGTACTTCTCCATGGTGTGAGAGGATTTTATTTGATAATATGAAATATGGTTCAGTGGGGATTTTCATTTATGATTGGTCCTTAGATAACATAACTATTAATAATAACTACCCTTTGATGATGATATGTTTGATCAAATCCATGGATTGTTGTATGTTTCATATATTTATCTCTAGTAATGGTACCTTCAATTGAATATGAAGAAAGAAGATATTCTGAATATGGAATTTTCAACTAGATATGGGCATTATGAGTTTAAGTTTATACCATTTTGGTTATCTAATGAACTAGTTATATTCATGGATCTTATGAATAGTATTTCCATGACTATTTGGATACTTTTTTGTTGGTGTTTAATAATTATTTTATGGTATATTATAAAGTTAATAGGTCCATGAAAAACACATATGTATTGTTTTAAAAACAATAAAAAAAGTTACATGGATATTTTTGTAAATGTGAATTATGTTTGCAATGGATTTCTTTCCTTGAGAAATTGTTTTATAAATATAGCATAACTATTGAAGCTGTTAAAAATAATTTAATTTAAGAATGGATAAGTACAAAAAATCAAAAAAAATCATATTTTTTTAGAATAGTGAGTTACTAATATTGGTTTGTTGAAACAATTTCTCACCTATATTGCCCATTGACTATGTTAACTCGAAATGAAGTTAAATTCATTTATATGAAAGAGTGTGATGATTGTTTCTAGGATCTAAAAAGAACACTGGTGAATGATTCTGTTTTGGCCCTACCCTCTAGAAATGGTGAATTTTAAATCTACAATAATTCTTTATTAAATCGAATTAGTGGTATTATAATACATAATTATCTTGTAATTAATTATTCTTCTTATTAATTACAACCTCTTGAGGTAAATTATTTTACACATGATTTCATGATAGCCATTGTGGTTTTTTATTTAAAAATAAAAAGGTAGATTTTTATGTAGTGAAGTGTGGAATATATATTGATAATAATTTCTTTTATATTTTCACTCATAAAGAGTAGAACACACGGTAGAGAAGATGAAAATAACTGATAAAGTATTATTATTGAGGTTTCATTTCCATATAGTAAAAAAATGTAACCGGTGATTTGAGTTGAAAAGATAATGCAGAGTTAATAATGTTGTGTTTTGTATATTATGGTTCTTAAAATTATTTAATGAATGATAACATAGATATTGAGAATGATGGAATTTATTCCGTTTTGTTTCAGGATTCGATATAGTTTTACTTTTCAAAAATAATTAAGAAAGCTTGAAAAGAAGACCATGATTTGAATAAAAAGTTGGAAGTTGTAAAGAAAAGAAATTTACCAAAATTTATCATTTAGAAATATGGGGTATTAAGATTTTAAAAATTCCTGGGTGTTCTAGCTATCTCCTAGTTAGAAAATGAATTGTTGAGTGAATCACATATCTCTCCCTTTTATATTCATCCAGCTAGTAATAATATATATAAATTACATCAGAATTTTTACTAGATGGATAGAATAAAGAAAGATATTATAGAGTTTATAATGAAATATTTTAGTTTTCAGTACATTAAATATGAATAAAAACTATAAAAAAATGATTCATCATTTTTTGTACTAGAGTTGAAATAGGAAAAAATATTCATAGATTTTCTGGTAGGAATTTCAAAGACATATTGAAGTAATAATTTGATTAGGGTTATAGTAGTTCAATTAACTTAATCTATACATTTCATTCTTATTTAATATATAATGTATTTAGATTAGCTTTTTCAACTACATATCAAGGATATAATTATATTACATGGGTTTACCATCTCTATTGTATATGATTCTGAACTTAGGAATACATCTAATTCATGAAAAGGCCTTCTAAATTTATTGGGTTCTAAATTATATTTCAATATATTTTTTCAACCTAAACCATGTGGAATGATTGAGGAAGAAGTTAAATCACTAAAAGTTATGCTTCAATCTTGATTAATATATTATCAGGTTTTTTGGTATTATAATCTTTATTTAGTTGAATTTTATTATGTTAATAGGTTTTATTCTAGTTTACAGATGACACCTTTAGAAGAATTATATGGAAAGTAGTGTCATACTCCATTTTTTTATGAAGGGTGTGAATGGAAGTTGTTGGGACTAGAGTTTTTAGAGGAAATGGTGGAGAAATTAAATTTGATTTATTATCACATGGCACCATCTAACAGAAAACAATAGGGTAATGAAAATAACCAAAGGATAGACCTCTCATTTGAGGTAAGAGATCATGTTTTTAAATGTATCTATATGGAAATGAGTAATGCATTTTGAAAAAAGGGAAAGTTAAATTCATACTTGATTGGGAAATATTAAATTCTAGAGAAAGTTGGATCTGTATCTTACCAAGTGACCTTGTATATGAGATTATCTCATGTACATGATGTGTTTTATGATTTTCTATTAAGGAAATATGTTTAAGATGAATCTCATGGTTTGAGTCCTGAATTGGTTTAGTTGGAATAGAACCTTTATTATTAAGAAAAACGTATTCGGATACTTTACTACATAGAGTTGGTTTCTTGAAATAATTTTATTCAAAAAGTTATGTTTTTATTGAAAAACCGTATGAGTGAAGAAGGAACTGGGAATATGAAAATTCTATGAATGAAAAATACCCCCACCTATTTAATTTTTGAATAAAATTTTGAGGAAATAATTTATAAAATTTTGGAAGAAAGTCATAACCTATGTAATAGTAAATCAATTTCATTTCTTAATAATCTTCCTGTATAATATTTTATATGTTTATATTTATTATAAAAATATTATGTTATTTTTCATCCAAATTCTTTTTATAAGTTTTAATTTGAAATATTAATTTATAAATTTTATAATTTCAAATATATTTAATTATCCTCATTTTTCAAATCATTATATTAAAATTATATTGGGTTGGAATTTTTGGATGATTCTAAAAGGATTGACTTTTTAATGAATAGTGAAAATAATTTTTTTTGTAAAAATATCATTTATTTTAATTAAAAAATGAAATTTAAAAGTAATATTTTATCTTAAATTACCAATATTATACTTCAATTATAAAAAATATAATTAATTATTTATGAATCATAATTATCCTGATTTTGGTATAGGTTCATTCTTGGACATAAAAACGCATTTTCTAAAAACACTGTTTCATTGAGTTTTATGCATCTATATGTAAATTGATTTAGAAAAATTATATTAATTGAATCGTGAAAAGATAATTCTAAATTTTTAATTTTGAGGTTAAATTTGGTTAATATGTTCCTTTTAATATTGGTCATTATGAATAGTAATCATAGTAATTATTTGGGACCTCGTTTGGGGTAAATCTTGTAATTAATGTTAAAATCAATATGACGGGCTTAAAAATATCTGTAAAACAAGTTTTTTTTTTGGATAATTTTTTATACCATGAAAAAGAATTTTATATAAAATTTTAAATTTATTTCTACTTTTCATAGACAGTGACCTTAATATGATTTTTAATAAATAATAAAAACTAAATGCCACTTTCTTTGTTTTAATATATTTAATATATTTTCATAAGAATAAAAAGTTATTAAATTAAAAAATAATTATTTAAAATATGAATGATTTTTTTGTCATGGGGATTTGTTTTTATATTTAGTAATTAAATAATTAAATTAAAATCTTACGTAGCACGGATGTAGTGCATGTACAAGCGGTAAAAAAAGAAAGTAATTGATTTTAGAAAAACTGAAAGTAATATTCTTTGTGTGATTTTTAGTATATAAGGATTATTTAGATATATATAACATATTAGGGATGTGTTAAATGTTTATATTAAAAAATGGGGGTTAAAAACCCATTGGGCGTAGGGTACTATGGAAGTACTGTAGAAGTACTGTAGAAGTGGTGGTACTATAGATCGGTGGGTACTGTAGCCGCAGTAGGGCACTGTAGCAGTTGCGGTACTGTGTGGGTACTGCAGCAAGCAGGTTACAATTCATAGAATGGGAATTATGCCAAAAATATGGTCCTATGGGCTATGTAATGGGATACAAGCCCACTAGGCCTTCGGGCTATGTAATGGGTCTACCTCTACCAAGTTAAAAGAGGTCTTTACTTTGCTCTAAAAATAAAAATGAGGCTTCGACCCCAACCTTTTAAAAAAACTTGAAAATTACTATAATGTTATATTATGTTAAATAATATTTTATTTAATGATTTAATATTCATTAAAATATAATACTTGACCAATATAATAGGATATGGAATAAAATATCAACCATGGTTGACTTATGGGTCACTTTTCCTTTTAAAAAATCTTTTGTGACCCCTAAAATGTAAAACTATATAATATCATGGTAATTGTAAAAAGGGACAACGAGGGATAAAACCAAGAGATAAGAGTGAGAAAATCACATAAAAATATAATTTTTTAATTAGTGGATTTAGACTAATAGACATAATATATTTTAAATATATCTATATGGTTCCAATTTTCCTTGAAAATTAATTTATATTAATTTAATACTTTATATAATTCCAAGAGTGCCCCTCCCCCACTTATAAAGAGAACCTCACCTCCTCTCTTACTCTGACATTTTGGTCACTATATTCCATCCAATACATTCCCAAATGCCACCCTACACCCATTTTCATGTGCTAAATGTCTTAGTATCACTAAAAGATCAAACTATAAAGGCTTAATCTATAATCTAAAATGGTATCCAATGGGAAGGTATTGGTTTTGACAAACATATTTGAATTTTATTTATTCTTGAAACTAATCTGAATAATATTGAAAAATAATAAAATATTAACATCATCATATTACGTATACTGAAATGTTATTATGAATTTTCGTAAAATATTTTTCTCCTCATTTTCTATCCCACGGGAAATGAAATCATCACTTGTGCATATGTGTTTATTACCACCTCCTCGAAACAATGTTTTTCTTTTTTCATCATCATCTATCATGGTTATTTATAATGATTGATTTAACATATATATATTATACTCATGGATTTATTATAATATTATAATAATAATTGTTCATCTATTTTATAACCCTCCCATCTGTTGGAAAAATAATAATGTCGTTTGTGTGTATATGGGGATTACCACCTTCTTGAATGGATGTGATTTGTTTATCATGTATGAAATTATTTGATGGATATAATTTAAATTATATATAAAAATGATTATTATTTCTAGATTATCATTATAGATATTATTTAAAAATCAATCCTTTGACAGTGTCCATCGTACCAAATCTGTTTTGGGATTATTAATCAAACAACCCAATAACATCAGATGTGAACTTAGCTGATTTAATAACTAAATAAAACATGGAAATAAAAAATATAAAATGGTATAATGGTAATTTAATTAAAATTAAAAAGGTTCATAATAAATTTAGTAACTAACATCATTTTATTAATTAGGATTTAAATTACATATGAATCTATATGATATTTAATGTAAGGATTTTCAAGTCTCAATTCCATTTCATTTAGACTTAAGATATTTTATCCACATGTTCACCTTTTTTTGTGAATATATTTTATTTTTGATATTTTCTACCAATAGATTCTATAATTAATGTTTTTAAAAATTCATTCAATATTATTTCCATCAAGGTTTCATTTGTTTAAAATTTATCATGTTGTATGGATTTTATTTTATAAATCATCTTCTTATGTTTACTTTCTTACTCATTTTCTTCCATATACATGTTCATTTTAAAATTTATAGAAAATTATTATTTATTCTTAAATACCTAATAAAGGTAATTTTTTAACATATTTTAATTTCATTACAATGTTTTAAAAGGGAATCTTTTTATGTTTCTTATTCGGGTCACTTTGGTCTCCTTTTACCATACTATAAAAGAATATTTTTCATAAAAATATACATCATGAATGGAATTTATAGATATCATGAATCATATTTTTTTTATTATTACTCTAAATTCATCCATGATTATTTTCAAAAGAAATAATTTCCCAAATATTATAGGAATATTTATTTTTAATGTGTTTTAAAAAAAATGTGCATTTATCCTAATTTTTATGAATAAATGGAAAGTACATTGCTTACTATTCAATATAATTTCCCAACGTATTTATGATGAAAAATTTACACAATAAATTTTTTTATTCTATATTAATTGATAAATATAAATAATTATGGGTGATCTCGATACAACATATACAATGCATGATCCCGAAACAGCTTATACGACTAGTCAACCTAATATAACTCTCTAATGAATTGGGTAATGTTTCTTTTATTAAAAGTAAAGTTGGGAGTTAACTGAGGATATTTACCATATGGATATAATTGGGCTCCATTTATTTCTCAAATGAGTTGGCATTGGTTATGAATATAATGGTCTATATTTTATTTAAAGGATTCTATTTTATGGCAATATATTTTTAAAGATTTTATTTCCAAAAAAATTTGTTTTGCATTTGTATATTATTTATTTTAGACACTCAAATAATAACATAGAATGAGTTAAATATTTTATGTGTTTTTATGTTTTCACCGGACTAATAGAGTTCTTTCATTTACATCCCTTATTGAGTTTTTTGTTCTCATTCCACATTTTGAAATATTTCTTATATGGTTTAAGGATGAGTAGTGGTGAAGAAGAATTAAACTTTAAAGGAATGATGTTTTTTAATTAAAATAATACATGTTTAATTTTAAATGTTTTATATTTTGTAGAAATTGGATATTGTGTTGATGTTTCTATTTGTAAAATATGGTAATTTTTGTAAAATTTATGAAGTAAATCTTTAAAAATATAAACCTAAAATTTATTTGAGAATGATAGAAAGTGAATTACTATCGAAATACACTAGATTATATAATTATTGAAGGACTTTACCTTATATAAAAAGTGTTATCTATCACTCAAACATGTGTTTTCCAAAAATATCTCTTTACCATTAAAAACTTTTTCCAGGTTATTGGTATCATTCAATATATGATTGAAAATACGTAATGAAAAACTACTGTAGAATAATTCTTAGATTCTTCATGATTCTTATAAACATAATATAAATAATTAAAAAATTATATAATGAAATAATTTAATCCCAATACATAAAAAAATCAATCATTCCACATTATTGATTTTCATAGCGTTAGCGCTCAGTGTAAAAGTAAGCTATTGTGTTAGGGAATTGACATAGATAATTCCCATGTTCCCCAAACATAATACATTAGACTATAAATGGTACTTTAGGATGTAATTTACTTCCCTCAATTGAACTCCACATTTTTTCATAACAATTATTTTTGTATACTCCCTTATTTTCCACACATAAAATATATTCTAATTCCTTTAAGAAATTTACATGAGTGATTCTTCCCAAATTTTATAAATGTGTCAAGATTGATCTTCATTCCTCTATAATGTTCAGGAAACACTATTTTTATTTTAGTTGGTTTATTTGGAATCTAACTTATATTCATGTTGTTAATAATGTATCAATATAGATATTTAGGCATAATCCGAAGCTTACAAATTAAATCTTCCACTTAATTTTGTTGCTCATGAGGTATATCATTTCACCATACCTCATATCCAATGTAAAAAAAATCCTAATTATTCTAACCATTAACTAAAATAAATAATAATATCGAAGAAAAAATAATCGAAGTCAGTAATAATTTAATATTTAAAACTCATTTATAATATGTATAAACTGGGAATCATTTTCTATATATGAAACATTAGAGTTGACTTGGATATCACTATTAATTTTATTATTATATCCTTGTCAATGGTTTATAACCAATTTGAATTAATCTAAGAATGTCCCCTCAGAGTTTCAAGATAGGTGTACAGTCTTAGGCCCACTCATCACACAATTGTATTGATGGATTTAGTTCCAAATATTCCCATTTCAGAGTTGGTACTCCTTGGTCCATATGTGCCATAGCTTTATCTACATTCTAATATATTGAGAGGGATGTCTTATATGATAAAACACACTTCTTTATTTAATATTAATTATAATTTTCAATTACATTTAGTCTTATCCTATATGTTCTCACAAAATTTTATCATCCTAGTTTCCAAAAATAAATGATCTTTTATTTGATGAAAACTGAGGTGGCCCAAACTTTACATATATAAATATAACATCTTAAATCATAAATATTAATTACATATCATTATAATACAAAACAGAACCTTAATGGATTAATGTCTTTAGAAAAATTGACACATAAATAACATGTAAATAAAATATCTACATCATCTCCCATTATTTTCATTACAAATAGAACCATTCGTTGAAATATCGTACTTAAAACCATTCTTCATATCCTAGGGAAAAGGAAACACAATAGAGGATGAGAATAGATTATCAGTAAGGGTTAAACAGATATACATCAATGATCATATAATAATAACATGATCATAATGGTATGAGAACATGAAATTAACATTTTTGAAAAATTCCCAATAATTCATACATCATAATCATTGTTTTTAGTATAAATTGTAGAAGTTCATAATACATGAATCATTAATAAATCAAAGAACATAATCCATGAGATAAAGAAATTAGAATAAGATAATATCATAAAATATTTTCATAATGTTTTGAATAATTATAATGATATAAATATTATGTAAAAGATACCTATAATGACATTCAGTACATGTTTGGAATTGGTTAACCACCCATGTACTAGCTTCAGGCATGATATAACCTCCCATATACCATTTTTGGGCTTGGGATAACCGCTGGTGCACCCTCTTTTAAGATATGGATAACCTAACACAAACCCTTTTATCTCATAAAATATAAAATTTTACACAATTAATTATAGGTCTATAATGTAACCACTCATCATATAATCACAACCCATTAATTAGTATGCCAGATGATCATGAAAATATCTATCATTTCCTCAATTCTATACCTGTGGAAAAGAAAATTGCTTTCATAAATATTTTATCATCATAATCATAAACCATCTAGAAAAATAATAAGGATGGTATCAAATAATTACAACCCTAGTGAAACATAATAATCATCAAAGGATGTTATCATAAATGAAAAATTATTTAAAAAGATCACTAGAATATTCTTATGGAAAATACCCATTTTATCTTGAAATAAATTATTTCAAACCTAATAATTTCTAAATTATTAAAGGAAAATTTTTATTTGAAAATAATAATGGAAAATTATAAAGTAAAATTCAAATAATTTAGTTTCCATGATTGCATGAAGAGTCATTTGTGTGGTAAATGATAAAATGAATATTTTTTTCACATCATTGGTAAGGATTACATCATTTAGAAGTCAAAAAAACTTTTATTTTTAAACTACTTATTTATAGAAATTAATACCTTGATAAAAATGACCATAAGATATTATATAATAATAATAAAAACTTTTAAAAAAAACATGTTATAGAAAATATGGACAAGATAGTAAAAATTCTATAACAAAATAAAAAAAATTATAGGTTTCCCTATAAAAAAATAATTTAGTCTATTAAGTACATAAAGGTAGGAAAATGGAAGGAAAAAATATAGTATCTAGAAATAAAAATAGGAAAAAAAAATTAAATATATTTTGGAGGGCTATATCATATAATTTTA
Source organism: Viscum album (assembly GCA_963277665.1). Taxonomy (NCBI): domain Eukaryota; kingdom Viridiplantae; phylum Streptophyta; class Magnoliopsida; order Santalales; family Viscaceae; genus Viscum; species Viscum album. The sequence goes on along the minus strand of OY728131.1, from coordinate 1,457,001,616 downwards.
TCATTGTAAATTTATTCAAAAACAATCCAATTAAAAAGTGATATTGTAAAAGTAAAATGATTTTGCTTTGGTAAATTTGGAATCATAAACCTCATTAAAAAAATAATTGAAATGAAGCATTATATAACTTGAGTATAAATAGATTGATGATATATCAAATAAAATTGGTATTAGATACACCTCATAATATATTAAAGGTGTATAACATAATAGATGTCCTAAATGAGACAATTTGAGATGATATACGCTTAACACCTTGGTAACAATTAAATCAAAACACCTTGAATGAAATAATTTGAATTTGAATTTTAAATACTAAGAATTAATAATTATTCATGATATAACATGTTAATTTAGAAGTATATAAACATAATTAACATAAACTGGTGCATAAAATCAAACATGTATCAACGAAACAATATTAAGACAACGAACCCTAAACTTAAGCCCGACATGATTTGTATGTACTCTAACATCTTATAAAATAGAATTTTATTTGTTTGATTTATATACAAGAATAATTTAAATAATTATAATGCCATATATTATCCATTTTTTACATTTTAACACCTATTTATTATTAACTATTTACCCAATCCTTGTTTCTAGGTTTTAAATATTTTTCTTTTCATGAATTCTTCATTTCCATAGTTCTGATCCTTGAAAATTTTTCATGGTTATATCTGGTAAAAAACTTTAATCATGTAATAAGTACTATATTTAATAATTATATAAAATTTTATCCCTATTAATATACAATGGTTTTGAAAAATTAATTACATCATGTTTTGGAGGTGGTAGTTTGCACTTACACATGAGTGATGTTTTTAGTTTTTAATGGATGGAACAGAAGAATGTTAAATAATTATTTAACTTTAAAGAATCGTTTTTATATCATAAATGTCATATATATTTATTAAATATATCCCTATTACTCTCCATGTAAATTATATATGAAAAAATCACAACACCTCATGGATGTGGTAGTCCATAAGTACACATGACAGATATTATCATTTTCAATGAAAGAGAAATTAATGACGTTGAAAATATATTATAATTACATAATAATAAATATTTAATAAATATAATATATAGACATTAAATTCATCTTAATTATGAACTAGGAAATATGGTTATGGAAAATGAATCATATCACAACATGAATGTGGTAATCCACACATACACACAAGCGATACATTCATTTCCCCTTTAATAAAATGTAGATTGATATAATTTATTCCATAATAATAATAATATATTATTATTACATTAGAGAAACTGATTTAATTTTATAAAAATTAATATCAAATAATTGAGGGAGGTATAAGAATCAGTAAAATGAAAGAGATCAATATAAATGATTACCTTCTATTTGAGGGACCTCATTTGGATTTCTAATTATGGACCAAGATGATGATCTTTTGAATACTAAAAAACCAATATAAAATAGATGAGGATTTTTATAATTTTTTTAAAGGATTGTTTTCTTGTAAACTATCTCAATGTGGTGTATATAAGAGAGGATTCATGGTGTCCCTTTATAGTGAATAAGAGGGCATACTAGGAATTACCACAAAGATTTGAATATAATAATTTTTTTCATGTGAATGTGGAACCATGTTGATATATTTTAAATATTGGATGATAATGAGTTGGAATAATTTCATTAAATTAAATCTATATAAGTTTATGTGATGTTTTATCCTTTATCTATTAGGATTAAACCATCCTTAACAATTTTTACAATAACCATGTTAATAACGTTTTTTACATTTTTGGGGTCAAGAAAGTTAATATAAAAGGATAAGTGAAACGTAAGTGGAAAATGGATGATCTAAAAGGCTATATATCATTAATATGTCCAAAAATATTTTTATGAATTTTAAATAATTTAATAAAATATTATTTAACATAAGATACCATTAAAGTCATTTTCAAGACTATTAACATAGTTTGATATTAAATTCATCAAGATATGTATGGAGTTTTTAGTATAAAATATTATAACCTTAAAAATATTTTATATTTATATAGATTTTGTTTGTTATATAACAATTCATAAAAATTATATTTCTTTTATTATTTTTAAAATCATCTATTTCATTTTTCTATTACTTGAACGGACACCATGCTAGAATTACTTATCTATTTACGTTTTCTATTCCATCAATAAAACTAAAAATAAATTACCATGATAAATAAATTACTTATATTTAATAAAAAAATTTATATGAAAATATATCATCTTTTAACCCTCTAAAATAATATTAAAAAAAGAGAATGACATTTTGTATATATTGTTTAATTAAAATCATATTACATACATAATGAAATGAAAATGGATTGAAATTTTGAAACCATAAAATAGAAGATGATTAAGGTATAATTAAACATATCCAATTAAATAAAGGAAAGAATTTTTTCTAGATTTATGAACCTTATCCAATAGTTTTATCATGTTTTTCTTATTTTACCCTTACTGAGTTGAAAAATATTTTCCACGATTACTATTCTTAATGATAAGAAATAAAATAGAAATATTTAAAAGATTCTAGTATAATAATTTAAAATTTGGGGTTAATTTTTCCAGATTCAATTTCTCAAAATTTCAGAAATAAATATTAATATAAATGCATAAAAGGAAATGAAAAAGGGTTTTTAGGAAAATGAGTTTTTAAGATTAAAATTGAATTACTACCAAAATCAAGTATAATATTGATTATAATGTAATTATTTATACTATATCAAATTAAATTAGAATTATATTAATTTAATATTAAATTAAAAATGTACTGGTACTTTTAAATAACTTAATTTACAAAAATAAATGAGTGGTATATAAAAATCAGTATTTTCCATGATTTACTGAAAAATAAATCCTTATAGAAAAATCCCAAAAAAAAATACCCTGATATAATTTTTAAATAATAATTTCAAAGTATTCTATTAATTACCTAAAATAAAATTTATCAAAATTTTATTGAATAATTATAATTTCTGCACAAATATTCAATAACAATCATTTTTTTAAGAAAACATTTTTTTGAAACATAAAATGACTTTATTAAAAATTTAGAACAAATTTATAATGTATTAAAATATAAATTACAATTAAATAAATAATTTATAATTTTTTTGTAATGTGTTCATTCATATTTATATAGAAAATTTAACAGCTTTATTATAATGATCACATTTAAATAATATTAATTTTATAACATATCACATATTTCATAAATATAGGTGTAGCATGTTAAGAAATATATAGAGAATATTATTATTTTAAAATAAATTTCTAGTGTTTTACAATATTCCATTTTGGATTTTATGTATTGGAATTTTTAGGAATATCCCTATTTTGATATTTGAATATGGATAACATGTATCGGTCATGTTTATAAATTGTGAAGTGATGATGTTTATGATATCTAATTTTAGTCTTTAATATATATACACACTTTGGATATTTATATCTATTGATTATTCTTACTTATTATTTTTTATGTCCAATTAATGGATAGTTCATGCCATGTTTTCATGGGTGACAGTATTCCCAAATGGTTATATGTGGCTCCCTGGTGCTTGTCTCCATGCTGTGAAAATTAAGAATGTGATTTGGGCATTATGGAAGTTTGGTTCGAGAGATAGGTTGGGTCAATCCAATATGGTTCAGTATAGTTGAATTTTAACATTTAAAATCCAAAACATACTCCCACTGGTATCTTAGAAAATACATACACTTAAAAATATATTACTTAGATATGAAAACTATTACATCGCATTTAAATCATTAAGGTGAATTTTTCCTTTATTTTTCTCAACCATTATTTGGATCCTTTCTCAAGTAACTTCTGTAGAATTTTTGAGAATTTTCAACCTTTTTGGGTTGTGTGGTGTTGGTTCATGGTTAAGTAAAATTATGTAGTTTGGAACAAAAAACTGTGAACAACATTTAGTGGTTCTAGAGGGTGGTGCACGCTTGGATCACAGATAGTCCAAACCATGTGGCCTCCCCTCCAAACCATTCCGGCTTGGGGAGGGATGGTTTTCATGATTAGTACATTGTTATACTAACTTTGTGTCCAAAAAGTGCACCCTTTCTAGAAGCCTAGTGAGGGTGTATAGTTAGGTAATAGATTAGTACTACCGGTGTATCCTAACCCAAAAAACCATTTGAACATGTTTTAACCCCTAGAAAAAATATAATTAAAATCTAAAACCCCCTTTTATAACATCAAAACACCTCTCATTTGACAATAATTTAGTCCTTTGGATTTTGAGTGGCTCTCAAGTGAAAAATAATATTCTCTATCAACTCTTATTCTCAGATCGATTCTCCAATAGATGAATTTGATCTCTCTCCAGTATGTTATTTCTCTTTGATTTGGAATCCTATCGCATTAATTTATATTTTCTTTGATATAAATGAATAATCATATTGTTAATGTATCAAAACATTGATATAATGGATTATGGTTAAAGGGATTCCTATTTATCTTCCCCAAAATTTATTTTTTAATAGAAATTCCTATTTCAGGTGATAGATCATTTGATATGTGGTTACATACATATTTTATATATAATTTAAACATTTATATCTTTATTGAATTAAAATTATTTTTAAATTGTTTACTAAATAATGAATTATGATGAGTTGGATGATTTATTTTTATTTCATGAGATTTTTGAATTAAAACCTATTTTCTAAGTATTTGGAAAAATGTTTAGATTTTGATAAAATATTTGTTAAAATGATTTGAAGTTCATTCTTGAAAAAATGGATTTAAAATGAATGATGATTTTGAATGGCCTGAATTGATGAAAACATATGATTTGGTTTTGAATTTGAAAACGCATGTTGAAACTTGAAATGGGCCATCTTAACAATGAATGATGATAAAATTTATAGTTTCCCAATATTTATAGAAGGATTTATTGATGAAAATTTGAGCCTAATTAGTTAGTGGGTGAATAGGATAAGAACACTAGAACATTGACTACCTATCATAGGATTTTATTATGATAACTATAATTAATCCAGGTTCATTATGATTTCCATATATTGGATGTTGATTGATTTTATCCTGATGGCCTGATTCTTACGTACGTGTTCAAAGACATGATATATGACTATTGACTGAGTAGCATGAGGATCCAATAAAACTACTACATAACTTCGATCAACTTGATTTGTGATAATATATTAACTGATAAAATTGAAAATCATTTTGTATGACTTACCATTACTTAAATCAATGTATAAATAGTGTATTTTTACTGGAATTACTTATGGAATATTTTGTGGAATCTTAAATGGGATATTTTTCTCAAAAATATCCTTTATAAATGGGTATTTATAGATTATGTTATGTTAGGTCCATAAAAAATTAAAGAACCACTCAGATGTGGTAGATGTGTTGGATTCATGGGACACTAGAGTGATGGTGGAGGACGGTGGAGTTATAGTCCCACTGTTATAAAGAGAAATATTGGAAGAATTTTTATTAGTGTATACTGTTTCATATTTGGTATTCGATGTTAATTTGAGGTTTTTATTATTATTCTTATTGTGCATTCTCTTGGGGGAGTATTTTGTAAACCAACCATTCATCTATGGAATTACCATTAATATGTGTGTTTCTATAAATATGTTCACCTCATGAACATATTGATGTTCCCACATTCTCTAACATTTATTTTGGAAATAATAAAAGATTTATTGAATCTATCAAATAATCATATTTAATATCACTCTAAGGCACAAGAGTTCTCATAAAATCCCCAAACCATAATGATATGCCAATTTCATAGATGCAAAGATCAATTTCACATATAAACTAAATACAAATAACTCAAAAAAGGGTTATTATCATTTCAATATTTTCCAAACCAAACTTAATACCAATTGGAATCTTATCAAAAACCATTTATACATATTTAAACATAACGATAACCATGGACATCCTTTTAAAACCCAATTTTCACCAAATTTATGACATATAAATGCCATATAAAATCATACAAACACATAAAAGGTATGAATATAACCTTTAAAAAATATTTAAGAATGATCAAGAATAAAATAAAATTCATTAGAAAGAAAATGGATAAAAACACATACCTCTTTGATGTGTGAAATTGATGAAACTATGGGTGAGGGAAGAACTATGAATGAATAAAAAAACACAAACCCTAATATATATGAAATCATACAACATAATCCAACTCTCTCCCGAGAGTTCAACCAAGAATGAACCCAACCAGAATATCCAAGAAACCAAGATGTGAAGATAATAAGAGGATAAAAGTACCAAAAACAAAGATAAACTCACCTAGGAACCTTGAGAGAGCATCTATGGAGGAATGCGATACATTGAAGAGGGGTGGGATCCATGTTTCTATGCCACCAATGGGAGAGGGTAGTAAAAATAGGGTTAAACATATGAATGTAAATATTTTAAATTCACTTTTTCTAGAATTTGGGAATGTCACATGATTTGGTCACATAGTTTTCCAAACTGTATGCCAACCACGCACACCCTACAGGAAAGAAGGGACCCCCGCATGGGCTAACTACATGGTTTGTTAAATCATGTTCCAAAATTGAAAATTAATTCTATCAGAATAAAAACACCTCTCACACTTTGTACATAATTTCTACTAACCAAATGAAAGATGTGCACCTTTCCACAAAAACCTACAATAGACCACACAATTACTCATTTTCCACTAATGGATTGCACAAAAAAATGGGTAGACCATGCAAGAAAACCCATTCAATAAAAAATTTAAGCAAAAACACCTTCATCCTCCACCAGTCACATAGTTTCTCCTCAAACCACGCATAATAACATTGAATCGGCTAAAAACAAGACAAAAAATTCTAAAACTCAAAATATTTCACCAGAAACTCAACCCAAACCTCAACTAAAATATCAAACACCATGAAATAAATTAAAATAAAATAAATAAAAGAAAATTGGGTTTGGGGTGTAATAATTATCCCTACTAAATAACTTTATGCCTTTAGAAATTCACCCATGAAAAAGAGGAACAAATCCCGAACTTGATACCAAACAAGGCCAAATGAAACAATAGTGTCTAGTGTGATCTTTAAACACCACATGTAAAAACTAACTAAAACGAGATAAAAACACAAGAATAATAACCCAAGATATAAATATATGGAAATCCCCACCATTTTGGAACTTAATAACACAATGGATCCAACATTGTAATATCCAACATAAGGGGAACCCAATGAAAGAAAATCAAACCAAACATTGGTCCAAACAACCACCAATCATTTCAACGAGACATGAGAATCCCAAAACAAGAACCACACAAGACTAAAACCTTTCCCTGAAAGGTTAATAGTTCAATGATTCCAATTCATAAAAAATTTCTATAATAATTTCTTAGAATTCAAGGATACCGAAACCATTAAATCTAGAAGGGTTTTCCCAAAAGAAAGGGAACTAAAACAAGATAAACATAAACTATCCCCACTCTTACATTAGGGAAAAATCAAGGTTATGGTCACCCACACCCGAAAATTCATGAATACGTAAAGAGATTCACACCAGGTCCTGTGGATGAAGACTTGGTTCCTTGAAGCATCTAATGCACCAGAGTTAGGAGATGAAAACCTCTAACCAAGAATTACTCTTATATCAATGATTTTATTAGAACTTATCCATGTGAACTAAATGGACACATCATTAGAAAGAATTTTTGGGATTATATCAAGATAGCATTGAATGAAAAATCCAACAACACTAAAAGAAAACATGAATGTGTTCTTTGTTATAAGAAATTTGAACATACAAGGAAGACCACTCTAGAATAGGTTCCTTTGGTTTTCACTTCTCACAAGATGGGGGAAATTCATGAACACTAAGAGAAATTAGTTTTACAACTACTATAGTCTATGCTCTAGGAACCATAATGGCTAATAATGCATCATCTAGATGCTTCTCAAAGAAAATTTTACCAGATGGGGGAACTCAATCTGTAATATCTCTATGATGTCCCTAGAAAAAGAGAGGAACATTCAGATGTTCCTTTGATGATATATATGAAGAAAAGGAAACCATCTCTTTAATATTATCAACATATAAGTTCACCTTCAATTCAAATAACTAGACAACCCAAAACTAAAACACCTTATTAACCATCACTTCCATAGGAATGAAGCATGAGATAAAATTTTTCTTAAAATTTTTCAATGACATCCCAAAATGAAATGATAATGGGATGATCACCTTCCATCATTCCAAATCTAATACTTTGAAGTAACCTAGAATATCTTGCACCCTCATGGCCATGTGAGTTCCCAAAGACATGAAGACCCCATAAAAATTCTAAATAAACTATAAAACCTCGAATATACCTGAATCACCATGGAAAACTGACATCCATTGTTAAAAACACAACCCTGCCACCCCACTAGGAGTTTGGGAAGGGCCAAAGACTGGGAGGGACTCATGAGAAACCCTTTGAAAATTTCAGGGTGGAATGATATAAATAACACTATAATATATAAAAAAATCATTATTAACCCATGATTCAAGAAAAATAATCATTCTGAAACAACAACAAAAATTCATAACTGAAAACACCACCAAATGTGACCAAAACCCCTATTTCAGAATTCACAAATTTCATTCCAAATTCCAAAACCATGGTATTCCAAGTATTTTTTTACACTATACGAAACTCAATTCTGAATCCAACTCAAACCCCACATCCCACTTATAGAATAAATAATATCCTAAATCCATTTCATTTAAAAAATAATTTTTCTAAAAACCATTATCCATTTAAAATCCATTCATAGTGGCTAAATTAACCAATAATAGCACTTAAATTAGATCTTCTAAAATGGTGGACTAGTGGAAATTCATAACCCAACAAAATGGTTTTTAGACCATGTGATAAGCATGAATGAACCACTTGGAGAATATTGAACTATGAAATAAGGCTCCTCATGGGTCACTTCTTCACGAAATATCCTTGTGTAACACCATTTCACTCCCATTTCCATTCCCCAAACCACACAAACAAAACAATCACCAATTGTATAAACAAAAAAATCCAAACAAATGGATCAGGTCTCAGAAAAATTCTGGTAACTCAGAGATCGAAACAAGTAAGAATTCATAATTCTCTTCACACCCTCACCTCCTGAGTTTCTATTTTCATATCTCTAGTGTACTTTGATCCCAAAATAAAAACATTGTACTCTAATACCATATTTTTATAAACCAACTCATGTCAACCCAAAACCAGTCACCTGAGATAAACCATGACAAGCCCTAAAAGGAATTACGTATCCTATCTGGCAAGAAATTAGTTCCTAAAATTATAGATAATAAAATTGAAAATAATTTATCACATAACAAATATATTTAAATGATTAAAGACATATTATGAAACATAAAAGGGTGAATCCATAAATCACTAAATGTAAAAAATACATAAAAAATCAAAATACAATGATAGATGAACATAAAAAAATAAAAAATAAAACTGAAACCAAAACTGAATAGAAATGATCTCCATATGACCTCTTGGTCACCACCATCCATAAATTTTATTTCTCCACATGTAAACGTAAACATAAGTCTTTTAATACAAAATATATCTGGTTTAAAGATCTCAATGGTCACAGGTGTTATATGAGAATAAAACAACTCAGTAGGTAATAACTTTAGAATCTATACATTTCCTTTATCAATGTAACCCATAAAAAATATTTTAAAAATAATTTTATGGAAATTTGTTATTTTACATTTTATAAGGGAATACTCATATTAACCTTTTAATCCAAATTTAAAAAAAATGAAAGTGGAAACACGTCGAGAATAAATCACTAGCGAAAATAAAAATAAATCTAATTAAAGTAATATAATGTAACAAAAAACCTCAAAAATTAAGAAAAAAATTATATTTATAAGAAGAAAAATACTAAATTAACAAGTAACCAAAGTGTTGTAAAAATAAATTAGAAACAAAAAAATATGTAATAATGGGAATTCCATAGAAATACCTCGAAAAAATCCATAGATGTACTCAATTTGGACCCCTATACATGTGTATGGAGCACCTACTTAGTCAATAAAAGAATATCTTCTCAAAAATATCTTCGTCGGTGGTAATAACCACCTAAAACATCCACTTTATAGAGGGTTTTAATTCGTATAATCAGGAATTGAAAAGAAACATTCACTCAAACAAAAAGTTGATGTCGAAAAATTTCGTGATAATAGAATAAAGGATAATGAGGAGTTAATCATACTCTTGAATTTAAACATAACTCATAGATTCTACTATGCATGCCTTTTCTAATCACCGACTATGTGAATTCACTCTCATTAGAATGAAAACTTTTATGGGTTCCCACCATACAAGGAATATTTTGAATGTTTTAATCGATCCAACGCATCATATGAATTTATATATTGAGTTCCCAAACATCAAAAGGTACCAACCAAGCCTTAATCTCTACAAATAAAAATCCATTACCAATTAAAATTCCTTTCTTTCCCTAACAATTTCCAGGAACAATATGAGAACATTATTTATGTTTCCAACTAGTTTTTTTTCAAGTTAGACGATTTAAATACTATACATCAAGGTTTCAAATAGGCAATATTTTTTAGAACACATTTAGAAACCCCATTTGACAGACCATAGAAACCAATAATCCATTTTGAAATCATTTTGTTTTTTTTAGAAAAAAATTGAAAGATATAGTGGAAGATAAAATGAAAAAGGTAGGAGAGTGATTTGGAAATTAGTGTTTTGAGATAAATTGTTTTATGCAATTCCCTTTTATATGTGTGTTACCATACATGTGTGTACATTGTTCACATATCGATGTTCACATATTCACCAACATATATTTAAGAAAGCATAAAAGTACAAAGGAATCAATCAAGAAATCATAAGGAATAATATGTTCCGGAAAAAGAGTTAACTCACAAGAACCAAGATAAAATAAAATGGAAGAGTCACACACATAATGATCGATAAAACATATAAACTAAATCCAAGAAACTCAAATAAGGGATAAGATCATTTCAAAATGTCTGAAACTGAACTATAAGGAAATTTTCATCATACCAAACACATTTTATACATATATAAATATAGGTATAACCAAGGAAATCCATTGAAAAGACCTTTTTCACCACATATAAAACATATAAATTCCATATAAATCATACTAACTCACCAAATGAATGAATAACAACATTAAAAAATATTTATGAATGATCAAGTATCAAATATAATTATTTCTAAAGGTAATGGATGGAAACACCTACCCCAATGATGTGGGAATTTGATTAGAGAATAGAGAACTATGCCTATTTAAAAAAACACACACCATAACATTAAATAAATCATCCCACATAATCCAAATATTATCCAATGGTTTGGGACATAAGGAACCCAACCAAGAAGAACCAACAAACCAAGAGGGGAATAAAAGAAGGTGAGAAAATGACCAAAAAAATAAGAAACTCATCTAGTAACATTGAGGGATCATAAATGGTCGATGTAGTGCCAATGGAGAGGGGATGAGAGCCCCTTTGTGTTCCAAAATTGAGTAATGGGAAATTGGGTTAAAACATAAGAGGGTAAAACATGGACATTCATGTTTTCATGAATCTAGGTAAGATTCACAGTTTTCTAAACTATGCACCAACCATATACACACGACTATTAAGAAGGGACACCCACACGGGATGGATGCAGAGTTTTTAAAATTATTATAAAACCCCTCAAATACTTAAAACAATGTTTCTACTATTCAGGCACAAGACATGCACCTTTCCCCAGAAAACCCCATCAGACCATACATTTACTCATTTTCCATGAACGATTTGCACCAAACCATGTGAAATCCATAAAATACAAACCGTGTAAGAATGAAATGTAATAAAAACACCCGCAAACTCCTCCATCCACATAAAGTTTCCTCAAACCAATCCCACAAACCATGCATTGCAAAAAAACCAAGAAAAAAACTACAAAACTAAAAAAACTCTCTCCAAAAAATAAACTCACACCTTGACCAAAAGTTTATCCACCATGAAATAAATAAAAATAAAATAAATAAAAGAAAAATTAGATCAGGGTGTGATATGATCTCTTTACTTGTATTAATTTGGGAGTTTAAGAGGATGATAATGAGATTATCTTGATAAGGGTATATTTTACATCCTCTCCTCTCAAGATGATTCTTATGGAGAAACATCATAATAATGAATTATTTCGAGTAAGGAAAAATATTTATGGTGAGGAGAAATTGGTGGTTTTTATATATTGAGGATATACTATTTTTCATAACATTTATTTCAAACCTATTCTGATGAGAAAAGTTACGATGGGGGATTTCGATAATTTCCAATGGGCGGTACACCCTAATAGTATAATGATGTTTTATGACTTTAAGCACCAATTCTAGTGGCTAGTTATGAGATGGGATAATATTTATTTAATTTCTAATGGTTATACATATCATTAGACATGGATAATGAATATAATACTTTAGGGTTTCTTCACCCCCTTCTAATACTGACTTGGAAATGGGTTGTGATTTCAATTGATTTTGTGTATAGGTTTCCTCATACCCCATGATGGAATGTTGTGATATGTGTTATAAAAAACAAGGTAAAAAATCCATTCACTTCATCTCTGTTTGAGATAGAACAAAATTTGTGGACTTTGCAGGCCTATATGTATAATAGATCATTAGATATCATGTGGTTCCATATGTTATAGTTTCTGATAAGGATCATCATTTCACTTGTCATTTTTCAAGAGGCCTCCAGGATGTAATGTGATCCCATGTTATCTTGAATAGGGAATATCATTCACATATGAATGGAATGATATAAAAATATATATAGATTCCTGAAGACATGCTTCATGCCTTCACTCTCGACCTTATAGTGGATTATGATAACCACTTTGGACTGGTTGAGTTTTCCTATGACAATTTTTTCCATTATTCAATCAGGGAGAAAAATTTTTATGCCTTATACAACCCCCATGAAAATATCTTTTGTCATGGTTAAAGATTGGTGAAACTTCCATGGTTAGACCCATTTTGGTCCATGATATAACAATAACAATTCACTTGATTCATTAGATAATGGTAATTCTTCATAATTGGTATAAATATTATATCGATCATTGTAAATGCCATTTTTAATTTTTAGTTTCTAAAAAGGTGTTTTTGAGAGTTTCACCTCTGTTGGGTCATAGAAAAATTGGAAAACAAGGAAGTATTACACTGATATAAATGGGAATATTTAGGTTGATGAGAATATTAGAAAGGTGATTTATTGTTTAGCATTTACAACTCAATTTATATTGACCTATAATGGTATTTGAATGTCATGACATAGAACATATCTCTCAAATCATCTCATGTTTTGAGCAAGGAGGACCTTGGTGTTGAACCTGATTTATCCATGTCTAATCATGCAATTCATGTTGTTAAATTTCATATAAATATTCTTCATGGAAATTCAATACCTTTAGTGTGAGTGTCATGAAAACATGGTTTTGATTCACATGGGACTTGGGAGAATGAGACACCAACGAGAGAGAATCAGTTCCATATCTTTGATATAGAGTCTTCTTGAAAAGATTTAAAATGGTATAAAACGTTAATAGTTTATATAGTGTAACATCTAGTTACAATATTTTACTTACTTCCTGACTTTGTTTTTATTATCCTTTTTTATCTTGTTTAGGGTCATTTGTAGGGACTTTTTTAGATTTTGAATATTTTATGGTTATTAATTGTTATTATAGGTTATGTAAAATCGTGGGGTTTGGCCTAAAAACCCATGATTCCTATTTAGTAGTTCTTATGGGTGGAACAGAGTTAGTGAACGATTATTCCAAACTATGTTTCCTCCCCTTCAAACCACACAACATTGGATATTAAGGTTTTTCACAGTTTTTTCACTATTAGTATAAGATCATGGAAAAACCATGAAACCTTTCTAGAAGAATAGTGATGGTAGACAATTAGGATCACAGTTAGTATTAACTGTCTAGCTTAACCTAAGAAACCATGTGAATGGGTTTTTAAATCTTCAAAATTATAATTAAGATACCAAAAAACCTATTATAACTCATAAACACGTCCCATTCAACATTAATCTGATTCCATTTCATTTAAAGGATCTAAAGTGGTTAATTCGGTCTTCTAATATATATTATACTTCGATAAATTCATGAATGGATGCATTTTATCTCAAATTGGTAAGTGATTTATCTATGATTTTGAATCATATATTATTATCTTATTTAATTATTTGAGAGTGGGAAAACATCATTTTTTGCATGGATTTAAACCGTGATTTTATGGATTGTAATTCTAAGAAATTCAATTTTATGTTCATATACCTTGATACTAAGATGGTGATTCCATTTTTGGGCGATTGATTATTTGATCATGTGATAAATGGTAGGTGGTTCAAAGGAATGATATTTTTGAATTTAAATCAATTTTCAAAGGATTTGGGAATAAGTTGGGATTTATATTGAAGATAACATCGAATTATTTGATGTTCATTTTTGATAAAATATATTTACATGTAATATGAATTTAAAAGGAAATAATTTTATGAAAACCAATGATTTGTGTTTGTAATTAAAAATCCATATTGGAACTTGAAATTGGTCATTTGATGTGTGAATGATGAATCAAATTGAAATTTCATATAATTGATTGATTGATTGAAGCAGGTGAAATCACAAGTCATTAGTGGGTGACATGGATAAGCATGTTAGAAATATAAATCCCTAGAATTGAATTTTTTGATGAAAAATATAACTATATCAATTTTAAAATCACTTCAATGGATGCGGAGTTGATGGATTTTATCTCGATGGATTGAGCCTTAGGGGAATGTGAAAACACTTGAGCCATGTTGGTTGACTATGTATTGTGGGGATACTATATCTAGAAACCAAGTAACCTCAGCTATTATGATATTGGTGCTTTGTTTTGTATTTATTTTATTATTACATTCCATTTATTATTGAATTGTATTTATTCATTCCACTGTTTATGAAATTGTTCCTTTAATATTACTTTTGAAATAACTGAAATTTAGTTGATTTATTATACTTTCTTGATTGGTAAAAGTGAAATGATTTTCTATTCATTAAAAATATTAAAGTTGAAGCATAAATGGTTTATTTTTAATGGAATTTCAAAGAGAATATTTGGTGGAATCCTAGCGTGAAATTTTTCTCACACCCTACAATTGCCTTTAAGAATTCATAGAATTTTTTTAACATGTCTAGGAAAAGGGAATACCAAACTTAGAGGTGGTGGATGTTCCTGATTCATGGGGCCTTTGAGCAGTGGTGGTGATCAATGGAGCTATAGTTCCCTTATTACATGAAGTTGTGAGATCTTGTCTTGATGGATAACTTATAATATTTTGTATAATGTAATATTTTGAGATCATTATCTTTCTTCGTATGGTACTTTTATCCCAAATGAGGGTTTAGAATAACTAATGTTTAGTAATTTATCCTTAACTATTATATCGTGATGGGTTTTGATGGTAAAAATATTACCTTTTACATTTAATTGATTTTTGGTGCTAATAACTAACCTTTTGTGATTTGGAACAACCATTAGGATATGTCAGAGTTGACTCAGGTACCAGTGTATCAGGTAATTCATGATGGTTCAGGATAAAAAAATCCTTTATGTAAGGAAACACACTTATTTCTACATCATTTTATGATTTTTTTATTTTCTATCCTTATCTTATTTTCAAGAATGTTATAGAATCTAATGAATTATAAACCATGTGTATTAAGTCCACAATATTAAACTATTCATATCAACTCTTTTCTAACAAATGGAATCTCTTATCATATAAGATAAATAAAATGAAAAAAATCATTATTTAGATCTATCATGTTTTGATGTATTCCTTTTTATTTAAATCAATGATTCAACAACCATTTCATCATAAATTGAAGGAAAACTATATTATACATCATTTATTTCGTTTATTTTGAACTCCTATGTACTAACAACATTTTTAAAGTATACATTTGGTATAATAAGCACATTAAAATCAATGATTCTCTTTATATAACCTTGATACATAAATTTAACTTTCCATGTATTTTCATAAACTCTATCTAGTATCCAAGAAAGTACTATCACATATGAAAAATTGTATCCCTTATTAATAGCTCTAGGTTTCAATGACCGTGACTTACTCTGGAAAAAATAAAACATTTTTCTTCTAGCTTAATCGTGTACCCTATTGTACTATCAAAAAAATTCCTTAAAGATCACAAACCAATTACTCTATCCTCAAAACATTAATTAAATAGGATAAAAATTTATTTAACCCATTGATAGATCGCATCCTAAAGGTGAAGTCTAGTCTCTCCAAGTTACTAGACCACTCAGTCATATTGAGTAGGTGAGGAGAGAATAAAGTAACTTTGGTAAAATTATATTTAATTCCATTGTATGTTTAAGTGAATCATTCTATACTTATTATAAAAATATATATTCAATTGTTAAATAATTACAATAGATGGTCACTCAAGTACAATTTTTCTATAACATGTAAAATTTTAAATACTACTTAAAAATTATTCTCATGTTTCTTTACCCGTATAAAGATTTTATTACAATAAAAATCTTCTTTATAGAGAATTAAATTCAAAGTGATGCTCGATGATGGTGATTCCATATCGACAAATTAATCTTTTATCTGATTATTATCATGATATAAATTATTTTGATAAAAAATTTTGTTAAATATTTTCCCAATAAAATAATGACCACTTTTAGATTACATTATACAATTACTGGGACTATATCCATATTTCACTAAGAAATGACCCCAATTTTTTTGAACCTCATATCTCTAACTATTTATGTTATAAATTATTCAATTCATATAATATATTAATATTTAATGATTGATTATACAACTCTTTTCCTAATAACTCATATGGATAAACTCAACACCGTACCTCAAGTATATCAACTTTTATTGTTTCTCTTCTAATTATAGAAAAAATAAATAAAAACATGAGGCACCTCATATAATTACATGATTTAGTTATACAATATAATATAGGGGAATACTGATTTAACATGTACATACCAAGATGGATGCTGAAGGTTTTGAAAAGTGCTTGTCTTGGAAGGAATCTTACACTTAGTAATTTATAACATTTTATAGTCAAAACATATTTTCTCATATAATTACCTTAACATGTTTTAATATTTTTAATGATTTATTTTTCAATCACAATTACTTTCAAAAAATCAATATTTTTAAACCATACTGATTTGTTACTCTTTACACATCTCATATATAAGAATACTTGAAAAACCCAATTGAATTGTGGAATTTTTATATTTTATTCAACTATTTATGAATATCATTGGAAGTATTTGAATAATTTTTCTAAACAATTGGTTGTGTTTGAATATAGTTTGAGTATGACAGAGTTAAATTGATAATTCTAAATTGAAAATTTGTAAATAGAATAATATTTATGAAACATGCAATTGTTTTTTCATAATCCTCTTTCTGGAAAAACAAAAAATAATCTCTGAATATCGGATGAAAATTATAGTTATGTTTTTAAGTTTCACATATATACATACTATTACTTTTAATAATAATTAAGAGTCTATTAGGTCATGAAAAATCTTTATTTAAGGACAAAGGAGTTCCATTAATTTGGAAAATGGGAGAAATTAACGCAAAATAAGAGTTTGAAGAATGTGATCAATGGACGAGTCTCTAGGAATGAAGGATTGGCCCTAAAATTTTTATAAAAACTATGAATACAAACTATACTTATGGTTACCCATTAATGAAATCATTTTTGTTATGACGTGGTAGTGAAAATTACTGCAAATGAAACTAAATCATTTGCTGGGTCGGAAAATAATTTTATTCCCATATGAAGTACCACCCCCATGAATGAGAAATTGTTTGCAATAAAGGGACGAATTTTACATCCCCTATGAATGAAATGGTTCACTACACTAGGAATTCTTCCGCATCTCCCAAAAATAGAGGCCCCAAAACCGATCATGATCGGAAAACCTAGTAGTTGGTTGTGTCGTTCCTTGGAAAAAAGAAGAGAGGGAAGCTGAGGGAGGACATATTAAAACTCGAAGGGAGGTGCTTGGGAAATCATAAATATAAGTAAAATCCCCTGACCATCCACATACCTAAAATATTTTGAGTATGGCCCCTTCCACATAGTAATGAAACAATCCTATGAACCATACGTAGAAGACCATCCACCGAAGACTCCATGTGGATGAAATGTCTTTTTGTGACAAGAGACATCATTCTATGAACCTATGAATGAATAAATTTGTTTGTGTATATATCCATTGTTGATGTACCTTTGTGTTATTACTCCAAAGACGACCCATTTTGGTAAAACCTTTACAGATATTTCTCTCGGATGAGCCTTTACAGGAAACCCTTCATAGAAAATTATTCAAATAAGATGCTTTGTGGATGACCCTTTGTGGAATACCCCTTGTGGTCGATCCCTTTATAGACTTCCTTTGTATATGGACCTTCACAGAAAATTATTCATTAATGATGAATCATAGCTAAACAATTTCTTCCAACCCTTTGTGGACTCCCTTCATAGATAACTCGTCATGGGCGACTCTTGGTGGAGGAACCTTTGCGGCCAACCCTTCTTGAAACATGACATTAAACAATGCTACCATTGTCCCAAAAACATGATGTTAATATATTCTTCCATATTACATGTAACATGATTTCAAACTATGTTTCCATATTCTCTAAAACATGAAGTTAAAATGTGCTTCCATAGTCCCTACAACATGACATAAAACTGTGTTCCCATAGTCCCTGTAACATGAAGTTAAATTGTGATTCTTTAATCCCCAAAGCATGACATTAAAATATAATTCCATCATCCTATTCACATAAAAATAAATTTTATGGATCTTCCCCCCCAACAAAACATTTAACTATAATTCCATTTTCCTTGAAACAAGATGTTAAACTGTGATGTCGTAGTCCTCAATACATGTCTTTAAACTATAGAATAAAGTATTTGACAATCAAAGAATTCCATTGGTGAAAAAATGAAATGAATTATTCATAAAAAATAATATGCCTCATAAAATTATTAGGATATGATATCCAAAAAATAAAATGTTAATCCTCCTAGAGGTGTCCTAAGTAGTTCCCGGAATCCCTCCTAGAGTAACCCCCTAGCCATTCTTGTGAGAGATGAAACTCTTGATCATCTATTCCAGGCCAGGAAAAAGATATATGGGTGTAAATATGTGACTATATTAGATACCAAAATAAAATAGGAGATGAGAACATTCAAATCCCCCCTCTCTCACTTTGGGCTCGACTGTCTATCCATCAGTTGAGAAATTGGACCTTGTGATATTCTGATCTTCTACTATCTCACGTTTCTCATGAAAATCATGTCTCAAGTGCGATTATAGGTTTGTGGTTATCATTGAATCCCAACCATCCCAAACATCAAATCTGATTACCATGAGTTTAAGAACAAATAAAATCCATTCAATCGGTCCTCCTATATGATATATGCCCCAAACCCATGTGTCAACCAATAAAGGGACACATTCCCAATGAAGTGTAACTTTATCGGAATCTATTTAGTGTAATTCCAATATAGATCCATTTAATTGGGACTCTAATATTGTATAATCCCTAATCAAGTCCCCTCTTATGGGAATCCTCATAAGTGTAAGAACTAAGATGAAATCTTCAAAAGGACATGTTCTTAATGAAGAAAATCATAGGGGAATACCTATGAGTGTAATCCTGAACCACACGAGATTTCTCTATAGGTAGAAGCCCCAATCCCTACCAAACAACATGGGATTTGATTCCCAACATACTGGGATTTGTAGGAAGCCTCCATGAGATCTAAAACATAAACCAAATTCCTCATAGTGTTCTCTGGGCGACATTATCGGATGGTTCATATCCACATGGAAGACCACATATCTTCTAGGCCCAATGATCTTCCTCATCATATTTGCTACATGATCCTTAATCAAGAACATTATTCTTCTGAATCCTTACCACATGACATGAAACTATATGGTTTGTGGCTCATCACATGACCTTAAAAGGTGATGTGTCCTGTTAAGTGGAACCACACAATGTGGGCTCTTATTTATCTCACAAGGATATGAAGGAGGCCAATGTTATGGGTTTGATCCAAACATCAAAACCACTTATGTCTTCCATGTTGATAATAAACTCAAGAGCACCCCATTATTTGGATTAAAAACACCATCTTTCTAATAATGGAGAAACAACATTTATTCCTATATGGAAATTGTACCATTGATGATACACTTATATATAAATAGTCCCCTCCATTGATAAAGAACCTCATATAAATATAGTAGATTCTGAAACCATGTATGTTATCAATTGATCACTACCTCAGGGTGTACATAAAAATGAACAAATGATTCACAAACATATTTTAAATATATAAGAGAGTATTGTAATAGAAAATAATTTCCCCAAAAGGGTGTGATGATATCAACATCCCATCCTATTCTCTAATGCTTATTTTTAAGTATCATTGGAAAAATTCCACAATGAATTCATAACTTTGGAATGTAGGTCCTTGAGTATTCGTGGATATGAGAGCAATTGGGAATTTCTGGATCCATGAACAAAACCCATTTGAGAATATTCATATATATTGTACTTGTCATCATTGAATTCAGACCATTCAAACCCATCCCAACAACCATTGGGTGAAAATGGTTTTCATTGAACATAAAATGGTGAACCTGACATGAATCCTTAACAATGTTGATAGTGTCACCCACCCATCAAGACACTTTTGATCTCAAACTGAAAGTTGTCCAAAAAAATATTAATGGTCCATGTGATTATTTATTATGATACTAAATTGATGGGTATTATTGTGTGCTCTTGACCCATATATTGTAGGAATTATTCAAAAAAACTCTCCTTAATCCAATAGAATCTCACTAGTTCTTGAAAATAGAAACATCATCCACTACACATGTTAGGTCCTCAACAAAGAAGAGGATTCCATTACCCACCCATCATCTTCAATGATGGGTTCCAAATGCATTGGTTGTGGAGTAACACTAGAATAGTACTCTCCCTACCCTTCAGGTAGCTCAACATTCCCTCTAGTCCATGAATCCCCACCAGTTGTCTTCCTAGAGATGGTTGGTAGACTAGATCTAGATGGGCTTATTTTCTGTCTCAAACCATTTTAGTATCATATTCTCAGAATGTGGTAACAAGTGACTCACTTACATTAGGGAGACCAATTATGTGGTCCCTAATGACTTCATCCCACCAAAACAGGGATCCTGACTAACGTACCATGACATAAATCATAACCACCAATTTTGTGTGACTTGGTAACCTCACCATTTATAGGATACGACTCCGTGGGTTCCAGAAGAAGTGAAACGGAGCTGAGCCCCAGACAACTAGTGGTGGCTGATGTTCAAATAATCAGAAATAGTCTATCATCCGTATTCATTATGAATAATATCTCTTACTAAATTTAGTTGAAACTTATGAGAAGATGTAAATTTATGCTCATTCATATAATGACCATCAACCAAATATGAAAGAAAGTGGAATATACAAATCCATGATTGTGAATATCTATCCTTCCAAGCAAATACATTGAATATGTATAGGCAGACACATATCCATGCAAATTCACAACAAGACTACCAGCATAATATGATAGAAAGTTAGAATATAAAAATCCATTCTCATGAATATCATGCCCCCTTGTCAAATATGGGGGACAATTATAGGCAAACACATATACTTGCTAATTTACATTAAGCCCATAATCCAAATATGATGGTAAACCAGAATCCAAAAATTCATTCTAATCCATATCAAGACCACAAATCAAATATGATGGAAAATTACCAGAAGACACAAATTCTTGTTGATCATTACAAGAACATAAGAAAAATACAATAGAAAATGAGAAGACTAAGATTCCTACTCAAATATATAAATACCACCATTAAAATGTTGTTGAAAATTATAGGTATATAAAAATTCTCGTGGATTCATACAAAACCCATCAGTTAAATATGTTGGTAAAAAAGTAGATGAAAATCCTTTCATACAAATATAAAGCCCTCCATGAAAATATAGTAGCTATTAGAAAACATAGTTGACATAACTTGACTAAAAATCAAGGGTAGACTTACGTTCCTACCCTAATACCAGAGTGGGTATTTATTCATGTTCCCACCAAGAAAGTATCTCAACAAATCATAATAATTATGGAGGGTTAGATTTCAATTCCTGACCATATCCTACTGACATGACAAGATATAATCCCATTCATGGAAATAAAAATGAGTCAGGCCCAAAACCCCACCTCCTCAAGTGGGATGACTTATCTATAAATTAGGTGGTTACTCAAGAGTTGACATTCATCCATGATCCCATTCAGAAGGGTTTTAAGAAATATTTTGTGGTAAATTGACAATAGGATCCGGCTCAAATACCAATTCCAATGGGGGGACACTGGTCCGCATCTTTTTTTAATCTATGGTAGACTCGTATCCGAAGTAGAAATCAGAAGGCTTACTAACATATACAAGAAACAACATGAGAGACACTAAAATAGCCACTCTTAGATAATGGTCTCTAACTACATCAAGAAACACCATTCTCCCATATGAGAGAACCTGAAACAATCATGCTAAAGGAAATAGGAAAATGAAGAGCAGACACACGACCCTTATCTAATATAAGCTAGTGTTCATGAGTCCATAAAATATCTATCAATGGGGGATTAGAATCCTACCAATATTTTATGAAATTATTGGAGTGGTAGTAGAGTGGTGAATTCCATATCCACAACATTTTTAATTGTAGCTCTGAATTTTCTCCCTAGAGCATTAATCACAAATGATTCCTTTATTGAAAAAATCAATCGATCATGAGATCTTATATCCCAATGAGCGTCATGGTAGCCCTAAACATCGCTCGAAGATCAAAAAACAAGAAGGACCTTCCCTTCCCATTATCCTCCCTGAACCCCTCCTTAGTGTATCAACTGCAGAAATTCCTCCTATAGTCGAATGTCATGCTATGATGATAGTCATCTCTATTATATCACCTTCTATAAATATCCCCCATAGTGATCTTACATGTAGACATAAATGTACTCCCATTATGAAATCAAATGTCTGAAATACCTCATATGATGATGTGATTTGAAATATGGGTACAGATAGGTTAAATAACCTATTAATATAATGAAATATCATTTCTCATCTTGAATAAGTCTTAGGGACAAACTCACCCTCTGATCCACCCATGAATCATTCTAGTATAAACAAGACCATACTAGTACCGCTACTTGTGAAAAAATAGTTAATAACATCCATGTTAGCATGATAATCTAGAGAAGTATATCATAGAATAATAGAAGGATATATTTATCATGAGAACACAATTTTCCTTGGATGACATACCAATTATGTTTTGGACCTCGTCCACTTCTCAGTTTGAAATCCCATAGGTACTGCAGGAAAAATTCATACAAAAATCCATTTGAATAAATGGTAATATCTATGCAACATAAAAGAAACATTATTACCATAAAAAGAGAATGTAGATATTGTGAAAAATTGGATGATATCTAACATTAAATCTACATGGAATCCCTTCCGTATGCATGGTGACCATGATCAGAGAAATAAAAAAAACAATCTTAAAATGGAATGACTCAATGTGTTTCATAAGTTTCATAATCTAATATTCCAATACCCATGTAACATATTTATTTGAGGATGGGAAGAACATGGATCTTTTCATTTCACCTCAATCCTTATTCATAGGAACACATTATAAATGAAATCCTATTATGTCATTATTCAAAGGCAGTTATTAATAAAAACTATTTCTCAAGAAATATTAAACACTCAAAAAGAATCAGCCTTAAATGTTTTCCAAAAGTGTCAGGGCCAACTAGAGAAATCCATAAAAAAACTACAGAATCAGAAAACCATGAATATTTATTAGGCTTTTCAACTAATGTAATCAAAACATCAAGCACTGATAATGTACCCAGATACAAGAAGTTCATGTGCTGAATTAGCATTGTACATGTCTCGCACTCAAACAAGGATGCGTGAGATATAGAATGTGGAAATAATAGAAATAGCATCCATAATATGGGATCAGATCTAACCCATAGGTTTGGGGGAATTTTTAACACAAAATATTCATATAAGACATAAAAATATAGATTGATCCAAAATGGTAAGATAATGGGAGGTACCCCAGCCCATAGGGCTGGGGAAATTTTTACATTGACCAATACCTCCAAAAATATTAGTTTATTCCTACTTAAGGAGGATGAAAAGTGGTAATGTCTAATATTTTGTACTATCTTTCCACCCATTTCTTCAAGAAGGGAGGCATATGACCTGGATTCATACAGGTTCCCTCAGATTCACCCTTCTCTGAGAATCCCAAATAAGATTCTTGAAGGGAGGGGAGAGGTATTGAAATGTATGAAAAAAACCTATTATCATTCAAAAACTAGTACAACTCCGACAATGAATTATGCATATGTAAATGTCATGTACCTCAATCCTTGATATGAAACTAAAAATGATGCAAACCTAGAATAATATGAAGAGGATGGTTCCATTTGGAACATGGTCTCTAATGAGATAAACAAGGAAGTTGTGCATACCAAGAGCCAGATAGTCTCCCTAAATTTTGGTGATCCCTCTATCAATCCCATATTGCCTTTTCAGAGAACCTATAACAAGAATAAAGGCAAGGACACATAAAATCCAAAGCTTCCACCCAAAAAGGATGAGCTTCTGACACTCTAAGGAAGATTTGATAGGAAGGAGGAAGAAATTATTAAGTTAAATTGACTAAATGCTGAGTTGGATTGAGGTATAATTATAAGAACTTAGATCTTCTTTTATGGTATGTTTCCATTTTATTGTCATTTTGTTGAAATAGAGGAATTCCTGAAATTTTTTGAAGTACACACTGTGTACTTTATGAGTACACACTGTGTACTGAATTTCCATAGGAAGCCGTGTACTGTTCGTGTAATGGCCACACACACGAACATGTGGGGATGACTAGAGGCTGCATAATGGGGGGTACATAAATGGCTAGTAAATGTCGTGTACTACCAAATTAAAAGCAGTGTATTTTGTTTTTTTTTCATTAAACGTACCAGTGTTGCGTCTAATCACCAGAAATGCATTCTTATCGACCTAGTCTGTCCAAGAGAACTCGTACGACCACGATCTTCGTATGATCCCCCAACTGAGAATCCAATCTCTGATTCAACAACCATCTATTGTGTTGGCATCGCCTCGATAAGATCTCCCTTATTCTAGAGCTTTGTTTCCTAATTCCTCCTTTTTCTAAAGTTATCCTCAGTTGAATGTTTTGGATGTTTTTATAGATATACTCTGTTAATGGGTGATTCAAGGCTCGTGGTCCACGTATAGTGATATACCAACACTGAGGTATGGGGTTTGTGCCTTTCTTTTGAATGTCTTTGAGTTATATGTGAAAATATGTCCAATACCCTTGAATGGGGTATTGCGCGTTTACCGTGTTGGTCCTGATAATTTCTTGTTATGCTTGTATTCTTTAATAAGGCTTAATTAAATGTGAACAAGGTTATTTTTCTTTTCTTTGGAAGTGTTTTCCATGCATGTGGCTTGTTTTGATCTTTTAGTCTAGTTTTCCTGTTAGGCTGATGTTTACATTCCATACCTAGTATTGTAGGATGATGTGACTATTGTTCTGAAATGCTGTTATGATATAGACTATTTATCCAAGGAGTTCTTGAGGTTTTAATTTTTCCGATACATGTTTCTATGTTTGCTTGATTTACATAGGGTCGTGAGAACCTGGTGTAGTAGACCATAGGGATAATGGATGAAAGGGCTTCTCCAGAGTGTCTGTTTTTTCTTACAATGTGAGACCACATGAGAAATTGATGTATGTTCTTCCATAGAGTGTCTGTAGTTCCTCGACGAGGGCCACCGGTGGAATGTGATGTATGTGCTTCCCTAGAGTGCCTTTAGTTACCGATACGAGACAATAGGAGGAATTGACGGTGAGTGCTTCCTCAGAGAGTCTATTCTAAAGCTGAACTAGAGGGGTTATACTGAGGGTACTGCCCAGAGGGTTCCTTATGGTTCAAGGTAGTACCAGAGGGGATAGGTTGTGATTACTTCATAGTGGGTTACCTATTGTGTTATCTGATTTCTTGTGTTTCTAGTTAAGACTAGATGGGATAGGCTGTGAGTACTTCCTAGAGTGTTAGCTTTTGTGTTTAGCTTCTTGCTTGTGTTTCTAGGTTGGACCAGAGGGGATGAGCTATGAGTACTTCCCAAAGGGTTACCTGTTTGTGTGTACCAACTTTGCTTATCTGTTGCTTGATATATGAAACTGAATTCTTTGAAACTATGGATTTGTCATTGCTGAGTACTTCCATGTTTACAGCTTCCTATTATTTATTACCTGCCATATATTCACTAATAGTTAGGAACAGATCTTGTGGTGGTTTCTTACTGGGATTTAGCCTCACACCCTATTTGGGTTTTTATTTTGGCCCCAAACAGATAATATTGTTGCAGGAATTGATAAAGGAAAGCACCCTTCTGCTTCAGGTACTTGATTGCTGAGGAGATAGAGAGCATGGGAACAAGTTGAGGCTTGCGATGCTGAGGAGTTTACATTTTTTTCTTATGTACATGGGGTTTGTATTGTATTCCAACATTATGATTTGTTTGTATACTTTCTTAGACATATGTCTCATGAATAATTATATATATTCTCTAATTGTTTCTTCATCAGTCTTCCACTGTTTACTATTGTGTGGTATTTGTACTGCTTCTGCTATTGTTTATTTGTTTGACATCTTCTATGTTACTCTGCCAATGAGGGCACAGTCTCTCCACTTTCACACCCAAGGTGCTCACTACTAGTTGGCAACTTCTAGCGTTAGGGGAAATTCACTTGAGGCCATGTGACCAACCGGGTACGGGGAACCCCTAGGTGGCTTCCTGATTCGAGACGTTATAATGTGATATTAGAGGAGTTTCTTTTCACTGACTTACTGTTTGGATCCTAGAGTCCTGGATAGGATGGAATAAGTACTTGGTAATATGTTGTGCCCGGGAGTAGCTAACTTGTGTACAAGGAAAATCCAATCTACCTCATTTATTTCAATTTTTCTAGTTTTTCCACTATTACAGTTGATTTGATTTCACCATGAGTGATTCACATGTTTTGTGTCTTTATTTTTTATGTTATTAATGATCTATTTCTATTGAAACCCTATGAGATGAGGGTATGCCATCTCATGCATCATATAGGAACATGCTAGAAATGACATGTCATGCATACTTGCCATGCCATTTAAGGTGCATTAGTGATTGCATGTTGTTGTGATAGATGTTGTGATAGATATGCATGTTATTGTGATAGATTCCTTGATATAATACCTGCTGTTTTATATGGTATTGATTTGTAGAGGTTTTTCTTGAATGACCACCACACTTTGGTTCTTGAGGTCTTATGGGCCCTCATAGACCGTAATTTGGTGGATCATTGCCTTGTTTTTTCTAGTTATAACAAGTATAAGATGCCAAGAATTGATTCGCAAAGAGTATGGTCCCACATGGATCAGAATTTGGAACTTTGGTGTTCATTTTAGTGTTTTTCTGGGCTTTGGAGTGGCATCTAAGGCTTACTATCTGGAAAAACCGAGAATACATGCCACATAGTTTTAACTACATTCCATGTGTTCTTCTATTTGGGAAGAAATTGTTTTTCTTATTTATACACTGTGTACCTTATGTACACGTCATGTAGTCTCTAACCATTTCATTGGATGTGTGGGCAGAGACATGGGATAAGGAAATTCTTGAGGGAACCCGCCATGTAAAGGTTATACACACTGTGTCGTGTTAACCCTGTGTCTGCCCATGTGACTAACAACACGTACGGAGAAATCATAGGTTATGCATGTTATGTCAGTTCTAAATACTTCATGTAGTGTAATATTGGAATCATGTCTTGTAAATAACAACATGGGTCGATATTATCTTTCATAGTACATGCCATGTCCGTATAGAACACGTAGTGTAGTGTCAGCCGAGTATCCGGCCGTGTCACGAACAACACAGGTCAGTGAAGCTAGTCTAGTACACACCATGTCTAGAACAAACATGCCGTGTAATCTCTTTATAAGGAGAACCATGTGGCTTAGCCATGTAGAAGGACTCAAGTAGGGGAAGAGAATTCAAGTACATACCGTGTGTAAGGAAAACACACCGTGTGTTTGGGGTGTTACACGACCAGTTCTGGAAGAAGTACACACCCATGTGAAAGGATTAAGGGAACACGCCATGTAGTAATTATACATGCCATATAGTAATGTTTTGTAAAACATGAATGTTTTACTTATCCCGTTCCATTCTTACACATCCTGTTTTTAGTCCTTGATAATTTTATTCTGTGGTGTGTATTTTACCGGGAAGATTCATTCCACCAAGACGTCCTCCGGTCATACGCCATTTTCCAGGGGTGAACAGAAACCAAATATGGCTGATCAGGGACTACCAATATATCCCCTAGTTGTGCCTATCTTGGAACCATCCATTATACCTAATGCAGGTGCTGATGCACAGTTCAGGTAAGGCTTTATGAGGTTCATGTAGACCTTCTATGGGGTACCGCATCCTTCCCCATCAATAGAAGAGATGATGTAGGTCTTTCAGCATCAACATTCTCCCACTTTCATAGGGGAAGGATGACCCCAGGCTGTAGAGTCGTGGCTAGATACCATGATTTCTATCTTCGAGCATCTGGAGACGCCTCCAGAGAAGAGGGTAATCTCACTACCTATATGCTATGGGATTCCGCTAAGAGATGGTGGGATGTGATATCATAGGATGGAAACCTGTAGGTAGTGGATTGGGATGACTTTTAGTGTTCATTCTATGACTACTTCAACCCAAAGACCATGAGGGATGATCGAGCCTGAGATTTTATGAGTTTGGAGAAGGGTACCCTTTCTGTTATGCAGTATTCCTCTCGCTTCATCGAGTTGCAACACTTCATTCCTATATTATGAGGTGATGCGTTATATCTAGCATGGAAGTTCAAGGATGGTCTGAAGAATGACATCTTCTCATAGGTGAATATATTTAGGTTGACTTCTATCAAATCTATCGTCAACTAGGTGCTGATCATGAACCACAAACAGAGAGATTATGGAGTTGTGATCCAGGGAGGCTCAACATCTAGAGTTAGTATCCCTTCTACTGACAGCAGGAAGCGCCACAGGGAGTCTTCGCGCATAGAACTAAGGAGGCGAGTGATATATTCAGGTAGCCAGGTGGTGTGCTACCAGTGTGGGAAGAGTGGTAATACGATGCCACATTGCCTAAGAGACACGGCGGAGTGCCGATCTGGCGGCATGATGGGCCATCTTCAGCGCTTCTGTCAGATCTTCTCACTAGCATCTAATGATAGGGGTTCTTCTATGACTCCTCGTTTGGGGGAAACACCACCATTTTCTCACCAGTCTGGGAACTAGAGTTCTTCCGGCCGTTCAGAACGAGGTGGAGGTTGGGGCCGTGGTAGCCAGTCACCTGGTTTTCAGCGATGTCAGGGGGGATCAGCTCCGAGTGTTCAAGAAGGGTCACAGGGCCCGGGTATAGGCCAGAATTTTGCAGTAAAGCAGACCAAGTAGGAGCAGGATCCCATACCTTTTACAGTTCGAGGTATGATATTAGTTGCGTCGGTTTTTCATTCTACTCTTTTCGATACAGGGGCTTCCCATTGCATTATATCTATTATTGTTGTGGAGAGACATGGGATCTGTACCTTTTCTTCTTCGTATATCTTGACACTGGACACTCTGTTGGGAACTGGAACTGCTAGTGTGCATCAGTGTAAGGAGTGCCCTCTCGATTATGGTGGGTTTTATTTCTTTTGGGTCTTATATTTCCCAAAGATGATAGGCTATGATGTCATTCTCGGAATGGACTGGTTGGTTCCCTTCCAGGCGGTCATTGATTTCTACCACCGTAGGGTGAGTTTCACATCACCAGAAGGTGGATGGATTCTTCATAATTGCGAGTGGGACGTCTAGGTGAGTAGAGTAGGACTCGAGCATTAAGGGTTGGGAGGAGTTACAAAATAGATTTGTAGTCTATATCTGGATGTCCAGGGGACTTCAAAGTTAGACTTTCCTCCAGTGGTGGATTGTTTTAGGGATGTCTTTCAAAAATAATTTTTAGGTTTGCCTCCAGAGCGAGAGGTAGAATTTCTTATTGAGATCATGCAAGGAGTGGAACTAGTGTTTATTCCTCCTTATAGTATTGATACAACAGAGTTATCGGATATGAAGAAGCAGTTGGAGGAGTTGCAGGAAAATGGTTTCATCTGAACCATTACTTCTTCATGGGGTTCACCTGTCCTATTTGGAAGAAGGCAGATGGTACCCTCAGGAATTGTGTTGATTATCGGAAGCTGAACCAGTTGACCATCAAGAACTAATATCCCTTTCCGATGATTGATGATCTATTTGATCTTCTTCGAGGAGCCTGGGTGTTCTCGAAGATTGACTTCAGACCTGGTGATCATCAGTTTCACGTTAGACCATCTGATATACTTATTACAGCCTTTCGAACTAGGTATGGTCTATACAAGTATCTGGTTATGTCGTTCGGTCTCACGAATGTGCCGAAAGTTTTCATGGCACTGATGAAACAAGTGTTCCGTCCATACTTGGATTATATTGTGGTGGTCTTTTTTGATGATATTCTGGTGTACTCTCACACTACACACGACCATTCTACCTATCTTGAGATCATTTTGATTACACTGAGAGTTCATCAGTTATATTCTAAGATCTCAAAATTCCACTTTTGGATGAACCAGATTCACTTCTTGGGTCATGTTATCTCAGAGACAAGAGTATCAGTAGACCCAAAGAAACTGAGAGCAGTAGTTTCCTGGGAGCATCCAAAGAAAATCTTTGAGGTACAGAGTTTTCTAGGTCTGACTAGATACTATAGACATTTCATACATGAATTTTAATGCTTAGTAGTACCATTGACGGGTCGGACTAAGAAGGGTGTGAAGTTCTTATGGTCAAATTATTGTGATCCAACCTTTCAAGAGATAAAAGGGAGGTTGAATTTAGCACCGATACTAGTTTTTCCAGATCCAGGAATGAGCTATACTGTTTAATGTGTTGCTTTAGGTATTGGGCTTCGAGCTTTGCTTAATCATGGAGAAGGAGTCGTCATGTATAGGTCTCGGTAGTTGATGCCACATGAGAGGAATTACCTAACACACGATATCGAGTTGGCTGTTGTTGTTCATGCCTTGAACCGTTGAATCATTATCTTCGGGGTGATATTTTTGTGGTTTTCACATACCACAAGAATCTCAAGTATATATTCACTCAGTGTGACATGAATTTGAGATATAGAAGGTGGGTTGAGTACCTTCTATCCTTTTTCATTGAGCTTTCCAATAATCCTAGGAAAGGAAATGCAGTGGCTGATGCACTGAGCAGAAGGACTCAAATACAGGCAGTTCAAGAGGCCAGTATTGAGTGGCAGCTTATGGCTCTATTCACTGAGATGCATTTGGAGTTTCACAGCAGGATGGGGCAGACGTTTCATTATTCTATAGTTGTTACCTCTACACTTATTGATCAAGTGAGAATGAGGTGTCTATCCGATTATGAAGGCCTAATTCTATAGGAATGTGTGTTAGGAGAGGACCCTATTCCTGGATGGACCATAGGAGAGGATGAGATCTTGCATTTAAGAGGCATGTATGGGTGCCATAAGACATACATGAGGAGATGACGTGGGACTTTCATTCCTCTGGTTGGGAAGTTCGTCCTGGTGTCACCAAGTGGTATCATGATCTACAACACCAGTATTGGTGTCAAGGTATGAAGAGAGATGTTGCTGGTTTTGTCCGGAAGTGTTCCACCTGTTACCAGGTGAAGTCGGAGCATCAGTGACAAGCAGGGCTTTTCCAGTAGTTACCCATTCTCGAGTGGAAGTGGAATGATGTCGATATGGATTTCATTACAGTTTTACGGAGTTCGCCTCGAGGGAATGATGCAGTTTATGTTTTCATTGACAGACTCACGAAGGTTGCTCACTTCGTTTCGATCAAGGAGAAATTTATTTTGGATGAGCTGAGACAATTGTACATCTGAGAGATTGTACATCTACATGGGTTTCCACACCCCATCATTTCAGATAGGGATGCTCATTTTACTAGTCATGTATATTAGGGGCTTTATAATGATTGGGGTACCCAGGTGCTTTTGAGTACATCTTATGCTCCCCAGACTGATGGCCAGTCAGAGAGGAAGATTGAGATGCTTGAGGATAGGCTTCGTTCATGCATCCTCGATTTTGGAGGTTCGTGGGGGAAGCATATACCTCTTGTGGTGTTTTCCAATAATAATCATTTTCAAGAAACTATTCAGATGGAACCTTATCATTATATGTATGGTTGGCCAAGTTGATCACCCATATATTGGCTGGAGGAAGAAGAGGCAACTTTTCTGGGACCTCGTCTTGTCAAGGAGACCAAAAAGCAGATATAGTTGATTCGGAAGAGGATGGCTACTACACAGTCTCGACAGAAATCTTATGCTGAACAGTAGAGACGTCCTCTAGAGTTCAAGGTCGGGGTTCAGGTTTTCTTATGTGTCACACCGAGGATGGGACACAAATGGATTTGGAGACAGGGTAAACTTCCACCGAGGTACATTGGGCTATCTGAGGTGTTGTAGAGAGTTGGTTCGGTTTCCTATCAACTACAGTTACCTCAGAGGCAGTGAGCTATTCACGATGTTTTCCACGTTTCATAGCTTTGACGTTACTTCTCAGACCCATATCATGTCTTCCAACTGGAGGAGGTTGAGTAGGAAGTTGATGCATATTTTGAGGAGCATACTATCTAGATTTTAGATCGATGTACGAATGTTATCTGTGGCTGGTCTCTTCCTCTAGTATGAGTGCTATGGCAGCACAAGCGAGTACTGGATAAGACATGGGAGAGGGAGGAAGACGTGCGATCGAAGTGTCTAGACTTGTTCGGGGTTTCTTCTTCTACGCAACCTTTCTAGGGAAATTCAGGGACTAATTTCATTAAGGGGGAAGTTTGTAAGAACCTGGATCTTCTTTTTCGGAATTTTTTCCTATTTTGGAAATTTTTAGAAGAAGAGCAATTTATTGAAATTTCTTAAGTACACACCCTGTACTTTATGAGTGCATGTCGTGTACTCGGTTTCCGCATGAAGCTGTGTTCTGGCCATGTAATGGCCACACACATGGCCATGTGGGGGTAACCTAGAGGCTGCCTAATGTGGGGTACAGAATTGGTACGTACATACCGTGTACTTTCAAAGTATACGCCGTGTATCTTGTTTTTTTCATTAAACATACCGAGGTTGCGTCTAATCATCAGAAAGGCATTCTTCTCAACCTAGTTCATCTGAGAGAACCTATACGACAACAATCTTCCTCCGAGCCCCTAACCGAGCATCCAATATTTGATTTGACTGCTGTCAATTTCTTGGGGATATCCTTGGTATGTTTTTACTTCTTGTAGAGCTTTGTTTCCTGATTCCTCATTTTTGTCATGTTATCCTCGATTGAACATTTTGGACGTTTTTATAGATTTATGGTGTTCTTGGATGATTCAAGTCTCTAGGTTCACGTATAGCGATCTCCCAACATTTTGGTAAGTGGCTTTTGCCTATATGTTGAATTTATTTGAGTTATATGTGAAAATTTTTCCAATACCCTGGAACAGTGTATTGCGTGTTTACCGTTTTAGCCCTGAAAATTTCCTTTTATGATTGTATGCTTAAATTGAGGTTAATTGAATGTAAATAGGATTATTTTTCTATTATTTGGGTGTTTTTTCAATGCATGTTGATTATTTTGACCATTTTGTCTACTTTTCCTGTTAGATTGCTATTTACTTTCCATGCCTAGTATTGAAGGATGGTGTTATTATTGTACTGACATGCTGTTATACTATAGACTATTAATCTATGTATTTCATGAGGTTTACATTGGATGATATACACTGCTATGATTTCATTACTTACATAGGGCCGTGAGAACCTGGTGTAGTAGACCATAGGGATAATGGACGGAAGAGATTCTCTAGAGTGTCTGTTTTTCCTATGATGCGAGACCACAGGGGGAATTGATGTAAGTTCGTACTTAGAGTGTCTACAGTCCCTGACGCATTCCATAGGGGGAATGTTATGTAAGTGCATACCCATAGCACCTATAGTTACCGATACAAGGCTATAGGAGGAATTGAAAGTGAGTGCTTCCTCAGAGAGTCTATTCTAATGCTGAACCAGAGGGGTTAGACAGAGTGTACTGCCTAAAGGGTTTCTTGTGTTGCTAGGTAAGCCCATAGTGGATAGGCTGTGAGTACTTCTCAGAGAGTTACCTGTTGTGTTATATTCGTTCTTGTGTTTCTTGGTAGGACTAGAGGGGATATGCTCTAAGTACTTCTTAAAGGGTTTCTATTTGTGTTTAGCTGCTTGCTTGTGTTTCTATGTAGGACCAGAGCGGATGGGATATGAGTACTTACTAGAGTGTAACCTGTTTGTGTTCACCGTATTTGGTTAGCTGTTGCTTGATATATGAAACTGAATGATTTGAAACTATGGATTGGTTACTGTTGAGTACTTTTTTACTGCTTCATGTTATTTATTACCTACCATATATTCACTGACTATTAGGCAACGATTTTGGGGTGGTTGCCTACTGGGATTTAGGATTCCACCATATTTGGGATATGTTTCTGGGCCCAAATAGATTATATTGTTTCAGGCATAGATAAGGGAAAGTTCCCTTATATTTCAGGTACTTGATTGTTGTAGAGCTGAAGAGCATGGGACCAAGCTAAGGCTTACGATGCTGAGGAGTTTACTTGTTTTGTTCTGTACATGGGTTTTGTACTGTATTCGAGAACTGTGATTTGTTTGGATGCTTTCTTATATATATTTATCATGAAAAATTTATATATATTTGTGATTCAATTATTTCTTTATCAATTTTCCTCTGTTTACTATTGTGTGGTATTTTTTCTGCTTCTACTATTGTTTATCTGTTTTACTTTCGCTGTGTTACTCTGCCAATGAGGGCATAGTTTCCTCACTACCACAACCAAGGACCTTGCTTCTAGTTGGCAGCCTCTGGCATTAGGTGAAATGAGCTTGAGGCCATGTGACCAACTGGGTATGGGGCACCCCCGGGTGGCTTCCGGAACCAGGACATTACAAGAATTGTTTTAGAATATGCCACAGAGATAGAGAATCAGTGCGCACATACAATAGGTGTACTTCATAAACAAAGGTTCATCTAGGTGATTGCAGAAAGGCCAGGACATCCCCCAACTTGACGTTGGGACCAATGATTTACATGGACCCGATGAAAGATAAATATCGCAACCTTACTCAATTAAGGAGACAACTATAACATATTTAGGAAAATACTTTATAGATGTCCCTGACTGGATATCAGCCTCACATAATGCTAGAACCAACAAGTTATATATTTCCATTAATACACCTATCTAATAACCTATTTAAAAAAATAATTAAGGTATTGTAAACATAATTAGTCATTAGAATAATGATTGGAAGCCGTAGAGGAGTGGCATGTACCAGCATATCCCAAATAGAAACCTTAAATTGACAGGGTCTGCAAAACCCCACCATTTCCAAATTTCTAGAGATCTAAATTTACAATATAAAATAGACCAAGATACCTGAAACAATATCTGATGCACTATACATCCCATTGAGATCCCATTATGTGAACTCCGAAGAAACAAAAGTCTATAAAGCTCATATTCCTCATATAAACCCTACAAGGGACGACCTTTGTACAATACACTAGTTTTATAGCACGATCAATCACATTATGGGAAGAACTCTATTGACAGATTGTATTTGAGTTTAACTCAACAATGGATAGGAGAACAACCAGTGACCTCTCAAATTAAAAACAATGAAAAAACAAGATAGTCTCAGATTTCATTTCTAGATAGGAAGGGATGACCTACTGTCTAAATAATCCACATTCCCATGAGAATATGTTC
Source organism: Viscum album (assembly GCA_963277665.1). Lineage (NCBI taxonomy): Eukaryota > Viridiplantae > Streptophyta > Magnoliopsida > Santalales > Viscaceae > Viscum > Viscum album. Next base: position 1,456,965,323 of record OY728131.1, on the reverse strand, counting down.
ACTATATATATTGATAATATCCAAGGAGATTTTTGAACACTACTCATCATGGATAAATAAATTGTAAGGTTTCAATATTTTTCTTACATTTCCCGAAGACAGGAAGAATCCATAAAGTGAACTAAGCTCATGTCCTAGATAACACCACTAGTTTCATGGAAAAGAGTAGGAAATGAAGAGGTGGTATTCGTCAAACCTTAGATAGAATCCGCAACTTATCCATCACCAAAACCTACACCATATTGTGAACCACTCTTGGGAATCAATAGAATCTCCCACCTCTCCATGACGAGCGAATGGGACCCAGGATAAATCCATTCGAGGAGGGATGGAATAAATATTACTCATTATGATAAATACAAGTTCATGGATATTTTATAGCTATTATGGAGAAATGATTTAATTCACATTGTAAGGAGAAAAATTTCCTTTCTAGGTTATTTCCCCTTCCAACATATACTGGGGAACACTATTCAAGAATGCTTCATCCTTAATGAAATCCTATAGAAAATGGTAGATTCTGGATTGCTGAAATTGGGAAGACACTATCCCAAGTGACATATATTTCTTACTATAAACCTGATGAAGGAGGTGAGTGAGAAGACTTTATTAGAGTAATGGTATATAAGTTATAAAGTTGGATTCCATGATTGAAAATAAACCAAAATTATGGTATTATCCAAGAATAGTTGAAATAACCAACTATTCGCCAACCACTTCTGCTACAACACAACCAATGTCATCATCCCCACGAACCTACAAGGACTATCCTTTCTAAAAGTATCCTAAATAGTTATTCAAGGAATCATTGTATGAGGATGAACCTTTATTAAGACAAATATTGGCTTTGACACTCTCACATTTTATTCCCCCATATCTGAAACAACATGAACTGACCCAACAAATACCACCATAAAAATGGTCAGTAAGATATAGTCATCATCAGATGAGGAGTTGATCTTTGGAAACATTAATCTTATTCACTTAATTAATAAATTCTACAATGATGATAATGTATATAAATCCATGTTCACCACATCTTATTGGGGAAGTGGAGGAAGAGGCTGCCTGAGTCGATGATATAGGGGAAGGATAAGTCACAATATAATCTAAACCACTAGATGCACCCATGAATGGATTGTAAATGATGCATAAACTCACAAGAAATCCATTTGGAGTATCTAATAGGAGCATAGAAATACTCATGTACCATAAAAAATCCACCCTGACCCAATCTCTCTTGTGTATCAATTAGAAGAAGAATTAGTGTCAGATCACCGTTAGTAGGAAGGAAGTCATTCCTGCCCCAACCCTCCAAGGTTTGGAGTACCACTAAGTCATGTATTGAGGGGAAATAATTTTACATCAAATAATCAAGACACTAAATTTCCATTGAATGTGGATCCCCACCCTGGGAGGAACGTGCATTTAGGCAAGAAATATTACATCTTGAAATAGTTAGCCTTGTCAATAGTAAAGATATTGATCTTGGATTCCCTCAGTTTGTCAAAATACCTCAGAGAATCACACGTAGAGGCATTTCTCATCCCTCGAGATATTGAAACTGAAGTAGCTGCTACTAAGGTCTATTGGACCGAGACCAACATTGAATAATGTCATGTAGTTATCTCCCTAATAGATCAAGATGAATATATTTTTATTATGGGACACATCAACCACTTGTATTTGTTTGATAAGATAAATGTTGTTGATTTCTGAAAAGTAGTCATTAAAAATAGATCTAGAGTTAATTTTATTCCAGTATGAACATTTTTTCAGCTGGGCTATGATGAGGATAACGTAGCTCTTTCCCTTATAACACCCCAGGATTTAAAAAAATTGAGTATAATCCATTGGTCCAAATCAATCTCGATTCCCAATTTGGTGACCTTGTACCTGACTTATAATTCCTAATGGTTTTGAAAAACACTGCCTTTAACATATTTCTAGGAGGGTCCCAGTTGTATCAACACATGGAAATCCACTCTTCATACCATCAATGTATCAAATACTACATTAATGGAAAATTGTGAAATTTCCTGATGATGAGGACCCTTTCGAATCATATGAATCACATCATATTAATTCATTACTATATCAAAATAAAGGTAATCAAACCTCGATGGATGATGTTTCTTGGGTCACCACTCCGAATAGTTTGGAAATGATCCTGACCAACCTATTCAAACAACTTGGTGTTGAATATCTGTTACCCATCAATTAAATCCAACATATATATCAAATATTATGTACACATTCATTAATATTCATGATTTTAGTCATGAACACTGAGTTTAGAAGTGTCTAAATGTTTTCATACTCTCCAAAAAATGGTGAAGTCTTGAATGAAAATGACTTCAAAAAATCTATAGAGGTCCAAGAAGTCCTTGCCACATTAGCAGATGAAAAAGAGGGTGTCGTGTCACCCAAAAATTATGACGAAACTCCTTGTCCAATCCTCACTCCATCCTCTATATAGTTTCATGAAAACACCAAAATATTAGATGGATTAGAGGATGTTTATTCATCTTTATAATGATAATATATCATCTCATCCCTCGACTCAAGAGTATTAATAATTTTACTTGATCTCTCTATGGAACAATAAGAGGAAGATAAATTGGAGGAACATAGGTATACTACTATAAAATTTGAGGAGGGAATCTCTACCACCATTGACAAACATAGAGAAATAAATCTAGGTACAAAAGAAGATCTAAAACCAACCTTGATTAGTGTGGCTATTTATTTTTTAGAGAAAGAGGTATATACATCCTTCCAAAAGTAGTATCATGTTGTATTCTACTAGAACTTCAAAAAAAATGCTAGGACTCTATCTTAAGGTAGGAACTCTCCACTTAGGCTTACTAGAGGACCACCAGGGATATAAAACGGAATCCAGACGATAGAAACCGACACATGATACCAAAATTGAGATTGATGTTGAAAACATCATCAGGTCCATAATCATTAGGGAGGTTCAATTTCCCAAACATATGGAAAATATAGTCCTCATCAAGAAGAAAAATGGGAACATCGGAGTCTGTATAAAATTTTGGGATCTTAACTGGCACTTATAGAAGAATGATTTACCAATCCCAATAAAAAAACTACTAATCCATGCAATAACTAGAGATCAGGCCCTCTCGGCCATGGATGGCTATTTAGGATACGATCAAATCCAAATATAGTAAGAATATGGATATGTTACTACATTTAGTAACCACAAGGGAAAATTTTTCAACCAGTTAATTACCTTTGACTTGAATACAGCCAATTCGATGTACCAATGTGCCACACATCACATCTTGAAACCCTTAATGAGAATGTTTTTTGAATGTTATATTGATGACCTGGGGATTAAATCTCAATAATGCTCTAACCACCTATAAGATATTGAAACTATCATCAATAAATTGTGATAGAACAACATGAAAATGAACCCTTTAATGTTCAACTTTAGAGTTACCTTATAGAAATTCATTATCCTTGTCATACGCCATCATGTCATTGAATTTGATCTTGATAAGACATTGGATATCCATGGAATGTAACCTAATTGAAACCTTATAGAGTTAAGAGGACTTTGAGTAAAGTTACCCTACATCTGGAACTTCATAGCCAACCTTGCTGGAAAATTTCTCTGATTTATCATGTTGATCAAAATGAGGTTACATATTAGTCGACTAAATATTGTCCATAAGTATTTGAAAATATAAATAAATATATACTAATACCACTAGTGCTTATGTATCCTATCATATTAAGGACACTTATTTTGTATGTGATATCATTTGAGTGATCATTGGGTTCCTTCCTCATACCAAATAATGATACTGACAGTGAAAATAGTATTTATTACCTCTATTGAACCCTGATCAATGTTGAGACTTTTTACTATGATATCGAGAAGAGATATCTTATGCTAATATTTTTATTCTAGAATATGAGGAACAACATGAATAATCCGGAGGTACATTTATATTCATGTAGAAACCCAATCAAATACATTCTTAACCTTTCTATTTTTTCTATATGTCATTCATTTTGGTTGGTAATCGTGTAGCAGTTTTGACATTCAATTCCTGCCTCAGAAAGAGGTCAAAGGAAAGGACATATAAGATTTTATGGATAAGTATCCCTTCCCAGTAATGACTTCATTAGACATATAACTACTCGATGAAGTTGTTTTTTATGTTCATGAGGGGCCCTAGGTGTGGGAGATGTAACTTGATAGTGCATCCAAAATCATGATAGGGAAGACAATAGAAGACCCCATACTCAAAAAAGTGGGATTGGGAGTCATGAAAATAACTCTAGAAAAGTTAAATTTTCCTTACTATTTCCTATTGTCCGATTGGTGCATATATAAGGACATAAAATATTAGTCTCTCATTGTAGAAATTAAGTTAGCACTTCAGCTATAATCATTGAACATTAAGATAAAAGGTGAATCTGAACTGGTAATTAAGCTGATTAACAATGATTATTGTATAAAAAAAGGAATATCCAGTCCCCCTACTTACAATATTCTAGGATAATGTTGGAATTCCCCTTGTAACTGATATTGAATCAGGTCCCACATTCAAAAAAATACTAAGAAGATGAACTAGAAAATGGATCCTGAACTCTGGCTGATCCAAAATGATATAAAATAAACATTATCATTGCACACCATGGAATGGTCTCACCATTTGTTCAAGTGAAAATAAAAGGTATCAATAAGATTAGTCCCATCCCTAAACCATAAGGTACTAACACCGGTCAGATGACAACAATAGTAGACTACCGTCAAAAGGGAGATCTCCCACCAAACATATCTGGTAGAGATAATATCTGAATATGATAAATTTATTTTTATCTATATGAAGGAAAAAATATTTAAAAGCTAATCTATAAGAGGATCCTTGATTGGGTACTTCTTATTTACATTTATGGAGAAGACTCCGATAAATTCGTAAAGGAAGTGAACATTGGAGCCTATTGCGCTCACCAGTCTGAACACAATCCTTCTTACCAAATCTAAAGGCATGGGTACTACTATCCCACTCTTATGCATGAATTTACCAAATTTACCAAAAGGTTCTATTCCTACTGCATTCATTCCCACTTCATTCACCAATTTTTATAGTTTCTTCACACATCCATGTACTCCTAGACATTTTCCATATAGGTAATGGAAGTTGGGGGACCATATCCTCATAATACGACCATGATGTTTATGAAAATCTTTACTACGTATAACATTGTCTCTAAAAAGAAAGATAATATAACCATTAATGAATTTATGGTAGGGAATATTTTTAAAGTTTTGAAATCCAACATCATAACCATATTTGGAGTCCCTCATACAATACTGATTGATAATGACACCAATTTCTATTCATTCGAATTAGAGAATCTATATCAGTTTTATGACATCAAGTCCAATTATTCTTCCTGCTACCATGCAGTGGATAATTTAATGATATAGGTCTTCAACTATACGCTATAAAATATACTCTATAAGATGGTAGATAAAGGTAAAAATTTATTACCGAACATGCTCTAAAAATCCTTATGGTATTACTCGACCATGACCTATATTTCCATATAGAAAACCCCATATTCATTAGTACAAGGTATAGAGGGGGTCCTACCGATATATGTTCTTTTTCCCTCACTCCACGTTTCAATATATGATTATCTATCCACGGATGGGAAATCCCAGAAATGAGATAATGAATTGGAGTGATAGGATGTGAAATGATGTAATACCATACATCATTTGGAATTCAATAAAAACTGGAACACGTGAGCCTTTAACATAATGGTTTATCCTTGATCATTCCTCAATGGAGAGATGTGGCTAGTCCTTATAACTATATTGATAATTTGAATGAAACCCCAGAAGTTATTACCAAAATGGGAGGGACCTTATGAGATACATAAGGTATACTCTAATGAAATGTATTATCTAATTTCAATAGACGGATAGATCACCACGACTCCCACAAATGGAAGGTTTCTGAAAAATTATTTAATGTAATGAAAAGAAACCATCATCCTGGTCACTTGGAATTAAACTATATGGCAGATAATCCTGATCACATGATGATAAATGTCATGGTATATCATTTTGATTGACTGAGGCTAAAATAAATGGTAGATCATCATAATCACATGAAATGAAAATTTATCATAGATCATCCTTATTTCAGGATGCGAAACTGCACGGTACATCATCCGGATAGCATAATATTAAATTGAATGGTAGATCATCCTCATCACATGATTTAAAACAATATGGTAAATTTCCCTACTATATAGAATTAAATGGCATGGTTGGTATTTATTATAATACCTTAAAAAATAAGGACACTATTTTCCATGTTGCAAGATAATAATCTGCATCACATCCATGTCCTCACCGTGTGATGTTAAACTACATGGTAATCATTGTTTCAATCTATGAATCACCAAACACATGCTATATATCTGTGGGATAAAGTTGAAATTCCCCAATATCAATGTGAGAGTATGATACAAATTAGGATACTCTTCTTCAAGAACTTTGTATAACTTGATTCTTATCCAAAAATGATATGTAGCAACACCTGTATTTTACCTCCTGGTCCAACCACCACAAAAGTAAAAATTGACCCCTCTTAACATATGGAACAAAACTATGAAAAGATATTTCCATCAAGAACAATGTGTGGATTTATTCCTACCACCAATGGATACATAGTGACACCAAGAACTATTTTGTTAGGATCACACACAAATTTAAATCCATTCATAAGTTGATTTTCTTACTAGCCTTCAGCCTCAAGGTATCCTTTCATGTTTGTTTTATGATTATCACTGGTCTAAATTATCATATTTCACATAAATAAAATAGAAAATCCCTTAGATCTCATGATTTTAAATATCATAGTACATTGTCCATGTCTCAAGATAATAAATTTAATGACACTGATGTCCTCGCAGTATGATGTTAAATTATACCACACCATAATTTTCTCACCTAAGAAAACATTTCCCCCAACAATGGGCATCTACCATACCTAAGTCAAGAACTACACATGACTTGATTCCATTCATCATGTTATACATTGAAACACCTATATTTTATATCTTGGTCGAGCCATCCCTAAAGTAAATTTTTCCCCTCCCAGTGTAAGGGATAGACCTACATAGGGAGATGTCCATCAAGAACTATGTGTGGCTTGATTCCTTCCCATACAAGATAGGTAATGACACCCAAATATCTATTCATGGGCCCATCAATGATGATACATTTCTCATGTAGAATAACCCTTAAACTTACTGAAAGATGTTAAACTACATGGTTCATCAAGAGAAATGTGTGGATTGATTTTCATTCAATTTGATAAGTAGTTACTCCCAGACTTCATATCTTAGGCCTAGAGATAAAATACAAGAAATATCCCCTCCCATTAATGAATACTAAATCAATGCAGTGGAATCTAAAGAAGGTCCTACTTACAAGTCCATTTTCAATCCAAGCTCCATCTCTATGTGCATGAGTCATATATGTGTAGGGGAGGGTGACAAGAACTACCTTTGTCTTCATTCTAATTTAAATTGGATATGTACTAATGTCTAGAACCAATGTCCAAGGCCCAACCATGAAATATATGAAACTTTCTCCCCTCTACATATGGATTAGACATGGGTAGAGAGTTACTATTTATAACTACATGGATATTGATTCCATCCCACACATGATACATATTGAGTCCAACATATTGACGAAATTCCCCATATTTCACATTGGGAGACATTTGTCCTCATCCAATGATGTTAAATTGCACGGGGTCCCAAAAATATGTGTGGTATGATTCCTGCTACTATATGATACATAGTGATGACATAGTCTCCAATCCTGGGTCCATCCATAACAATCAGAAAAATAAATAGATAAAAGCCCCCATCCCGGTGTATGGGTTAGTGATGCACAAGGATCCAGTTCAGGAACTATTTATGAATTGATTCTTACCATAGTGTGATACATAGTGACATCCAAATATCCAATCCTAGAACAAAATCCTCAAAATAAAATTCACTATATACTTAATTTTTATCATCCCTCTGTGGTGGAATAAACCTTTGTCACATGTGTTTTATCACTCCAAACATAGATAACATGCCCTTAGGATTTTTGGTTGGGTATTCCCCACATGATCAGGGTTTATCAACCCACATTAGTCTTTTCCTGGTGCTGATATAAAGGCATTAAAAGGAACACCTGATGCACTTAATGCATATGATGATAAAATATGCAGTCTAATATAGTTAGAGAGATACATGTGGATTGATTTCTTATATTGAAGGAAATGTATTGGTAACTGAGTAATTAATCTTGGGTCCAACCATAATATTTACTCTTCACCTTGGGGAACCTATGTTCATATTTTGTGATGTTAAACTACATGGAGAATGTTTCTTACACATGAAATTAAACTATATGGTGCCTCATGAACTACATGTGTCTTGGCTTTCATTTTGAATAGATACATAGTGACTCCAAGACATCATGTCATAGTCTTATCCATGGTTAAAAAATCCCCCATCTATTTTATACAATCAAATATCAATGCAATAGATCTCAAGTTTGGGTTCCCCATTTAGGTATTTTCAAGCATACGAAAATGAATCCCTTTATATGAGTTAGAAATAGGTAGTGAATTTCACACTCTATAAATAGTTTTAGTCTAAATGTTTCTTAGGGACCCAAACAAATTTCATCCATTCATCATTCTCTATGAACCTATAAATTTTGGATCGTCAAAATCATCACATAGCCATGAAAATGGACGGTCAGTATCCTGAGGAAACATTTGTCTGAATATGCACTATATGACCTAGTTGGATCTACAAAAGTTTCTCTCAAATAAGTCCTTTCAACCAATGGAAATTTAATCTTGAGAATAGGCCTCTAATATCTATATAAGCCAATGGATTTTCCGCATATCATTTATCATGATCCGAGAAACCCTAAAATAATGGTTTACAAATTCTTCCTCACCCTAATGTCTGAGGCATGATTGACCATACTGAACAAATGAGCCTCGTATAACTCATATTTTCTTTGAAAAGTGGTCTTAACAATATGAACTAAAACTACAAGACCCTATTCCATCCACATCGATTGAAATAAAACAACAAGGTTGGTGTCCCAGTTTCATGAAACTATAATGAATTATGTCAATAGAGTTGTGTGAAATGATTCATGACAGTGTAGGATATTTTATTAAACCAGAATATCCAATCCTAGGTCCACCCAATAAAAAAGTTAAAAATATCCTTTCCTTTTTCATGGGTCATACCTGCAAGCGAAACCTTATAAAAACTATTTATGCCCTAATTATCTCTTTAAGGGGATACATAGTGACACCTGGATCTTATATCCAGGTATGGATCCAATTAAAATAATCCCATAATCTCATATACAGGATCTAGATATGCATAAGAGATTACAATATAAACCTCACACCATTAATGAGCTCTCATTCAAAGGGAAATTCCATTTTCCTACACAAGGGTTCGATATATGTGTGGGAAAACCTTTCTAGAACAATGTATGGATTGATTATCATTTTGAAGAGATAGATATTAACACTCAAGACATGTATCTTGGACCCAAAAATCAGGAAAAAATATTTCCTATATATGGGTTAATCTTATGTAATGAAAACATTGCAACCCATTACAATAAAATTACGATATGGAATTCCACTTTCATGTTCAAGAAATCTATTTACCAAATAAACTCTATGTCTGGGGAAGTTTTAATCTTCATAAAACAACCTACTTATTAGAAATGAGGAGTTAGTGTTCTAGGGAAACCGTTCTTTGAATAAGAAAAATAATCCTATATAGTCTCTTCGTAAGTGTACTACATAAAATTAATATTATCCAAAGGAAAATACATCCCTAGGAGAGTATTTTCCTATATTCTTACATCCCAAAACATCATTATTTAAAATAGTTCTTACGATTAATCCTTTGTTACTTTCCCTATATCAACCAACGTACTTAGAAACCCCTAGATTATGGATTATAAATGTTTCTATTAATTCCTAAATATGATGGAATATTATTGGAAAAAATATAGTGGAAAAGGGAAAATAATTTATCTCTTGGTAAAGGATAAGTGACCTCAGATTTTTAACCTCAAACATCCACATCATAAGACATTAAACTATATGGTTCAAGTCATATTTTCATGAAACTGAAATGAACTATACTCCAACACTCCTTTTCACAAGACAAATATATTTAGGAATGGTTCATCATTAATGGAAAATGATGATATAGATTCCATCATCATTTTCAGACAACATTCCATTAATAATCCACTGACCATGGTCATGAAATATCCAATCTTTAAAAAATACATGGCTCTCAGAAATGGAGGATTAGTGTTTGAGAAGACCTTTTATTGAATATGAAAAATATTATACACATAGTTGTATATAGTCCACCCACAAAAGACCTGAAAATAAATAGAAAATACATCCACTAGATATACAATTACTACCTATTACACCTCTGAAATATCACTCTTGAAATTGTTCGTATGATTTCTCATCTCGTTCTTGCACCATTCCATGTCTCAGAATCTTAAATCACAAAACCAGGGTATAACAATCCACCATTCATGTTTTATTAATATTGGGACATTCTTGACCAGTAATCCCTATAGGGGTCCTCACCCAATTATTCATGGGAAAATCTATTCGTCCTAAAAATCAGTTGCATCAATCCTATTTGCAGGACACTAAATTTACAATAAAAATAGACTCAAAAATATCAACGTGGAAAAACAAAAAATGTATCCCCAGATAAAATTTTAATACCATCTCTTTGGACCTATGATTTTTATGGTTTATTTAAAAAACATGAGCAATCAAAATAAAAATAAAAAGGATAAAACTTTTTAGCTTGAAAAATCACAAAGGGTAGCCAAAGAAAAAGTCAATTCATTCCCACTGAGCCCGAACCATAGTGGACTTGGGAAACCTTTAGGGAGATAATGGAATGATGAAAATTATGTATGGTTTTCTATCCACTCATAGTAATAATCTGAATTTTCATGCTGATCCCATTATCATAGGAAATAAATAGAGCATTTTATGATCTTTCATTCAGATCAAGACTTCCTGATCAAAAAAGATGCATCCTCTTCAACTAAATCTAATCGGATTTCAATGGGGTGAATTCGTTGGATTCTAAAAAATCACTATGCAAAGAGGAAGGAGTTCCATGATATTTTCAAATGGAAGAAATAAAACTGAAATAAGTGTTTCAAGAAAATGATCAAAGGATAGGATGAAATGATGGAATTATTGGTTCTATGAAGAAAAAATTCAACATGGACCACCACTCAACATGTAATTCCTCCTCTCTATGAGGTATCCCACGAAAAAATCATTCAAGGGATGAGATAGTACCACCAGTCTTCAAGAACAAAATTAAATCAATTGTGGGGTTGGATAGTGATTTCCCCCACAAAAGATAAATCATTTTCTGGTTAGGGAAATATTTCACTCCCCCATGAACAAAATAGTTAACATAACTTGGTGTTCTTTTTAGGATCCCATAAATGTAGCTCCAATGACCCGTCATGACCAAAAACCCTATAGTCGTTTTCATCAGTCCACTATTAAAATATGATAGGGTGAGATGAGGGAGGATGAATGAAATGTCGAGGGAAGGTGTTGGAGAAATAATTATCAATAGTAAAATCCCCCGACCATCCACATACCCAAAATCCCATTTGGATGATCCCTGCCACATAGTGAATAAACCATATCAGAAACCATATCCAGAATATCCCCCAAAAAATATTCCATGTAGAGTCATTATCCATTATGACCCGAGGCCTCCTTTTAGGATCATGTGAATGAATAAATTTATTCATGGATAGAACCTTTGAGGATGGCCCTTTGAGAACATTCTTCAAGGATGAAACCATTGCGGGAAACCCTTTGTGGAAGATGATTGACAGATTACCCTTTGGGGAAACCCTTAATGGAAAACTCTTTAAAGATAATACTTTATGGATGACCCTTGGTAGATGGAATTTTTTGGGCAAACCCTTTGTGGACTCCCTTTATTGATATTCCTTATTATAAAACTCTACGAAGACGATGTTCCACAAATGACCATTTATGGAACACCATTTGAGGAATCCCTTAGTGGATATCACTTCATGGATGATTCTTTATGAATAACTCATTATAGAAAACTATTTTCAAACTCCCTTTACAGAAGGTCATATATTACTCCCTTCATAGGTGTTCCTTTGTGGATAGTCTTTTGTAGAAAATACGATGTGGCCATTCTTATGTGCCCATTCAAAAAATCATTCAAAAAAACATTTCTATAAAACAAGGATTGTTACCCTAAAACCCTATTCGAGATCACTATCGGGATGGTCCCTTTTCCACCATCGTTGACCCCCATGAAAAATTGAGAGTCACACCACAAACATTTCAGGTTGGGTCGAAAACATTTTTTGTTGAAACTTACATGACCCTAACACCCACCCTATATAATACCACAAGTCGAGATACTCCTCTTGTAGCTCCTAAAACCCCATCATATGACTCTAGATTCTAGGTTGATTCCAAATGGGAATACTTTGTAAAATTACCACACCAACCATTTCAAGTAATCTCCCAACAAGTATTACCTACAACATGACATTAAAATGTGCCACCACAATCCCAAAAACATGACATTAAACTATGTTTCCATTGTCCCTACAACACGATGTCAAACTGTTCGACCATAGTCCCTATAACATGACATTAAACTATTCTTCCATATTCCGCAATTAATGATGTCAAAATAGGATTCCATCATTATAATCACATGAAATTAAAATGTATGGACTTGTCCCCACAACATGTCATTAAAATATGTTTCTGTTTTAATTAGAACATGACATTTAATTGTGATTCCATAGTCATCACTAAATGACTTTAAACTGCAGTATACCCTATATAAAAAACATAGTACGACTCCTATAAAAAACATGATATTCCTTATGTATAAATTATAAGATTTGATAGGAAATGATATTGAGATTACTAAAACAAATTAAAATGGGAGCCCTCATAAGAGTAAGCCACAAATAGTTTGGGATATTACTCCATGAGTAATATCCCATACATTTTTGTGGGAGGTGGAAGTATTTATCCTCTTTTCCAACCTAAGACATAGATGGACGGGTCACCAAATTTGACCATCCTGGCTACCAAAATAAATGAGATTATATTCACATTAAAATCCCTATCTCTCCAATTGGGTTCTATTATCCATCTATCAGTGGACAAAAGTGGATCATGTGATATTTAAATATGCTTCTATATATTGTTTCTCACACCGAGCGAGACTCACATCGGATTCGAGTTTCACAGGGATCATGGCATCCTCACAATCCCTAACCTAAAATTTGCATCCCCTAAGTTCATTCCCCAACCAGATCCATTTAATTGGTCCTATTATACAATATAATACACAAACCCATGCATCAAACTTTAAAGGTCCATATTCTCAATGGGTATCCTGACTGTTGTATTCCCCGACATGATATATTCAAATAGAAATATTCCAGATGAAGCAAATCAGAAGGACATCCCTTTGAGTGTAATCCCCAACCACATGGAACTTCTCCATAGATGTAAGCCCCATGCCCTACCAAGAAACACTGAGTTTGATTCCCAACGAATTGGGATTCAAATGAAGCCTCTTTGAGGTCCAAAACCAAAACCCAAATTCATCATATTATTCTCTAGGGCTCATCCCTAGTAGGTTCATATCCACCTGGGTGACCACATCTTTTCTAGGTCCCATGGGCTACTTAGCGTAATATCTACACTATCCTTGATCGAGAACCTTCTTCCAATATTTCCTTACTACATGAAATTAAAATTCATGGTTTAGTACTCATCGTATGAAATTAAAATTCGATGTTCTATATTATGTGGAAACAAACTATGTGGTTTCTATTACTCTCACAATGACACATAAGAATCTCATCTCATGGTTTTTATCCCAACATAAAAAAAAACTTATGTCTCCCTGTCTGACTTTAAATCTAGATATTCCCACCATATGGATTAAAAATATAATCATACTAATAATAAAAAATTAACCCTTGATATAGTATTTATGTGGTAAAATTAATGGATATCATCTAATACATATATATCTCTCCATTATTGTAGAACCCCAAATACATACAGATGATTCTAAAACCATGAATGTTAATAATTGTTCTCCACCTCAGGGTAACCAATGTATACATACATGGGAATGTGAAAGGATTCATGAACATATCATAAATATATAATAGAGTCTTGAAATAAGAAATAGCTCCCCAAAAAGTGTGCGATGATCCTATCTTTCCATCCTTTTAACCAATGTTTGTTCCTATGTATCGTTGGAAAAATTCACCAATGACCACCAGTGTTTGGAAATTAGGTACCTAAGTCTTCACTAATATTAGATCCATTAGGCATTTTTGGATTGATGAAAAAAACCCCATTGGAGACCATTTGAATATGTTGTACCCAACATTAGTGAGTGCACCTAATTCAACCCCTTCCAATCAATAATATATAAATGATGGGTTTTGTTGGAAACAGAGTCATTAAAAATGATTTAGAAAAGATCTACATATTACCAAGTTTTGTAAAGTAATCCTAGAATACGGAAATAGAAAGGTACAATGCCTATTTTGATGTGTAAGAGTAGTTAAATTGATATGTAAGAATCATCATGGTTGATTCATAAGGGTAAATCAGGGAGTAGTATAAAATTTAGTTATATTTTGATTGGTATACAATGATTGGTATGAGTTATGACCTCTTATGTAATGATTGTTGAACAAAAATTATATAAATTTATAAACCCATGATATGCTGTGTAAGAGTAACCTAAACTTACATAAGGTTCAACACATGACATTTATGTGTCTTACAGTATTAGAGATTTGATGTTTGATTTTTCTATAAGATAAATTTGTGAATAAATCAGTCAATGATTGATCTGTTCTTTAAATAATGAAATAACATGAAGTTTTGGTAGTATTGTAAATAAAGATGTGGTTCTAATTTATTAATGATGATGAATTTTTACATGTTTTAAAGATATGTACCACACCAAAATGTAGTCTAAGTATAGAGGACCAGTTGAAGTAGGTTTTAGATGTCAGATCCATCCCTATATTAAATAAATTACCACAATGAAATAATCAAATTTCATTTTTCAATGTAGGTGAGATATTTAAATTCTAACAAGATGTGATTGACACATTACAAACATAAATATTATACCATTTTAAATTAATATTCAATAAATAACATAAATACAAACATCCCTTAACTATAATGGTTTAGTGTCTTTCGACACTATATAAAACATCATCTTATTTCATGAATGATCTTCAACATCTCCCAAAAAGTTCTTCTAACATAGTACACATCATACCCATACCCCACTGAATACCATCCATCATAAGTCAGAGAAATGGAATATAAGAAAGGGTGAGATTAGATTACCAGTAAGGGTAAACCTTGGAAATATCAATGAATGATCATAAATGAGTACAATATTGTAATTATGGTATGATAATGTGATAATAGATTACAAAAGTAATACCCAATCATTCAAATATCATTAATTATGAATCATAAATAAAGGATTTTCAATAATAAAATGAATAATTCAAAAGAGTGTAGATCAATTAACCATCAATTATAATCAATGAGAAAAAATCATAATCCTAAAAAAAGGTTTATGAAATACACATAAGTATAGAAATTCAATTTTATAGTCATGGTTCACCTCTAAGACTATCATAGTGGACCCATAGTGGATTTGGATCACTCTGGATAAAATTATTTCCTTATTAAGTGATCACTCTTATTTTTATCATAATGAAAAAATTACCTTATTGAACTGGGTTCACTCCCCATTATAGTCCATATTATCTTAGAAGAAATATTTCATTAACCAATGCATTAGAGTGTTATAAATTTCAAAACCCACCTTTCACATAATGAAAACCATATGTATGTGTGCCACAAGATAAAAAAATCCTAAATTTATCATATCATGACCCATATAAATGATATAGGTTTAATAACCATTCTATCATTTCATAAAATCATAACCAATGGAAAAATGTGTTTCATAAGGATTTTATCTTAACCAAATTAACAAGTGGTAATGAAATTGGTTTTATAGAATCATCCATAATTCAACATCTTAATAATATTTAAAGAGAAATAAAGTAGATGGTATCATAATATCATAACCCCAGTTAACCATAACAATCCTTAAAGGATAATGATGTAGATAAAAAATACCATTTGGTGGGATATTGAACATTTGTTTGAAAATAATTAAAATTCTATTTTCTTTTAGGACATTAAAAAATTAATATTCTAGGAATATTCGGATTTTTTCAAAAATTTCCATGTAAACATGTAATGAAGTCTTCAAATAAAATAATGTTCATGAAAATGGGAAAATCCATTCATGTCACATACGTTAAAAGAGAAAATTTTCTTTACACTTGTATAAAAAGGAAAAAATGACTAATTTTGGAAACATTTTTTAAATGATTAGTTTTATAACTTTGTAGATAAATTTGAAGGTATTAAAATTTACAATTTTAAAACATTTAATATATATGTAGAAACATTCATAAAACAATTTGAAGAGCGTGGACACAGAATAAAATGTTTTTTGACCAATGATTAAATAAGGTTGCATTTTCATAAAGAAATTCAATGAAATTAATGTATAAATACGAGAAAAATTTACTTTAAATAAAAATTAAACAAATAAATAGAGGATAATAATGGAAATGTTTAGAAAGATCCCCCTTATTAAAAAAATTAAACTATATTAAATATATGGATAAGGTCATTCCAGAACCATTCCCTCACACCAATAGATACTAAAGGATTTCAAAAATCATATTCAAACTGACAGGAATCATCATAAACACCATACTAGTCAGAGTCATCTAAGGGACTATGAAACCTAGTAAACATAGTCGTCTTGATATAGGAATAGTCTTTCCCTCCCCTCTCTTTCCTTGGAGAAACAGGTTGAAAAACTTCATCATCCACAACATCAATTTTCCCTTTAAACAGTACATGACTATGTGATTATTTTTTGGGGATTCATCCATGATGTCATCCCACCTTCCATGGATGCCTTGAGTTTACCTTAATTTATTGATTTCCACTTGAATCCTTGAAATTTTCCAATTAGTTTGATTTTCCCCTTCAATTTCATGATCATGTTTTTTTTCTCCAAAGTAAATCATAGTATAAGGTGCCACTCATGTTTTGGAATCTTTGGGGCCACCTCTAACCCATGAGTCTCCTATGTACATTCTTTAGTTTCACCATCTCTAATATTTACATTACCTTTTTCAACAGTGGGTTGTGTATCACCAACCGAGTCGAAATTATTTTGTGTTGACAAAATCCTCAATTTCATCATACAAAAAGCTTTAGGGTTCCCTTTTATGGAACAAAATGAGAAAGACATAGACTTGTGGAATTAATCCTTAACATGAAAAATCCTTTGTAACCCTAGAATAAAGTAAAAAATTCTGTCAGATTCTAATTTTCATGGAATATAATCATCAATTGATGAAAGAACAACATTATAGATCATGCTAGAGATCAATTCAACCATGAACAGAACCCTTGAATAGTGACCAAATTTGGAATTCTTAGTATTCTTATCCATATTCATTATAATTCCCCCAATAGATGCAACATCAAATTAGATTATCAAATGCGACAAAATCCAATTAATGCCAATAATTTTTATCCAGACTTGAGATCTAGTTTTTTTAAGGTAATATGACTAAACTGAAAACACCACTCTTAAGATAATATCATACATATCCTTATGGAGATTGATCCAATCCCCTTGGCCATTCTCTTTTACTCTAATAATGAAAAAATGATTTTAAAGAAGACCCAATCTAGGGGAATATCCCTCCAGCCTGAAAACCCCCATATTGATGTTATCTTATGAACTAAATCAACAAGATTCTAATGATTTCGTCTTGTGGAAAGAATAAGCCTAGCGATTATGGAGTGTTCACAGATATTAAAACCCTCAAGAATCAGTTCCCTACTAGTAGTCATGCGGGCAGTGTCACCTTTAGTGACAATTATCTCGAGTGCAACATCTTTAACATGTTCACAATACCTTTTTCTCAGATCATATTTCATAGCCCCATGACTTGGGTTCTAATCTTCAAGTCCATCTTTCCCAATGACCACTGATGTAGACCACACGTTTCCTACACCTACCGCTGCAAGAGATACATCTACTTCCATAGATATGCACACCTTGTCTATTCTAGTGAGATTCACCTCAGAGATCATCATATACCAAAGAAAGCCACTCACACCACCAAAAACAGGAACCACTTTTATCCTTTCATTACCAGCCTTCCTTGTCATCACACTTCCATCACCTACCGCAATGGCCACCGCAACCCTCACAGCATCAAACATCACCACCATCACTCAGCCCATTCCATCCACACAAGTGACCATTGAACTCATACCCTTGGCTGCATCGAGTACTGAAATCATGGATATACATGCTCAAAATCTCATGTCGCTCACACCACTCCTCGCCACAGAAAACCTATAGCAGTCTAACTAACCACATGAAAAGATATCTACTCCTAATGGTTACTCAATCTACAAGTACAAAACCCTGGATGTGCTGTGACTTAAAGAGAGAATGTATCCCCTCTCTCAACCCCCTATCCATGATCCAAATTCCTCCATAATTTTTTCTAAATGGTGGATGATAAAATATATGGTTTTTAAAGGATAATAACCCTATTATTTTTTGAAATGTAAATTTAACATAGAAAATATAGAAAAGAAATGACATTATTACATAATCACTTACCCCATTTCCTATCTTCTTTAGACACATTGAAACCTCATATATAATAGAAAATATATTTGTTATAAATCTATTATAGAACCAAATTCATTAATAACATAATATGTATCATTATTTTATAATTTTCATTTATAATTTATTAATAATTCATCACTAAAATGAACATTCACGTGAAAATGGTTCATTTTTCATGCATGTTTTGGTTTGATAACTGTGATCCTTGCACCTTGGTCATGGTTTAATCATATAAAGAATATTAATAATGATATTATTATCATATTTAATCATTATATACACATTTATTACCATTAATATAAATTGGGGATGATAAATTAATTATATCACTTCATTATGGTGGTAGTCCACACATACCCACGGGTGATGTTTTCACATTTCGATTGGTAGAAAGTGATTAAGTTATGTAATAATTTACATTAAAAAAATTAATATACAATAAATATCATATATATTTTTAAAACTATCCTTCTGTTCATCCATGTAAATATAAAATGAAAATAAAATCACATCCCTTCATGGAGGTGGTGTCCACAAGTATGCATGGGTGACATTATCATTTTACAAAGGATGTGAAGGAGATATAAAATGGATAGAAAATAAATAAAATATAAATATATAGTTAATATACTATTTTAATCATTTTTATATGGTTATAGATCAATTGGGGGAGTCTTAAGAAGAAATAATCTTGTAGAATAGTGATAAGAACATATACGTATTTTTTAGGTATCCTCCTTTGAAAAGTACATTAACGTTTTATGGATGGGTATTTTGGGAAGACCATCATGTCACAGATAAGTATTTTTAGGGAGTATGTTTTTCAAATCCATTTTGTGTAAAAGGGCACAATTGGTGTGGAGAGAATATGAGATGAGGTTCCCATTTATAAGTTAGGTTGGTGGAAATCTTGATAATACTTGAAACTTTATTATATAATATATGTGTTACTGAAGTCAAGTGGGTAAAAAATGAAAAATATTTGAATATAATAATTATAATTTAAAAACTTATAAACCAATAAAATTATATCATTTTTATATGATATGTTAATTTTTATCTCTTAGGTTAACCCCAATTTAACCATTTTTACACTTACCGTGATAATAATATTTTTACAATAGAAACTATTCAATATATCCAAAATTATGATAAAATTATTAAATAATATTAACTATAGTGATTCAAAATATAGAATAAATTGAAAAGATTAAATTTATATTAGTGGTATAAATACATTTTAAAATAAGTTTGTAAAACGCAAAAAATCCATTTTTTGAAAATTCCATTTTAAGCATAAAACTGACTTTATTCAATTTTCATTGGTAGTAAAAACCATTAGATTATTTATAGAATATTTAATTGAATATATAATATAAAATTATAATTGAAATCATTCATTAAAAAATATGAATATAATTTATTAAGAAAAAATCACATTGTGTGTATAAAATGATTGTTTTTGAACAAATTCTATTTTTACCTTAAAGTGATTTAGTTTTCATTTTTAAACTATTAATTACCCATGAATAAATTTTATTAATGTGAAAAAATAAATATACATAATTTATTTAGTCATATTAATACCAACAAATAAAATGGTTGGGTGATAAAAATAACATATAACAATAATATTTTAAAAGTATACTGCGATTAGTTTAAATAATGTGTAAAGATTAATGAATGCAATCCAGGACAAAAAAATTAAAGAGGAATATATCAAAAATTCTTAGGATGTTACAATATAACACTTCACAATAATTTCACCCTCGAAATTCTATCACTTTAATATAAAAAATGATGATAATTCTACCTTATATCATCCTCAGGTTCCCACATATGTTTCTAAAATATATGGTTTAGCAAAAAAACATTATCTAGGTGAGTAGTATTATTCTATATCACATTATATATTGGATATGAAATCTCAAGTAGTTTTTCCTCATAAGAGATCTTATTATCCTATTGTATGACATCTGTATTCAGTACTTGTGATGGATTATGCACGTACATACTTAGGAGAGATACATGGACCACATCATGAACATGAGTACAATTTAGTGGAATAACCAAGTGATAATATACCATAATTATAAGATCAATAATGTTAAAGTGATTTATATTTATAGGGATCATATTTCCTTTATTTTCAAATAATATATCTTTCTTCCATGTATATATTCATAGGAATACCTTGTAACCAACATTGGACTCTAGATCTCAGTGATGATTATTAGCATAAAGTTTCTATGAATTATTAGCTAATTGGATGTGATGGTGAATGGTTATAAAAATATATATATTTTTCTCATCTAGATATAGTCCCTAAATATTTCATTTTATAACTATATCCCAACAAATTGGAGTTATTCACTTATTTTGATAGATGGATTTATAATGAGAAACATGATTGCTTGAGTGAAAGTTATTATTGTAAGAAAACGTGACTTGTGGAAGTTGTTGATCCCAAACACCATTGAAATAATTAGAAAATTATCTAAACATATATTATAGGGTTTTAATGGTTATCTTAGATTGATAATATATCCGAGGATGATATGTAGTTTTAATGTTCAACTCCTTATTCAAATAATTCTAAATTCATCATCGGAACATCGAGGTAAACCATGGGTCCCGATCAGATACAATAGAATAAAGTATTCTTGGAAACCTTACAACATAATCAATGTATATTCTCTAATGAAAATAAAGAATGATATATTAATTATTTACAATGATATAAACTGACTTTGTAATGTGATAAACTATAACCTAAATAATATTATAGACTTTAGATGTTTTTGGGAAGTATTATGATGAAATCATTGTTGATGTTTTAACATTTCTGTTACAGTTTGTATAAAGGTTGTTACAACCTCTTATAAATTGTTCACTAAAACATTACTTACTAACAAACCATGAATAAAGATGTATTCTCTACAATATCCATTTTCATTTTCCCCACCCTAAATACTCTTTCATCTCTCTATTTATTTACGTACTTCCAGTATGAATAAAAAAGTATAAACTATGATTTATAGAAAACAAATCATTTTTAAAATATATTATTTATGCGACACATTATTTGTTCATGAACATTATCATCATTTCAAAATCATGGTTTAGGTTAGGAATATTCATCAAATTCTTATGTAGTTCCACATCTTCATTTTGTACCTATTTACCTCTCATATAAATGGATGGTTGAACATTTATATGAGAAAGATATGGTCTATCACATTTTTTAATGATTTCACATTATATATTCTAAAAATATACAAATACTGGATCACATTAAAAACATATAATGTAAATACTAGAATTTTCCTATAAACATAGAGAATCAACCTCCATGTTCACATTTTGACGGTGGTACTGTATTGAACAACCATAATCATTAATAAATTGTAACAATCACCATTACATCATATTCAACTCCTTCAATGTGAATATATACTTCATGATTTTGTGAACAATAGATATATTACATATTCCACCCTAAAGATAATGCCTCTATAGTTTCAATAGAATAATTACTATTGCAAACGTCAAATCAAGATTCAGGTAACCTTTATTAGATATTTTCAATTCTAATGAGGAATAAGATATCATAATATAATATTACATGAGGAAACATCCCAATAGCTTCTTTATTCATCTCTATTGGTCATAAACCCTTCTCTAGATTATGGTGTTTTGATCACTGGTACACTGAACAACCGTCTTTCCTGTTCTTTTTAATAATTACTCACCTTTATCTATCTAATTTAATCGTCACCCCTTGAAAGTAAAAATTATTATTAGATTTTAAATTTATGATAAATCTCTCACATAGTATCGGTAATATCCATCCACAATAAGAAACTATGGACATAGGTCACTATGGTTGGTATGATTCATCACTCAATAACTTCTACCTTCAAATTATTCACAAATAAACCCTATTTTAGATTAAATTACCTACAAATAAAAAATTATCAAGATAGAATTAACACATAATGAATTTGGAATACAACTTATCCTTCCCCATGGTCTTCAATGCAATACTCAAATGATCTTATCTTCCTTATTATTTAAATATATTATGATATAATATATAAATAATTTCACAAACTGAGTGAGGTGATATTTAAATAATATATTCACTATATATATGAATATTGATATAGAATTGGTATGTCCAAATTGAATTAAGATAATTCCATAATTACTAAACCTCATATGTAAGGTAATATTGGGTATATCCTCCTTATTTAAACTTAATTAATGATATCTAAAATGATGGTTATTCTTGGAAATGTAATGATCTCTTCGTTATTGATCAAAAAAGTCATAAATAAGGGGTAAAGGATACATTTCATGATAGGGATCTTGTTACATTATATAAAATCAACACAAAGATAGATTTCCCTATATTTCATATTAAAAAAATAATTGGTGCACCCTAGGTTGAAACACTTAGGCATATGAATCCCTTATAATGATTTTCATGGAGTTACTTCTTCAATTATTGTAACCCAATTGGTTCCATTCTATATGGAGTCTTTGAAATTAGTGTAGCAATAATAATGGGTTATATTGAAAACTAGAATCCATGATTTGTAGGAAAACTAGGAATATGTTCTAAAAATGCATCATCCTATTGATAAAAAACAGTCATATCTAAAATTTTGAGTTTGTAACCCACCATTTGAGCTAAATATCCCTAATGAATACATAGTAAGACCAATATAATGAAATAAATTTAAATTAAAAGTTAATATTCATTCTCACATCAAAATACAATCATAAGTTTATTCAGAATAGAAAATATTACTTTTATTATTTAGCTATTAATATGGTCTATATAAATGGAGAAAATAATTAAACAATATCACATTAAATTTAACTAGGGGGAGAATCATAAGATTTTTAGAAAGAACATTTCCACAATGCTCAATTATAATGGAGACATATACATATGAGGTGATCATTAAACCATTATGATATTTCACCAATAGTTAAATATATAATAATTATGTTGGTGATGTGCTACCACTAGAGAATTCTAAAGATATAAAAGTGTGGGTAGAACTAGAATTAAATAAAAAATTTTTAATTTTAGAGTGGATGGTAAGTAAACCTTTCACAACATTGTTCTAATGAACCTCTTCAGTAGTTTTGATCAGATGAGCATTCCCTCTTTATAATAGATTAATATTTTAAAGATGTAGATTTTCATCATTAACGCTCATATTCACACATTGATTGGAATAATGTCAACACTCCATTCAATTATAGAATTGGAGTGTTGGCGACACATTCAAATGAGATTCATCGCCATTATTGACTGACCTATTCATGCAACTTTTACCATATTTTTCTCGATGGACATTTTTTAAACACATAAAACAATTACCAGAACCTATATAGAAATTTCATCCATGATCCATTATAGACTTATGGCAGGAAAGAATATTTATTTCCTTTATTCTATGGGTTTTATTTTTACAATTTACTCAAAACCCCGTATATAAATTATTTTCCCCAAAACCATGAGAGCAATGATAGTCTCTAATGTATATTTCTAGAATGAGATAACATACTAGAATTTATTTATAGATATAAATGTCTCCTATAAAAAAAACATTCCTGTAATATGTCTTAAAACACTAATGAACTAAGAACTATTCTTTTAGGGTTGATTTTAAAACCAAAACAATACCTTACATGTATGGTAAAATTGAATCCTATGAACTAATGGATTCTTCATAAATCTTGTTCAGTTATAGAAATTATCTTTGAATTTTTGTGAGAAGAGTTAATGGAAAATACTTATTGAAAAATATATTCTTAAAATCTTTCCATATCATGGGGTCAATTTTTTTCTATTGCCTCATATTATTGATAAGATTACATCATTCATCCAATTAACCTTAAAACATTAATCATCCAAAATATCCTTTTCATGGTCTGATTGTTAGATAATATAAAATATTTTTTCTGTAGAATCGATCCATTTCTATGAAATAAGTGGATCTGAGGAACCATTTAAGGAAGGTGTAATAAGGCACATAAAAGACCCAATAGTGAGTTGTTTATTCTTTTAGTTGTTTTGAAGTATAACATGATTCATTTTACCATTCATATATTGAGTGATTTGGGTTAGCATAACTTCAATATTTCACATATTATCTCCCATTTCAGTTGGATTATTATAAGGAAAGTCATTGTATTGGTAGTCATATCCATTTTTCATATGAATCCTCATGGTTCAAGTAAATGAATAAATCAAAAAAACATAGTGTGAGTATAAATCATCAATAATCAATGTAAATAGTCATATGATTATGGAAATAATTCTTATGATGTCCTAAATTATGACACCTTCTTTCAACCCTTGAATGTTTAAGTTCATCTCATATCACTATACCTATTCATTAGTTTTCATAGTATTTATCCTCTCATTCACCATAATGGTTCATAAAGACAGCATGAATTAACCAAATCATATCTCGTGAGTGTGTCTAAGAACGTGTGTAGTCTTAGGACCACTCATAATGCATAGAGTGAAGATACTCAACCAACAGTTTTTAGGGTTTTTACTACTAGGTTCATATTTAACACCACTAAATCCGCTTTCCAGTATCTAAACAAGGTTTTATGTTCTAGGAAAACAAATAATCTCTACCGCACCAACATTTCAGGATGTCATCCTATACATAGACTTATTCACATTGTTTTCACTAAATTTTTCTAATACTAATATCAAAATAATCACTAGACACTACATTGATACCAACAAAGGTGACCTAAAAATTACATATATAAATATTAAATAATTTTATAAGAATATTCAATACAAATAATAACAATAAACACTAGAGAGACATAATGGTTTAGTGCTTTGGGGACTATATATAAAATTATTTTATTTTATGAAATATCATCAATATCTCTCACAATGTTATTCTCACATAGTGCACTTCTTATAAATACCATAATTAAATCAATTATTCATATCCTAGAAAAATGTAACCTAAGAAAGTGTGATCAAAAAAGGAAAATAATGGTAAATATTGGATATATCAGTGAATCATCATAAATGATCATAAGATAAGCATAAGGGAATGACAACATAATCATAAATTAGGAAAGTCATACCAAATCACCCATAATATTTAATAATTAATTTTTGTATAAGGATTTTTCATAATAAGAAATAAGTCACAAGAGAGTTGAATCATCAATAATCAATCATTATCCATGAGAACATATCCAAATCATAATATGTAGGTTTTTTGGCATACATATAAGCACATAAAAAAACATTTCTTTAGTTAATGTTCACTTTCAAGACTGTTATAGTGAAAAAATTCCCATATTTGATTGGGTTCACTCCCCATTAAATCATTTTACTAGTCAATCACTCTAAAGACAATAGTAATAAACATACAATTTACTAATCCAGGTTCAATCCTCAATCCAATCAATATTATCTAATGATATATAATTATTTTCCCAATACTATTAAGGGTTATATAATATTAACCCCACCCATAACGTAATGATAATCGTATGTATGAGTGATAATAGATCATAAAAATACTATAAATGAATCATATTATAATATATATAAATGGAATTGGTTTTATAAAAATTATATCATTTCATCATACCATAACCTGTGGAAAGGAAACAATGTTTCTAAGTATTTCATCATAACATAATTAAACTATGGGAATTAAATGAGTTATATAAAATCATCCTTAAATCTGCATCTTCATAATCCATATAGAAAAATAATTTTTATGGCTCCATCAGATCATATCCCTATTTAATAAAAATAATAAATTATGAATTTTTATATATAATAAAAATTCTATTATGACAAAATTTAAACATTTATTTTAAAATAAGGTAAATACCCTTTTATTCTTGTATCCTAATAAATAAAAGTTTCATTAATATTGTGAAAAAGTTTTTTTAAATATAAATGAAAAATTATAAATTAATATTTATATTAAAAAATGGTTTTATTAATTTAAAATATATTCATTCCATATACATTAAAAGAGAACTTAGTTTGCACATTTTTTAAGAAAAAGTAAAAAATATTAATTGTTCACATAAAATTTATAAAAATATTATTTTTAAAAATAGGTAAATGGTAATTATACATGAAAATTTTAGGAATAAAGATATGATAAGAAAATAGATGAGGTTTATAATACATTTACCCTATAATTTCTATTAATGTAAACTTAGCTTAATTAATCACAAAAAAGAATTAATATTGTTTCATAATCCATGACCTCATATATCATCTCCCTTGAAAATGTTAACACATCATATATTATAAATATATATTTAATATATGTATATTACACAACCATATTCGTACATAAATTACCATTTATAATTACATTATAATTTATAATTATCCTTTTATTTATAATCCTTCATTAAAATGAATATTCGGGTGAAAAATGGTTTTTTTTTTCATGAATGTTTCTGTTTGATTGTTCCAGTCCTTCCACCATGGTCATGGTTTCATCATTTTTAAAATATTAATCAAAATATAATTATAATATGTATTCATTAAATAAAAATTTAAAACCATTAATTTAAAATAGTGATAGAAAATTAATTGCATCACTTCATAGAGGTGGTGGGCCTGACAAACACATTAGTGATGTTTTCAAATTTTTATGGATGAAATAAAATAAATTTAAATGATAAGTAACCTAATAGAATAATAATTATATCATAAATATAATAGATATTTATTTAATAAATCCTTATTTATAGTGAAATAAAGAGGAAATGAAAAACGAAACACATCATTTTATAGTGGTGGTTGTCTACACTTACACATGAGATCCATTATCATCTTCTAACAGATATGAATGAGATTAAAAATAGTTATTTCAATATCATAAAAACATATTATTTTAGTGAATATAATGATTCAATATTGTTAATATTGTTATATAAAATTTAGGTCTGTTTTAAGAAGAAATAAATAATAAATGATTGATAAGAACATATAACTCTTTTTCAGGTATCCTCCTTTGAAAAGCACCATCTGGGTTCATTGATGGGACATTATGTAACAACCATGACTCCAGTATCCTAGAGATGATGTCTAATTTGTTACATTATAACTACAAACAATAGATAACATTATAAGGTACATATTAGTTTAGTAGTCTTGGTAAACTGGATACATACATGAAATTCACATTAAATTTTAAAACATTAAAAACAAAAATAATTTTCTTTTAGAAAACCATTATTATCATTAGTGTATCCCAATATAATAATCACAAATCACTTATTGGTATCCTAGGGAAATAGACCCTAAAAAGAGGTGAGCATTGATTCTCAGTAAGGGTATGCGTATAGTGGAAGCATTCATGAATAAATAAGTTTAACCACTATAGAAAAGTAAATAACTGTAATGAATTCTATTTAAGCCAAAACATGATCAGAATATTAAAGAAATAAAAGATTATAAAATTAATCCATATAAATAATCATAATAGATTAAAAACAATCCATGAATATTCCACCGAATTATATAATCACATGGATTTTAATAAATGTTATCATAATGAGGTAATGAAAAATGTGAGACATTTGAAATATGCTATCAAGACCATTCAAAAGAAAGTTCAAAACTACAGTTAAAAAACCATCTAATTTAACCAAATTATTTATCTCATGATACATGTTGATGGATTGAGGGGCTATTTATAACCAGGACCCCCCCCCCATCAATTAATAAGTCAATTTAATTCCACATATGAAAGGTGTGAAACTTAATAATTATAAACATTTTTAATGAATAACTAACATAAAAATGTTAATACTTACCCCAATCAAATAAACATTATCCTAAACCATCATGGGTAATATGGTGAATGGTAAGAAAAACTAACATCCTCATAAAATCTGACCATAAACCATCCAAATAAAGAATTAGGATGAATTTAATACACCATATCCCTAGTGGATCATAATTACAATAAAGGGTTGATGTCATTGATAAATATAAATACTATACAAATGTCATTAAAATAAATCTTGAGGAAAGTATCCTTTTCCCATTGAAAATATTTTCTTTTCAAAAAAATTACACAAAATATTGTGAAAATAATTTTATTTGAAAATATCCATTGTAAAATTGTAAAATAATATTTAAAACATTGAGTGTACAATATGGTGGAAAATTATGTCCATGTCGTACACGTAAAACAACGATTCCATTCAAAATTTTAATGAAATACAAATGAACATTGTTTGGAAAAAGACTTGAAGATTCCTTTAAAATAAAATTTTAAAATGTAAAACAAGGATAAAATAGTAATTAATAAATAATCTGGATAATGAAAAAAACATTTTTAGAAAAAATGGTTTTGCAATATAATTATTTTCCATCAAAGAGTGAAATGATATCAAATATTCATAAAAAAATATCTCAAACACTATAAATTTTAATGAGAAGAAAATGGTACTATTAAAATAATATTGAATTACAACTAAATTATAATTAAATATATTGTTTTTATGATAGATATAATATATAATTATTCAATGGGATACTTAAACATAATCACTCAATGATAATGATAAGCTTGTTAAAAAATCCCTTACCACTTTGGAAACATTTGAATCATAAGACCCAAGAAAGAAGTAACTTCAAATGAAATATTAAATAACATCAGGATAAATATATTTATGATATGAAATATCAAAAGGGACATTGTATACACCATAAAAATTAATATGTGGTGAATATGGAATATTCCTTGTGAAAGTAAAAAAGAGATGAGAAACAATTATCTCAGGGCTGAATCCAATTGTATGTGTCTGAACCTCCATTATAATAATTCTAAGAATATTATAATTAAATTATAGAACCATAATAAAATATATCAAACAATATATTTTCCAATTTTAACATATTACTACCCTTTTGTTAATGATATTTGATTATTTTCATTATTCTGGCTGTTTATTGCCTTTGTTTTCTCTTGCGTGTTTTGTAAAAAAAGATCAGTTCATATACATAAGATATAAATATATCATATATAGAATGATAAAAATTTTATAAATGTTATATTTAATATTTATATATATAATTAATAAAATTATAAAATGTTGTACATGTAAAATTAATCGCATCGCTTTATGGAGAGGGTAGGTCATATGTACACACGAGGGACAATATCATTCCCTTAATGGGTTAAAGGGTAAGGAAGTGTTGAATATATTAACATTATTTAACTAATATTAAGTCATATATATCACATATATTTATTAAATATATATTTGTTACCTTCCTTGTAAATAATTGTGAAAAAATAATCACATAGCTTCGTGAAGAGGTAGTCCGCCGTACACATGAGCGGCATTAGCGTATTTTATACTGGATGGAAAGTAAGAAGGTATATTTGATATTATAATTCATAATGTTTAATTATATCATAATATATATATATATTAAATCTATCATTATATCCAACTATGAGATGTGTTGATGTAAAAGGAGTTAATTAGTTCTCCTGGCTGTAGTCCACCGTACACACTATTAAAAATTTTGTTTCCCATTTGATGGAAGTGGAGGTGGATAAATATTACTAAATAAATATAATACCATATAATTATAGTGTATATAATGGTTTTATTATATTGGTTTTTTTAATAAAAAATTTATGTCAGTAAAAGATGACAAAAAAATGAGCTTAGTGTAGACAATTATAATCTATTAGAAAAACCTCATTTGAATCTATTATTAAGGACCATGGGGTTTGAATTTTGAAAAAATAAGTTAATATTGAATATATATAGGGATTTTGGTGATATGTTTTTCTAGGTTTTGGTGAAGAAAAATGTCTTGACAGGTGTAGAGAAGCCAAGGAAGTGAGTTCCCTTTTATAATGGAGGACTGTCATTTTTCTAATTATAAAAAACTATTCAATGATGGGAGGTCACTATCACCCCAATTAGAATGAAAATTTAAAATTAAAACGTTTTAGGGATTAAATGATTGATAAAAACCTCTATAACAGAAAAATTAAATGTTTCAAAAAGGGTTTTCCTTATATTCCATGTTTCCTTTCTTTTACCATGTTAGTTTTTGATTGTGGTAACTAGTTTTTTTAACATAGTTAATTTGTCCATTAAGACTTAAATAAAATGAAAATTATTAGATAATTTGGAACAATTTATTTTGAATATGAAATCTAATTTATTAAATAAATATCCACAATTTCATGAAATTTAATTTTTACAGAACTGCATGTAACGTGGAAAACACTATTTTAACTATAAACGATGTAACCAATATTTTACTCTTTAGGGGTAATTAGAGACATAATAAAAGAATAATTAGTACATTAATGGACAATTATTTTGTATTTTTAAACATTATAAATAACTTGTTTGATGATATAATTTTCATTAATTTATAATAATTTAATAAAATGTCATTTTTTTATAAAATAACATTAATAAAAATTTGGGACTTATTATTTTAATTTTAATTTTAAGAAAGCTCAATAAAATGATGGAATTTAAATATATTATGTTAAACCCTATAAAAAATTATATTTTTATCTAAAAAATTAATCTAACATAATAATTCATTCAAATTATTTCATTTTTAATATTTTTAGTATTGTTTATTTTATTTTTTATTATTAAAATAAATATTATGTTGGCATAGCTTATGTATTTAGCGTAATTATATGATAAATAAAGATAAAAAACAACTTAAAATCATTTTATTTATTTAGTTATTCAAAATATTACCATCAAAATTCATTCATATCTTTATTTTCTCTCTATGTGAAGACATAATTGAAATTTAATAGCTAGTGGGTGACATTCTTTGTAACATAAATTGTTATATAGGTAACTTTCTAAGAAACGTGCCCAAAAAATTCATAAAAATTGATCCTAAGGTGATAAGGGTATAAATATTTACATAAAATAGAAATTTTACAAGTTTTCAAGTCATTATAATGCTTATCATTTTTAGTTTAACCCTTTGCTAAACACATTTTATCATTAACCATGGTAATTAATTTTTTATGTATTTACTATTTTCTAAGAAAAAATATAAGTTGTACTTATTATATACTATTAATTATTATGATTCCAAATATTTAATTTATTTTAACATATTCAACTCACAAAATTGGAAAACATTAATTTAAAAATTAGACCTACAGACGCATCCAAAAAACGATTTTTTGAAAGGTAATTTTTCAATCTTTTAAAAATAGTTTATATCATAATTTAATTGGAAAATTATCCTAATGATCTAAATTAGTAAAATTTCAATAAAAATATATATAATTTAAATTTAAAAACAATTCCAAATATAATTTAACTTGGTAAAAAAACTAAATGAAAAGGTAGTTTTCATTGAAAATCGGTATTTTTCAATATGCATCAAAATATTAATCTCTTCAAAAAATAATAAAAAAGTCACTCCAAGAAAATTCTGATATGCTTATTATAAAAGATAAATTAATTATATAAAATAAATTTTATAAAACATGAAATAATTATTTTTGAAATATCTGTCCAATGCGTGACAAAATCGACATGTAGAAAAATACAGTTTTTCAGAAAACCAGTCTTTTTCTTTAAAATGATTTTTATTTAATTATAAATTTACAGATAACCATTGAAAGAACCCAATTCTTACATTAAGGGACTTGTTTATTTTTTTGAGCTATTTTTGAGAAATAGGGAGAGACATGGTGGTGATGGACTCAATCTGGTCTCATGGTATGATTTTGGGGTTACACGCCATGTACCGTGGTTGTGTGTGAAGGCCAGACATGGAATGTGAGCATGTTGGCCGAGTAGAGAGTTTTTACCAAGTACACACTGTGTACTCTTAGTACATACAGTGTATTCGAGTAATGTATGGGGGATATACATGGAGTATGTAGAATTTGTCAAGGAATAGGGTAAAAACCAAGTAGATGTCGTGTACGCCCTTGTACTCGCTGTGTAGTCATGTTGGCTGGTCGGTCACGTAAGTCAGTGTAAAAACAACTTTCATTTGAAAAATTAAATGGTATACATGGCATATATACCTATATACACGCCATGTAGTTTCTTTTTTCCCTTAAAATGAGAAGTATCCTCATTTTGAGGTAGTGGATAGTGGGGGTCGCCAGATTTCACGAACCAAGCCGATCGGGACATCAAACACCAACCAGTTCTTTGTCTTAAGTTGTATTTAAACACCATTTGATCCATTAGAACCCCACAAGTGAGTTATTGATTCCCCTTGATCCTTTATTCTTGATTTCTGTTCTAAACCGAGTTATAAGAGTTTTATCAATTACGTTCATTTTGTAGATCTACCATGTTTTAGACTGAATTAGTGGTCGATACCATAGGAGGATCATCGTACTAGTTCGAGGTAGGTGGTGCATACATTTTTCTCTATTTTCATAGAAATTTGGGTGGTGCGACCTTTGGTGATTGTTTGGTTATTTTTATTGATACCCCGTTATAGCTGGAAATGCTATTTTTATTAATTATTAGACCCATGGGATGCCTTTGGGGCATACCACATTGCCTAAATTACTTGAGTAAGGTCGGGTGAGTGGCCGACACTCATTGGGACATTTTTTCATGGGGTTCCAAAATGGCTATAATTTGTCTTCTTTGTTTTTCAACTGGTATGTTTAATTAGGTAAAACTTGATTAGACTTGTTAGAGTCATTCAAAACATCAGTGTTGTTGTGTGATAGCCAATGGTCTTGTGCAATTTAACTGTTTTGATTGTTTTTCGAATCTATGTGAATTTTTTAAATGTAATAAATATGTAGTTGTTGAATTTGATATTCTGGAACCCTTGGGTTGTGTTGGGCATGGATGGAATATTGTTGAGTGATGTGGATCACAAGTTGGGATTGTCCTAGATTATTTGAGAGGTTTGACCAAAGGATTGGGCATCATGGACATACGATTGATGTAGTGTGACTATCAGGTTGAGCATGTCCTAGGTTACATGGATGTCAGGTCAATCAGATTTTTAGCGATATGGTTACATGGGCATGAGGTGCTATAGAAGTTGTGGATTGGGTTCCTTATTTTGTTATTACTACTCACATATGATTTGAGTCGTGTTCACATAGGTTTACTCCATGAGGAAGTGATTTTGGCCACTCATGTGGGTAGACACCCCCGATTGTTGCAGTTAAGGTACTATTGATTTTGGGGTACATTCCATATGAAACCATGTGGAAGGTGAGGAGCCTTCAGTTGGAAGCAATGGGGTTAGAAGGTTATGATATTAAGGGAAGATATTGTTGTTTCCACCAATTGTTTATTTGAGGACATACATCATAGTTTCTATAATTATTATTAATTAAAGGAATCACTATTCCTTCGGTTGTTGTGGCAAGGGCAAAATTTATCTTTTGAGCATGGGTTACTATTGTTTGGGCGTTCCATCTAGACATTTCAACTTCAGGTATGAGGTGTGAGGAGGCATGTGGTGTCAATTTATATGACTAAGATTCTAGTGTTGGATAAATTAGGTGATACTCCATGGTGGCTGTTGGTCACCATTCGATGTTGTGTTTACATTGTGTATCGTACTATTTACTTTTCTTATGGATGCATGCATGCTTTTACACTTATATTCGGTTCACACCATTAAGTGGCATCTTTCCAAGATTCGTCTCAAACCCTAAACGGACCCTTCGTGATGCATGTATACTTTATGGGTTTACATGTAGGAGATAAATAAGCATTAGTATATGGATAGTATTATCTATTTCATGGAGATTTACTATGGATATTGAGGTTAGGCCTAGATGGAATTTACATTGTTTTGAGTTCTTTCCTGTATCATCATGCTGACCTTATTTACTATAGCTACTATTTTTTATCCATTAACGCACTTTTTATATCTTTACTTGTTATGAATTCATGACATGTCTATACTAGTAGTTATTAAAAGTGGTTTCAGTATGATGTTTTGTTTAAATTTCACTGCACTTATTACTATATTGATTCCGCCGATTTATCTTTTATCAATTGTGCTTCTGCTATGTAGGTATGGTTAGAGTTTACAGAGTCTCTCATTTTATATTATACTTTAACCAATACCTTATTTTCCTTTTAGAGGGTATAGCCTCAACACTATACCTGTTCACACACTCACATCTTGTCTATAGCCCCTAGTATTTGGGGTGGGTCACCAAAGGTTAGTAACACATGGCCCCTTTAGCACTATTCATGTGTCTGTTCGGGTTCAGACAATAAAAAGTTGTATAAGAGTAGTTATTCTTGATATGGATTTAGTAGCATCTTTTTAATGACTACTAATGAGATTGATACTAACATTTATTTATATTGGATTACTATTTGGGATATAGTATACAGAAGATATGTTTTTATTAGAACTGGGTTTCTAGCTTCTGCTTGGGTGCCTACAGCCCCAAGTACGAGGTATAAACCAAGTTACCTTAGGTGGGAATTATTATTTTTATTTTTCATTGATTAAAGTTTATATTAATTCCTCCTTGGTGGATCACTTGTTATGTGATGTTATTGATTATGATATGTGACCCTTAACCCGGTGAGGTAAGCTAGAAAAAATTATACGTTGGCCTGGTATAGAAAGGTGTGGTTGTTTGGAATTTGGTACGGACATTTTTATGGTATTTCAATTTCATAACTACATGTATTCTTTAGGAAGGGATAATACTATGTGAATAATATTAATTACTATTCTATTGATTCATTTGAAATAAGAGAGGATAAATTCTTGATAGAATTTTTGGTTTATTGCAATGTAATATTCCATGATAATAATTATGTAAAATTTCATGTGGCATGAGATTTGGTTTTGGATTTTAAAATTAAGGTAAGTACTATGATATAGGTGATTTTAATCAACAGGATTGGGCAACACAGTTATCAGATTGAGTCCATGATGGTTTTGAAGATGAGCATGGCCAGAGGTACTTTTAATACTTTGCTCTGTTGAGGGATGATATGGAGGTCGTGGGGTCAAGATGCAATGGGCATGGTTGTAGTGGGAGAGAGAAAGGGTAGTTTTTATGATCTTCCTTATACAACTTTCCTTATCTGCATTATATATATATATATATATATTGATATATATGTGAGTGGTTTGACCATTTATGGTATTCCGTGTGTTCCTCCTTGAGGGATCAATGGAACATCAGGTAAGTCATGGTGTAGTGCTGTAAGATCTTGATCAGGTTTAGAAATATAAGGTATAGGAATAACATGAGACACATGTATGGGATCAGGGGTAGAATCAGGTTCATGATCATGTGCCGGTGGGGCAGTTTCCAAGTTAGGATGCATTGGGGTCGTGGCCTGATGGGCTGCTCTGATCTAGCCTAGTATGCATTTTTCAAGGGATCGGCAGAGGCACATGGGGTAAAAATCCATCTATTGATTATCTAATTCAGGATTTACAGTCGCAAAAACTGTTGATTTTTTAGAGTGAGAGTGGTCAACAGGTGGCGTAGAACTAGATAGAGAGCATGCATTTGATATTCATGTATATTGATACGCCTCTAGGGTGGAGGGTCATGTTTGCGGCATACATTCTAAGAGGACTGGCAAAGAGATGGTTGGATGTGCGGGTTGAGGATCATAGAAACAAGGGACTAAATATGAAAGAAATTGAGGATAGGTTATTAAAGAACTTTTTCTAGGTGACACTGAGGGCAGAGAGAGCTCGGGAGTTATGAGGAATCAACAGTGTAACATGTCCACCATAGACTATGCAACTACTTTAACTGTTCTTTCTCACTTAGAACCAGGTATGTTAAGTGATGACACCTCGAGGGTGAGGTGCTTTGAAGATGGATTATGACATGACATCCAGGTATAATTGAACATCTTTAGGCTGGCCTCATTCTCATAGGCGATGAATCGGGTTCTCATAGTTGAGGGATACTTTACAGATAGGTCTCGTTTGAGTCTGGTGGTAGTTTTAGGTCATCATTTAGATAGAAGGAAAAGTGTTAGGGATGGCTTCCAACTGGTTTGTCAGGCCAAGGACTTAGTTTTACCCCTTGTATTAGTTCAACAGTGGGTTTCTTTCAGTGTAGGAAGCCAGGGAATTTTCGGACTAAGTGTGACAAGCCTCCAAAGGATTGTCGGGAATGTTTACATGTTGATAATCTCAAGAGATTTTTAGGTAGCCTTGTTATAAAAAGAGTAGGAATGGACTAGGACAGACTGTGGTGTCTAGGGTCAGATCAGAATCGACACCAACTGATGGTATTCAAGGATTATCATCACTCGAAGGATGTGGAAGAGATAGTGGGACCCAGTTTTTGGGTTAGTTTCTCATGACTGGTGCAACACTGTAGGGAGGACAGGATTCAGGCAGCCGTGTGTCAGGCCAGGTGAACGCTATAGAGCGGCCAGAGGCTTAGAAAGTTTGTGATCCTATGATGTTCAATGGTACGTTGTAGGCATAGCCATGTTTTTTTGTTTTATTTTTGTAATGGACAGTTAAGGCATGTCCGTTTTTAGTTCACATGGTGAACAAAATTTATTTTGACTGACCAGATGAAGGTTAATGGGATTGACACCATTTTGGGTGCATGATATATATATATGTGTGTGTATGTATATTTGTGGGAATCAAGGCATTGATGATGCAAATTACATGAGGTATTGATGGAATCATGGCATTGGTGATGTAGCTTAGTTGTGGTGCATGGAACCAGGTTTTCTGTTGAGCATCTATGGGATATAGGACCTCATTAAGGCATACACCAATTAAGTGTGGGACATGAATGGGTGTTGTAAGAGACATAGAAGAATATTTTGAGGTTCAGAATTGAAAATGATTTACAGGAGGACCATATGTTCAAAAATAGGTCGGTGACGCTCTGCTTGATTGGAGTTTTGAGGACAGAGTTATCTAAAGTTTATCTTCGCCACCATTGGAAGGGCAATTCAAGGATGAATTTCTTTAACAGGGTATTTTTGTAAGAACCC
Organism: Viscum album; assembly: GCA_963277665.1. Classification (NCBI taxonomy): domain Eukaryota; kingdom Viridiplantae; phylum Streptophyta; class Magnoliopsida; order Santalales; family Viscaceae; genus Viscum; species Viscum album. Next base: position 1,456,927,310 of record OY728131.1, on the reverse strand, counting down.
AACTCTTTCTTTAAGGCATGTTTTTCTAATTTTTTAGTGAGATTTTTTGAGAAAACATGGGATACTGTGTGGTTCTGGACTAAAACTAGGCACATTTCATGATATTGGGGTTACACGCCATGTACTCCCAAGTACACACCGTGTTCCATGACTATGTGTGAAGACTATACATGGCGTGTGAGCGTGTTTTCTAGGAAGAGAGTTTTCACCATGTTCACACTTTGTACTCTAAGTACACGCCATGTAGTTTATCCATGTATGAGGGATATAAATTGAATGTGGAGAAGTCAGCAAGGAATAGGGGAAAAACCAACTACATGTCGTGTACAACCTAGTACACACTATTTTGTTATGTCGACAAGTCGACAAAGTAAGTTGGTGGAAAAATATCCATCATTGGAAAAATTAAATGGTATACACAGAGTGTATACTTATATACATGGTGAGTAGATTCTTTTTTCTACATAAAATTGAAATTATCCATGTTTTGAGGAAGTGGATAGTGGGGGTCGCTGGGTTTCATGGACCAAGTCAGCCGGGACTTCAAACCCCACAAATATCATTTTCTTAAGACTAATTTTAACACCGTTTGATCCATTGGAACCCCACATGTAAGATCTTGATTCCTCTTGAGCATGTCTTCTCGATTTCTATTCTAAAACTAGTTATAGGGTTTGAGAATTTAGGTTAGTTTTGTAGATCTACAATTCTTAGACTGAATTAGATAATGATATAGGAGGAGCATCATCATACTAGTTTTAGGTAGGTGGTGCATACCTTATTTTGTATTTTTGTGGACATTCATGTGGCATGACCTTTTTCTCGTCTTTAGGTATTTTGACCAAGAGACCTTTTATAGATTCTAATTCATTTTGAATTAGTTTTTAAAACTATGGGATTCATTTTCAGAATACCTTATTGCCTCAATTTATTGATCAAGGATGGGGGAGTGGTAGATGCTCATTGGGACATTTTTTCATGGGGTTCCAAAATGGTTATAATTGTTCTGAATTGTTTTAAACTTGTATTTTTAATTGGGTATAGCATGATTAGGCCTTTTGGAGACATTTAAGACCTCAGTGCAACTGTTTGGTAACCATTGGGCTAGTGCAATGTAACTGTTTAGATGTTTTTATCATTCTATGTGAATTATTTAAATGTGATAAATATATAATGGCTGATTTTCATATGCTAGAACTTTTTGGTTGTGTTGGTAATGACCCAAATATTATTGAGTGATGTTGATCACAGTTTGGGATTGGACCAGATTACTTGAGTGGTTAGACCATAGGATTGGGCGTCATGGAAGTCGGATTGCGGAAGTGTGAATATCATGTTGGTCATGACCCAGGTTACATGGATGGAAAGGACATCAGATTATGAGCAACGAGGTCGCATGGGAATAAGGTGCCAGAGAAGTTGTGGCTTGGGCTCTTTATATGGTGATTACCACTCACCCATGATTTGAGTCGGGTTAACATAGGTTGACTCCATGATGAGGTGGTTTTCACCACTCGTATGGGTAGAGGCCCACGGCAGTTGTAGTTTAGGTACTATAGGATTGGGGGTGCTTGTTGTAGGAATCAATATGGAAGGTGAGGAGCCTTCGGCTGATAGCTATGAGGCTACTAGGTTATGATATTGAGGGTAGTTTCGTTTTTTCATTAGTTTGTTTATTTGATCACAGAAATCACTGTTCCTCCAATTATTATTGAGGACAAGAATATTTGTTTCTCTAATTATTGCTCCATGGGAAGAATTGAGATTTTGAGCATGGGATACTATTTTTTGGGTGTTCGATCTGCACATTGGTACATGAGACATGAGGTGTCAAGAGGAACATGGTGCCAGGTTATATGTCTAAGATTCTTGCGTTGGCCGAAGCATGTGACACTCCATGGTGGCAGATGAGAACCAATGGAATATGTCTTTACATTGTACATCATACTGTTTACTTTTCTTATATATGAATTCCTTCTAAAAAACTCATAATATGTATGAACTATAGGGAAGAATCCTACTGTGATTCATCTCACACCCTACATGGGCCCTTCAGGACACACGTAGACGTTATGGATTTACATGCAGGAGAGAGATCATATTCAGAAGATGGATCATATTAGCTGTTTCAAGGATATTTGGTATGGACCATGAGGTCAGGCCTAGCTGGAATTTACTTGGTTTACATTCATTCTTATATCGGCATGCATACCTTATTGATTGTAGAAACAATTGGTTATCCATTAGTTCCCACTATATATCTTGACATTCTATGGATGTATGACTTGTTTGTTATAATAGTTGATAAAAGTTGTTTCAATATGTTGTTTTGTTTACATTCCACTGCACTTTTTTATATATTACTTCTGCTGGTTTTTCTGCTATCGATTGTGCTTCGACTATACGGATGTAGTTCAAGTCTATAGAGTCTTTTATTTTATATTATACTCAGACCAGTACCTTATTTTCCTCAATGTGGGTATATCCTCCCCACTATAACTGTTTATAAACATGCCACCGGTTGGGATCCTTTGGCGTTCGGGTAGGTGCGCCTAAGGTCAGTAACACCTGGCCCATTTTTCATAGTTTGGGTGGCTGTTCAGGTCAGGAGATTACAACAATTGATTTTGTTTTATACATATATAAAAAATATAAATTTTATAATTTAGTAAGTCTTATTCATGCCCATTATTTTAACAGCTAGGTTATATTATTCATGCATAAATAATAATATTTTAGTGGACTATAGAATTTTTTTTAAACCTGGTGTTGCGTGCATTGGAAACAATCAAATATATTTAATTTATTTAAAAAGAAATATATTGTAAAGTCTCAGGGTGTTACATTATCTTTTAAGATTGGTGTATCTTTTCATATACACTATTGAACATGCTGTTTTTCTTTTAAAATATTCGATTGTTACATTCTATCCCCATAAATAAATTTTCCCCTTTCAATTTAATAATGATATCGGTAATCAAGGGGTTTAAAATTTCAGAATAACGTTCTTCAGACCCAACATCATCAAAAGGGTTAACAGAACATACCATTTATATGAGAGTAAGGAAAGTGTGAAGGGTATCTAAAATAACACATTACAAGGTTTCCATGTATGAGAACATTGGTAGGAAATAAAAATATGTAAATGGAAGAGAATAAAAATCCTAAGGATTAATATGGAGAGATATAGAAAATGTTAATGATAAATGTAAACACCACAAAATAATAATCATGTGATTAGTAAAAAGACCATTAATTCAACTAAAATGAATTTAATATGATAACATTTGTTTCTCAATATCTTTTTACTAAATATGAGGTAATTTTTTAAATAAATATATAAAACTCAAGAAAATATACTTATATGAATAGTATTATTTCATAAATTAACCAATTTATATCACATTCTTATTTGTTTCTCAAGATGATGAGTACTTGAGATGATTTTTTCAAGCATGAATCACTAAAATAAAATTCTATTGGATCACATATTCCATAAAAGAATAAAATTATATTCCTCACTTCATTACTAAAATAAAAATGGTTATCACAAGTTATTTAGTATAATATATTAATCACTAATGTCATAATAGTAACATACAAATTTCAAAATTTTTATGACCAATCTAATATGAAAGGTCACTATGTTTCCAAAATAAACATATAATTAGATTCCCCACACAACATAATTTATCTCTTAATGTATCATACCAAATATTTGAATACCTAGATAATAATAAAACTTTTATGAAAATAAAAATACTTCCAAAAATAATATATTAGGTTGTTCAATATGTTTCATTAATCCAAACATGTTGTGAACTTTTACAAATATAACATAAACCATAAAATCACAAACCAATTTCAGGGTCACCAATACATTCTCATAAAAATAAATTTATCATTATTATATCAACATTGATAAAATATTAAATTTAATCTTTCCAAAATCATGTGTTTTTTTCAAGAAGATAAACTTTCCACTAAATCACTTTTTTTATCGATGTCGTTCAACATATTCTCTCAAATATTTAAATTGGAATTTTTATAGTAAAATATTTATATATTTAATAACAATTTTAACCATTATATAATTTATAAAAAGATTATATAACCTGATTATTTAATCCAAACAAAATCACATTAACCATTATACTTATTCTTTTTTATTTGCATAAGCTTAACCTTAACCCCCCCAGCTTCTTCTGAGGAGAATTCTCTTGATGATTTTTGAATTCATAGTCATAGTGTGTTATCTACATAGATTTGAAATACTAAACAAAAAATATTTATTTCATACCCAATAATTCATTAACTAGATGAACTCTATCTCCACACTTAAATAAAACTCCCATTTCCTTAATGAAAGTCCCAAGGTGTTTCATTCCACAATTATCATATTTGGGGAATATCTTCCCTCATTTCATACCCCTATTTATTTTTTCCGCTTCCTTCCTCATCATACCTCACTTCCCTTCAAATCCATTATACTTTTGGGGTTATTTCTTTTTCTTGATAACACATGATATTATGTCCTCATATGATGATAATGTTTGTGAAACTAGTTCACTTCTAAAATTTGTTAAATCCCCTCATGTAAATCATCATTATTAATATTTATATAATGTTCATTGATATGGATCCAATTCCTCTCACAATGTTTCATTTTAAAAAAATCATAAACTATATTAGAGCATTGAATTATGTATCATAATGTATAATCAACAAAATTGTGAAACACTAAACATAAATTGAAAAAATTATGCATGAATAATATCATAATAATAAACATGTTTTCATTGGAAATGTTTCCAAATCATAAATATATTTTCCAATCCATGATAATGGATTTTAAAGAAAATGTTAATCAAGAAAAGCATACCACCAGAGAGTCTAAAATGAGGTGTGAATTAAGGAATATCTTTGTGCACTAGGTAACACTCATGTAAATACTAGAATGCCTTATTTGATGTTATTACTCTTAGGTACATCTATTCCCGAACCACCTCAAATTGTCATATTAATACAGGTATGTATTTCATAGAAAACCAATAAAATCTCTAATTTACCAAAACATTTGGAGGATATATTAAACATATAATTATCCTCAAATTACGTCACAAGTTCATGTTGTCTAAACTAAATTTTATAAAATCTAGATTCCAAGGTTTCTTCTAAACATCATTTGATACTAACTTTTACAACCTCGACTAAAGTAACATTGATCCAGTGTCTACATCATTTCATTTCCACATGAAAAATGAAATGACATAACAAAGGAAAAAAATCCTTTATTAGTCTTGGTAAACTAGATACATATAGGAAATTCAAAATAAATTTTAAAATATAAAATATATAAAGTAAGTTATTTTATAATTCAATTATTCTCCTTAGTGTATCCTTGTACATCAATCCCAAAACACTTCCTGGTATCCAGGGGAAAATAAAACCAATAAATAGGGTGAGATTATATGTTCAGTAAGGGTTTTCATAAAACATGATCTATCATGAATAATTAATAATAATCAATATGTATATTTAAATTACTGAAACACCTATAATTTAAAAAATTACTTGGGCATAATATGGTAGGAATAAAGGATTATCAAACAAATCTATATTAAAAATTACATGTTCTTGAAACATATCCATGGATATTCTAGCTAATATAATAATCACATAGATATCATAAAATTATCTCATATTGATGTATTATATAATTCCATATATCTATAACATACTACCTGGACCTTTCACAAGATGATTTAATTCTATGGTTTAAAAACAAACTAATTTGTTCAACTGATTTTCCACATGAGGACTATTGATGCATCAGGGAGCTTTTTATAACTAGGAACCACCCTATAATTAAAAATTACAATTAATTCATCATATAAAATGGGTGAAAAATAATCTACAAAAATATTTTTATTGAAAATATAACATAAAAATTATTAATATCTACCTTGATCAAAGTAACACAATCATAAACTATCGATAGTATTATGGTGAATAATAATGAAATAATAAATCCTCATTAAAAATGATCAAAAAAAATTCAAATAAATTATAAGGATGATATAAATACAACATCTCCCCAATGTATCAAAAGAAAAATAGAGGGTTTATTTCGTTGATAAATAGAAATACCATTAAAATGTCAATAAAGAATTCTAGTGGAAAATAACCTTTTCATGAGGAAAATATTATTTTAAAAGGTCAAAAAATATTTTGAAAATTAGTTAACTTGAAAATAAACTTTTAAAAAATATAAAATAATATTTTAAACATTTATTGGTCATACTGGTGTAAAATTCCGTTCATGTTGTACACTTTAAAATAATTATTTCTTTCACATTTTTGGTAAAATCCAAACAAGCATTATTTATTAAATTATGTGAATATTCATTTTTTATATTTTAAAAAGTAAAACATCAGAAATAATATATTTAATAATACATGTAGGTTATTTTAAAAATAATTCTGAAAATATTTTTAGAAATCATGTGTTTTGAAGTAAATAATTTTCGAATGAAAATTGAAATGAATTCATATTTTCTTAAGAACATGTTCACAATTATTACAAGTACCAAAGAGTGAAAAAAATTGTACTATTACTCTAAAATTTCATTAATAACCATTGGATATCAAAATATATGGGTTTTAAGAAATAAATACATAATAATTCCTCTAAGGGAGAGTTAAACATAAACAATTTCGAATAATGATGAAATTGTTAAATAACCATGTTCCACATTGGAAAATTTTGAATCAAAATCCCTTTAAAAGAAGTAACATAAAATGAAATGTTAATAAAATGAAGATTAATTTATAAATAATATTTCATATCAAATTGGTAAGTATATACACCACATAAATGAATAAGTGCTGAATATGAAATATATCTCATGGAAGTAAAAGTGAGACGAGAAATCCATTCCTTAGGTTTGACTCCCTTCACATGTGCTTCGTCCTCATAAATAAAAAATATAAGTTTATTATAAATATATAAAATAACCATAATCATATACATCATACTATATGTTATCCTTTTATAACATTTTACTACCCATTTGTTAAAAAATTTTAATTATTTTCATTATTTTGGGTGTTAATTGCTTTGTTTTATCATGCACATTTTTTCATGAAAGATATAGTTATTGAACATATTATATATATAAATAATCTCAAGAATTATCATAATATTATACATATAATATTTAATCATTATTTATATTACTAAGAGTTTGTCATGAAAAAGGAATTGTATTGCTTCATGGAGATGGTAGGGCGTACATATGAACAAGCGATGATATCATTCCCATAATGGGTTAAATGGAATGTTAGTATATGATATGATAATTTCAGAAAATTTAAATCATGTATTATATATTACATATATTAATTAAATGTATCCTTACTACCTTCCCTGTAAACCATAATTGAAAAAAGAGTCACATCACTTCACGATGTGATTATCCTCTTTACACCCGAGTGATGCCTACATATTTTTAACAGGATGGAAATTGTGAAGGTATATGTGATATTATAATTTATTAATTATAATTATATCATATATATATATATACATCATTATATAAAATGATGTAATTTTTTAATGGAAAACAAGTTATATCGGTTTGTGAGGCGGTAGTCCACCAAACACAAGATTGATGACATCATTTCCCTTTTAATGGAAGTGGTGATTGACAAATATTATTCCATAAACATAATAAAGTATTTGTATATATGAGATACTGCTGTTTTTATATTGGATTTCTTAATAAAAAAATTTTGGTATTAAAATAGGAATGAAAAAAATGATCTTAGTGAAGACAATTACCTTCTCCTAGAGAAAACAAATTTTAATATCCTCTTAAGGACCCTAGGGTTGGTCTTTGAGGAAGAAAAAAGATCTATATTGTGGATAATGATTTTATGGAGGGATTTAGATATTTTTGTTGTTGATCCAAATGGCTTGAGAGACACGAATAAGGGAGGTGAGTGAGTACACTTGAAGATAAGGGGGATTTTTGTAAATACAAAAAAAATTTAATAATTGGAGGTCAAACTCTCCATAAGTGGATATAAAATTGATAATTAAAGGTTTTTATAGATTATATGGTCTATCTAAATATCCAAAACACAATAAAACTCATATTTTAAACTTTTTTTTAAATTCTATGTTTCCATAAATATACCATTATGTTTTTCACTTCGGTAACTAGTCTTTTTAACCTAGGTAATTTATCATTTAATCCTAAAATAAAATTAATATTGTTAGAAAATCTTATACCACTTATTTTAAATATTAAATCCAATTTATCAAATACAAATTATATGTGTTTTCAAAAAAAAATTAACACAAGCACATGTAACATGAAAAAACACTATTTTAACCTTAACCACGGTAAAGAAGTTTTTACACTTTAGGGTTCAATATAGTCGATATAGTAGAAAAATTGGACCATGAATCTAAAAAATTTAATATCATTAAATATTTAAAAATTAATTGGAAAAGAAATGGTTTTTAGGATGTTTATATAATTTAATCATTTTTAAAAAAATAACATTATAGTTAATTTTGGAATTATTCATTTAATTTGAATTTAAAAAATATCAATAGAATAATGGAATTAAAACGTTTATTTTGACACATGTACATCATAATATATTTATTGAAAAAATAATGTATTGTAATAATTCTTTCAATTTTTTATTTTAATATTTTTTGTTACTTATTTTATTTTCCAATTAAATAAATAATTATTGTTTTGGAATTTATGAAGAATTTAATGTAATTAAACGATTCATAAAAATTAAAAATAAATTACCCTTATGAAATTAATTTTATTATTCTAAAAACTAGAATCAATATTTTTTAATATCTTTTATTTTCCTATGTGAACTCAAAATTTAAATTTAAAATAAAGATAGTTTAATTTTGAACTTTTCTTTTATTAAATTATTATATTGGTCATTTCCATGGAAAATTATCTCACAAACTCATAAAAATAGAGGCTAAGGTGAGAATATTCAAAATATGGTCATAAAATAATAATATAATAAGTTTTTAGTTCATTTTTACTACTCTCATATTAGTTTAACTCCACATTAATCTCATTTTCACCTTAAACATTATAATTAATTTTTATTATTTTCACAATTAATTAATACCAAAAATTATTAAGAAACATATTATATAATATTATTTTTTATTATTCTAAATAGGGATTTTTTTTATCAAATCCCACTCAAAGAAGTTTCATTATTTAATTTAAAATTAAACCCACATATGTTTCGAAGACAATATTTTTCAAAAAAAACATTCAAAAGTTTAAAAAGTTTATTTATCAGAATTCAACTTTAAATTGATCCCAAATACCTATATTATTTTAATTTTATTATAATTGAAATAATTTTAATTTATAAAAAAATTTAAATAGAATTTTACATTATAAATAATTTATACAAAGATGTAGTTTTCAATAAAAATCATTATTTTTCACTATTAATTAAAAAATTAATAATTTCATAAAATCTTAAAAAATTAAACATAATTTTTTTGGATATTATTATTTAAAGATTAAATTTCTTTTTATTAAAATAATTTCGTTAAAATAGATAAAAGTATTTCAAAAATATTTTCGGAAGGTGTAACAAAATCACCTTTTAGAAAAATATAGTTTTTAGGGAAATTTTTTTTTGATTAAAATTATTTTTATTTTATATATAATTAATATATAATAGTAAAATTTATTTTATAAATTTATAAAAAATATTATTTTAATAATTTAGTTAGTATTATTCCTACTCACCAATTTAACTGCTAGGTTATAATGGTCATGTTTAAATAATATTATTTTAACAGAGTATCACATTTCGTTTAAACGTGATATTGAGTTCCTTACAATATACCTACGAGATTTAATTTATTTTAAATGAAATAAATTTTATTGTCTCGGGGTGTTAAATTCTCTTATAAGCTTTGTGTTGTGTGTCACATATGTCATCAAACATAATGTTCCTCCTTTAAAATCAAATTTTTTTCCATCACTGAAGAAGACCAAAAACTCAAGGTCAAGGATATTTATGTAGGGAGATTATTATAATATATATTTTATAATATAATGGTCTAAATTTTTGTGGATAATATAGGTGGGGAGGTTATATTTTATTACTGATGTGGGTGAGAAACTTATATACCTGAAACATTATTCTATAACATATGTATTACTGAAGTCAAGTGGCTCTAAAATGTCAAATATTCTAATTTAAGAATTCAGAGGTGTATATAAAATAAAAAATAAAATGAAATGAAAGTGTTATGAGATATTTAAGAACCATATATATTAGTTTAATCACTTTTAAAGCCCTTTTAACCCTTACTATGAGATATTGTTTATTTCAATGGTTACTATTCATTATGGAAAATAATAAAGTTAGTCTTATTAAATATTATTAATTATTTTTATTCCAACTATGGAATCTATTTTAAAATAATTTATTTCTATAAGTATTAGAAATTAATTTTATAGTAAGTGTGCAAAAGGTAAAAAACCGTTTTTAGAAAATTTAATTTTTAAGCATAAAGCTGAATTAATTCATATTCCATGACTAGTAAAAACCCTAAGATAATAAAATATTTTATTGAATATATTGTATACTTATTTAATGAAAATAATTCATTAATAGTGTTTATTTTAATTTATTAAGATACAATAAGATTACCAGCATAAAAACTTGTTTTTAAAAAACAATTCTCTTTTTACTTGCTTTTATTTTTATTTCTATCCAATTTATATCCAATGATTTCATTTTTCACATGTGTAAACAGTAATTAATTCATGATTTGGATAGCTATATTCATATATACCAATCCAACTACTAAGTGATAACTATAAAATTTAATAATAATATGTCAACATTATATCATAGTTTGTTTAAACTCAAGGTTACGTTTAAAACGTGATATATAATGCATAAAATAAATTTAAAGGTAAATATATCATAAAATATATGTGTGTTAAATTATACCCCCTTATAATAATTTCATTATTGAAAATCATCACTCTGATACAAATAACTAAAGATACTTCTTCCCCATCACATTCTCAGGTTCCCACATATCTTCTTCAAAATTATTGTTTTGCCACAAAAATTTTACCAGATGATTGGTCTTATTTAATAGTTCCTTTTCTCCTTAATAAAAAATATTAACCAATTTTACATTCAAATAGTGGTCATGATCTATTGATATTACCTCTGTGTTCAGTACATGTGAAGGATCTGGTATATACTTCCTTGGGAGTAATACATGAAACACATCATGAACTTTAGAGAGATTTAGTTGATGAACAATATATTAAGCTATCATATAGATATTATCAATAATATAAAATGAACATATATAACGGGGGCTTATATTTCACTTTATTCAAAATATCATAACAATTTTTCAAGGATATATTTATAGGAATTCCTTCTGAACAATTTCAAACTCTAGATCCTATCAACGATTGTCAACAAAAGTTTACTATCAAATATGAGTTAGAATGATGTGATGTTGAATGGATCTAACCATATATTACATTTACTCATCTAAATCATGTATTATTCTCTTTTATTATCAAAATATAAACCAATATATTGGATTTCTTCATGTCCTTCCATATAGGTCTTTATATGGAACCATATAAATGCATGATTGAAAGATATTGTTTTCAGAAAACATGACCAATAATTGTGTTGATACCAACCACATTTTTAATTTATATAAAATTATATAAACATATCATACATGGTTAAAATGGTTCTCTTAGACTGAATATATATTTTAGTATGATATAAAATGCTATTGTTTAACTATGTATTAAAATATTCCTATATAATGTTGTAAATATTTTAGGTAAATTCATATCCCGATCAGATAGAATTGATTTTCTTACTACTTTAAAATTTAAAACATATTTAATGTATATCCCACTATGTTAATAAATAGTTAAATATTCTTTAATTTTAATGTAATTCACTCACTTTTTAAGGTGATAAATTACAAAAAATATATATTTATAGTATTTAGATGTTTTGGGGAGTCCTACAATAAAATTTAGGGTGATGGTTTCCCATTTTCATTCTATTATTGGTAATGGTTGTATTAGCCCCATAGAATTATATATCTCAGACATAAGTTTCTGGCATACTATCCTTCATGATACATACTCTTCAATAACCCTTTTCAAGTTTTCCCACCATAAATAATAATTTAAATCTGTATACATATTTTTATATCTAGGATGAATATAGAATGATGAAATATGTGATCAATCAGATAACTCCTTTGAATATGATATTTATGGGGAAAATAGTCAGTTCTTGAACCCTATCATTCAAAAATAATCATGTTTGAACATAGTATCATTTCTTAACATATTATGTAGTTCCAAATATTCCTGATGTTCCTCTGTAATCATCACATTAATAGACGGTTAAACATTAATTTGTGAGAGATACGATCTTTCCTATTTTCACCTGATTTCAAGATCAATATTTTACAAATCCTTAAATATTGGATCTCTTTCTATCCTTACACTGGAAAAACTAGCATGGTTCCACTAACTCAGAGAATTATCCTCTCAATTCACTTTCCTAGTGTGGTAATGTTTTGAGTAGTCTTAATAATTAATCAAATATAACCATATCATTTATAAAATATTTAACTAAATCACTGTGAATATATAGTTCAATATTTAATGATTATTAAATAAAACACTTATTTGTCCATAAATATAATGCCTCTATATTTTTAATGAAATAATTTCTCCCTCCAACTCCAAATCATCATTGTGTAATTTTACTCATGAATTTTAATTTTTTGTAAGGCATAAGATATCAATATATTATTATAGATGAGATTAAATCCAAGATTATTCTTTTATTCATCACTATAGATCACATACCCATCATTAATGTTGGTTGTTGTGAGAATAGGTTCACTGGATAGACTTATTTAAAGAGCCTTGAAATTTTACTCAAATCCATCTCTCCAAATGAACCTAAATCCCGTTAGTTTCTACTTAATAATTATACTACTTAAATATGATAAATCCTTCACTAAAATATGTAGTATCCAAAAAACCTAATAATAATATAGAGATCATCCATCATGGTTGGTATGGTCCATCACTCAATATCTCTTATGTTTTAAGGATCTATAGATATACCAACATTTGAGATTTTACAACGAAATAATGAGACTAGATTATTGTTAGAGTTCAAACATTTTAAATTTAGAATTTAAATTCTTCTTACTCAAGGTCTTCAAAAACTCCACAAATGATCTCCATTCTCTTCTATAATGTTGTAATTTATAAGAATATCATCTGTTAATACTACCACAAACTAATTTTGGTAATGTTTAATGACTCTATTCACTAAATCCACGAAGATAACATGATAATTGATATATACAAATGAAATTACTATAATTTCACAATTACCATACCATAGAAAAATATATTTCCTAGGTATATCATCCTTTTTGACCCTCAAATGATGATATCCAAAATGAAGGCCAGTCTTGGAACATAATTTATCTCTACACAGTTGATCAAACAAGTCATCAATATGAGGTAGATGATACTTGTTCTTAATAATGATATTGTAAATTTCATGATAATAAAAACAAATTTAAACTGTCCCATATTTATGAATAAGAAAAGAACAGGTACAACCCATGGCGACACACTGAGGTATAAAAATCGCATATAGTGTTTCTCTTGGAGTAACTAATTCAAATCATTAAAATCAATCGATTCTATTCGTTAAGGAGTCCTAGAAATAGGTGTATCACTAGGTATGAGTTCTAATGAAAACACAATTTTAAAATTCAAGGGAATACTAGGAATGTATTGAGGAAATAAATTAGTGTATTCCCCTAAAATAAAAATATCTTCAATATTTAAATTCCCCTGACCATTTTAGATAAAATATACCTCATGAATAAGTAGTAAGACCCATATAATGGAACAAAATTCTATTGAATGTATATATTCATAAAAACATAAAAATATGATTATAGGTTGATTCATAATATAAAATGTGTCTTTCAATTACATTGTAATTAATATGGTATCTATATAAAGAGATCTAATCCAGGCCAAAAATCAAATCAAATTTATCTAGAGTGTTAATCATAAGATTTTATGGAAGTTAATTCCCAAAATCCTCCTCCAGATAATAGCTAAATAATTAAGATGGGATCATAATACCATTAAGATATTTCAATGATAATTCATGATCTAATAATTGAGTTTGTGATTTGAAACCCTTATAAAAAACGTTATATATAAAAGGGTGTGTAGCTCTAGAATCAAAAAAATACATTTTTTATCTTTGATTGGATGTTATGTATACCTATCACAATTTTATTCCCTATAACAACTTAAATAGTTATTATCACCTAAAATTTCCCTTTTTCTCATGGATTAATATGTTTCAAGTGATGATTGTTTTCATTAACCCTTACATTCACGCACAGATTGGTGTAATGTCCATAATTTATAAAATTATAGTATTGGAGCGTGCGAGACATATTTAGTTGATCATTCTCACCACCATTAATTAGAAACATTACATGAAATCAATATTATTTTTCACTATGGCCTTCTTTTATGCACTTAAATAATTTACCAAACACTATAAGTCAATTTTATTCATGCTTCCTTCCACACTTTTTATGTGATGAAAGAATAATTATCTTTCTTTCATGGGGTTTATTGTTTTAATTGTTCCAATATTCTATATTTATCCTCATTCCCCAAAAACCATTTGAATAGTTAGAGTCTCATGTATCTATTTCATGATTTATATTACATCATACAATTTATTCATAGCTATCAAAGTCTATTATATGTAGTTACTTTTGGAGACATGGTCTTAAAATACTAAAGAATCAATTGAATTATATTTCTAGGTTCAATAATAAAACTAAAATAATTACTTGTAAGTTTAGTGTAATTCATTCCCTAATTAATAAAGAATTCATCATCATTATTCACTAGTTCCAAAAATTCACATTTTATTTTTTGTTAAGACTTCATGGAAAATTATTATTTTAAAATACGTTCAAAAAATATTTCCATTCCATGTTGTGAATTATCTATTATTTCTTTATATTCTTGATATGTTTCCAACACTCTTTAGTTTAACCTTCCAAACAATACAAAACCAAAATTACCTTCTCATGGTTTTATCATTAGAGATCTTAGAATATATTTTCTACTGAATTTATCCATTTATCAACAAAAGGATGATTAGTAAAACCATTTATGGAAGGTCAAAAATTTAGCAAAAAATTCTTCATAGTGTGTTTTTTCTTCCATTTATTTTTTTAGAATTTATTTATGATTCATGTTACTATTCATATATTGAGAGATTTTGGTGAGCATAGATCCACGATTTTTCATCTAATCCCACATTTCATTTGATTTATAATGTGTACGGACTTTGTATAACCAATTACATTAATTTTTCACATGATTCCTCCTATTTAAATTCATTTAATAAAACCAAAAAACATAGTGTGATTATTAAACACACTTTATCATAATGAACTATAATGTGAGTATGAAAATCATTATTATGATGTCTTAAATCATGAAACCTTTATTGAACCCATGATAATTAAGATTATCTCATAACACTATGGATTATCATAAGTTATCATAGTTCATGTCCTATCATTAATAATAATGGTTATTAAAGAGAACGTGAATTACAAAAATCAAATCCAACAAAGAGTTTTATGGTTGGTCCACACTATTAGTCCCACTGATCATTTACTAGTGAATATATATTTGATATATAAACTATTTTTTTCATGTTGCTTGACCCTAAATATATATGTATCACAGCTGTATCCAGATTCTATTTTCTATACAGGGATATAATTTCTAGGGAACTATATAATATATACCTTACTATAATTTCATGATTTTATCTTATACATAGACTTATCCAGAGGGTTTTAATTTTTTTTTTCTAATTCTAATCTCAAAAAAAACTAAACCCTTCTCTAATACCAACTGAGGTGACATAATATTTACTTTCATATATATTATATCATTTTAGATTAATATTAAACCCATATCATAAAAATAAATATCCCATAACTAGGAACTTTTTGTTTCTTTAGAGAGTAGATACAAAATTATCTTATTTCATGAAAGATATAAAATATCACTAATAATGTTATTCAAACATACTAAACATCTTATACATACGGAAAATAAAATATTTTTCCTAACCTAAGGTAAGGATGCCTAATAAAGGCTGAGATAATGTGCTCAGTAAGGGTAAAAATAGTAGATATAAATGAATGATCATAAATGAGAATAAGATAACCATAAGGTTATGATAACATATTCATAACTTATAAAATTAATTCCCAATCAGTCAAATATCATTAATCATGAATGATGAGATAAATATTTTCCATCAATGAATACATAATTCTTAATAGTGCGGAATCTAAAATAATCAGTCATAAAGCATGCTAACATATCATAAGAATAAGACAATGGTTTTTGGAATGCACATAAGCCTTGAAAACCATTTCATTAGTAAAAGTTAACATACAGGATTATAATAGTGTAAAATTTTTCATAGTGTATTGGGTTAACTCTCCATTTCCTCATTTACAAAGTAAAAATTCAATCCTAATACTATTATAGTGGACATATTCTCTTACCAAACTAGGATTACTCCCCATTGTAGTCCATATTATCTCAGGAGATATCATTCCATACACAATTAATTTGAGGTCTATATAATTATAGGCGCACTAGTAACATATTAAAGACCATAAATTTGTGATCCAAAAGATCATAAAACATTAATCAATTCACTTTATCTTGAACCATTTAAATTAAATTGGTTTCATATAAATTCCATTTTACATCATATCATAACTCATGGAAAATATAAGGGTTTCATAAATATTTCTTTATAACTTAATTTACCTATGTGAATGAAATCAGTTTCATAAAATCATCATTTAATCAAAATAATCTTTAGAATAATAGATAAATAATGTATATGGTACCATATGATTAAATCCCTCTTTAATAATAAAAATCCATTAAAAACTTTATATATAAAAATACCGTTAAGAGAGCATTAGACTAATATTTTGAAAACATGGAAAATACCATTTTCTATCGGTGTCATTTAAAAATAAAAATTTCCAAAATATTGAAAAAATTTCAATGGAAAATATAAATGAAATCATGAAATTATAGAATTTCCATGATGGAATTAAAATTCATTTATGCCGTATATTTTAAAAGAAAACATTATTTCAACACTTTTGTATATTACAAAAAAATATTTTTTTGGTTTTTTAAACAATATTACTTTTAAAAAGACGATAATTGTACTATTAATTATAAATTATTGGATTAAATTGTAGGGAATAAAAAATATTTTGTATAAAATATAATAATAATTTAATTTATCTCAATGTAAATTCAGTATAGAAAATCAAAAAATGAAATGAGATTGCAACATATACCCTATCATGATGTCCCATCTCGATTAATATGTATTCTGACCTCATGTATTATAAATATAAATATGTTATAAATATATTATAGATCAATATTCATAAAAACTTACTCTATGTAGTTACTTTATAAATTCAAATTTTACATTATTAACAATTATTCATTAAAATGAAAATTCAAGTGAACAATGTTCCGTTTTCCATCAATGTTTTGATTAGATGGTTCCAATACATGAACCATAGTCATGGATTCAACATATATATAATTTAATCATAAATTATGAAATATATGTAATATTTATATATAAATTTATAACGATTAATATAATGTGGTGATAAAAATTAATTACATCACTTCATTGAGGTGGTAGTACCGATATACACCTTTGTGATGTTTTCACTTTTGGATTGATGATGTTGATGAAATTTATTAATATATTCATCCAAAAAAATTTAATGATATCGAAAACATCATATATATATATATAATATATCCTTATAACCATCCATATAAATTGTAAATAAAAAATGTATCACATCATTTCATGGAGGTGGTAGTATGCATGTATGCACCAGAGACATTATCATTTTACAAAAAATAAAAAAGAGATTTAAAAATGATATTAAATTTTCATAATATAATATAATTTAATTGAAGATATGGATCCCAATATTTTAATATGGTTATAAAATATTTTGAGGATAAATTTGAATAATAAAACATGAAAAAAACTATAAGAACATATATATATTCTTCTGGTATCATCCTTTAACAAAACCTTAATGATTATTGGATATGTATTTTGGGAATTCCAAAACATCAAGGTAATGGATAAGTGTGTTGGTAGAGTATTTCTTTATATGAAAGATTAGATAAATATATCAAGTGGTTTCGGTAAGAGAGGAAAGGGGGTTCCCTTTTTTAAATGAGGTGAGTTGAATGTTAGTAAATCCAAGAGACATTAATATATAATATATGTATTAATAGAGTCAAGTGGGACAAAAATGAAAATTATTCAAAGATAATTTGGTATAGGTATAAATACCATCAACTAATAAAATAAAATACAGGGTTTTTGGTTATTTTGAACCATATCTCTTATATTAAACCCTTTTTAACCCTTAGAACCTTTACAGTTGTAATAAGACCTTTTCCATCATAAATATTAATTATTTCTCAAAATTAATATAACCATATTAAATTTTATTAATTATTTTGATTCAAAATATTTAATCTATTTTTTATGATTCAATTTATATAATTTTTAGAAATTCATTTTAAAATAATTGTTCATAAGACAACAAAATCTATTTTTAGAAAAATCTATTTTATGTATAAAACGTAATTTATTCATTTTCCATGGCTAATAAAAAATATTTTATGAATGATAAATTAATTTATTTAATTTATATATTTTTATAAATTAATAAAAATAATTAATCAATTATTTTTAATTTAATTTATTAAGATAAAAACGCATTACATGCATAAAAACATTCTTGAGAAAAAAATTTCTTTTTACCTGATTTTATTTTAATTTATAACCAATTCATTACCAAGGAATAACTTTTATACATTTATAAACAATAATTTTTCATAATATATTTTGTTATATAAATATCCACTAATCCAGTGTGAAGGTGATAATTGTCATTTTTAATTATAATAACTCAACAATATATTGTGATATCTTTAAACATGGTGTTGAATGTAATGTAATATACCAAATACATAAAACATATATAAATAGAATTATATCTTAAAATCTTAGATTGTTAAATTATACAAAATTATAATAATTTATCCATCAAAATATCATCACTTTAATAGAAACTACTAATGATTGTTCTACCTCATCACATCCATGGGTTCACACATAACACCCTCTATTTTTTCATTACTCTATAAAACAATGACCATGAAAGAGTTCTTATTTATTAATGATATCTATCTTCCATCATAAATCAAAAATATTTTATCCTTTAAAATTATATCATGATACAATGGTATAACCTTTGAGTTTAGTAAATGTGAAGGACCATATATATAATTCATATAGAGTGATACCTTGAACTCATGTTGAACTTGAGAGAGACTCGGAGGAACTTCGAAGTGATAAGATAATACCCTATTAGGATGAAGATTCTAAAAGTGAATGATATATATAGGGGTCATATTTCACTTATTTTCACATCTAATAACCATATTCCAAGGATATATTCATCAGAATACCATGTCACTTATTTCTAACACTGGATCCCACTGATAATTTTTAGTATTACCTTTCAATAAACTCTATGATAACCTAATGTGATGCTAAATTGATAAAACCTTTCCTTGAATTTACTCATCTAGATCATTTCCCAAAACCAATAATATATTTTAATGGTTTATATATGGTTCACCATATTTCTAAGGTTTAAAAGCAATGATAAAGTTAAACTCTATATTCAACGTATTCTGAGTACTTTTCTAGAACTTCAGACCTCAGATTCCAATAAGATATAATATAACGTTGTAATCCATGATACATTATCAATTTATTAATTTAAATCCTTTATATATGATCAATATATAAATATCCATTGATTTTAATGAAGTGGGATAACTTCATAAGGCGATCAAATATAACCCAAATAATATTGTCTCCTTTAGATGTTTTCGGGAGTCTAATTGAGAAATTAGTGGTGGTGTTATTCCATTTAAATTTTGTTATGGGTAATGGTTATAACAACCCCTTATAAGATTTTCACTAAACCTATACTTTTTGGAAATCTTAGAATCCAGACACATACTCTGCAATATAACTTGTTATCTTTTCCCACTAAAAATACTCGTTAGGATTTCTATATGTCTTCATACATCTACAATTAAAAAATAATGATGAAAAAAATTATTTATCTAATAAATAACTCTTCAAAGATATTATTGTTGGGATTCATACTCAATTCATGAACCTTATCATTCAATCACAACCATGTTTGAACATATGAACACATATCACCATGAACTGTAGTTTCACATCTTCCTTTAATACCTCTGTAATCCTCTTAGGAATGGATGAATGGACATTCATATAATAAATATGTGATATTTCCCCTTTTATCATTTTTTTCAAAATGAATTTTATTAATATCAGTAAATATTTGAACCTTTTAAATCCTTATCAATGATAAACTATCATGGTCCTTCTAACTTAGAGAATCAACCTCCTTTTTCACCTTCCCCAGGTTGTAATGTTTTCAGAAATCATATGATTAAATAAAATTAAATTGTCTCATTTGGAACATATTCCTACATTTATATATAAATACATACTTCAAAATTTTATGATCATTATATATAACACATATTTTATAATAAATATAATAGCTCCATATTTACAATGAAATAATTATTACTGCCAACTCTAAATCATGAGTAAGGTAATTTATATCATTAATTCTATTTTGTGTGACTAATACATTATCAACATATCACTCATAATGATAAAATATCCTAGTAACTTCTTTAATGAATCACAATAGGTCATAAACCCTTCCCCACTTTAGGGTATTGTGAGAATAGGTGCACTAACCAACATTCTTATAAGATCCTTGATATTTTCCCCACATTCATCAATGGTTGTTCAAGGCCATTTCTCTTGGATATACTGATATACCCTCTCTTGATATTATATAAAAAATAATGAAACTTTACGTACCTATATTTAACAATATCTAATTTTTTTCGAATATAACCTCGTATTCCTAAAGTTCTTCAATATAATCCTCAAATGATTTATATGCTCTTACTTGCTCTTAGAATATATAAAAATTTAAATTATAAAGACTACCACAAACCAAATGAAGAAATATATAGGGTATATATTTGATAAATACATTAATTTAATAAGATCATTGTTGAGTCTAAAGAAAATAGCTTTAAATTTTTAATAACCATACCTCATAGGGAAGGACGTCTTGGGTATATCCTCATTCATGAACCTCATTCAATGATATCTAGAATGAATTTCAAACTTGGAAATGTATATAGATCTACATTGTTGATAAATAAAATCATTAATATAGGGTATATGATAATTTTTCATTATAGTGACCTTATTACGTCCTGAATAATCAATAAAAATATTCATTGAACCATCTTTATTATTAATAATATTATAGTTTGAACCCATGGTGAAAAACTCAAGAATATAAAAAGCATAAAAATCTTTCCATGGACTTTATTTTTCAAATAAAACAACTGAGTCAATTCCATTCTATAAGGAGTCTTTGAGATAAGTGTAACACCATTATGAATTCTATTGTAAAATCAAAATCATGGTTTAGAGGAAGATTAGGAAAGTATTCCACAAATAAATCAATATATTATGGAATAATAGGAATATATTTAATACTGATTCTCTCGAAAACCATTTGATATAAATATCCTTCAAGAATATGTGTTAAGACATATAAAATTTAATTAATTTCCATTAGATGTTTATATTCATCCTCGCATCGAATAACTATAATTAGATGGTTTAGAATATCAAATGTGACTTCATTACTTTGTTATTTGATATGGGATATATATAAAGAGTTCCAATCCTTTCCCAAAATCACTTAAACAAAGATGTAGAATCACATTATTTATAGGAAGAACATTCCGAAAAACATCTATTAGATATTAACTGTAGGCTTGAGATAATATTATCAAACCCCTATAACTTTACACCAATAATTCAACTTCTAATCATTGAGTTAGTAATGTGACACCCTTATAAAATTATTTAGATACAAAATATTGGGAAGATATAGAATCAAATAAGAAAAATTTAATTGTAGATTGTATTTTAATTGTACCTTACACTATTACATTCTCATACCCCCTTTTTGTATTTGTGACATCATGAGATTTCACATTATTTCTCATATTAATAGTTTTCTAACACTGATTTTCATCATTTACCCTTGAATTTTTGCATTGGTAGTTTTAATTTCCATTCTAATTATAATTATAGTATTTGAGTGTAGGTGGAACCTTCAGTTGTGATTTGTCAAAATCATTGACTGAACTCTTTAAATCACTTAAGTATTAGTTTTCTAGACAACATTTTTATATACTTAAATAATTTACAACAAAATATAATGAAATGTACTCTATGATTCCATCCAAACTTATGACATAAATTAAGGTAAATTTTATTTCTTCCATGATATTTATTATTATAACTTCATTGAAATTCCATATTTACCTTATTTTCTTTAAAACCATTATAGTAATGAGAGTCATCAATCTCCAATTCTATCTTGAGAGTACACAAAAGAATTTCTTCCATGCAATCAAGGTCACTTAAAACATTGTTTACATTTTATGAATCCTCTAAAGAACCAAACATATTTTCTTTTAGTGTTAATAATTTTTTAAGAATACCTAGAAAGTCTAGTAAAATTTCTATCCTATGTATTAATGTATTCATCATAATTTTACTTTATTTCCATAATTTCAATTTATTTTTGTGTAAAATGATTTTTGGGAAAATTATTTTAAAAAAACCTTTACTAAACTATTCCCATGTCATGAAGTCAATTCCCTCATCGTGCATCATATTTGTCATAATATTCCACTATTTATTGACTTCACCTTCCAAAAAATACACAAAAAATATCCTTTTGATGGTTTGAGTATTGGATAATATAAAATATATTTTATATATAATTGATCCATTCCTCAATAATAATTTAATTAGAGGAACCATTGAAATATTTTCTTAATTTCCTTATAAAAGACTCAATAATGAGTTCTAACTTCATTTTCCATATGGGAGTTCAAAATCATTGATGTTAACATTAAAATCTTGATTTTATTGGGTGATATTAATCATAATATTTTAAATCCTACATAATATTTCATTTAGATTCTCATGAGCTTTTTTATTGCACTGGCTATCACATTCTTTGTTCACAAGATTTTTCCTAGTTCTAGATATCTATTAAAACAAAAAAAAAACAAAGTGTTAGTATTAAACATAAATTATATGAGTAAATATTATATTATTATAGAAATAATTCTTATCATATCCAATATTATGAGACATTCTTTAATCCCATGATACATTATGTTAATCGCATATCACGAACAAATAAAATCAGGGATTACAGGTTTTATCCTCTCATTCATCATAATAGTCTGTAAATAGAATATGAATTAACTAAATCAAATTCCCTTGGAGTGTGTTGGAATGTTTATAGTCATATTCTAACTCATCATGCCCCGAGTGAAGATTGAGTTGATACTCGAATATATTTATTCATGGTGTTCACCCCTATGTTAGTTTTTAACACAACCAAACAACTTTTCAGTATCTAGAAAAGAATATAATTCATAGGAAACCACAAAATATCCACCTTACCAAACTTTTGTATTATTATTATATAAATAGAATTATCCACATGGTTTTTTTTCTAATTGTTTCTTATCCTAAAATCCAAAATATAACTAACCCCTACTCTGATACCAACTGAGGTTAACCAAACATTACATACATAAATATTACATCATTTTATATGAATATTTAATATATATCATAATAATACACTCTCCAAAAAAATAGAGTTTTAGTGTTTTTAGATACTTGATACATAATCATATTATTCCATGAAATATCTTCAACATCTCCAATAATTTTCTTCTTATATAGTAAACTTATTTAAAATAAACATCATAAATTATTTCTTCATAACTAGAGGAAATGAAACATAAGAAACAATGAGATCTGATCCCTAGTAAGGATAAACATATGAGATATCAATTCCTGATCATAAATGAGAATAATATAAATATAAGGGTATGAAAACTTTATCATAGCTTTTGGAAGTCATACTTAATTAGTCCAAGATATATAATCTTGAATAATAACATTATAATATTTCATATAAAAATATACAAGTCATAAGAGTACATAATCATCAATAACCAATAATGAGGCCTGATAACATATCATAAGCATAATACATATGTTTTTTGGATACCCATAACCATATATTATCATTTATTCAGTCATGGGTAACTTATAAGACTACTATAGTTGAAAATTACTATACTATATTTCTTTTAGTCACCATTCAATCATTTCCTTAGTCAAGGTTCACCCCTAATATTATCATAGATGAGAGTTTTTCTTTATTAAACTGTGTTAACTCCACTTTGATGTCCAAATTATCTTCTAAAATATCATTAATTACCCAATGAATTGGATGAATATAGTTTCCTAGGCTTGACAAATATGAATATTACATAATTTTATATTAATATTCTACACATTACAAAATTACATGATTGAGGAACATAATAGTATAGTGTATTAAGAAACATGGAACATAATATTATAACATGGTGAAAGATAATTTAAAATTTACCATAAATATCTTCCCCTCTAGTACATATACTTAAAATATTACATCATTACTCAGGTAAAGGAATCATAAGAATGGGTGACGCCAGATTCTCACAATTGGAAATTAAAGGAGATATGTAAGCATAACATGAGAATAATGGTATAATAACATGAGAATAACATTTGAATATCATGCCCTTCATATCAAATATCATATACAAGAGTCATGAAATAATGACTTACAATTGATAATAAATGAATCATAAGGGAATCACAATCATAATACATGAAAGGATAACATAGAAATATGAAATATAATTTGGGGAATACACATAAGAATAGAACATATATTTTCATGGATATATACCAAGACCTGAAAAACATGTTTGGATTGAAATAATCACCCATATATATGATTTGGTCTTGGGATAACAAACCATGTAGACTCTTATTTTCAGGATTGGTCTACAGAGTACGTACCCTCTTATTTTTGTGCTTGGTCAAAAAATCATGTACCCATTTATTTTTGGACTTGGGCTACAACCTGTGTACCCTTTTAGATTTAGAATTGGGCTACAACCTGTGTACCCTCTTTTTTCATGTCTGATCTACAACCCATTTAATATTTGAGATCATATACCATTTATCACTACCCAATTAATTGGAGGGATATATATGTACTAATCATAAGATAATAAAATCATACATATATGTGACATAATATAATAAAACATTTAACATATCATGAATTATTAAAGGAAGAGAGTTTTATAAATATCATATCATAAATTATGAAATGAAATCAATATCAGAAAAACTTTCATCATTTTATAACCGATAGTAAAGAGATATGTTTCATAATAATTTTATAATAGAATAACCATTGAAAAGTGATTTTCAAAATAATTTTATCATGGAATAACCATTGGGAGAGAAATCAGTTTCATAAGTAACATATAATAATAAACATAAACCATTCTAAGAAAGTATAAGAATGGTTTCCCCAAAAGATATCTCTAATAAAGAATAAATTATATAAAATTATTTCGTCTTAGATTGATGAGTATTTTTAAGTATCACTGGGATAATTTATTAAGTTAAATAACATTTCATTAAAAGTAAATTTCTAAAATAAAAAATATTATCAAAACCCAATCTTATAAATTTTATTTAATATATATAAATAAATATTTATAAATAATTTAAAACATAACTTAAGGAAAATATCCTTTCCTATTTTAAAAAAACTTTTTAAAAAACAAAACATTTAGAAAACCATTTTCGTTTAAAATAAATTGGAAAACTTATATAGCTTGCTTTAAAATAATTGATATCATATTCATTGAAAATAGCCTTTTAAAATCATATAGAGTAATATTTAAAAATAATTCTAAAATATTATTAAACATAATTTTTTTTTAAAATTTCTTTGGAAATTCCCTTGAAAACCTATGAAATAAGATTCAATGAAATAATGGTCATAATGGAAGATAAATTGACACATGTTTAACAATTGTTATACGCCTATTTTTTTTTTGAAAACTGCCTCAATACAAAGAGGATGAATAAGATTCGATTTTTAAAACCATTTAAAAAGAGAAAACATGGGTAGAAATTTATTTTAAAAAACATAGGTAGTACTAGATCATTTTTATTTCATTTTCATGAAAACATTATTTTGAAAGAACATTGAATTCTGACAAAAGAGAGAAATAATGTAGGATTTTCTTAAAAATAATTTATAAATAATAATAAGGAAAAAATAGTGGAAAGTGGTACCATTAATTGAATATATCATGAATAACTATATGGGAATAAAATTTATTATATTTCTAGGGATATTAATCATAATATTTAATCAATGGAAGCGTAATCATAAAAAATCCCGATAAACATTGAGATTGTAGAAATAAATTGTTACCACATTGGTAACATTGAATCACAATACCCATGGTAGAATCATCATAAATTAAACATAAAAAATAAATAAATGAATAATATTAATGATTTAAAGTTTTAATGGGTAGTATATGGACCATAGATAAGAATATAGTTTCAGAACATGGCATGTATCTTAATTAAGGAAAATTGAGACAAAATTACTTTACCGATTTATTATGTTTGGGACCATAAACCCCATGAAATAGAGATCATAAAATGGATATGTAAATAATAATATTTTAATTTATATGAATAATATAATAAATTAATGGTCAGTATATACACCAAACAAAATAAATTAGTGGGGAATATGGCATAAGTCTGACATAAATAAAAGTGAGACGAGAAAACCCTTATCTTAAGTATGATACTTTTTCAAACACAATAAAACCTAATATATAATAAATATAAGAATATTATAGATTTAACAAACAACCATATTATTATATATATTACCATATTAGATTTTATAATGACTTTATACGACCGATTTATTAACAATTCCATGTTAATGTTACATCTTGGGTAATATCCACTTTGTTTTTTTAAATATGTTTTGACTTGTTATTCTAGATTCTATTAATTAGATCATGATTTAATTAGATATAAAATGTAAAAAATTATATATATATATATATATATATATATATTTGGTATATAATTATTTATAATAATCAATAAAATATTGAAATATGAAATGAAATACACAGTTCATGGAGACGGTTGGTCGTACGTATGCATGAACACTATTTCTGTTCTCATTCAAATTGATAGAAAGTAAATGAAATATATTTATATAAATTTATATTATCATTAAATTAGAATTAATATGTCATTTATATCATATAAATTAACTAAATCCATCATTTATAAATTCCATGTAATGTGTGAATGAATCACATCACTTTGAGGAGACGATATACCACATGCCGACAAATAAAGTTATCATATTCCAAAAAATGGGAACCATGAAGGTATGTGTTATATATTAATTATATAACCATAAATATATACTGAATATAATATATATCATGTGATAATAGTATTCCAATCATAATTCCCTACCTTGATAGGCGGTAGACATGAAATGAATGACATCATTTTGTGAGGTAATAGTTCACTGTACACAAGAAGAGTATGTTTGTTACACATTTAAAATAGTGTGTATAGGTGTAAGTCAAAGTATTAGAATAACAAAATATAGGTATATTGAAAATATATATTTTATTTATTTTATTATATAATTCAATAATAATAATAAATTAATTGGTGGAGAAATAAATAAAATAGAAATTCATATTAAAGAATGGTACCACCTTTTCAGGTAACTCATTTTCGTTTTCACCAAAAGGATTCATTGGTTGGATTTATGTCTAAAGTGTGGATTCTAAGACGTGAAGAGGTAGGATGATATATTGGATTTTTATGATTTTTCTGATAAAAAATTCATTAGAGGTGTAAATATGTTGGGGGGGGGGGGTGAGTTCCCTTTTATAGTGTAGGAGGAGAGACATTCTTGTGAATATAAAAAGGTAAACACTATTGATAGGTCTCCGTTACACTATGTTGCTCCAATAATTTTCCATTTTTGACCCAATATTTGAATTGGTCAAAATAGGTCAATCCAATGGATTTTGGTCATTTTTCTAGGTTATTTTCCCCTTAAATTAATGTTTAACGACTAACTAATATTGTCTTCATATTAATAACAGTAATTAATATTAATTACACTCGCTAATATTTTTGGTGAAAAAAATATTTTGATCTTATTAAGAATTATAAATTATTCATATTAAAAATATCAAATTCATGTTTCTAAATTACAATTTTATAATTTTCAGAAATTAATTTGAAATTAATCCCGCAAACGTATCATGAAAACAAAAATTTTAAGAAAAAATGTTTCAATGTTTGAATTGTTTTTATATTAAATTTCAATGTTAAATTAGTTCTAATGAACTAAATATGATTAATTGATTTAAAATTTAGCTAAATTTAACTTTAAAACCAATTCAAAATATATTGTATATTTATAATTAAATTAGACAAAAATGCAGTTTTCAATTAAAATTCAATATTTTTTACTATTCATCAAAAAATGAAACTTCTCATAAAAATACAAAAAACCCCAAAGTAATTACGGATTTTATTATTTAAAAAAGAATTATAATTTTTAAAATAATAATTATAATATTTTCAAAACATATATTCAAATTGGACTCTTTATTAAAAGGATGCAAAATTAACATTTAGAAAAATACATATTTTTATTCATAAAATTAGACTCATTCTTATCATATACCTATTATATATATTTTATGTGTTTCCTAATTTCTTTAATGATATTATAAAATATAATTTTTTAAAAAAAATTTACTCAAAAAGTAATTTTTTAATTTATTGAGATAAAATTGTGTTTATATATAGAAAAATATTTTTCATAGAAAATCATATTGTTTATTTTCAAGTAGTTCTTAATTTTTTAACTAATTGATAACAAAATGATTCATTCTATATTCATGGGTAAATCATATTTTTAAAATTTATTTAATCTTATTTGTAACTTCCATTCAAATGAATATGTGGTAACTATAGTTATATTTTAATAAGAATAATTATAGTATATTATAGTTTGTAAAACTCGACCTTACATGTAACAAAAGATATCAAAGGAACTAGGAATTGTGTGTAAGTGAATTGGATCATATTTTGGATTTTACTGCAAGAAAATCTAAGTTTTATGTGTAGTGAAATATTAACATGTTGATTTTTTGAAATGAAATCTAATCTTACTGATTTCATATTACACCATATTTATTCAGTGTAGTGTACAATGAATAATATTTAAATGGTTAAAATAATTTTAAAAAAATATTTCTAAAAATCATGTGGTGTCACATTCTCCCCACTTAAAATTAACTTCTCAATCAAAATTTGTTTGGGTTATCAACCATTTAATACTTGGATGTTACTTTCATTGAACCCACATCAAAAAAATGAATACTAAAACTTACTTTAAAAAGGGAAATTTGGATACATAGTGGTTACCCAAAGTAATTCCTAACATAGTTACCAAATAGATTAACGTAGATGTTAAGCAGAAACAAGGACATGTAAGATAATTATAACTATCAAGTTCAGATTGAGATTGATAGAGAACATGGTAATGAGAAAGTTAATTATCATAAATCTAAAACCCAAAAGGGCTTGGAAAAGGACATTGATATCATCAGAAATGATGATAATGGGACAATATTTTATTTCAAGACCATTTTACCAATGTTGAATAATTTTCATGAAAATATATATTTACTTGATTTAATTTCCTTTCATAAGCACAATCTCTCCCTTTCGTTACGCCTTAAATAATTACAACATAATCTCTTACTCCAGGGAATGAAGATGAGTTTTTCATTCCTAATGAACTTATAGATCATGAGATCCATAAAAAATGATAAGTCATTCCATCTATATTTAGTTAAACTCATTGAAAATGTTTAGAATAGGTTATCCCAAATGCATTAAACGACATATGGTGAGATAAAAAAAATTTATCTCTAAAATGTCATATGATGTTTATCATAAACAATTCCATAAATAGTTACCCTTGAAACCCTTATGATAGATGAAATTATAAAACTTTAGAAATGAGGATACTAAATTTATAAAAAACTTCTTAACATTGGCCTCCAATATGTCATATATTATCTCTTTACAGCCACATACCAATCATGTGAACACCTTAATTATGTATTCTATTGAAACACAAAACAACATGAATTTCAAAAAATCCATATTGAAAACATACATTCCTTCAAAATATAACTCACCATCTATTCCTCAAATAGGCTCATATCTTAAAAGAAAACTTTTCTATTGGATGCTTGGGTTCATCCTTGCACTGTTAGAATTTAAATGTGATTTAATTAATATAGAATAAATGTGGAGAGAGATAATAAATAATAGAATCATATCAAGTTCCACAAAAGGATGAAAAAACTATTTTTTCTGGAAATTATTTTAACAAAATACCATGTGAAATTTCTCATTATAGAGGGACCACATTATCATGATTCACTTAATATGTTGTTTCTTATAGGTAGTGTGTTGTCCTAAAATAATAAGATAACTTTATTAAAAGTAATAATATTAGATGATAAGAAAGTAGTCCTTTAATTGAAATCCTTTTTATATAGACTATATAGGTAATTCAGTAACTCCTCTCACCATAATAACTTACTATTTATTCATTTATTTTCTAGCCTATCCACCATCGCATTTTCCTCTCAGTACACATGAGTAACTATATAGTTTAGCTTTGAGAGAGATATTAGACAATATATCCATCAAGTAGTGAGTTTTAAATCTAGATGAGTCACCCCATTCTAGATGGCTTGAACAACTATAGTTGAATCAATTTCTAGCCAAATATTTTCAAAACCATTATTCTTAAAAGTGTGAACAATATGTATCATACGGATCATTTCCACTTTTAAAGAGGGGGAGTCGCCAAAAGATCCAAAAAAACATCCAATATTTTGACTATGGTATCTTATATATATATTACCACCATATATAGGGCATGGTGTTCCCTTTTAAGCACCATGAACATTGATATTTGTCCAACCTTTAAGTGAAGGCATTCAAAACACATCAAGAATTCCAAAACGCTGCATGTATTTTCAAGAAATACTGATCTATTGAAGGACCAAGAAGTTGTGCATGTGGTTGATACGGTGCCCGTTTTGATGGCTATTTATTACCTATGATATTGTGACAAACCAAACCAACGCCACCTGTATGTATAATTACTTCTTTCTATTTATAATGTCATTCCATCCATTCAAGATATTATTCACTTGCTCTTCCACTTTCTCCAGTAGCATATTTTTGAGCTGAGGGGAAGTTTGTACAGTTGTACAGTAATGTAGTATGTCAGCATCATTGGGTATAATAGTCATTCACTTCATCTATCATAATTTAATATTATTTCCATTTATAAATTGTCTTAAGACGTTTTTTTCATTGATCATCATTATTAACCCTTGTATTTAGTCATTTTTTAGATACAATACAAAACTCCTTTCATTTGAAACACTAATGTTTGAGTGGATCATTTTCTAGAGAATTTTTATTATTCACATCATTAGATAAAATTTTCCAATCAATTTTGAATTCATACACGTGATGTCCTTCCTTTCAACAGAAAAATTTAATAGTTACATTAAGATAATTGCCTCCATGTTTATTCCCACCTTTTGAGCATAAAGGATATATCATCTTCTTCTCTATATGGTTCATAGATTTTTCATTGAATTTAATTTTTATCTTCTTATAAATACCATGAGGTTGATACACATATCTAACATCTATTGACACATTGATATATTATCAAAAAGTATATTCATAACATTTGATGTCCCTTATGGATAATGACCTTTATAGATTTTTCTTTATGAAATTGATAATTTATTCAACTTTATGTTTAGGATGAATGATAATACCTTAGGATTATATCGAAATGATTATGAATTTTTCCTCATATGATCCAACATATTCATCATATTTATATTTATGTTCTAGGAAATCCATCTCTATATTTTTTCATTGAATATGTGAGAATTACCTACTGAGAAATATCTCCTTAAACACTTCCCATTCCATTGAATCAATTTATTTGTATTCCCCCATATTCATAAAAAGGTTCCTCCACTGATCTTCTTCAACTTCTAAATTATAAAAAACCAAAATCAATATTTCATTCTCTGAACACCGAAGAACAAAAAATATCCTTTTGCGGGTATTTATCTATTACTGAGAAACTAGTGGATCTGTATAACTACAAAAAGAAGGTGGATGTTACCTCATTAAGGACTCAATATAACATTGTTCCCTCCAATAACCATTTGGATGTTCAACATGATTTAGATATTGGGGACATTGTATGAGCATAGTTACAATGTTCCCCACTCCCTCTCCTAAAAAAATAGTGTCTCAGGAGGCCAATCATTGCATTTTTTATTCCATTCAATATTAACATAGTTACTTTGTGTTAAAACCATTAAATAAAACTAGAAATCATAACATAGGAAACAGTTATGATTTTGTAAAACCACATAATCAAGGGAAAATGCTTATTGGGTGTTTAAATAATGAAAACATATTTTATGTTTATGAAACCTTGTACTAATCCTAGGTATTTTATAGTCATACTCTATTGAAATCCATTGTTACTGTTCACAAAGTGTTTGTGAATTCCCATAGAATATCCCCTATAAGTTTCAAACTAGTTGTGAAGCAAGGACCATTGTCGTGCGCCAGTTACCAATTGAGTCTAGCTCAATACATTGTTTTCAGGGTTGTTACCCCTGTGTATATCTATACTGAAGACATATCCCCTACAACTATCAATACAACGATATAATTCTAGTAAACCACTCAGTCTATCCTTTACCCAAATTTGAAGACATTATCCTATACTTTAACTCATCCTGATACTTATCCTTAAATACATTCCTTGACATATCCATTGAAATATCTCTCGGGATCTCACAACTTTTTTCTCATCATAGTTTAAAATGGTTGACTAAATCATTACTTTGATACCATCTATATTGAAATAGGCTTAAAATACATGGATATTATATCATTTTATATAAATATTCATCACATTACAAAAGTACAAGTTTGAGGATCATAGTACTTTTGTGTCTTTGTAAACTTTGAACACAATCTTCTAACTTGGTTAAAGATATTCAATGTATCCCAAAAATATCCTAACCATTAGTAATCATACTTAAAACCTTCCTTCATAACATGGAGAAAGGAAACATAACAAATGGTGAGATCCAATTCCCATTAATGGTAAATAATGGAGATACACAAGTAGAATATGAACCCAAGGATATAAACATGATAATAACATTTTATGATCATACCATACATATCAAATATCATTTTCATGAGTCATGTAATAAAGATTAATTGTTCATAATACATGAATCATAATGTAATTGTAACGACCCAAAATTTTGAATAAATTCTGTTTCCAATTTTTTTGTGGGTTATTTTATTTTATACTCAAAAAAACTATTTCATTTAATAAAATAAGTTTAATTAGAATGAGACCGTTGGATTTTGACTATAATATGATCGTTGGTCAATATGAACGTTGGAAACTAAATGTTACAATAATTTTATATAAATACATGTGATCTAGGTTAATACAGAAAGAAGATTCGATGGACCCATCCAGCAGTCTCGGGCCAATCAAATCCCATCTGACGGAACTCAGGAAGGAGGTAGAACCTTTAGGCTTTGCTCTGGACCAAACCCAAGCTGAACATCATCGGGTGAAGCTGGAACAGAATCGACTTCATGATAAGTTCAAGCTGATAAAAATCAATACTCAGGTAATGTTGGTCGAGCCGCCCCAAGATTCTATCACCCTAGAACACCTTACTCTTAGGTCCTATGCTGTTGTTATTAAGGGATATGTAACGAGACCGTAACTGCATTGTGTAATCCTTTGATTTAAATAAAAATTTTGATTTCTTCTTATGGTGAAGTTTGTGAATTTTCAAAAGTTTGGATAAAAATAGTATGCATATTATTGATGAATTTTAGAAAAATGATATTTTAAAAATATTTATGTAAACCTTAAATAATTAATAATGTGGAATGATTTTCCAAAAATTGTCTTCTATAGATCTGTTCAGTAAAAAATTAAGAGTATAATAATATCAACTTAATTTTTGATGAATAGTAAATTATAAAAATTGATTTTACAGTTATGATTAGTAATGTGATCAAATGGATTAAGTAACCTCACTTAAGAAAGTATTAATACAATTTAGGCACCATTAGTAAGTAATGTGATTCAATAAAATAGGTAAATAAATGTTTCAGAAATTAATGGTTAAGTATTAGTTTTTTCGAGGGAAAAGTGTTTATTATTTGAAAAATAAATTAAAAATTTTCAGAAAAATATTTTCATAAAATAGAGTTTATTTTTGAAATTAGAGCATAAATATTTGGTTAAGGTACATTTTTTGGATTTTTCTGAAATAGATGAATTTTTAGTGAATAGTGTTTTTATTTAAAAATTAAATTAAAAATATTTAGAAAATAATTTTTATAAAATTGAGTTCATTTTTGAAATAAGAGAATAGATATTTAGTAAAGGTGATGTTTCTTTGATTTTTTTGAGAAAGTTGAATTTTCGGTTAATAGTGAAAATACTGTTTTTGTGTTTTGGGTGTTTAATGACATCATTAAGGATGTATTAATTATGAAATAATTCTGGTCAACTTATGAACAGTATGATAAGGTATTAGGTGTCCCAAGTGGCCAATACGATGGGAAAATAACATGGGAAAGCACATGATTTTGTCAATACCACCGATGAGGTGTCCCCTGGCCATTAATGACTTGTCCCGTCACTTCTCCTATAAATACCTAGCCATTCCCTCATTAATTTCATTTCAAAATCCTCTCCAAAGAATTTATAGTCACTTTAACTCCCAAGTAGTACTCCCAAGGTTCCCTCAAGCCTCCCAAGGTCCCGACCTTCAAGCTTTCGAAGTTACTTTTCAAGGTAAGGGATCCTTTCACCCTCCTCTTTTAAGTCACGAATTCCTCTATGTTGTGTCTTCTAATCTCCATATATTTATGTTGAGGGTATGTTCTTATATGTTCTCATTTATTTCCATTTCATGTCTAATTTTTGAGATTCCATTTCCCCTCTCATAAATTTATTTTCTGAATTTTTAAGTGACGCTGTTAGGCTACTGAATTGTTTCGTAAAAGAAATCGCATATTTTCTTTTCTTTCATGATTCCTTTTAACATGGTATGTCATTAAAATATACATAACATGATCTTAATCAGTACTCATACTGTATTATAAGTTATTTATGAGTGGGTTACCCTTGTACCATATATTTTTAATGTTTTCTAAAACCATGTTATATAGTCGTTATGCTACTGAAATTTCATCTCGAAATTTCTCTCTCTTCTCTCAATAAATTCAATTGTTTATTTATGTGAATACCCAGACTTATTTCTTTTCCATGGGTGTTAATAAATATATAAATATGATATATTTTATTCTTTAATTGACATACATATAACCCTCACTCCCTTTCCATGGGTTATAAATGACATAATGATCTTATTTTAAGCTCTTTTTAAACATCCCAATTTTGACATGAAACCCATTTCCTTGATTTCATTTGCGTTATTTATGAAATTTTTGATAATGATATAAGTGGATCACATGAAAGTAAAGACAGATTAAGGGTGCGCCCTGATAGCGCCCCAATTCATTGGGTAAAGAATTTGTCTCTAGAGATGACAAGTTTTACGATACCTTGGTGAATAACCTTGGTAATTTTTATGACATCTTGGGGATGAATCGTGGTGATATGTTCATGAATGACTAAATGAAATGTTGTAGACACAAATTCAAGTTATTTTTCACGTTATTTTCTTTATGATATGCCTATTCTTCCTTTTCTCATGTCTTTCTGTTTTTATTCAGGTTCTTATTGATATCACATGTTCATTGATTCCCTTGTTTACCGTTACTGGGCCTTCTGCTCACCCTTTCCTTTGAGGCATGTCTCCAGGATATGAGATGCAGTAAATGTAAATAGGATGAACCTATGATGAAGCCTTATAAGTGGTTTTGAAGAATGTTTTATGTTTTTTTCCATGTATTATTTTCCTGATTACAAAGAAACTAGACTTTAAAGATCCTCTGTTTGTAGAATGTAATGAAAAGTTATGTATAAAAAATACGGGATGGCATAGTTGGTATCAAATGATAGTTTACTTATTTATGGAAATTAGGCTGTGAAAACTTCAGGAAGAACCCTATAGAAAATATTAAATATAGGAAAACTTCCTGGTATTTTGGTAAGTATAGAGTTTGTGGTTTATCAAACATATACATCCCTGTATGGATGTGAGCAGGTAGAGGCGGCTCTGGCACAGATGTACATCGGGGTAAAACCCGAAAACACCTCTTTGAGATAGAATCAAATGGGAACTGGTGCACGACAACGGGCCTTGCTGCACTCTTGGTTACGACACACCCGGGGGATATGTTTGGTTAATCTCAAGCTTTTTATGAATCATTATGAATGAATTATAGAGAAATATAATTGTTTTATCATGATGTTTTAAGACATAAAATCCTTTATATTTAAAAAATTTGTAAATGAAATAAGTTTCTCACAGATTATTTATTCTTTAAGAAAATGGAGAGCAATAGGAGGAACCATGCAAATGGTGACCGCAATGGACCATGCACTGACAGCCCTCAGATTGAAGTCGGAATGGAAACATTCATGAGAATGATGAACCAACTGACTTAAGTTATGGGAAAAAACATGAATCAAGTTGAGAGAAAAATCTCACCACAAAGGGAACAACATTCTGTCGAGACCTTTATGCATCATAGGCCACCAACATTCAGTGGATCGATTGACCCATTGATTTCTGAGCAGTGGATCAGCTCCATTGAAGAAGATCTTATCTGTGCTCCGCAGTTCAGAGAAAGAGAAGGTCACCATGGCTGTCTATATCTTAGAGGGAGAAGCTGATCAGTGGTGGGAACTGATAAAAAACACGAGGCCAAGATTGGAGGTTGAAGCTATGGAGTATGAAGAGTTTTGGAGGATGTTTTTCAGTAAGTATTTCCCTTGATCCATGAAAACAAGAATGGAGAAGGAGTTTCTTGAGCTAATGCAGAAGGATAACAAATCTATGGGAAGCTATGAGATGAACTTCACAAAGCATTCACGATATACCTCTAGCTTTGTCATGTATCCAAATGGTAAGGTTGATAGATTCTTTGTTGGACTAAGACTTCATCTGTTGAAGAATCTAGCCAACCGAGACAATGATAGTTATGAGGAGATCGTGTGAAGTGTGATGAAAGTAGGGATAAAGTTTTGTGAGATGCAGTTGTCTCATAAATCAAATGACAAGAAGAGATCAATGGATCCCATATTAGGGAGGACTTTTTCTCAGCAGAGAGTTGGAAAGCAAGTTCAACAGCCCACATGTAATAAATGTGGGACGAAGCATTCGGGGAAATGCCTGATCGTGAGTGGGAAGTGATACAAGTGTGGTAGAGATGGCCACATTGTGAGGAATTGTCATGGTGAGGTGGAACCTCAAATTCCAAACACAAACTTCAAGGGAAATATGGTATCGGCCCTACCAGATTTCCAATTCTTCAAGTGTGGACAATGTTGTCACTTTGCTAATCACTGTCCAAATCTGAGGGCAGTGGAGGTGAACCACCATCATCCTCAACAAAAGACAAGGGAGAAAGGCTGTGCTTTTGATATCACGACAACTGATGTTGATGCTCTAAATGATGTGGTAGCAGGTATTCTTATTTTCCTCTCAAAGAAAGAAAATACTTTTATTGATTCTGGTTCAATGCATTCCTTTAATTCCTCCATGTTTACAAAAAATTGAGATTCAACCCCCGATTTTCTAAAAGTAGAGTTATCCATCAAGATTCATGGTGGGACTATCCAAGAATCATTAGTGTATAGAAACTCTAGTATTTACTTTAGTGAGCACAATATTATAGAAAATATAGTAGTCATTCCCATGCTGGAATTAGACATTATACTAGGGATGGACTGGCTCTCGAAGTATAATGCTAAGATCATTTGTAGAAGAAAATAAATATACGCAGTATTGAATATAAAGACTACATTTATCTTCCAAGGAGAGATATCTCAACCGGATATTTGTCTAAAAAAACCCCATATATCCTTTTTATGGGGTTTATCGGTGAAGAAGAAAAAATATATGAGAGTTTAAGAAGAGAAAGTGTCCCCATTGTCTAGGAATATGTTGATGTATTTCTTGAGGAGTTGCCTGTACCTCACCCTGAAAGAGAGGTAGAGTTATCTATTGAGCTCATACCTATATCTCATCCAATATCAAAGACCCCGTATAGGATAGAAAATGCGGAGATGTAGGAATTAAAGAAACAACTTGAAGATCTTCTAGAGAAAGGGTTCATCCGACCAAGGGTGTCTCCTTGGGGAGCACCAGTTCTCTTTGTGAAGAAGAAAGATGGATAGATGCATCTATACATTGATTATAGATAACTGAATGAGATCACAGTGAAGAAAAATAAACTCTTCCACGAATTGATGACTTATTTGTCCAACTTCGTGGGGCTCAATTCTTCTCTAAGATTGATCGTTGATCTGGTTATCATCAATTGATGGTGAAGAAAGAAGATGTTCCAAAAACGACCTTCCGATCATGATATGGGCATTATGAGTTTATTTTTATGCCATTCGAACTGACTAATGCACCTTCTATTCTTTTGGATTTGATGAATAGAGTCTTTAAGGACTACCATGATAACATTGTGGTTTTTTTTATTTATGATATTCTGATATATTCCAAATGTCGCGAGGAGCATGAGGATCATCTAAGGGATATTTTACAAACACTACGGATGGAGAGGCTTTTTGGTAAGTTGAGTAAAAGTGAATTCTAGTTACAACAAGTTTCTTTCTTAGGGAACACTGTTACCAATGATGGAGTCACAGTTAGCCCTAAAAAGATAAAAGTTGTAGAGGAGTGGCCTAAACCTACTACAATAACTGAGATTCATGTTTTTCTTGGATTAGAAAGATATTATAGGAGTTTTGTGAAAAAAAATTCACGACATTCAAATCCATTAACCAAGTTAACTCGCAAAGGGGTTATGTTCATCTGGAAAAAGGAGTGTGAGGAATGTTTCCAAGAGCTAAAGAAGTGATTGGTCACTACAACTATGTTAACTCTTCCCTCAAGTGGACAAGGATTCGTTATTTTTAGTGATGAATCTCTAAAATGGATTGGGTGCGTCCTCATGAAAAATGAGAAGGTCATTTCTTATGAATCTCAAAAATTGAAGACTCATGAGAAGAATTATCCGATGCATGATCTGGAGCTGGCTGCGGTCATTTTTTCTCTAAAGATATTGTGGAACTATCTATACGTGGATAAATGTGATATATACATAGACCATCAAAGTTAGAAGTATATTTTCACACAAAATCAATTGAACATGAGACAAAGGATATGCTTGGAACTTATTAAAGATTATAATTGTTCAATTCATTATCATCCCGGAAGAGAAAACAAAGTTTCTGAAGCAATACGTATAAAAGACCAAGATGTTCATTCCATGATGATGATTCAAAAAGATCTATTGATCAATGCCCTTGTAAATATGGATAAGGGAATTATGAGGTAAGAGAAATCATCAACCCTAAACCAAATGATTTCTCAACCGTCATTACTGGAGAAGATCAAGAAATATCAGAAATATGATCCTTCATTACAGAAGAAGTTTGAAGCTGTGAAGGATGGGAAGTTTCCTAAGTTCAATATCAATCAAGAAGGGGTAATGAAATTTCATACAAGACTATGTGTTCCATCTATTCAGGAAATAAAGAAGGAGACGATGGATGAAGCTCATAACGCTACTTTCTCTATACATTCTGTAATAAAAAAATGTATAGGGACCTTCGTGATAATTTTTGGTGCGATAATATGAAAAGGGATATTGGTGAATACACTACAAGGTGCCTAGTCTATCAACAAGTGAAGGAAGAGCAACAACTTCTTAAAGGGGTGTTGCAACCACTACCCATACAAGCATGGAAGTGGGAAAATATCAAAATGGACTTCATCACTGGTCTTCCGAGAACTTCTAATGTAAATAGTGTGATATGGGTTATTGTGGACCGTCTCACCAAGACTGCTCATTTTATCTCCATTCAGGAATATTTCTCTTGATCAACTTGCTAGGATTTATGTGAAAAAAGTGGTAAGGCTGCATGGAGTTCCACTTTCTGTCATATCTGATCAT
The DNA here is from genome assembly GCA_963277665.1 of Viscum album. Lineage (NCBI taxonomy): Eukaryota > Viridiplantae > Streptophyta > Magnoliopsida > Santalales > Viscaceae > Viscum > Viscum album. The sequence continues at coordinate 1,456,886,522 of OY728131.1, read as the reverse complement.
GATCCAAGGATCACATCAAAATTCTAGAGAAGTCTTCAATATGATCTGAGCATTGAATTGAATTTTCGTACGACATATCACCCCCAAACCGATGGTCAATCTGAAAAGACTATTCAAACACTTGAGGACATGATGAGAACATGATCAATGGAATTTAAAGGTGTATGTGATCAATATCTCCCTTTTGATGAGTTCTCTTACAACAAAATCTTCCAATTAAGCATTCAAATGGAACCCTATGAAGCTCTATAGGGGAACCGATGTAAAACTCCTTCTTTTTGGGATGAAGCTGGCGAGAGAAATCTACTTGGGCATAATCTTGTGCAAGAGATGACAGGAAAAATTCCATGCCATCCAACAACACATTAAGGTTTCTCAGAGTCGACAAAAGACCTATATCGACAACCATCTAAGGGACTTGGAGTTTGATGTCGGTGACAAGGTCATTATTATAATTTCACCTTAGAGGAGATTCACGAGGTTTGGGAAGAAAGGGAAGCTCATCCCTAGGTACATTGGCCCCTATTAAATCCTTGATCACATGGGAGTAGTAGCTTATCGACTTGAACTTCTCCAAATATAGAACAAGTTCATGATGCCTTCCACGTATCCCTCTTGAGAAATTACATACCTGACCCTTCACATTTACTTACCCTAGAGTTGGTATAACTAGAACACGACCTCTCTTATGATGAGCATCCGATGCATATCTTGGATCACAGAGACAAGGTTCTACGCAACAAGACTACCCACCTTGTTAAGGTGTTGTGGAGGAACCACAAATGTGAAGAAGCCACATGGGAACCAGAGGAGTCTATGAGGAAGAACTACCCACACCTTTTCTCTTATGAGGGTACAAGTTAAAAATATCAAGGACAACATTTATTAAGAGGGGAAGAATGTAATGACCCGAAATTTTGAATAAATTATGTTTCCTAATTTTTTTGTGGGTTAATTTATTTTATACTAAAAAACTATTTCATTTAATAAAATGGGTATAATTAAAATGTGACCATTGGGTTTTCATTGTTATATGTCCATTGGTCAATATGATTGTTGGTCAATATGACTGTCAGAAACTAAATGTTATATTTATTTTTTATAAATACAAGTAATCTTGGATAATATCGAAAGAAGATTCGATGGCCCCATCATGTAGTCTAGGGTCGATCGAAGCCCATATGACGGAACTCAGGATGAAGGTATCACCTTTGGGATTTTCTCTGGACCAAACCCAAGCTGAACATTATCATGTGAAGCTAGAACGGAATATCCTTCACGAGAAGTTCAAGCTGAAAGATATCACTACTCGGGCAATGTTGGTCGAGCCGCCCCAAGATTCTATCACCCTAGAACACCTTAATATTAGGTCCTATGTTGGTTTTAAAATTGGCTAGGCAATGAAACTGTAACTGCCTTGTGTAATCCTTTGATTTAAATAAAAATTGTCATTTATTCTTATGGTGATGATTGTGAATTTTCAAAAGTCTAGATAAAAATAGTATGCATATTATTGATGAATTTTAGAAAAAGGTTATTTTATAAAAATTTATGTGAAACTTAAATAATTAATAATGTGTAATGATTTTCAAAAAACGGTCTTCTATAGTTATGTTTAGTAAGAAATTTAGAGACTAATAAGATCAACTTATTTTTTGATGAATAGAAAGTTATGAATAGTGAATTTACACTTATGAATAGTAATGTGATCAAATTGATTTTGTAACCTCACTTAATAAAGTATTAATATAATTTAGGCACCGTGATTAAGTAATGTGATTCAATAAAATAGGTAAACAACTGTTTCGGAAATTATTGGTTAAGTATTAGTTTTTTCGGGTGAATAGTTTTTTATTTAAAAATTAAATTATAAATATTTATAAAAATATTTTCATAAAATGGTGATCATTTTTGAAATCAGAGAATCGATATTAGGTTAAGGTTAATTTTTGGGATTTTTCTGAAATAGTTTAATTTTAAATGAATAGTGTTTTTATTTAAAAATATAATTAAAAATATTTAAAAAATTATTTTCATAAAATAGAGTTACTTTTTGAAATCAATGACTTCATATTTTTTATGGTGATTTTTTGGGATTTTTCTGAGAAATTTGAATTTTTGGTGAATAGTGAAAATACAGTTCTTGAGTTCCAGTTGTTTAATGGCATTATTAATGATGTAATAATTATGAAATAATTCTGTTCGACTTATGAATAATAAGATAAGGTATGAGGTGTCCCAAGTGGCCAATACCATGGGAAAATACAATGTTCAAGCCCATGGGTTTTCCAATACCACTGATGAGGTGTCCCTTGGCCATTAATGACTTGTCCCCTCACTTCTCCTATAAATAACAAGCAATTACCTCATTCATTTCATTTCCAAATCCTCTCCAACGAATTTCTGGTCACTTTAACTCCCAATTAGTACTCCCAAGGTTCCCTCAAGCCTCCCAAGGTCCCGACCTTCATGCTTTCGAGGTTACATTTCAAGGTAAGGGATCCTTTCACCCTCCTCTTTTAAGTCACGACTTCCTTTATGTTGTGTGTTCTAATTTCCATATATTTATGTTGAGGGTATGTTCTTATATGTTCTAATTTCTTTCAATTTCATGTTTAATTGTTGAGATACCCTTTCCCCTCTCATCAATTTATTTTCTGAATTTTTAAGTGACGTCGTTAGGCTGCCGAACTATTTCGTAAAAAAAAATCGCATCTTCTATTTTCATTCATGTTTCCTTTTCACGAGGTATGTCATTCAAATATCCATACCATGATCTTATTCAGTAACCATAATATATTATGAGTTATTTATGGGTGGGTGACTCTTTTCCCATTTCTTTTTAATGTTTTCTAAATCTATGTTATATAGTCGTTATGCTGACGAAATTTTGTCCCAAAATTTTAATCTCTTTATCTCAAGAAATTAAATTGTTTATTTATGTGAATACCCATACTTATTTAATTTCCTTGGGTGTTCATAAATATATAAATATGATATATTTTATTCTTGAATTGACATACATATAACCCTCACTCCCTTTCCATGGCTTATAAATGACATACTGATCTTATTTTTAAGCTCTTTTTAAATGTCACGATTTTGACATGAAACCCATTTCTTTGATTCTATTTGGGTTATTTATGAAATGTTTTATTATGATCTGTGTGTCTCTCATGAATTTAAATAAATATTAAGGGTTCACCCTAATATCTCTCCAATGCATTGGGTAAATAATTAATCTTTATAGATGAAAAGTTTTACGATACCTTGGTGAATATCCTTGGTAATTTTTATGACACCTTGGGGATAGACCTTGGTGATATGTTCATGAATGTCTAAATGAAATTTTGTAGCCACATATTGCAGTTATGTTCCAAGTCATTTTCTTTATTATATTCTTATTCTTCCATTGCTCATGTATTTATGTTTATATTCATGTTCATATTGATATCCCAAGTACATTGATTCCCTTGTTTACCCTTATTGGGCCTTATGCTCACCCTTTCCATTGATGTATGTCTCCCGGATATGAGATGCAGTAAATGTACATAGGATGAATCTATGATGATTCCTTAAAAGTGGTTTATAATAATTTTATATGTCGTTTTCATGTATTATGTTCTTTATTTCCAAGACACCAAACTTTAAAGATCCTCTATTTTTAGAATGTAATGAAAAGTTATGTATAAAAAAGGCGGGATTCCATGGTAATCAAGAGTTTAATCTGTGATATGATAAAATAGGAACAAGAAATGGAATTTGTGGTGTACACATGAGGATATAAAAACTTATGTCAAGGATACATACCAATACCTTCAGAACATGATAGGCTTGGGCTAATATATAGTTGACCTACTTCGGTATTGTGCTAATAACCCATGTACCTATTATTATTGGTCTTGGGATACAACCCATATAACCTCTTCTTTTTGGTCTTGGGATACAACATATGTACCCTATTATTTTCGTTCATCCTTTACAACCTGTGTACACCCTTATTTTATGGATCAGGCTACAACCTGGGTTCCCTCTTGTTTTCAAGTGTGGGATACAACCCATTTACCCTTTATGAATAGATAACATTTTTCATTCCCTAATGAATAGGAGAGAGATACAGGTCCCACCAATACCATAATTAATTCATACATACATGTTTCATAGGATAATAAAACATTCATTATATCATGACCCATAATAAGATATGGGATTCATAAACATCATATCATAACTCATGAAATGAAATGGGTCTCATAAACATTATATCATTTAATTAACTTATTGAAAATATATTGGTTTCATAATATTTAATTCTAGAATAACACATAAACGTAACTTCGTTTCACAGTCATTTTATCATGGTATAACATATGGAAGATAAATGGGTTTCATATAAAACATGTCTTCATAAACCTAAACCATTCATAGAAATGATAAGAATGTTGTCCTTGGATCATTTCGCCAATAAATAAATAATTTAACAATGTATGTCATATTATATAGAAGATTATTTCGAAATATCACTCAGATTACTTCTTAATGGAAATAAAATTTCTTTAAAAATAATTTTTCAAAACATAAAATATTTTCATAATATTTTCCATGGAAAACAACTTTAAAAACCAATAAAGTGATTTTAGAAATAATTTGAAACATTCCATGAAAAGAATTTAATTTACACATTGAAAAAAACTTTTCAAAGCACAAAACATTTTAAAACCCATTTTATTTGATAGAAACTTTGGAAAATTATAAAATATTCTTTGAAATCATTGAAATAATTTTCTTGAAAAAAACCTTTTAAAAACATATAGGAGAATATTTAAAAATAATTTAAAAAACTTTTACATTTAAATATTTTTTAGAAAATTTTTTTATATGAAAATAAACTTTGAACCGTATAAAATAATATTCAAATAAATGATGTTTTTTATTGCAGATAAATCTGCAAATGTCAAACATTCGTTATTTTTAGTAAATGTTTGGAAAGGTGTCTCGATCGGGAAACAACTGGATGATTCATTTTTATTTTTTTTAAAAATGAAAACATGGGAAAAATGTATTTTAATTATCATAGTATAACATTAGAAAATTCTTGAAAACATTTTTTTAGAAAACATGGTTTTTTATGAATAAAAATTTCAAACCAAAGAGATTTATATTTTCATATTTTCTATAACACACTTTCATAATTATCTTAAGAATAAATGAATGGAAAAGGGTACCATTGATTGAAGATACGTTGGATAAAAATAGGATAATCAAATTCATGTTATTTCTTGAGGTATGGATCATAAAACTTAATCAATGGAATCATAATCATAAAAAATACAGATAAATGATTATACTGTTGAAATAAACTCTTACCACATTAGTAACATTTTATCGTAACAACCATAAAATAATAAAATAAAATAAATCTCAAAATATAATTATAATTATAATATTCATTATATAAAAATATATAGGGTTGTATATACACCTTATATAAGAATATAGGTCCAAAATATTTCATGTATATGAGGAAGGAAAATTGAGACAAAATTACAATACTAATTTTGTAACTTTTGAACCATAAAACCCATAGACGTGAAATCATAAAAAGGATATGTAAAAATATAAATTTATTTATAAGAATCATATAATACATTGATAATATGTATATAAACTAAAAAAAAAATAAGTGGTGAAAAAGGCATAGGTCTTACTGAAATTGAAGTGAGATGTGAAAACCCTTACCTTAAGTCTTTACATTCTTTATAGACATTAAACACTCATGTATAACAAATATAATATTATTATAAATCTACCAAATAACTATATTATTATATATATTAACATATATGATTTAATTGTTAAATTATATTACATATTTATTAACAATTCCATCTTAATGTTACATTTCAGGTAATATCCGCTTTGTTTTTCATAAACGTTTTGATTCAAAATTCTTGATATGCTTACTTAGATCATGGTTTACATATTTAAATAACGTAAAATATGATATAAAAATAAAATATATTAAGTATATATTTATTTCTATAATTCTATTAAATATTGATATACAAAATGAAATATATTGTTCAAGGAGTCGGTAGGTCATACTTAAGGATGAACAATGTTTTTATTTTCTTGTTATATTGAAAGAAAGAAATAAAACAAAACACATACATATATTTGAATATTATAATTTTAGTAGAATTATTACTTCCCATATGTCATATAATTTTAATAAACCCATCCTTAATTCAATACATGTAAATATTTAACAAATCAAATCTTTTTGGGCAGGAGGTAATCCACACTCTCACAGATGACGTTATTATATTCCAAAAAAATAGAATGTACAGTGGCATGTGTTATATAATAATTATAGAATAAAAATTATATAATACACGTTATTTATATAATATTAAATTTTATTTCTATCATAATTTCCAATCATGATAGGTGGTAAAGGAAAAATGAACGACATCATTTATTGAGGCGGTATTTCACCGCACTGATGAACGATAACCTCATTACCCATTTGATGAAATTTTGTGTAGGTGTTGGATGAAACCTTAGAATAAAAAAATCATAGTATATATTAGATATTGTTTTATTATATAATAATGTAATAATAATAACTTAATGGGTGGATAATTAAATAAAATATAATTTCACGTTAATGAATGTAACCTCTTTTTTGGGATAATTCATATGGATTGCACCAAATGGGTTCATTGGTTTAATTTATAACCAAATTGAGGCTTCTAGGATGACAGAAAGGATGTTTTTTGATTATTTGGGAAGGTTTTGGATGACCCCATTTGCTTAGGGATTTGAATAAGTTGGGGGGGGGTTATTTTTCTTTTATAGTGGAGGAGTAGTGGATTTATTATAAATAGAAAAATGTAATCACTATTGAGAGATCACCAATACATAATGTGTGACAAATAATTTTCCATTTCTTAATAAAATAGTGTAATTTTATAAATTTTTTACAAAAATTGGATTTTATACATGTTTATAGGTTATTTGGCCCCTTAAATGGATGTTTAACAACTACGTAATCCTGTTTTTATTTAATCATTGTAATTAATTTTAATTACATTCAATAATAATTTTTCAAAAAAATGAGGTTGAGATAATTAAAAATTAAAAATTATTAGAATTCCAAATGATTAATTAATATTTACAAATTCTAATTACATTAGTGGAAGAATTTAATTTATAATTAATCCCACAGATGAGTTGCAACTATGAGTTTTTTAAGTGAAAATGTTTAAAAGATTGAAATATTTCTATTTCCAATTTCACTATAAAATTGGTTCTAACTACCAATAATGGATTAATATATGTAAAATATATTTAAATAAATTTTTAAAATCATTAAAAATTTAACTTAACTATATAATTTAATTAGATGAAAGTGTTTTTTTGAATTAAAATTTAGTATTTTTCACTATTCATAAAAAAGGTAATTTCTCAGAAAATACTGAAAATTAATACGAAGTAAAATTTGATTTTCCTATTTAAAAAATAATGTTTATTTTCTCAAATAAAAAAATTATAAAAGTGTTATGAATTATATTTCTAACAATTTCTCTAAAAAAAGGAGATACAATTAACATTTATAAAAAAACATTTCTTATTGATAAAAAATTGAGTTATTATAAACTTATACGTATCAAATATATTTGACGAGTACCAAAAAAATTGACTGAATTAATAGTATATAATTTTTTTTAAAAAATCCTCAAATGTCATTCGTTTAATTTATTGAGATAAAATTTTTTTTGTACATAAAAAATAGTTTTCATAGAAAACGAATTTCTTTAGTTTCAAATACATATTAATTTCCTTTATAAATAATTGATAACCAAACGATTCATTTTATATACTAATGTATATAATATTTTAACAATTTATTTAATATTATTGGGAACTTCTATTCCAACATCATTGTGGTAACTATAATAATATTTTAATAACAATATTAATTAGATATTTTAGTCCGTAAAACTCGGCCTTTCATTTAACTAATGTTATATAAGGAAATCAACATTTTGTGTAAAACAAGACAAACATATCTTATCATGTACCACAAGCTAATATAAGTGTTTTTTGTAGTGAAATATTAACTAGGTGTTGTGTGAAATTAAATCCCTACTTAGTGCCTTCATATAACACAAGCTATATTTACTGTTGTATGAAATGTATAATATCGAAAAATTTAAATTAATTTGAAAAAAAATATTTCAAAAAATATTAAGGTGTTAAAATTGATATATAATTACAGCCCCACAAATAATATAATTAAAACCATAATTGTATGAAACCAGATCATACAAAATTCATAAATTCATTATACTATAACCCATGGAAATGTAATGAGTTTTATAATCATTCTATAATTTCATCAGAGCATAAGCTAAGGAAAATAAATATATTTCAGAAATATTTCATCATAACATAGATAAACCATTGGGAAGAAATATATTACATTGAATAATCATTATATTATCATTATATTTATCCATATAGAGATGTAAATTTGATGATATCGTATTATAATATCCCCATGGATGAATAAAAATACATAAAGGAAGTTTACATAGATGAAAAACACATTTAAAAGATCATTTGAACATTTCATTGAATATATGGAAACATCCATTTTATTTTAGAAATTTGTTTTAAAAATTTCTATAACATTTTATAAAATAGTTTATTTTTTTTAACATAGAAACTATTAAATTTTGATTCAATTTATTGAATGTCCATGATGTAAGAAAAATCCATTTATAATGTACACACTAAAAATGAATATTCTTTATCACTTTGGTAAAAAGTAAAAAAAAACGTGTTTTGAAATATTTTTAAAAATGATTCCTATTAATACATGGTAAATAATGTTATATTTAAGGAAATTTACCATTTAAACATATTTCTAGTATTTTTAAAAACTTCAATAATAAAATTTTAAAATCATGGACATAAGAAAAAGTTCATTGACCAAAGAGGAAATAATGCCAAATTTTTTTAAAACAATTTCCAAATCAATTTATGTAAAAAATATATTAAAATAATAATATTTTTTAATATTATTTTAATAAACATAGGATAAAAGAATATAATGGGTTTAAAGGATATAAACTTTTTAATTGTATCTAATGTAAATTTCGTACAGACTATCCCGAAAAGAAATAATGTTGTAATGTAAAACCCTACATCTAGTCCCACATTTCATCATACATATTCAAACCTATTGTATAATAAATATTTATTTATTATACATATATTCTAGAACTATAGTTAAAAAAATTACTATTTATCATCCCTTTATAATTTCTAATTATGTTTTTATTAACAATTTTTTATTAAAATGATAATTAGGGTGAAAAATTGTCTGTTTTCCATGCATGTTTCAGTATAATGGTTTCAGTCCTTGCACATTGGTATTGGTTTCATAATATCTATAATTTTAATGTCAAAATAATTATAATATTCATTAATTTTATTAACTTTTATAACAATCCATATAAAGTGAAGGAAAAAATTAATTACCACAATTTGTGGAGGTGGAAGTCCACACGTATGCATGGGTGGTGTTTTCTTTTTTTGATGGTTGGAATGAAATAATTTTATATAATTAATTTACAATATTGTATCATAATTATGTCATAAATATAAATTATATTCATTAATTCTCTTCCCATGAAAAACTATGTATAGAGGAAATTAAAAATGAATCACATATTTTGATGGAGGTGGTTGTCCACACGTATACACGAGCGAAGTTATCATTTCCCAAAACATGGAAGGAAAATAGAAAATAGCTATACCTTTAAAATTTAATAATATTAGTAATGTAATTACACTAATTCCATAATTTTAATATTATTACAGAACATTTTTATGATGTTAAATAATTAATAAACATGAAAATGTATTGTATAAATATATACCTCATTTTTGAGTATCCTAATTTTAAAAGCCTCATATGGCTTCTTTGATGCGTATTTTGGGAAGACCAAAACCATTCCAGAATGGATATATATTTTTGAGGACTATTTAGGTAGATATTGTTTTTTGGTAAAGGGATCATGTTTTATGGAGAAGAGAGGATATAAGGTTCCCTTTTATAAGTGAGGTGAGTGGAAAAATTATAAATACATAAAACATTATTATATAATATATGAATTACTCTAGCCAATGTTGGATAGACTTATGTTGATCAAAAATATCACATAATCTCATCTATGATTTAATGATAAAAAAATATTAATTTTTTGTTCTAATAAATTTATCTTATGTTTCTTATGATCATATCATATATTATTTTTTCAATTAATGCATCGAATTATGGTCAAAATTACCCAAGGAATTCTTATTTCCAGATAATATTTATCCTACGGGGTAAATAATTATCTTATGGATAATCTAATCAATTGATCTCAATTTTATTTTTATGTTAATGGATTTCATCTTATGTAATACTTCAATAAAAGGATTATATTATGAAATAAGTATATTATCTTATAGAATAGATGAATTATCTTACAGAAAGAATTCTTTCTCAGAAAGCTAAATTACATGGATATTAAAATACTTTTTTTATTATAATGATTTCAATTTATCTTATAAAAAATAATATTGTTAATGAACCATCTCTATCATTGAATAGCTCAAAGATATGATAATTATTTTATCTTACTAATGCTATTTTTCTTAAAATATAGGAATTATCTTATGAGAATAGTGATTCTAGGAATTTATCTAATACAGATTGAATTATCACATAGACGATGAAACTATTTTTTTATCAGATTAATAGTTTCATTATGGAAAACTATACCATTTCTATGTATTTTTAAAAGTCAACAATAGTTTTATTTACTTGAGAAAATATGTTTTTGAAAAAAGGAATGGATGATTTCAAAAGGGTTAATTTTTCCATCTATGGATTAATATGATAAAGTTGAAATCTACTTCAACTTGTAGTCTTTTTTTATTATGTATTTGAAAAATAAGAAAATGTTCTAATTAAGATCTTATAATTTCATATTTCATAATTATTATCTGCATGACTATTGGTATTAACAAGTGCTCTTAGTTGAAATAAAAAAGGATATATAAAAAGAGAGAACATGGATACGAACATATATATGAAATATATAGAGGACTCACATACTCATACACACTGAAAAAAATATATTAAATATTAATGAATATATATTTATTTTTCTACCAAATAATCATGTATTTAACATATATTTTTTTATTCTTAAAATATGATCATTTTTAATATAAGAACCTTTAAATATTTTACTTAAAGATATCCTTATTCTCATAATGTTTATTCTTCTTCCCTCAGCTGCTGCTTACAACTGTGTGATGAACTTGTATAAATATTTATATTTTAATCATTTTATCATTAAATAATCAGTGGGTTTGAGTGTTATGAGATAATGGATATTTATTTTAAATGGATTGGTTGGTTGAAAGATCTTAGATCTATTGTAACACGTAATAATTTCCTACACATGGTTGGGAATCCCCTAAAAAAGGGCTATTATAGTGGAAATCACTAAACTCGTGGAGTAGAGTGTTGGTGGAATATACGAGGAGATCTTTGTGCCCAAAACCAAAATAAATAATTAATTTTTTTATCTTAATCATACATTTTAAATTCAATTTCTTACTTGTGATAAGATAAGATTAGAATCACTCATTTTTAAAGAGATTGTGGTTTTCAAGTGAAGAAACATTCTACAACTAGATTCACCCCCACTCTTGAGTCATTGTGCATATTTTATCCACCCAATATTCAATTGACATTAAAATTAAAAATATTTTTGGACAATAAGGATATGGTAAAAATTTCATCAACAATTAAAATTAAATCAATTTTCTTTATTTATGTTAAACATTATAACTTTGGTTAGCACCCATTTTAAACCATTTGACCCTTCCCATGAAAAAAATATTTTTTCCCTGATAAGTATTCCTTATGTTCCAAATTTAACATGATGTTATTAAATTATGTTATTTATAATGATTCAAAATATTTAATCCATTTAATAAGATTATATTTATATAAATCTCATAAAATTATTTTATAATATATATACAAAACAAAACAAAAAACTTTTTTTATAAAAATGAATTCGTAAGCATGAGAAAAGAAAATTATATAAATGATAAATATTTCACTAATTACATTATCTACACATTATATAAAATAATTCATCAATAAATACTAATTTAGTTTATTAAGATGTAAACACATTGCATGCATAAAAAAATAACTCTTAAAACATCTATTTTTTTACATTCAAATGATTCAATTTCCATTTATAACCAATTAACAAGCATTGAATTAATTTTATACATGTGTAAACAATAATGTTTTTAATTTATTTTGTCTTGTTAATACCTTCCGATCCAAAATCTAGAAAATAATAGTGACATTTAATAATACTATTTCAATAGTATATCATGGTTCTTTTATACATAGTGTTTCATGTAAAATAATAATTCAAAGACAAAAAAATTATTTAAAGATAAATATATCATAAAATATTATGTTTTTTCAATATGGATTTGGCGGTGATTTAGAGTCCATGAAAAATTTGGTTATCATGTATAGTTAAAAAAATATTATTAAGAAACTTTTGATGGGGTCAATTTTAAATATTTTTAAAGACAAAAAATTTAGGAGAGTTGAAATGAAAAATGTTATAGAGATAATATTAAAAATTACTATAAATTTATATAAAGTTAAAATGAAAATACGTTGTGTAGTTTTTATGATTCAATTTTTTTTTCAGATTTACTGTATTAAAGAAGAATAACGATTGAGAGATAAATAAGGGCCTATAAAAACTATTAATTTTCTATTTCAAGGAATTTGGAATACATTGATGATCATATGGAGGATTTATATTGAGATGGAAAATTTTGGTTGCATGATTTAATACTCCCATGAACATGTTTTTCATTCCAAAATCTTAACCAAGAAGGATGTCATGCATGCAGTGTTTTTTAATATCTTCTATCATTCAAACACCTGTTATTGTGTTGGAAAATATATTTTATATGACTTGATGACATAAAAAAGAACATAGATGATTTATTAACACATATGAACAATGTAAGAATATTTTAACATCCATGGTGGTCTAGTATAATAATATCTATACCAATTAATTTTTCATTATAAAAACTCAAGGATAAATACTTCTCTTATTAAATAAATACATATGTATCCTTATAAGAGTCAAGGGGGATACTTACATTATCTTGTATTCTTTAAAAATTATAGTAAACATTTATAACTCTAAAATCCACTTTATTCTATAAAAATGTAGTCACATATATTAAAGGATAACTTTATAAAAAATATATAATTCCTTGTTGTTATATTAAATGATTGAATTTGAGTAAGTGTGAGTTTTAAGGAAATGTGGATTGAGACTATTAATGGAAAAATGTTTTTTTAATTATGAAATTATAAAAACTAGTATCATTGATTCTTAACACTTCCATAATGATAGATAAATTAATATAATTGAGATTTAGGATGTCCCCACATTTTCTTTGGGAGATCTCTCCCCCTGCCATTGGAAATCCTAATATGATTTTCTCTAATAACTTATTGATGGGGGTCCAAGTGTCAATCCTAAGCACCAATCCATCTTCTTTTTAATATCATTATTTATATTGTCTCTATTTTTTTCACATTTTTGTTCTTATTTTCTGGGGTTATTTTTCTAATATATTTTTTGCAATTATTTTATTTAGCATATTATGGGTTTTTCTCAAGGAGATTGTATTTATTCCATGACAATGGTATTTTTAGATGAGGTAAATCTTGTTATACCCCATTAAAATACCCAACCAAATTTTTATCCCATCCTCGGTATAGTGTGGAAGTGTGAATGGATGTTTGGTAGGTGAAGGAAGATGTATTGAAGCCAAAAACTACCTCTAAATTAATGGAATCTCCCTATTCGGTGCTTCATGGTATTCTTCATATGGGACTGTCTTCCCCTCCCCTCGTTTTATCTTCTTATTTGAACACCACTTAGGACCACAACATTTTACTCTATATATGTGTTTAGTTAGTCTTTGATGGTGTGTATGGGTCCAGATAATGAATGTTCCCATTTTTCTTTTTCATTGTATGAATTTTTTTGGCATATTCCCTTTATATTTTCACCGTAGTTTTCTTTTTGGGATTTATTTTAGTGGTATTAATGTAGTTATATTATTTGGTGATGGTAGTTGGTTCTCACGATAGAAACATTAAATGTAAAAAGAAAAAATGTAGAGTCTTTTTTACAACTGTAGTGATAATTCAATGGATTGAGTGGAGCTCTAGGTGGACTAGTTCTATTCTATTGGTAGCATGTTCCTATGGTGGTAATTAATGAATTTATAGCTGGTGGTATTTTCTTCATTATAGATGTTGTGATAGTCTATTTTGGTCTGAATAACAATTAGGATCTTCTTTATGAATTTTTTTTGTGTAATGGCATTGTATCTATCATCATTGGTCTCGATGGTGAAGATAAAATTGAAATAATGGATGGTGATTGATACTCCAAATTTGTATATAAATTTACAGATATATTTTTGAAAATATGAACATGTCTTTAGTAAATAACAATTGATTAGTTGAAAAATACTTTCATTTTGGTGATCTTGTTAATTTTAATGTATATTTTGGCCAAACGCACAAATTCGGTGATCTCTGAGAAAATTTTCACAACTACACGTCATGTACATAACTACATGACATGTGCATTTTGACTGAGACATAGATTGGTCAAGCGAGTACACACCCAAGTCAGTAGAACAAAGATAACTCATTGTGTGGGTCATACATATATATCATGTACATGCCTCTATATGTAGTTGGTGGAATTTTCCAGAGACTTATCATGTGTGGTAGTGCCACACCCCATGTACCCTTCACCAACTGACCTTCGACACTGCGGAAGTCAAGGCCGGTGCAGCGGGCCACCTACCAGATTTTTTTTTTTGAAAAACTTGCATTAATGACACTACACAGTGTATACCTTCTATACAAACCATGTAATTTTTTTTCTTCTATAAATATAGGTATTTGCCCCCAGTTTTTAAGAGTCAATAGAAAATATTCGTAGGATGGATGTTCTACTATCCAGATATTGTGCTACCTCAGTTCTGTTACTCCTCCATTCAACCATCCTACCCAAGAAATCAACTATCCTTGATGTTTCTTTGATGAACACATTAGGTATCGAGGATTTTATTTTTATCTTTTATTTCATGTGTAACTAGACACTTCGTTTTTTGGGGCTATGGGTGATGAAATAGTGGTGTAATTTAAATTAATTATTATGTGAGTGTTGGTTCTGTTTAACTCTTTTAATTCTTCTTCTATCATTCCTTTTTTCATTGAAAATTCCGAGCCTGACCAAGGGTTTAATATTTAGGGTCTTAAAGGATGAATAAAAAAGAATGACTTCATGATAATATGAGTATTCATCTAATCAAAAATGGATTGACCTAAATAATGAATCGTGAAACACTAACTATGATACCAAGGAGTCAGCTTCTTCAGTTCCAGATATAGTGTATCGGACAAACTGAACTTTGTCACAATTAAAACCTAGAGTGTTGGGTTATCATGAAAAACACAACCTAATAAGAAATTTTTATAACCTTCATAACCACCATAGCCCCCAACACGCTCCTTTTTCTATCAACCCCATTAAAAACCACTTTTTTCATTTAATTTTAAACCTTAATCCTTACTTCATTAATAAGAACAAATTTCATAATCAAAAACAAAAACCCCACTCTAAATTCAGTATATATCATTAAATTAATTCCACACATAATTAAATTATCACACTCACCAGTTCCCTATGTATCATAGCCACACATATTGTATACCAGCTTAAGAGTGGGTTATATAAATTTGGGACACAAAAAACATACCTTCAGTGAAAAGATGAATCTTTTTTGGCACCGTTACCGGGGAACTCGATTTGAGTGTTCAATTTTATTTCATTTTATTTAATTTAGTGAAAATAAAAATTACAAAATTACAAAAATATCTTATCTAAAATAATTTAAGTTTATCATCATTATTACCCTTTAGGCTTGGGGTTTTTTTGAGCATGTGTAGGTTCATAGGTGCATGATAGGACCCCCCAAACAGTCCAGGATCACCGAGTCATCGTACCTTCTTCTGACTGACCTAGAAATCGAACAGACATTTTTGAGACCTTTATGGACACTGGTGGAAGATAACTACTCGAACTCACCACCCATGGTGAATATATAGGGGTAAGATCTATCCATTGATGTTACATTGGGGCACTCATACCAGGACCAGCCACCTCTCGCTGTAGGTATGCTATAGCAGGCCCCACAAGGAGGCTTCATGGATGTAAGGACCCAGCCCCAGTTGCCCAGAGCCCGTGACTTATTTGATTAAGTTGGAATACATACAAGGATGAAAAATACCGAAGGACTGAGTAGTTTAGTATTATTGGAAACAAGTTACATACATAAGTTTACCATTACAGAATGAAGGAAAAAACAACACTAATTTATGCCACTAGCGACATCATGTTAGCTAGATAATGCTTGCATGTCATTCATAATTTACTTCTTCATATCCTAAGAAAAATGAAACATAATAAAGGGTGAGCTCAAATTATCAGTAAGGGTAAGTAATAGAGTGGAAGATAATATAAACATTAGACATGGTGAATTATTAAAAACACATGCCTTTAATAATAAACTTAAACAAATTATTGTAGGAATATGAGATGAGTAAATATTAACATAATAAAACATAATCAAAGGTATTATACTTGTTGAATATCCACATGAAATATCAATTAATAGCTTCATAATGAGGGAATTGCATTTTCCAGACATTCTAAAACATTTCTTCATGGCCTCGGCCAAGACATCTAGTGATTAAGGCCACGATCAAAATCTATATATCACATTGGGAAAGGCCTCGGCCAATTCCACGTCTATTTGTCTCAAGAGACCTACCGATGCATCAAGGGGCTATAGAGGGCCCCACCCATCACATAATAAGTCCAATGCATTCCTCATATGAGTGGGGATCAACATAAATGATATATACATTCATATTGAATTTATTATATGAAATGTAACTAACTTTCCCCAATCATTAAACATAAAACCGTAACCATTCAGAATAATATGGTGAATGGTTTTAGGATGGATCATCCACAATATATTTATTCATAAACCATTAAATAAAATATGGTAGATTAATTCATAAATTATTAAACCCAATAATACCATGGAATCAACAAGAGTGTTGAATTAGACAAAAACAACCTTATAAAATCATTAAGAAATTCTTGAGATGAATACTCTTTTATTTTGTAAAGAAGAGTTCTTTTGAAAAAATATTTGTATAAAACCATAAGTGAAGTAAGATAGTATTTTAATAATAAAACTAGTATTTTTATAAGAATAATGGTTTCTAGAAACAGATTATAGATTTCCCTTGAAAATAGATATGAATTTGAGAAATTACCTTGTATCAGGCTAGTATATTTAGAAATAGTTTTGAGAGATTCTTTTAAAACATATAACTATCTAGAATATAGGGTTGGATTCTGGTTGGTGTGCATATATAGTATACTCACACATAATTTATGAGGAGTAAATAACAATACATAATAATTTCATCTAGGAAATTATAAAATAAATGTAATCCGAATGAAAATGGAAGTTTGGTTGGAAAAACCCTTACTTTAACTCCAAACGTGTTCCACTCTTGTACTTAAGCTCCTGTAATATGAAATTATACTTTTTAATAACTTATTTCAGAACCTATTAGACATTTATTTAGTTTACCATAATTCTGGTTAGTTCATTGATGTCTTTATTGATAAGTTATTGTATTGAATTTCGTCATTCTGGAGTGTTTGTTTCCTTTATTTTCAAATTTGGTTCACTTGTTTTTATGTAATGATCTTCATGTGGAATAGTTATAATTCTCTTGGATTGGAATTATATACTATTAATAAACATAAATAATTGATAATGGTCATTTATAACATATTTTTTACATGGAATGAGGATTAATCATAAGATGACCACCACTTCGATTATTCGGCGATATTTGGAATATTATGAACTGGTTTTGTCATATAACTTAATTATATGTACATATTCTGGTTCTTGAAAATTAATTAGGATATAAAACATTTATTATAGTCTGGTTAAACCATGAATATGTTTGCATGACCAGTAATGAAGAAGAAATTGAAGAACAAAACCTCTTTGTCCACAAAGGTTATAAATCGGAACCTCATGGACGTCGATTTCATTTATAAAATAAAAGTGATGGAGTAAGAATATTTATGATGGTTATTCCATTAACATGATAAATTCCAGAATATAGATTTTAATGGAGATATCATGATCATTTTTACAGAGGAGGAGAGGAGAGGATAGCAAAATAAGATAAATTGAAATGAAACCAAATGAAAAAGAAGGGCGCTTTACCTATTGAAATAACCTCCTTGAGAAACTCTTTAAGGGAAGGGGTTTTGGTCTTTTGGGAAGACAAGAAGCTTCTAGGATGTGGGGAGAGATTAGGGATGGGTAATTGGGCAAAAAGTTGAGGAGATTCAAGGCTTATAGTAGTAAAGAGAATAGGGAGTGGTGGGGGGTTTTTACAGTGGAGGAGAGAGGTATATTTTTAATATTTAATTCATTATTTTATTATTTCTCTCAAGAAAACCAAATAGTGTTGTTTCATAAGACCCCTAATAGTAAGAAGTGCATGTGAGTTCGAACCAACTGTCCTTGCATCACTTGTGATGTCATGAATAGTGTATTGACTGATAATTTGTATATACGGTATTTTATCTTATTTCACTATTCAAAAAAAATTATAGAATTTCATAAAAATCCAAAATTTTACCCTAACCAGTTTTCAATGTGTAGAATTAAAAAGTGAAAACCATTTTTCAAAAATAATTTTCTAAATATTATTAATTTAATTTTTAAATAAGGTTATATTTAATTCAAAAAATAACAATCTTGAAGTGCATTTAGTTTAATGTGATATTGAAAGATTAAATAAGATATCATTATCATATTGCCTTAGGAAAATAAAATATTATTATTATTTACTATTCATAAGGTCATATTACTATTCATATTTCTATTCATAAGGGTATGTTACTATTAACCAATAATCATGTTTGTTCTATCAGAATCCAAATGACTTACTGAACACAACTCTAGATGACCATTTCTTGAAATTAAAAACATAGAAGAGACAAAGTTGTGTTTAATGGGTAGATTATAAAATTTCATTCTATATTTATTTTCAAAACCTTGGGGTGTTACATTCTCCCCTACTTAAAAAATTTCAACCTCAAAATTCACAAAATATTACCTAAAATGATTCAGGTATGTCTTTAACATAAGCTCCTCAGGCTCCCATGTTGCTTCATCCATCTTATGGTTCCTCCATAGAACCTTCACTAGACGAGTCGTCCAATTTCCCAATAATTTATATCTAGTATCATTAATCTTGACAGGCTCTTCACAGTAAGATATATTGGGCATATGTTCTACTTCTTCATAAGTGAGTACATGTGTTGGGTCTGGCATGTACTTTCTTATCATTGACACATGGAACACATTGTGAACCTTGGAGAGACTTGGCAGCATTTCCAAATGGTATGCTACGGCTTGAATTTGGTTCAGAATTTCAAAAGGTCTGATGGACCTGGGACTTAACTTTCCCTTCTTATCGAATTGTGTAATACCCTTACTTGGAGATACCTGTAAGAAAAGGTGATCACCTTCTTGAAACTCCAAATCCATCCTTCGGTTATTTGCATAGCTCTTTTGCCTACATTGATCTATTTTGATATAGTTCTAGATAATCTTCACCTTTTCCATTGTTTCTTCAACATGTTATGGTCCCACGAGTTTTATTTCACCAACATCATCACAGAAATTTGGTGTACGACATCACCTCTCATATAATGCTTCATAGGGTGCCATCTGTATACTTTAATGGAAGCTATTATTGTAGGAAAATTCTAAGAGAGGTAAATACTGATCCCACATGCCTTAAAAATTAAGTGAGCAAGACCTCAACATGTCTTCCAATGTTTGAATTGTTCATTTTGACTGTCCATCAGTTTGTGGGTGGTAGGTAGTGCTCAATCGAAGATCAGTATCTAGGTCCTTCTGAAGACTTTTCTATAATCTTGATGTAAAACATGGATCATGATCAGAAATAATCGATAGGGGTACTCCATGAAGTCTCAGAACTTCATTAATATATATCCTTGATAGACATTTAATTGAGTGATCTTCTCTTATAGCAAGAAAATGTATTGACTTGGTAAGATGATCAATAATGACCCATATTTCATTGTTCCTTCTAGGAGTATTTGGTAGTCCCATGATAATGTCCATCATGATATTATCCTATTTCCACTCAGGTATGGGAAAAGGTTGCAATACACCTCTAGGCTGTTGCTGTCCAGATTTCACTTGTTAACAAACCATACATCTTGACACAAAATCAGAAATATCCCTCTCCATGTTGTCCCACCAAAAAAGTTCCTTCAAATATCTATACATCTTTGTGCTACCAGGGTGTATAGAGAAATTGGAACTATGAGCATCATCCAACAACACTCTGTTTATATCAGGTATATCGCAATCACAAAGTATGTTCCAAAATTTCAAAATTATATCTTTATATATGAAGTCACTCAATATCCCATCATTCACATCTTTAATATTCTTTTGAAACTCCTCATCATCAGCCTGAGAACTTTTTATCTTTTTTAGTAAAGATGGTTTGGAAACCATTTTAAAAAGAATTGATGTTTCACCTTCCATTGTTATTACCATATCCATCTTTACTAGATCCATGAAAATATGATCCCTTTCAACTCTCGTCATGTTCAAAAACCCATCACCATTTCTGATCAAAGCATATGCCGCCTTATTTTCCTTCCCCAGGTGGTAGTGTATCATGCAATCATAATACTTGAGTAGTTCAAGCCATCTCCTTTTCCTTATGTTGAGTTCTTTCTCTGAGAAAATATACGTCAAACTCTTATGATCAATATAAATCTCACATTTTTTTACCATAGAGATAATGTATCCATATCTTCAAAAAAATGATTACAGCATCTAACTCAATATCATGAGTAGGATAGTTTTTCTCATGAATTTTTAGTTGTCATGCTGCATAAGAAATAACCCTATCATTTTGCATAAGGACACAACCAAGTAATTTCTTTGAAGCATCACTATAAATAAAAAACCCATCATTCCCCGATGGTAGAGTCAATATAGGAGAATTGACTAATCTTTTATTTTGTTCTTCGAAAATTTTTCACAATGTTTTGTCCAAAAAAATTTAACCCCTTTACGTGTGAGCTTCGTCAGCGGGTTATCCAATCGAGAAAAATTTTGTACGAAACGTTGATAATAACCTGTTAAGCCAATAAAACTGTGTACCTCAGTTATGTTTGTTGGAGTGGGGAAATCTTGGATTTCCCCTTTCATTACAGGATCAACTAGGATTCCATCCTTAGAGACAATATGGCCAAGAAAACAAATATCTTGAAGCCAGAATTCACATTTTCTAAACTTCCCATATAATTCATGTATTCTAAGAGTCTTCAGGATAATGCACAAGTGATTTTCAAGATCTTCATGGCATTTTGAGTATACCAATATATCATCAATAAATACCATTGTAAACTCACCGAGGTATTCCTTGAAAACTATGTTCATTAGATCCATAAAGACAGAGGGTGCATTAGTCATTCCAAAAGGCATTATTGTAAACTCGTAATGCCCGTACCGGGTTCAAAACACTGTTTTCAGAATATCTTCCATCTTCACAATCAACTGATGATATCCAGATCGAAGGTCAATCATTGAAAAGTATCGAGCTCCATGAAGTTGGTCAAATAAATCATCAATGTGAGGTAGGGGTTACTTTTTCTTTATTGTTATAACATTGATCTCCATGTAGTCGATACATAACCTCAAAGATCCATCTTTATTCTTAACAGAAATGACATGGGCTCCCCATGGAGAAAAACTAGGGCATATACATCCCTTATTACTCAATTCATATTGTTGTTTCTTTATTTCCACGAATTCCATAGTGGCCATTCTATATAGGGTCTTCGATATGGGCCTTGAACTAGGAATTAAATCAATAGAAAACTCAATTTCTCATTCTGGAGGACGTCCAGGTAAATCTTCTAGAAACACATCAACTTATTCTCTCACAATAGGTATATCCTCTATTTGAGAATTCCTTTCCTCACCCACAGTTATTTCATTCTCTTCATCCCCAATAATTGAATTTAGTTGAGCTACTGGGGCGGATCTAGATGAGAATCAAGTGGTGATGATTCTTCTCTAAATATAAGGTGTTCTTTATCATCATCATAAAAAATCACAACCTTATTCTTCTTACAATAATTTTTTTGAATCATGATCTGAAAGCCAATCCATACTGAGGATTATATCAAACTCAATCATGGGTATGATGATGAGATTAGCAGATAAATAACATTTATATGCCTTAATGGGAACTGATTAAAAGAACTTTTTAGCAATGATACTTCCCTTAAGAGTTTTGACTGAAAACTCCCTTGTAAAATCAAATTGAAAATATCTAATTTTCTTAGCAAACTGAGATGATATGAAACAATGAGATGTTCTAGAATCGAATAAAGCATTGGCTAAACATGAGGAAACAATTAAAGTACCTTCCACCACATCATTAGGAACTTCAACCTCTACATTTGTGATTGCATAAGTTTTTCCCTGACCCCTTGGCATTTTTTGTTGCATATTTCATTGACGTTTTGGAAAATCATTAGAATAGTGTCCCATCTTCCGAAAACTATAGCATTGAACATCATTGGATTCCTTCTCCCCTTTGCAATCACTAACAAGATGTCCTTTCTTACCAAATTTTTAGCATTCTCCTTTTCCTTTTAATCATGCACCGGGGTGTTTCCTTCCACAATTGTCACATGGTGAAAATTAAACTCTTCCCTTCTTCAATGTTTCCTTATTTCCTTTCCCCAGGTTTTCAGCAGCCCTCTTCTTTTATTGCTTTCTCTTAAAGTCATATGACATAGAGAATTATTTTTATTTCTTGATGGCACATGAAATTATATCCTCACATGATGAAAAACATTGGGAGAACAGTGCCCACTAGAGGAATGGCTTTAGGCCATGAAATAATCAATCAATTTTTCTCCTTATATTTTGTATGTAGTCTATAGCATGTCTTGTTAATCTTTCAAAGTTAGCTTCATACCTTGCAACATTCTAATCTTCCTTCTACCTGAGATTCAAGAATTGTCTCTCCATATCTGATCACTGCTGACGAGGGAAATATTTTTCTAAGAATATTTCCTTAAAATCCTTCCATTACATCTCTTCTATCTCTTCCTCCTCTTTTTTGTTTTCGATTAATGGCCACCACTGATCCGCATCTCCCGATAGACGATATACTTCCATGACAACATTCTCTATTTCATTACATCCCAAAGAGAGAAATATATTATCAAGGGAACATATCCATTCCTCTTCTAAAAACGGGTTTTTAGTCCCATTGAATGATGGAGGCTGTTGTCGCATAAAGAGATCTAGCATGGCTCATCAAAATGGTGGATCCAGATGATGTATATGGGTAAGGTTATTATTCATAACCTGATTATGTTGTCCCAGTACAGATATGAGTTTCTTAGCACTAGTCACAGAACCAGAGCCAACATCATTGTCTTGTGTCGGAGGAAAATCCCTACAGGGGACAGTTACATTCATGCGATTTCTATTCCGTCCACTAGGAGCCATATCTAGATAATGGCATATAGTATGTTAGGTTATGAATCATAATCTATAATCATAAATTAAAAATACCTTGAAAAATTGAGATCCTACGCATGGCTAATCTCATATTCACAAAAATGGTTTCTTTGAGGAATATTTACATTAAACTCCTTCATAATGTCTTGTAAATAAAATGTGAATTATCCTAGGATTATCCCTCAGGATTGTAGTAACCATGAGTGCATCAAGGCCCATTTTCATGCACCGGTTCCCGTTCGAGTCTAGGTCAATGTGGTGTTTTCTAGTTTTACCCCTAGATACATTTATGCCAGAGTAGCCTCTACCTGCTCGTTTCCAGACAGGGTTGTATTGCTTAAATGATCCACATAATCTATTACTTACCAAAATATCACGATGTTATTGTATGTATATCCTCAAATACTAACTTAGGTACTCTTCCCTAATTCTAGGTTTTCTAAATCTAGTTTCCAAGTATTCTACTAAAATTTTTCGGATACCTACTGTATGGACCCAGCCCCAATTTCCCAGAACTGTGCCTTATTTGATTAAGTTGGAATACATATAAGGAATTCGAATCTCAAAGGACCGAGTAGTTTAGTATTATTGGAAAAAAGTTTCATTCATAAGTTGATCATTTCAACATGAAGGAAATAAACACTAATTTATGCCACTACCAACATCATGTCACCTAGATTATGCTTTCATGTCATTCATAATTTACGTCTTCATATCCTGAGAAAAATGAAACATAAGAAAGAGTGATCTCAAACGCTCAGTAAGAGTAAGCAATACAGTGGAAGAAAATATAGACATTAGACATGGTGAATTATTGAAAACACATGCCTTTTATAAAAAACATGAACATATTAGGGATGAAATATGAGTTGAGTATATATTAACATAATAAAACATAATCAAGGGTATTTTACCAGTAGAATATCCACATGAACTTTCACTGAATAACTTCATAATGAGGGAAGTGCATATGCTGGTCATTCAGAATCATTTTCTCATGGCCTCGCCCCAGACGTCTAGTGATTAAGGCCTCGACCAAAATCCATATATCACATTGGGAAAGGCCTCATCGAATTCCACGTCTATTTGTCTTATGAGATCTACCGAAGCATTGAGGGGCTATATAGGCCCCCAACTGTCACATAATATGTCTAATGCATTCCCCATATAATAGGGGATCAACATAAACAATATATACATTCATATTGAATCTATCATATGAAATGTAACTAACTTTCCCCAATCATTAAACATAAAACACTATCCATTCAAGAAAAATATGATGAATGGTTTTAGGATAGATCATGCACAATAGAGTCAGTCATAAACTATTAAATAAAATATGGTAGATTACTTCATAAAGTATTAAATCCAATAATACCCTAGAATCAACAATAGAGTTGAATTAGACGAAAACACCTTTATAAAATCATTAAGCAATTCTTGAGATGAATACTCTTTTATTTAGAAAAGAAGAGTTAATTTCGAAAAATCTTTGTATAAAAATAGAAGTGAAGTAATATATAATATTCATATTAAAACTAGTGTTTTATTAAGAATAATGGTTTCTAGAAATAGATTATAGTTTTCCCTTGAAAATAGATATGCATTTTAGAAATTCCCTTGTATCGGGCTTGTATTTTTGGAAACAGTTTTGAGAGATTCTTTTAAAAAATGTAACTATCCAGAAAATAGGGATGGATTCTGGTTGGTGTGCATATATATTATACTCACACATAATTTATTAGAATTACATAACAATACATAATAATTTCATCGAGGAAATTAGACAATAAATGTAACCCGAATGAAAATGGATATTTTGGTGGAAAAACCCTTACCTTAACTCCAAACGTGTTTTGAACTTGTACTTATGCTCCTGGAATATGAAATTATACATTTTAATAACTTATTTCATAACCTATTAGTCTTTTTTTTAGTTTACTATAATTCTGGTTAGTTCATTTATGTCATTATTGATAAGTTATTTTATTGAATTTCGTCGTTCTAGAGTGTTCGTTTCCTTTATTTTCATATTTGGTTCACTTGTTTTTATGTAATGAAGATTGTGTAGAATGGTTATAAATCTCCAGGATTGGAATTATATATTATTAATGAACATAAATAATTGATAATGGAAATTTCTATAATTTTTTAAATGGAATGAGGATGAATCATTAGATGACCACCACTTAGATTATTCAGTGGTATTTGGAATATTATGAACAAGTTTTGTCATATAACTTAATTATATGTACATATTCTGGATCCTGAATATTAATTAGGGTATAAAACAAATATTATAGTCTAATTCAACCATGAATATGTTTTCATGACCAGTAATGAAGTAGAAAATGAAGAACGAAACTTCGTCGTCCATGAATGTTATAAATCGGAACATCATGAACGTCAATTTAGTTTATAAAATAAAAAAGAGGGAGTAAGAATATTTATTATGGTTCTTCCTTTCACATGATATAAATCCATAATATGGTTGTTACTTGAGTTATAATGATCATTTGGACAGAGGAGGAGAGGAGAGGATTGCAAATGAAGATAAATTGAAATGAAGCCAAATGAAAAACAAGGGTGCTTTACCTCTTGAAATAATCTCCTTGAGAAACACCTTAAGGGAAGGGGTTTTGGTCTTTTGGGAAGACCAGAAGCTTCTTGGACGTGGGTAGAGAGTAGACAAGGGTAATTGGGCAGAACATTGAGTAGCTTCATGGCTTAGAGTAGTAAAGAGAAGAGGGAGTGGTGAGGGGTTTTATTAGTGGAGGAGAGGGGTATATTTTGAATATTTAATTCATTATTGTATTATTTCTCTCAAGTAAACCAAATAGTGTTGTTTCATGTGACCCATAATAGTATTAAGTGCATGTGAGTTCTAAAAAAGTGGCCTTGCATCACTTGTGAAGTCATAAATAGTGTATTTAACGAATAATTTGTATATACAATATTTTATCGTATTTCCCTATTCATCAAAAATTCTAGAATTTCAGAAAAATCCCAAAAATTTACCAAAACCATTT
Source organism: Viscum album (assembly GCA_963277665.1). Taxonomy (NCBI): domain Eukaryota; kingdom Viridiplantae; phylum Streptophyta; class Magnoliopsida; order Santalales; family Viscaceae; genus Viscum; species Viscum album. The sequence continues at coordinate 1,456,859,565 of OY728131.1, read as the reverse complement.
TTCTATGTGTAGAATTTAAAATTGAAAACCATTTTTCAAAAATAATTTTCTAAATATTATTAATTTAATTTTTAAATAAGGTCATAGGTAATTCTAAAAATAACAATCTTAAAGTGCAATTAGTTTTATGTGACATTGAAAAATTAATTAAGATCCCATTATCATATTTCCATAGGAAAATTAAATGATAATATTATTTACCATTCATAGGGGTCATATTAATATTCATATTACTATTCATAAGGGAATGTTACTGTTCACCAAAAATCATGTTTGTTCTATCAAACTCTAAGTGACTTACTGAACACAACTCTAGATGACCATTTCATGAAATTAAAAACATAGAAGAGACAAAGTTGTGATTAATGGATAGATTATAAAATTTCATTCTATATTTATTTTCAAAACCTTGGGGTGTTACAATAGAGTTCCTCCAGAGGAACTACCAAAGGCTTCCACTCCTACCCCCTCCGGAGTTTGGCTAGCCCTAACATGAGGAGTATATCTTTCCGTGACTGTACTTCACCTCTCAAGAGCATCTATATATGCCACCTCAACTTCCTCAATAACCACCTCCATGTCGTACTCTCATGGTGCAAGGATTTCTATCTATTCACAGAGCTATCAAGGGAATCGTTCGTCTTCTAGTGCATTCCCATCATTTCGAGATAAAGCCTTCTATCATACATCTGATCCAACACACAGTTCAGTTCGAGAGACTACCTAGTGAGGACCCAAACAACCAACACTCCAATTTCATGGAGGTCTCCGACACATTCTGATACCATGGAGTGTCCTAGGACGCCATTAATAATTTACACTTCTCATTATCTCTAAGGGATGAGGCTAGGTACTTGATAAATGGTTTTCCACAATGATATATCCTCAGCTCGGCAGAGCTAGCCCATACATTCTGGTCAAAATATTTCCCACCTTCATAGATGGTGTCCTTTTGGAATGAAATACACAACTTCCAATAGCACGACCCATAGTTGCTTTATGGGTCATGGGATCAATTCAATGATATGTTGTGTAAATGAACACACCAGAGACTCCCACTCTAGATGCAGTTCCAGACCTTCAACAGAGGACTTATGAAAAACACAAAGTCCATAGTGGATGTTGTTGTTGGATGTACAGTTATGAGGAAGTCCCCCAATGATATTTTCAATCTATTGTAATACATGTCTTCCAATATCTTCTAATGGAATTTCGAGTGGGGCACACAAAAACATGGTATGCACAATATCGAAGCCACTACTATGTTTTATACCCAGTTGGATGTTGTATCCAAAAGATTGATGTGATGAATCTACAAAGTGCATCCCAAGTACATGTATTGAACCATCATGTGTGAAATGAATGTGGCGACAGCCACTGTAATAACTCGGATCATCGTTTCAGGTATGTCTTTCTTTTATCTGGAGTTTTTAAGAAAAATAAAGTTTCTAGAAATTTTTTAAGTACACGCCATGTAATTTCTAAGTACACACTGTGTACTCTTTTCCCGCTTGAAGCTGCATGTTGGCCGTGTCTGGGCCACACACACGGTGTGTAGGGGTGACGTGGAGGCCAATTTTTCCAGAGTACAGAAAGACCTAGTACACGCTGTGTACTCAAAATGTACACATCGTGTACTTTATTTTTTTCATTAAACGGATTGGGGTCATACCTAATCATGGAAAACATCTTCTTCTCTAGCTTCTTCATCCGAGAGTGACCTGTACGGCCACTAATCATCGACTAGACACCGTTCCGCCGTATGTTCTACGATTAGAGCACGGTCGATTGTGTGGGAATCGCAGCGGTGAGTTCTCCCTTCTGCTTGAGCCTTGTTTTCCAATTCCTCCACTTTTTCATGTTATCATCGTTTGAATGTTTTGTTCATTTTCATATATCATTGTTGTTTTAAGGAGAATCAATCTGCGTGGCTGAGGTATATTGATCTCCTAGCATCCAGGTGGGTGGTTTGTGCCTTTCTGTAGAAAATATTTGAATATTTTGTGCGATTTCACCAATTCCCTTGAACGAGAATTGTGTGTTTTCCTATTTTTACCTTTATTTATTTCAAGATTTCTTTATTATTATATAGAGGTTTAACTTTGTGAATAGAGTAGTTTTGATGTACTATGGATGTATTCCATGCTTGTTTTTCTTGTTTGGCATTTTTCTGGTTGCCATGCCTAGTTGTAGGATAGTGGAACTGTTGCTATGTTATGCTGTTGAGCCTTATATTGATAGCCAAGTAGTTCATGAGGTTTACATGGATGACACACGTGCGCTATGCATGTTTATTTCCACACAGAAGTGTGAGAACCTAGTTTATTAGACCATAGGGAGAATGGACGTAAGGGCTTCTCCAGAGTGTCTTTTAATATTATTTGAGACCCTAGGGGTAGTTTATGATGAGTTCTTCCTCATAGAGTCTATAGTTCCTCGACACGGGCCATAGGGGGAATGAGACATTGAGTTCTTCCCCAGAGAGCCTCTAGCACGATACGAGACTATAGGGGGAATTAATAGTGAGTGATTCCTCAGAAAGTATACTTTTAGATGAACCAGAGGGGTGAGACTGTGTGTGCCTCCTAGATGGTTGCTAATACTTGTAGGTTGAACCATATGGGTTAGGATGTGAGAGCTACCCAGAGGGTTACATATTTTCTTCTTATTGTTGGTTGTTTACTTGTGTACTCTATATGCTAGAACTGTGGATCGTAGCTGTTGTGTGCTTTTCTCTTTACTGCTTCCTACCCTCTTACATTCCTTGTATTCATTGACTGTTGGGCACAGATCTTTGGGTGATTGCCTACTGGGATTGTATCTCACACCCTGTTTGGGCCTTGCTTTTGGGCCCAAGAAGACTTTGTTGTTGCAGGTATATATAAGGGCAAGCGCCCTTCGACTTCCGGTACTTGATTGATTCGAGATGGAGAGCAAGGGACCAAGCTTTGGATTTCTATGCTGCTGGAGTTGTTGTTGCTTTAGTAATTTGTGTTTAGTTTTATTTCAGCACATTGTTGTTTTTTCTTCTTTCCTTTGATGCTTTTACCTGCTGCATCATTATAATCATTACTATATAATCATTTCTTATGTTGTTTGGATTTAGTTGTTATTCATGTTGTTACTGCTTCCTCTATTAACTTTTGTTTTCCTTACCTTGTATACCTTACCAAATGAGGGCATAGTTTCCCGAATAACTTACCAAGGCCCCTGCTGGTAGTTGGCAGGCTCTGGCGTTTGGGGAAATGCGATTGAGGTCATGTGATGAACCGGGTATGGGGCACCAGTGGATGGGCTCTAGATTCGGGTTGTTACAAATTGGTATCAAAGTAGTTCTTATCTCTTGAATTACTATTTGGAGACTTTAGCCAGGTATAGGATGGATTCAGTACTTGGTATTATGATTTGATTGGGAATAGCTAACCCGTGTAGAGGGAAAAGCCATACTACCTCATTAATTGCAGTTTGCTGGTTTTGATATATTACGGTTGATATTATTTCATCTAGAGAGATTCACATGCGATGTGTTGTTATTTTCTTGAAGATTGTGGTTATATTTATGTCACAACCCGATGAGATGAGGGTATTCCATCTCATGCATCATATAGGCACTTGTAGAAATCAGATTCCATGTATTCTTTCCATTCCATCTAGGGTGCATTAGCGATTGCATGATATTGTGATAGACTTTGTGTAGATTATGCATGTTGTTGTGATAGAAGTTTGATAGAATCTCTGCTACCTTGTTAGAGGATTTTTTTTCCTAATATTCTTAAATGAATGCCAAATTTTGATTATTGAGGTGTTATGGGCCCTCTAGAATCAGGAATTGGTGGATCATGATCCTGTTTTCTCTTTTCCATTACTGTAAGAGATGCCAAACATTGATTCGCATGGAGTATGGGCCCTCACGAATAGGAAATTGGAACCTCCTTGCCTTGTTTTCTGTGTTTTATGGGCTTCTGTACAGTTTCTAAGCTACTTCCCAGAAAAACATAGAATACATAGTGTGAAATTTTGACTACACGCCATGTAGTTTTTAGACTGTGTCACTGATCGTGTGAGCTGGGACACGCAGTTGTAGAAATAACTTCAGGAACATGCCGTGTACGGTAGGTACACGCCATATAGTTTGGAGCCGTGTACCTGGTCGTGTCACTAACAACACGGGCCGGGGAAGCTTGGGCAGAACGTTCCGTGTTTTAGAGGAACACGCTATGTAGTCCTGTCTAGGTACCCGACTATGTCACAAACAACACAGGTTGACGTTACCTTCTCTTCGACACGCCGTGTTGTTTTCGGAACACGCCGTGTAGTCCTGTTCAGGTACCCGACCGTGTCCTGAACGACACGAGACGGTGTCACCATCACCTATACACACCATGTTTGTACGGAACACGCCGTGTAGTCGTGTTCAGGTACCCAGCCATGTCACGAACAACACGGGACGGTGTCACCATCACCTATACAATCCATGTTTGTTCGGAACATGCCGTGTAAGTTTCATTTGTGTAAACGGTCGTGTGTTTAATAGCATAGGCCTCTGAAGCCTTGTCTAGTACACGCCGTGTTTCTTTAGAACATGCTATGTAGTCTCGGGTTAAGTTTGACCGTGTGGGTTAGCCGTGTAAAGAGACTCGGGTAGAGGAATTGTTTTCAAGTACGCACTGTGTGTTGGGTCAAAACAAAGTGTAGTTTGAGGTGATGCATGACTTGTAGGGCAGGAGTACACGCCCATGTCAGTGGCTTAAGAAGACACACCGTGTAGTTTTTATACATGTCATGTAGTCGTGTTTTGTAAACTTCGGTGTTTTACTTCCCCTATTCTCGTTTTGTACTCTTGTGTTCTCTGTCCTTGTTTTTATGATCTAAGTTTTACTTTTGATCTTCTATAGTTATGCCTCCGAGACATCCTCTGGTTGTACATCTGTTGTCAGGCAGTGATCAGACGCCAGATATAGCTGATCAAGGACTTCCTGTCGATCCTCCAGTCGGGCCAGCATTGGAACCGGCTGTCATACCAGTTGCGGGCGATGATGTGCAGTTCAGGGGTGGTTTTATGAAGATGATGCATACCTTTCAGGGAGCACCGCCTCTTGCCTCAACTATGGAAGACTTGACACAGGTTTTGCAGTAGCAACATCCTCCCATGTTCTCGGGGGAAGGAGGACCTCAGGCTATAGAGTCATGGTTGAAAGCCATGCTGACTATCCATGACCATCTAGAGAAACCTCCATTGAGGCAGGTCATGCTCTCTACCTACATGCTCTGAGAATCTGCCAAGAGGTGGTGGGACGTGATCTCACAGGCGGGTCATCAGCAGGTTATGGCTTGGGAGGAGTTCCGATGCGTGTTCTAGGACTACTTCTACCTGGAGACCCTGAGGGCCGATCGAGCCTGGGAGTTCATGAGTTTAGAGAAAGGTACTCTTTCTGTCATGGAGTATTCCTCTCGTTTCACCAAGCTATAGTGTTTTACACCCCTCTGGGATGGGAGTGGGGTGTTCTTAGCAAGGAAGTTTGAGGATGGTCTCAGGCAGGAGATCCACAAGCAAATTAATCTCTTCTAGTTGACTTCCATCACTTCCATCGTCAACCAGGACCTGATTGCAGAGTGCAATATGAGAGAATCTGGAGCTGCGAGCCAGGGCGGTTATGTTTCCAGAGCTAGTTTTTACTCCAAAGGATAGCAAGAAGCACCATAGGGAGTCTATGTGCGGTGGTCCGAGGAAGCGAGATGCATTTTCAAGCAGCCGGGTGATATGCTACTAGTGTGGCCGGTCAGGGCACATGAGGCTGCAGTGCCAGAGGGACCCCATGGAGTGCCGATCTTGTAGAAATATGGGTCAACTTCAGCATTTCTGCTAGGTTTTCTCACCAGCAGCTGGTGACCGGGGTTCTTCCATGGCTCCTCGTTCAAGAGCAGCACCACCAGTTTCTCACCAGTCGAGGAACTGGAGTTCTTATGGTCGTTCAGGCTGAGGGGGCGGTCGAGGCTATGGTGGTCAACCACATGTCCCACAGCACCAGCAAGGTGGATCAGCTCATAGTGGTCAACCAGGGGCGCATGTCCGCGGTGCATGCCAGTCAATCGTCATGGAGTAGACCTGTCAATTGCAGGATCCCGACCCTTCTACAGTTCATGAAACTATTTTAGTAGCCTTAGTTTTATCTTCAACCCTTTTCGATACTGGTTCTACACATAGATTTATCTATGTTGCTGTCGTGGTGAGCCTTGGGCTCTGCATCTTTTCTTCTGCCGACTCATTTACACTAGACACACCTTTTTGGATAATGACATCTTGTGTACGTCAGTGTAAATACTTCCCTCTCGAGGTTTGCAGGGTATCATTTCTTATAAGATCACTGTGTCCTAGAGATGACAGGATATGATTTCATCCTTAGGATGGACTAGTTGGTTCCCTTCCAGGGCGTCGTCGACTGTTATCACCGTAGAGTGAGTTTCATTTCACTATAGGGAATGTCTTTTCTTCATAAAGGTGAATGGGATGTTTAGGCGAGTCGAGCAGGACTCGAGCATCATGAGCTAGGAAGGGTGACAACCCATATTGTTAGTCTTTGTCTGGATGATCAAGGGACTTCGCAATTGGACTTTCCACCAGTGGTGGATCGTTTTAGGGACGTCTTTCCAGAAGACATTTCGGGTTTTCCTCTAGAGCGTGAGGTAGACTTTTTTACTAAGCTCATGCCAAGAGGTACACCGGTTTCCATTCATCCTTATCAGATGGCTACTCTTGAGCTGCAAAATCTCAAGAAGTAGTTAGAAGAGTTGTAAGCAATGGGTTTCATCCATCCCCGTACTTCTAATTGGGGTTCGCCTGTCCTGTTTGCGAAGAAGGAAGATGGTACCCTTCGGTTTTTTGTGGATTATCAGAAGCTGAACCAATTGATGGTGAAGAACCGATATCCCCTATCTAGGATCGATGACCTCTTTGATCAGCTTCGAGGAGCCCAGGTGTTCTCAAAGATCGACTTGAGTCCCGGTTATCAACAGTTGCGCATTATACCATCAGATATACCTCTGGAAGCCTTCAGGAGTAGGTATGGTCTATACGAGTATACAATCATGTTGTTCAGTCTCACGAACACGCCTGTAGTTTTCATGGCACTGATGAACCGAGTGTTCCATCCTTACTTGTACTCCTTCGTCGTGGTCTACATGGACGATATTTTGGTGTACTCTCACACTGAACCCGACCATTCCACACATCTTGAGATCATTCTGAGTACACTGAGAGAGCATCTTCTTTATTCTAAACTTTCGAAGTGCCACTTTTGGATGGAATAGATTCACTTCTTAGGTCACATCATCTATGAGGCAGGAGTATCTGTGGACCCAGAGAAAGTGAGAGCTGTAGTCTCCTGGGAGCAGCCGAAGAACGTTTTTGATGCACGGAGATTCCTAGGGCTAGATGGATACTATAGATGCTTCATTCAAGACTTTTCATGCCTAGCAGCACCTTTGATAGGTCTGCCCAAGAAAGGGGTGAAGCTCTTATAGTCAGATTCTTGTGAGTCAGCCTTTCAGGAGCTGAAGGGAAGGTTTACGTCGACACTGATACAAGTCTTTCCAGAGCCATGAAATATCTATACAGTCTAATGAGATGCTTCAGGTATTGAGATAGGAGCTTTGCTTATGCAGGGAGATGGAATTGTTGCGTACGTGTCTCGGCAGTTGAGAACACATGAGAGGAACTACCCTACGCATGATCTGGAGTTGTTCATGCATTACGCTGTTGAAGACACTGTCTTCTTGGAGAGCACTTTATGGTGTTCACTGACCATTAGAGTCTCAAATATATCTTCACTCAGCATGATCTGAATCTGAGGTAGTGTAGGTGGGTCGAGTATCATCGGTTTTTTGATTTCGAGCTTTCCTATAAGCCGGGAAAGGGCAATGTAGTTCCAAATATGTTGAGTAGGAGAACTTAGATTCATGCAATTCAGGAGGCCAGTAGTGAGTGGAATCTCATGGATCTACTATCTGAGATGCATCTGGAGGTGCACGACAGACAGGGATAGACCCTCCTATCCTATGTAGTTGTTACCTCTACACTACATGATCGGGTACGGATGAGGCAACTATCAGAATCAGAATGCTTTGTCATGCGGGAGAGTGTATCAGGAGGGGACCCTCTTCCTAGATGGACGGTGGGAGAGGATGATATATTTCATTTCCAGGGACGCGTATGGGTGCCAACAGACATACGTGAGGAGCTGATGCGAGATTTTCATTCATCAGTTTGGGCAGTTCATCCTGGCGTCACCAAGATGTATCGCGATCTTCATCGCCAGTACTGGAGGCCAGGTATGCGGAGATATTTTTCTTGTTTTTTCATGATATGTTCTACTTGTCATCAGGTGAAAGTAGTGCATCAGCGACCAACATGTCTTTTGCAGAAGTTACCCATTCCGAAGTGGAAGTGGAACAATATTGTGATGGACTTAGTGATCGGGTTGCTGAGGTCTCCTCAGGGAACAATGTTGTTTGGGTTGTCGTCAACAGGCTCACGAAGGTTTCTCACTTCTTGACGATCAGGGAGACCTTTAGTGTCGATGATCTGGGATGACTTTTCATCAGAGAGATTTTATGTCTACATGGAGTTCCACACTCCATTGTTTCAGACAGGGATGCGCGCTTTGTCTCTCAGTTCTGGCAGGGACATTAGAAGGCCTTGGGTACACAGGTACTTTTGAGTATAGCAACGATCCCCAGACTGATGGCCAGTCCAAGCACACGATCCAGGTTCTTGAGGATATTCTCCAAGCATGCATCCTATACTTTGGAGGTTCTTGGGAGAAGAATATTCCTTTGGTGGAGTTCTCCTACAACAACAGTTTTCAGGCGACCATTCATATTGCACCATACGAGGCTTTGTACGGTACGCCATGCCGATCACCCTTATGCTGGATGGAGGCAGGAGAGGCAGCTTTGCTGGGACGTCATCTTGTTCAGGAGACATCAGAGCAGATAGAGTTGATTCAGAAGAGGATGGCTACAACACAGTCTCGATAGAATTCTTATGCTAATCAGCAGAGACAACCTCTGGAGTTCGAGGTCGGGGATTAGGTTTTCCTGCGTGTCGCACTAAGGTGGGGAAACAAGAGGATTCAGAGGAAGGGTAAGCTTTCACCATGGTACATCTAGCCATTTGAGGTTTTGGAGAGAATTGGGATGCTCTCCTATTGATTGCAGCTACCACAGAGGTACCGGGCCATGCACGATGTCTTCCACGTCTCTCAGCTTCGACATTACTTTTCAAACCCGTCTCATGTCTTACAGCCCGAGGAGGTTGAGCTCGAAGAAGATGCATCATTTGAGGAGTATCCTACCTGTATTGTCGATCGTAGTATGAATGTTATCTGTGGGAGGTTGGTTCCTCTTGTACGTGTGCTATGGCAGCATGGACGAATACATGATGAGACCTGGGAGGGGGAGGCCGATGTACGATCGCAGTGGTTGGAGCTGTTTGGGGTTTATTCTTCTATGCCTCGTTAGGGAAGTTCAGGGAAGAATTTCATTAAGGGGGGAAGTTTGTACGAACCCGGATCTTCGATTCATGTATGCCTTTCTTTTTTATGGAGTTTTTAAGAAAAATAATGTTTCTGGAAATTTTTGAAGTACACATCGTGTAATTTCTGAGTAAACACTGTGTACTCTTTCCCCACTCGAAGTCGTGTGTTGGCCGTGTTCGGGCCACACACATGGTGTGTAGGGGTGACGTGGAGGACGATTTTTGTAGAGTATGGAAAGACCTAGTACACACCGTGTACTCCAAAAATTGCACGTTGTGTACTTTTTTTCATAAAATGGACCGAGGTTGCGCCTAATCATAGAAAACATCTTCTTCTCCAGCTTCTTCGTCTAAGAGTGACCCATAAGACCACGAATCTTCAATGAGCCACCGTTCCTCCATCCGTTCTCCGATTCGAGCATAGTCAATTGTGTGGGAATTGCAGAGGTGGGTTTTCCCTTATTCTTGAGCCTTGTTTTCCAATTAGTCCTTGTTTTCATGTTATCTTCGGTTGAACATTTTGTGCATTTCTTTAGATCTTCGTCGTTCTAAGGAGAATCAATCTGCGTGGCTCAAGTATATTGATCTCCTAGCATCCAGGTGGGTGGTTTGTGCCTTTCTGTATAAATTATTTGATAATTTTGTGCGATTTTTCCAATTCCCTTTAACGAGAATTGTGCATTTTCTGGTTTTTCCATTGATTGATTTTCCGCTTGCTTGATTGTTATAGTAGAGATTTACCATAGTGAATAGAGTAGTTTTGCTCTACTCTGGATGTATTCCACTCTTGTTTTTCTTTTTTGGCATTTTTCTGGTTTCCATGCCTTTGTTCTAGGATAGTTGAACTATTTCTATGTTATGCTGTTGAGCCTTAGATTGATAGCCAAGTAGTTCTTGAGGATTACTTGGATGACACACGCATGCTATGCATGTTTATTTACACACAGAACTGTGAAAACCTAGTGTAGTAGACCATATGGAGAATAGACGTAAGGGATTCTCCAGAGTGTCTTTTAATACGATGCGAGACCACAGGGGGAATTGATGAAGAGTTCTTCCTTAGAGAGTCTGTAGTTCCTCGACGTGGGCCACATGGGGAATGAGATGTTGAGTGCTTCCCCAGAGAGCCTCTAGGACGATATGAGACTATATGGGGAATTCAAGGTGACTTCTTCCTCAGAAAGTCTACTTTTAGCTAAACCATAGGGGTGAGACTGTGTGTTCCTCCTAGAGGGTTTCTAGTACTTGTAGTTTGAACCATATGGTGTAGGCTGTGAGAGCTACCCAGAGGGTTACCTATTTCCTTCTTATTGTTGGTTGTTTACTTGTGTACTCTATATGCTTGAACTGTGGATTGTAGCTGTTGTGTGATTTTATTTTTACTTCTTCCTGCACACTTACTTGCCTTGTATTCATTGACTGTTGGGCACAGATCTTTGGGTGATTGCCTACTGGGATTGTATCTCACCCCCTATTTGGGCCATGAGTTTGGGCCCAAGCAGACTTTGTTGTTGCAGGTATAGATAAGGGAAAGTTCCCTTTGAATTCCAGTACATGATTGCTTGGAGATGGAGAGCGAGGGACCAAGCTTAGTCTTGCGATGCTACTAGAGTTGCTATTGCTTTAGTACTTTGTGTTTAGTTGCATTTCAGCACGTTTTTGTGTTTTATGATTTCTTTTGATACATGTACATGCTAAATCATTATCATCATTACTATATATTCATTTCTTCCACTGTTTGGATTCAGTTGTTATGCATATTGTTATAGCTTCTGAAATTGATTGTTGTTTTCCTTACCTTGTATACCTTACCAAATGAGGGCATAGTTTCCCCAATAACTCACCAAGGCCCTCACTGCTAGTTGGAAGCCTCTGGAGTTTGGGAAAATGTGCTTGTGGTCATGCGGCGAACCGGGTATAGGGCACTAGTGGAGGGGATCCAGATTCAGGTTGTTACATCCACATCATAGGGGAATGTTCGGGACCTATACATGACACTTTAACGAGCTATGATAGATATGTTTCTCAAAACTGAGGTCTGAACCAGTGCCAGAACCCAGTATGGTGTGATCACCAGAACAAAGGCTGGGGCACATAGTTGCAAAATCCTCCGCATTAGTGACTACCTGCCTATAGTCAACCCCAGTATCAAAGCCAGTACCCGAGGCAACTGCAATATCAGAAGGGCTCTTACTAGCAGCAAGGGTATCAAAACCCTCACCCGTAGCATTTTTGGCAGCCACCACCTCCACCACCTTCACAACCACTTCAGTAAGAGAACAACTCAATGTTAAAGGATCTCAATAAAAAGTTTATATCTACTACTGAGATCATATTCCAAAATTAGGAGGCTTCCATTTGAAGCTTGGAGAACTAAATCAGCCAGCTAGAAAAATAGTTCTCAGGGAGGTAGCCTGGTACACTACTGGGTAACATTGAGAAAAACCCAAGAGAGGAGGCCCATTCCATCACACTATGGAGTGTAAATGAGCTAAAATAAAAGTAACTGACACAACCATATGAACCCACAACCCTACTAATAAAGAAGTCCATGTTATAGACCCCTCCTCATCCAACAACCCACCATTAGAGGCCTTAGAGGCTAAAGTAAATGTGGTTGTCAAACCATTCGAGCCTGCCTTACACTTCCCAGAGAGGACGAAGAATTTAAAGCTAGAACACCAGTTTGGAATGTTTATTGTAGTATTCAGGAAGATGCACATATTCATTCCATTCGTAGAGGTAATGATGTAGATTCTCACGTATGAAAAATTGATGAAGGATATCCTCTATAAAAAATGTATGATGGAATATATGGGAACCATTGCACTGATCAAGAAGTGCTTAGTGGTTGTACAACAATTTATTCCTTCCATTATCCAGGATCCATGTAGCTTAACTATCATAAGCACTATTGGACCATGTGAGTTTGGGAAGGCCTTTTGCGAATTAAGTGCTAATGGAATCTTCATTCCCATGGGAGTTTTTTAGAATATATTAATCAAAAACCTAATGCCTACCTAATTTTCCATTTAGATCGAAGACCGTTCCATTAAATAGCTGAAGGGGGTTTTGGAGGATGTGCTGCTAAAGGTCGGTAGGCTAATAATCCCCACATATTTCATCATCCTCGATATGGAGGAAGACAAGGAAGCAACTATCATTCTGGGAAGGCCTTTCTTAGACACTGGGATTGTATTGATTGATTTACACTAGGGGGATAATTTTTAGATTAGGAGGTGAAAAAGACTCCTATAATGTCCTCAAAGCCGTCAAGAAAGCATCATTACCAGGGCATGAGGGTTGTTACACAGTGACCATCATGGATGATTACTTGAGGTGAAAAAGTGATGATCTAGTATGTTCTTCCACCTCAGATGACTTGATTTTTTCATAAATTCCAATTGATGAAGCACCAGAGGACATTCAGTTACATGAAGGCCAAGGTGGCCACTATTGGCAACATTCTATTATACCCGACATTCTAGTGCAGTCAGAGGCACAACCACTTGTACCTTTGATTCTAATGGTGCTTACACTAGAATTGAATCCTCTCCCGTATTGTATGACATATGAGTACATTAGATATCATCAAACATTTCCAATCATACATAGTGAATCACTCTCACAAGAGTAGAAGGATGTGCTTCTGTAGGTTTTGAATTGGCAGAAGTATGATATTGGGTGGAATGTTTTAGACGTGATGGGAATTATCCCTACCATTTTCACCCTCACGGTGCTACTCAAAGAAGGAGTGAAGCCTTCTTGGAAACCATAGTGATGGATGACCCCCCGTCATCAATGAAGGAATTTTTTAAGAAAGAGGTAATCAGGTTTGTGGATTCAAGCATCACATACCACATCCCAAATAGTCTGTGGTTGAGTCCCCTTCATGTGGTACCCAAAAAGAGGGTATCACTATGATTTCAAATGACATGAATGAGATCATCCTGACAGACACTATCATGGGATAGAGAGTATTTTTGGATTATAGAAAGATGAATGGAACCATGAAGAATGATCATTTTCCCCTACAGTCATGGATCAGATGCTAGAGACACTAGCGGGACATGAGTTTTACTGCATTCTCACCGACTATTCTGGCTACACTCAGATTTACATTGCCCTAGATGAAAAAGATAAGAGCACATTTACTTTCCCCTATGGTATGTTTGATTACCGAAGGATGTCCTTTGGCATTTTAAATGCTCCCACCACCTTCCAATGATTCATGCTGAATATCTTCAATGACATGGAAGAATAGATCCTGGATGTTTCTATGGATGATTTTTCCATTTACCGAATATCATTAAACACTTTTTTATGGTACATTGAGATGGTATTGGAAAGGTTTGAGAACACCAACATGGTTTTGAACTGGAAAAAGTGTCATTTAATGGTCCAGAGTTGTATCATCCTAGGCCACAAAGGAGGATTTCCCTGATGAGTACCTCGTTTCCATTGAAGATTCTCCTCAGCCTAGGTATGATGATATTGGTAATTATTTGGTTACAGGTGCCATACACCCCAACCTCACCTTCTAGTATAGGAAGAGGTTTCTCTATGATGTCTAGAGGTACTTCTGGGTAGATCCTCCACAGTTTTGATCCTGTGGGGATTGTTTGATCCAACATTGCATCCCAGGAAACTGATGTTCATGGAGTCCTAGAATTTTATCATGCCTTGCCAGTTGGGGGACATCATGGGCTAGACAGTCCTATAGAAAATATCCTGTAGTCTGGGTTTTTCTATCCCACCATGTATAGAGATGTACAAGCTTTTTTTCCCATTGTAATCGCAGGAAAAGAACATGTAATGTGTTTTGTAGAGGTGAGATACCCCAACACCCCATCCTGGAGGACGAGATCTATGATTTCTAGGATATAGACATCAATGGGCCATTCCCCCCATCTTTTGGGAACACTTACATCTTGGTATGCATCGACTACATCTCCAAATTGGAGGAAGCCACTGCTACAACACAAGACACGAACAAGGTGGTCATGGCCTTTTTAAAGAAACAAATTTTTAGCAGGTTTAGTGTTCATCGAGTTCTTATCAATGATAGAGGGACCCACTTCAACAACACATTGATGATAGGAGTACTATAAAATTTCATAGTGAAGCATCATATGGGGATGCCATATCATCCCTAGTCTAGTGTACAAGTGGAGCTCTCCAACCATGAGCTAATGCAGATTTTGGAGAAAAAGGTGAACACTACATGAAAAGACTAGTACAAGAAACTAGATGATGCTTTGTGGGAATGTCGAATTGCCATTAAGACGCCACTGGGGATGATTCCATTTCACCTCATCTATGGTAATCCATTCCACATGCCAGTAGAGTTGGACCACAATGATTATCAGGCCATCAAGGCACTGAGTTTTGATCTAATGGAAGCTGAGGAGAAGAACAATTTCCAACTGGTGGAACATAATGAAATCTGATGGGACGCGTATGAGAATTCCAAGATGTACAAGGAGAAGACAAGCGAAATCCACGACTGGATACGTTCGCAAAAATCATTCCAAACCGTTGATCAAGTACTTCTTTTTAACTCTCTTCTTCATTTATTTCTAGAAATGCAAAATTCAAGATTGTCATGACCATTCCGAGTCATACGAGTATTCCACCATGGAGCAGTGGAAATTGATGGAAAGGATGGTCAGCCATCCAAGGTGAATGGATAGTGGGGAAATACTTACCATCACATGGATGACATGATTGGAACACTCTCCTCCATACATCTCAGGTATGAAGAGGTAAGTAGTTCGAGCCAATGACCTAAAACAAAAGCACTTCCTCAGAGGCAACCCAGAGGCTACAAAGCATGTACCACCGATATACACAACATGCACTGAGTCCTACCGGCTTCTATTCTTAATATTATAAATATATAGATTAAGAAAATAAAAATAGTGTTGATGTAGATGTTGATGGTATGGCCATTGGTGTTTATCCGAGCCATCGCAGGTTCAAATCCCTTCATACCTACCATTGAAACGAGGTTCATCCTTTTTATACTCAAGTTTTCTTACACAAGGAGTGTGGTATTTTTAATCTTATATATATATATATATATATTTGTTTAAATATAGTAAAACCCATGATGAGGATGGACCGGTTGGCTAGGGTTGTAACAAGGTTCCAAAAGACCCAAGTTCGAATCCTGACAACCGTCCCATTTCCATTATTTTTCCTTTTAATAAAACCCCATTGCATGTATTTTGAGATACGTTATGTGATACATGTTTTAATTATAAAATTACACGATTTTAAATATAAATTAATACATGTTGGTGAATTTGGAAGATTGGCAGAGTATCGACCTTGGATCCAAAAGACCCCGATTCTAACTTATCTAATCTCCCTGCTTAATATCTTTTATTCCAATTAAAATGAACACACCATGCGTTTTCATCATCCAGGGTAGTATTATCCATGTGCATTAAATATTTATAATTAATAAACATGATATGTAGCACAAAATATGATCTAGTGTATGAGGGATTCTGTTCTCAAGGGCGGATCGCCGGTTCGATCCTCACCCCATGCCCCAAACAAAAGGTTGTTCTTCTCCTTTTCTAATTTTCGAACACACGATGTGTATTTCTCGATACATTATGTGTCTTTATTTGTTATCAGTAAATTATATATATATATATATATCTTTTTATTTTAAATATAATATTAACTATTATATTTTTTACTACAATAATTCTATTTTATATATTTTTAACTCTAAAAAAGGTACTAAACGACTTGTCTGTGAGAGTACATGACATGTACTCTGGCTATAAAAGTTAGAAACCCTATGCATCCACACCCCATGATTCATAAACCCCCATAACAGTTTTCTTCTCTCGGAAGCTACATGGCCTCCCCTCCTCCAATACACCATTTTCGTGCATTTTAGGTCTATATTTTTTTATGCCTCCAACATCTACCGTACCCCCTCCTCACTGTTTCATGGCCACAAAATCTATGATAAACTTTACTACAGGTACTAGAACATATCCTCTTTCCACTCTTGCTGTCACAGACTCCCCTTCAGCTGCATCACTACCACAGGTCAAGGTCTCTTTTCCTCCCACTATTACATCTGATGATTCCTCCCCAACTGTACTAGACAGTGCCTCCCCTAAGGCTACACTATGATTGTGACATTTTGTTTTCCTGCCCTATATACATGTTGTCTATTTTTACACTATGATGATGTAACTTCGTGAATTTTCATTTTCCTTCGACAGTCATAGGTACACTAGTGAAACATTTGGACGTCTTGAATTCTCACCCCGACAAGAGGGGAGTATTCATACAGTTTTTATATTATTTTTTATTTATCTTATCATTCCTCCCCTCTCCCATTCCTTTTTGTGTCCCCATCATTTTACCATTATTTGTGAACTTGGTGGACCATGTGCCATATTATGTGTGGGGGAGATTGTTTCTACCACCATAGTCTTTTACCATACCCTCATCTGGGAGACATCATTATTGGAAGATATATTTGGAAATTTGATGAAATTTTGGTTAGTAATATTTATAAATAATAAAGTTATAAGTTGTAAAATTTTAAAGGTTTAATGCTTATTTTTGGTTCTTAAATGTTTTAAAATTATTTCTGATATGGTTCAAATTTCAACTAGTAATATGTGGCTAATCATTTATATGCATGTCATGAACTAATTGCCTCTTTATTTGATTTTCCCACTCCTAAGAGGTATTCTAAATCCTTCATCTAATTCTTCCTAATACCCTCTTTCTTGAATGATTATTAGGATATAAATGACTACCCGAATCTTCATTTTTTCTTTTCAAAAAATAATGATTCTTTGAATTAAATTAAAATGATTGAGGTATTATATTGTTTCAACCCATTTAATCTTGAGACCTACCCTACATATGTTCTTTATAATGCCCTTAGAAACCATGAAAAACCTTGATAAGGTGCCACATTACAATCCTATTTCCCTTACTACCCTAATTATTTTTAACATTGCATGATTATTTACATGATCTTTAGAGAGGGAATTGGCCGCACGTGGCACATTTTTGTGCATAATCATGAAATTATGTGTCGGGAGTGACAATTTTATTTGGGGAAGAAAGGGTTTCAAACCCCTATTTGTGGAATTACTAAGTGGTACCATGTGTTAAAAAACGATAAAAAAGGGTAACTAATATTCACTTAATGGTTTGTGAACCCTACCTGACTAAGGGAATTGGTGGTGATGAGTGTAGTTGATAGAGCATGTTAATGATTATTTTACATTGAGATTTATTTGTAATATCATTCAATGTTATTTAAAGAATTTATCCTCCCTTTTCAAGCCTTAGAGTTTATTTTTCACATCATTACCTACCTACCCTTAGCCACAAGAAAATCTGAACCTTATTGAAAATATCTCTTGATTATTGTACTTCAATTTTATGACGTAGAGAACTAGATTTCTTACAAACCTATGGATAGAGTATATATATCTTAGATTGATCATGACATTGATTTAAAATATATTGAGTGATTAGCATGTTATTTACTAGTGAGATAGATCATCAAGTGGCATGCTTTATTTTGAATGGATTAAAATGTTTTTAAAAGAGGATGAAATTAGTTTATTGAATTATATATGAGGTATGATTATAATATCATAAAAATTGAATATGTTTTTTAGCTTTTTATATTTTTCTCATGTAACTATATCATTTACAATTATGATTAATCAAATACCTTCCTTTTAAAAAAATAGACTCCTTTAACTTTATGTACATATTATCTTGAGGGTAAGACAATGACTAAGTGTGGGGGATTATGATACATAGGATTTGTTTATACATTTCCACATATATTTTTGAAAATAAAAGTTTTTTTTCAACAAATACTCAATTTTTAGTAGAAAAAAACTTTGATTTTGGTGATCTTATTCATTTTTTGGTATTTTATGGGAAAATTATCAAATCAGTAGATCTATGAGAAAATTTCCCCAACTACACGGAGTGTATATAACTACATACTGTGTACATTCAGACTCAGATGGGGATCATCCAGATGGGTATATAACTACATGTTGGGTCATACCTACAGGCCATGTACATGCTTATAGATGCGGTTGGTGGAATTTTACAAAGAATACATGCCTTGTTTGGTGGCGACACATGCCATGTACCCTTCACCAATAGACCATCGACACCATAGAAGTTAAGGGTGGCATAGCTGGCCACCTACTGGGGAAAAATTGTGACAAAAGAGTGTTGATGACTCTACAAAGTGTGTACATTCTATATATACCATGTACTTTTTTTCAATAAATAGATTTATTGGCCACTGATTTTCTAGAGTCATTAGCCAATATTCGAAGGTGGGATGTTCATATGCCTAGATGTTGCGCTACCATTTTTCTGCTACTCATTCAACCATCCTAACAAAAAAATCACCACTCCACAATGTTTTCATGATGTCAACATTAGGTATCGTGGATTTTGTTATCATATTTTCTTCAATGTGTAACTTAACACCCTATGCGTTAGGGCTTTGGGGGATGAAAGAGTGTTGTAATTGGGATTAATTTTTATATTTGTGTCATATCTCTTTAACTCTGCTTATTCATCTTCAATCATTCATTTTTATCACTGAAAATTATGAGCCAAACCAAGGGTTGAATTTTCAGGGACTCAAAGGAAGAATAACGATGAATATATTTATTATCAATAATGTATTCATCGACTAAAAAATAGACTAATCTATGTAGAAAATTGTGAAACACTAACACCAGACCAGAGAGTCAGTTTTATTAGTTCAAGACATAGTTTTCCAGACCAAGGGAACCTGGTCACAATTAAAACCCATAGTGTTGGGTTATCATAAACAACATAACCTAATAAGAAGTTCGTATAACCTGCATAATCAATATAGTCCCAAAAAACTCCTTTTTCTATCAAAAACATTTAAACCCATTATTTATTTAATTTTAAACATTAATATTTACTTTAGTAAACAAAAAAATATGTCATAATCCAGAACAGAAACCCCACTCTAAATTCAATGTCTATCAATAAATTAATTCCAAACGTAATTTAATTCACCCACTCAGTATTTTCCTATGGATCAACCTCACTCTTACACTACACTACATTAAGAGTGGTTAATATCAATTTTGGACACTGAAAACATGCCTTCAATGAAATGACAGACTAGTGATGGTCAAGGATGTTCATTTTTTGGAAACGGTGTGTAATGACCCCAAACCTAGTAACTAGAAGCTTGTTTCCACTTTATTAAATTGGTATTAAAAATTGGGAATCACATCTTGAAGGAATAAATAGTTTAGTAGTCTTGGTAATGTAGATACATACATGAATCCCATGTTACATTTGAATAGAAAAAATAAAACAAATTTTTTTCAAAAATATCATTATTCCCTCTATCAAATCCTTTCATAGAATTCAAATTGGATTCCTAGGAAAGGAAAAAAATTAAGTGTGACCTAAAATTCTTAGTAAGAGTTACATAAATTGGATGTTATTATGAGTAAATGAAGAATAATCAATAATACATAATCAATATTTAAAAATAAACATCTGAACATTTAATCTGTAACATTACTAATTGATTAGATAAGGCATAATAAATATGCAAATTTAAATTACTCAAAACACATTCCATTTAATAAATACACTGAAAATTAAATGCATCCAGGGATAATATAATTGAAATAATATTATGGATAATATTAATTATATTATTAATGTTGGAAGTTGTTAATTATTTGACATCGTGATCTCAGGAATCATGATACATCTTCTATCAAGACCTTTCATAAGATAGTTTAAAACTAATGGGTAGGTATACCCCAAAAACCTATTTATCCAAGGCTATCTAATTTATTCAGTTCTTGAGACTGTTGATGCATCGAGGGGATATATATAACTGAGCCCCACCCATATCTATATTCCCAAATCATTCCTCATATATTGAATAGTTTATTTAATTTTTGAAATATATGATCAATCAATAAATTTCCATATTGAGAAAGGAATAGAGATTAAATTTTTTCCCCAAGTCAATAATATAACATTACAAGTAAAACACCTTATATAGAAATAATATATGATTTGATTAATATGTATATTCATGATAAATAGTATGTATGTTTTGGGGAAATTTAGTGTATAATTATTAAATTAAAGTTAATATTTCATGGGAAAGTTAATTATTAAAAAATTAATTCAAGAAAGATAATTTTAATACTTTCCCTAGTTAAACTACACAAAACCATCCAAAATAATAACAAGGATGGTATCAACCCAACATATACCCAAAGTATCGTAAGTATAACATTTGTTTTATGTCATTGAATAATAGAAACACAACAAATGAAATCAAAAATATTATTGAGTAAAATAATATTTTCTCATTGAGAATATTTTTTAAACTAAAATTTTAAAAAATATTTTGAAAGTAATATTATTTTAAAATATTCAATAACCCTTATAAAGTAATATTTAAAACATTTCGGGTTTATTATGATAATAAATTCTATACATTATTTACATTTTAAAAAAATATTCATTACAAATTTTAAGTAAAATCTAAAGAAGCCATGTTAGGAAAATGATTACAAGATTAATTTTATTTTTTAAATAAATAATTAAAAAACGGGATAAGAATTTATTAAATAAATTATTTTTATAATGTTAATTTTTTTTTGATAAATAATTAAAAAATCATGAATTTGAGAAAAAAAATTCAACCGAAAAGGGAATTAATATTTTCTTTTTATAAAATCATTTTCTTTGTCATATTAAGTACCAAAGCATTAAAATATTAATATCAAGTGAAAATTTATTGAATGATCAAAGAATTAGAATATTAATGGGGTTTATTATACAATTATAAAATAATTTCCTTCAATGTAAATTCAATATAAAAACAATCTCGGTTAAAATGAGTTTGGAAAATAAACCCTTAAAAATATCATAACATTTATGTGAGAATTAATAAATTAATTTATTTTAAGTATAAAATGTAAATTCATATAGAAAATTGGGAAATAAAATATAAAAAAAATATATTACACACAAAATCATAGAATATAAAATAAAATGAAGAAGTATATTAAGCCATTGAAAATAAATTGAGTTATAAAGTCCTTTACCACTTAGTAATTTTCAAGTCAAATATCTATGGATTAAATAATTAAAATAGAAACTTAAAATACCAGTAATTATAACGGATTTATGAAATCACATGTGAAATTGGAATTATATACATCATATATAATAAATTATGTTAATAACATAACAATATTCCTCAATGAAGGGTAATTGAAACGAAGTCTCTTTCCTCACACTTCCTTTTGGTTAATTTTTTTAAAAAAAATAGTATTTATTTTTTAAACATGTTATTAATTTATTAAAAAACCATATTCATATGTATAATATCATATATTTTCCCCTTATAACATTATAACACCTATTTGTTAATAATATTTCATTATTTTCATTATTTCATGTGTTTATTTCCTTGTTTTCTCATGCATGTTTTGTCAGGAAAGTTGTTGTTATTTATTATATTATATAGTTTCATAATATATATAATGATATTAATTTTATTAATATAATTTTTTTTATCTAAATTTTATATTCTTTATTGAAATTTGAACATGGAGAATGGATCATGTCCCTTTATGGAGACAGTAGGCCGTAGGTACGCACAGGCGACATTATCATTTGCTAAATGAGTAAAATGGTAAGGAAGTGGTTGATATATTAATTTTATGAAATAAATAAAATTTCATATTTATAACATATATTCACTAAATTTATCATTATTACCTTTCATGTAAATCATAAGTGAAAAATGAATCACATCGATTCGTGAGGCAGTGGTCGCCTCACATAAAAGTGACATTATATCATTTAAATGGAATGGAAGGTAATAAGATATATTTGATAATAAAATAAAATTATTATAAAAAATATCATTAATTTTATATACCCATTTTAAATCCATCATTATATCTTTCCTTGAATGGTGATAATTTAAAATAAATTACATCGGTTCACTAGGTGGTAATCCACTGTACACATGATCAACAAATTTCTTTCCCATTTGACTTAATATGAGTTGGATATGTGTCATTTTCTTAACATAATAACATCTTGGTTTATTATATATAATTTATTTATAATATATTTATTTTTTTAATAATATATTAAGTAGGTGTAATGAGGATGAAAATAAAAAATCTTGTTTAAGAATGTGACCTCTTCTTCAAACATCTTCTTCTGGTTTGCACCAAAATCTTTTATAGTTTGGATTTATTATAAAAACATTTTCTAGGATGTTGGTATCAGATTAAGAAAATTATTTGGGTAGGTGTTTTTTAAAACAAAATTGTTTTGATGTGTTAATTATTCAGGGGAGGGGTGGATTTTTATAAGTGAGGGAGATGACACACATAATTTTTTTAATGGAATAAATTACACCCACGTTTTTGTCACAAAAAATACTAAGGGATAGACCATTATAAATACATATAAGTTAAAAAGTCAAAACTATTTCTATAAAATTGGTTTTTTAATTCTTTCATTTCATTTTTAACCCTTATCTTCTTAGTTTAACATCAGTAAAAACGTTTTTACCTTAATCATGATAATTATTTTTTTCTTCATTCACTATTGATTATGGTAAAATATTAATTCGAACTTATTATATAACATAAATTATATTTATTCAAAATATTTAATCCATTTTTAAAAATTTAATTCATAGAAGTGGTAGAATAAAATTTAAACTAGTCATACAAAAGTGATGAAAGATTGGGATTCCAAATAGAAACTACCAATAAGTATAAATGGATTTAACATAAAAATTCAATGTGAAATTTATTAAATTGTAAAAATAGTTAAAGTTTCATATAATTGAACTAATTTTTTTATACTTAATTAAAATATAATTTATCCTTTTGAATTATTTAATTGAGAAGGCAGTTTTTAATAAAAAAATTCATTTTCACTATTCATCAAAAAATTAAATTTCTCACAAAAATCCCTAACATTCACCCAAACATAAACTTGATATGATGATTTAAAAAATTATTTAAACTTTGTAAAATAATTTTTCTAATATTGGTAATAATCAATTTTAAATTATTCATGAGAATTGTGAATAAACCGCCTTTTAATAATATATTGTTTTTCAGAAAATATTTTTTTTTTCTTTAAAATGATTCTTTTTTATAATAAATAGATAAGAAATAAGAATTTTGAAACCATATATTTTAGTTAATTATTTATTCCTATTCATACCATCAATATTAATGGATATGTTAGGGTTTTCATGTATTAAATATTAATATTTTAATAGAGTATTGTGTTTCGTTTGACCCCGGTGTTGTACGAATCACAATCTATCAATGATATTAAATTTATTTAAAAAAAATGTTGGTCGGAGTCGATACTCAAGAGGGGGGTGAATTGAGTTCCAACTAAAAATTTCTGTTAAAAATATTTCTCTTAAAATCCCCCTATTTAAAAAAAAGTTAAACATTAGTGAATTTATACAGATTGTAAATGTTCAATTAGTTTCTCAAAGATTTATTAGGTCTCAGTTAATTTAATCTAAATATGTAATTAATTTTTGAATCTCACTTGCTGGTTTACAATAAGTATAAACACTTGCTATTTTCACTATCAATGTAACTTTAAAACAAATTATATTTCAATGTTTTAGCAGTAGAATATAAAAGATATGTTTAGTATACTTTAGACTTATACTGAGAAAGAACAGCAGATGTAACCAAGAGGTTCAGTCTCATGCCGAGACCTAGTCCTCCCAACAATTTATATAAATTGATCCACACCCTAGATCTGGGTAAACAATAGTTCCAAACCCGTCCAAGTCCAAATACCTCTACCACAGTTCTACATGGGAAAACAAACAACAACTCACAGCTGTCCAGGTCTTACTCGACCTCTACCACTATCCATAGTGGGATACAAAGGAGTCATAGAGTTTGAATGAGGATTTAGGAATCCCCCAGCTTAGGTCAGGAGACAGTGTGTGTAAAATAAACAGGGTACACACACTGCTCGAAAATTAAATGAAAGAATCACTAAAGTAAGTGTGAATGAGTTCAGAAAATCTTTAGTGATTGGAAGTGCAGATCTGGACTCTTTTGATTGATCAGAAGAGCTTCTGAGTCCTTCTCTGGTTTTTTTCTGAAAAATAGAGTGTTGTTTTCTTCCTTGGTTTTCAGGTTTAGCTTATCAGACTGAGTGTATAGGTAGCTCCAAATAGGACTTTACTTCTTGGAAAAGATGTAGATTGTCTTCTCCCCTAGAAATGAATTGCTTCACATATGCATAGTGTCCTTAGAGTATGGATGTAGTCTTGTGTGAATGCACCATGTTTCAATGATGTTGAGATCTTTTATTTTTCACTATTTGTGTGCCTTCTTAGTTCCTTGATTCTTGCTCTGTGTTCACGCACACTTTTTTCTAGGTCTTTATCTTCTCTTTTATTGCTTTTAGCTCCGGAAAAAAAGAATGATTACCTTTTTCATGGGTACTAGGTACGGTTACCTAACATACCAACATATATCATTAAATATCATTAACTGACATAAAATCATCAAATGTAAATGTTAGATTAATAAATAAATAATATTGAGAGTATAGTGTTTGACTGGTTGGTCAATCATTAGCAACTCATGTTGGTAGATGTGTACGGTTGATTCTGTGTAATAGTGACCTTCCATCAGTATCTCTTTGAACATTTGTCGGTAGCTCCTGATATCGGTAGCTCTTACTCTATGTATTGATAAATCTAGGAATCGGTAGCTTCATTCTATATCCATATCTGTATATTAGTAGCTCTTGGTCTATCGATAGCTCTGGTCTATCAGTAGCTCTGGTCTATTGGTAGCTCTGGTCTATCGGTAGCTCTGGTCCATCGGTAGCTCTATGTATCGGTGACTGTCTGTATCGGTGACTCGCTTAGTTCCAGTGATTATATATATCGGTATACTTATGCATATCAGTATCCCCATTTTGTACTATCATAAGACTTGTTCTGTTTGTCACTATCTGTATCGGTGACCTTGGCTTATTGGTGACTCTGCTTATCGGTGGACTAAGTCTATCAGTAGACTAAGTACCAGTAGCTCAGTATCAGTAGCTATACGCAGACCAGTGACTAACACTTATCTGTTTTATGCAAAACATATCCGATTGGGTTATAATTACTTCAAAAATTATATAAACAAAGATAAACATTGATTAACATATTTTAAGGATTATTTTAATATTATTATCAGATAGAAAGTCATAGATTGAGTGAATTAGAATATAGATAAACATTAATAGGGATTTTCAAGGTATGTGAAAGCATTGTTGGGATTATCAAAATAGGTGAGGTCAACAATCTCCCTCTTTTTGTTAATCACAGCTTATAATATTATAGTTTTAAAATAGTGAGTAATTGTATCAGAGGATATATCATTAAATTCAATTGTATCAGAGAAAACAATATATTATAGAACATAATGTATCAGAGGTAGAATTAAATGCAATGATATCAGAGGGGTAAAGCATGGCAGCACGTCCTTAGATAATATGGATCCCCCGTTGAGAATATTTCTCCCTCTTTGATAATATTTCTCCCCCTTTGTGATAATCAAAAAGTGGGAAACAACAAAGAGAAGAAGAAAAAAATGAGAAAGAAAAGAAATCCAATTGTATTAAATATTGTAAAAGGGTACATAGAAAGAATAAAAATACAAGGGATTCCTATCAAATATCTTTTCCACTTGTTCAATCCACATCATCAATGTGAGATTATCCATTTGGATCAGAAGAGGATTAAGACTGTGTGGATGCTAGTGAAGGCATAGGAATTCCGGAAATGATTACAGGGGTTTGAGCCACTGAAACTGTGACTGACCTGTACTGAGGAGTTCTTTGAGTGATCATAGGTGTAAGGATTTTAATGGATTGGGATAGAGCCATCTGAACAAGAGAAGCAGTAGAGGCAGAGGCAGGTAAAGCTGGAGGTACAATAACTAGCCTAGAATCGACATGCAGGAAAGGAAACAAAACATTTCTGAAATCCTTAATTATTCCTCCTCTTGTCTCTATAGAAGATATGAAATCATCCTTGTTCTCCATGAATTTATCCAAAGATGGAATCAATTCCCTTAGTTTGCTGACTTTCTCTCTGAAGGATTGATTGACAGGAGGTAACTTCTTGTTTTCTAACAGAAGATTTAAGTGATAGTTGAGTTGATGCTTGGTGTAAACCATTTGAAAATAGGAGTCTACCATGTCTTTCACTTCTTTATGAGATGTAGAAGCTTCTCTCATATAGTCTTGGACCATCTTCATTATTTCTCTAGCTTCTTCTCTTATAGAAATAACAACTTTTCTCAGGTCGGATGAGTCCACAGAGCCACTGGTTGATGCTGAACCAAGATCCTCCATCATCACATCTCGAATCTAATTCAAATCCAATGAAGGTCTAGAAGCAACAGAACCAATAGAGAAGGATATTGTTTAATTGATGTTTTTGGTCAACCCACTAATAAGGTTTTTCAATAGGGAATCTTGGGTGCTGACATGTTCTTTCACAGAGATTTTGAAACCTTCAAAGACAGATACCATCTAGCTCACAACACTTTTTACATAGGATAAGTTCTTATCTGCCTGAGATTGTGAGCTCATGTAAGAGTCTATTGAGATAACAGATTTCTTTAGAGCTTCATCATATGCTTCCAGTCTAGAAACTCAAGTCTGGAAATCTGTAACTTCTTCCACTATTTCGACCACAAAGGTTGACAAATTACAACCGAGTGACAGTTCAATTTTTTTTTCAAAATTTCTTATCTATTCAACAAAGCAGTTCTTCAACTTAGCAATATAAGCACTAAAGGACTCATTCAGCTCATCCTTTATAGATTCAACGTCAGCCCTGGTGATCATATCAGCAGGAGAAATCACAACAGGAGTTATTTCAGATTCTATGCTGGCCACTGAGTCAGTCAAAATTGATTGGATTGATGACACCAGTGATTATTCCATCTTCCTTGTCTCTTCCAGAAAATTGACCTTAAGATTTTTATTCAAATTATCCAGGTCATACATTCTGACCACCTCTTCAGGTAACAATTCAGTCTCAACATCATAAATAATCATTGGTCTATTGAGGGATGCATCATTATCAGAATCAGGATAGTCTAATCCACAAACCACAAACTCTGGGTCTTCTACCGAATCCTCAATATCAACAGCCACTGAAACACTTTCAAAATTGGATTGATGCTCCCCCATTAATGGGTGCATTCCCATGTACAACAACATAATTATCAGCAGGTCTTTGTTCCTCAGGAGAATATTCTACTATCAATTACATCTCTGCAACAGCAGGAGGGTCCTCTGGATTAGGTACAACTTCTTCCATTTCTCCTACTACATTCTCAGTATGAACAACTGAGCTTCCAAATAATGGACTCAGACTTAAGCAGATAGAAATAGAGGATTCAGATTCATTCTTCTTTTCTTCATTATTCTCAGGGGCTAGCTGGTCTTCCTCTTCCGCATGTGTCTCTTCTTCTACTATGGCTTCCTTTCTAGAAGATACAATATCAGTAGCAGGACTTGGAGGTAAGTCTGGATCTTTTCCATCATCCATAGAAGTCTCTTCTTCTTCAGTTTCATAACTGTGCTCAGGTTCATCCTCATCAGGTCCTAGTCCAGGATCCCTCACATCCTTAGGTCTTGAAGGATGATCCAAAGGATTTAATTTATCATATACCTTCTTGTCATCATTAACCCACTCTCCTCTCCATGGATTCCAATTTATCTTCATGTATTTTCAAACTGTGGTTGTGATACAAAAATTATTAATTAATACCACTATCTCGTCTTGAGACTCAGCTACACATTTCAATTTGATCATCACTGAGATCAACTTGGAAAATAATATGGCATTAGTCTTTGTTTTTGTCCTTGTCATGTCTTCCATTTGAATCATCAACAATCTGCACAGATTCAATTTTACACAATGTCTCAAGAGATGATGGAGATAGATATCCTGATATCTTAAATTTGCAAAGTCCCCTCTCCTTGGCATTAAGACATACTGAACAAATTTGAATAGCAATATGTTCTCTCCATCCATTTCAGCAGCCACTACTTGTCTTTGATTTCCATCACCGGTGAGCTCCTCCAAGGAAGTCTCATAATCAAATATATCACTTTTAAGTGGTATAGCTTTCAAGACATATCCAGATACACCTTCGTGTGGAACCTTCAGGCATTCAGCCCACTCAACAGATGAAAAGGACATCTTATTTCCATTTACAAAAGAAATCACTCGGTTCTCATCTTCAAATTTCTCAAAGCATACAAACTCATAAAATTGTTTCACTAGCTTTGGATATTAGGGACCATTGTTGTTTGAAAATCAATCTACCAACTTTTGATCTTCCAGTTCTTAGAGGACTAACGATTTACTAGGAAACAACCATTCTATGCACAAATCTTTTTCAATCACAATAACTCTATTCTGCAAATGAGGGTTCACTAGTCGCCTACCCAACCTAGTTCTACCAACACAACCACTTTCTTCTGGCTCAGACTTCTGCTTATTTTCTTTCAGCTCAATAGTTTCATCTCTAATGGTAGTAAGTTTGGTTTTTTCCATATTTGGTTCGAGGAATTTAGGGTTTTCGAGAGATTCAGGAGATAAGGTTTGAGGGTAAATGTTTTGAGGCTCGGTAGATTAAAAAGTAACTAGGACCTAGTTTTTATCATTTAGGAATCATAAAATAAATAAATAAAATGAAATAAAGTAAAAATTATTCATATTCTAGCAGCAGATAGAAGTTTAAAACATCACACTCATCAGTAGGGTTTATCGGTGAGAATTCCAATTAGTGAGGTCCATCGGTGAGGTTACATCAGTGAGGTATCACATCGGTGAGGTTACATCGGTGAGGTATCACATCAGTGATGTATTCACATAAATGAGGTATTCACATCGGTAAGGTATTCACATTGGTGAGGTATTCACATTTGCGAGGTATTCACATCAGTGAGGTATTCACA
Source organism: Viscum album (assembly GCA_963277665.1). Taxonomy (NCBI): domain Eukaryota; kingdom Viridiplantae; phylum Streptophyta; class Magnoliopsida; order Santalales; family Viscaceae; genus Viscum; species Viscum album. The sequence goes on along the minus strand of OY728131.1, from coordinate 1,456,829,921 downwards.
TCAGCGAGGTATTCACATCGGTGAGGTATTCGCATCGGTGAGGTACCAACCGATCAAGGTTAATCATTACCAACTCATGAATTATGTAAATTAACCTATCATAACGTAAAGGTTTGCTGAAAATATCATCTAATTGATGTTCAGTACCTATAAATTCAAGAGTAATATCACCCTTTTGGTAATGATCTCTCATGAAATGGTTATTTACATCAATGTGTATTGTTATAGAGTGAGACACGGGGTTCTTTGAAATTTTTATTGTACTGGTGTTATCACAGTTGTTAGAAACATGATTAAAATCATATCCATTGTCCAATAAAGTGTGTTTCATCCACAGAATTTGTGCACAGCTACTACTAGCAGCTATATACTCTACTTTGGAAGTGGACAAAACTATAGAATTCTTCTTTTTACTACACCAAGATACTAAGGATTTTCCCAATAAATGACATGTTCCAGAATTTCTTTTACTATCCAACTTGCAACAAGAAAAGTCAATATCTAAATAACTCATTAGCTCAAATGGTTGTCCTTTTGGAAAGAACAAACCTTAGTTTACAATGTGTATAAGATACTTAAAGATTCTTTTAATAGCAAGTAAATGAGATTATTTTTTATTATCTTAAAATATTTCACACATACACACACTATACTTAATATCTGGTTAACTAGCAGTAAGGTAAAGTAAGCTTCCAATCGTACCTCTATAATTGGTTTGATCCACTGGTTTCCCAGTTTCATGTGTATCCAATTTACAGACTGTACTCATAAGAGTATCACCGTCCTTAATACTATCCAAACCAAAACGTTTTAAAATATACTTTGTATATTTACTTTGATTCAAAATAATACCATTTTCATTTTGAAAAACTTGAAATACCAGAAAATATTTAAGTTCTCCCATTTAACTCATTTTGAATTCTTTTTTCATACTTTTGAAAAAATAACTACATAAATAATTTTTAGAAGATCCAAAAATAATATCAGAAACATAGATTTGTACTACTAAAACATATTTAGAAATTATTTTAATAAAAATATTTGGATCAGAAATCCCTTTAGTAAAACTTTTTGAAATAAGAAAATTAATAAGTCTATCATACCATTCTATTGGAGCTTGTTTTAAACCATATAAAGATTTAGAAAGTTTGAAAACTCGATTTGGAAAATGAGGATTAGTAAATCCAGGTTTTTGTTCAACAAAAGAATCTTCAATAATAAAACAATTCAGAAAATCACTTTTGACATCCATTTGATATAACTTGAAATTAAGATGAGCCTCATAGGCAAGTAAGATCCTAATAGATTATAATCTAGCTACACGGGTAAAGGTTTCCTCATATTCTATTACTTCATATTGACTATATCCTTGTGCAACCACCTATCTTTGTTTCTATCTATGTTTCCAGACTCATCAAATTTGTTTCTAAAAACCCATTTAGTGCCTATTGTTAAAGTGTCATTGGATCTGTCAACTAATTCCCATACATTGTTTCTTTCAAATTGATTTAACTCTTATTGCATATCCATTACCCAAAATTCATCATTGATTGAATCAATGACATTGTTAGGTTCTAGTTTTAAAATAAAGGCTCGATGTTCAACCTATTTTTTTAAAGAAGCTCTAGTCTGTGTCCCTCTATCAAGATTACCAACAACATCATCCAAAGGATGATTCTTTAGAATCCTAGTTGATCTAGAAAAGGTAGGGCTAGAAATTTTTTGTTCATCTCTATGTTTGGGTTCTATAGCAGCATATTCTAGAATATGTCCAGAACTGGATGTTTTTATAGTAGGTTCTTTAGATTTATCATTAAGGTCCAGAACAGTCAAATCTTCTTCAAGATTTTCAAGAGAGGTTTTAGGCCCATGTGGATCGGTTTCATCAAAATTGATGTGAACAGATTATTCCACAAATTTTTTTCTTTTGTTAAAGACTCTATAGTCTTTTCTAGTTAATGAATAACTATGAAAAATTCCTTCATCACTTCTAGAAGAAAACATGTCCAGATTTTCCTTTGTATAGAGGATAAAGACTTTGCATCGAATGACTCTAAAGTAACTAAATTTAGGTTTAATATTATTCCATAATTCTTATTGGGTATTCTTGAGAATAGGTCTAATCAAGACTCTATTAATAATATAACAAGATATATTCACAGCCTCAGCCCAAAAGTAAATAGGCAGGTCATTGTCATTAAGAATGGCTCTTTCAATTTTTGAAGGGTTCTATTTCTTCTTTCTACTACACCATTCTACTGAGGTATCCTAGGAGAATAAATGTTGTGAGTATAGCCATTTTGTGAGTTATAATATTCAAACTCTTGATTTTCAAACTCACAGCCATGATACCTTCTCAGGGTCTTAATCTTATATCCACTATGGTTTTCTATAGACTTGAAGTATTTAACAAAGTCAGAACAAGATTCACTTTTTTGAGCTAAGAAGTATACCCAAGTATATCTAGAAAAGTCATCTTCTAAGAAATAGTCATTGTGCTTCCCATTTAAACTAGAAACTCTTGACGTTCCAAACAAGTCCATGTGAACCAACTCGAGAGGTTGAGAAGTTGAAACTTATTTCATTGATTTAAAAGAAACTTTATGTTGCTTTTCCTTTTTACATGGATTACAAACATTGTCTGATGGGAATTCAAGTTTAGGTAGGTCTCTAACCAAGATCTTCCTAGTCAATTTTCTATGTGAATGGATATTGTAGTGTCTTAATCTTCTGTTCCAATGACATGACTCTTTATGAAATTCCTTTAAACAAGCAACATTTTTCTTAGCTAAAGAATTCAGATCAATAGCATAAACATTTTCATTTCATAAATCAGAAAATAATAAAAAAATTTAGAGTTAAAAACATTACAAGAATCATTTTCAAATTTAACATTAAATCCATCATCACATAATTGAGAAATACTTAAGATATTCTCTTTAAGTCCATCAACAAATAAAAATTTAGAAATTAAAACTGAATTAATGTTACCCATCTGGCCGAGGCCGATGATTTTTCCTTTATAGTTATCACCAAAGGTGATATGGCCTCCATAAACTTTTATTAAGCATTTAATGCGGGAGTAATCTCCAGACATGTGTCTTGAACATCCACATTCCATGAACCATACCTTCTTGTGAGAAATATTCAAACATGTTTCCTACAAAACATGTTTAAATAGAAAATGATTTTGGTACCCAGATATTCTTGGGTCCAGAATGGTTAGAAATTAATGATTTAGGTGCCCAGATTTGTATTATGGGTCTCATATTATTTACATAATCAATATATTTTGACAGATAATCATTATTTGATCTATAACCATATGAATAAGTAGTTGAAGTATACGTATTTCTAGAACTGGAACAAGTTGAATTTTTTCCACATTTAGGAATATATCGATTTTTGTTAAACTGCCTTTGTCCAGGTTGATATCACAAACCAGTAGTGTACTTTGGTGACACTTGTTTACCTAACATTTGAGTACGTGTATCTTTTCCATTTGTGAAATTTTCTATGTCCTTTATATGTTGCTCATTAGACATTTTCAGTTCAGTATTTTTCTTCAATAGTTGAGAAATATTTTATTTTTCTATATCAAATGCAGATTTAACTTTGTCAGTGAGAGCATGTTGTTTCTTTAATGACTTATATTTGTCCTTAAGTTCAATACATGTTTCTTCCAGCTTGTTACAATATTCAAATAGTTCATCCTTAGACATATTTTAATCATTATCTAAATCACAGTTATTTGCAGAATATTAATCATCCAACATAGGGGAAACATGTAACTTAGAGGTATTGGTCATGAAGCACATGTTGGCGTGATTCTTTTCAGAATCATAAAATTCATATTCACTTGTGCTGTATTCTGTAGCACTCCATGTATCTTTCATAGTTTTCTTATAATTTTTTTCCATGTAGTCATATTTATTTTTCAATATTAATTTTGGACATTCTGCTTTAATGTGTCCTTTCCTTTTTCATTCATAGAATACAAATTCATCATTCTTATCAGGATTTTTACAATAATTCTTCCAATGACCCTTGTTGTCACAATTTCCTTTTTAGTTATATTTTTTGAAGAATTTCTTCTTCCTATAGAACTTCTTAAATCTCCGGGCTATTTGAACCATTTCCTCATCACTGTCAGAGTCTGAATCTTCACTTGATTAACTTTTAATAGGTACATGTATTGTCTCCTTGTCTTTGCTCTTAAAAGAAGTAGACTTTGAAGCTACTAATTTTCTCTTGTGTTCATCATCATCTTCTTTGTTCACTTTATGTTCTTCCTCATACATCATACGCTTACCAATAAGTTCTTTGACAGGGAGAGCTCCAATGCCACATGATTCTCTGATTGAAACAGAAGTTCCCCTCCATCAGTCGGGTAGACATTTAAAGATTATCATGATTTGTTCCTTTGCTGAAACAGCCTTTCCAAGTGAGTTCATAGTGTTGAAAATCTCATTAAACCTGAGATACATATCAGAAATAGGTTTATCAATATTCATTTTAAAATTATCATATTTAATAGTATAATTATTTAATCTCATTTCATTAACATTAGTTGTTCCTTCATGAGAAACACCCAAAGTATCCCAAATTTCATAGGCAGTTTTACAAGAGGATATTCTGTTAAAATATTCATCTTCTAAATCACAATATACGGAATTTATAGATTTATAATTGTTATTGCAAGCAGTCTTTTTAGGTTCATCCCAAGTTGTTCTTTCAGTTTCTGGAATTTTATATTGTGACTCTATAGTAGTCCAAATATAAAAACCCATACTTTCCAAATGAATTTTCATTTTTAGTTTCCACTGGGAATAGTTTGTACCATTAAAAAAGGTGGAATCTTAGTAGCATCACCATATAGACTATTATCCATAACTAGAATACTAGAGTTTAGTAAATAACATTAAAGAGGTAAAATTTAGAACTAACCTAAATTTAAGATCTTTAATGACACAACTAAAATCACAGTTGAAAAACATAATGTTTGAAAACATGAAAAAAAACAACAAAAACCCTTTGATACCAAATGTTGGTTGGAGTGGATACTCAAGAGGGGGGTGAATTGAGTTCCAATTAAAAATTTCTGTTAAAAATATTTCTCTTAAAATCACCCTTTTTTAAAGCAATGTTAAACTGTAGTAAATTTATACAGATTGTAAATGTTCAATTAGTTTCTCAAAGTTTGATTAGGTCTCAGTTAATTTAATCTGAATATTAAAATATCTTTTGAAGCTAACTTACTGGTTTAGAATAAGTATAAACAATTGATAATTTAACTATCCAAGTAACTTTTAAAAAAATTATCTTTCAAAGTAGTAGCAGCAGAATATAAAAGATATATGTAGTATACATTAAACTTATATTGAAAAAGCACAGAATATGTAACCAAGAGGTTCAGTCTCAAGCCGAGACTTAGTCCTCTCAACAATTTATATAAATTGATCCACACCCTGGATCGGGGTAAACAACAATTAAAAGACTCTCTAGGTCCAAAGACCTCTACCACAATTCTATGTGGGAAAACAAACAACAGCTCACAGCTATCCAGGTCTTACTCGACCTCTATCACTATCCACAGTGGGATTCAAAGGAGTTATAGAGTTTGAATGAGTATTTAAGAATCCCCCAGCTTAGATCCGGAGAAAGTGTGTGTGTGAAATAAATTGGGTACACACACTACTCTAAATGTAAATGAAAGAATCACTAAATTACGTGTGAATGAGTTTAGAAAAGATTTAGTGATTGGAAGTTCCGCTCTGGACTAGTTTGATTGATCAGAAAATCTTCTGAGTCCTTCTCTAGTTTTTGCCTAAAAAATAGAGTGTCGTTTTATTCCTTGGTTTTCAGGTTCAGCTTATCAGCCTGAGTGTACAGACAGATCCAAATAGTTCATTACTTCATGACAAAGATGTTGCTTGTGTTCTCCTCTAGAAATGAATTGCTCTGTGTATGTCTATTGTTCTTGGAGTTTGGATGTAGTCTTGTGTGAATGCACCACGTTTCAATGATGTTGAGCTCTTGTCTTTTGCGCCCTTCTTGTGCCTTATTATTTCCTTGATTCTCACTCTGTGTTCACACACACTTTTTTCTAGGTATTTATCTTCCCTTTTATAGATTTCAGCTCTAACAAAAAATAATGATTACCTTTTTCAAGGGTACTAGTTACGGTTCCCTGACATACCAACAGATATCATTAAATAACATTAACTGCATTAAAATAATCAAATGAAACTGTTAGCTTAATAAATAAATAATATTGAGAGTTTAGAGTTTGAATGGTTGTTCAATCATTAGTATCTCTTGTTGGTAGATGTGTACAGTAGATTCTGTGTAAGAGTGACCTTCCATCGGCAGCTCGTTGAACTTGTTTCTATAGCTCCTGATATCGGTAGCTCTTACTTTGTATATCGGTAACTCTTGGTATCAGTAGATTCATTATGTATCGGTCTCTGTATATCATTAGCTCTTGGTCTATCGGTAGCTTTGGTCTATCGGTAGCTCTTGCCTATCGGTAGCTTGGGTCTATCGGTATCTCTAGTCAATCGGTAGCTCTATGTATCAGTGACTGTCTGTATCAGTAGCTCTCTTAGTTCGAGTGATTATATGTATCTGTAGACTTATGTGTATCAGTATCTTAATTTTGTACTATAGGAAGACTTCTTCTAGTGGTATCTATCTATATCGGTGACCTTGGCTTATCGGCGACTCTATCTATCAGTAGAATATGTCTATCGGTAGACTAAGTACCGGTAGCTCTGAATAAGTAGCTATATGCAGACTAGTGACTAACACTTATCTGTTTTATGAAAAACATATCCGAATGTGTTAGAATAACTTCAAAACATATATAAACAAAGATAAAAATTGATTAACATAATTCAAGTATTATTTTAATATTATTATCAGATAGAAAGTCATAGATTGAGAGAATTAGAATATATATAAACATTAATAGGGATTTTCAAGGTATGGGAAAGAATTGATGGGATTATCAAAACAGGTGAGGTCAACAATAAATATGTTTTATAGTCTCATGGAGTTAAATTATATTCTAATATTGGTGTTTAATTTCATATACACTATCAAATATGATGTTCAACTTTTTAAATCTCAGGGTGTTATAAGGTGTATTATTAGTGATTCTCCCCAAATGATATTATTGTTGTTTCAGAGATACTGGTTTTGTAATGATGATGTTTTTATTTAGGTTTTAATAATCTATTATGGTGTTTTATGGGTTTTACATTTCCTCATATTGTTCATGATTAAGGAATATTATTCTATAATTTTTTATGTCATGATTTAATGGTTCTATGGCCTTTCTAGTGAGATGACTATTTAATAGATGATGGATCTCGATATGAAATGATCTAGTGTACCATTATAATTATCATATATGATGTGGATGGAACTCATCTTTAGGGATATGGAAACATAATCTTGGTGGATATGGGATTTAATATCTATCCTGGTTGGCATATACATTGTATTTTGAAATTTGATTCTATTTCCTATATTTTATTTTGGAGTTTTTGTGGTATTTGGGGTTTTATTGAAATTAAATTTTGATTGTGTCAGTTCCCACATAACTAGTTAAAATGAATTTATGAAAATTATAAAAATAAATTTAAATGTGGACCTTATTTGGGCACTTCATTTTTTACATATATAACTAATTTCCCTATAAAATCTAATCCAATATTAATTTTCAAACTGAATAAACTATTTCTTTCAACAATGGTGGTGTTCCAATATACAATTGTAATATTTTTTTGAATATATAAACATAAAAACTACATACATACTTTTATAGGGAATATAACTGAGTGATGACATTGCATTGGGTTTACACCACTTCCTTGAGATTCCATTATGAAATTTTATGATAAAAGAAATTTATATGTGGAATGAAAACCAATAGATTAAATTTTTATGTCCTTGTATGATAAAGTGTTAAAATAATTCATGTTTCCCAATATAGAAAAATTGATTTGCTATGAATTTAATTTTTAATTAAAATAAAACAAAACATATATTTAATGTGCTATGTTTGAAGATATTAGATTAGATAATGATTAGAAAATTTATGAGTACCTCACATGAGTAAATTATATTGTTATTTATATAAGGGGAATTACATATAATCTAGAAGATTTAATCATTATAAAGAAATTAATGAAAAAATTTCTTGAAATATTTGATGAAAACATTTCTTTCATGAATTAAATGTAAGCTTGTTCTCATTATGAATTTCATTATACACTTATAAACTATGAAATTAGTAAAGATCATATGGTAAAGAAGAAAATCAATAAGGAAATGCAATTCAAATCTTTGAATAGACTCAAAATAAATGATAAGGAAGTTGAGTCCAATTATTATTAAGAATATGATAAATAAAATGATTAATAATATAATAGTGTCATGTATCTTATCTAAATGAACATATAAAAATTAAAGGATATTCCCAAACTAAATATTCCACTAAAATGCATGAAGTTTTGTTAAATTGAGATTTATCAACTAATTTCTGAAAAATTATAAGTGGATAGTATGAAGGCGATGAATATAAAGAAACCCCCCAATGTAATGTGGAAGAAGATCTATGGAAGCTTAAATATTTGGTTGATTAGGAAGAAGTTTAAAAGGAGAAAAATAAGAAGTACACTAAGAAAATAAGTGGAAGGAAACTCCACTACATGTAATCAGTATGAAGAAGTCAGTGAAGAGAATTTTTTTCAAATTATGGATCATGTTAAAAAACATGAAGAAATGTCAATTATTTTAGATTACGGAGAAGAAACCAACACTAAAGACATGTTGAAATAAAAGATTCAATCTTTTTTTAATGGAGTACCAAAAACAAATAAGAAATAAAATCCTTAAATAAAGATATTGAGAAGATAAAATTTTGTAAATATTAGTTTAAAAAATAAGATAATAAAAATATTGTCAAGATCAAACTTCTCAATGTGAATGTTTTTGATCATGATAGAATGTTGGAAGAAATTGAAAGGAATATTATTGAAAAGGAAGAAGAATTAAATAATAAACAATAAAGGTATCTTAAAGAAGAAAATACTCTGAAATAAATTATCAAAGATGGAAAAAATCTACGGAGATAATGAAAAAGCCTTCACAAAATCTTAAGGATATATGTAAAAATTATCACGTAAAATCTATACATGTTAATAAAAATAATGCTAAATTGTTGATGTATAATAGTTAAATCTAAATGAAAATAAATATGGTAAAACCTTGGGTATGATAAATCAAGAAAAGACAAATACTGTATCAAGGGTTACATGAGTCAACTGAAAAAGAGATTTTACCCCAAATATAACAAGAGAAACAAGGTTTGAAAAAATGGAAGTGTTTTGTCAACTCACATGAAAGTGTATAAAATAATTTTAAATAGAATTGGAGGTATTTTTTGAGCTGAATTCAGCTTTCAAAATGAATTATTCTTAAATGATAAAGGAATTTGTGTTGCTAAGATTTAATTTCATGAAACAAGACGAGTCATGAATCCATCAAGAACCTGATGTAAAGACCCCGATCCTGGTTTCCCAAAGCTAGGGCCTTATTTTTTTATATTTTAATATATATATAGGGAATTCATATCCAATGGAACAAATTGTTTAGAAGAATTGGAAAATGACATGCTCACAGAATTTTTACATTTCAACATTGAATGAAATACAACATATAAACATCACATAAACGTCTAAATTATCCCTGAAAGTCACTCATAACATAATTATTCATGTATTGGGTAAAATAATACATATGAAAGGGGGGATCTCAGACAATTATTAAGGGTATTTAATAAAACATAAGCATAAGTAATAAGGAATGGTGAATAAATAAAAGTATACATTCCATTAAAAAAACATGATTATAATATGGAATGAATAATATATTAATAAATAATTCCATAATAAAACATAATCATGGATACTCTAATAGGATAATAATCACATGTACCATCAATTCATAGTTTCATAATGGGGGAATTCATAATTTTGGATATCAAAATCATACCATTAAGGACACGGCCAAGACACCATACATAATAGGTAAAATCCTAGGCTTGTTTGTCTCATGAGACTGGTCAGCACATAGAGGGGATATATTGGAACCCTCCCATCACAAAATAATCCCAATAAATTCCTCATATGAAAGGGGATAAATTTAATGAAAATATAAATTAATATTGAAACTATCATACGAAATGTAAATAACTCTCCCCAATCAGTAAAAATAAACACTAACCATTTAGAGTAATATATTGAATGGAATCAAGAGAGAACACCCATAGTCAAACTAATAATAAAAAATTATATAAAATATGGAAAATTATATCGTAAAATATTAACACCCATTACACAAAATTATCAAAACTAGTGATGAAATATATGGAAATACTCGTATAAAATCATCATGTAATACATGATAGAAATACTATTATTTAATTGAAAAGAACAGTTCTTTTGAAAAATCCATGTATAAAACCATAAGTAACCCGATATAGTTTTTTATAATTAGGGGAGTTATTTTATAAAAATAATTTTGTCTTAAAATAGATAATATAATGCACATGAAAATAAGTAAGAATTCGATAAGTTCCCTTGAATATGGCTAGTTTATTGAGAATAATTTGAGAAAGATCATTTTTAAAAAATGAAACTCACCATAAAACAAGGAAGGATTATGTTTGGTAAATATATATAAAATACTCACATATAATTTATTAGGGTTACATAATAAGAATTAAGATTTTCATTGGGGTAAAGAGAGTGAAAATGAATTCCCGAATAAAAAATGGAGGTTCGGGGTGAAAACCCTTACCATATATCCGAATATATTTTTCAGTTGACCTAAAAATCCTATATAATAAAATAAAATAAATTAATTAATTAATTATGAACCTTATATTCATGTATTTCAGTTAATTTAGTTTTATTTAATTCATTTATTCTCTTATTGATAAGTTATAAGATTTAATTCTGCCATTCTAGAGTGTTCGTTTCCTTGATTTCATGATTGGTTCGATTGATTATAAGAAATTGAGTCCTTGTAAAATATGTATAATTATAATAAATTGTAATTTCATGTTATTAATGAAAAACAGAAGTTTCATTGGTGTTATTTATTATTATTATTTTTCTATAAAAAGGATGAATAATTAGATAATATAATAATGTTAATCATTTAACATAATTTTAGTTGTTTTTCGATCACAACAAACTAGTTGTGTTCTATTATTTAATATCATTTATATGAAATAATTTAAAAACCACAAATAAGAAGTAATACATATTTTATGATCAGGTTAAGCCATAAAAATTGTATCATGGATATCCTTGATGGAGAATATTAAGAATGAGAGTTCGTCGTCCATAAAGGTCGTAAATTGGTACCTCCCGAACAATGATTTCATTTTTTAAAATAAAAGTGCGAGGCCAAAGAGATTTATGATGTATCATCAATTAACATAATATAATTATAGTATATATATTATACTATAGTTATCATGTTCATTTTTTATATAAGGGGGATTTGATATATTAATAAAATAAAATAAATTGAAATGAAATAGAATGAAATATGAAGATGATTTATCTCTTCAATTAACCTCTTTGAGAACCTCATTAATGAAAGTGGGTTTGACTTTTGGAATGACCAAGATCTCCTAGATGGGGTTAGAGACTAGGGAAGAGGATTTGCGTAGAACCTTGGCAAGATTCATGGCATAAAGGGGTAAATATAAGAGAGGGTTAGGTTGGTTTTTATAGGGAAGGAGATGGTAAATTTCTCATTATTCAATTCATTATGTTATTATTACTCTAAAGACAACCATTAGTGTCGATTCTTGTGAATAAATATACAAATAAAAGAATTTATTTTCTTACCATGGGTTATTACATCATCCATGACTCAAGGAATAGTTTATTTATCTTATAGTCCATTTATATTGTACATTACCATATTTTACTATTCATTAAAAATTCAAGTATTTCAGAAAAATCGCAAAAATTCACCAAAAAAATATAAAAATGTGTAAAATTAATAAATGGAATCTATTTTGTACAATTAATTTTCTATGTATGTGAAATTTAATTTTTAAATAAAATCATTAGTTACCTGAAGAAATATCGATTTTAAATTTAAAACTAATTTTAAAACTCATTCAAAAATATAATAAGGCCTCATAAAATTATCCAAAAATCAGAAGAAAAAAATATTTACTCATGAATCCATTTTATGAAAAATAATTTTTTAATTAATTTTATTAATTTTAAAAGTTTTATTAAATATTAATGTCTAATAAAAATACCAACACTTAAATATTAATTTTTAAAATTTGACTTACTTTTTTTAGGATATAATTATATCATAATTTAGCTTATGAGATGCCTATATTTTAGTTATAAATTAATGGGTAAAGTTACTATTTATTATGCCAATTTTTTATTCATAAGGGTCATATTACCATTCCTAAAGGAAAGATACTATTTCATAGGTTTTGGTTCTTTAATTTATATAAATACCTCTTATTTATTGTATTCTTCATTTGAAAACATTATATTATGTTCACTATGTGGTTTAATATGATTTATACTATTTATAATAATCATAATAAATGAGATTTAATTGATATTATTTTCATTCATTATATTATCTCCTCCTATATAAATTTCATCTTCAAAATTTCAAAAATGTAACCGGAAAAAAATATTTGGAAAGTTCATTATCATAATATGATCTCGATCCCACGTTACATCTTCAATTTTATTATTATTTGAAATTACCATTACCAACTAAGTTGTTTGATTTCTCAACGACTATTATTTAGTGTCCATAATCTGGATTGGATCTTCACTATAGGATAAGTAATGTTCCAATTAGATAACTTCAGAACTTAGTACTTGTGTTGGGTCTGGTATGTACTTCCTCTACAATGAGATGCATAAGACATTTTACACTTTCGAAAGGTTAGGTGGCATCACAAGATGATAAGACTCAACTCCAAATCTCTCTAGAATTTCATTGGGACCATGTACATTATAAGGCTCCAACCTTATACATTACATAATCTTGAATTATGTTAATAATTCACATTGAGTGTCTTTTTTTGGTTTGGGGATTTATAGAATTATGTCATAACCTATTCAAAACAACATGAATATTACATGTAGACACTTCTAATCAGTATTCATTTTTTCATAAAATAAAAACTCTTAAAAGAAGATAAACATGTTTAGTTCTATGTTTTAAACAACATAAATTTTATTTGATCCCATCCTTCACCCTATAAAACTTTATGTTTTGAGAAAAATATTTCAAAAACATGGGATGAGCATAAAAATATCATTAAGGGACACAAAAATAAGGAATGATTTTAGTATACAAAACCACATGTAAACCATGAATTAATAATAATAAAATAATTTTTTTCCATAAATAAGTAGAAAAAACATTTCACTTAATATAAGCTCATTGCATACCATTTTCGTAATAAAAATATTTCCATTAGGCCCATAGAAAACAAAACGTATAGCATATAAAGGTAACATGGGACATATACATACTTAAATGGAACAACCATATGGTCTACTTCCATAAATCATTCATACAAATCGAATTTCCATATGTCCTACTTCCATACCCAAATCATTGGAGGTTATAATGTAACCACCCATCCTTGGTTTATCATGGAACGAAACATTATTTGGTTTATCACATAACCAACTGTCAAATGTACAAGTACCATTATATAATCATCACACATAAAATATTCCAAATATCAACATTTCAATCGTAAAATTTAATTTAAAATCACAGGAAATAATTTCAAGATATTGAAATAGTAAATCCACATTCAAAACCATTTTCAATAACAGAATATGAAAATTGGTATATGGTATTTATTTTCCATTTGAAAACATGAAATTTTTTTATGGAATCCAATTATCAAATAAATCTTGCGGTGGCAGAAAGGTTGTTGTCCCCACATTCTTTAAAAACAAGCATTCCCTTTTAAATTTTGTAAAATGCTATGTAGAAAATAGATTCCCATTAAATGAAATTAAAATTAAAATGTGTTTATACACTATATTATAGATAGTCCTATTTAAATCAAAATATTTCTCAAAGAAAAGAGATTGGGACAAAGTCCCTTACCTCATGTCAGACTTGACTCGCTCATTATTTAATTTCATGAGTAATAAACTTATGTTAATTTCCTCTTGATTCATAAACTTTTACAAGTTTATTATTTCTTTTATATCACTTATTACTTTTTTATAATAATTAGGTTATTATTTTTGTTCAAATCGGACATTTTGTCGATGATTGTAACTTGAGTAAAAAATGAACTTGTTATAATTATAAATTGTCCATGTGGTCATAATTAAATTATCTATAGAATTATATACCAAATTTATATATCATTTATATCATATATATCCCGTATATATTTATTTATAATAGTCCATAACATTTTGATATAACAAATGAAATGCACCATTTATGGAGAAGGTAAGCCGTACATACCAGTGAATGCTACACTCATTTATTTTTAATAAATAAAAGAATTCAAAAAAAAATGATACATAGGTATATTATAATTAAATTATAATAGATATTTTATATATGTTACATAATTTCATTAATTCCATTCTTTATACATTTCATGTATATCATTAATGAGTCATATCACTTTGATGGGGCGATAGTCTGCATTTCATCAAATGATATTATCATATTTAGACAACATGGAAAGAATAATGGTATGTTCTAAATGATAATTACAAAATAATAGAGAAAAAATAAATATCATTGATATCCTATATAATTATAGTTATATCATAATGGCCACCATGTGAGGTGGTAGGGGAAAATTGAACAATCATCGTTTCGTGAGGCAACAGTACGTTGTACACAGAAACAGTATGTTCATATCCATTAAATGGAGGTGTGTGTAAGTGTAGTTTTAATCCTTCTCATAAAAACAACCTAATATATTTAGGATTCTGGTTTTTTTATATAAAACATATCAAAAGATCATAGGGAGTGCAAAAAGAAATATAATGGAATGAAACTTGAGAGATGATGTTTCCTAAAATAAGGTAACTTATTTTGATTTATCCAAATGGCTCATTTTAATCAAATTATGCATACGGAAAGGATTATAGGAGGAATATAGGTATGTTTTCAGTTTATTTGTGTATAGTTTGGATGATCCAAGGGGCTTGAGATGTTTGAGTAATGGGTTAGAGGTGGTGCCGATTTATAAGAGGGAGGAGGGGAACTTAAAGAATATCTTCAAGTAGTATTTTATTGTAAATTGTATTTCATGTATAAATGAGTCCATATTGAGATAGATACAATATAAGATAAATATAAGTCGAAATTAAATCATCCAATAAGAAATATATAGTATTTGAATATTTTTTAATCCTTATCGTTTTTGTTTAACCCTTTTTTACTCTTACCTTTTTATCAAGCATTTAACATTTTGAGAATCAAAATAGTTACCCAAACATGAAAAATATAAAATTAAAGATTCAATAATAAAATTTTCCACGTATGATATTTTTTTATAAATTTTATAATGTTTAATAAAATATTTTTTATTTTAAAATATGAATTATGTCAATTTTGACACTTTTCTTATCATGAATTTTTTAAGAATCCATAACAACTTGATTGATTCAAATAAAATTCATAAATACAAATATAATATGTATCTATAATCCATAAAAGTCATGGATGATATGAAAATATCTAAATTACATTTATTTTAACATTTAAAATATCATTTATTTGAATCCATTATTAATTAATCAATTAGTACATCATCATTGGGTCATAATTAAATTTATTTATTTAATATCTAATAATTATAAACAAAATACCATGATTTATTAAACCCATTTAGCTTTATAATTACTTTTTAAATTCCAAAATATAACTTATGTAACCCCATATAAAAATTGTTTTATTGAAAGATATATTTTTACGTTATATTTCCCTTTACATTAAAATAAAAGTAATTAATTGTCATTTTCACACACAAGTGGCTCTATGGGGTCTTAAAATCTACCAAAGGATGCCCATAATCATATATATCTTGTCCAATATGATTAGAACATGTGTTAGAGTAATTTAATATTATTACAATATTATTTTTTTACCCTTATTTACCAGATTTACCCTTTAACCATAGTAAACCAAATATTTATTGAAGTTACAATCCGTAATGTCTAAAAATAAATGTTACATTTTTAAAAAAATTGGATATCCTCACTAAAAATATGGAATACATTTTTCAAATTAAAAATACAGAAGTTTTAGAAATTAATTTAAATTTAATTCTCGTTGTAATAACCAAAAAACGTATTTCTAAGAAATAATAAATATCAAAAGATTGACATGTGTTTTTATCTAATTAAAATTTTAAATAACATAAAATGACCAAAATTGGATTAAATGGTAAAATAATAATATAAATAAACTTTAAAAACAATTAAAAATATAATCTAACCAAATAAATAAATGAAATGAAAAGGCATTTTTTGACTTAAAATGCAGTATTTTTTCATTAATCATTATAAAACAATCTTTATCAAAAAAATACAAAAAAATAACTAAAGTTAATTTTCATGTACCAATTCTAAATAATAAGTTTATTTTTTAAAATAGAACATATAAATGTAACAAAAATATATTTAAAATGTGTTCTTCATCAGAAGGCAGTGAAAATACCTTTTAAAAATATTAGAGTATTTATGCTTAAAATTGTATTCACTATAATTTTAAGCCTTTAAATTTTATTAGATAAATGTAAATACATTTAAATAATATTTTTAATCATAATATAGTCTTTTCTATTCATTATTGGAAATACAAAAACTAGGCATCAACTAAATTTTAAAATAATAATATTATGTTATTATTTTTTCAGTATGACTCAGCCTTTTGTGCAATATAAAATATCTGAGAAAATCATTGTTGCGTATCAGGTTTGCCATCAAACATAGAATACCATTTAAATAAAAAACAATATATTATTAATAAGAATGAAAATATATATAATGTGTTATTCTATAAATACTTGGGTCATTACATCCTTCCCCCTTTTGGGAATTACGACCCCACAATTCTATTCACATATCAAATAAGTAGGGGTATTTATCCCTCATAGCATTTTCAGATTCCCATGTTTCCTCCTCATTCATGAGGTTTTCCCAAAAAACCATTACCTGATGAATTACTTTTTTCCGCAACACTGCCCCTCTTTGGTAAAGAATCTAGACCAGTTGTTCCTCATATGAAAGAATCTATTCCAACTAAAATACCTTTGGACTCAAAACATTACATGGATCCAGAATATACATTCTCAACATTGAAAAAATAAAAACATTGTGTGCCTCGGATAAACATAGATGTAAATCCACTCTGTAGGAAACTATGAGAACCTTCTTAGGGATTTCAAAGGGTCCAATGAACATTGGACTCACCTTTCTCTTCTTACCAAAATACATCAAACATTTCCCTGGAGAAACTTTGAGAAAGAAATAACCACCTACCTCAAAATAAAGATCTTTCCTCAATTTATCTGTATACTATTTCTGCCTGCTTTTTGTTTCGTCAAGTTCTTTTGAACTAAATGAACTTTTCTGACATCTCTGCCACTAATTCAAGTGCCAATAACTTTATTTCACCTACATTATCCCAAAAAGATGTTGTTCGACACTGCTTTCCATATAATGACTCAAATAGAGCCATTTGTATACTTAAATGAAAACTGATTTTATAAGAAAAAGCAACCAATGGAATATATTTTTCCCAACTTCATTGATAATCCATTGAATAAGAATGTATAATATCTTCCAAAGTATGAATTATTCATTCTGACTACCCATCTGATTGAGGATGAAAATTTTACTGGAATTTAATTCAGTACCCAACGACTTCTGAAGGCCCTTAAAAATATTATAAGTGAACCTGTGATCCCAAGCATATACAATGGAGAGGGGAACTCTATGTAACCTGACTACCTATTTAATATACAATATTGAACGTTGATCTGGAGAAATAATATCTTGAATAGAATGAAAATGAGGAGGTTTAGTCAATTGAACCACAATAACCCAGATTTTATTTTACCTCGAGATGTCTTCGGAAATCCCACAATGATGTCCATTGATATATTTTTTCATTCCTACTCAGTCACCTGTAAATAATGAATCATACCTTTAATCATCATCATTTATTTCTTCATTAAATGTTAGGAGAAGAAAAATAAGAGAAATGGGAGAAACTTGCGAAAATAGGATCCTAAGGGGGGTCTAAAGTAGTGCAATCCTAAGGCATCCCCTCTAACAAGATCATCCCCTCTGGCATAAGAGAGTCCACTTTCTAGAAACATGAGACGTCGTGGCCGGAGTCGGTTAAGGATGAAAAATATTCCACAACTTTGATGCCATCCCGCCAATTATGGAAGACTTTGATAGTGATATTCAACATACCCTTGCATTTTCAGGTGACATATGAGATTGACCAGGGAATAGGGCCCTTTCCACCCAAGGACTTCTACAACTCACTGTATTCTTTCTACACATGCTTTATTTTATCTTCTAGATATTATTTCATTGCCACCTGAGACAAAACTCAAGAATTTACTACACCAAATACTTCTATGAAAAATGTCATCAAATATTTAATCAAAGGTTCTTGTTCCAAACGTATCATGGTTAATGCAACATTACTATTTCATATCAAAGTTTCAGCCAATTTATATCCCTCTCCTGGATGGTAATGGATTGGGAAATTATAATCGTTGATTAATTCTAAATATTCCCTCTATATCATGTTTAATTCAATATGAGTGAATATATAATTCAAACTTTTTGATCAGTATATATTTCACACTTTACGCCATAAAATTTATGCCTCCAAATTTTTAATGAAAAAATAGAAGATAATTCCAAAATCATGTGTATAGTAATTTAAATCATGACGTTTCAAATAACAAGAAATATAAAAAATTACCATATCATTATTCATTAATACAAAACCATGTCCTTTAAATGAAGCATCATTTTAGATAGCAAAATAACCATTTCTGGAAGGTAATGCCAATAATAAAGCATTCACAAATATTCATTTCAATTCTTGAAATCAATCATCCCATTATTTTTCACGATAAACATAACAAATTTTCGAGTTAACTTAGGAAGTGAGATCTATAACCATGAAAAATAATCAATGAACCTTTTATAATAGCATACCAAAACATTAAAACTATGAATCTCGATTATATTTGTTGGTCTTGGACATTATTCAACAAATTTTGTTTTAGAAGGACATCAGTTATGCCATTTTTTGAAACAATGTGACCAATGAATGAATTGTTTTTGTAAATAAAAAATCACACTTTCTAAATTTCCCATACAATTTATTTTCATTTAAGGTTTTCAAGACAACCCTTAAATGACATTAATGTTCCACTTTACTTTTAGAATATACCACAATTTCATAAATAAACACACCCAAAATCTTATCCAAGAAATCATAGAAAATTATATTCATAAGATCCATGAATAATGCTGATCCATTGGTTAAACCAAAAAACATAACTAAAAATTCATAATGGCCATATAAAGTATGAAAAGAAGTCTTCCAAATGTCTTATTCCTTTAAATTCAACTGATGGTACCCTGACCTCAATTCAATCATTTAAAAATATTTATCTCCTTAGATATTATCAAACAAATCATTTATATGGGGAAATCAATACTTGTTCTTAATAGTGATATAATTCAAGGATCTATAATCAATGAAAAGTCTCACTAAACCATCTTTATTTTAAAAAAACATGAATTAAGCACCCCATGGTGATGTGCTAGGTTGAATGAAACCATTATCTAACAACTCCTATAATTTCATCTTTAACTATAAAAGAACAATTTGAGCCATTCTCTAAGGGGGTTTGGACGTCGGATTAGCATCAGGAACAAATTAAATGGTAAATTCATCTTCCCAATTAGGTATAATACAAGGAATCTCATCATAAAAACATCATGATATTCATTTACTATAGGATAATCATTAATCTGAACAGTTTCATTTTTTTAGTAATATGTGTAGGGTAAAATTCATTTCCATCTTTCACTAGATTCACAGCTTCTTGATATGTTATTTGAGATAAGGGTTCAATCTACAGACAATCTTATCATGGTAAATAGAAATCCAATCCATTTACAAAATAACATAAAAATATACTATAGAAAAAACAACATGGTTTTCAGGTAAATTATTTCAAAAAATATGGATATGATTATTCTTATTAATTCTTTTTTGCATCAACATTTACCCTGGGCCTTTTTACCACATGTTCAAGATTCATATATTGAGATTGAATTCCCAATTTACTAGAAAATTTTTCGAAAATGAAAGCATGTGTAGATCCTGAATCAAACATAACAGTGGAATAATCCAAAAAACCCAACAAAGTTCCTGATACCACTTCATTTGATGTTCCCACATCAACTGTAAAAGTATAATGTTTTTTCCCCACCCTTATGCTTTCGATATGTCTGGTTTCCACCCTAGGTAATAAACTTTGGTCACACATTGGCCTAATATCCCAACTCATTTCAACTAAAACATCTTATCGTTGTATTTTCAATGTCTCTTTGAACATCTTATTTATAGTTACAAGAAATATGACTAGTCTTAACACACTAGAAGCACTTTCTATAATTTGGGAGACATTCTACAGGATGATTTTACCACACTTTTAACAAGATAGAAATTTAATTTCCTTACCTCCATGCTTCTTTGATGAATTATTTTCCTTTTCCTGCCAACTATAAATATTATTATTCTTGCTCTCTTAGAACACATGATTTTCAAAAAACACCACCTTTACCTTCTTGGTATATATGAAAAGTTTATCATAGCTTTTTAATTCACAAGAGGCTAATGATCTTCGATATCACAACTTCAGTCCTGTGTAAAATTGAATTATCTTACTATCAATATATCAGACAAATTTTGTATCATTCCTTGCCAATAAAGTGAAAGTTTCTTCATATGAAGCCACTAAGTCGTCCTATATACTCAATTCCATGAACGGTTTGTCCATCCTAAGTTGAATATCCATAGGAAAATATTTATCAGAAGCATACCTTGGAATTATTCCCAAAAATGAGAATAAATCTATTCACTTTCACTGATATTTTTAACCATTGACTACCATTGATCTTCTTCTCCTTCAAAAATGATAAACAACAAAACTAACCTTTTGATTGTCTATACAACCGATGAAATTGAAAATATTTTCCAGTTATTTGATCCAACCTTCATTTTTGAACAGGGTCAGATAATACTCTGAATGATGGGGGATGTTGCCTTATGAAATGCTTCACTATTAAAGTGTTCTTCTATGGTTGATCTGGATGATCTCGATCATGGATACCACCACCATTTATTTCCTGTTGCAACTATTCCATCACTTGAACAAAATCTTCTATTCCAATTCCAACCATCTCATGTTTCTTATTTGGAAGGTTGTTTTCATCTTGTCATTGTTCCATCATAGCTGCCACGTTTCCACTACTGTAAAACATTCTGTACACAGAAATATCTTTGGCAAAGAAACATGGAAACCTTATAATTATATATCCTTTAAATCTTGCAATAATGTAAAAAAAATCATTTATGGATATTCTATTAGAAAAATTCTTACTCCTAATGTTAGTTAAACCGGCCTCTGATACCAACTATAAGGCCCCAACCTTAAACATTACATAATCTTGATTTAATTTAATAATTCACATTATGGAACTTTTCATGTTTAGATATTTACATAACTAGGTCATAACATATACAAAACAACATGAATACTACATGTATACACTTCTACTCAGTATCTATTTTTTAATAAAATAAAAACTCTTAAAAGAAAATAATCATGCTTAGTTCCATGTTTTAAAAAGCATGACTTTTCCTTGATCCCATCCATGACCATATAACACCTTAAGTCTAGTGAAAAACATTTC
The DNA here is from genome assembly GCA_963277665.1 of Viscum album. NCBI lineage: Eukaryota > Viridiplantae > Streptophyta > Magnoliopsida > Santalales > Viscaceae > Viscum > Viscum album. Next base: position 1,456,807,827 of record OY728131.1, on the reverse strand, counting down.
AAAAACTTGGGATGAGCATAAAAATCTCATTAAGGGATTAAAAATATGTAAACCTATTAGTTTTAAAAACAACATGTAAGCCATGAATACTTAATCATAATGTAATAATTTTTTCCTTATAATTGTTTCAAAAAAACTTCACTGAATATAACATCATTTCTTACCCTTTTCGTAACAAAAAGACGATGATAAGGCCCATATAAAACAATGTATAACATATAATGGTAACTAGGAACATAATCATACTTAAATGTAACAAAAAAATGGTCAACTTCCACAAATCATTCTTATAAATGGAATAGCCATAAAAATGACTTCAATACATAATGCATTTGAAGTTATAACATAACCACTTGTCCTTGGTTTTACATAGAACCACCCATCATTCAGTTTATCATGTAACCAACCGTCATATATCCATGTACCATCATATAATCATCACACATAAAATATTGAAAATATTAACATTTCAATAATAAAATTTTATTCCAAATCAAAAGAAATAATTTCATGATAGTGAAATAGTAAATCCAGTTTCAAATCTATTTTCAATAAATAATATTTAAAAAGTGTATATGGTATTTACATTCCATTTGAAAACATCACGACTTGTTATGGAATCCGAATATCAAATAATGCTCATGGCGGCAGAAAGGTTGTTGTCTCCACATACTATAAAAAGAAATATTAACATTTCCATTTTGTAAAATGCTACATAGAAAATATATTCCCTTTTAATGAAATTAAAATTAAAAGAAGTTTATACACCATGTTAAATCATGTCGTGTATAAATCCAAAATATTCCCCAAAGAAAGAAGATTGATATAAAGTCCCTTACCTCACGTCCGACTTGACTAATTTGTTATTTAATTTACTGAATAATAAAATTATGTTAATTTCTACATTCTTAAGAACCATTTTCAACTTTATTATTCATTTTATATCACATATTACCTTGCTATAACAATTATATAATTATTTGAGTTCATATCGGACATTTTGTTGATATTCGGAACATCAGTCCAAAATAAACTTGTTATAATTATAAATTGTCCATGTGGTCAAAATTAAATTATCTCTAGAATGATATTATTGATTTAGATATCATGTATATCAGATATATCTAGTATTTATGAATTTAGAATAGTACATAGTATTTGGATATAGGAAATTAAATGCATCATTCATGGAGACGATAAGCCATATGTATGCATGAACGCTACTTTCATTTATTTTACATATTTAAAGGAATGAAAATTAAATTATAAATAGATATATTATAATTGCAATAATATATATATTTTATATATTATAAATATTTTCATTAATTAATTCCTTTATACGTTCCATGTATAGCCTGAACGAGTCATATCACTTTGAGGGGGCAGTGGTTCACATTTCTTAAAATGGAATTATCATATATATACAACATGAAAAACATAAAGGTATGTTATAAATTATAATTACAGAATAATAGAGATAAAATTAATTTTATAAATATCATATATATATTTATAGATCCATCATAATGGACACCATGAGAGGTGGTAAGTGAAAATCAACCAATCGTCGTTCTGTGAGGCAGTAGTTTTCCGTACACAGAAACTATATGTTCGTATCCATTAGATGGAGATATGTGTAAGTATTATTATAATACTTCTCATAAAGACAACCAAGTATATTGAGGATATTGGTTTTATTATATAATAAAAGAATAAGATGAGAATAAGAAGTGGAGAATGAAAAATAATGGAAAGAAAATTGAGAGAAGATGTTACCTCTAATCGGATAACTTATTTTGATTAGGGCCAAAGGGATATTTTAATTGACTAATAACCAGGGGAAAGATTCTAGGAGAAATATAGGGAGTTGGAGAGCTTATTTGGGAAGATTGTGGAGATCAAAGGGTGTTGAGATTTATGATTATTGGGTTATAGGTGGTTCCCTTTTATAAGAGGGATGATGGGAACTTAAGGAATATCTTAAATTATTATTTTATTATAAATTCTATTTAGTGTATAAATGAATCCAAATTTAGCTAGTTTAAATATAAGATGAATATAAGTAGAAATAAAATCGTAAAATAATAATTATATAGTTTTTTGATATTTTTTAATCCTTATATTTTTTTATTTAACAATTTTTACTGTTACAGTTTTATCAATCATTTAACACTTTGAGAATAAAAATGTTTCAAAAAAATGACAAATATCCTAATAAAGAGTCAATAATAAAATTTTATATATATAATATCTATTTGGATGTATATTTTATATATTTTTTAATTTTATAAAATTTAATAAAATATTTAATATTTTTAAATATGAATAATGTCAATTTTGACACTATTTATATCATGACATTTTAATAAAAACAATAAAAACATGATTGATTCGAAAAAAATTCATTAATACAAATATAACATGTAAATATCATCTAAAAAAATAGTGGATGAAATCAAAATAACCAAATTACATTTATTTTAACATTTATAATATCATTTATTTGAATCCATTATTAATGATGCAACCATTGCATCATCATTATCTAATACATAAATTTATATATTTAATTTCTAATAATTATAAATAAAATAACATGATTTTGGAAATATTTTTATCTTTATAATTAATTTTTATAGTTTGAAATATAACAAATATAACCCCAAATTAAAATTGTTTTACCAAAAGATACTTGCGTAGGTTATGTTTCTTTTCACTTTAAATTAAATGTAATTAAATGTCATTTTCACACTCAAGTGAATCCATGGAGCCCTAAAATCAACCCAAATATGGCCGTAGTGGGATATAACTCATCCAATGGGATTAATACATGTGTTAGTTTAATGTAATATTATCAGAATATTATTTTTCACCATTATTTACCAGATTTACCCTTTAACCATGGTAAATAAAATATTTACTAAAGTTACTATTCATAATGTCTAAAAATAAAAGCTAATTTTTTACACAATTTGGATCTTTTTATTCCAAATATGTTATCCATATTTTCAAATTAGTAACATAGAAGTTTTAAAATTATTTTTAAATTAATTCTCATTGTCAAAACCAAAAAAAGTGTATTTAATAAATAATAACTATTAAAAGATTGACTTGTGTTTATGTCTAATTAAAAAGTAAAATTACTTCCAATGACCAAAACATGATTAAATGGTAAAAAAATCTAATTAAACTTTAAAACCAATTAAAAATATAGTCTAAAAATTTAAATAAATCATATGAAAATAGTTTTGACTTAAAATGCAGTATTTTCACAATTCATTAAAAAATGAACATTATAAAAAATATGCAAAAAATTTGCCCAAAGTAAATTTTGATTCCCCGATTCTAAATAATAGGATTTTTTTTCAAATTACATATATAAATTTGAAAATAACTTGATTTAAAAGGGGTTCTCTATCAAAAGGTGGTAAAACTACCTTTTAAAAATATTAGAGTATTTATGCCTAACATTGGATTCATTCCCCTTTTAAGACTCAAAATTTTATTGGATAAATGTAAAAAAATAAACAAACATGTTTAATTATTATACAGTTAGTTAAATTCATTTCATCCAATACAATGACAAGGCATTTACCACTATTTATAATAATAATATTATGTTATTATTTTTTCATTATGACATATCCTTGTATGAAACATGATATTTTGGAGATACCAATTGTTGTGTGTCGGGTACGCCATTAAACATAGAATCCCCTTTAATATAAAATTAATACATTATTAATAAATATTAATTTAAATGAAGAGTATTATTCTATAAATACCTGGGTCATTGCATTATTGAAGCCCAATTTCCTTTTCTTCTAAAATCTAAAGACACCATTCCATGGAGATACATTCAGGAAAACATGATATCCCACATTAAATTCAAAATCATTCCTTCGATTATCACCATTAATCTTTTTCTTGCTTTGATCTTCTTTAATATGGATTAGAATTGTATTTCCCTTGGTTGCTGTTTCTTTTATAAGAACTGGGCCCACAAGGTTCCTTTCACCAACATCATCCCAAAAAGTTTGTGTACGAAATATCATTCCATACAATTCTTCTTATGGTACCGTTTTAAAACAGTAATTGAAACTATTATTTTATAAAAATATACCAAAGGTAAATAATGATATAATGTACCTTGAAAATCAAGTGAGCATGATCTCAAAATGTCTTATAAAGATTGGATCTTTCTTTATGACTGCCCATCAGTTTTATGGTGATAATAAGTAGTCAAATGATGCAATGTATCAAGATATTTCTAAATAAATTTCTAGAATTGTGGTGTTAATCATGGATCAGGATGAGACACAATTGAGATAGGTTCTCCTTTAAGTCTTTCAACCTCATTCATATAGAGATGTCCATGGAACTTTAGTGAAAGACCTTCCATTATAGAGAGTAAATGTGTAGATTTGGTAAGTCGATCAAAAATTACCTATATTGGAACATTATTTCTTAGAGTATTGGGTAATTTTGTGAAAAAATCCATAGTAATGTCATCCCATTTTGATGTAGGAATATGAATAAGTTGTATGAATCCAATAGGATGTTGTCTTTCAGCCTTCACTTGTTGACAAAATAAACATCTTGAAAAATAATAAGTAATTTCTCTCTTTATTTTTTCCCACCATAAATTTTCCGTCATATCTCAATACATATTAGTTCCAATATGGTTTATAGATAAATTTTATTCATTGGCATCATCCAATAACTCCTTTTTTTAGCTTGGGGATAGAAGAAACACATAGCCTCCTCCCAAATTTAATAATTTTATCCTCATACTTGAAGTTTTCTATCTTCCCATTATTCACACCATTGATTTTCTTTTGATGATTTTTATCATTAGACATTATAACTTTTAATCATTTCTAGTAAATATTTTTTGTAACTCATTTGAAAGTTTTGATGATTCCCCTCAATTGATAATTTCCATGTCCAAAATTTCTAGATCTATGGACATATGATCCTATTGAATCCTAATTTTGATTAAAATACCATGATCCTTCTTTCTCAATGATTTTTCAACCTTATCCACCTTTACATGGTGGTAGTTTAATGAAAAATCCTATTACTTAAGAATATTGAGCCCTCGCCTTTTCCTCATGCTATGTTCTTTTTGTGAGAATATATATTTCAAGATCCTGTGATCTGTTTATATCTAACTCTCTTTTCCATATATACAGTATCTTCATATATTCAGAGAAAATATTATAGTTACAAACTCGTGATCAGGAATGGGATTGTTCTGTTCACAAGTTTTTAACTTCCTTGACACAATGGAAACAACTCTATCATTCTACATAAAGACACAACCATTTCATTTTATTAATACATACCTATATATCAAAAGTCCACCATTTCTTAATGATTCTTCAATTCATAAAAACATTTTTCACATTCTTTTTTCCATTCTAACTTCACCACTTTATGAGTAATCTTGGTTAAAGGGTTAGATAATCAGGAGATGTTCTATACTAAATTCTTATAATAACATGATAATCCAATAAAACTGCATACCTCAGTTATGTTCATTAATGTAGTCCATTCCTAAACTACCATTATATTTGAAAAATAAAATAAGATTACATAATTAGAAATAATATAACCAAGAAAATAAAATTATTGAATAAATAATTCACACGTTCTCAAGTTCCCATATAATTCATTTCTTCTATGAGTCTTTAGAACAACCCGTAATTGATTCTCATGGTGTTCATAGCTTTTTGAGTATAAAAATATATCATCAATAAATACCACAAAAAAGTAATCAAAATATTCCCTGAAATATCTATTCATTTTATACATGAATATATTGGGTGCATTAGTCAGCCCAAAATTAATTATTATAAACTCATAATTCACATATCAAGTTTAAAATTATGTATTTGGAATATCTTACTTCCTCACACACAACTGTTGATATTCAGATCAATGATAAATATTCAAAAAATATTGGGCTCTATGAGGATTATCAAAAAAATAATCAATTTAAAGAAGAGTATACTTATTATTTATCGTAATAGCAATGTGATCTCCCTATAGATAATGCACAGCCTCATAGATCCATATTTCTACTTAACAAAAAGAACCGGATCTCCCCGTGGGAAAAAACTAGGGAAAATAATCCCCATATTACTTAACTCTTCTAGTTGTTTCCTCAGATCGACTAATTGTATTATGACCACTCTATAAAGAGTATTTTATATAGGCTTTACACGAGAAATTGAATCAATAGAAATCCCAATTTCCAGCTCTAGAGGATATCTCAGTAAATCTTTTGGAAATACATCAATGTATTCTTGAACAATTGGTATATCCTCAATTTTAACATTTCTTTCCTCACACATAGATATTTTTTTTCCTTTCCTCCCAAAAAAATGAATTTAGTAGAGCTAATCATGGTGGATATAGATACTAATCAAACGATGAGCTTTTTTCTATAATGATAATGGATTCTACATAATTCTCAAAAAATTTAACTGCATTCTTTTTGTAATATATTTTCACATCATAACATGAATGATCGTTCATACCATGAATTATGTCAAATTAAATCATGGTTATGATGATAAGGCCAGTGACTGAAGCACATTTATGTGTTATAAGAGGGACTGATCGATGCATCTTGGTTGAAATGATACCTACCTTAAGAGTTTTTACTAAAAACCCATTTATTAAATTAAATTGTAAATGATTAATTTTATTGGAAAACTAATATGATATAGAATAATGTGATTATTTATAATTTAATAATTCATTTGCTATGTTTGGGGAAATAATTAAATTATCTACTACCACATCATTAATATTATCAACTTCAGTAGTTGTGACCATATAAGCTTTCTCTACCTCCCATGTCCTTCTTTGGGAATGTTTTCTTAGTTCTTTGGATAATAATTTTAATAATGTCCCATATCTTCAAAATCATTGAATTAAAAATTGGTTTCTTCTTTCTTTCCCTTAAAATCATGGGATTGGTGGTCGTTTCCTCTACACTTGTAACAAACACCCATACCCTTCTTGAAAGTGCCCAGGTGTTTGTTCTCAAAATTATCACATGATGAAAAATCAACTCTTACCTTCATACATTTTCCCTTATTTACATTTTTTATAGTGTTTAGATAGACACTTATTCTATTTAATTTATTTAAGGAAATAAGACCTTGGAAATTAATATTATTTCTATATTTAACATGAGACTATATCTTTGTATGTTGAGAATGTTTGGGAAACCTGTGCCCTTCAGAGCAAGGGTTTAAAATAATCAAAGAATCAATCAATATTTATCCCTGGATTATGTATGTGTTCTAAGACAATCCATTTTATCCTTGTTAAGTTGGATTCATACTTGGAAACATTCTCATCCTCATTCAACCATATATTCAAGAACTATCGTTCCATATCCACTTGTTGTTCGTAAGGAAAATGAGCTTCTGGGAAATTTTTCTTAAAATATTCTCATCCTCATTTATCACAAGCATGGTATTTTGGGGACATATTTACAATTAAATCCATAATAATGGTTTATAAAGAAAATGTGAATTACCATAAGAATATCCCATATGATTTTCAAATGAGGTGTAAAATAAGACCCATTTTCATGTATCATGTTACCAAGAATTAGGACCAAAACACTTTGTCAATGTTGTTACTCCTAGGTACATCTGTGTAAGAACCACACCAACTTATAGTGTCTAGACATGGATGTATTTTATTGGAAGATCACATAATCTATACCTTACCTACATTCTAGGATGTTCTTTAATTATTTTCTTTAATGTCTATCATAGGGTTTTGTTCCCTAATCTACATTTTCTAAATATATATTCTAAGGATTCTACTATAATTCCTCTAATACCAACTAAAAATACCCTACCATAGTTTCCTAGAGCTTGTTAATTATTTCATTACATTTTTCATATAAATAACGTAGTTATATACTGAAGAAATTAATAGTTTTGTATCATTGGATTACTATATACATACATAATTGTTACATTACAACATGAAATGAAATACAACATATCAACTACAAATAAACTTCTAGATTATCCTTACATGTCACTCATAATACAATTTGTCATAACTTGTGGAAAAATTAAACATTAGAAAGGGTTGATCTCAGACACTTAGTAAGGGTATGTAATTTAGTGGAATCATAAGTAACAATAAATGGTGAATAAATAAATGTACACTTTCCATTTGAACATAAACATGATCATAGTATGGTAGGAATAAAAGTAGAATAAATAATTCCGTAATAAAACATAACCATGGATAGTATACTAGTAAAATATTCACATGGACTATGATTTACTAGTTTCATAATGGGGGAATATATAATTCTGGACATCATAATCATACTATCAAGGCCTCAACCAAGATACTATATAGAATGGGTAAAACCCAATGATAGTTTTTATCATGAGACATATCGATAAATCGAGGGGATATAGTTGGACCCACTAATCAGATACTAATTCCAATACATTATTCATACGAAATAGGAGATACATAATAAATATATGCATTCATATTGAAACTGACATATGAAATGTAAATAATATTCCCTAATTAGTATACATAAACACTAACCATGCGGAGTAATATGGTGTTTGATATCAAGACATAATATTTTCACTCAAACTAATCGAAAAACATTAACTAAAATTTTGTATATTATATCAAAAAATATTTACCCCAATTATATATAATAATAAAAGTTATTGTTTAAATAGAAGGAAATAATATTTTAAAATCCTCAAGTAATACTTGAGAGAAATAATCTTTTACTTCGAACAGAATAGTTCTTTTGGAAAAAAACCTTATATAAAACTAGAAGTGAAATGATATAGTTTTTCCATAATAAAAAGTAAGATTTTATGAAAACAATTTTTCATTAATGTATATTATAGAGTGAACATGAAAATAGGTAATTATTCAAGAAATTCCATTGAATTGGGCTTGTTTATTAGTAAGAATTTGGAAAATATCATTTTAAAACATTTAAATCCCCATAAAATAAAGAGGGATTTTGATTAGAATATATATATATATATATCAAAGATAATTTAGTAGGATTAAAAAATAAGAATTGTGAATTTAATTGGGTTAAAGAGAGAGAAAGTGTAATCCTGAATGAAAAAGGGAGGTTCGCGGAGAAAACCATTACCCTATGCCTTAATGTTTTCCACAATTTACATTAACATACTAGATAATAAAATTAAATCTATTAATTAATTAATTAGGTTCCTTATCTTAATATATTTGATTCAAAATATTTTTTATTATGTTTATTTTTGTCTTTATTAATTAGTTATAAGATTGAATTCTGTCGTTTCCAGAATGTTCGTTCACATAATTTCATGATTGGTTCTCTTTATTATATGTAATGGAATTCATGTAAAATGGTTATAAATCTCTAGAATTTTAATTTCAAGTTATTAATTAAAAATCATAAGATTAATTGGAGTGATTTTTTTTCATAAAGAAGGATGAATAATTTAATAAGATATTAAGGCTAATCATTATTCTTAATTTTAGCAGTTTTTTGATTACAACATAATAGTTTTTTTCTATTAATTAATATCATGTATATTAAATGGTTCAAAAACCATAGATAATATATAATACATATTTTATAATCTGGTTCAACCATAATAATTTTATCATGAACAACCATTGAGGGTAAATTTAAGAATGAAAGTTCATCGTCCACGAAGGTCATAAATTGACATATCCCGGATAATGATTTCATTTTTTAAAATAAGAGAGAGAGAGAGAGAGTAAAGACATTGATGGAAAATCATCCATTAACATTATATCATTATATAACATAGATTCTAATGGATTTAACATTATCATCATGGAATAGGAGGTGAGGTTATAAAAATAAAATAATATAAATTGAAATGAAATTAAATGAAATAGGAAGAGGACTTACCTTTTGAATTAACCTCCATGAGAACCTACTTAAGGGAAGAGGTTTTGGTCTTTTAGAAAGAAGAATAGAACCTTGGAATAGGGTAATAAAATGGAAGGGTATTTCGGATGAACCTTGTCAATATTCAAGGTTTATTAAATTAAATAGAAGAGTGGGGTGAGGATGGATTTTATAATAGGGTAAAGCGGTAATTTCTCATTATTCAATTCATTAATTTTTTATTTTTCTAATGATAAATAATAGTGTTGAATTTTATGACTAAATATATTGATATTTGAATGTGAGTTTGAAACAATGGTGATTAAATCATCTATGACTCAAGTAATTGCGTATTTATCTAATAATGTGTTTGTTCTGTAAATTACTGTATTTTACTATTCACTAAAAATCCAGCTATTTCAGAAAAATGCTAAAAATCCACCCTATCCTTTTTTATATTTTAGGAATCAAAAAATTGACTATATTTTATCAAAATATTTTTCTATGTTTGTGAAATTTAATTTTTAAATAAAATCATTATTTATATGAAAAAATACAGTTTTTATATCTAAACATGATTTTAAAACAGTTTCAAAAATTAGCAAAGGTATCATAAGATTATCCTAAAATAATAATACAATCAAATATTGATTTATGGATCCATTTTATGAAAATTAATTTTCTTTTAAATAATTTAACTAGTCATAAAATTGTTATTAAATATTTATGACTTATAAAAATAACAACTCTTTAATATTAATTTATAAAATTTTAACTTTCTTTTATTATGATATGATTATATCATAATTTCACTTATGAGATTCCTAATTTATTTTATATATTAATTGTAGAGTATACTATTAATTAGGCCTGTTTACTATTCCTAAGGTTTGTATTACTATTCTTATGGGAAAGTTACTATTTCATCAGTATAGGTTCCTTAACGTCTAGAATTATAACTTATTTATTTTGTTATTAATTTATAAATATTTTAGTATATTCTCTATTAGGTTTTATATGGTTCATAATATATAAAATAATCATAAAAGGTAAATTTAGTTCAAAGAATTTTTGGTCGCTACACCCGAGCTAGGCCAGGACGTGGCCTTCAGGGCCCTTCCGGACCCTACATGCTGGAGAAAAGAACCAGGATATCAACAAAAAAATCAAGTGGGGGTTATTTCACCCATAAATGTAAATAATTAAATTTATATATTAATACGACATGAATAATAAAATGAAAACTAGATATAAACTATCCTATAAGCAGAATATTAATGAATATACACCAAGGTAAATATGAATTAGAAAACAATATATTATATAAACAACACATGAAATAAAATAAAACCAAAAAAACACCATATCCACATGACCCATTGGCCAGTCTTCATATCTTAGCCAACTATTCCCAAATGGTATTAACCTAAAGATCAAGTGACTAGATCCAACCACATAAAATGAAAACCATAGGAACTCTATGCATAGAATAGTGTGTACAGGGTGTGATCATAACATATCCAAGAAGTATTTCACCAAAGAGCCTACGAAATTACTTAAAAAATATATTTCATTTATTATTGTTTGAAATAAAATTAAAAATAGGTTTTTTATTTTTATATTTACATATATAAAAATAAGAAATAAAAACTTGATCATACATTAATCTACCCATTTATTTTTCATAATTGAAAATTGTCACTTGAAAAACACTTCTGAGGTAAAATTCTCATTTTCCATGACAAAAGTTTCAAATATCATTCCAAAAGTACATTTTAAAATAATTTTTTTGAAAATAGATTAGAATAATGTTAATGAAATAAATTACTATAAAAGAATAAAATCAATTACTATTCACCAAAGTATAAAGAATCTAAAATGAAGAATAATTCCATAGATTCAATTAGATCCTGGGAACACAATTAAATTCCCATATAACGAACATATAGTGTTTTGGTAAATTCTTAATCATCCCATGAGTATATCTTAGATACAAACTAGTCAAATAATATTTCATCATATCAATGCATTCCTTGTCTATAACTAATCGTGTACTCTAACCTATCCTCACAAGTTTTACTTCCCTATGGACTAGGTATATCCATATGAGGTGAATCTAATAAATGTCTTCAGGATTAGGTAGTAACAACCACTCAATCCCTTACTAAAATTCCATGGACCCCATGAAGAAATAAATTAGAGGATGGAAGGAAAAAAATCAATGAGAAATACATACATTATAAGTATAATCATGTAAATCACACCAACCTTATAAGAACCACATAAGAGATATCCCTAATAAAATTATTCATATCTTATATAATATAGCATATACAGCTTGGAAAATATTCCATGTAATTCATAATCAATTAGGGATCAAGATAGTATCACACAACATAACATTTAATAACTATTTTAATGTGTCAAATGAGACTCTATAAATATTGGAATTGGTTGAAAAGTCATTTCCTAGAGATTTTAAATAACATTTATTCTGAATGTCTAAAAATAAACTCATTGAAATTAATTTCAACTCACTCATTCCAAATAAAACATCAAATATATGTTTAAATCCCCTCTGAAAACATAATGCAACTTCTTTTTAAAATCTATATAATACTGAACTACATTTTCCCATTACATCACCCCAATGGGTCCAATATCATTTACAACACCTATTCTTTCTTAAAAATACCATTAAAACCCTTTTTAACCACCTGGTATTCATAAAAAAATGAAATCAAAATCCCATTTGGAAAATATTTATTCCAAGTGAAGAACTAATTCAAAAAAAATTCATTGTCTTCTTAATTATCACTTATATATTTAATCTAATTAATAAAATATTAAAAACCTCAATTTCAAAATTATATTATAATATAGTAAAGATTTTCAATGACACCTTCCTCGGTTCAATGGTGAACAAGCCTAAATTCATCATATTCTATGGAAAATAGTGAAATAATCCACGAGGGACACTCTATAATACCTATCTAGAAAAAAACCATTGAATAAATAATCATAATCCATAAATTTTACAACAGAACCCCCTAGGGATTGTGGGAAATGATGAGTAATGAATTATGGCGAATAAGGAAAAGGAAATAAGGGGGAAAAATGAGCATACTAAGAGTTTCCAATAGGAAACATAAGGAATAGAGTATTGAAATCTATAAGGGACCATTAGGTGAGATCTCATATGTTTTTACTAGCATTGGTCGATCTAGAGGGTATATACAAGAGCTCAAACCCACATAAAATTGCCGAAACTTATAGAATTTTACTTTTTTAATAAACATTAAAACCCTCATGGTTTTGATATAGTGTAGAAAACCATGTTCCGATAATGTAGAATGGATCTATTAAGGTTACAGAACACTTCTCATGGCTACCACACAATTCCCCCAAACTATATGAAATATAGGTTACAAAAAACACCCACAGAAAGGTAACCCTACATTTTTTCACCTAGTCATGTGCTACAAAATAATATAAACACTACACATTCAGAAATGCAATGATGGACCCCTTGTCTATGGGCTACTAGATAGTTTGAACTAGACCATCTATGTGCCCCAGGAACTCTAAAAAATTCTTATCTACATGGTTTGTAAAAATTTGTGGTGACCATGCATGAAAATCATGCCCAATACAATATTTCTAGACAAAAATAAATCACATGATAAAACACACAAAAATTTAAAAAGTCCCAATGAAAAATAAAATAACATAAAATTTACTACTACTATGACATGTGGGTGTGAAAATTCTCTCCACCATGCCACTTTCATCCAAAAAAAAATCCCAATGAAAAGTAAAAGGTCATATTAAACAAAACACAACTAAATTAAACAACACCTTATAGTCTATCATTAAAAACATCATTCTAAACCTTTAAACCATACCCACATATCCAAGACCAATCATTTGTTCAAAGAAAATAAATAGTACAAATACCTTTAATAATTTTTTCCATTATTTAGAATAAATTTTAAATTGTGAAACAGAATAAAGACACCTCAAAACACAAAACATAAACTATAGAATTGGTATCCTATAACTACCTATGATGTAACATTTTTTAACAAAAATAATAAATCACCAAATAATTATCTCTAACAAACATGCAAAATAGAATCCAAAAAAAACTCATCTTTTACTAAATAAAAACTATCACCAAAATTAATAGTGAATCCCAGAAAAACCCACAAATAAGGATTCGCAGGTATGCCAAAATAAGAAACAACTTGACCTCTAGACCTAGGTAACATTACATACTGGTTTAACTAAGAACTAAATCATGGATCACCGTCCCATGATGTACCCTATATAGTGAAAAAATAAACATCAAGTGTTCACCAGCCTATAGGCAACCCTTATCCTAGAAACCAATGAACTGGATCTAGAACAACCATTCCCAACCCATTAAACAAGCCATCCTAAACATAGCCAAAAATAAAATGAAACATCTAAAAACTAATGTGGATATAATATAAAATTAAATTTCAAGAACATCCTTCTTTAATTTAATACCAATCATAAAGTACATACTTAAAAATCATTGACAAACACTATATGTAAATATCCCAAAAGAATCCCTCAATATAGCTCCCTAAAGACTCACCATCAAAATCCTAATCCAATATAAAATGTACAAGATAATACCTCAATCCTTCCAAATAAATATAAAAATTCTTAAAAATATATACCATCTTAGAAAAATGGAGAATACTAATCCAATTTGTTAAAAAATATAGAAGGTTTCTTAGATCAACCGCTCCACTTGGAGTTTTGGTTGAGTTAGGAGTAGAAAAGGTTAATTCTAAAAAATGTAAAAGATTACAAGAGGACCATCTTGAAGGATAAATACCCTATCATTAATAAAGATATTTTTTGAGAGGAATATAAAAAAATTAAAAAATCATGAACCCCAATTGGTCCATGTACCAAGAATAAAATCACACAACACAACATAAACCAGAAAACATCAAAGCATAAATCACCAAACAAAAACATATGTAAACACATTCCTTAAAATTATCACATCCAAAATAAATAAAAAAAACTAGTTTCAAAAAAATCATTAAAACAATTCACCCAAAAAAATAATCTTCTAGGATTATATCAGAAATACATTCCATAAAGAGATTTTAAAAAATAACATTCCCAAACAAATGTTCTGGTTCCATTAAAAAACAAAGTACCCCAAATTTTTTATTTAATCTATGTAGATATTATAATCATTTCATGAAATTTTATTTTCAAATAGGAAATATCTCATGTTCCATATCCCCTTTTTTATCTCGAAATACTTTAAATTTTTTATTTTTAAATTAGTAATCTCTTAACATGTTATGAATAAATAATTTAAGATATAAAATTTTAAAAATTCATTCTTTCAAAAAAATTACTTGTTAAACGAAAACATAACCTTTTAACCTAAAACATATACATCAACTTCATCCAAAAAAAATAAAACAAAAACTATTCAATATAATTGAAATCCAAAAATAATTTTCAATATATTAAACCAATATTAAACAATATAAAAAAAATATTCAAACCTAAAACTCAATATAAACCACATTCAATTGCGTAAATTCACCACAAAAACTCCCTTTAACCAATGTTAAACACAACTGGGATCATTTATAAAAGGGAGGAAAAAATATTTATAGAATAAATAACAATATGAATAGTTTGGATACAAGGGATAGTAAACCGTGAAACATCCTTAATGCAATATCTACAATGGATACAAACCCATTATAAATAGGCTCTCCATGGTTTTAGAGACTATGTGGGCGAACTATGAAACACTATTTTTTCACCACCTTCACATAAGAAACTCAAAATTTCCCTATAATCGCCTATGTACTCATTACAAACTAAATTATCAAAATATCATATCAAAATCCATCAAAAAATGCAAAATAAAACTCAAAATCATGATTCAATTAAAAATATGCCTTGGAAACTCATGTTTTCAGATAAGAAAGAGCACATGAACACCTCCCCCACACATACCTCTAATGTTCCAATGTCTGTAAACCTATATATTTTTCCTAGAAAAAACCTAAAATAGAAAGAGGACATTGTGATGGAATTTTTTCTTGAACTAACCAAGGGAATCCATCCTGAAAACATGATTTCTGCCCACTACAAGGCCGGAAGGGAAAAATCGATTCCTATAGGCTAGTGAAAAGCACCAGGGTATTAAAAAAACTTATAGTTTGAATAATTTCACCCATAAATATAAACAACAACTTGAAAATAGAGTAATACAACATTTATAAAAAAATAAAAAATAACCAAACCCCCTAATAAGAAAAAAATAATGAATATACATTAAGAAACAAATGAATATTCTAAAATATATTATATAAAAATCATGATAATGAAATTAAAACAAAAAAAACATCTCAATGTGACCCCTTGGTTACTCTATATATCCTAGCAAACCATTCCCAAACAACCCGAACCATAAGAACAAGAGACTTAATTTAACACATTTTTTAGGTAATTTAGCATTTTATTGCGTATTTTATGTTATATAATAGTTGGGATGAGTTCTAAGAACCTTTGGACTATCTTGAATTTTTTTGGTAGAATTTATAGAGGTGAACAGTTTTAGAAAGGTAATTGAAAACCATGCATTATCTCTAGTAATGTTTGTAAGGAGATGTTTGGAGTCACAAGGTAAGAACATAGTTGGAAACTGAATTGGAAAATTTTTCTGGGTGCTTTGGACAAATCATGTAGGGTGAGTGTTTTGGAAAATTATCATGCACAACACTTTCCAAATTGTGTGGAACAACAATGAAAAACTATGGTCGATGGTTAGTAAAATCATAGAGTGCGCATATTGTTTTCCAAGACATGAAACATAACCATTCAGATCTCTCATTTGGAGATAATATCATGTGAAATTTTTGTGTACTGTTTGAAAAAAATGAGGCATAACCATGCATTGTGTATTAAATTCACTAAACATTAGGCATTAACTCATATTTTTACCTCAATACTCTCATATATCTTATAATTCTATGTCCTCTTGAACTTTTACTCCCTATATGGAATACATTATGATTATACATGATCTAGAAGGGGATTTTGACAAATAAAACTATGTTAGATATCTGGAATAGAAGGTTAGTCCTCAATATTTCTTATTCTTTATAAATATACTCATCTTCTCTCGCCTAGAATATTTTATCTAATATTATATCGATAGTTCTATTATACATGATTTATATTGATGAAATATTTATCTAATTAATATAAAAAAATTCAAGGATGATTGTAGAGTTTTCGTTGTATAATTATTTATTTTCATCAACCGTTGAGTGGTACATGGATTGTTTCGATTATACACTTATAACATAACATGAAGGCCTAATTTTTATTGATCTTTTTTCTTTAATCTTAAAATTAAACCATGAATTATTTCATAATATAAACACAATTTTTAATGAATTGAAAAAATTGAAATTGAATTATTTTTCGTAGACCCAAATTATATTTAATTTTTAAAATGTGGTTGTAGAAATATAGATTTTTTAAAATTCTAGAATGATATCCATAGATATATTTTAATGGGATGATAGTTTTAATGTGGAATTAATTGATATGGAATATTATCTTAGTATACGTGGTTGGTGTTAGTTTATTTTCATTGGACATAGACTTGAATAAGGAACATGTGCTATGTAGCATCCCAGGTATTTATAGAATAATAATTTATCATATATATTAATATTTATGAATAAGATATTATATTTACATTAAAGAGATTATTTTTCAGATAGTGTACTCAAGACGCAATAATGGGTTTCTCTAAAATCATAACATGCCCTCAACTTTGAGTTATACCAAAAAAGAATAATATAATATTATTATAATTTTAAATGTTATAAAACACTTAACTGTTATATAAGAGGGAATGAAAATAACTCACAAAAATATGACTAAACTAATTTTTTAAATTTTTTTACATGTATTCAATTAATATTTGATGCTTAGAATGAGAAGTAATAAAAAGTTTAGCATACAATACTCTAATATTTATAAAAGCACATTTTACAACCTTTTGATGGTGAACCCTTTTTAAAACTAGTTATTTTTAACTTTTATATGTTATTTTTTTTAAAAAATAAACCTATTATTTATAATAGAGACATAAAAATTTACATTGTATGAAATTTTGGAATTTTTTTGATAAAATACTTATTTAAATGAATACTGAAAAGTACCACATTTAAATTCAAAATTGATATTTCATATTATTTATTTATATAGTTATATTGTACTTCTATTTGGTTTTAATGTTTAAATGATTTATGTTTTTATCATTTAGTATAATTTTGTCCATTGGAAGTGATTTTACATTCAAATTGGATATAAACCCATGCCAATATTTTGATAGTTTTTAATTTGTAGAAATCCACATTTTGGTCTTGACAATGAGAACTAATTTTCAATTAATTTATATGAATTATGTGTTTCGAATTTGGAAAAATAGATTCCATATTTGGAATCAAAATTTACAAATTATTTAAATATTTACATTTTATTTTTTTGATATTATGTATATTAACATTAGTAATTATTTTTATTTACCACGGTTAAAGGGTAAATCTGGTAAAATAGGGTAAAAAATAAGATAATAATAATATAAGAATACCTTAAATCATGTCCTAATCCAATTGTATGATATCTATGTGACCTTTTATATCCATGGGTCGATTTTGATTCCATCCACAAAATTAATGCATGAAATTTACATATTAGATTTTATTTAATGAATTTTTTTCTATGGAATCAAGTTTTTATATCTTTAATAAAAATCAATTACTAAATAGTGTCCAAATTGACAGAAATCATTTGAAAAAAACATTATTTTTTAAAATGATATATTTTACCTCACAATCTAATATTTTTTCAAAATACTTATATAATGTTAAAAATCCCATTAATGATACACTTGTGGTTCTATTTTAAATTTATTGTAACTGTAGTAACCATATAGTATAAAAATAGAAGAAGACATGGTAAGAGTTATTGTTTTTAACAACAAAATAATGTTAAAGATAAGGTTAATTTTATGATCTAAAATTTTCTAAAACCTATTGGTTGAGAGGATTTAGACCCATTATAATCTTATCCTACAACTATATTATTTTTTAACTATTATAATTTGAAATTATTTTATAATAAAATAACAGTTCAGGACATTCCTAAAGTGTCCCTCTCCTATATTATAAAAGTAACCACATTTACCCACTTAGTAACACCTTTCAAGACCTTTGGATCATCAAAATTATACTCAAATAAGTTCAATAAAGCCTTTTGGATCGAATCAAAAGAAGTTAACCGATTTAGAGGTAACGTCTTCTCTAAAGTTCCTTTCCTATATTTTCCTTATCCAAAACCAATTCTATTATTATTATATGATTATATAAAAAAACCAGTATAATAAATATAATAGGATGTTTTTATGACATGTATTTTAGCTACACTTACACACTCATCCATATAATGGATACGGACATATAGTTTATGTGTACGGTGAACTACTACCTCACGAAATTATAATTGTTCAATTTTATCATACCACCTATTATCATGGAAATTATGATAATACTGTATTTATATATGATATATATTATATTTATATTGTCTCTAGGATTATGTAATTTTTACTTACAACATACCTTTATGTTTTCCATGATGTGCAAATATGATAATTTCATTTGAGGAAGCGTGGACTACCGCCCCCTATAAGTGATATGACTCATTCATCCCATACATGGAATTTATAAAAGATATAGTTAATGATACTATGAATCATATATAAAATTTATATTATACTATAATTATAGCATACCTATGTATCATTTAGTTTTCATTCCATCAATATGAAAAATAAATGAATGTTGCGATAATGCGTATGTACGACATACCGTCACCATGAATGGTGCATCTCATTTACTACCGTAAAATGTTATGGAATATTATAAATACCTATATAATGGGTATATATGATATTTAATTCATGCCTATAATCATAGAAGATGATATAAAGTTGACTACATGGCCAATTTAAATCAAAATAAGTTAATTTTTTTCTCACATCCCGAATATCTAAAAAATGACAAATATTAACATAATTAATTATGTAATTTTTATAACATGATAATAAGTAATATACAATTAATAATAAACTTGAAAGAGGTTCTAATGTAAGTATAAATTAACCTATGTTTATAAATCTAGTGTATAAATAATGAACGAGTCATGTTGGACTCAAGGAAAGGGGCACTGTCTCAATCTTTTTTCATTGAGAGATATTTTAATAATACAATCCTCTTTATTTTATACAGTGTATAATAATCTCTTTAACTATTAATTTCATTGAAAAAGAATATTTTTTTACAAAGAGTTTTACTAAATTAGAAAAGATATGTTTTTCACGTATGCTGTGATAATGACCTCTCTGCCGCCATAACCGTTAGATGATATTTGGATTCTTATATAAGCCTTAATGCATTTAAAAGGAAAAGAAATCACTTATTCCCTTTTTGGGTGTTTTTGTATTTAAAATGGTTTTCATATTGGATTTACTATTCAATATCTTAAAATGAACTCTTGTGATTGCGAATAAAATTCTTTGAGTGAAATGATGATAATTGAAATATTTTATGTGTTATGATTATATAATAGTACTAGGATATTTTATGGGTGGTTACATCATAAAAAAAGAAGGGTGGTTACATGATAATCCCAATATGGGTGGTTACATGATAAACCAATGACTGGAGGTTCAATGATAAACCAAGTATGGGTGGTTACGTTACAAAGTCCAATGCATTGGGTATTGATATCAGCGGTATGACTATTTAATTTAGTGATATGTGTGGAATTTGACTATATGCTTATTCCATTTAAGTATGATTATGTCCAAAGTTACCTATACATTTCATATGTTTTTTATATGGTATTATTTTAATATTTTTGTTAAAAATGTGTAATAAATGAGCTCATATTTAGTAAAGTGTATATTTACTACTTCTTAAAGGTGAAAAGTAATACATTATGATACAATATTCATGGATTTCATGTTTTCCTAAGAAAAACAGTTTTCCTTCTTTATGTATCCCTTATTGTGCCTTTTCTTCTCATATAATGTTTTTAAATGTTTTTTCATAGGACTTAATAATGAATAGAGTTAAGAATGGGATCGTGGAAAAGTTATTCAATTAAAACATGAAAGGACTCCATGATTCTTTTTAAAGAGTTTTTGTTTTATGTAAAAAATTGATAGAGTGAATAATGGTCTACTTGTAATATTTATGTTTTTATGTAATATTTATGATGTAATTATCTAAATCTCTAAACCAGAAAAGATCCTCAATGTGAATTATAGTCAAATTAAGGACTTATCTCAAGATTAAGTAATGCTTAAGTCTATAGAATTATAGATGGTACTAGAGGTCAGTTTTGTTATCTCCAGGAGATATAATATTGTTAATAGAATATCTATGAAATATTTTTATTATACGGTCAAATTAAAATTTTATAGAATATGAATATTACAATTTTTATTTATCTAAGATATGCTTGTTCCGAATAGTTTTCTATAAATGAAATATATAATTTGTGTAGGGAAGGAATATAGTAGGAAATAACATTCCAAATCAACATCTTGAGATGGTTAGAATTTTAATGGAATGGTTAAATATTGTGATAACTCATTTTATTCAAGATATAAAAGGTGTTTGTATTTATAGATGATATTTTGGTATATTCTAAATTTCATGAGAAACATGAAAGTCACCTGAAGATTGTTTTTCAATCCATAAAAGAAAATAAACAATATGGAATGTTTAGTAAGACTGAATTTTGGTTGTAAAAAATTTCATTACATGATCATATTTTTTCTAAATATAGCATAACTATTGAACCTTCTAAAACCGTATTTTTTTAAGAGTCGAAAACAATCAAAAATATCATAGATATTCATCTTTTTCTACATTTAGAGAGTTATTAGCAAAGATTTTTTGAAAACATTTCTCAGATATATATCCCACTAAATAAACTAAATTGTATGGGATTTAAGTTCATTTGGACAAAAAAATGTGATGATTATTTCCAGGAACTGAAAATAATATTGGTAATTGCTTCAATTTTGGCCCAACCTTCTAGGAATGGTGATATTGTTATCTATAGTGATGCATAATTGAAAGGAAATGGTCATTTTATAATAAATATTGATCCGGTAATTTCAAATGTTTATGTCAATTGAATCCTCATAAGTTAAATTACTATAAACATGATTTGGAGTTTGTTGTTGTTGTTTTTTCATTATAAATTTTGAGGAATCATCTGTATGGAATAAATTGTGAAATATATATTGATCACAAAATTTTGAAGTATATATTCAGATAGAAAGAATTAAACATGATAAAATTTAGATGGATAGAAATAATCAAGGAATATGCTTTTATGATTCATTACCATCCGAGAAACAAAAATAACGTGAATGGCGCTTTGTGTCGAAGGAGTAATGATATATTAACCATTCTATATTTTTAACTAGATCCTCTGGTTTTTTTGATGAATTTTTTATTGGATTTTATTGCTGAAAGAAATTTCTATGTTTTGTTTCAGGTGGTAGTGAAATCATCTCTATCAGAATAAATTAAGAAAGTGTAGAAAAAAGACCCTGAGTTTTAGAAAAAAAAAGGTAGAATTAGATCAGAAGGGTATGTTACCAAGATTTAATATTGATAAAGATTTTGTTTTGAGGCTTGGAAAAAATATAATATGTGTCTGGTGATTCAAAGTTAAAGAATGAGTCGTTATGTGAAGCTCATAGTTCTCAATTTTTAGTTCATCCCAACAGTACTATGATTTACAGAGATCTTCAAGAGTATTACTGGTGGGATTGAATGAAAATAGGTATTGCTGAATTTATTGTGAAGTGTTTGACTTGTCAAAAGTTTATAGAAGAATGACAATAAACAAAATGGTTGCTTCATCTTTTTCTAGTGCTAGAGTGGAAATGATAAAATGTGTACATGGACTTCATAGAGTTATTACCAAAGACTTTTTGAGGTACCAATTCAATCTAGGTTATTAATGATATATTGAATAAATCTTCTCACTTTCTACATATTCTAGATACTCTATCTCTAGATAAACATTTTATGTTGTATCTTAACGTGATAGTCATGTTACATGGAGTTCCACTCTCGATTGTATCTGATCGTGATTCCATGATCACTCCTAACTTTTGGAATGGTCTTTGGGATTCATTAGGAACTAAATTAAATTTTAGTGTAGCTTTTCAACCTCAATTAGATGGGTAGTCAGAACGAACAATTCAGAACTTAGTGGATATACTACGTACTTGTTAAATGGATTACTAGGGATGTTGGGATAAACATATATCTTTGGCTGAGTTTTATTATAATAAAATCTTTCCTTTTTGTATATAGATGGATCATTTTTGGAATTATATGGATATAGGTGGAAACTCCAATTTTTTGGGATGAGGTTGGAGAAAGGATGTTGATGGTACCAGAATTGGTAGAAGATATGGTAGAAAAAGATCAGTTGTTTTAGAAGCATATGAGGATGGATCCGAGCAGGCAGAAAAGTTTTTCATATAACCAAAGTAAGGATATTTCATTTGAGGTAGGTGATAATGTAATTCTAAATGTTTCTCCATGTAAAAGTGAGATCTGTTTTTGTAAGATGAGAAAGTTGAGTCTGAGGATCATTATACCCTAGGACATCTTGGAGATAGTTGGATCAGTTTCATAAAGGATGGCTTTACGACCATATTTATTTTTGGTAAAAAATGTTTTTCATGTTTCAATGTAATAATAGCATCTTCAAGATCTATCTCATGTTTTGAGTCCAGAGATAGTTTACTTGGAAGAGAATATTTTTTATGAGAAATAGCAAGTATAGATTCTCGACCGTAGTGAAAAAGTGTTGCGAAATAATGTGACTCATTATGTAATGGTTTTTTTGGTAAAACCATATTTTTTAATATGAAATATGGGAATCTGAAAATGTTACGAGGGATTAATACCCCCACTTATTTAATAATAAACAAAATAACGAGGATGCAATTTCCAAAAGGGGGAATGTTTTAGCATCCCATGCATTTATAGAATAATATGTTTTCATTTATATTAATATTTATGAATAATTTATTAATTTTATATTAAAGTCACACTTTTTTGATAGCGTACTTGACCCCCAATAACAGGTTTCTATGAAATATTACATTACACACACCTGTTTGTTATACCGAAAAATAATATTATAATAATATTATTATTTTAAATGTCAGTTAACGTCTAGCCATTGTACTAGAAAAAATGAATATAAATAAATAAAATTTGATTACACACATTTTTAAAAAGTTTTTACATTTATCCAATAAATATTAGAGGATTAATATGAGAATGAATCCGATTTTAAGAATAAAATGGTCTAATTTTTTTAAAAGCTTGTTTTACCACCTTTTGATTGAGAAACATATTTTAATATAGTTTTCTTGACTTTAATTTAGTATATTTAAAAAAATTATCTATTATTTTTAAGTGGGACTTCAAAATTTCTGTTTTAGGAAATTTTGGTATTTTTCCGATAAAATTCATATTTTAATAAATAGTGAAAATACTGCATTTTAATTCAAATATTCATTTTCATCTCATTTATTTATATAGATAGTTTTAAATTTAATTAGTTTTAAAGATTAATTGGATTATGTTTTTTCTTTTAACCAAATTTGGTCATTGGATATGATT
The DNA here is from genome assembly GCA_963277665.1 of Viscum album. NCBI lineage: Eukaryota > Viridiplantae > Streptophyta > Magnoliopsida > Santalales > Viscaceae > Viscum > Viscum album. The sequence goes on along the minus strand of OY728131.1, from coordinate 1,456,783,065 downwards.
TCACTTTAAAATTGGGTACAAACATGTGTCGATCTTTTGATAGTTTTTACTTAAAACCCCGCTTTCTAGTTTTGACAAGGAGATTTAATTTCCAATAATTTTTTTCTGATTTATTATTTTGAATTTGGAAAAGTGTAATACTTATTTGGAATCAAAATTTAATTTTTATAAAAACATTTACCTTTTATTTTTTTTACTTTATTAATATTTTCTTTAGTAGTTATTTTGATTTACCCTGGTAAAAGGGTAAATCTGGTAAATAAGGGTAAAAAATAATAGTATAATAATATAAAACAACCCTAAAACATGTACTGATTCTATTGGATGAGATTTTCCAACCATGGTCATCCCTGGGTATATTTTGGGACTTCTTGTAGCAACTTTGGTGTGATAATGACATGTTGTAAGAATTAATTTAAAGTAAATAAAATTATAACAAAAACATGTATGGTTTACCAAGACAATTTCTATATACGGTTATATAACTGATATTTTTTACTATAAATAGTCATTAGAAAGATATAAATATTTATTACATCATGCTATTTTATTTCTAATTTTTAGATATTAAATAAATTTATTTAGTTTTGACACAATTATGATGAAATGAATACCTTATATATAAATGACCCAAATAAATTATACTATAAATATTAAAATAAATGTAACATAAAATTTTTTAATTCCATACCATAATTTATAGTTTATATTTACATATTATCGTTGAGTTAATGCCTTTGGTTCTAATTAATCATGGTTTTTATGAATTTGACAAAAATCAATTACTAAATAGTGTCATAATTGACATAAATGAGTTTTCAAAACAAATACTATTTTATTAAACAATATAATAGTCCCAAAAATATAAGATTTTGGAAAAAAAACATATATAGTGTTATAAATGTCATTAATGATACACTTTCATTTCAATTTAAATTTTATAGTAACTACTATAACCATATATTAGGAAAATAAAAGAAGACATGGTAAGGGTTAATGTTTTTAACTTAGTGTTAATGCTAAAAGATAAGGTTATTTTTGAGATCTAAACATGTCTAAAACCTATTGGTTGATATTATTTTGATAAATTATCATATTATCATTTATTTATATCAGATTTCAACTATTATTAATTCAAAAAACATTTTATAATAAAATAACATTTCAATGAATTCCTAAAGTGACCCTCCTCCCTCTTATAAAAGGCCACCATCTCTACCCACTTATTCAAGCCTATCAGGACCTTTTTCACATCCAAATTCTACTAAAATAATCTTTCGGAATATTTACATTATTACTAGAATCCATACCTTTGGAATAAAAAAAATCCAATAATGCCTTTTGGCTCAAATCGAAAGAAGTTACTTAATTTAGAGGCAATGCCTTCTCTCAAGTTCCTTACATTATTTTAATTCTCCACCCATATGATCTAATTATTATATTATTAAATAAAAAAATGTATCCTCAAAATACTAAGATTTTATTATGGTAATTATTATAACTACACATAAACATACCTTTATCTAATGGATACGAACATACTGTTTCAGTGTACGACGAATTACTGCCCCAGGAAACGATTATTGTTCAATTTTCTCCTACATACTCAGATGGATAAAATTATGATGGAAATGTATTTATATATTATATATATGATATTTATATTTTCTTTGTTCTTCTTTAGTTTATATTTACATCATACCTTTATTCTTTCTATGATGTGTAATTATGATAATTTTATTTGAGAAAGTGTGAACTAGAACCCCCTCAAAGTGATATGACTCATTCATTCCATACATGAAATATATAAAAGATGGTGTTAATGAAATTATGTAATATATATAAAATAGATATTATTCTATAATTATAACATACTTCTTTTTCATTTAGTTTTCATTCCATTAATATGACAGAGAAATTAAAGTAGCGTTCATGCGTAAGTATGACCTACCATCTCCGTGAATGGTGTATTTTATTGATTATGTATAAAAGTTATGGACTATGATAAATACATATATAATGTTTATAAATAATATTTAAATCATTAATATCATTATAAAAGATGATGGACTTTTGACTACATAGTCACTTTACATCATAAAAAGTTCATTTTCGACTCAAGTACTGAATATCGACAAAATGACTAATATGATCTATTTTTTTTTTCTAATTTCTATAAAATTGTAATAATTAATATAAAGGGAATAATAAAGTGTAAAATGTTTCTGAATCAAGTGTAAATAAACCTCTATTTATTATTCAGGAATATAATGAATGAACGAGGAAAGTCACACTCAAGGTAAGGTATTTCATCTCAATCTCCTTTCATTGAGGCATATTTTAATAATATACACCTCCTTATTTTATACGGTGTATAATAATCAGTTTCACTATAAAACTCATTCTAAAGGAATATTTTTTTACGAATATTTTTACTAAATGAAAACAGGAATGTTTTTAATGTATGCAATGACAATGACCTCTCCGCCACCGTAACCACTACATGATATTTGGATTCCTCCATAATCCTTAATGTTTTTAAATAGAAAATAAATCCCTTATTATATTTTTAGATGTCTATGTATTGAAAATGTTCTTCAAATTTTATATACTATTTCAATATCTTGAAATGATCTCTTATGATTGAATAAAAAAAATTATGAGTGAAATGTTGATAATTGAAACCTCTTATCTGTTATGATTATATAATGGTACTTGAACATCTGATGGGTGGTTACATGATAAACCAAAGATGGGTGGTTATGTGGTAAACCAAATATGGGTGGTTACATGATATACTAATGTTGGGTGGTCCCGTGATAAACCATGGACAAGGGGTTACATTACAACCTCTAATGCATTGGGTATGGAAGTCCGCAGTATGAATATTACATTAAATGATATGTGTGGAAGTTGACTGTATGTTTATTCCATTGAATTATGTTTATGTCTAAAGTAATCTATAGATGTCATATGTTTCATTTTATTGGATTAAGGTAGTATTTTTTTAATAAAAGGGAATGCAAAGAACTTATATTCTGTGAAATATATTTACTACCTATTAAAGGCTAAAAGTATTAATTTATGATAAAGTGCTCATGGTTTTCATGTTTTCCCAAGTCTAACATTTTTCATTATTTATATACGCCTTATTGAGCTTCTTATGCTCATCCATTGTTTTGAAATTTTTTTCAAGGGACATAAAGAATAATGGAGTGAGGGATGGGATCATGGGAAAGTTGTTCTCTTAAAACATAAAACAATACCATGTTTATTTTTAAATAGTTTTTTTTAATGTAAAATATGTATGGTGAGTAGAAGTGTCTACTTGTAATATTTAAGGTGTTATATATGAGTTATGACCCAATTATATAAATATCTAAACCTAAAATGATCCACGAGGAGAATTAAAGTCAAATTAAAGTCTTATCTCAAGATTAAGTAATGTTTATTATCGGGGCCTTATATGCTACTAGGGATGTTAGAGATTGGTCCCCTTGTGAGGTTTTGGTGGATAAGGGAGAAACATCTCGTGGTATTGGAACTTTGATGTGGAATTAATGTGTGTCAGTCTATTTTTCTGATTAAAATAGAAAAGGTATTCCATGTGGAAATAGAGAATAGAAACATTTATTTACTTTTTTTGTATTCTATAACAACCTTGATTATATTACACAATAAAACATGATTTATTACATAAAATATTTACATGATACAAGATAGAATATAGATATTCATTTCTTCTTTGGGTCTTAGGAACATTACATAATGTCTTAGAATACAAAACACAACATCTTTATCGAAAACATCATTTACATGACCTTTACATTCCCTCATGCTTAGCATTGCATGGGACAACATGATGACATGCATAAAAGAACAGTGAGCTATAAAGCCCAATAAGGGAGTCGAAAAGGCATAAAATGAATAATACAATTCATTTTAAGCAACATTCATATCTATGGAACATAAAATATACATGAACATAAAGGCATGATGTAACATGATTATCATAACATGGAAATGTGGAAAAAAACACATAACATGGTATTAGCATGAGCCAAGTCTCATTGCACATGGAGCATGAGTAAAACCTTATTGAACATGAATTAGCATGAGTAAATCCTTATTTAACTTTTATTATTATGAGTAAATCCTCATTTCATTTGATGTCTCATGATATTAATTGTTACCCAATGATTTGGAGCTCTATCAGGGTGAACCCTTTATAAACATTTTATCTCTTCCATAAGTATGCCACATGGATTAAACAACATGGAATCATTCATCATCATTTATTCCACGATAAAGGAATGTGGAATACATACATAAATATTCATAATAAATAAGTAAATTTGTATAAAGGTGAATACCCTTGATAGAGAAATGGATATAGTATTCACTACACAATAACCTTGGCTTTAAAATCGTCATGCAATTTTCGGGAGCGTAACAGCGTGACATAAAAATTCAGAAAAATGGTTGATGAGAGTGGAAGGGGTGTCTCAAAATATTTACATGAAATTTATAGTAAGGGGGTCATATAGATATATGTCCCAACATATTTAATGAAATTTATATTTTTAATACAAAAAAATTCTTAAATGTAAATGAGGAGAGATAAATTTCATACAAACTTTTGGAATGGTAACTACTGTACATTGGAGGAATTAATGAGACAAAAATGGGTCTCTCATCATACAAAGTTAAATATGGATTCATGGGGGATGTGTGAAATAATACCCCCAACATTTATAATTGAAAATAAAAGGGTATTACAACATAAATAATCTTGGGTAAATATAAGAAAGGAAGGAATCCCTTACTTGGATGTGTGATCCCAATGGCTTGGGTGGGGCTTGAGAGAGTCTTTTTGAGATTATGGGGCACCTAGAGAGAATTATAGAGAGAGTAGGGAAGGTGTTTTATGAACTCCATAGGCCTTGATTTAAGAGGAAATGGGAGCTTGGGTGGGTTTATATAGGAAAGGAGAGAGAATTACTAGTTATTTATGTTTGGGACTCCAAAAAACAAACTAATCAAAACCACAATCCATCCCATGGTTTTTTACCATGTTTTTTTCCAAAGGGTATTGTAAATATATATTTTATATGTCCAAGGGCCAATATTTTTAAAATATTTGGGTTTCTTATTTGGAGGTGAGTCACACTCTCAAGGAAATCAATTTAAAAAGCTAAAATGTGTTATATGATTGGAGGGTCCACTAAGGGTTTTTAAAATAAATCAAACAAACATATAATCACATTATTTTAATGTTAAAACATATATTTTCCAAACATAATGTCTATAGTATTTTATTACATCACTATGGGGTCATTATTACGTAATAAAACAATTTATAAATTTTTGTTGTATTTAATTTTACCCAAATATTCGGCTCTCTTAGAAAATTATGAAATTTTCACCATTGGATAATTTCCACTTTCTGATTCCAAATATAATATTAATTTTATCCTAATAATTTTATAAATATTTAAATTATTAATATTAGAATAAAAATTGACATTTATCAAAAATTCAAGTGGTTTGACAAAAAATGCTTTCAAACCGTAATAAAAATTACATTTTGTATTCATTATATGATCATTTATACTTAATAAAAAGAAATTTAATAATAATAATATTTTATTAAAATATTATTTCAAAAAAATAAATTAATTTATCAAAATAGATTTCTTAGTTATATATTAACTAAAAATACTATTTGTTCTTTAAAAATTACTTACAAATTAACAATAATAAAAAGAAAGAATATTCTTTATTATATAAAAAAACAATGAAAATAATCAAAGTGCTACGGTCATGTTACATAACCCCTTATAACACTCTCATAAGACCCAAGGGTATGGTGTGTGATGGTGATAGACTCCTAGGGTGGCTTGGATACCATCGCTCGGGTTGTAATCTCTATGAACTTCCACTTATCTTGTATGTCATTCCGTTAAACCTTAACATGTTGATGCTTGGCATGGGAATAGTCATGATCGAATCCCATTGAATCCACCTCCATTCTGAGATATGACAAATGGGCTTCGTAGGGGTCGAATCTAATGGATGAGGACATCACTTCCTTTGTCAGAGAAAATTGGATTTGTTAAAGCCGTATATTTTTACTAATAATGTGATCACTATTCAATGACTATATTAGAAATGGTTTCAATTATTAATGTAATTTTAAAATCCATGAAAATAAAACCATGTAAGTACATAAGTTATATTACCATATTACATAATAATCCATTTAATTAGATCATGAGGAATTTTCATTAATAAAATTTTGGGTCACTACTATCTTTCCCCATTATGAAATTTATCCCTTGACATTTCCTTTTCCAACACTAAAACAGATATTGGTAACTCTACTTTATCACTTCCTATGATTCCCATATTGCCTCTTCAAACTTTTGGTTGTGCCACAACACCTTGATAAGGGTCAATGTGTTATTTCGTAGAACATCTTCTCTACGATCTAAGATCTTCCTTGGTTTCTCCATGTAATAAAAATCATCCTATCACTATACTACCTCTGAAGAGAGTACATGTAAAGGGTCTGGTATATACTTATTTAAGATGGATACATGTAAGACATCATGTACTTTGTCCATGGTAGGTGGAAGTGCTAGTCGATATGCCACAACCCCGACACAATCAAGAATCTCAAAGTTTCCAATGTACCTAGGACTTAACTTCCATTTCCTTTCAAACCTCATGAATTTATTCTAAAGAGATATTCATAGAAATATAATGTATTAATCATTGAATTCAAGGCCTTGTTGATGGTTATCTACATAATTCTTTTGTCTCTTTGGGCTGCCTTGATATGGTGTTGAATGGTTTTCACCTTCTCTACCATTTCTTCAACCATTTTAGGTCCTAGAAACTTACGATCACTGACAACATCCCAACACGCTGGGGTTCTACAGTTTTTCCAATAAATGGATCCGTATGTTTTCATTTCGATGCTCGAGTGGAAACTATTATTATTGGAGAATTCAGCGAGTGGAAGTTGTTGGTCCCATACTCCTTTGAATCCCACATATTGTGATCTTAACATATCTTCACGTGTCTAAATAGTTCACTTATATTGAACATCTGTTTGAGGAAGATAAGCCGTACTGAAGATCAGTTCAGTGCATAGAGCATGTTGGATACTTTTTCAAAACATTGAGGTGAATCTCGAATCACGATCGGGTAAAATAGATAGTGGTACTCCATGCATCCATACAAATTATTTGATGTAAATATGTGCGAGTTGATCCAATTAGAAGTTCTCTTGAACAGTGATAAATTGATCTGTATTCATATGACGATCCACAATGACCAATATATCAATGTTTGCTCAGGATTTCATTTGAAGTACAATGACAAAGTCCATGGTATTGTTGTCCCACTTCAATGTTGGTATGGGTAGTGGTTGCATTACCCCCCTTAGAATTTGGCCCCTTAGCCATCACTTGCTAACATACCAGACACTTTGATGTATTTTAAACAATCTCCCTTTTCATTTTGCCACTCCAAAAGGTTTCTTAGAGATCTCGATACATCATTGTGATTTTTGGGTGAATAGATAAGGTTGAGCTATGTGTGTCATTCAGAAGGACCTTCATTATCCCTGCATTGGATGGTACATATAATCATGATCCAAATCTCATAGTTCCATCCTTTTCAACCACTAAAATTTAGGATTTCCCATTTCTGATAGCTTCCACCATTTTAAGAATTTACTCATTCTTTATTTGAGAATCCTTTAATTTCTCCCTAAGGGATGATTAGGGATTCATTTGAGAATGGATTGATGATATTCCTCCCTTAATATTTCCCATGTCCATCCTATGAAAATCTATGAATATTGGATACTTTTTAATTGTCATCATTGATATATACACATGATACTTTCAACTTAGAGCATCTACCACCTTGTTCTCATTCCTAGGGTGGTAATGGACCCTGATGTCATAGCCCTTGAAGAGTATTATACATATTCATTGGCACATATTATGATTTATTTGTGTGAATATATATTTGAGGCTCTTCTGATTAGTATATATCTCACACATCTCCCCATAGAGAAAATTCCACAAGATTTTCAATGCGATGATCACAGCTACAAACTCCAGATCACGATTGGTATGGTTTTGCTCATGAATTTTTAGCTGCCTTAAGACATATTCAATCACTTTATAATTCTTCATCAACACAAAACCCATGACCTTATTCAAAGAATCAATGAATGCCACAAAAATTTCTCCACCTGTGGGTAATGTGAGCATAGGTGCAGTGATAAGCCTTCTTTTCAACTCCGTGAATCTCTCTTCATATTCATCACTCCAAGAAAACCTTACTCCCATCTTAGATTTCTTGGTATGAGGGATATAAAATTGTGAGATATTTCTGAAAAATTACTGATAAAATCCAGCTAACCCCAAGAAGCTACGGATATCCGTTACTGATGTTGGCCTCAGCCATCCCTCAATTGTATTTGTCTTGGAGATATCCATAGATATCCCATTTCTTCTGATTATATGACCCATGATTGAGACCTCCTTCAACCAAAACTCAGGATTGTTGTACTTTTCATAGATCTTATCCTTCCAAAAGGTATCTAGTAAAATTATTAGATGCTTCTCATTAACCTCCTTGGGTTTGGAGTATATTAGAATATCATCTATATAGATTACAACAAATTTGACATGGTAATCTATAAAGAATATATTTATCATGTCCATGAATATTGATAGTGCAATAGAGAGTCTAAAAGGATTTACTATGAATTCACCATGACAGTATGTTGTATGAAAAGTTGTCTTGGGGATATCTTTCTACTTCACAATTAATTGTTAAAATATCAACATCAATTCTTCCTTGAAAACGTACTATGATCCATGGATCTAATAAAACAAGTCATCAATTCATGGAAGAGGATACTTTTTCTTTATCATGATTTTGTAAAGCTCACTATAATCAATGAAAAGGTTCATTGACCCATCAATCTTCTTGATGAAGAGGACTAGTTATCCTTCTGGTGATGCACTTTGGCATATAAACCCTCTATCCAGATTATCCTGTAGTTGTTTTATCATCCCCTCATAATCAACAATAGCCATTATTTTTGGAGTTTTGGAAATTGATAATTCCCCAGGTATAAGGTCAATTGATAATTCAACATCTCTTATGGGAGGAAAACCAGAAAATTCATTGGGGAAAACATCTACAAATTACCTCACAATAGGAATGTCTTCAAGGATGTTTTACTTCTTGGACTCAGTAATCCGATCCATATACATGTTCTTATAGGGCAGTAATATCCATGCTAGAGATTATTGTGGTAATGAATATTCATATTCCTCCTTACACTTGTATAGAATTAGTAGCCGATTCTCCAAATGTAGAGTGATTTCACTCTCACGGAAATTTATGTTGGATCTATATAATGAAAGCTAATCCATTCCATGAATTGTATCAAATTCATCTAGAGGGAGTATGATGAGGTTTTTCAGGAGGTTCAATCCACAAATTCTGAAAAGGGAGGAGTTATATTAATGGATTTCAATGATTTCCTCTTTTCCATACTCACCAACATCTTTACATCCTAGATTCATGGTTGTGTTGGGATTTTTCTACTAATCTTTTATGATATAAAATAATTCGTAGAACTAGAATCAAAAATTATGTTCTATATTCTTGAATTAATAACTTGAATTCCTATCACCACTTTGTTGCCAGGGTTTACATTGGCGGTAGTGATGGAAAAATATCATCCTTGTTGACTTCTAAGATGATGGTTTCCATAAAAAACCCTTGTCTTAGGGAACTGGTTTTCAAAGTGCCTTATTTATATGCAGTTGAAGCAATGAACAATTCATTGAGGGTCTAACAATGCATTCTTCACCTATATCACAGATATGGGTTTCTCTTGTCGACAATTAATGACTATGTTTACATGACTTCCACACCTAAAACATTTCCTCATCCCCTTATAACAATTTACGAGGTACTTCTTTCCACACCTATGGAAAGTGGGGTGCTGGATTTTCAATGCACCATTGGATTTATCCATCAGACTTCCAGAATTGAAGTCCACCTTACTCTTTTTATCCTGATGATACCCCTAAAATTATAATATCCCCATTTCGACCTTGAGGGAATATCTGAAAATTTCCTCATAATGGTCGATGTCACAGATCACCATTGATTTCCACAGGCTAGGTTTCATCCCTCTAAAGAAGCAGTCAACCTTAACTTCAGGGGTAACGACAAATCTAGAGGCATATCATCAAATCCTAGTGAAGTTTACCTCGTACATTATGATGGATTTGTTGCCTTTTTTCTTGAGGGAAAGAAAGTCACATTCTATCTTAAGTATGATGGTGCATGGAAAATATTTGTCGAGAAATATTTTCTAGAAATACTACCATTCCAATGCCTCGATCTCCTCCTCAGGATTCATATTTTTGATCAACGTCTACCATTGATATACTTCACCCTCCATACGATAAGAAACCAATTGTTCCTTCTATTTTTTCATATCATTGAAGTTTGTAAAATATCATTCCAATGGATTTGATTCATTGTTTGGTGATTAAGGGATCAGATGATCCATTAAAATAAAGAGAGCTTTGTCTCATGAAGCCGTTGATAGAGACTTGTTCTTTCATGGGGGGGGGGGTGGTGTTGAATGATTCTCTTGACCCATGTTTCTATTCAAATCTTGATTTAACTAAGAGAGTATCATGAAAAAGTTAATGATTCCTACTCCCATCAAATTGGGCATCTCATTAGAATAGTCATCACATTGGTCTTCACATCGGTTGTTAGATCGAGTCCTCATATTATCGGCCATTAGATGGAATAAAAGGAAAGTTATGGGTAAAAAATAAATAATGAAAAATAGACAAAACAAATGAATTATAAATTAATTTTATTTCCATAACTAATGAATCTATAGTCTCAATATACGTTATCCATGATCTACATTCTAACATATATTCTTAAGGGATTTTTTTAATTCCCTAAATAATGGTTTATACTAAGCTTGTAAATTTTCCAAATAATATCCCACTATTGTGTCATAACCAAGAGTGAAGAAAGGACTGTTTTCGTGTACCTGGATATCCTGGGTTAAGCCTAAAACTCCTTGTCAGAGTTTTTACTCCTAGGTACATTTGTGCTAGAGCTTCCTCTACCTGCTCATATCCAGACAAGGATTTATTTTTCCGAAAAACCACTTACTAAATACTCACCAAAACATAGGTATGATTTTATTATACTCTGTTTTATCTCTAAATCTTTCACTAGGGTTTTCTAATCCTAATCCCAAATATAACTAATCCTGCCTCTGATACTATATATGACAACCCTTCTTTTATTACACACTTAAAAATTATTTATTACATAAAATATTCACTTGATACAAGATAAATGATTGAGATTTCTAGTGTTGTTGGAGTTTTAGAACATAAAATAATGACTTAGAACATGAAACACAACATCATTATGGAAATTTGTTTTACATTACCACTACATTTTCTAATACTTTTCATTTCATGGGATAATCTGAGGAAATACATATTAAAAGGGTGAGCTATAAGGCCCAGTAAGGGAGTAAAGAAGGCATAAAATGAATTACACAATACATTTTAGGAAATAGGCATATAAATGGAGAATAAAACAAACATTAACATAATTTTATGATCCATCATGATTATCCTAACACAGAAATGTGGCTACAACACTTAACATGGTATTACCATGCTCGAAGGCTCATTCCACTTGGAGCATGAGTAAACCCTCATTAAAATTAAATTAGAATGAGTATATATTCATTTCACTTTAATTATCATGAGTAAATCATCATTTCACTCGATATATCGTGATACTAATCTTTAATCAATGCATTGGAGCACTATTAGGGCACACCCTTCCTAAACATTTCATTTCATGCATAAATGTGCCACATGGATCATACAACATGGAATAATTCCTCATAATTTTTTACATGCTAATGTGATGTGGAAAAAATACATAGATATTCATAATAAATTAGAATATGTGAATAAAGGTGACTACCCTTTATAGATAAACATTTATGATAATCCCTACCCAATGATATTGGCTAGGAAAATCATGGTGCATTTTTGGTAGCGTAAAGGAATGACATAAGAATTAATAAAAATTGTTGATGGTAGTGGAAGTGGTGTATCAAAGTATTTATTTAAAATTTACAGTAAGTTTTCATATATATATATACATGTCCCAACATATGTAATGGAATTTAGATTTGTAATTCCAAAGAATTTCTTGAATGTAAATGTGGAGAGAGAAATTCCTTACAGAATTTTGGCATGGTAACAGGTGTACATGGGAGTCATTAATGAGATATAAATGGGTCAATCATCATTCAAACATAAATATAGAAGAATGGGGGAGGTGATAAATCATACCCCAATATTTATAATTGAAAATAAAATTGTATTACAACATAAAGAAACATGGATAAAAATAAGAATGGAAAGAATTCCTTAGTTGGACGTGTGATCCCAAAGGCTACGAAGGGCTTGAGAGAGTCTTCTTGAGATATTGGGGCTACATTGGAGTATTCTATATAGATGAGGTAATGGTTTGGATTAACTCCAAAGGATTTTAGTGAAGAAAAAGTGGGATCTTTGGTGTCTTTATATAGAAAAAAAGAGGGAATTCATTATTAATTAGTTTTGGGACACCACACATTAAACTAATCAAAACTAGAAACCATAACATGGTTTTTACTCATTGTTATTTCCAAAGGAGATTGGAAAAAAATATTTTAATAGTAAAATGGTCTAACTTCTTAAAATAGTAGTGTTTCTTATGCGGAGGTGAGTCACACTCACAAGGAAATTAATTTAAAAAGCTAAAATTTATTATAATTCTTGCAGGGTCTATTAAGGTATTGTAATATAAATAAAACTAAACCAAAATCACATTATTTTAATGGTAAAACATATATTGGCCCAAAATAATGTTTATATTATTTTATTACATCACAATGGGGTCATTATGATGTCATAAAAAACATTATATATTTATACAATATTTAATTTTTGCCGAAAAATACAACTATCTTGAAAAATTATGAAAATTTCACCATTGGATATTATCGATGTCATGATTCCAAAAATAATATTAATTTTTCCAAATAATTTTCTAAATATTCAAAATTTTACCTTAAAATTTAAATAAATATTTCTCGAAAATTAATTGGTTTTGACAAAAATATCTTTCAAACCGTAATAAAAATTAGAATTGTATTCATTATATGATAATTTTTACTTAATAAAAAGTAACTTAATAATAATAATATTTTATTAAAATATTAGTTAATTAAAAAATCCTTTAATTTATCAAAATACATTTATTTGTTGAATACTAACTAAAAATACTATTTGTTCTTTAAAAACTATTTACAAAGTAAAAATAATAAAATGAATGTATATTCTTTATTATATTAAAAAATAATTCACATAATCATAGTGTTATGGTTTTGTTACATAACCCCTTATAAAACCCACATAAGATAGAACAATAATGTGTGTGATGGTGACAAACTCTTGGGGTGGCTCAGATAACATCAATCAGGTGGTAATCTCTCTCAACCCCTACTTCTCATATATGTGGTTCAATTTGAGCTTAACATGTTTAATCTAGACTTAGTATTGGTCAAGAGTTAATCCGAATGATTAAAACTCTTTTACGAGCTTTGAAAAATGGTCTTCATATGGGGAAAGTCTCTTGGATGAGGCCATCAATTCGTTTTTATAGGAAAATTGGATTTCTTAAAGCCCTATATTTATACTAATTAAGTGAGCGATGTTTAATGACTATATTACCTACGGTCACAATTAATAACATTTTTTAAACTCCAAAAACATCAAACCATGGAAGTAAATACAATATATAACCATATTACATAATAATATATTTAATTAATTCATGAAGAATTTTTATTATTAAAAGATTGGGTCGTTAAGTTTTTCATAATCTATTTTTATTTAGAATAATATTAGTACATTCAATTTAAATTTTGGTAAATTGAATATCCATATTAATGTTTCATATTAAGATATACATTTTTTTATAAACCATTAGAAAACATGTTATTGTCCTTGTGTCCTGAGTTGGGATTTGTGTTGGGGAAAGGCTATGAAGTGTTGTAGTCATCCCCTATTGGGAAACATTGGTTCCTTTGGAGATACTGTTTATTGAGATACATTTATATTAAAGGTGGAATGTTTATTTCATGTAACATCACAATTATACTTCCACTGGTAGATATTTAGAGCATATATTTTTTGTGGTGTCTTTTGAGTGATTCCACATAATTGTTACTATTTTGGATATCCTTATCTTTTATTGTGTAATTTTTTTACATTTTCACTTCTACTCTGATGAATTTGATCATTTTTTGATATTTATCTTTAATAATAATTACTCATATAATTGGTTTTGGTTTTTTTATTTTACCGTGTTAGGTTTTTTTCTTATTCAAGTGAAATAGCCACCCAATGTTAATCTATGTTATTGGAATTTATTATCGCCCTTTAGTGCCTTTGGGATTTCAATTAATGTTAGTAGAGACTCCAAACATGCCTATGCTAATGGGATGGTGCGGGATGTTCGAAATGGTTTCAATATTGGTCACTACTTAAATCATCATGGGATAGTATAAATGTGTTATGAATCTTAGAACATCAATTTTATAGAATAAAAAAAGGTATATAGTCTCTTTTAACTGAATTTAATGCTACTTGGGTTATCTGTGTACAAAAAGTATTCTATGATACTTGTTGGTGTGTTTTCATCTCACCATCATGTGTATATATAATGAGTGTATCATATCATGAATTAGAAATGAGACTTCCCACAAGTATTTCATTGTTTATATTATGTATAGTGTTTTTTTAGAAAATAGTTAAAATTATTTTTTTTTTGAAATTTAAGATATAATAATTGTTTCTTAGTTTGATTAGGAATATTATAATTCTTTAGTTTATATTGAGTGATAACTAAGTGATGACATGTTTTTTCTATATAGAAATTTATCTGAGATGATATCATAAATACCCACATCTTATGGCCAGAAAAAATATGGATACATGCTGCATTTTTGTGACCAAACATCTTATTCAGATCATTGTGCATAATTTATAATCTATAAAAAATAAAATTAGAATTATGAATCTTGATTTGTGGATAATTCTGTGTATTATTAGAAAAAAACCAACCAATCATTCATGGGGATTTAGAAATTGAAAATTTGGATGTTGGGATCAAAAAAATGGTCATGATTTTCAATTTCCTACGTACAATGATAGAGATAAAATTTAGTTTAGATTTCAACATATTAGAGGATCTTACAGGTCAATGGTGGGATTTAGCTATCCATGATAATGTAAACTAAGGACTTAAATGGGAGGAATTTAATGATTTTTTCATAAAATAATTCCATATTCATACATTACATATATCCCAAGTGATGTATTTATTTAGTGTAAATAAATATAATCCATCAGTGATGGAGTATGCATCGTTGTTAATAAACATAGTTCATTTTTATTTAGAGGTAGTTACTATCAAATCCTTCTAGGAGAACAAATTTGAGTTTGGGCTATGACCAAAGATTCATTCTAAAATATTTTTCCTCTATATTAAAGATCATATGGATATGGTTAATTAGGAAATAGTGGTGTGATGATATATCATAAGGAATTTAAATGGAGATATTATGTTTATATCTATAGAAAAATTGGGAACTATATTGCTGGGAAGAATAGGAAGATATATAACTATTCTGAAGGAGGTGGAGCACCTCAGACTCAGTCCTCAATATCATTTAACATCACTTCATGAAAAAAAGAAAATTTTGAGGTTATAAGTGCTGTTATTATGAGAATATAAAATGATAATGGATAATGACTATGCTTGATTATCATAATTGTGTAATGTTGGTATATCAAAATTGTTATTGTACATTAAATCTGTGGATAATAGATAGAAATGGACCATAATTTTCCCAGACATATTATGCTCATTTTGGTCGATTGAGATGAAATGGTTGTCGCCCTTATAACCAAGTGACCCATTGGGGCTCTCACATCACACTAACAACAAAAATTCTTCAGTACTACAAAATTTAAGTAATGAATTTTTATGTTCACCAAGTAAGTAGTAGTATGGTTCCATGTATATGATCATGAAGGATAAATATGTATATTTCACAATATAAGGTGATATTAATTTTAACTATACTCTCATTAATGTTCCTTTTGATACTGTCACGTACAAGTATTTTCTCAGTACTTGTGTTTTGAATATTATGGTTTTTCATGTTGAAATGATTCATCATGTATTGAAACATAAAACACATATGGACTAATAAGTGTTTCAAGACATTATCTATGCATTATTTCATATAGCTATTGATGTGGAAGAATATTTTTTGGTTTTAATTATTATTTGGATGGATGTGTGTGTGTGTGTGACTAGATTTTTGGTATTAAGTGGTTGGAATACTTTAAGGACCACATCGACTATTATACCTGACATGTTATTTTTACATCATTTGATGGTGATCAATATCTATTTAATGGGGATTAGGATGTTGATTCAAGTAGAGTAAGACCATTGGTATTAATGTAAGATGATGAAAATTATTACTAATATGCTTATGGATTGTGCTGAGTAAGGTGATATTGTGATTTTCATTCCCATTTGTCTTGATCCTAATTTAATTGACCATGTTAAATTTTATTATAATTCTCATATCAAATTTCTAGAAATTAAGTGAAAATTATATTTGAGGAGCCCATTTATAGGTGGATATAGATGTGGGATATATTTTTCTTTTCAGAGAGTTGGTTGTGGTTCCTCCAACGTATCAAAGAAAAAATCCTTTATTATTTCCATCAATAGAGATGTATTATTCATCCTTGAGTTAAGAATATGTATAAGTTAGTGAGATCATAGTTTATATAGGTTACCATGAACAGAAAAATGCAATAAAATGGCTTTAGATAACTCACCTAGCAATAGTTTAAGTTGGATCACCAACAACCATCTTATATGATGATATATTTACATAAACATAAGAGGAAATGAGAGAAAATAAATATTGATTTTATTACATGTATTCCAAGAATTTTTCCCAAACATGATTCTATATGGATTATTTTGTACCGAATCAAAAATTTATCTCTCTTAATCTATATTTTTGAAACAAATATTATAGATAATTGTCAAAAATCAACATTTGGTAAGTCATAAAGATGCATGAAATTCCAGTTTAAATTGTGTTTGATTGAGACTATAGGGTTACTTCTCAATGTTTTGAATTCCTTATAGTAATCCCTTGGAACCCAATTGTCTGTGATCACATATTATCATCCTAAAACAGATATCCAATAATAATAGACAATCAAAAAATAGGAATACATTATTTATGGTTTTGTTATGGATTTTTGAGGCACATGAGAGGACCATATACCATTTTAGTAGTTTTTATACCACAATTGCTATCCAGAATCAATAAATATTTCTCATTGGGATGATTTTTATGGTACTACTTATCATTATCTACATTATTGGATGAAAAATAGGTGAGACTTTACTTATAATACCCAAACTAGTGTATGAGATAAAAAAACATTCATATAATTAAGAAGAGAATATAAATAGATAAGGGTCATCAGAAATTAGATGTAATTCATCATCATCAGAAATTACTGTTTAATGTGGGTGATTATGTATTATTGAGAGTCTTTCTAAGACCAAGGTACCATTTTTATTGAATAAAATGTAAATTTCCTCCTCAGTACATTGGTCCATTTTATATATTGGAATTAAGTGATGATGTGTCTTATTAGTTATATTTACAACCAAATTTCATATCACTACACAATGTATTTTATATATATCAATTAATGATGTACCAAACTATTCTGGACTATGTTATTAGATGATTCCATGATGATATTCTGATTGATTCTATGTTGATTCACATGTCGATAAGAATAAGTATTGATAGATGTTGTGATTCTATGAGAATGATGTTTCTTTTTTATGTGTCTTATAGAAGAATTATCAAATTCAGAAAGAGACATGAGAACATGAGAATAAAATTCTATGGAATTGACCCATGTTCTTCAAAAGTATTATCAATATCCAAAATTCCATGGATGGAAAGACTAATAGTGGGGATAATGTAACACCCTCATTTTTAGGTAATTTAAAATTTTATTATGTATTTTTAATTTATATAATACATTGGTTGAGTTTTTTCATCTTATGGATAGTTTTTAGTGTTTTGGAGGCATTTTTGATGGTCCATAAACATGGAATGATTTGCTAAAATTCGTCACTATCTATTAGAAGCAATGCAAGGAGATGGTGTGATTCACTAGGAAGGTGTATAGTTTGTCCAATCTATGATTGGGAAAATGAGAAGCCCTGAGGGATAAGAGTTCATAAACTATATAATGTACATTATTAAAACATGGTTTTTAAATCATGCGCAACAACCATTAATACCTCTGGTTGACAGAGAATAGAAGAACATGCTTAACACATAGTTTGTTAAATTGTATAGCACAACTGTAAAACTCTATGTTTTAGTGATACTATCTTGTGCATGGTTGGCACACATTCTGACAAACTATGAAGACTAACTATGAGATGTGTATTAAATTCGCCAAAAAATATAATTTTACTTTTATTTTAATATATAAATTCTCATTTCTTCTATCTTTGGTCTTCAAAACTCCACTTCCATCCTCAACCCCCTTAGAAAATTATATTTTATCTGGAAAAAAATTTCATAAAATCAAAGAGTGTTGATTATCAAGAAATGATGATAAATCCCCATTTTCCATTTCCATCTAAATGCACTCATATTGTATCATCTAAAACATTATATTTATACATTTATAGATATTCTATGATCCATGACGTGTTTTGATGAGAGCTTGATTGAATATATTGAAGTGAAAGGATTCCATGGTTTGATATAATGTTTTTATTTATATTTTTCATCATTTTTATCAATCATTGATAGGTAAGTGAGTTCTCTCCCTTCCCAATTGTTATAGAAATAGAAAACATAGTTTTTATTATATGTGTTTCTTGGATTTTGAAAGGAAACAATTAACGATTCATTGAAATAAACAAACTTTTATTATATGAATTTGAGACAAATAATTCTAGTGATGTTTGTAAAACACCTTGGCTCTATTATTTTAAATTATGGTTCGGGTACAATACAAGACATATGTTATTTGAAATGATTTAAATGGAATAAATACTAATTTTTAATGAAATTATATGGAATATGGTCTTGGTATACATAGTTAGAATAAGTTCATTTGCATTGGACACAACCCTGAATATGGGGTGTATGCTTTTAGGGAACCTAGAGATTGGTCACCTTGTGATGAATTGGTGGATTTATGTAAAACAACTCATGAGTATGGAAATATCACTTGGAATTCTTATGTGTATGTTTTTATGTGAAAAACATTGAATATGTATTACAAGTGGAAAGAAAGGATTTATAAATTTATTTAGTTCAACTTTTTTTCAACAACAATTTTATTCTAGATAAATTTTTTTCTTTTCAATTTAAACTATTTTAAAATTAATAACTATTATAATATTTTTTTATTAGATATAAATTTTAGTTATAAATAGTGATATAAATTGTTCTTATCATAGTGGTATGAGTTAGGAAGTCCGATGGGGAAATTGTTTTTGAGTGTTATACACATCCCGTACATATAAACTATGGTGCCTTTGAAGAAATTGATTATTAAGATATAGGTAATGGTGAGGTGTCATTTTTTTATAGCGTAAAATCAAGATGCTACCTCTTCTTAATAATGTTTGGATCATGGAGTTCTTTCTTAGAGTCATTGGAGTGATTACATATTTTTGTTACTACATTGGACATCATTTGGTTTCATTTTGTTTTATTTAACATTATTTTAGATACTATGGCGTTTTCAATATTTTTGAATTTATTATAATATGTATCATTATTACCCAGGAATCACATAGTTAGTTTCTTATATTAAATCTTGATTAGTTTTTTCTGTTTGTTTGGAAAACCAATCTTATATTTAACATATCCTTTGTAATTTATTTACTACCTTTGAGGTCTTGGGGATTTCTCATAATGTTCGTAACACCTCTGAACTAACATAAGATAATATTTTTGGGAAATATGTTACACTAGATATAGGTAGCATAAATCCACACCATAATGTCTGAATACACTATATAGTTTATGATGGTTGAGATAAAAACACTACAGGGTAGGATTTTGACAGAAAATATATGAAATTACTTACAAAAGATATTCATCTCTAACAGATTAAAATATAATCAAATATTGGGTTTTTCATTTCATATGTACAAGTATAAAAGTTATTAATCACATCATGAGCATATTATAAAATTTATATATATTTTTTTAATTGAATACAATCACATGAAAAACATTTCCCAGGCTTAAGAATATATTTTGAAAACACACATTTTGAATCCCTTTAAAAATTCCCTTTATAAATACACAATTCCAAAATATTTTTGAAATATGTTATAAAAATAATAATAATTAAAAAGCACTAATAGGTGAGAAAACAATCAATGAATTATAAATACATCAATACTAAACATAATAATGTAAACATAACCTCGCCTACAACGCCATCACAATAAAAAACCCAAATCAGTTCATTCATATCTAATATAATATAAATAATTCCCCTAATTAAAAATTTTATATCAAACACAATTGATTAGGGCTCAAGAGGTTTCTACACACAATAGCTGTTAAAGAGGCCTTTATCAAAATGGATTTGGCATGAAATGTAATTTGATAGTATTTTGAAATATCATTTCAAAAACCAATTTAAAAATTAACTCATCAAAACCAATTTCAAATCATTCCTTTTTATGAACTCCTTTAAACCATGGATAAATAAATCTATTAAATTAAATACCCTTTATTAATAAAACATTTATAAATCCAAACCACTTTTTCACTATACAGGTCCTAAACAGTGTCAAATATCATTTATAACACCGAATAATTTTTTAAAAAACCATTGAAACCTTTTTTCAACCAGTCACCACTATTTTTTTATAAACCTGAATCCTCTTAGGATACAATTTATGTAAATTGAAGAAACAATTAAAAAAATACTATAAATTATAGTACACACATATATATTGAATCAAACCATTAAAATATTTAAAATCATTAAACATAAAATAAAATTTCAATTCAATGAAAATTTATTTAACAGCAACCTTGGATCAATAATGATCAAGCTCAATGTCATTATCATTGATGATGAATGCTATAAAATTCCACAAAGGTTCCTCTATAATTTATATATACTCAAACCCATAGAATAAATAATCTAGAACCTAAATTCAACCCCGATTCCCCCTAGGTTTCATAGGATAAGGATAATATAATTAGGAATGGAAGAGGGTGAAAATAAGAAGGGAAAAAGGAAAAAGTAGTAGATCACTAATGGTTTCAACTTGAAAATTGAAGGAATGAAATATTGGAATATAGAATGTTAGGATATAGGAGATCCATCATGATTTCACCATCCATTTCTGATGAAGAGGTAATATTGAAGAGGGAAAAACTTTTAAAATTATGGAAAATCCCCTAAAAATAAATTTTTTAAACTAGGAATCTCATACTATTAATTCACATATTTAAACACCATAAACCACTAGTGTATGATGGTTATATTATGGTTATATAACCCACAACATTGTTTTCACATGTTTTATCATTATCTTTCTTAACTCATGAACTAGAGAACTTCCATGGAAGTGTAACCTGACATGTTTTGTCATATACATGTGCTACATATGCATAAAAATAGTGGACATTCAAAAACAAATTGAGTTATCACCAATTAATAGTAGTTACATGGTATTCACTAGATAAATTATAAACACCAATAACCATATATAAGGGTCACACTAATAGAACTCCAAACCATTTGTTGACCTTAAAAGATAACTATGCACAATTAAAAATTTTTAGAAAAAAAAATAACAAGAAATAAATTAGTTTTTTTTATAAAAGTCCTAAATATAATTAATATATAATATAATTCACTTCTTAAAGTATATTTGGGGGTTATATTAAAGATAAAAAGAAAAAATCTAAATATTTTATGTCTATTTATGTGATTAAACACAATTTACTGAGTATTAGGGAACTTTGTGATGATGGAAATGAAGTTATTTTCTAAAAAATTATCTTAACTCGTTATAATACTAATGGGTAAAAGGAAAATCATCATGGGATAAGGAATAGATGTTAATATCTTCCATATTGGTAACTCAAGTGATTAATGCTATTTAATCTCATGTCATAAAAACATTTTTTCATAAGATACATGGACACCTATTCAAAGAGATATTTTGAAATATTACCAAGTGATATATTGTAAAATAATTTCATCATCTCAATATATAAAGAGAGGAAATAATTCAAACATTCCAAAATTAAAATATGGGGATGGATTTTATAAAAATTTAAAAATTCAATCCCCCATGACACATGAATTAATACATTCATATCTATGTTGGATATTGAGATATAAATACCACAAATGTTATCTATCCTTTATCAAATTTACATATTATTTTATAATAATTACTAATGTGATGTTCATAATGAAAAAAATTAGAAACAATGAGATATTAAATTTTTGTTAGGTAATGTTAAACAATAGTTAAGGGTTTTTATTAAAAAGATTCAAACTGATAATGGGAGTTAATTAAAAAGAAAATAATTCAATACCTACAATATTATAATAGAATTAAAATTAAGTACTTTCATACATATACACCACAATAAAATGGAGTTTCATAGAGGCAATGTAGATGTTTGGTTGGATGGGGTGAAACATGCTATCGTTATTCAAATTTCAATGTTTTTCTTGAGTGAAGATGTTAGTAAAACTATGCATATTCAAAATATGTTCTTAATATGAAAAAAATAAAATCTGAATTCTTATTATATGTAATATAATAAAAACCCCAATATAATCTAATTTACAATTTTTGGAAGTTTTTTGTATACAATTAAAAAAAATAAAATTTGGGTAAATTTTATGAAAAAGTTGAGGAATTCATTTTTTGGGATAACGTTCTAGTGGAAGTATCTACATGTGTTTGAATAAGAGAATTCACAAGATTTTATAATATTTTTATGTAAATATAATAGAAAATTAAAATAATACTGGTTATTAAAATGAATATGTGTTTAAAAATATAGATGTGAACAACATGTAGGTTTATTGGAATGTAATTGAAGAATAGGACAAAGGTGGACACGATAATGATAGTTTTGATTAATATTATAACAATTATATTGAAGTTTTATATGAATATGTGGAAAAGAAATATAAAAATAAAGATGAATCATGAAGAATAAAAAAATATAATAGGAAATTGGGATGCACCAGTTTAGACTAGAATAATATTGAGATTTAACAACAAAAAATAATTATTTCAAACAAAATGAAAGTCAATGTTTGTCAATTAAAAAACAATTGTTTCTTAGGATTTTCCATCATCTCTTTTTGGGGCTCCTGAAAACAAATAATTGTTTGAATTTATATATTATGTGCTATATTAGATTCAATAGAATCCCACCTGGGATATTTTTCCTTGACCAAAATGAATTAATTTCATTGGTACAAAGATTTAATTTAAAAACGGAATTAATGGTAAAGGTGAAAAATCATAAGTCAAAGAAAACTTTATTAAAGGTTACTATAAGGTCAAAGTATTTTAATTTAAAGCTACATTTTCTTATGTTGAAAGACTCAGGTCTATAAAGATGTTATTATTATTTGAGTAAAAAAACAAATAAAAAATGTCCTGAGAGACATTTTTAAATATTTAATGAATTGAGAGCATAAAAAGAGGTATATATTAAAGAAGATAAATTTTTTTTCCTCACAATTATGGAACGACGGTGTGAAAATTGAATAAGGCTCTATATGGGCTAATACATGCCCCCATAGCCAAGTATTCTAAGATAGATAGATTATTGATATAAATGAAGTTCAATAATTTAAATGTGGAAAGTAAACTCTATTAAAAGTAAATTAAAATATTGTTCTTATTATTATATTCTATGTTAATGAAATCATTTTTGTAGGTAACAAGGATACGTCTAATGAAGAATTAGTTAATAAAATGAATAATTAATTTGGGATTTCCATCAGATGATAAATTATATACTTTCTAGTATTGTATATTTTTTCAAAGGAACTTTTCAATTTTTTTTCCTAGGAAAATTATTCAAATAAATATTGTATAATTTTGGTATTCAACACTCCAAAAATGTGTCCATACCCATATTTTTTGGGGGTGAAACCAGAAAAGGATTCTAAAGTATAGAATATAAATCACAAGATGTTCAGAATAATTAATATATTGTTATATTATCATACAAATTCAAGACATGATTTTATTTAATTCAATAATATTATGTGAATGGTGTCAAAGTGATCTAACAGAATCAAATCAAATAGATTATGATAGGTATTTAAATACATCAAATGAACCTTGATTTTTTGGAAGATTTATTGAATAGGTGAGCACATGATCCTCTCTGGATATACTGATGCTGATTAGGTAAGAGAATATGATAATAAAAAATAAACATCATGTGGATTATTTTTTTGAGAGGAATCTAAGTCAGAAATAATTATAATAATAAAAACTTGGTTTAATTAAAAACCGTAATGGTAGGGTATATGGTTGTCACAGGTGAATATAATCAGATTATCTAAATGAATATAAAAATAGAAGATTTTGAAGTTAATATTTAGAATCCAATAAGAATTTCATGTGAAAATAATACTAAAATTGATCGCTAAAAATAAACCAGTGCAATAATATAGATCTAAACACATTAAAAATAAGATTTTACTTAATCAAAGAAATGTCTTTTGGGTGATATAAAGTTGGAGTTTATTTCTAATGAGGTTTAACTCTCTCATTCAATCAATAAACCATCCAAAGAAAAAATTTATCAGTTTGAGGCTGAATATGTTTTTTCATACCATCCCTATCTCTTAAGGTACATTGGGAAAACCCCACCATACATTGGATTCTATTTAGAAAAGGTAGAGATACATACAGAAATATTTTATTATCATTTATGAATATGAAGTTATGTTAATTATAAAAAATAGTGATAAAATTTGATTTAATGTATACATTTAGGGGGATAGAATCCAAATCACATAGACACAATTCTCATTTCATTGAGGCAATAATGTAACACAAACACTAATTTATCTAGTGATGTTTTGTTGAGACAATTCCCATTGATGAAAGTTTTGATTTTATGTTTATTAGTGTGTGTTGTTTAGGTTCAAAAAAAATATGAAGGAATAGATTAATTTTTTCATTGGTTTTTAACTATATAAGATAATCATAAAGAGAATATGAGAAATTTTTTGGTGGTTTTTTGGTGTATTTATATGGTAGTATTATGATGGAGTTAAAATGAAAATTCCTAATTTATCTTCATCAAATTATAGAATATTGAATAAAAATTGTAATTATATGTGTATGGGTTATTTTTAGATATAAATAAACGTGACCCTACGTATAAATTAGAATATTCAAAAAGTGTACAATACATATGATTCATTCTAGGCATATATAAAAGTAACTATGACTATGAACTGAACAATCTTGTCATGTTTTCAATGTTGAAAATGATCTGTAAGAGTCCTTTATCTCATATTTAAGGTATATTTAGGAATAATTTTAAAATATATGTACATTCCTACGTCTTGTAAAGGTATCTCCAAATGCAGAATTGGAAAATTCCCTAGACCACTACGATGTAAATTAATAATTAACTTGATATATAAGAGTCATCATGGTGTAATAATAAAAGTAAATTACAGAGTAGTATAAAATTTCACTAAATATTGAGAGGACTACAAAGATATACTATTACACAAAGTCTTCCCCCTAGAAATTTTATCAATGCTATAGACCTGTTTTTTGATTTATAAGAGTTTATTAGTCTTATGTAAAGGTAAATACATGATGTTTATGGGTATTTTATTTAGGAAAATTTTATGTAGGTTTTTTCGAGAAGATAGATTCTATAATAAATTAGTATATTTTGAGATTTTCTTTATATAATGAGAAATCACAAGTATATGGTTTCATTATGATTCAATCTATGATTAAGTGAGATTAATGATGGTGAATGTTTCCATGTCAGGAAGCGTAATACCATGATCTGAATCATTCTGAGGATAAAATACAAGTAAAAGATGATTCTATGATTTGAGATATTTCCACATCACAGAGAAATTACCATGACATGAAAATGAAGCTATATGTCTTAATATAGATTTCTTACTTAAATTATTTTTGACTATAAATTTATGAGGCCCTGATAATTCAGGTTATCACATTGAGTTAAAAAAATCGGTCCTTATGGATATAATTAATGAGATCATTTTTAAATATTATTAAATAATGAATTTTTAGGTTAATAGGAATTATAAATATTATTGTGATAATATAGATGGGGGTTTGTGAATTTATATTATTGAAAAATGAAAAAAATAGGTGGTCGTTTTGATATTGTATGTTATTATTGATATATTATATCACTGGAAAAAGATAAAGAGATTGAAAATGGGTTAAAATACAATTTAATTTCTATATTTAATAAATTTAAATCATTTTTGGTCATCCATTGTTGTTTTTTTGATATGGAAGAAGCATTATGTGTTCTTGATTCCTCTTAAGAACTGTTTGTTCATTCAAAAATGTTAAGAAGAAAACTAAATTGAATGAAACATTGATGATTATCTTATGAAAGTTGATGATCTATCATTTAGGAGGATGATATTTAAATGTGATGTAAAGATATCAAAAATCACCAAATAGTTCTCACTAATAGAAAAGTAAAAAATAAGATTCTATTAAGAACTGGAGTGATATAGTAAATAATATTTCCATAATTTTTTTAGAAATAATCAAGGATGAATACTGACATTATCATATAAATTATTAGAAATTTTTTTTAGATATGAGGAAGAAAAATACCCATATCTTATATTCTCTAAAAATTATAGTGAACATAAGAATATCAAAAATAAACTCAAATCTAATATTTAGTAGTCACCTATTTTCAGGGTGAACCTTAAAAGAATCTCTATATGACTTGTCGTTATTTCACTTTATTGATTATGAGTAAGGATGTGTATTGAAGAATATTTAAGGAGGATAATAGCCTTACACATTTTATAATTTCAATTTAATATATTTCAAAAATCAGTATCACTGATTCACCCCCTTTTAGTGATACATCAAGTAATTTTGGAACATAATTACTAACATGATTTAAAATAGAACTATATTTATACACATTAAAATTATTCCCATGCATAATGTACATAAAAAATATCATGTGATGTCTTAGAATAATATTTAATCAATAGTGCTCATAATAGTCTTCTTGTAATAAATGATATCTGAAACCAACATTTCTAAGCATCACCTAGGCCTCCCGGACACATGGCAGTATCACCTAAAGTACCTATACACAAGGTTACATTACAAAAGAGAGAGATCAATTCAACCCCAATTATCATAATTAATAGTTATAAACTATAATAAACCATTAAATTCAATATCATGACCTATTATAATCCAATGTTAATGTATAACAAAACTAAATCAATTATCATACCTGACATGTAACTTCATATATGCATGTGTGACAATTTATAGAAGTAGTATAATAATATAAACTAAATCACACATTAAAATTCATAATATTACATTTATATTCTTGAATAAAATGAGGAATAAACCAAATATATTAACAATTCACAAATTTAGATATATGATAAAATTTTATAAAAAATTTAGAAAAAAGCACTATAATTTATAATTAATCCACACATCATAGATTTTCAAAAATTAAATAAATATAAATAATTTTATATTTATTTATAATTATATCATGATAATATTCTTTCATATGAAATTATACATAAATATATGATATTAAATGAAATAAAAACATTTTATATTCCTAGTTTATTATATAAACAATTTACATAATCTAAATATCATATATTTTATATTATTTAAACCTTGATCATGAAAATGATAAAACCCCCTTTTTATATTGTTTAAATAATTTCTCAAATAAGGCAATTTATTTGAAAACAAAAAATTAATAATTATGATAAATTAATAATTAGAAATATAAAATTCTTTATATTTTTCAAAATTTTTAATTCTATAAAACATTATAAATTACACTTATAATTTCCAAATAAACACTTTAAATATAAATTATTAGTCAAGCCACATAATTAGAAAGGGTATTTAATATTATTAATTAATTTTATTGGATATTTATTTAAAAAATGTTCTACAAATAAATAAATATTCAATTGTAAACACTTATTAAATAATTACTATATATATATAGTATAAATTAAACAAATAACCAAAAATACCTATTTCATATTTTATAATAATTTTATAAATTAAATAATTAAATTCATAATTTAATTTTAGAAAAAATAATATTTTCTTGGATATTCTGTTTTATGACTTTCTTTATATTATAATACATGATTTTTTTAAAACCTTATATCATGCCTTAAAACAAAGAATGTTGAGTCCTATGATATATAATCTTGATTATCTATCATATTTTTTGGTATTTTGACTTCTATATGATTAACCTATTTTATGGCTATAGATATAAAATTAACCCAACATTGATTATTTATTTGAGGTTATGAATGAAATTAATATTATTTAGGTGATATAAAGATCTATTTTTCATACACGATATAATTATATCACCCCTTATAGAAATCTATATCATATGGTATGATATGGTTAAAACTGAAGGAATTCAAACGTATTATCTTTTAAGATATCACATATCACAACATGCGACCACAGCATAGATTATGACATACAATTCCATAATCCATGTCACATAAAAAATTATGTATCAATACTATGATATACCATATCATAAGATCAATTATAGTGTAAAATTTCATTCATATCTTACGACATTCACTGTGATATATAATATGATATACAAAATTTTCATTTTAGGAATGATTTAATAAATTATTTCTCCATGGAAAGAATTTCATACCATTTAAGTTATTTTAAAGATTTTATAACACTTATTAGATATAGAGAATGTAATTAGAAACGTTAAACTAAGATTAGACATGTGTTGAATGAAAAAATCATCTGTAATATAAATGAAGAATACATACCTTTCACAGAAGAGATACTACAACTATCATCAATCATATGCTCGATGAACACCATAAATAGACATCCACAATACTACCTCTTATAAGGTGTATTAAAATATCAATTGAATCACAAGACCTTGGGGGGAGATTCATCTCACATTCACTATATTTTAGTATTTATTTGAATCTATGAATGGAGAGGAAGAGTGATATTAGGATTGTGATAATTTACAGGATCAAGGATAAGTTCATTCCATCATCTTAACGGACATTTCCACCTTATATGGTCCATAGGATGAACTAGTAAATTGTTAAGAACTTTATTATATTTACAAAACATATGATTAATAAATGATGTCATGAACTATTTATAACAAACCAGTCAATTCAATTACGCAATATTTCATCATATGAAATTCTTATCAATGGTATCCATATATGAATGGATCCTAAATGTTTACTGTTAACATTCAAAATCCATTCTCAATCATAGAATGTTATATAAATTTTATAAAATGATTCATCGTCTTATGAAACAACCATGTTTTATTATACAACTTAATGATAGTCACATGTTAATTCTTTATGTTATACCCCATCTAATGGAATATGATAAACCTTTTTTCTTGAATGGATTAGCATAATTATTTCTCATATTATCAGTTATGATATACCCAATGTACATCATACACATATATGGCTTCAGGGAATATCTCCATAAAAAATATACTCACTATATTTTATTTTGTATTAAGGCCATTTATTACTGGTCATTATTATATATATTAATATAATTAGATGAGTCAATTAGGCCCCCATAGAATCATAAAATATGGGTTCTCTCAAAAAATAAAAATGGAATTTCTAGTCTAATAGGGGGAGTCAAATCCCTTTATTTCCAATACCTTATGTTCAAGTTCCTTACCGACATATTATATCCCCCTATGTTGTTACCTTTCACATCATAGCCCCAAACATTTTTCTAAGTAGAAATTCCAACACAACTCTATATCACCTGATACTACCAGTGAGGCTATCCAACAACACCACATTAATCATCGGTTTTTCGAAAAAAAAACCCACCTGATAGTCTTCAATGCCCAACAGGATTTTCACGATGTAATTTTTTTCATGTCGAGATGACCAAAACACTAAACATGAAAAATAACCCCATGCACTACATAGATAGAAAATCACCACCTAAAGCGGTTCAAATAATAAAGCTAGTAGAGTCGAAATTCAATTGTCGATATGTAGAAGTGAACCTGTAACCACTAGGTTATGGGTCTATCTACACACAAATAGAATCTAAAAAACTATATCTTTACTAGAATTTCATGCTATGATAAACCAAATATTTTGTTTTTATGGAATTACATTTATGTCATTTAATAAGAATATATAAAAAATTAATTATTTCAAACCATATCCTATATTGTATTCTAAGCATTTAGTGATAGAGATTTTCACTATAGAATATATTCATTTGATTTATTTAGGACTATATTAGTTGAGATGATTTAAATGGATATAATATTGTATAAAATCCATAAAAATGGTATACTTCATGACATATGGAAATATAGTTTAGTGGTATATAATGATATCATATAGATACTCCCCATGATATTTTATAAGGATTAATGAATTATATTTTATAATTCAACCATTGATTTACTATGGAAAATGAATATTAAAAGGTGAACATTGGGATAATATCTATATTCCCCACCATAAACATTTATTTAATTTTCTAAAATAGTTAAGAACGTCAAATAAAAGACAAAGAGAATCATGAAAACATGAGGAACCTGAAAATTAGGGAGACCTAAATTAATAGAGTCTATTTAAATCCCCTCTCACAAGGTTCACCCCTCAAGTGGTAGGGAGATCGTTCATGGAAAGCAAGTAATCCTTGTTCTATGGTCCACTATTGATGTTAGGAATTTCTCAACTTTGTTAAAATCCCTCCACGTGTGAAGAGAAATAATATAGTTGATGATGAGACCCCTACACTATATTATGATGTAGTGAATTTACCAAGGGGCAGTACCTGATCTATATATGGAATTGTACAACATTATAGAGTCTGTTTTGACTGCTTTAAGGTTGATATTATTATTCCTACATAATAGGATACCTATATCCATTTCCCATGGATCCACCTTTACAGAATCTTCACTACAAAATTACACTATAAATGAAACAATGATTACACCCAAATGATCTTTAACTAGACCACCCCTTAAGAATCCAGTGCAATAAGATCTATCTATGTTCAGTTTAGGGCAAAAAATTAGGGGGGTTCCATCAATCAGGAGAGTTGGATGGATGAAGTGTCACTAGTTTTATGATCGTTTCCCTTTATATATTACCTATGAGTAAATATATGAGGATACAGAACATCATAATGTATATATATAAGGATTATAATTTTATTGAGATGGCTATTCTATAATACCCAACCCTTTGGCCAATTCTCCTACAACTCTCTTTCTCATATTTCCATATCATATCTTGTAAAAGAGGAGGATCTCCACTAACTACGATGTGATTCTATTTTTCTCATGGATACACAATAGAAGAGAGTGTATATTGAATGTATCTAAGGGATATTCATTAAACCACCATTATTAATGTTTAGAACAACATCTCCATAGTGAAAGGTATATAATATATTCATTTCTATTCATATATGATTTGAATATCATACAATGGTTGATCATTTGAATATGTTTCTAATTACATGTTGTGTGTTTAATAGGTATTTTTTAGGTCTATAGAAACCATTAGTGGAATCAAAAGCTTTACCATGCCTCATGATTCTTGAAATGATGATATAAAATGATTTTTTTGATATTGTAATGCTTTTCTTATTGGATATCTTAAAAATGATATTGATTTTGAACTATATTGTGTTTTATGATTTATGATATCATAATCTATTTCTGTACTAACACTTATAATATATGATATCATATGATATATTTTAATGTTAATTCTTCAGTTATATATATCATAGTATACAATATGTGATATCAGAGCCAACATTAATGTTTCTTCATGTATACAAAATAGAGTATCACATCATACATATAATATTCCAAATATTTAAAGTAGTGAAATCCTAGTAACTGAAGGTTTTAATGTTATATGAAGGATTATAAGAATATAAGATAAATAGGAACACCTGGTTTATCCTAGGGAGAGGCATATCATAGAATCATATTTCTACATATTTTATTCTAAATTGTAAAATATGATTGGTAATGCTAGTTTTTTTATCATATCATAAAATTATCATATAAAATTTGTCATATGTATATATCTAAGGATATTTCATGCAAGAAAAATGTTATCATTCTAAATTTTTAATTATGAATCAATAATAAAATTTATAATATTGTTATGAATTCTGGAAAAAGATATTTCATGATATTTATTTAATATATATTTGTGTTTATAAAAAAATTATTTAAAAAGTAATTATAAATAATTAATTAAATTTTTGGGAAATATTCATTAAACTAATATCACTAATATTAAATTTATATATTAAATAAATTTTGATTTATTTGTTAAAGCATATGATTTGTATATAAATTATTTACATGGAAATTATAAGTGTAATTTATAAATTCATTATAAATTATTAAATAAATATAAATATAATTGAGTTTATATATAATATTTAGAATTATTCATAATTGTTAATTACAATTATTAAAATCAAAATGATTCATTTGGGAAATTATTTAAACCATATCAAAAGGAGTTTTGATTATTGATATAATCATGGTTTAAAATATATTAAATATTTTATATTACGATTATGTAAAATGATTACATAATATAATTGAAATATAAAATTTTTATATTTCATTTGATATCATATATTTATGTAAAATTACTTATGAATAATAATATATTGTGTTTACATTTATTTTATTATGGAATTTTTATAATGTATGATTAAATTTTAAATTATTTATAATTCTGTATTTATGAATATTTCACAAAAGTTTTTATCATGTAGAAATTAAAAAAATGTTCATTTATTCAGTTATTTTATTGAATTATTTAGTCTTTAATGTAAATGTTATGTTAAGAATTATATGTATTATTTTTTATAATGTGTTAAAATTATTCTATAAACTATCATACGTGCATATATGGAGTTACATGATAGATATGATAATTTATTTACTTTGATACAACCTTGAATTTGTCTTGTACTAGTTTATGAAATTGAATTAACAAGTTAAAAATAGTTTATACATGTTATATGTGAGAATTATAATAGAATTGAGAAATATCTTATGTAAATTATCCTTGGGAAGAGGGACTTTGGGCTAGACTACTCAGAGTCCTGGATGCTTATGCCTTGCCTAGAAAAGATAGGATTGGTTATTTATTAAACCAAGCATACTATTATGAGGACTTTTTATTTCATATAACTCTAAGACATTACATGAAAGGTTTTCATGTACCATATGCATGGGATTCAATTGGATATGTAAAAATATCGATGGATTGTAATTTTGGTTTGAAATATAAGCCATGGGTTGTGTAAAGAGTTAGTCATGAATATTATTTGAATATTTATTTTTAATAGAAGTAATTAAATGAAAAATTAAATTATCCGAAAAATATATACATGAAAATAAATACATTAGATAAAAGGGTGATATTAAACACGCTTTAAAAAAATACGTGTTATATTCCTTCCAAATAGAAACCTGAAATGTCCTCGATCATTCAGTACATGTGACCTTAGTTATTCCATTGAATTATATAGTGTTAGGTTGGAATGTAATAAGGTGAAACTAATCAATTGGTGCCTTTTTATTGGTGTATGTTTTTGGTCACACATATCTTAAAAACCCTAATCATTAGGATACCAAATGAATAAATTTAATTGAATCCATATGATGGATTAGAATAAAAAAATTATAAAATCAATTATTAAATGGTCATATATAATATGATTTACATGATTCCATTCCATATATAGTCATTAATTATTTACATGCTTACGTATGGTAGTGTTTGATTAAATGTGAATCTTGTTCCACTAATGGAGAGGATTTATTTCAAAAGGTTCTCAAATTCTAGTAGGAGTACACTTATTAAAAGTAATTATTAAATGAATGTTAAGAAAGAAAATTCTATCATAAAAGGTTTTCTAGATAAATGACATCATCATCATCTAACATAACAATGAATTGAATACTTTGAATGTAAGATCTTAATGTAATAAAATTATTATATTGGTATTATAATTTAATAATAATTCCTAAGAATGAAGGAAATATATGTGTTAGGGAAATCCTTTTCCAAGCGACCTACTGTTAATGTTGATAGACAATTGAATAAATATTCTTGCTGAGATGTATATAATGATTTATTTAAAGATTGAAATGTTTTATTTATAATATTAGGTATGGAAATTTAGTCTCTTATTATATAATCAATGTGATTGAGTGTGCTACAGACTTGGAGTGACTAACGGTTTCCATTACGTTTTGTTCTAGTTATGAATTCATTATATAAATCATCATTGTAAATATAAGGCCCCGACCTTAAATCTTACTTAATATTGAAATAAATGAATAATTCACATTGAGGATATTTTCAGGTTTAGAGTTTTAGAGAATTAGGACATAACTATTACTTCTCAAAATATTACAAAGTAAAAACTTTTACTAAGATTCCATAAAAATAAAAACGCTTAAAAAGAAACATGTCCAGTTCCATGTTTTAGGTTGCATGACCTTCCCTTGATCCCATCCTTGACCCTATTCCACGTTAAGTCCTATGAAAAACATTTCAAAAACTTGGGATGAGCATAAAAAGCTCAGTAAGGGATACACAAAGAATGAAAACTGTTAGTTTGTCAAAACAACAAGTAAACCATGTATACTTTATCAAAGTAATACTTTTCACCTTTTCAAGGTAGTAAAAACTCTTCACTGAATGAAAGTTCATTACATACCCTTCTGTAACCATAAGATTACCATAAAACCCATATAAAGATCACATAACATATAAGGTAACTTGGGACATAAACATACTTAAGTGGAATAACCATAAGGTCTACTTCCACACATAGCACTTAATGGAATAGCCATTCGGCCAACTTCCATACATACGTAATGGAATAGGCATACGGTCGACTTCCATACCCAATGCATTGGAGGTTATAATGTAACCTCCTGTCCTGGTATTCACGGCACCACCCTTCATATGGTTTATCACGTAACCACCCGTAAAATGTCCAAGTACCATTATAAAATTATAACACATAAGACCAATATAAAGGAATGATAACATTTCAACATTTCAATCACAATATTTCATTTAAATATATTGACAAAAATAGAATACTTTATCAAAACCATTTTCAATACCAAAATACATAAAAGATTATATGGTATTTATTTTATTTTAAAAACATTACGGCTTGTTGAGGAAGCCAAAGATCAAATAATACTCTCGGCGGTGGAAAAGGTCATTGTCACCGCGTACATTTAAAGAAACATTCCTTTTTGTCGTTTAGTAACACGCTTCGTATAAAAAGATTCATTTTGTATAAAAGTAAAAGTCAAAGGGGTTTATACACCGTATAAAAGAAAGTTGTGTATAAAACAAAATATGCCTCAATGAAAGGAGATTGAGACGAAGTCCCTTACAAAGACGGTATACTTGGTTTAAGGATAAATCAATTACATAATTATGTGTGACAAACGAATACACCAAATATAAGTGGATATTAAGTGTAAAACAATCGGATGTTATTCACAAATATTCATATAACGACATCTTCAAGGAGTATAAGTTTATCCCAAAGAATCAAATTTGCGTTAAGAAGTTCCCTTGCAAAACTTTGACAGCCTAATGGCGTCACTAAAAAATTCAGAAAATGAGTTGATGAGAGATAAAAAAGGGTATCTCATCACATGGAAATAAAATTTAAATCAATAAGGATATTGAACAACATATCCCAATATAATAGTATGTGAATTAAAAGACATAACAAAAGAAGTCTTTTAAAAAGAGGAGGGTGAAAGGATCCCTTACCGACATGGGTATCTTTTGAAACATACACCCCGTGAAAGAAGGACAATAAAACATTGATGTAAATACTCATAAATGAAAGTATATTACACAATGAGTAAAATAATGGGTAGTACATACACCACTCACAGGAAATTGTGGCAAATGTAGCAAAAATCTCACGAGAATAAAAGTGAGATGAAAAATCCCTTACGAAAACTCGGCAGCCTAACGACGCCACTTAAAACGTCCAAAAATGGATTGATGAGAGAGAATAGGGTCTCTCATCATATGAACATAAAAATTAAAGTAATATTAATATAACATAACATCCCAATAACAAGATAGATTATCTTTAAAAGTAATGACATAAAAGAGCGTACATAAAAAGAAAGAGAGGAGTAGGATCCTTTACCTCGGGTCCGACTTGACTCGATCGTTCTTTAACGTCCTGAATAATAAACTTGAGTTAATTTCTACTTGATTAAGAACCATTTTCAAGTTCATTATTCCTTTTATATCAATTATTGACATGTTATAAACATTATGTAATCATTTATGTTAATAATGATTGTTTTATCGATATTTGGTTCTTAAGTCAAAAGTGGACTTCTTATAATTACATATTGTACGTGTGGTCAAAGGTTCTTTTTATCCAGAATGAAATTCCGGATTTGGATATCATATATATCATATATATCCATCATATACATGTATTTATAATATTACATAATCATTTAGAGGTAAGAAATGAAATGCACCGTTCATGGAGACGGTAAGATGTACGTACGCATGAACGCTATTTCATTTCTATGTCATATTAATGGAATTAAAACTAAATGAGAGATGTGTATATTCTTAATTCAAGAATTATATTCATCATTTAGATGTATCATACATAATATATATCCATTATATGTACTTATAATAGTACATTAAATTTGAGGATAAGAAATGAAATGTACCGTTCATAGAGACGGTAAGCCGTACGTACACATAAACGCTACTTTCATTTCTATCTCATAATTTAATGGAATGAAATCAATAATTATATAATGGTATATTATAATTCAAGTATAAAATCATATATAATAACTTTAAATTCATCCTTTATACATCCCACATATGGCATTAACGAATCAAATCACTTTGAGGGGGCGGTAGTCCGCACTTCCTAAAATGAAGATATCGCGTATACCCATAATGGAAGACATAAAGGTATGCCACAAATGAAAAATACAGAAGATTAAGTAAAACATAAAAATATTATATATCATATATAAGCATAGTTACATCTTAATTTCCACCTTTGAAGGTGTTATATGAGTGTTGAACAATCATTGTTTCGTGAGACAGAAATTCACCATCCACAGAAACAGTATGTTCTTTAACCATTAGATGAAGGTGTGTGTAAGTGTAGCTAGAATACTTATTATAAAAACATCCTAGTATATTTAAGATACTGTATTTGTTACATAAGAAATGAAAAAAGAGTTTATGGGGTTGGAGAAGCAAAATAAATCAAAAGAGCACAAGTGAAGACGTTACCATAAAATCGGGTAACTCCCTTTGGTTTGAACCAAAAGGTTTTCTTGAGGTGCTTCCTGCCTACGTTAAGGATTCTAGGATGAGTAGAGGGATGTGTAGAGACAAAATTATTAGATCTTGGCCGATCCAATGGCTTGAGAGGTGTGGGTAGGGTGGTAGAGGTGGGGGCCTTTTATATGAGGAGAGGAGGGGCACTCTTGGTAAAGTATAAAATGTGACTTTATTTTCAAATGTTTTTCGGATTTTAATGGTCCCACATTGATATAATTCGATTATAAGGTGATAAGAGTTCTAAAGACATCCATCCAATAAGTTTTGGACATGTGTAGGTCCTAGATTTTGCATTATCTTTCCATTTTATTTAAATCGTTAAATAATGAGGTCATCGCTGCATCATCATGATGTCATAAAGAATTTAATTAATTTAATGTCTAAAAATTATAAAAAAAAATAATATGATGTAGTAAATCTTTTTATATTTACAATTACTATTTATAGTCAAAATTATAA
The DNA here is from genome assembly GCA_963277665.1 of Viscum album. Taxonomy (NCBI): domain Eukaryota; kingdom Viridiplantae; phylum Streptophyta; class Magnoliopsida; order Santalales; family Viscaceae; genus Viscum; species Viscum album. The sequence goes on along the minus strand of OY728131.1, from coordinate 1,456,744,570 downwards.
CTTGTATAACCACATGTAAAAATTGTTTTAGTAAAACAAATCATGTTTATGACATTTTTATTTTAACTTTAAATATAAGGCATAAATGTCATTATCAAACCCAAGTGGATCCATGGGGTACCAAAAATCGACCCATGGGTTGTCTTGGTCGGCCATAACTCATCCAATAGGGTTAGGAAATGTGTCAAGATATTTTCATTTTATTATAATATAATTTTTACCTTAAATCACACTAATTACCTTTAATTGCGATTAATAAAACTTAAAAGTTACTTTTCATAAAAAATTATTTTCATCCCATTGAACCACATTTTACTTAAAAATTAAATTAATTTAAATTGGATTTTTGAAATTCAAATCACAGAAGTGGTAAATTCCCATTTAAACGAAAAATCAAATTTTGTAACGACCACTTTGTTGTTTCACTATTTATCAAAAATTGGTGTTGTTCAGAAAAATACCAAAAATTCACCATAAGATATATTTGATATTCCAAATTAAAAAATGATGAATATTTTACCAAATTCATAACATAGAATTTTTATTAATTAATTTTATAATTAAACCCCGCTGTTAAAACAAATAGCGTGTTTTTAAGAAACAATATCTTTCAAAAGATTGACACTCGTTTATGTCCAACCGTAAGGCGATATAAATTACAATGACCACCATTGCATTAAATGGTAAAATTATATTCTATTTAAACTTTAAAACCAATTAAAAAGATAATCTAATCATATAAATAAATTAAATTAAAAATTGGTTTTGAATTAAAATACAATATTTTTCACTATTCATTAAAAATTGAACTTTTTCGGAAAAATACCAAAAATTTACACAAAGTAAATTTTGATGTCCCGATTATAAAGAAGAATTTTATTTTGTCAAATATAACACATAAAATTGTCAGAATGTGGATTTAAACGTGGTTCTCCATCAAAAGGCTGTTAATCGACCTTTTAAAGAATATTAGACTGTCTACGCTTAAAATTTGATTCATTCGCATTTTTAATCCTCTAAAATTTATTGTAAAGAGTAAAAATATTTGAAAAACGTATATAATCATTTTTTAGGTAGTTCTGTTCATTCCCGCCATTACAACGGCTAGGCATTAGCTACCATTTAAAATAATATTATTTTATTTTTAGAGTGCAACGTAAAATTCCCAAAAAACTCGTTGTTGCGTATTGGGTATGCCATAGAGCATAGCATCCCCTTTAAAATAATATTAATATTTTATTCACAAATGTGGATAAATATAAAAATTTCATATTCTTTATTTACCTGGGGTGTTACATCCTTCCCCCCTTTTGGATATTGTGTCCTTGCAATTTTAAAATTGGGCTTGGATATATCCTTGAAAGTCCCACATCGGAACAAGAGTCGGAAAAAATCACATTAAAATAAAGAAAGATAAGTACAGAGGTCACCCGAGTTAACCCATATTAGGATTCCATGTAGGAAAACATGGACATGGAGGAGAAAACATAGGGTCGTGTTCTGATGGAGAGTGATAGAAAACATGTTTAGGAGAAAGTTAACCACAAGAAAATCACAATCTTGTGATGCGTTAAACGGTTTTCGATTCCCCAGTAGGAAAAGTTAACAGACAAAATTTTTGTTTTAAGTTACTCTTCATTGAGGAATTTATTGTTGAGCCTAACTAAATCATAATGAAACTTACTTACTTGTCACGTAGACTTCCAACTTTTACTAGATTCCTTAATCAAACTCATATTTTCTCCAAAAGACGAGTATTTAGGAAGACTTGTTCACATTAAGAGTACTATAATCAACTTATAGAGAACCACCTAATCCACAAAAGATAACTATATATTTCCCATGTATTTATACTTTAACGAAAACCAAAACTAAAAAGGTTAGTACAAGATCAGATAATCCAGAAAAGGCTAAGCCTTTATAAAAAGAAAATATATTCTTAATCTCCAAAATATGGTCAACAAAACCCAAAGCTCAACGAGGACCATTCGATAAACAATTTTTCTATAAAATTCTTCAATGTAAACCAAACTACGATTGAAACCCAAATATTTGAAGGATTTATTCACATGGTCTTCCAAGTTAAGTCGTAACATTTATCTCCAAAAAGACATCTGTTTCTCCTAAAGTCTCGCATTGAAAAGTAATTAACCTAATCACATATCCTCCATGATAGGTTAACAAATATCCATAGATAACCCAAAATTAACTTACTCTTAATTCATAAAATCATCTAACTAAAAAGAATCATTAAAACTAACTAGGGACTTCACGTAGTCCAGTGGTAGGTGATAAATACCCATTGCACTTTGGTTGTGGGTTCGATTCTCGTAGCTTTGTCCGACGCGACGAGTTGTCACACGGTCTGCGTGTTGTCCTTTTTATAAAACTCCAAAAATAACTGTAATATGTTTTAACCTTAATAGTTTCCTTATAACTCTCATTTTCATCCAAATTCGTTACGGTCTCAACATCTTAATTCTTGAAGTCTTATTTCACCACCATAAGATAAAATAAAACGATTCCCAAAATGAATAACATCATACCTTGATCATGGCGTCCACTCGATTTCATCGTCATCTTTATCACGTAGGTATAAGTCTCATGAATTACAACAATGATTTAGAGATCCTTCAAAATCATTTTCTTCCTCCATCCAAATACACCTTGTACAACATGGGTCATATGGGTGTTCACAGAAAAACAGTTTTGGAAAATAATCATGTATGACATATAATTCCAAAACATCTGATAAAACATGATTTCTATAAACTAGTCAGATAGAATTTGAGTTGAAACTTTCTATTATTGGTCCTTTTAAAATACCATAAGTATGTGCTGAGAGACTATATTTTCAAATCAAATATAAATTGGTTGCGCAAGGCTCTCCTTCCTCAACACCATCTTTAAAATCATAATATGCTTCAAATTCTTGTGATAATGTAAAATATTTGAAAATACCTTGATAATATTTACCTTTCTTGAAAATATGAGAATATTGTGAAAATATAATTTGTCTAAAAAGAACCCATGATCCATAATGATAACGAGGTATAGTGGAGGTGTTTGATATCTCAAACAACTACTTGCAAGTGAGTTGTATGCTAGAAAAATTTTCACAATCATCTGAACATGACTTTGCAATAATTATTGCAAGCATGTAATCTGGAAGAGATAGGAATGTCATTTGAGATCCTTCTCCTTCCATTCGTAACCGACTTTACTACACCTAAAAAAAGTTATAAAACAAGGATTTAACTGAAATAATAGATTTAGGGACTAATCATGTGTCTAACAAAAACTCCTAATCCCTAAAGTTTTCTAAACAGACCATTGATACCAACTATAAGGCCCCAGCCTTAAACCTTACTTAATATTGAATTAAATGAATAATTCACATTGAGGATATGTTCATGTTTAGAGTTTTAGAGAATTAGGACATAACTATTACTTCTCAAAAGATTAAAAAGTAGAAACTTTTACTAAGATTCCATAAAATAAAAACTCTTAAAAAGAAACATGTCGAGTTCCATGTTTTAGGTTTCATGTATTTCCCTTGATCCCATACTTGACCATATTCAATGTAAAGTCCTGTGAAAAACATTTCAAAAACTTGGGATGAGCATAAAAAGCTCAGTAAGGGATACACAAAGAATGAAAACTGTTAGTTTTTCAAAACAACAAGTAAACCATGTATACTTTATCAAATTAATAATTTTCACCTTTTCGAAGTAGTAAAAACTCTTCACTGAATAAAAGTTCATTAATTACCCTTCTATAACCAAAATATTACCATAAAACCCACATAAAGATCGCATACCATATAAGTTGACCTAGGACATAAACATACTTAAGTGGAATAACCATAAGGCCGACTTCCACACATATCACTTAATGGAATAGCCATTCGGCCAACTTCCATACATACTTAATGGAATAGCCATATGGCCGACTTCTATACCCAATGCATTGGAGGTTATAACGTAACCACCCGTCCTGGTATTCACAGCACCACCCGTCATATGGTTTATCACGTAACCACCCGTAAAATGTCCAAGTACCATTACAAATTTATAACACATAAAACCAATATAAAAGAATGATAACATTTCCACATTTCAATCACAATATATCATTTAAATATATTTACAAAATATAATCCTTTATCAAAACCATTTGTACATCCAAAATACATAAAATAGTATATGTTATTTATTTTATTTTAAAAACATTACGGCTTGTTGAGGAAGCCAAAGATCAAATAATACTCGCAGCAGCGGAAAAGGTCGTTATCACCGTGTACGTTAAAATAAACATTCCTTTTTGTCATTTAGTAAAACACTTTGTATAAAAATATTCCTTTTGAAAAAAGTAAACGTCAATGGGGTTTATACACCGTATAAAAGAAAGTTGTGCATAAAACGAAATATGCCTCAATGAAAGGATATTGAGATGAAGTCCCTTACAAAGACGGTATCCTTGATTTAAGGATAAATCAATTACATAATTATGTGTGAAAAATGAATACACCAAATATAAGTGAATATTAAGTGTAAAACAATCAGAGGTTATTCACACATATTCATAGAACAACATATTCAAGGAGTATAAGTTTATCCCAAAGAATCAAATTTTGGTTAAGAAGTTCCCTTGCAAAAATTTGATAACCTAATGGCGTCACTAAAAAATTCAGAAAATGAGGTGATGAGAGATAAAAAAGGGTATCTCATCACATGGAAATAAAATTTAAATCAATAAGGATATAGAAGAACATATACCAAGATAATATTATGTGAATTAAAAGACATAACAAAAGAAGTCTTTTAAAAAGAGGAGGGTGAAAGGTTCCCTTACCGACATGGGTATCCTTCCAAACATACACCCCATGAAAGAAGGACAATACAACATTGATGTAAATACTCATAAATGAATGTATATTACACAATGAGTAAAATAATGGGTAGTACATACAACACTCAAAGGAAATTGTGGAAAATGTAGCATAAATCTCACAGGAATAAAAGTGAGATGAAAAATCCCTTACGAAAACTCGACAGCCTAACGGCGCCAATTAAAACATCCAAAAATGGATTGATGAGAGAGAATAGGGTCTCTGATCATATGAACATAAAAATTACAGTAATAGTAATATAAAATAACATCCCAATAACAAGAAAGATGATCTTTAAAAGGAATGACATAAAAGAGCGTACTTAAAAAGAAAGAGAGGAGTAGGATCCCTTACCTCGGGTCCGACTTGACTCGATCGTTCTTTAACGTCCTGAATAATAAACTTGAGTTAATTTATACTTACATAAGAAACTTTTTCAAGTTCATTATTCCTTTTATATCAATTATTGACATGTTATAAACATTATGTAATCATTTATGTTAATAATGTTTGTTTTGTCGATATTTGGTTCTTAAGTCAAAAGTGGACTTCTTATAATTACATGTTGTTCGTGTGGTCAAAGGTTCATGATATCCATAATGAAATTCCTGATTTGGATATCATATATATCATATATATCCAGCATATACATGTATTAATATTTTTACATAATAATTTAGAGGTAAGAAATGAAATGCACCGTTCATGGAGACGGTAAGTCGTACGTACGCATGAACGCTATTTCATTTCTATGTCATATTAATGGAATTAAAACTAAATCATAGATGTGTATATTTTTTATTCTATAATTATATTCATCGTTTAGATGTATCATACATCATATATATCCATTATATTTACATATAATAGTACATTACTTTTGAGGATAAGAAATGAAATGCACCGTTCATGGAGACGGTAAGCCGTACGTACGCATGAACGCTACTTTCATTTCTATCTCATACTTTAATGGAAAGAAAAAAATAATGATATAAAGATATATTATAATTCCATTATAACATCATATATAATAACTTTAAATACATCCTTTATACATCCCACATAGGGCATTAACGATTCAAATCACTTTGAGGGGGCGGTAGTCCGCACTTCCTAAAATGAAGATATCGCGTATACCCATAATGGAAGCCATAATGTTATGCCACAAATGAAAAATAAAGAATCTTAAGTAAAACATAAAAATATTATATATCATATATAAACATAGTGACATATTAATGGCCACCTTTGATTGTGTTATATGAGTGTTGAACAATCATCGTTTCGTGAGGCAGAAATTCGCCATCCACAGAAACAGTATGTTCTTTAACCATTAGATGAAGGTGTTTGTAAGTGTAGCTCGAATACTTATTATAACAACATCCTAGTATATTTAAGATACTGTATTTGTTACAAAAGAAATGAAAAAAAGAGTTTAGGGGGTTGGAGAAGCAAAATAAATCAAAAGAGCACAAGTGAAGATGTTACCTTAAAATCGGGTAACTCCCTTTGGTTTGAACCAAAAGGGTTTCTTGAAGAGCTACCTACCTAAGTAAAGGCTTATAGGATGAGGAGAGGGATGTGGAGAAACAAAATGATCAGAGCTTGGCCGATACAAAGGCTTGAGAGGTGTGGTAAGGTGGTAGAGGTGGGGGCCTTTTAAAAGATGAGAGGAGGGGCACTCTTGGTAAAGTATAAAATGTTACTTTATTTTCAAATGGTTTTCGGATTTTAATGGTCCCACATTGATATAATTAAAGTCTAAGGTGATAATGGTTCGTAATACACCCATCCAATAAGTTTTTTACATGTGTAGGTCCTAGATTTTGCATTATCTTTCCATTTTATTTAAATCGTTAAATAAAGAGGTCATCGCTGCATCATCATGATGTCATAGAGAATTTAATATGTATAATGTCTAAAAATTATAAAACAAATACTATGATGTAGGAAATATTTTTATATTTCCAATGACTATTTATAGTCAAAATTATGACTTGTATAACCACATGTAAAAATTGTTTTAGTAAAACAAATCATATTTGTGTCATTTTTATTTTAACTTTAAATAAAAGGCATACATGTCATTATCAAACCCATGTGGAACCATGGGGTACCCAAAATCGACCCATGGGTTGTCTGGGTCGGCCATAATTCATCCAATAGGGTTGGGACATGTGTCAAGATATTTTCATTTTATTATAATATCATTTTTCCTTAAATCACACTAATTACCTTTAATCCCGATTAATAAAACTTAAATGTTACTTTTCATCAAAAAATATTTTCATCCCATTGAACTACATTTTACTTAACAATTAATATAATTTAAATTGAATTTTTGAAATTCAAATCATAGAAGTGGTAATGTCCCATTTAAACGAAAAATCAAATTTTGTAACGACCACTTTATGGTTTCACTATTCATCAAAATTGATGTTTTTTAGAAAAATACCAAAAATTCACCCTAAGCTATATTTGATATTCCAAATTCAAAAATGATTTCTATTCTACCAAATTCATAATTTAGAATTTTAATTAATTAATTTTATAATTAAACCCCACTGTTAAAAAAAATAGCGTGTTATTAAGAAACAATATCTTTCAAAAGATTGACACTCGTTTATGTCCAACTTTAAATCGATATTAATTAAAATGACCACCACTAGATTAAATGGTAAAAATATATTCTATTTACACTTTAAAATAAATTAGAAAGATAATCTAATCATATTAATAAATTAGATTAAAAAGAGTTTTTGAATTAAAATACAACATTTTTCACTATTCATTAAAAATTGAACTTTTTCGGAAAAATACCAAAAATTTACACAAAGTAAATTTTGATGTCTCGATTATAAAGAAGAATTTTATTTTGTCAAATATAACACATAAAATTGTTAAAAAGTGGATTTAAAAGTGGTTAGCCATCAAAAGGCGGTTAATCGAACTTTTAAAGAATATTAGACTGTCTACACTTAAAATTGGATTCATTCGCATTTTTAATCCTCTAACATCTATTGTAAAGAGTAAAAATATTTGAAAAACATATATAATCATTTTTTAGGTAGTTATGTTCATTACCGCCATTAAAATGGCTAGGCATTAACTACCATTTAAAATAATATTATTTTATTATTAGAGTGCAACGTAAGATTCCCAAGAAACTTGTTGTTGCGTATTGGGTACGCCATCGAGCATAGCATCCCCATTAAAATAATATTAATATTTTATTCACATATATGGATAAATATAAAAATGTCATATTCTTTATTTACCTGGGGTGTTACAGTAAATGTTTCAATAATGTGAATAATTTTAATAAATGTTTATTATATTTTCTTAATGTTTTGAGGAAACCTGAAATTAGAATGAGACGTATAGGTTTAAGTGTTATATTAATAGTAAAAATGGGTTATTGTTCAAAATTTAGGAATAATAGTTTGTTGAAACTTTGAAAAATGTTTCTACAGATTGATATTCAGGGTCATTGAAACCTAAAAAAATTTATTTGGATGGAAGAAAATTGTTTATTATTGATGAAGCCATATAGTCTACTTAAAATGTATTATGAAACTCCATAGAAAATATATGTAAGGTATCTATATTATAGAAATAATTTTTAAAAAATTACAGGTATATAATATCAATTGTCGAATTTAAAACTATTATAAGTATATAAGAGTTAAAAAAGAATGAAATAATTTATGGATCAAAAAGGTTTCAAATAATTCATGAATAAAAGGGTTTCTCAATCAAGGTATTGAATGAAATATCTAATGGATCTTGATAAATTTCTTGTTATTTTAAATTATTTCTCTATATGATATGATAAATTTTTTATTTAACAAATTGTTTTTATGAAATTGGGGGGTTATATATTCATTTTAAATATATTAAATACACATGATTCATCCAACTAATTGAAAAATTAATATCTTAAGAGACAACTAATACCAATAAATTATTTTTCCAGAATCATCATAAATCAAAATAATCTGTATATATCAGTTTTATCTACTTTATTAAGGTTTAGAAAACATTTAAAAATAATTACATGATGTAAAAATTGTGTTATATAAAAAGGGTTAAATTCTAATATTTCATAAGTATAGGTTCTAGGGTAATATGAGGATCATGATAAAATAAATAATATAGAGAAAACATCCCTTAAAACAAATAATCCAAAATTAAATTGAATTTAATGTCTTGATAAAAAACCAATCCATTGAGGTAAAAAAATATTTAAAGGGGTTCAATAATGTAATTGGAAAATTTCAAAATGGTTTAATGACTTATATATATTAAATCATAGCATATGTTAATCAAATTCTATTATATTAAAAAATTGATCATCATTTTTTCTTATATTCAACATTGATCATATAACGTAAATCATCAAATCCAATTTAAAAAAGATATATATATATATATATATAAGTTTTAGATGAGATCAGTTAATAATAGTTATGGTTACCAAAAACTAAGAGAATAGAAAAACTAAAATATATAATAGTCATCAACTAACTTGAACAAATTAACCAATTAACACATCATTTTTCCAAACTAAGGATGTTTAGTTTTATAAATTTATGTCTATTAATTTAATCTTATACACCCGTTTCATAAACAATACAAGGTAATTTTATATTACACATAGTTTGTGATTCATAAAATAAAATAACATATTTTAAAAGAGATATATATAACAGGTGGTTTATATAATATAAATAGTGTAACCCTATACATATTTTAAAATATAAGTATGATCCCACCACCAATTTAGGTTATATTTTATGTAATAATGATTTATTTTAATAATGTTCTCTATTCACATAGAATACCATATATTATATATATGTAATAGTTTATTTGTTAAATAATTCAACTAAAGAAAATATGTTTTATTTCATATCATAATTGAGTTTTTTTATCATTGCCACATATTATAAAAAGAATATATTTTCTACGAGGATAGAGGATGTTTTCTGGAACATGGTGATGTTCATGGATTAATAATTAAAAGAATATTCATGTCAAAATTCAATGTTATTGTTACTTTATTTCTAAAAACAATTTAGGTAATCATGATAAATAGAAATGTAACGAGTAATATACAGTTACCATAAAAATTTTCTTTCAATATATATACTAATGATGTTTAAAATGTGTTGGTAAAAAAAATGATTAGAGTTATGTTTTGTTAACAAAATTACATTAAATTTTTTTTATATAAATGATACAATAATTATGTTGATGATGAACATAGAATTGTTTTGAGTAGACAACAAAAGTTATTAAAATTGTGACATTTGATATTTTAAAGATAATATGTTTGAATCCCTTGTTCAAAAAATTGAACACTATTAATATTATTCCTATGTTTAACCATTATTCAAAATAAATTTCATCATGTAGGCGACTCACTAAAGAGTTTAGTTGGAGGGTTTTATCAGATGATCATATAGATATGTGGAAAGAATTACATAAATATGTAATGAGTTTAAAAAACCTCAAAATTTCCGAAAACATAAGGAAGATTTGGAATTTTATCATATGTGTTATGATGAAACAATAACTTATGTATGTTTTTGATAAAAAAATTTATGGGGGTCCAAAATATTAAAAATTACCATGTTATACAAAATTAACTTTACACTTCATCAATATATTCATGATGGATGCATATACTCATGAAGTGAAACAGTTATTATCCTCTAAATTATGACTTTATATTATACCTAAGTGATGTTAATCATGGATTATTATATATTTTGATGAAATTTTAAGGTTATACTAAAAATTATTATTATACAGGTATATATAATATGATATTGTACACAAAATTGGTTTTGTAAAATTCATTCCCCATTGAGTATACCAAAAAAAGTGTTATACACTATGTATTTCATATACTTGGGATGCATGGTATATATTTATATTTAAACATTACTGATTTTAGTGAAATTACTTACTTGATACCCTTAATACTTTTATACCCATATTATGAAATCCTTGAGGATTGACTAATTATATGGTGGTTGGGTATATTGTTGATCATGTAATTAGTTTTATCATAACCAATATGATATTTTTTTTCTATAATATAATGGGTATAATATATGGTACATTGATTGAGATACATTGAGAAAGTGTATTCTCATTCATAGATAATATATATGATGTTCTTATTTCCTGGATGAGTGGAATGTAATGTGTTCATACGTAGCGGTAAAGGACATGTGATGTATTCATCAACATATTGTATCTATAAAATGAGAAATGAGAAAATGTGGAAAACTATATAACCTTGATATACCTAGTGTCATATCATTACCCAATTTCATGGAAATGTGTCCATATAAAAATCCATTCATTTATATAATTCCACTTATGGAGATAACTATAGAAATACTTATTCTAAATTTTGATCATACTAAATCCATTTAGAGTTTTAGTAGTACTGATGATTATTATCATCTACTCCTTTATTAAATTTATGTATTTAAGAATTAAATATTGTTTTCAATGATACAAAAACCTATGTGGTACACTTTATTGCTAACAAAATATTGAATAAATATTACTCATATATATACTTTAAATGTTTTTTATATTTTATGAAAAGAGTGTATTAGGATGGGTATTCAAAATGTATTTCTATGTTGTGATACATGGTGAAATTAATGGAAAATTTATCAATTTTTTTGGAATATATCTAAAAGGATTTTTGGATATGGTTTGAAAATTTATTTTATAAGATATAATATAACATTAAATGGCTCAAAGTCTATAATATATTACTGAAATTTGGAGATTGATGGAGACATTAATAAAATCCTATGTGCATATGAGCAATTTTGGACTATATCATAGGAGATGATATGAAGGGATATCGTATTGTATGATATCCATGAAACAAAATAATAATTATAAATATTAGGTATATCATTTAATATGTTATAAAGATAATATATAGTTATCAACCATGCAATGTGAAAGAAGGGACAACTGGACAATATGATCCACTATAATATTAATTATGATAAATTATTGTTAAAAGGATGACATTCAAATTTTCTACACATTTTTTATCATTTATAATACATTTTATATGATGTGATCACAAGAAGATTTGAGTGGCCAAAGGGTCATAAGAACTGTGTCTACTTCAATTTATTTATAACCTATGAGTAAATTCATGACAGATAGGAATATCATGATGCATATCTATAAGTATCATACTTCCATTGAAATGTGATATTCTAGATTACCTAATACTTTAGTCAATTCAACCACTCCTATCTTCCCATTATTTCTTTTTAATTATGATATATTTACACATATTACAAAATAGAAAGATCTCGTCCATGTATCATGTGATTTTGTTTAACCCATGGATACACCATTGGTGAAGGATTTTTCTAGATTCCATTGAGGGAAATTCATCAAACCACAAGGATTTAATATTTTTGAAAAAAATCTTAAATTAAAGGTTTATTGTTTATTTATTTTGATTTATACATCGGTTCAATATCATAACAAGGTTGATCTAGTAAATAGGTTAATGATATTATCCATTGTATTTAAAAAATATTATTTGATCCTAAAAACCACATAATTTATAAAATTATTTTTAAAATAAGTTTTTATTTGTTAAAAATATCCATTTGGTGTTCTATGGGAGTCTCAATTACTCATATTTAATATCTAATCCTAGAAAAATTCAATTATCCTAGAAAAAAATATTTTTAACCTTATTGTATTTTTCAAAAAAATTTATAGAGTTTAATAAACCAAAAACCATATGTATCAAAAACATCATCAAATTTTATCCATAAAAACAATTTGTTAGAAATAACTTTTCAACCTATGATAAATGATATAAGTATGCACGTAGTTTATATGGATCCATGCACATGTATATTTTCCTTTTTTATTCAAAAAATCCACAATAAAAACCATTACTATAAAAATTGAATGAAAAATATATTATACATAAAGTATTTAATTTATTTGAAATATTTTTATTTACCAAGTATTTTAAGTATATATTTTTATTATATTCACTTTAAAATAGATATATTGATTTCATAACACTAAAACCTGACATAAACTATTATGAACTAGCCTTGAACCCTATAAATTACAATGTATTTAAACTATAATTCACATTCATTAATTCACAATGTTCTCTAAAATTTAGTGTTTTATAGATTTTGGAAATAAAACATAACTAATAAACCCATATATTAAAAATTGAATATGTTTTTTTGGTATCCATTATTTATATATAACAAAACTTTTAAAAAGAAATAGATTTTATTTTTACTGAAAAATATTCATTAATTTCAACTTGAACACATCCTTATACCTAATAATTCATAAAAACCAGTGATTTCGTTTAAATTATTGATGAGTATAAAAAGATCTATAAGGGGAATAAAAGTAAAGAAAGAAACCATTACTTATTGAATACAATTTTTTTCCATTTTAATATAAACATTGGGATAAATGTAATCATTTTCTTACTCATTAAATAAAATTTTCTAAATAAATTTTTATATAAAACATTTCATAATAATTTAAGTGGAAAAATAAAAAACATAAGGGATTATTTTAAGTCATGATTATATTAAGAAAAAAATTTCATAATGTTATAATTTTCAACCTTATGAGGTAGAGTACACTTTCATTGAAACATAAGATCATTGGGGTAAATTAAGATATCATAATATTTTTAATAAAAACCAATAGAAATCATAGATAAATCATGTAGGTAACTTGAAACATCTTTTCCATATCCATCTAACAAATTAAATAACCAATACAGTCAACTTCCATACCAATTTCACTGTAGGGATGTCAAAGACCCACCCATACTTTGTTTATAATTGAACCACCCATACATGGTTTATAGTTGAACCATTATTAATTATTTTATAAATGAACTACCCATTATCATAATAGTTACCAATAATAATAACAAAATTTTACACATAAATTATTTCAATTTTCCACATTCCAATAAAAAAGTATTCTTTGCACCCATAAGAAAAATATTATAGATATTAAAATAAACAATTCTATTTTAAATTATTTTTTTAAATAATAAGAACATTGAGAAAGAATATTTTTATTTGATTAAAAATATTTAATCTTATGATGGAATAAAAAAATAAAATAAATTTTATAGTTGTGGGAAATTAATTGACTCCATATACATTAATATAAAACATACATTTTGTATTTTATAATGAAAGTAAGAAATCACTACAAAAATATTTCTTTTGAAAAAATTTGAAGAAAAAATAATATAGTAATAAAATTAACTTTATAATTGATTTATTTCAATATAAATACAACCATAAAATATTTTTATAAAAATGTACATCGATGAAAAAGAGATGGTATTGAAACATTAAATGATGATTTTCTTTTTAATGAAAGTACCGCACATCAAGTCTGATACATTATGTATGTTATTTATATTCATTAATAATAAAATTATGTTAATTACTGAGTTTATTAAGAATATTATTCCACTCTATTATTCTTATATTCTATTTAATACATTTATATATTCAATTTATTAATCAACTATGTTCACATTAGATATTTTGATGACATTTGGCTCATATATTCAAAATGAATTTGGTAGGTTATATATGGTTAAAGAGGTCATTATTCCAACATCAATATAAAAATAAAAATTCAATAATTATAATTTTTATATATAGATTATATGTTTAAAATAACCATGAAATATTTTTATGAAAAATTAACTATGTTACACTCAGAGAGATAGTAAGTTATACGTATGCAATATAATCATTTCCATTTTTCAATGATCATGATGGAAAGAAGGTAATTGTTATTTTATCCTTAAATAATGATAATAATATAATAAATTTCATGTTATATCTTTAAATAAACTTATATATATCATATGTATGATGTGGTTATGAAAAATGAATTACATCGCTTCAGGGAGGTGGTAGTTCACACGTACGCATGAACGATGTCATCATTTTTGAATGAAGGGAGAGGTAAGAAAAAAAGATATATTATATTTTCAGAATTATAAATATTTAATTAATATAATATATAAATATATTAAATAAATCATCTGTGACATTCATAATAAGAGGTGATTTAAAATAGATTATATCTGTGCATGAGGTGGTAGTTAACCTAATATAAGAACGTTGGTTTTATTTCCCATTTATTGGTATAGGAGACAATTTTAGGTGATTACATTAATGTAATAAAATAATAATATATATAATATATTGGTGTTATTATTTATTCATGTTTTAATTATATTTTAATGTGGTATATGCAGAAATGAAATAAAAAGGCTTGGTTAAGAACTAAACTTCATCTTCTGGAAACATCATAATGTTTATAGTAAAATATTTCCAAGGATAAATTTATGGTAAATAAAATTCCACCAAGATGTGGGTAGGGTTATTGGCAGAGATACAGATTTGTTTTGGGTGAACTAAATGGATTTTAATGTGTGAAAGAACGATGAGAGGAGGTTCCCTTTTATAAGAGAGGGGAGGGGTACTCATAAGAATTCAAAAGGAATTAAATTAATATAAATTAATTTTCACATTAAAACAACTGAAAATTGATAAGAGTATAATATAATAATATTTTTATTATAAATCCACTCATCCAATAAATATTTTACAATTTTTAGTGATTTTATCACCTATATCTTATTGATTTAACTCGTAATAACCCCTTTAAACAATTATAATGGTATTAAGAATTTCACTCTATAGGGGTCAAGAGACTTACACTAAAAAGAAAATTGAGACATAAATATACCATTATTGATATTTTATCCCATATCCAAATCAATTTTCAGAAAATATTTTTTTTGAGTTTTGAATCATTAAATAAAATAATAATATTATAAAATAACATTAATTTCAATTCTGTAACTATTCATTTAATATGGATTACAAATCTATAAGACAATAATCTAATTAGAATATACATAATTAACACTAATATAATATTTAATGCTTATCTAAAAAAATTTCAAACACATTAATACATTAAAATCAAACTAATTTTAACATTTTTAGAATCATTTATTTTATTTTTCTATTAATTAATTAAATATTGTATTAGTGTAGTGTAGAAATTTAAGGTAATTATTTAATAAATATAAATTTGAAATAAATTATCATGATAAATACTAATAAATTATAGTTAAAATGAATTTTTTGGAACAACACATACCATCTTTTTATCCTTATTTTAAAAATATAATTATAATAAAACAAGAAGAATGAACATTTTGAATTTAATTTACAAAAAAAATATTATTATAGTACAAATCATGGCCATATTAAAAAAGGTAATATATTAAAATTATAGATTATAATTGATAATATATTCACTAATAAAGAACAATTTAATGTTTTAGGGTTACACATGATTTCTTGTGACATTATTTTTATCCTTAATTAACTCATTGTACCTTTACAAATGTATCAAATTTTATAATTTTTAATATTCATAATGAATAAAAATAAAAGATAATTTTTTAACATATTAGAACAACTTGATTAAAAATTTCAAATACATTTTAAAACATTCTAAACTCAAAAGTGGAAAATTTAATTTAATAATAAATCCAAAAAATGTAATAGACAATGGTTTTGTAAAAAATGACTTTAAAAGTAAAAAATTGTTTTTATAATAAATTTAAGTAAAAACTAATTAAAATAACTAAAATTGGATTTTTTTAGTAAAAAAGAACAAATTAAATTTTAAAATTAATACAAAATATAATTTTTCTTTATAAATAATTTAAAATAAAATATACTTTTCAATATAAATAAGTATTTTTCACAACACATTAAAAAAATGAAACTTTTCAGAAAACTCTCAAAATTTCACAATAAGATAATTTAAATATGATGATTTAAAAAATTAATTTTTAAGAACTAAAATATCTGAGTGTTTGATAAATTAATTATAATATTCACTCTCAAAAATAAATAAATTCCATTTTTGGAGGGAAACATATTTTTGAAGTTTAAAATGACATTACTGAAATTTGAGTTCTTATTTCATAAGAATAAATCAATGAATTTGAATTGATTAGGAAATTTAAATATATATCACAATATAGTTAATCGTATTAATTAATGAGAATTCAACATTATGTTTATAATAGTGATATGTAAATAATAATATTGAACTGTTCTTTTATGCTTAGTGTTGCGTGTTTTTCATGTCGTAAAACAGAACTATTATTTTAACATCTTATGAGATTAAATAGACCCTCCATTTATTTTTACAAACCCGTTTCAGAATCTTGTAAAAATACTTATATGGAAACATTTCCCAAAATTATGGAGATCATATTTTAAATTAAATAAATTTTCTAGATACTTGAAAAAACCTCATTGGACTTTACAACAGAATTTTATTCTTAGTTTTGGAACTTTTACCCACATTTACTATCAATACTTCCCTAAAAACAAGAAATATCATATTTTTTTATTTATCTTTAACACTTTTGTGAAATCATGTAAACATCCTATTTAAATTATTCATATTACCAAAACCTTTCCAGAAATAACTATAAAATAATTCAAAATTCCAGATTAATACATAAGGACACCTCTATCTCTCTAGGACATTAACACACCCAATCATATTCGTTAAATTAGTAGAGATTAAAGTTAGTTAGGAATTTTTTTATATAAATCCATTGAAACCGTAAATTAATCCTTCTATAATTATCATATAAACCTATATATTCATGTTGAACAACTTTAATATTTAGTTACACCGGAAGGGGTTTATGGGAAAAAAGAAAACTTTTATGTCCTTATTTTGAAAAAAAAATATATTTTAAACAGATGTATTATTCAAATTTCCATTTTCTAGTTTTATATAATGAATTTGATGAAAATATATAAATATTTTTTTATGATAATTATTATTAAGCATATCTAGTTTGAATTTTTGATAAATGGGGTTCCCTACCTTAATTTGTTATTAGATGTTCCAGAACTATAGTGGTGCATAATGAATTTATCAAACGAATGTGGGTGATAATGACTCCATTTAAATAAGGATATTACTACATTCAATACTATTACAAGTGAACATAATGATTTTTTGAATATGAAATTAGAGGATAATTTATAAATAATAACCACAAATTCATGGAATAGAAAAATAAAACACATAATGAGGCTAAGATATTCAAATCATTTTGAATAATGTAAAATCTTAATGTTGAGTTTAATTTAGATTATATAATTTTCTATTTTTGAGTATTTATAATTAGATAATTCATTTTTAATATGTTATTATTTGTGAACTATGTTTTAATGTTTTATTCATTGAGTTTCAGACTATTTTTTCCAGGTATTTGGATATGGAATACAGAATTTTCTTAGATAACTAGGTCAAGGATCTTATAATGTATAGAAGTGGGCTACTACTAATCATTGTGATCAAGGAGTTCAGGTGAAGAATATATATATTTTTCTAATTAAGGTGATTTAAGGCTTCTAAAGAAAAGCATGGATTACCCTTTTTCATATTTATATTTAATAGATTTACAATTTGTAATTAAGATACCTTGGACCAGGTTTATCGATCCTCTATGGTCAATTTATCTAAAGTATGGTTTTAATAATATCAATTTAAGGAGTATACATACTTTTATCCTTTACTATATGTTTTGTTTTAATTTGACTTTCCTTACTAGATTCATTTATTTTTAATATATCCACTTCTAAACTATCTGTTATTTTAACAGTATAATTCCTATTTGTTTTACTCTCATTCGATTTATTGATCTAGAATTTCTAATTCTCATTAGTTTACAACAATGGTGTTTTGGAAATTTTATCTATTTTTTAACTAAAATTAACCGATATATTGTAATTTTATCTTCCATTTATATTTGGGACAAAATTTTGAATCAAATCATCTATGTATTTGGATATGGATATTATTAATATTTTATTATGATGCCAAAATTTGGTATCTAAGACTATTTATAATATCTTTTTTATATTTATGTTAGTTTATCAAAATTTTAATATCATTTTACTCAAGCTAAATATGTGGTAGGGATAATAATTTTTAATTACGGAAGGTTTTCTTATTAGTTGTACTGATAATATCAACCCTAATAAACCACTTGTATTTGATGGGACTGATTATGAATATTCACATAACCAAATGGAAACCAATGTTATTAATACCAATGAGGAGAACATTCTTATACTAACTATATGTTTTATAATACTGGATAATGAAGTATCTATTTTTAAAAATGTTAAAACAGTATAACTTCAATTTAATTTTTATGTGAGTAATAGTTTTCTTTTCTCAATTAAATGGAACATATACAGTCATGTTTCTTCTTTTAGAGGAGATAATGAAATATGGAAGAAGTTGGAAGATACACACATCCAAACATAATAATTATTGGAGAATAAGAATTTTATGATTAGATATGTTTATGAATTTTTTTATTTAACACCAATAGAATATATTCCAAAAATGAATCACAAGATTATGAAAATAATAAATAGTTTACAATAAGTTAGTAAAATGTATTAGTTATATGAAGAGCATGTTAAAAAAGTCATTGAGGTTTTTCCTAAATAATGGTAATAAATAATAATAGTGATATATGATATGAAAATATCCCTTTTTTAATATATTATTTTATTAACACATTTTGATTGTATAAAAGTAGTATTATAAGATATTTTTAGAAGCAATATAAAAAACATTTTGTACCATTCATATATGTTTATGAATATTTAAAATTTAGAGAAAATATTCTGAACAGTAATGCTAAAATATTTTTAGAAAAGTGTAATCGAGAAATTAAAAAAAAAAATTCACACTTATGGTAATTAATATGTTTATATGTAAAAATTTATAGAGATGTTTAAGGAAAGATAAAAATTAAAGGAGTATAAAATCCCATGGAAAAGATGGTTCCTATGAAATTATTTATTTTAAATGTAAGCCATTATGTGTCATTAGACCTAACTATCGAGAACATTTAAGTAAATAAATTATTCTCTGAAATAATCTACTTAAAATTGAAATTAAATATTAAAGGATTTAGACACTTGGATTAGTAGTGGTGGTGAAACTACATTTGACAGTTCATTGGAATATATTTATAGAGAAACAATATTCAGAAAATTAAGACATTAAATGTGGAAATACCCAATGAACAAAACATTATATAACTACAATTTTTAATGGATATCAGATTTTATAATAAGACATGATTGTCCATCGTCACCATAATATGAACAATATTTATTTGATGATGACAAATGTTTTGTGTAATGTGATAGTGAGGTTGATAAAAATCAAAATGTTTCATTAAAAATATTATATGAATGCATTTCTAAAGATGAAGAATGATATAAAAAGTTATATAAAATAAAGAGAGGACTCATGGTGGAAGTGGATGTGAATATAACTATGCTAAGAAAATATGAGAATGATGTTTCAATGTTAACTTTTAAGTGGATTTGTAAGGACTCCAAAATTTCAATGGATAATAGTGAATTTGGTAAACTAATTTCTAGGATGAAAGAGAATAATTCTTCTATTACATTACTGAGAGATGTATTAAAAAAATTAAGAATGAAAAAACTAAGCTTTATTTTTATTTTGAAAATTCAGGAGACAATAATTCTAAGTTGATTTATAAAAATAAAGAAAAAATCATTTTTCTTTAATTTAAAGATATTAAAATGTCAAAATCTCTCTAAAATTTAAATAAGAATAAAAAATATAATAATGTAACTTTTTTAGAGGATAAAAATATGGTTTTAGAAATGATGTATGATGTTCAGATTTTGAAATAGTGTCTGAAACAATTTACTTTGGGATGAAAATATATTGAGAGTATAAATGGACAGATAATTCATAAAAGATCTATTTTTTGAATTGTCTGTGAATTTATCAAAAGAAGTTGTCATTATATGTAAAATTATTTTGTTCAAATAAATTCCCCCTTTTACAAAAATTTTATAGAGGTGGATATTAGAGAAGAAATTTTTCTTTGAATATAATTAAAAATTTTGGTGAACATATAGATTCTATTTCAAAATATGTTACCTTTTTTGAACATCAAACGATAAAAATTATTGGTTCTAACATTTCTATTGGAAAATAAATTTGGACTGTAAAAAAATTATCTACCAAAGATTTTATTTATGAATATACGAAGTTTCAATATACTAGTGATTGAATATATATCACTAGCACTTAGTAAATAGTTATATTTCACAAAATAGTATTTACAGTAAAATATTTAAATGTTTTTATTAATATTTTTCATTTATTTCATTTAATTATGCGGATTTTTTGTTTTTTTATATAACTTTTAATGTATAAGTAATTATTATTGTGGAATGGTTGTTTTAAATTATATTTGTTTCAAAAACCCCAAAAGCATATTCTATAGAGGATGATCATACTACATTGATAGAAGATAAATTCTTGAAGGTATCATTTTCATTTTCTTTCTAGTTATTTATTGAATAATATGTAATTACTTTTTTCATGATATTTTTATACTTACAATATTTTAATTTGAATTAATTTTAAACTTTTTTTTTAATTTTTCATATATGTAATTTTAGTTCCACTAGAAACTATATTTCTTATAGAATTTTTACTTTCTCAGGTAAAATATTAAATTCATATACAGTTATAAATTTCCTAAATTACATCCCATTACATGTTATGACCATTATCAGTTTAACTAATGTGAAAGTAAAATATATTGTATTTATGTTTTCTAGAAAATTCTAGTCTTTATTCAAGTAGAAGGTGTATATTTAATAAAGTATCTATACATTAACTGGTTGTTAACTCAAAGTAGAAGATATTTTATTATTCTTATCAGAAAAAAATATTTATTCCTCAAGGGGGTGTAATTTTTTTTACATATTCCCTATTTTAATATTTTTATTTAAATATTAAAATTAATGATTTTCTGAAGATGTTTTTAGAAATGCTTCATTTTTTTTAATATATAATTGTTTTGGTTTTCTCCAATATTTTATATCAAATATAGGAGATTCAATTTGAAAAATAAAGAATTATTTTTATATTAAAGGGAGAGAGTTCCTTTAACAAGAATTGATTTTTTATCTTTTATATCCTTTATTTTATTAAACACATGATTATATTTATAAATAAAAATGGGGGGATAATTTAAAGTTATAAATTCTACTCTATATTGGGGTGATTTATTTTATGAAAGACCTTGATATTTTTTTATCCAACGGGTTTTTAAATATGTTATGGCGAGATATATTCATTTATTATGAACTAAAGGGAGTATTTATTTTCATTTTTATTAATTGAACTTTTCTTTCCTTCTATGTATTTTTATTTTCAAAAGGTGGGGGTGATTAATTGTTCAAAATACAATTTTTATATCATTTTTTAAAATAAAATACACTGTATATTATTTTTTTTATTTAACATGAAGTTTTTTTTGTTTTATATGTTGAATAGGATAAAAATACCATTATTTTAATTTCAAGAATTATTCTTGAGCTGATGAATGTGAAAATCAATATAATTGAGGCATAGTGATAGATTTCATATACTAGATGTTCATGCATTTTAGGTAAGTAAGATGACGTCATAAAAAGATGTTGTGTGATACTGAATCCAATAGAATATGGAGATTTTTTACTTATAATGAGCTTAAAACTGAACCATATATTTCTTGAATCTAAATGTTGGAGCATCATCTATAAATATAACACACTACTATGTGGAATGGAATAGTAACACACTGAACACTACCGACAGAGCAATTATTAATTCTGTTTCTTGAAACATATTTGTTCTGATTTTTATTCTATTTATAGATGTTTTGATTTCTTAATGTTTTAACATATAGGAAACTTTTTTTTTTGATCTCATTATTTGTGCCTATGATTTTTATCACTCAATTTCTCAGTTTTTTGTCAATGTATTTTTGTGAGGAAGACAATTCTTTCACTAACAATTATGTTGATGATTTTTTGGTGAATGGAAGTATGATTGTAGAAATAAATATAATCACGAGACATTAGTGATGAAGATAGATATATTTCATAATGTGTATATTGTGGCTTATGAGGATAAATAAATAATTTCTTGAAGAATGTTTAAAATTTAGAGACTTATTCATAAGAAGTAGGATACCCAAGATTAGTTTAAAATATCCTCCTTAGACTTTTGATTGAAAATTTGTTTTAATAATATCATTTTAATGATTATAAGGGATTTTGTCCATTACACTATATTTTTTAATTATGTTGTGATTAATGGATTCATTTATTTGTTATATTTCCACTATGTAAATATCAGCTATTCCAATAGTTTTTTTCTATTTTACTCTGATTGTGTGGGTTGATAACTAATTTTTAATTCCAATAAATTGAAACTAGATGTGGTTAGAAAAATAATATATATTTTTAACTATATTTCACCACATCTTGTAGTTTTATCTATTGTATATCTTTACAAAAACCAAAGTTACTTTAATAAATAAAATTTCTCTTATTTTTTAAGAATGATTCTTAAGGTAATTTAATAATAAATGAATGTAACTTCATTAATATTTTCCATATCAAAGATTGACCTCAATATCATGTTTAGGGATAATGATTCCATTTATCTATAGAAAAAAGTTTTTATCATATCTGTATCATGTTTTATATTCATTTAATATGTAATTTTATTAAATATGATCCCATTAAAAAAATAACCCTTTTTCAATTACTTCATATCCATTAGTGGTATAAGATCTATATTTAAAATATATTTGTTTCAATTTAATGTTTCTACCATCACTTACCTATTTTGAAAGATAATAATGTTTGTCATATTATATACAAATCTTAGATATTAGTGAAAATATGTATTTATAATAATCGATCTAATTTATTAAATCATCATAATTAACATTGTATTAGGATCCTAATAGGATTTTCCAACTAAGTTTAACTCAAAAATAATTCAAAATATGGACAAATAATTCTATTAGATTCACCCATAACGAGCTTTTATTGAACAAGATAATCTATAGGCACCCAAATTTTACATGATCTACCAGGTGGGATGATGGAAATCTTGAAATGTGGTCGATTTGAAAGAAATATAAAACTTAATATTTTATGTGTATTCAATATCTCACCATATTTTCTCATTCTTTAATATCTCACTATTTTATCACACAACATTATCTCAAATATTTCTTTTATATTATCTCAAGTATTCTCATTACATGTTACAAGAATCATAGATTTTTTAAATATTTCTATTTATATTGTTTAGAAATATTAATTATTTTGATTCCAAATATGGAATAAATTTTATCAAATTTAATTCTCAAAAGTGGTAAATTTTAATTTTAAAATAAACCCTAGAAATTGTAATGAGAAATAGTTTTTTATGAAATGGATATTTCAATAAAGTTATGATATTATATAAAAAATATGAAAAATAATCGTCATTATTTATATTTATATTCATATATTTAGATATATAATCATTAAATATCTTTTTAAAAATTCAATATTAAATATAATTATAATTAATTAAATTGGAAAGATATTGTTTTTTCAAAATAGGTTTCTAAAAATATCTTATTTACTTCCAAATTATATAATATTTTTTTATTTCTAATTGATAACCAATACAGAGTTAGATATTATAAATAAACGAAGTTATAATTAAATACGAAATTTTAAATTATTCATAAAATCTTATTTCTAAAGGAAATTTTCAAAAATCATTCTAGTGTTTTTATGACCTATTAGGTTCAAGATCAATATTGATCTTATAATATTAGATTTTTTTTGTTCCAATAAATATAAAAATATGTAATGTATTGTAGTTTCTATGAAAGATAACTGCTTAGTTACTATAACTGATACTTATCTATTATATTGAGTGGAAATTCAACACTCTTCTCTCTGTTTAACCCCTACTAAATATGTTTCAACATTAACATTTGTATCAAAATTTTTCTATTTTTACTATTATCAATGGGAAAAAATTAATTAGACCATATAAGATTATATTAATTTTTATGATTAATAATATATAATATATTTTACTAGACTATATTTTTATAATTGTAAAATTTTAATTTTAAATAATCATGCTACTAGCAATGAAACCCCATTGTAGAAAAATGAATATTTAGCCTTAAAACATAATTTACTTTATTCCATTCATTATAAAAATTCTAAAATGAATGTTAAAATATAAATTATAATACATAATCTTAATATTTCATTAAAAGTACTGATCAATATATATTAATTTAATTTATTAAGATAAAATCACATTGTGAGAAAATAAATTATTTTTTAGAAAAATATTCTTTTAAGCCCAACATTTTACATATCAAAAATAAAGAATAAAATTGATTATTTTGTCATTATGTATATTATTTATAATTAAATAAAAATTATATTATTTAAATATCATTTTCAGATCATAATATTCCTTTCACTTGAAAATAAACGTCTTTTTTTAAAAAAATATGTACTTTTGACTCTTTATTGAAAATTAAATATTTTCAGAAAATATAAATAATTAAAAATAAATTAATATTGAGATTAAAATTTATGTTTTTTATTCATTCTGTAAAATAAATTTTCTAAATATGGTATAAATTTATTTTAATTTCCTCATGTAATAAGGTAAATAAAATCATTTTTGAAGAAATCTTATTTTTGAAGCATAAAATGTCTTTGTTGAAAACCTAGTACTTATATATTATGAATTAATAAATAAATTTTATTTATTTAAACCAATTATAAATATTTTTAACAATTTTATTATTTATATTCAAAACTTATAATTCAATAGAAATTTTATAAAGTTTTATAATATCATGGTTAATTTGTAATCAGTGTTTTGTGTAATGTTTGATATCAACCACTTGTATTATATATATAAAATATAATCTAAAATATTTCCATGTTACATTCTCCATCCATAAATAAATTATATCTTCATAAAATTTATCAGGGTACAAATGGTTTTATATTTGAAAATACCTTTGTTTAAAACCATCATCATATAAAAGAATAATAAAACTTCCTTTGAAAGGGGAGGTGGGAAACATAAAGGTTACCTTAAAAATATATAATCAAGTACCCAAATAAGGAGAACATTTTTCATATGTGAAAATATGTTCATGGAAGAGAAAGATAATATCTTAAGAATAATAATTAGATATATATAACATGGTCAAGATAAAGTTAATTTCCGTAATATCATCAATCATTGAGGGGTTAAAATGGAAATAAATTCCTCAAAAACAGTTATAAAAAAGATAAAAGTTCATTTTTATGATCTTATTTTCTTTGAGTTAAGGAATTATTTTATGATGGAATATGAGAAAATATAATTACTCGATTTAATAAATTCCATAAAAAACTTCATCCTTTTTTATTATTTCAATTAGCTTTTACATATTTCAATACATATTATAATGCTGGAAAAACAATATGAATTTTACATGTCTGAAGAACTAAAATTACCATTTAGTGGTTTTAAGTTCTATAAATAATTAAATGTTATTAATTTTGTCTCTAGAAATTTCCCAAAACCTAAATTGATAACACATGTTATACAATATGGATATATATTTATTTGATGAAATAATACATTAATCGTTAAAACCTCAACAGTGACAACCAAATTTAAACATAAACCATTCTATAAATAACTATCCTTAAAAATAATCCAAAGTATTTATAACCAAATCAAAAACCAAATAATTTATAAAAATGTCACAAATGTTGAAAAATAAATGAAAAAATATATTAAAAAACATAATGTTTATCTTAGTATAACATACCTAACATGTGAATAACATGATCATATATTATTCTATAACATGATAATAACCTAAATCACCATAAAAATATATAAAAATATACATGAATCCAAAATATAACTCAATAATTTTTTGTGGAAATAATATTATAGTCTATCCAATATATTATATAAAACCAAAAATATTTTAAAATAATCAAATATTACAGAAATTACATAGTCATAAAATCACTCAATTTATCTATATCTATCAACTCTTTATCCAAAATAATCATTATTTTTTTAAACTCTTTAACATGTTAAGGTTTATATATACATAAATCACATGTTTTCAGAAATATATCCATATAATTTAAGAATATTTATAGGATGTCAATACCATTCTATATATTAATAAAAACCCTAAATTAAAAACTACTACCTAAGGTCATTATTTACCCTTGTTCTATGATTTTACCCTTGGAATTAGTCATTGGTTAGTATAATTACCATAATCCTAGAATTTGAAACATTTCAGTGTGGTTGGTTCATTCTATAATGTTTTTTCATCATTCCTGTAATTAAATATAGTCTCCAAATCATTTTTGAACTCCTTTTTCATAATTACCATGCTTTATATAGTTAAATAATTTTCCAATCCTGTTAAGACAGTTCCCTCCATGTTTCATTCCACACATTTGACATAATAAAAGGATCATATTATGATATACATGGGTTTTAATTAAATTCTCTTTTAAATTCCACCATTATTTTCTTATCAATACCATGGGATTAATGGGTGACTCAAATATCCATCTCTACCTTGGTAACACATCCAATTATTTCTTCAGAACTAACATAGTCTCTTATAGATAATTCCCATTGTAGAATTGGTTTTAAACCACTATTGAATAGATAAGTCTTAATTTATAGTTCAATGATTATACTAGAATCATACCTCCAAATGTATGGAAAATTTTCCATATATTTTCCAATGGATCCATCATCCTTATGGTTTAACTGAATGAATTCCTTCTCTATTTTCATATGAATAATACCAGGAAATTTCATATTGAAAAATATGATCCCAAAATCATCCAAATCCATGGAAATACATGGTTATTAAACATAAAAATCCTTCATAATGTGTCATAAAGAAAATGTGAACTACCCATGGAAAATTCTTCAAGTGTGTCTACAAATTTGGGCAATATTAAGCCCAGTCATCTTACACTGGTTTTGATCGACTTCATACCTAATACACCCCATTTATAGTCTTTTTCAATATTTCCATTTATTCCTTATCTATATTAACTTTCTAGTATATATATATTGATGTTTTTTTAGAAATTCATACACATTATTTAATATAAATTGGAAAATTTCTCAAACATGGTCTTATAAGAAGGGCTCTCACCAATGTTTTCTCTTAGTACTTTTCAAAAGTTATTTTTTATTGGTCTTAAATGAACTATAGTGAAAATGAATTCATACATAAATAAAAAATCTTATTAGAATAATATTATTTACATATCACTATGATCTACACCTAAACTATAAAGTATTTTTGTATTTTGAACCTTAGATACATAAAAATATGGTACATTAATAATATAAAATATATCACGGGAAGATCTTCTAACACAATACACTTAATTGAAATACCCATCTTAAAACCATTCTTCATATCCTATGGAAAGTAAATATATGAAATTTTTATCTTAGATGCCTTTTATAGTTAAAAATTTTAGATATCAATCAATAATCATAATTTAACATTATATTGAAATAATTGTATGATAAAAATAGACTAAAAATTGAAAATCATTCCCATAAATCCACATATCATAATATATAATCATGGATGAAAGAATTTTAAATAAATATACCTAAAATTTTTGATAATTAGGTAATCAATAACTAATCATGATTCAATAAAACATATCAAAAGAATAAGTCATAAGTGGGTGGAATTCAAATAATCATAGAAAATTACCTGAAATGTTATGATTCACTCCCAATAATACTATTATTGAAAAAGAAACATAATGTAAATTCCTACCATATTATTTCCAATATTCACCTTTGAGTATCCTAAAACTAGTTAACTTAGCAGTATTTAATGATTATTTTAAAATATTAATCTCTTAGGAGATTCCAAAATCCATGATATTTACCCAATTCATTTTAGTGTTATAACTGAACCCCCCATCCATGGTATATAACATAACCACCACCCTTGGTTTATAGAAGAACCACTAATTAAATAATTAAAATCCATTCATATGTATTCCACATGATCATGAATGAATTTATCCTTAATTCAATGAATAACTCTTGGAAAGAAAATGGGTTACATAAAAATATCATCATCATGAACATAAAACACTCATAGAAATAATAAAGATGATAACATCGGATCATATCCACATAAAATCAGGATAAACATCAAAGGATGTTTGTGATAGATGAAAAATACATTTAAAATATCATATGATAATTTTTTGAGGAAAATACCATTTTAATTTTGAAATAACTTATTTAAAAATATATATGACTCCAAAATATTAATGAGAAAATTTTCATTGAAAAAACCAATTTTTTTAAAAAATTAATCTTTAAGGAAAAGTTTATTTGTTATGGTTGGGAATAATATTCATTTAGTGTTTGTTAAAAAAAATCATTCAACATTTTTTGAAAATTCTAATTTACATGGTTTAGAAAATGAGAATAAGATTACTTTAAAAAAAATCAAATAGAAATTTAAAAATTGGTAAAAATTAATTTAATTAATATTTGGATAATTGTAAAAACATTCTTAAATAAATTTTAAAGAAAATATGGACATGGGAAAAAACATTCCCAACCAAAGACAAAATTAATATCTATAATCATTAAAATTATTTATTCAATCTATTGTGTACTTAAAGAGAGGAAAATGAAAGGAAATAATGAAATGTATAGAAATTAACAGAAGATAATGAAATACATGATATTTGGATGATATATATTATATAATTTTTAAAACATAATAAAACAAAATGAATCCCATTGAAAAATAAGATTGTATCATAAAACCCTTACCCTTTTTGTAACTTTTTAAATATAACACCCATGAAATAAATAAAAACACATTAAATTTTAAATATCATGAATATAATTATCTTAATTATTAACCATAACAATTTTTCATTAGATGGTCCTTATAAAATTATATAGGTGTATAATATCAAGAATATCTTAATCGAACAAAATTGAGATGAAGATCCTTTATGACTTTAGTAATTGTCTAGAAAAAAAGAATCTATATGCCTAAAAATAATATAGTTTTATAAATCCATTAACATAAATCAAGGATAATTCATAAATAAATTATTTTTATTTATTTTAACCATATAAAAAAGAATTTGGGGTATAACATTAAAATATGTCTCATTGTAGATAAGTTGAGAATGAAAACAACTAACCTTATATCCAAATTTATTACTAAGAACTATAGCCTCATGTATAATAAAATTATATTTATTATAATTATACAAATTTTTCAAATTAATACATATAATATCATATATGATCCAATTATATCATTTAAATGACCATTTATTAACAATTCCCTATTAAAGTTGTAATTTCTGGTGTTAACTAGTTTATTTTCAGGTATGTTTTAGTTTAATAGTTATGAAAATTACCCTTTGATCATAGTTAATTTATCACATGAATTTAATTTATGATATAAATACCATATATAATCATTAAATACATATTTACATCAATTCATATTTTGGTATGATGAAAAATGATTTATATAAATTCATGGAGATGAGAATGCATTTATACATAGGATTGATGTTTACACTTTTACATTGATGGAAAGAAAAGAAAAAAATGATAAATAAAATTTATAAAATAATAAATATTTCACAAATATTTTTTTTATTAAATATATCTTTTTTATCACCTATTTAAATCATAAATGATAAACAAATCACATCTCTTTGTAAAGGTGTTAGTCCACAAGACAACAGAGCAACATTATCTTTTACCGACGGATCATAAATTAATAAAGTTGATAAGATATTATAATTATATTAGATTAATTATTTTATAAATATCATATTTAAACATTAAATACATCATTATAACCACTCATGAAATAAGATGATGAAAAATTAATCATATCGCTATGTTGATGTGGTAGTCCACACATAGACACGAGCGATAAGTTTTATTCCCATTTGATTGAGAGGAGGTGTTAAATGGTCATTTCA
Source organism: Viscum album (assembly GCA_963277665.1). Classification (NCBI taxonomy): domain Eukaryota; kingdom Viridiplantae; phylum Streptophyta; class Magnoliopsida; order Santalales; family Viscaceae; genus Viscum; species Viscum album. The sequence continues at coordinate 1,456,713,541 of OY728131.1, read as the reverse complement.
TCGACCTAATAATATCTATGTATATGTATGAAATTTAATTCACTATTTTTTTATGGATACCACATGTTTTAGAGAAGTTTTAAGACGAAACTAAATTCCAAGTGCTTGGCTATGATATATACCACTTCTTAGATAGATTTTATTTGGCATACACTTTATATATTTATGTAAAGTATTAATACAAGAAAAGAAGTTCTATTATGATGTTAAGAATAAATAAAGTTTTTAAACAAGCTATTTTTTTTATAATGCTCAAATGACTCGAATAAGGTATTATAAGAGGTTCTCTTTTAAAAGATAGGTGATGAACACGAAGGAAATTTCATATCATATATCATAGATATAAGGTCACATTTATTGGAAAGCTTTTCAAAATGAATATATATTAAAATTTATAATGTTATGTTGTATAAATACATTCATCAAATAAGTATTTTGTCTATGTGGTTGTAATACCACAAAATATATTTTTTTAACCACTAGTAAACCCATTTTAACCTTAATGGTTTTATTAAAATTTTACAGGTTTTACATTTCAATATGACAAAAAATTAATATGAAACTATTTGATTATATTAGTTAGTATTATTATAAATAATAAATCCATCTTATCAGAGAAAATTTCTATAATCCAAATAGTTTAATATTAAATAAATGTGAAACCCACATGGAAAATCTATTTTAGAAAAATGAATATTTATACATAAAAAATAATTTACATCCTTACATTATTTATAGAAACCATAAATTGAATAATAAAATAGAAAATATAATATATAATATTAACAATTAATTAATATTTTTTAATAAATATAGATTAATTAAAAAAATTTAGATAAAAATATATTGCATGTGAAAAAATAATATTATAGAAAAATGTTTTTTAATCGAAGAGATTAAATTATTCCAAAATTTAGTATAATGATGATTATTATGTAATTTATAATATTATGTATAATATATATTAATTATATTAAATTAATATAAAATTCAAATAATAGTTTTTTTTTGTCATGAAAATAAAAGACACTTCTTACTAAATTGGTATTTTACAATTCATGAAAAAATAAATATTTTTAGAAAAACTGTAAAATTTAAATCTATGATATTATTAAAATAAAAATTGGAAAAATGATATTAATTCACTAAAAGATAATATCTAAATATTTTATTAATTAATTATAATATATACGTGCAAAAGTTCAATTGAACCCATTTTTTAAGAAAACATATTTTTAAAGCATAAAATTGATTTACTGAAAATTGAGTACTTATCTATTATAAATAAATAAATATATTTAAATTGTTTAAAATCATTAGACAACTTTTTCGTAATGTGTTTATTACTATTCATACATTCTTATTGTATATCAATTTTATAACTTGTTTTTATATCATGATTTATTTGGACTCAGGGTTGGTGTAATACACACTATAAATAATTTAAATTTACATAATGAAAAATATAATTTAAAATCTAAAAATATTATAGGATTCATTGTAATAAAATATCCAAAATCCACAATAAATATCCAACATCCAAAAAATTTTAATTCATTCATTTCTTCTACATCAATGCCTTGATTAGAACTATAACATGTTTTCCAATGGAAATAATTTTTCTTATTTTTTTACAACTATAATATATTATTATAGAACCATGGTCAATAAATTGAGTATATTTTGTCATTATACCATTATGTAGTGAATGAAACCCTGATGTGTTTTAACCTGTAGTGAATAATGTCTAATTTAACTTTGTACAGTAACCACATTTATAAGCATGATTATTTTGTCACTTAACCATGATGTAGTTGATGAAACCATGATAAGATTATTGAAATCATAACCAGTATTGAATTTATTTAATGTAAAGTTGATTTTATAACTCATAAATGAGTCTATGAAAAGTTTCCATGTCTATTTCAACTGCACTATGACATGGTTTCAAAAATAACCATGTGGTTTTTCCTCAAGATTGGCAGTGAGATGTGCCTTCAATCATTGGGAACTATAGTTAAAAACAAGGTCATTTTTCATATACATATTCACAAATAATTTTTATCATGGACAAACAAGGAAATTATTAAATTAAACCCTGACATGGTTATTTAGATTTATAAATTTTATTATTCATAACACATTAATAATTATATTTAAATAAAAACAATTATGAAATATGTACTTCACCCTGACATTTTTTTATCCCAATCTTGTATTCTAATTATTTTCTCTCATGTGTAAGACTCCACAACATTTTTTTACATTGAAATATTTAATATATTCTAATATTTATCATGATTCATTGAAATTATCTCAATCTAAACATTCATTTTGAATCTAATTATTTATATCCACGTCAATAACATCCATATGGAACTTGAATATAATGCAACAATCTTTATTTTAAACCACTGGGACGTGTTCCCATGGGTAACAACAAGACACAATCCCAATGTATGTATATATATATATATTTGTGTCTGGGTCTGTGATTTTATGTGATTAATATTTTGAATTCCTCATTATGGGATGAATTTTAGAAAAATCAATTTTGAGGTTGATTCCACCAAACCTTGAATTTGGATTATGTTATAGAGTAACATTAATCCCTTGGTGAGTAAGCATTCATATGGTCATCGAAACTCCTTCCTTCTTTACAAATATTCTATATATCCAACATGATATTCATACTAAAATTTAAATTAATCACACCCCAATATTTATTAATTTTATATTAGAAAACTCGGCATAGGAACATTTACAAGATCGTCAGTGATCTATGAAAGAAACCCTACAAACCCTCTTTGTATTCATATCATGTATGATGCAAGAACTTATTTATATTACATATAGTTCTCACATTCTCATATATTTATAGTTAACTTAAACATAAACCTTTATTTCATGAATTTATAAAGGATATATTATATTTTGTTGACAATAAATTCATCATGTACCATTGAATATTTCACAACCATTTTTTCATGTCTTGGTTTTGTTCAGGTTCATTGGAAATCCTGTTCATTTTCAATGGGTTTGGATGAGATTCATGTTGAGGTTTTAGGTTCCATATATAATTAAAAATAATACCATGTGTTCCCCCAATCTTTTTTGGGGGGTATTGAAGAAAATTATGGTTACATCATGATATGGGTCAAACTGTGAGAGCATTTCCATATTTAAAAACAAATTTTTATTATTTTATAACTCCTTAGTTTTTCAACTATTTTCACCCATTTCACTTCCCACTTGTCCTCCCAAGATCTATTAAAACCATAATATCCATTTTTACCCCATAATATTTCATAATCATGGTGCAGTAGGGTTTTTTATTAATGTAGTGGTCCAACCCATGAGCCCATTTCAAGTTTTAAAAAAATATTTTTTTTCTATTATGACTTATTCACTTTTTCATATTTTTCAGTGATTTAACCTCCCAAAGGGATACGTAATTATTCTATATAAACCATAGGTTACTCACACATAGTTATCTGTAATTTTGTGCCTCTTTTTGGAGATTTATCCACAAATTTTAGTGGTTCTTCTAAATTTCTTCAACAATTTTTTCTCCATTATCTTCCCTCTTCCATATTATTTCAATTTTATCTTCAATTTCAATTCTCAACTTTTCATTATAGAACTATTTTTTGGTTTTCCTATCATTATTTAGGGGGGTATTGTTTTTTTAGGGATGTTCATAAGAGATTTTGGATTTTGGAACCCACGACAGGGGTTTTCGGGTCTGTGTTTCCATTTCGCCATGGTTTCAAGGTAGGTTATCTCAATAACTTGAATTTATTATTTAATTTTTATTTTTTTATTTATTTCATCAACTTATATACATGTTTAGTATTTATATTAAACCTTTGGATTATTTATTTGGTGTAAAAATTTGTTATTTTAGCCTTGTTTTTTGTAAAATGGAGTGGTTTTGTTTTAAAAGTTCCCACCAATTTTTTGAATAAATATTCCACTATTTTCAACATTTTGATTATGATTTTAATGACATGTTTTAACTAAATTAATAATTTTTTTTCATTCAAAATTTGGTTTTTACCCCTTTGTGTGTTAAATATATGTGGTTTTGCTAAATTTTTCATGCCTAGTATTCAGAAATGCGTATGGTTGGCCTTTTTGTGCTAAATAGGTTATAAAATAACTTGTTTAAATTTATAAAATTAAGGTAAAATTTAAATGAGATGTTTTCTGTCCTTTTATGGTTATAAAAAGTGGTTTTGGTTTTATAATGTGACGGGTTTGGGTTTTTTTCATGTTTTGGAATGCGTTTCTGGTTAGTGGCATATTAGGAATTATTATGAAAATTTTTGAGCTTAAATGTGTAAAATTTTAAAGAGTTTATGTAATTGTTTTTATTATGGTATTTTTGAGTGTTATCCTCTTTATAAAAAGTTAAATTTGTACCTTTATAATAAATTGGTTTGGAAAATTTCATAATTTCCCGTTTGGAATTTTTTCTAAAAAGTGGTATTCATGTGTATTCCATGTTGTAACATTTGGGGATATTTTAAGATTCATGAAAAGGATTTAGTAAATGGTTTGGGGGTTTCAAATTCTGTATAAGAATGAAATTTGTGGGTGTTTAGCCTAAAAACTACATTTTCAAATGGAATTCATGTGCAAAGATATGTTAAACCTCATGAAATTATTTTATGAAAATTTTAGATGGTTTATTGAGTTACACGAAGGGAGAAAAACCTGTTTATCTATATTTTGAGTATGTTATTATAAATGGGGTATCTATGTGTATGTAGAATTTTATAGCATGTGAAAATTTTTTGAGCACAAATAGGGAGACCCTGGAATCTAGGTGGGCAGACGTGTACAAGTTTTCTTGTGATCTTGAGCGCTTTCGTCCCTATTTCACATAGAATGTTTGATGATGAGAACACTAAATAAAAAAATTATGATGATGTTAGAGACTACTAGGTTATGGGTATGTTACATACTAGTGGCTTGTTCATGAGAACATATATATGTTATGTTTAATTTTCATCGACACATGAGGTTCATGGGACCCACATCTAGCTAGTGCCAAAGGGTATTCTCATGAATTTTTCTCAATGGATATATTGTATTAACTATCGAAAAACAGTTAGTTTTGTTTGGAAAATTCAGTATCATGTATATTTTATTTAAATGTGTGAATTCTATAAAGAAACCCACTTGTAAACCATTTTCTATTTGAATCTTAATCTCATTGAAATTGTTTACTATCCATTCTTGTTTATTAAAACTTGCAAGAATTTTTATTATATAATGTTTGTAGCATGGAACATTGTTTGGAAAAACTAATTTTCATATATTTTATTTCAAATTGGAAATTGATGCTTCATTTATTTTAAATGAATTTCTTTGTGAATAGAATATAGGGTAAACCTATAGAGTTTTAATACTCAAACCGATTGTCATATATAGTTTTTATTCCTTGTACTAGTTCCATATTGAGTTTGATTGCCTTGGGAGATGTGTGATTTTTCCATGATACCATAATTTGTTTTAATAATCAATCCAATAGCCATATATATTTTTTAGTCCTTGTGAAGGTTTCATCATGAGTCCAATCACCTTGGGAGATGTGTGATCGTGTTCCTAGAGAGTCATCAGCAGGGACACATGGAGTTAGTTGGTTGTCATGTAGGGTCAGTTGAGTTATTGGCTCAGTTGTACATTAACTTTCATGTGAAAATAATGTTCAGTTAAAATTTATATAAATGTATATTGGGAAAAGAATTTCATTTTTCTATTTATTTAATTATATTAAATCGAGATAAATTTTCCCCTTTTCACTCTACTGATTCCCTCGGTGCGTGTTGCCATTCTTGGAGGATCGGGAATGCCTCTTGGGAATTTTTTCTGAGCGTCCTGGGTGACCGGTTAAGGGTCTATCTGTGTGGGTTTATGAAAAAAAATGTATTAGAGACAATACCCAGTTGGAAGTGCTCACTTACTGGGTTTAAGGCTTCGGGCACACAATTATGGTGATTTGATTTAAAGAGGTGGAGAGTGTAACATTCCTATAAAAGTGATGCATTAAAGAACAACCGTTACTACCCATGTCAAAAAGGTGCACCTTTATTTTCTAGAGCCTATCTGATTAAAATCCACAGTTAATCACGCTTGTCCTGGAGTAGTGACTAGGATGGGTGGCTTTCTGGATTCTCAGGGTGTGTGTGAGTTAGGAAATAACACATTAGGAAGAACATGTGATGACGTGTTGGGGTAATATTTAGTATGATAAGCAGCCCTAGTTAGTAATATCATATGGTGTGATAGGAAGTAAACCAATGTATTACAAGAGACCCATGTGGTCAGTTGAGTAGATTCATGGAATTGAGAAGGTCGGGTCATGAGAAATGGTATCAGATTAGGCTCTCTCTTAGGAAAACATTCTTTTTAGAGGGTCATTATTGTTTGGGGAACTGTCAAGGTAGAGGGAGTCTGATTGATATGACTTAAGGGGTAAGTGTGGGAAGAGTTTCATAAAATCTATCTCATTCCAATCCTTGAGTTTCCATTGGAATTTGTGTTTTATTAGGGTTCTTGGTTGTTGTTGATTGTTTAGTCTAGAGATATGACAAGGGTTCTTGGACTAATGATTTTTGTAATCACATTGGTACAGTCAAGACATGTGGATTTGGGGCATGTTTTTAAGAAGTCTCTTCATGTTGATGGTGTTTCTATCATGTTGTCGCGAAACAAATGGTTAAGTCACGCACTGATACTAGTTCCCTTTTGTGGGTCTCTTAGAACATTCTTGAATTCAAAAATTATTTTGAAAATCCACATATTTGAATTTTGGTTGTTGGTTTTTAAAATATAATAATAATAAGGTTTTTGATAGTTGGTTATTGTTAAACAAATCATTGAAATAAAGTGAAAATTATTTAACAAGATTGGATTTTCCATAATCTAAAATTGTGGTTTCTTGAAATAAAATGTTTTGAAAACGTTGATCAATTTTAGGTGATTCTAAAACAATATTATAAATGGGGTATTTTGGGGTATTGAAATGTGTTCAAATTGGATTAATTTTTATGGAAAATTGGTTTTGATTGGTTTGTGTCTTCCTCGAAAGGTTATTGGTCTCTATGTCCATCGTATTATGAAAAGAGACCTTGCTGAATTGTTTAAAATGGGAAGGGTTGTTTGGTGTATCTTGGTTTTTTTAAAGTTGTTAAAAATGGAATAGGTTATGTTTTTATGAAAAATTTTCTTGAAGAAGTGTGGTTTGTTTTGTGAAATATTAAAATGGTTTTTTTTACTTGGTGGTTAGTGTTTTTTTTGGAAGGTACATGAATTTTTTTGAATGATGTTGTTTTTTATAGCCCTTGATGTTTTCATGGGTGCTCACCTACATGGTTTTATGGATATATAGTTGAATCATTGGTATGGTATGGTGGTTAGGGGACCAGGGTAGCATGAGAATGTGAATGTGAGTGAGACTTAATGAAACACCAATGGTGAATGTGAAAACTCACCAAGTTTGTTTGTTTTTGAAAGGTGTTTTAAGCTAAAAATTTGTTCTATTTTTTGGTAAAATGATGTTTATGTGGGATTATTTTCATGTTTTAGAATTGTGGTTTGTTTGGTATGATTTCTCATGATCTAGAAGTGCTAAACTTGATGTGTCTTGTGTTGTGATCTTATTGGTGGCTTGGTTTTGGAGCAATTTTGAGTGGGTTTCTATGGAAATGTTGGATGTTGTGATGTAGCCACAAATGGATCTCTTTTGAAGATAATTCCAGTTGATCAGGCTTAAGATTAATTTAAAACATTAAATACCCCTCTTCTAATGATCCATCAAATAGTTTGATGGAATAGGGTGCATTTTGCACTTTATTTAATGTGGTTTCATATTGTTATAATTCTTTTGGGTATAAAAGATCTGTTTGGTGATGTTGATGTGTTTTGATGTATTCCTTGAACATTATGATCCTTTTTCAGAGTGAGTTAGAATGGTTCTATGTACCTTTTAGTTTTTTTATATGATGGTGTATTGTAGATAATGTGTGGTTTGTGGGGTTTTTGGATTTTTTAGCTCCAGGCTGTGGCATAATAGATGCTTCAAACATTAGGGCTCCAACAATTCTCCTTGAAGAGAAGTTTTCCACCCTATCGGGATATCACCAAAGGTGTGGGGAGCTTGACCGTGAAATTTCCTTCACCTTTTTTGTAAGTAAGTTTCTATATTTTTATTGTGGTTTCTCATTAATGTTATTTTTTTTCAATGATCATGGTGGAAATACCCCACACATAGTGTCTATGGTTATGCCTTCTCATATGTAGGTTTTCAATAAATGTCCATGGTGGGTCATCCAATGAGAATGTGGTGCAGTCATGGTTTTACCTATTCATAGGTGGAGAGTTTTGGGTTTTCCCTATATTTTATTTCCTTGTTTTAGTGGCCCAATGATTGGGTCCCCTTTCCTCCCATCTTAGATTGGTGGGTGTTTTTGATCTATGCCGAGATTGTTGGTCCAGTTATCTGCCCCTCTGTTCGAGATTGGATGGTTTAAATGTTCATGTTTTAACCATATTAACATGGGTTTGAAGGTTCTTGTCAGATATTTATGGTAATCCTATTTGGGTGAGGCCCAAATCTAGTTCATTTTAAATTATAGCTTGTTAATTTCTAGTTGGTCTCTAATGATGTGGAAACCCACTGCGGGTCTCAAATATCTTTCCTTTATAGATTTGTCAGATGGTGGCTGGGATTTAATGGAGGGGATACCATTCCAGTATCTAACCCATTTAGTTAGACTTTTGTAGTGAAATTTGTTTTGGGTGATCATTGGGTTCATTGGGAAATGTCCCAACAATCTAGTTATTGGCTTGGTTGTGGTGGTGGTGCCTTGATCTTTCCATTAATTTTAAAGAATTGGTTGTCAGTTAGTGTTTTGTTTGGGAAAGAGGATTATGTTACATTGATGCTGAATTATATTTCCCTATATTGGGAGTCTAGAAAATTTTGATAAAGAATCATTAGGTGTTTATCTTTCAGATGAAAAGTGTTATTTCTTTCCAAGGTCTGAAAGAATTAATGGTGGGGAGAATTGTCCCACTCGCTTTTTCATGTATTGGTTTTGATCTAGTTCATTGTAAATCCTGATCCATTTTTTTCGTTTTGGGTGAGATTAATGTTTTGTTTTAATGTTTCGTCTATGTCTAATAATCATTACATGGGTTACAAATATCTTGTTTTGGGGTTTTGTAGAAAATGAATGTTATGTCAATATTGCGGTCAAACCATGAGCCTGTTTCAAAATTAACAAAAATTTGTTTCTATTATAACTCATTCATTTCGCAACATTTGTTATATATTCCAATCCTCACATGTCCTCCAATGACCAATAAAAACCACCATATCCATTTGAACACCATAGTACTTAATAATCATGGTAGATTTGGGTTATTTATCTAGGTAATGGGCCAGCCCGTGATCACATTTCCAGTTTTAAAATATATTTTGTTTCTTTTATATCATGTTATTTTATTATATTTTTTGGTGTTTCTACTTCCCAGAATGTTCTCGAAACGTTATATATATACAAGAGTCCCCTACTCCTTCTTTGTCATTTGGTTTGGGTCTTTTTTTGGCCGATTTCATAATACTTTTAAGTTGTTCTTCATAATTTATTCATCAAATCTTTCTCCATTATTTTACCTCTTCATTATTATTTAATTTTTTCTTGTATTAATCATATCCAATAGTCATGATCGAACATGGGTTCTCTTTTCCCATAATTTTTATGTGTTTTTTGTTTCTTTAGGGACGTCCTTTATAGATATTGGGTTTTAGAATCTACAACGGGGTTTTCAGGTGTTTGTTTGCATTTCGCCTTGTTTTTTTAAGTAGGTTATCCCATATAAATTCCTTTATTATTTAATTTTCATCTTCTCATATCAATTATCACCTTATATGCAAATTTATTACTTATTTACAAATGTTTAATGATTTATTTGGTCTGCATAATGGTTATTTATGCCCTGTTTTTTTGTAAATGGAGTTGTTTTGTTATAAAAGTGAACACCACTTGTAAAAAGAAAGGTTACACTAGTTATCACTTATGTATTGTGATTATAATGTCCTGGTTTCACTAATTTAATAATTTTTTTATCATGCACATTTGGCTTTTTAACATTTTGGGTGTTAGATCGAAGTTGTTTTGCTAAATATTGCATGCCTAATCATCGGAAAAGATCCCAATTGGCCTTTGTGTTCTTAATGAGATATAAAATAACTTGTTTGAATTTGTTAAAGTATTCTTCCAAAAGAAATTTTACATTTCTATGCCCTTTTATTTTTGTACAAAGTGGTTTTTTGTTTTATAAAAAAGATGTATTTATGGTATTTACATTTTTTTGGCAAGAGTTGCCAATAAGTGGCCCATTCGACATTCTTATAAAAACGGTTGAGCTTAAATGGGTAACCTAAATTTTTTTAAATTGTTTATGTGAATTGTTTTCTTTTGATAATGGTGTGTGTGGACCTCATTATAAAAAGGGAAAATTTTAACTTTGTTATACATTGGATTGGTAAAATTCTTAAAGGCCCATTTGACATTTCTCTAAAAAAGGTGATTTCATATGTATTAAATGTTGTACCATTTAGATTCAATTAAATATTCATGAAATTGAATTATTATATGGTTTTTTGGCTACCAAATCTTGTTGGGTATGGTATTGGTGGTATTTTGGTCTAAAAATTACATTTTCAAATGGAATTCATGTGCACAGATATTTTAAACATCTAAAAATTGTTTTATGAAAATTTTATATGGTTTATTGGGTCACACGAAGGGTGGAATACATGTTTATATATTTTTGAGAGTGTGTGTGACCATAAAATTTGTTTTAATGTTTAAATGGAATTTGATATCAAGTGGAACTTGTTTTAGAATAATATGGGAACCCTGAGTATCTAGGTGGGCGGACGTGTACTTGTATTCTAGTGATCTTGAGTGGTTTTGTCCCTATTTCACCAAGAAAGTTTGGAAATAAAAACACTAACTGAACTTTTACGATGATGTTGGGGACCACAAGGTTATGGTTATTTTCCATACTAGTGGATTGTGCATGAGAATAGACATTTGTTATGGTTTCTTTTCCTTATGATACGAGGTACATGGGGCCTAAAACAAGTTAGTACCTAGGGGTGTTTCTATGAATTGTGATTATTGGATACATTGTATTCACTATCAGCATATGGTGTGATTTGAATGGAAAATTCAGTAGCATTTTTTTATTAAAATGTGAACATTATTTAATGTAGCCATGTTGTAAACCATTTTAACATGGACATAGCATCTCTTTCAAATTTATTACTAGAATTTCATGTTTATGAAAACATGCAAGAATTTTTAGTTTTTAATGTTTGTAGCACAAAACCCTATTTAGAAATCTTTTTATATATATTTTATTTCAAAAGGTAAATGCATGTTTCTTTTATTTTAAAGTTTGTTCATTGGGAATAGAATATCGGGCCAACCTACTGAGTTTTAATACTCACGCCTATAGTCTTATTCAATTTTTTCCCCTTGTTTATGTTTCTGAATGAGTCTAATTGACATGGGAGACATGTGATCGTGTTATAGGAGAATGCACAACAGGGTCAAATTGAGTTAGTAGGTTTTCATGTTTGGTTGGTTGAGTAGTTTGTTCAGTTGTACTTTTACTTTCATGTGAAAATAGTGATTATTTAAACTTTTCTACAAATATATATTTGGTTTTCCATTTCATTCAACTATTTATTTAATTGTTTATATTTTTGAAAAATCATTCCCCTATCACTCTATAGATGCCCTTGTTCCCTGTCGCTATCCCGGGAGGATCAGGAAAGCCTCTTTGGACTTGTCGTTGAGTAGCCTGGGTGACTGGTTCAGGGTCATCCCAGGCTAGTTCATGATATAATTTATCATTAAAACAGACATAATATAGAATCTATAATCATATAACTATTTATAACAAATATAACATGAATTTCATTAATGGGAACACCAATATTCCACGGGAAAATGAAAAAAGTATTCAAATTTTTAATATGAAAAATTCATATTAATATCTTATTTTCAAAATTTTCTAAACAATAAAAATTTGTGTTTTCATATATATGATAAATTTTAAAATATAAATAATTTATATGAAATTTAAAACATGAATTTTTTTTTGAATTATTAATATGTAATGTCAAAATTTATTTAATGAAATGAATATTTCATATTTTTATATATCATGTTTTTTAATAATAAAAGTGTATATTTGTATATCACCTAAATATGGAATATTATGTATCTATATGTGAAATACAAGTGTGAATTTATTATATCTATATATTATGTAATTTTCACATTTCTTTTTACTGAAGTATAAATTATTGATATTCATTCCTTATTAAATTGTTATTATGTTTCCAGATTAAATTTATGAACTATTCATTAATATAATTATTCTTTTATTCATGTATATAAATTTTTTAAATTAAATATTTCTGTATGTTTTGATTAAATTTTTTAAAATAATTAATAAATATGTAATACATTGTGTTTATGGAGTTTCATGTTAATGCATAGCATACGATTTAATTAATTTCAAATAATATTTTCAATTTATTATATATTATATTAAATTAATTGTTTGTTAGAATTATTCTTAAAATTTTGGAATCAAAATCATGTTGAAACATTAAATAATTTTTTAATGATCTATAGATAATGATACTTTGGGGTAAACTTCTCACTAGCATGAAAATTTGCAATTTTTTTAAAAAACACGGGGGATCACCAAATGTAACACCATATACTCTCTTAAGTAATATTTATGTTTATTTTTATTTTAAGCCTGTATATAATAGATTTTGATGTAACATAATCAGGTGATGCATATTAATATACATTGAATGTCAAAATTAGATTTTACAATGTATTTGTAAAACAAATCATTGACAATATAAAGAGTTATATATTAATGTTACTGAAAAAAATTAATTGTTTTATAAAAATTACATAAATGTATTAAATCAATTTAAAACATAAATATATATATATATATATATATTAGAAAATCATGAAATGTAAAATAAAGAGGTTTTATATAAATGGTGAAATAATATTAAAAATATAAAAAATAAGAAGGTGTTAAATTGTTTCCTAAGTGAATACTCATCAAGGCCTTAATTATTCAGTATAGGTGAGTATAATGGGTAGGTTCCCATAAATTATCTTCTGTAAGATAAAAATTACATGGGTTAACCTAACTATTATGTGACTAAACAAAATTTATAATTTTTTATATACATAGCTAAGTGACCGTAATAGTTAGGTTCCAAAGTAATAAAGTTGGTAAAATTTATTAGATAAAATTGAACAAGTTATTATTTATTAAAATATCCAAGAATTACATACTATAATGCTAAAATCATTTTCTACCTAAATAGATTTAAAATAAGACAAAAACTAATCTTGAACAATGATATAATGAAATCTTGATTTTATCCATCTAAATATAATGTATACAAGGTCATCATTTTAGTGGAAGTATATTCACCAAAAACCCTATTGATTATATTTATACCACATTAATCATCAAATAAATGAAAATATTATATTTTAAAATGGTAGTGAATACTAATCAAATATTTAATTGAAATGAATATTTATAAAAATAAAATCTTAATGGTTTTAATTTCGTATAATAGTTTTGAAACTTGATAATTGAAAAGAATAAATGTTTTTTTCTATCAACCTAACCGCACCATAAAAATCACACATTGATTATGTTAATAAAGGGGAGAAATTTTTATATGGAAATAATAAGAAATATTCTATTGATATCATTACACAAATAATTATGTCTATTGATCCTTTGTTTCAAATGAAAAATTAAATTATAGATTCTTTGAGAATGATATATAACCTGAAGACAATTTATCAAGAACAAGATGTGAAAAATATATTTTAGGTTTTAAAGAAATTATTTTAGTATAATATGAATAGGGAATATTAATTTTATACTTATTTTCTCTATGTGATTAGGTATTTTAATGATATGAGAAGACATGTGTCACTAGATTAAATAGATTTTTCAATAGATTTTATCATGTAATCATTTCCAGATACATTTCATTGATTAATTTTTAATTATAAAATGAATAATTTTAATAAAAATATACAAAATCATATAAATACGTTAATGGTAAACGAGTAGACCATATGTCCAAGATTATGTATGGTAATTATGGTGTAATAAAATTTGGGTAAAAGTTTTATCCAATAGAATAAGAAAAAAATACATTGAGTGTGAATGCATGGTTCATTAAATCTAAAGGAATTTCTTTCATTGAAACCCTTAAAGGATTAGATCTTCCTAGAGCATCCTCATCAAAGACTCTCATATATAAAAAATAATGATGGAGGTTTCTCTATTGAATATAATCATGAATCTATCTAGAAATGATCTCAAATGTTTATATTCTCAATTCCAGGGTGCATTTCATATCTTAAAGGGGATACAACATGGATGATTCCAAAACTAAAACCTTTTATTTCCCATTGTTGGGGTTTTTCAAATTGGAAACTAGTTTTATTTGGTATAGGATATTTTCATACATTCCTCAACAATCGATAGGAATTAGATTGGGTTTGGAAGATAGGTAAAATTTAACTCAAGCCATGTATTCATTTTATATTTGAATGGGATTATGGTTTTAACCCCTACTCTTAGAGGAAAACAATGAATTGAATTTGGATTATTTTAAATGGAATTAATTGTTATTTTTGGGACATGATGATCTTGAATTATATCACCTAATGTATTGGTTTCACCTAAAGATAGATCATTAAACATTAATTTGATAATTATGTCTCCATACTAAAGATATGGTTGAAAAAAGTTAAGACTCAAAACATCCACATGTCATTTGATTCAATGTGAAGGACTACCAAATATAGGTTGATTTTGAATATGAACATAAGACAGCCTTTTGGAAAATATGAAAGATCATTGGTCATTCAATATTGAATTATAGAGTGGTGAAAAAATGTCACCCAAACTAATGATAAGGAATGCCCAGACGTTAAGTGGTAAAATAAAGACAAAGGCCCTATATTGGATATACTCTAACCTTCCAAAAAGAATAATGATAGATGGGTTCAAAATTCAATTTAATCAAACTCCTCAAAGGATGACTTGAAAAAAATCATGGCCGCCTTGGTTGAATATGATGATAATGCAATTGATGAAAAATGAAAGGTTGATGAAATTGATAAACTTTTTATGGATATAATCAACCTACCTCAATATGATCTTTTACTTAGGGAAGGGAATGACCTATTATTGTTTATTATAATGGGTATAAGAATTCCCCAACACCTGAATAAATTATCAACTATGTTCAGGTTGAAGGATTTAATCACGTGGTTGATAAAGGGGGGAACACCTATAGTCCTTACTCCTTCAGATGTTATCATAAATAATAAATTACCAGATGATAATATCTCAAAGATTCATCCTGAGATCACATAATCCTCAATAAGGAATATTGATAATCTATTCGGTCTTATACCCTCAGATGGTTTTAAGGGAAATAACATGCACAATCCCATGACGCCACATCCTTATACTTCCTCTGATGATACAAGAAATTAGATCAATGCACCTTGTTTATATCAATCACTACAATAACCCTCTATGGAACTACAACTAAATGAATTCGATGATACCAATGACATGGAAGGGGAAACTAACTCCTCACAGAATGTAATGGATAATATTGATGACATGGTAGGGGACACTTACTCCTCACTTAATGTAGTGCATGATACTTATGATAAGTCATATGACACAATCTTTTCACTAAATTTTTTAGAATATATTAATGACATTGAAGGGGGACAATATCCCCAATGAATATTAGCACAAAAAAGGAGTATCTTTATCACACTGCTCAAACTAGAAATGGTTGTAACACTCAATACTCATCTCTTGAAAAAAATAGTACTTCTTTGGATCATTCCATTGAAAACATTGGTAATGATCTAATGTCCACCACTAATAAAACGGAATATACTCCTAAAACCCTTCTTCTAATTATGTATATGTTTAAACAAGGAGGTGGTACATTGAATCCTAGTCCCAATAAGACTAAAATAGTTAGAAGATCCTCTGAATGGAAGATATTTGGGCATAAAAATAATGGGGGTTCCAACACCAATGTAAAAATTTATATGAATATATTATTTTGGAATTGTATGCATATTTATAAATCTATCAGGTTTATTAATTTAAAATGATTTATTCATACCCATAGGCCCATGATGATTTCTATTAATGAGCATAAAACTAGCTTTTCACCTGCCTTTTCTCACTTGAAACATAGTAGTTATTTATATCATGGTGCTAGAAATAGTAACTCTTAAATTGGAACTCTCTCGATATTTTCTCAAACATCCTTGATTAATGTAAGCGTTTATAATATTTGTAGCCCAGTTTTCACTTGGAACTAACCTACTAAAACCCCCACTTTTTTTTATTATTTTACTAAGAATAATATTCAGTATAAATGACCCCTTTCGCAAGAAATTTACTTTTTTGAAAATAAAATTCATGGACTATGGATTGTGGTTAGAGGTTTTAACCCCATTCTTTGTCCATATGAAAAATGGGCCCTTACCACCCTAATAAATCTTCTAGATAATACAAAACCCGTGTCTAATATATAAATATAACTGAAATCATCTATGTAAGGGAAAAAGACACTTGGTATGGAAGGAATTTTAATAGGGTGGTTTATTGTAAACTGGAACGGGCTTTCACAAATTAAAAAACCCTATAAAATGGGATTCAATCTCCAATTTCTCTCTCCCAAAACAGAAATATGACCATCAACTACCCTTTTTCACTCTCTCCATTATAAAATCTATGCTTTTTTCATTTTAAATTCAACAATGTGTGGACTTCCAAACCTAATTTTTATAACACAATAAAAAATTATTGGAATTATATGAACTATATAAAAGACTATTTTAATTTCACTATATGGTTAAAATTCCATAAACAAAAGAAAAAAATGATGGTCTAAATCCAAATCATACCAAATTAAAATTCATATGACTTCTTTGGAAGGAAATATCAGAAAAATTAAAACATCCACCACTATCTATAATTATAATATGGATCATCAACACGGAATAAATCTTATAAAAAGTCAATGCTCCCCACTCCATTAATGATATCGTTTAGAATAATATATTTATAGATTAATGGATAAAGGATACAGAAAAAAACTCTTTGTTTTATAATTATCTCCAAATAATTTGGGAAGCTTGTACGCCTATACCTTTTCTTAAATATGTGGACAATATCATTGATACTGTGGATGAAATTTATAATTATATTGTTTCCTACATTACAGATATTTCAAATTGCCCTGATATCAATAAAATCCTTCTTCATGATGTTATTCCTATCATTGTTAATGATGAGGATAACACCTTCCTTATTAGCATTTATTTTCATCATGATATCAAGGATACCATCTTTAGTCTAAATTTAGATAGTTCCCATGGACCTAATAGTTACAATAATATATTTTTTCAACAATACAAGAATTTTATATAGCCTGATGTTTTTAGGTAGGTAAAAATATTATTCACTAATGGTATACTTCATCAAGATCTTAATAAAAAAATCCTCACATTGATCCCTATTGTTTATAATGCCTATGAGATTAATCTATTATTACCTATTTAACATATCAAAACTCATTAAAAATCATAATTAATCTTCTTGCTAATAGACATGTTACTATTACAAATACAACTATCTATTGGAACCACTTTGGTTTTATTAAGTCTAGAGCACTTAAGGATTGTATCTTCCTTTCTAATGAATGCACTAATCTCTTAAAAACCTTATAGAAGATGTATTATTTTCACAAAAAATTACACTATAAAGGATTTTGATACCATTTATTGGTGATTTATTTACAAGGACCTCCAATTCATTGGTTTTAATAATAAATTTATTAGAATAATTAGAACTCTTTTTAACTCATCTCAAATTTCCATTTGGATATATGAATCTCTAAAGTGGTACTTTAAATGCACCAAACACCTAAGACAAGGAAATCCCCTATATGGGATTATTTTCTCAATTGTGGAAGACTACATAAGAAAACTTCTCACTTGTCTAGTCATGAAAGGGAAAATTATACCTATCCTTGATTCTAGGAATATGACTACACCCACACACCTCCTCTCTAAAAATGATATAACTGCTTTCTTAAAATAAGGTAATAAAAATTTTAAAAATGTTAAGGTTTATCTATCACATTATGATGATATGTATGGTAAAGTAATCAGTTTGTAAATATCCATTATTATCTTTGGGAAAATGTTCCAAACCAATTGGAAAATTCAACAATATTAACAATCTAGGTCTAAAAAAATGATACTTACTTTTGAACTAAATTTGAGTTCCAATATTTTGGGGAGGACCTAAAAGTAGTTAATTCTCTAATATTGTTGACCAAATTCAAAAACAATGTTCCACTTGAATATAAAAATCCTATATATGGAAGGTAGATTTTATTCTTGTCAAATATAAAATAATCTGTAAAATAGTTCTCTAGTTGATGGTCTAGAAATGGTCCATTATCCTTCTCAAAAAAATTATTATCTACATAAAACAATTTGTGTGAAGTGTCATCACACTCAAAATAAAATTAGATATTATCCCTTGGTCCAACTGTTTTAAACCTCTAAATAAGGATGGTTTGGAAATTAAAACCATTAATATTTATAATTATTCCTTACAAGTTATAATCACTTGTAATTTCTTTGATAATGACTACATTACACTTATGTTCTTTAAAAATAGATTCCATAACAAGATGAATAAAGGTAACTAGAATCATATGGACTTCTCTATCTGGTCATCCATTAAATAATCCTTCTCCAAAATTCCATTTAATTATAGATGCATGGCTTCTAAATATGTTTCTATAAACTTTTGGTTTGATAACTGGTTTGGTGCTCCTCCATTTTCTATGGTTAATTCGAATCATTTACACGATCACATTAATGCCTCTATTAGATATTTTCTATATTATCCAAAAATATATATTCCTAATAATTTTATACTTGTCGTTGATAATTATCCCTTCACAAACAATAATGATTTTTTAATTTTTTATACTTCTCAAAATGGTATGCTTGACTCAAAATCTCTTTATAACCACTATACTAGAAATATAGATAATGATTTTTCTTGGTTATTTTATTTATAATCCTTGGATGAAACCTTCATGACTTTCCCTTGTATGGAAAATTTCTCACAACCGGTTCACCAACAATACTTTTCCCCATTCTTTTGGGTCCTATCATTGCTCTAAATTCCATCTATGCAATCAACATAGAGAATAGAATAACCATGTTTTTAATTCATGTGCTACTATTTTTTCAATTGGGAAATATAATCATGATCATTTATATTACATATTTTTACTTTTATTTCCAATCAGCTCTCTAGTTTATTGTTTTTATAATTTTGACACATCTCACCAGATCAAGAACATTTTTATGGTTGAAATTTTTTATCTTCCTCATGTGATCTGGTATGATGGAAATTCTTATTTATATCTTAATATCTCATTCAGTCTTCATGCGGGATTGTGAGGATACCTTCTTCCATATATGAAACTACCATAATTTAGTAGGGTCACAACAACAATTCAATTTCTGAATCATTTTATTGTGGACTGTTGAAGTTTAAGGGATATATAGTCAAACGGGACACACAATTGATGTCTTTTGGCAATTTTTGTTCCTAGGTTGGATTAAAGTTTTTATTTATGGGGCCTCTAAATGTAACTTGGGGCAATCATGATATGAAATGGGGTACATGGACAACCTTGGGTTGCTTTTTGGATACTTCTATGAATCCTATAGATTTTCCACATCATTGGTAGCTGAAATTTTAAATGTTATTCATGATATAACCTTCAGAAGACAATAATTCTATTCTAATAGCTGGATTGAAAGAAATTCAAACACCATTTTTCAAGCATTATAGAATGGCGTGTTATATCTTGTGCAACCACTCACAACTAGATGGATGGATTTTCTTCACTCAATCATGTGACACCCTAAGATTCCATGGTACGCTTCACTTTGAATAATACAGTAGTGTGTGTTGTATGCAACTTCGAGTTATAACACCCCACAACCAGTCAAACTAGCGGTTATGAATAGTAATACCAACTTTTTGAAATTTTAAAAATTTTATCTTTCAAATTTGACTTCATTTTTGGATTCATAGTATCGAAATTAGCTTAGGGTGAAATTTTGGTGCTTTTCAGATAACATTCATATTTTGATGAATAATTAAAATTACTAAATTTTAATTGAAAAAAAAAATTAATCGAAATAATTAATAATGATAAATTATAAATTTGAGTGGTTTTAAAGTATATTGAGAATATATTTTAACCATTTGCTACAATTTTGGTCATTAGACGAAATTTCAAAACTAAACCAGACATAAACAAGTGTCAATCTTTTGATAGTTATTATTTCTTAAAAACACTCTATTTGTTTTGACAATGGGAATTAATTTTTAAATTAAGTAATGAAACTTACATGTTTTAAATTTGGAAAAATAGAAATCATTTTTGGAATCAGATTATCAAATATAGCTTAGGCCTAATTTTTGTAATTTTTCTAAAAACATTCAATATTTGATGAATAGTGAAAAATACTGAGTTATAGTTTAAAAACGAATTTTTATTTAAATAATTATTTATTTTATATAAATTTAATTAAGGTCAAAATAGATACATAATACCTATATAAGTTCAATTTAATTCACTGAAGTTAGTTTAAAATAATTTTAGATATATAAAAAATTTATTGAACTTTTCACCGTCTTTTACCCACCTTCTAGAAGAATTTGAAAATTTACATAAAACTTAATTTTAACACTTCTATGAGTGGAATTTCAAAAATCCAAGAGACACGGTTAATATGAAAAAGTAATTTTTTTTTTCAAGAAGAAAAAATAATTTTTGGTGAATAGTAACTGTTTACTTTTATTTACCACGGTTAAAAGTAAATAGGGTAATTAAGGGTAAAAATGATATTAATATTACCCTAGCGCATGTCCTAATTCAATTGTACAAGTCTATCTAGACCAAAAACAACCATAGAAATAAAATATTATAATTTAGGTCCACTTGGATTAGATTAGAACATTTATTATTATTTAATTCAAAGAAGAGTAAAAAGAGTTAAAATCAAGGTTTAATAACTAAAACATTTTTAATTTAGGGTTTTACATAAGATAAATTCGATTTTAAAAATTAATTAGAAAGATAAATTATTTAATACATCATGATATTTTATTTATAATTTTTAGACATTAAATAAATAAATTTATTTATGACACAATGATGATGCTGTAATTACATTCTTCATGAAAGAATAAAAAAAATGGTATTATAAATATTACAATAAATAAAATTTCAATGTTTTTATGACATAAACGAATTTCCTCAGTGAATATGACATTTTAGGATTTTTGTAATTAACTTTTTTCCAAGTAATCATGCTGTTATGATTTTCACAAAAATCAAATTCCAAATAGTGTCAAAATTGACATAAAAGAGTATTTAAAACAAATATTATATTATTAATTCATATTCTATTACTAAAAATCTAAGTCTTAGAAAAAAGACTTGTATTATGATATGAGTATCATTAATGGACCAATTGGGGGTTTCTTGGAAGTTTATAGTAAATTTATTAACCGTATAATATAATAAAATATAGAGAGACATAGTAAATGTAAAACTAATTAACTAAGAGTTAAAACTAAAAGATATGGTTAATAATCTGACCCAACCTTTCTAAAATCTATTGGTTTAGATTTTTTCAACATATCCCCAACATAGACTTTATATAATCAACTTTGGAGCCATTAGAAACTGAATATGAATTTATTATAAAATAATATTTTAAGTTTTTCCTAAGGTGCCCTTCACCCCTCTTATAAAAGGGACCTCCCCCTTCTCTCTAATTCACACTTATAAGACAATTTTCTCGGCCAAACCCTAGCCAAATACCCTCTCAACTACCCTCCCTTCACCCTAGAGGCCTTAGTTTGATCATAAAGCCAACCTATGAATCCCTTTGGATCAAATCAAAATGAAGAACCCGAAGAAGAGGTAATGATTTCACCACCCTCTTTCAAGTTCCTTTCTTTTTCCACATAAATTTTATTTGTTTTTTCCATTATAAATAATAACTCCAGTATATTATATATACTGTTATGTTACTATAATTATGGTACATCCAAATTCATTATTCTATCCACCCTTTGAATGACATGTCATCATACATGCATATGTACAGCTTACCGTCTCCACGTCGTGGTGTAATTGTTATTCAATACATTATTGTTTGGATGGGTATAATAATGATGTGTATTTGATGTAAATAATAAATATAACAAGACAAGGATTTTTTATATATTATATACCATCAAATTATATAATATATTATTATCAAAAAAATGATATTTTCGCTCGTGCGTACGTACGGATTACCGTCTCCACGACGCGATGAGATTCATTTCTAAGTTCACCATTCATCGACGATTATAAAAAATATATATTACTAACATGTATGTAATATATGACATTATAATTCTAGTGGAGATATATATATTTATATATATAAGTATTTATGTACTTACATATATCTTATTCACTTACTTCCATTCAAAACTATATGAAAATGGAAACAACGTTTATGCGTACGTACGGACTACCGTCTCCGTAAATGGTGTTTTCCATTTCATATATACGTATATTATAAATTTTTATATTCTAACTATATATGATAAATACATCATGTTTTATATTCTTGAAGTATTTAAATCCCGATCTAAGTGATACAATCAAGATTAACAAGTTAAAACACGTACGATAAAGAAAGCAATTATTACCCGAATTATTAATATAACATGGAAATTATTATTAAATGGGTAGTATAAAGTCATAAATGAATAATGTATGGTATCATAAATATTACTACGGTTATGTTATAATTTAACAACATACTATAGTCATCATACATAAGGCTAAACATACCCTCGACTAAAGGAAAGTACAAGGTAAGGGGTTTTCATCTCACTCCTTATTCCCATGATATTCATGGAATATTTCCACTATTAACCATTGTGTGGTGTATGTACTGCCCATAATTGCATTATTTATGTAATACACTTTAATTTATGTATATTTACATATTCATTGTATGATACCTATTTCATGGGGTGTATGTTTCGTACGTTACCAAATTGGTAAGGGTTAATTTCACAATCTCTTTATTATCAGAGGTTGTTTTTACATAAGTATCTACTCAGTCATATTTATTATCCATGTCCATGTTTTATGAAAGTTTTTTCCAAGGGATTATTTTAGGGGTCTTTTTTACTAAAACATTATTTCAAATGTTTTAAATATTTATTCTTTTAAATCGTTCTCATTAATTTCCATGACTTCGAAATTAGTTTTAAGGAATTATTTATATGGAAATTAATGTTTTTAAAATGTTAATTACATTAAAAAGAATCAAAGTGGTATGGGACACATTGATTCAAAAATGTTTTTCAATGACTTCTTTTCTAAATTGTGTGACTTTTAAATGTTTTCATGAAAAAGAAGTATCTCTCTCAAAGATTTTTACAAATCATTTTCATCTATATAAAAAACCTTTAATGGATTTTAAACTTCTTTTGAAGTTGATTTATCAAGATACAAATATTCTATATTGTGTTTAAGGTTTTGTGATATGTATGACTATGGATGTGTTATTTTTATAACATTTTTGGTTTATGGGCCATGTATTGACATTTCGTATTCTAGTTTTAATACTAATGTTTATGTTATGTTTAGAACTTTTCATATGATGAATGAATTGGACTTTGTAAGTAAAGGGTGGAGCCCGCTATAGCTCCTTGATGAATTGGTAGGTCTCATGATACAAACTAGTGTCTTGGTACAAGGCCTTGACAAAATCTTATTTGTAGTCTTTGCACGAGGCCTTGGCTAGGTGGTTATGATAGTCTGGGATTATGCATTCCATCATTATTAAAGTGGTTATTCATATTTCATGTGATTATTCGACTAGAAGAATATCCATATGAATAAGTAAATGGAATTATTTCATTTTATCTTTTCCTTATTATGCTGAAAGTTCATGTTTAAAAGGATTTTGTTTTAGTTATACATTACCTTAAATGTTTATGTTTATTAATGAAATTTTCCGCTATATTATTATCCTTACTGGGAAACCAAGCTCACCCCTTTCTATGTTTTATTTTTCCCCGGATTCTAAAAAGTGTATTGTGATGATATGTAGGGTTAAGACAAGGTAATAATGGTATTCATACAGGATTATATATGTTTTTTTTGTATGTTATAAAGTGTAATGTAAAATTAATTTATGTAATCTATTTTCCAGGATTACTAAACCGATCATCCCTTTGGGACTTGATTCTATGTAATTATTCCAATGTATGAAAATAATGCACCGACTCTCAGTAACTAGGGTTGTGGCGTTACAATCATGTAGATTAATCATATAATTATGCAAGCATTTCATGAAGGGAACATGGTTGCAGATGGGCTTTCCAATAAGGGTGTCAGCTTTGAAATAACCTAGTTGGATGACCACCCTATGGATTTGACTCCCCTTCGTAAAAAAAAGAATGTAAGAAAATACCTTATTTTAGAATTTTGTAGCCTTTATTTTAATTTATTCAATAAGTGTGCTTTGGTATTTTCACAAAGGATCTACCTTAAAATAAAAATAATGGTAATGGATGAAAATTACAATCATAAATCCCTAGAGTACAAAAATTATAAATTAAATCTTATTGTAGAATCCTCATTGGTTATTTTTATATATATACCAATTCTATTATTTAGTAGGGTATATGATACCATATTTTTATTATAAAAATATGTTTTATATTTAAAAGAGTTAAAAAAATTATAATAACTGATTAATGGTGTTAGGGGTTTATTTAATTTTAAGGAATCTATTATTTTCCTGTAAGACATTAAAATATGTTATGGTATATTTTTAGAGTTAGGAATTCTGTCATCTTGGGATTCTGTGGCCCAAGGAGCCTTGGTGTTGATATAAAAAATAGTTTACATACATTATATAATATACATATATTTTTCATAAATAATGGAATAACTACAAAATGGTAACCCATATAGTAAATCTAAAACCATAGTTAAAGCTAGAATGTAGGTATTACATTATGCGTGACATAACTACTGTACTCATCTGGTGTTTGGATTAAAAGTGGTCATGGGAGAATTGATAAATAAATAAATAATATTATTTTTCTATTAATTATTTAATTTTAATGACCTGGATTCAATATATTTAAACCCAAAAATGGTGAAATAATTTTTTTAGTCACATAAACTAATGGAGTTGGAGAAATAATTGGTGAGATATTTGGAAAATGTCAACTGGATCTTGGATTGATGATTTAATCGAGTAGTTTGTATTCTCTAATAAAATTTGTGGATATCGCTTTTAACCAAAATGTATAACCTTTCTTCATTTTTGATCAATGAAAACTCATGTTAGTGAATTTTTAGTGTGTGATTAATACATATTTCTCAATCCCATTCCGACCATGAATCAATGTCTCAAGAAAATATATTAATGGATTGATCTTTTATTTATAGGTATTTCTTTTCTTTCTGGAATTAGGAATAGATAATGCTTTGACTATTCTATCCATTTGAAAATTCTCTATAAATAGGTTGAGGCCTACTTGAATAATAGTGGAAGTTTATCCTTAAAATTTGTGTTTTTATCTTTTCTCCCCTTGTTATTTGTGTGTTCACCACCAGTATGTCATTGGACAATAGATTGAAAAATACATAGAGATTGAATTTTGTGCAAAGGATTTTTGGAACAAAGGATAATTTCCACAGGTCTGTATTTGAGATTAAGATCCTGACTATGGGGAGATGTGTTATAATGGGAGTCTAGAGATAGTTTGCAGGAGGTTAATTTCTCCTTGGTTTGTGGATTTATGTGTTCGATAGAGTGGTGTGACAAGATCGAACCATGTGTAGATCATGTGGCTTAAATCCATCCACCAATAATGGATTGGGAACTATGAAACATATATGGTAGTTATATAGTGCAATTCATTGAGTATCAAATGGTGGAACTTGAGGGGTGAGATGCATTAAGACTACAAGTGTCTTTCTAAAAATCTCTAGTTACCCGACTTGTAGTTTCGATGAAAAATTTCCATGTAGCTTTCTGTAAATAAATTGGTTTTTTTCTGAAAATTAAATATAATACACCATGTGGCATTACAAAATTATATCTGACTCATTAGTAGAGGATTTTTGTGTACCCTAGTGTTACACATGCATAGGCATGACTAAGAACAAGGGAATGGCCTGATACACTGAGATATACATGGCCATAGTACTTGAACATGGCTTGGTACATTGGAATAACCAATGTGCACATGCATGATAAAAGTGATAAATGAATGGTTCAGAGTATATGGGAATACCTAGGGTATCCATGATATTCCATGTATACTACATACATGTTGTGTACTTATTTTATGGTAGGATAAGGCCTTCATTCTCTTCATTTTAGACCAGTATCTTTAGGGTACATCCCCTTAGTCCATCCATATGAGGGTACTGTGAGGCATCAACTCTTGAGCATAAGATTTATCATCTATACAATATTATTTATGGATAGAGTAATTAATCCATCTATATATCCTAGGGTGTGATCCTCTAGAATTTCTTCTTCCATAGGAAGGTTCCGGAATCATGGGACTTATATTCATGGTCATTTGATCCCCTTAAAAGTAGGATATTCTTGTAAGGGTTAAGAATCCCCCATAAACCATGATTGTGATCCCGTATATACATATCTACTAATTTTTAGGTCTAATATATACCTTATTCATGGAAAGGCCTAACGATCATGACCTCTCTGATGAGAATCATCAATTTCATTAGACTCATGGAGTGCGGTCTCCCAAATGAACATTACCTTGAATCCTTAGGTAGAATACTAGGATTGAAATATGGTAGTGACCTTAATTTAGACAAAGTGACTATGTTGAGTATATATATTTTATTACTTATATTGTCACATATTATGATTATCATACATTCATGGTGATGATAGGGATAATCTCTTTATGATTCTTTTTTGGTGATTTGGTGGTGTCATAATGGGTATGTATACACTCACCCCTATTGGGGAACTGCCAAAAAATGTTATATCTTATGCATATGATAGGCCCTTTGATGGATACCAAGGTATACCAAGAGCATGTGGAGCACAATTTATCTAGAGAGACCTTGGATTGTTCCTGGAGATTCAGTTGACATCAATCACTTCCTTATTTCATAGGATGGAATCTTTTATAGTTTTGGTGAGCTTTTATTTGCCCCTATATACATTCCCACACTTCTGTAGTACTATGATGTTGGATATAATTGTATGGATTCATTTTCGGAATCAATTTTATTTTCCCATTCAACATTGTACTGTTGGTTGGAAATGCTTTCATGTTTACAAGTACCAAATGTTATGGCCTCCCATGTTTTTGATATTCTTATCTGGAACTTGTTTCCATTCACTAGGTCATTGGAGGTTGGACTAGATAGTAACAATCATCTTACCACTAAGAAGGTGGAACCAAGTGGTTTCGGTCATGATAGACTGATATTAATGGTGGTTATATTTGGATTTTTATTTATATATTCTCTAGTTATGAGGTTTTTTATAACTAAACAAATATTGTTAAAGTGTCATGAGTTTGTACCTCATGATTGGAACATCAATGTTGGTGTAGTAGAGAACGTATCAATTCATCAGGACTGTAATAACCTTATTTTTGAATCAGTACATTTAACAACTAGTTATAGGGAAAATATTAGTACATGCATCATATAGGAAAGGGTTTTTGTTTTCACGTAATTATTGAGTCATCTCTACAGATAGAATGGTCTACCACGGTAAATCATGATATTTTTTCATGATGCCTCAGTTTTGATATCCAAATAGGATTCTAATGTTGAATTTTATTGATGATCTACCATGTGATGAGGCTATAGTATGGGGACCTATACAGGATTTGGTACAACCAAGTTGGTTTCCAGTCTTACCACCACCCATTGAGTATCAAGTTGCATAGAAAATATTAGTGGATTATAAGTGTATAAAAAGGACACTACATGTGTTTTAGAGGAAAATACCACTCATTTTATAGATTTATCTGGACCCTATGGTAGAATAATAGTATCTTTAGGTTGCTAGGTAATTTTTCCACTTGGTTAGGACACATCCCAATTAGATTTTGGTTCAAGTGGGGAGCCTCCTCCGTGGATATGTGGGGGTATAGTTGAGTACAGTTTATGTGAAACATGATAGGGTAACTATTTATTATACTATGTTTGAGAATATAATCATATTGGTTTCTTTATCTAACTATGTTAGGAGAGATACATATCAATGAGCTTCTAGGGCTTTAACAAGTCATCATTAAAGTAATAGAGTATGCATTGAGGTTGAGTAACATCCTACAAAACTCAATGTATATTGTTAAAGATTATTTATTTCAATATCAAGATTTCAATCTTGGTATTCACTGAGATATTAGTTCTATCGGTATACCTATTTTAATTATTACATATGATGTAGTGATCAACTAAGACTTGGTAGTGGACAACTTCTTGGAAGAGTAGTCACGAATAGATAGTGTAGTTTGTTGGCACCTTAGAGGTGATTATTTTGCTGTTGGTTGTCTTTAACAGACATAGGGATCCCTGAAATAATGTAATTTATAGAGATAGACTCAAGATAGAGGGACTATAATACATGGATCCCTTGATGGATATACTATATTGATGGAGAGGCGATGCAGCTTGTAGAATGGTCAGGGTCATATCACTCGAGATTGTCTGACCTTCCATGAAACTAATAGGGAAATGGTTGATCAACCACCATGTAAAAGGAAAAATATAGAGAAGGTAGGTTCATATGTGGAGGAAATTGAAGAAGAGATACTAGATCATTATGATGTGGTTTATGTTCTTATTTTCTTCCACCACCACCCCTAGGTAGTCTACAACATGCTGATGGAGCTAGTGACCAGGCATGTTAGAAAATATAGGTAGTAGAGGATTATGAATTAGTGGTTCCTTAGATGAATCAAATTATAATGTATGTCTTCTATACTTTATCTATATTACTAAGAGACAAAATTTTGATCTAATATTTTATTTCCATGTTTATGATATCCAGATATTCTAGTTGAGCCTTTAGCTCCACCCATATAGTCAGAGACTCCTACTAGAGGAGATTCGATAATCACACCCATCAACTGAAAGTGTGTCCAAAATATTTGAGGATATATCTTCCTTTGGGGTTTTTTATAGAATTAATGAGGACTTATGATATCATACTATGTATGGACTAGCTAGCCACAATTCGTGCATAGATTGATTAATTCATGAGGAGGATGCGGCGTGTCTATATTGATGAGATGAGAGTTTTCTTTATCAATGAGAAGAAAACCAAGGAAGTTTAGAATGTGATCATACATAATAGGATACATATAATTACTCATATGTTCTCTAGTATTACCCTTGGAGTAGTAAATTCTTTTAGATTTAATATTCCTATAGTTTTTGTGAAGTGCGAAGACTTCTTTTCTAATGATGTTTTGGGCTTAAATCCCCATCAAGTTATTAGATTCTACATATAATTACACCCATGGAATTTATTAATATCCATAATAACATATTATATAGCTCCCACAATGCATCTAGAGTTGAAGGTGCAGTCGTAATATTTTTATAGGAAGGAATTTTTTAGATGTAATGTGTCTACCAAGGAATCCCCATTTTTTCTCTCTTTGAAGGCATGTGGGATGATCGGGTTGTCTGCTAATTACTATTTCCTAAACTAAGTGAAATTAATGAATAAGTATCCACTAATGAGAATAATGGACCAATATTTCTATTTGAATGTGGAGAGGTGGTTCTTAAAGACTGACCTTTGGTCGGCCTATCACTCTCTCTGAGTTTGAGAAGAGGATATATAGAAGATGAAAGTCTAATGTTTCTAGGGTCATTATGAGTACATGGTGACACCTTTTGGTGTGATGAATAACCTGAAAATTCTCATGGGACTTATGAACCATATCTTTTATCCCTTCTTATAATGGTTTATGGTTGTCTTCATTGATGACATCCGACTGTATAAGGCATTATAAAAGAAGAAAATGAGACACTTGAGAGTGGTCTTGGACATACTCTAAGGGAACCATTTTTATAGGAATCTCTCAAAGTGTTAGTTGTGGATTCGATAGGTCCATATTATATGATATTTTTTATCAGTAGAGTGAGTAGTAGTAGACCCATTAAAGTTGATATAGTGTTATCATGGGATCCACCAAATAGAGCACCATAGGTATAGAGACTATTTTGGATCACAGAATAAGATCAAAGATTCCTGAATGTTTGATCCATGATATTGGAACCCTTGAATGCTTTGACCCAAAAGTAAAATCATTTTCTGTGGATATAGATTTTATTTCAGGATTTTGTGGAGGAGGGAAAAGGTTTAATAGTTCCCCATATTGAGACTATGAAAATATGGTGTTCAGTATGTGGTGTTTTGTGATACCTCCATAACATTTCCTATATGTGTTATGATATAATGGAGAGTAGTTATTACCAATAGGTCCTGAAATATGAGACCCTATGCGAAGAAATATGTGAATAATTATCTTGAGATTACATTATCATTTTCTTATTAAGATATGAGTTCATTACCTTATGGTTGAGAAATTTATTGTGTATTCTAAAAACACCAGTGTCAAGAAAATCTTTTCATAGAATGTGAATAATTTGCGACCAAGTAGATGGTTTGAGTTACTCCATGATTTTTAATTTGAGAGTGTCTATACTATAAGAAAAGGGATATGGTAGATGTTTATGTTATCAAGGAAACATGACCAAAATTGTTGAACAAAGCATTAGATTAGTTGGCCTAATTGAAATTGTCTTTAGTTGACATGTTTGCTGAACATTACCTCTAGTTGATGTTTTCTACCCCTCCAACTCTATAGTGTATTTGGGAGACTCATCTTGGAGATACATACTATAATAGCTTATATATTCAGATATCCATTGGACTTTCTCCTGAGTGATTTTATAATGGTGTCAATTACATAATCCTTTTCCATGTGAGGTCTATGGTTCTGGTGACACGATGATATGAGGTTTTTTAGGAATTCCATCCATCACACATGGCAGAATATCCTAGAGTGGTGATTTTATACGAATACCTTCAACAGTTTTTGTGTCAAGAGTTTAAAAGGTGTGTAGATGAGTTTTTTCTCTTATTTCTTCACTTGTAAAAATATGAAAGATGATTTCTAGGTTTTAGTGGGTTTGGATTAATCCCATAATGTTATAATGTGGAAGTTATATTCTATCTACATAGAATTCATGATGGTGTTTTTATGTTATTCTATAGGAAATTTTTTTATCTTAGTGATCATATACCGACACACCAAGTTAGACCCCTTACTAGCCATTTGAGAGTAGAGTAAAATGGGTTGTTTTTTATGAATTTAACTATAAAATATGGTAAAACATTATAGTGTTCCCAATATTATAATCTTAGACAATTATTCTCAATTCAAAACATGAATATGTAGAATATTGATGTAGACCTTTGATAATTAGTTGCATTTGAGGATAGTGTTTCACCCCAAGGCCAATGTACGGATTGGGTGGAAAATTCATGTAGTGATAAAAATACTATTGTATGGCATGTTGGACTCTAGAAATAGTTTGATGGATCACCTACCCTTAGTGGAGGTTGTGTATAAAAATATATAGCACTCCACCGTTAGTATGAAACCATTTGAGCCATTATTTAGGAGGCCCTAACGATCTCCATGGCATTAGAATGATCCTCAAGAGTCAGCACTCATGGGACTAGAATTGGTACATGAAAAATAGATAGGTTGTAGATCATCTGAGAGTGGGTGAGGAATACCTAGAGCTATCATAAGTATTATATGCACCGATGAAGGAGGCGTTTAGAGTTTTAGGTGGGAGAAAATGTGTTTTTGTGGGTATCACATTTACGAAAGGTGAGGATATTTAGCTATGGTATAATGTTATCTATGAGATTCAATGGCCATTTCTAGATACTATATAGTGTTTGTGAGGGGGTGTAACGCTTACCCCTCTATCATTGATATACCAGGTACATTATTTATTCCATATGTCAATGTTGATGTGGTATATGAATGAACTATCACATGTTATTGATGAGGGTGATATGGACATCAAAGAAAGAGATACCTCCATTGAGAACCCATTATAGATAATGGACCTGAAGGATAAGAATCTTCGTGGGTGAGTGATTACCTTTGTACGTATCTCAGGGAAGAATGAGAATCCTTAAAAGATCCCCTAGGAGTGGTAGAAGACGATGCGAGCCCTATACCATCATATTTTTAATATGTTTTTTATTTATACGACAAAAATCATTAAGGTTGGGAAAATGAAATGACTCTTTTTTCCTTAAAAATTATTGGAATATTTTAATGAATATTTTTATATATAAGTGATCAGTCAGAATGGAATTATGACGCTAAAAAAACCACAATGTTTATATAATAAAAATATTAAAAATATTATATCATAAGTGCGTAGTTTTTCTAAAATAATGGAATAAATTCTGTACAGAGTTTTTTATTGGAATGTTTTGACCGCCATAAATAATGGGAAATTTTTTATCATAAACTCAATATAACCTAAGTGTACATTAGGTGTTTTGTTTAAAAGTGTTCCATGTCAGATTGATATATATATATATATGTGAAATATTTAATTTACATGACATGGAATCCCTATATTTAAACCCAATTATGATAAAATCATACGTTTATCCACATAACCATATGTATTTGGATGGACTGTGGAGAATATATTTGGTATACATCGACAAGATCATGGATTGAATATCAGTACCATGACGTTTTTCTTCACATTTGGAGTACATAGATATCACCAATGATAATAATTTAGAACCATTCATTGTCAGTGATCAATATGAACTCTCGGTATGGTTTTTTTTATGTTGGTATAATCCTTGATTTGTTATCCCACATCAAACAATAAACAATATTTCTAAAAAAAATTGAATCATGGGTTAATGGTTTATTTACATGTATTGTTTTTTCTTCCTCTTATTAGTTATTGATATCATTTTTATTATTCCATTCGTTTGTGATTCTCCATCAACAGACTAAGGACTACCTACAAAATGGATGAGGTTTCTTCATCACATTTGTGTTTTGTTCCTTTCACCCTTATTATTCATGAATTCATCATTAGTGTTCCTTTACCAAGTTGTTTGGTGAATACTCAGAGACTGACTGTTTTAAAATCGATATTTGGTGTTATGGATTCTTCTAGTGAGTCTATATAAAGGATCAATGACATGGATGAGGTGTAATGTACTGTAATGAGAGACCATGTATGGTCTAAGGCATATCAAGGGTTATTGTTTCATGGATTTCATCATTTGGAATCATGACATGATGGTATAGAACCATTAGTAGATTAGGTGGCCATAATTTGGCAACCAATGGTTGATGAAGATGTGTTATCATTAGTTCTGGGTTCTATGCCAAGATTCATGTATGAATCTGTGGTAGAGGTAGTGCATCCAAGACATTTGAAGATTGCTTGAATTTTTGGAAAACTCTTGAGTTACACAGTGTATAGTGTGGATGACTGCATGCTATGAGGTCTATTATAGTGACATATAGGGTTTTGGGAAAATTAAATATCAAACTCTTTTTTGTCTTACCACACACTGTGTGACTTTATGTTGTCAGATCAACATGTACCCTAGTGGTAAATGAGAAGAGAGACAAGAAATCACATGACCGTAATGTTGTACATGGTAACATAAATTTCCAGAGTACCTGTACAAAAACATGTACATAATAAATGCCAGAGTAAACATTCACATGCCTAATTACATTGGCATGGTTCGAAGTACACGATTATACTTGGGGGATCTATGAAACATCATATATATCTTATACATGTTGTGTAATTTTTCTATGTTAGGTTGAGGGCATCATTATTTATATTTTAGATCAGTATATTTATGGTGGATCCCCTTGGTCCATCCATATGAGGTTATAGTGTGGAGTCAAATCCTAATAATTATATGTGATCCCCTATACGAGATTAGTCTCAGATAACATCAGGTGTCGCTTAATGTGGCTTTGGGTGTGATCCATTATCATCTCTTCCTCTCTAGGTAGGACTAGGATTCACATGACTAACATAACTGGTAATTATATTCCATACCTAAGAGTATATTTCTACGAGGCTTAGTAATACCACAAAGACCCATGGTGTGACCCCTATCTTTGAATAAAAATATATTGACATCCCACAATTTCCTTCTTCGTGGAATGTCTCGATGAGCATGAACTATTGGATTGTAACACCCGAGACTTTTATGTTATATAAATCATCAAAGAAATATTTTTCTACACAACACTTTATTGGCTTGCTTTACACAAAATCGCGACCTTCCTCGATAGCTTGCGTCGTACGCAATACCGAGTTTTACTAAACAATGATATACTATTAAAATATTATTAAAACTAGCCGTTATGAATAGTAATAACCACTTTTTGAAATTATATAAATTTTATTTTTTAAAATGGACTTTGTTTTTGGATTCGGAATATCGAAATTAGCCTAGGGTGAAATTTTGGTTTTTTTCTGAAAACTTTCAATTTTTGATGAATAGTGAAACCACTAAGTGGTAGTTAAAAAAACTGAATTGACCATAAAACTTAATTTTACCGCTTCTGTGAGTGGAATTTCAAAAATCTGAGACACACGGTTGATGTCAGTATGTAAAATGTGGTTCAATGAGATGAAAATAATTTTTTTGGTGAATAGTAACTTTTTACTTTTTTCTACCACGGTTAAAACTAAATAAGGTAATTAAGGGTAAAGATGATATTATTATTACCCTAACACATGTCCTAATTCTATTGTACAAGTTTAATTCGACCAAAAACAAACTTAGGAATAAAATATGACCATTTAGGCCCACTTGGATTAGATTAGGACATTTATTATTAATTTATTTAAAGAAGGGTTAAAATAGTTAAAATCCAAGTTTAATAAGTAAATAATTTTTAATATGGGGATATAAATAAGATAAATTAGACTATAAATATTCATTAGAAATCTAAAAAGATTTCCTACATAATGGTTGTTTATTTGTTAATTTTAGACAATATATAATTTAATTTATTTATGACACAAAGATGATGCAGTAATTATCTTATTAATGAAATATTGACATAATTAATGTTATAAACACCAAAATAAATGTAATTTGAGATTTTTTATGAATCGCACAAATTTTCTAGGTTAATATGACATGTTAGTATTGAATTAATAAACTTGGTTCTAACTAATAATTCTTTTATTATTTTCACAAAAATCAATTACTAAATAGTGTCAAAATTGACATAAAATAGTTTTTAAAACAAATATTATATTAGTAATTGTTACTTCATTCCTAAAAATATAATATTCGGCCAAATGACTTATATAAGGTTATATATATTAATAATAAACAACTTGGGGTTCGTTTTGCTGCTTATTGTAAGTTTATTAACCTTATAGTATAAGAACACAAGAAGACATGGTAAAAGTAAAATTATTTAACTTAATGTTAAATCTAAATGATAAGGTTAACATAGGAACCTAAACTTGTATAAATTCTATTGGATGAGAGGATTTTTACCCATCCCCACCTTAGCCTCTAAATAAATCAATTTGGAGCTATTTAAAACCGAACTTGACTTTATAATAAAATTATATTTTTAGTTATTCCAAAGGTGCCCCTCTCCTCCCTTATAAAAGGGCACCTCCTCCCTCTCTTCCTCACACCACTTTGAGCCTTCCAACTCGGCCAAACCCTTCCACTTTCTCCTCTCCACTTCCCTAGAGACATCCTAGAGGTCATGGTCTTCTACAAAGACCAATTTTGTGCCCTAAAAGGAGGTCTCAAAGAAGCACTTCAAAGAAGAGGTAATGCCCGTTACCGATTCTTTCATCTTTATTTCTTCTTCCAATTATTCTTCTTTAGTTGTTTCATTATGAATTAATAACATCAGTATCACTCATATACTTATATGTTATTATAATTATGAAACAACCCTAATTCACCATCTATCCATCCTATGGAAAAAGAAATCACCGCGCGTGCGTACGTACGGAATACCGTCTCCACGCCGTGGTGTAATATATTTTCCACCACCACCTTACTTGGATGGGTATAATGGTGTAAATAATAACTATATATGAATATTATAATGTGATATTGATTCTGAAATAGTATACATACACTCCAATACAATTCCACGATCATAGGAACGATATCATCACTCGTGCGTACGTACGGAATACCGTCTCCACGATGTGATGTGACTCGTTCTACATGATCTTCATTTCATAATGATTATATAGATGAATTGAATGAATGAATATGATATATATTACACTAATAACATTCTGGAAATGAGGTATCTATAACCTAAAAATAAGAATAAGAATTTATTCGACAAAACACGCATAAGAACAAAAAGTTATAAACACCCGAATAACAAGTAGCAATGAAATATTACTACTAAGAAGCTAAGAATATGACCATATATGATATCATAAAATAAGTATAATTCTGGAATAAGTCAATAACATTATTTAAATCATTATACAGGAGGTTCAGACACTTACAAAGCAAGTCGGACCTAAGGTAAGGGAAATATCAGAATCTCATTTTTATCCGAGATTGTTTATACTTTGGTATTTACTGGGGTGTATTTTATCATCCACATACATGTTTCTTCAATATGTAATTTTATTTCCATCCACCTAAAATTGTTTAAATCCAATTTTACCCTTCGGTGAGTTTTTAGTAAAAGATATGAAAGGAATCTTTTGTCGTTTTTCATACGAGGTACTTTTTGACTTTTCCGACAAAAGTACGAAGAATGTTCTTTTTTTAACTTTTATGGCATGAATGGATATTTAAAAAATTATTTCCAAGAATGTTCCTTTACAAGTTTTCATGTTTATTTTTAATCAAATTCTTTTAGTTTAAAGTTGTATGAAATGTTAAGAAAGGAAAAATGTTTTTGAAGAAGAAAGGATATTTTCCTCAAGAATGGAGTTCAAGTGTTTTATCAAAATTATTTTCCATCTAAGATAATAAAGGGTTCTGTTTTTATCTCTATTATTACATTGATTTGATAATTTTGTGATGGAATTATTTTTATGAATTCCTTTATCTTATATGAATTGTTTTATGATGTCATGATGTTTAAGATTCCCATTTTTATTACATGGGTTATGAAATGATGTATGATTTATGATTTTGTGGCACACATAAGATTGGTATAATTATGAGCTGGGTGGGACCTATATCTCCCTCCAATGCATTGGGTAAGGATTTATATCTCACGAGATCGATATGGCTTGAACGGTATGTGATACTGGTTCAGTGAAACAGGACTGGAACGAGGGTGACTCGGTTCAGAAAGGGACTTTGTCCTCTAAGATAGTCTTGGCAATGAGTCTTGACTAACAAGAAATGATTCTCTATGATTATGTGTGTATTCCACAAATTTTCTTGTTTTATGTTATGATTATTGTGATTACATTTCACTGCAATGATTTATCCCATGTTACGAAATTATGATCTCTATTGCAGGATAAGATTTCCAAAAGTTATGTGCTTGTGTATACGATGTGATTGATATTTTTTTTGTTTACCCTTACTGAGCATTTTAGCTCACCCTTTTTTATGTTTTCTTTCCCCAGGTCAGGAAGAAGGTTATTAAGTAGGATATTCCAAAAAAGGACTCTAGATATGATGAAATAAGTTGGATTCAAAGTTGATTCTTTATGAACTAGTTGTTTATGTTTCCCAGTTTCTAAAGACACTCTACCTATATGGTCCTTTCGTGGTTTTGTTATATGTTGTAATAAGTATGCTTAAATTTTGATGTATTAACAATGTATGTAAAGTATGGGTCGTTATAGTTGGTATCAGAGGAAAGGTATAGCAAACCTTTGGAAACTAGGGTGTGAAAGCCTTAGTAAGAAACTTAAGGATAATTCTAAGCATAGAACACAATCTTAGTGTTTTATAAATGGCCTTGAATAACCTAGGATAAGACCTTAAGTGTGAAATTTTATTCTTGATTATGTGGTTTTCCTATTATAATTAGTGTTTCTTACACTATTATTCTTGGTTTTAGTCAATGGCTGGAACCCGAAGGAACCGTGTTAATGCGGA
This sequence comes from Viscum album, assembly GCA_963277665.1. Lineage (NCBI taxonomy): Eukaryota > Viridiplantae > Streptophyta > Magnoliopsida > Santalales > Viscaceae > Viscum > Viscum album. The sequence continues at coordinate 1,456,675,010 of OY728131.1, read as the reverse complement.
ATGCGACGAGGAATGCAATGATTGTCCCCCTGAGCAACCAAACGTTATGGGAGCTGGAATTCAAAATCTTGTAGCCATGCTCACACAACTTTCTCAAGCTATGAATCATGCAGGACTTCCAAACGAGCAAAGGAAGGAGCAACATTCTGTTGAATCCTTCATGAGGCAACGTCCACCTTCTTTCAGCGGGTCTACTGATCCATTAGTTGCAGAACAATGGATTAGTACTACTGAAAAGATATTTTTAGTTGTTCAATGTTCTGAACATGATAAAGTCATCCTAGCAGTGTATCTTTTGGAAGGAGATGCTGATCAATGGTGGAATCATATTAAGAATATGAGGCAAAGGGATGAAATTGAGTCTATGGAATGGTACGAGTTCAAGAACGTATTTTTCAATAAGTACTTCCCTTGTATTCTCCGAACAAAGATGGAGAAAGAGTTTCTTGAACTAAAGCAAAAGGATGATGAATATGTTGGTACCTATGAAGCAAATTTTACAAGACTTTCAAGGTATGCTTCTGGTATTATTATCCAACCTGAGAGTAAGATCGATCGATTCTTTAGTGGCTTAAAACCAAGTCTTCGAAGGGCGTTATCCATAAGGGACTTCAATAGCTACGAGGAAATCGTTCGATGTGCTCTCAAAGTAGAGATGGAGATTGGAGTAACCCATCAGTCATATGGGTTTGATAAGAAGAGGAAAATGGAATTCAAAGGAAAATCTAAAGAGCACACTGAAACGAAGATGAGCTTTCCCTTATGCTCAAAGTGTGGAAAGAAACATGGAGGGAGTTGTCTTAAAGGTACAAGTAAATGTTTCAAATGTGGAAAGGAAGCTCATCGGGCATTTGAATTCCACGATGATGGGAAGAAGATGTCTAATGATGCAAACAAAGGAAGGGATACATAGAATGAACCTACTACACTTCAATGTTTGAAGTGCAAGGAGATGGGGCATTATTCCAATAAATTCCCTAATCCAAGGGTTGATGATGATGGTCGACGTCAACAAACTCTTAAGGCTAAAGTCAAAGGAAAGTCACTTTCAATTTCTATCAGCGATGTGGAGTACGATAAATTTGTGGTGAAAGGTACACATACCATCCACTCTAAAGTAGAAAATGTTTTATTTGATTCTGGATTCAGCAACTCTTTTATTTCTGAAGAATTTTCTAAGGGTATCACCGTATTACCTCAACAATGAGATGTTTAGTTAGCTGTCACAACACCTAATGGCACAACAGTCGCATCAAAAGTTCATAATTCTTCTCCGATCGATGTTTGTGGGAAAGTGCTTCCTGCAAATCTTGTGATCCTCCCTATAGTGGAATTTGATGTGATTCTTGGCATGGATTTGATTTCTTTATATGGAGCTCATATCAATTTCCAAAGAAGGGAAGTCAAATTTCATATTCCAGATCAATCTATGATCGTCTATCAATGCAAGGATGAACATAACCTTCCAGTGGAAATTTCTTCCATTTTATGGGTATTGATTCCACTAAATGAAGGTTATTTATCTCAAATGGTTGGTGAGAAACTCACGATTAAGAATATGCCCATTGTACGGGAGTTTGATAATGTCTTTCCGGAGGAATTACCGGGTCTTCCACCGAATCATGAATTTGAGTTTTCAATAGAACTCGTACCGGGAGCTTTGCCTATTTCAAAGACACCTTATAGAATGGCCTCAATTGAGTTTCATGAATTGATGAAGAAACTCCAAGAGAATCATGATAAGGGATTCATACGCCCTAGTGCGTCACCTTGGGGAGCACCTGTTCTATTTGTTAAGTAGAAAGATGGATCAATGAGACACTGCATTGATTATTGAGAACTTAACAAGATCACTATAAAGAACAAATATCCTCTCCCACGCATTGATGACTTATTTGACCAACTACGAGGAGATCAATACTTTTCCAAGATTGATCATCATTTAGGGTATCATCAATTAAGGGTCAAAAGGTAGGATATACTAAAGACGGCTTTCTGTACAAGGTATGGACACTATGAAATTATAGTGATGCCATTTGGTCTTACTAATGCCCCTGATATCTTCATGGATCTGATGAATAGAGTCTTTAGAGACTATCTTGATCAATTTTTGGTAGTCTTTATAGATGATATTATTGTATATTCAAAGAGCAAGGAAGAACATGAAGATCACTTGAGAATTATATTAAAGATCCTGAGAAAGGAGAAGCTTTATGCCAAATTTACCAAGTGTGAATTTTGGCTTCAAAAAGTTTCATTTTTGGTTCACATAATCTCAAAAGAGGGGATATCTGTGGATCCAGCAGAAACAGAGGTTATCAAAAGATGGTCAAGACCAACAAAAGTGACTGAGATCCGAAGTTTTCTTGGTTTGGCTGGATATTATCGACATTTTGTGAAATATTTTTCACGATTATCTAATCCCCTCACCAAGTTGACTCGGAAAGGAGTTAAGTTTGTCTGGACAGAAGAATGTGAAGAGAATTTTATGGAGTTGAAAAGAAGGTTATCCAGTGCACTTGTGCTCACACTGCCTTGTAGTGGTGAAAGGTTTGTGATCTATAGTGATGCATCCAAGAAGGGATTGGGGTGTGTTCTTATGCAAAATGATATGGTGATAGCTTATGCCTCACGACAGTTGAAAATCCATGAGCAAAATTACCCAACACATGATTTGGAGTTAGCTGCGGTAATCTTTGCATTAAAGATTTGGAGGCATTACCTTTATGGTGAATGGTGTGATATTTATACTAATCATAAAAGTTTAAAGTATATTTTCACACAAAAGGAGATGAATATGCGTCAAAGAAGATGGTTGGAGCTGATTAAGGATTACGACTGCTCAATCCATTACCACCCTGGGAAAGCAAACAAGGTGGCAGATGCATTATGTCGACAAGACCATGCTAGTTTATCCATGATTAGGATCACAAAAGATCCAATATTTATGGATTTACAAAGGATGGATCTTGGAATTATAATGGAAGGGGAAAAATCTTATCTTTCCCAAATGAATGTTCAAACATCTATACATGTAATGATTTAAGAGGCACAGAATGAAGATGTCGAGTTACAAAAGAAGGTGAGAAATGTTCCTGAGTTAAACCTTCATTATGATGGGATAATAACGTTCAGGAATCGGGTTTGTGTTCCTCCCATCCCCGAATTAATGAAGGAGCTGCAGGATGAGGCTCATAGTTCTTCATTCACTATTTATCCTGGGAGCACGAAGATGTATAGGGACCTGAAAGAGTACTTCTGGTGGGATGGCATGAAAAGAGATGTTGCTAAATATGTCTCTTGATGCTTGGTTTGTCAGCAAGTTAAAGCCGAGAGACAGAAGTCTAAGGGGATGTTACAACCATTACCCATTCCCGAATGGAAATGGGAAAACATCACTGTGGACTTTGTCACAGGACTTCCTAAAACATCTAAAAGCAATAATGCAATCTGGGTCATAGTTGATCGTCTTACCAAGTCTGCACATTTCATTTCCATTAGAGAGGATTTCACTCTGGATCAGCTTGCCAGGATATATGTAAAGGAACTGGTAAGATTGTATGGAGTACCACTTTCTATTATATCTGATCGGGATCTGAGATTTACCTCTATGTTCTGGCGAAGTCATCATCATACTCTGAATACAGAGTTGAGTTTCAGCACTGCTTATCATGCTCAGACAGACGGTCAGTCTGAGAGAACAATTCAAACCCTAGAAGATATGTTGAGAGCTTGCTCTATGGATTTCAAAGGTGGTTGGGATAAACACCTACCTTTGGTGGAATTTTCTTATAATAATAGCTTTCACTCTAGTATTCAGATTGCTCCTTATGAATCTCTCTATGGAATGAAATGCAGGACTCCAACTTACTGGGATGAATTTGGGGAAAGAAAGCTATTAGGACCTGATCTCGTTGATGAAATGGCAGAAAAGGTCAGATCTATTCAACAACACATAAGAGCAGCTCAGAGTCGACAGAAAATCTATACCGATAACCGAAGAAAAGACCTAGAGTTTGAAGTGGATGATAAAGTGTTCTTACGGATATCTCCCTGGAAGTGAGTCATGAGATTTGGAAAGAAGGGGAAGTTGAGCCCTAGATATACCGGTCCTTTCGAAATACGGGATCGTGTTGGGAAGGTAGCTTACCGATTGGTGCTTCCACCGAATCTCTCTCAAGTTCACGATGTGTTCCATGTATCTATCCTGAGAAATTACATACCTGATCCTTCACATGTACTCAGCTTAGAAGTTATACCGCTGGAGCAAGATCTTTCTTATAAAGAACAACCGATAGAGATTCTGGATCGTAGCGAAAAAGTCCTATGAAACAAGACCACTTGATTGGTGAAAGTTTTATGTAGGAACCACCAATTAGAAGAGGCTACATGGGAGCTTGAGGATATGATGAGGGAGAGGTATCCTCATCTGTTTGTCACAAAGTGACGAATTTCGAGGGCGAAATTCATTTTAAGGGGGGTAGAATGTAACACCCAAGACATTTATGTTATATAAATCATCAAAGGAATATTTTTCTACACAACACTTGCTTGGCTTTCTTTACATGAAATCGCAACCTTCCTCGATAGCTTGCGTCGTACGCAATACCGAGTTTCACTAAACAATGATATACTATTAAAATATTATTAAAACTAGCCGTTATGAATAGTAATAACCAATTTTTGAAATTTTATAAATTTTATTTTTCAAAATGGACCTCATTTTTTGGATTCGGAATATCGAAATTAGCCTAGGGTGAAATTTTGGTATTTTTCTAAATACTTTCAATTTTTGATGAATAGTGAAACCACTAAGTGGTAGTTAAAAAAATTGAATTTTTCATAAAACATAATTTTACCGCTTCTGTCAGTGGAATTTCAAAAATCCGAGAGACACGTTTGATGTTAGTATGTAAAATTTGGTTCAATGAGATGAAAATAATTTTTTGGTGAATAGTAACTTTTTACTTTTTTTACCACAGTTAAAAGTAAATAGGGTAATTAAGGGTAAAGATGATATTATTATTACCATAACACATGTCCTAATTCTATTGGAAAAGTGTTATTCGACAAAAAACAAACTTTGGAATAAAATATGACCATTTAGGCCCACTTGGATTAGATTAGGAAATTTATTATTAATTTATTTAAAGAAGGGTTAAAATAGTTAAAATCAAAGTTTAATAAGTAAATAATTTTTAATATGGGGTTATACATAAGATAAATTAGACTATAAATATTCCTTAGAAAGATAAAAATATTTCCTACATAATGGTTTTTTATTTGTAATTTTTAGAAATTAAATAATTTAATTTATTTATGAAACAAATATGATGCAATAATTATCTTATTAATGAAATATTGACATAATTAATGTTATAAACACCAAAATAAATGCAATTTGAGACTTTTTATGAGTAACACTACTTTTATAGGTTAATATGACATGTTAATATTGATTTAATTAACTTGGTTCGAACTAATAATTCTGTTATGATTTTCACAAAAATCAATTACTAAATAGTGTCAAAACTGACATAAAATAGTTTTAAAAAAAATATTATATTAGTAATTATTATTTTATTCATAAAAATCTAATATTCGGCCAAATAACTTAGATAAGGTTATATATATTAATAATAAACAACTTGAGGTTCATTTGGCTGCTTATAGTATGTTTATTAACCTTATAGTATAAGAACACAAGAAGACATGGTAAAAGTAAAATTAGTTAACTTAATGTTAAATCTAAATGATAAGGTTAACATAGGAACCTAAACTTGTCTAAATTCTATTGGATGAGAGTATTTCAACCCATCCCCACCTTAGCCTCGAAATAAATCAATTTGGAGATATTTAAAACCGAACATGACTTTATAATAAAATAATATTTTTTATTATTCCAAAGGTGCCCCTCTCCTCCCTTATAAAAGGGAACCTCCTCCCTCTCTTCCTTAGACCACTTTGAGCCTTCAAGCTCGGCCAACCCCTGCCACTTTCTCCTCTCCACTTCCCTATAGACATCCTAGAGGTCCTGGTCTTCTTCAAAGATCAATTTTAGTGTCCTAAAAGAAGGTCTCAAAAAAGCATTTCAATGAAGAGGTAATGCCCATTACCGATTCTTTCATCTTTATTTCTTCTTCAACTTCTTCTTCTTTAGTTTTTTCATTATTAAGTAATAACATCAGTATCACTCATATAATTATATGTTATTATATGTATGAAACAACTCTAATTGACAAACTATCCATCCTACAGAAAAAGAAATCACAGCGCGTGCGTACGTACGGAATACCGTCTCCATGCCGTGGTGTAATCTATTTTCCACCACCACCTTACTTGGATGGGTATAATGGTGTAAATGATGACTATATATTACTATTATTAAGTGATATTGATTCTGAAATAGTATACATACACTCCAATACAATTCCACGATCATAGGAATGATATCATCACTCGTGCGTATGTACGGAATACCGTCTCCACGATGTGATGTGACTCGTTCTACATGATCTTCATTTCATAATGATTATATAAATGAATTGAATGAATGAATATGATATATATTATACTAATATCATTCTGGAAATTAGGAATCTATAACCTAAAGAGAAGAATAAGAATTTATTCGACAAAACACGCATAAGAACAAAACGTTATAAACACCTGAATAAAAAGTAGCAATGAAATATTACTAATAAGAAGCTAATAATATGACCATATATGATATCATAAAAATAAGTATGATTCTGGAATAAGTCAATAACATTATTTAAATCATTATACAGGAGGTTCGGACACTTACAATGCATGTCGGACCTAATGTAAGGGAAATATCACAATCTCATTTTTATCCGAGATTGTTTATACTTTGGTATTTACTAGGGTGTATTTTATCATCCACATCCATGTTTCTTCAATATGTAATTTTATTTCCATCCACCTACAATTGTTTAATTCCAATTTTACCCTTCGGTGAGTTTTTAGTAAAAGATATGAAAGGAATCTTTTGTCGTTTTTCGTACGAGGTACTTTTTAACTTTGTCGACAAAAGTACGAAGAATGTTCTTTTTTTAACTTATACGGAATGAATAGATTTTTAAAACAATATTTCCAAGAAGCTTACTTTACAAGTTTTCATGTTTATTTTTAATCAACTTCTTTTAGTTTAAAGTTGTATGACATGTTAAGAAAGGAAAAATGTTTTTGAAGAAGAAAGGATATTTTCCTCAAAAATGGAGTTCAAGTGTTTTATCAAAATTATTTTCCATCTAAGATAATAAAGGGTTCTGTTTTTATCTCTATTATTACATTGATTTGATAAGGTTTTGATGGAATTATTTTTATGAATTCCTTTATCTTATATGAATTGTTTTATGATGTCGTGATGGTTAAGATTCCCATTTTTATTACATGGGTTATGAAATGATTTATGATTTATGATTTTGTGGCACACATAATAATGGTATCATTATGGGATGGGTGGGACCTATATCTCCCTCCAATGCATTGGGTAAAGATTTTATATCTCATGAGATAGACATGGCTGGAATGGTAGGTTATACCGGTTCAGTGAAACAGGACTGGAACGAGGGTGACTCGGTTCAGAAAGGGACTTTGTCCACTTAGAGTGTCTTGGCAATGAGTCTTGACTAACAAGAAATGATTCTCTATGATTATGTGTGTATGCCACAAAGTTTCTTGTTTTATGTTATGATTATTGTGATTACATTTCACTGCCATGATTTATCCCATGTTATGAAATTATGATATCTTTTGCAGGATAAGATTTCCAAAAGTTATGTGCTTGTGTATATGATGTGATTGATATTTCTTTTGTTTACCCTTACTGAGCATTTGAGCTCACCCTTTTGTATGTTTTCTTTCCCCAGGTCAGGAAGAAGGTTTTTAAGTAGGATATTCCCAAAAGGGACTCTAGATATGATGAAATAAGTGGGAGGCAAAGTTGATGCTTTATGAACCGGTTGTTTATGTTTCCCAGTTTCTAAAGACACTATACATATACGGTACTTTCGTGGTTTTGTTATATGTTGTAATAAGTATGATTAAATTTTGACGTATTAACAGTGTATGTAAAGTATGGGTCATTATATGGATGGGATCCATTAGTGTTTTCAAAATTAGGGATTATGTTCTCCTATTAAATTTTTACCTAGAGGAATCAGGTGTAATCATAGGATGGTAATATTGTTTCGTCCTTATTTGAGACATGGTGACTATCTCGAGTATATTTGGGTTATTACTGTTATTCTTTTCATATTCTAATTGACATAATATATTGATAATGACATGACTACTTTCTTGATTTTATTGTTTAGTGATTTCGGGGTGTACTAATGGGTATATATACTCTCCCTTCCTAAGATATGTTTTAACTTATCATTTCTTATACAGAAGACATTCTTTTGGAAAATGTATGAGGAAGATTAGGAGAAGGTGGAGTGTTGTTGAACTAGACAAATCATGGTTCATTCTAGTAGTTTCATTTAACAATATCCCATGTTTATTTAACAAATGGGAATCTTTAACAATTTTGGTGGCCTTGAAATTGGCCCTTTATTCATTGTCACACTTGTTTCATACTATGATGTGGATTATAATTTTAATCGTGAATTTTGGGTATCAACATAATTTTTCCATTCAATAAGGTATTTATGTTTGGAGATGTGTCTTTGTACATGTACGATTGGTTAATGCATATCTCATGTCTAATATGCATGATCGATTATTTTCTCTAGTTCTTGTCATATTGGAGGTGGGATTGGGTGACATAGTCAGCTGAATGTTAGCTAGTAAATCCTCGATGGTCCAAGTCATAGAAGGCATAGAGAGTAAGAAATATTTCTCTTTAGTTAAAGAAATATTCATACCAATTTTTATGGATATTATAATACAATATTATGTGATGTTGTAAAACCCATGTATGTATAAGAGAATAGATTGTGAGGAAAATTTTTGTTTTAAATAAATATATGGGTTAACTTCTCTACCTAAATATGAATTTGAATTGTGAGGGTTGGAACTCAACAAGTGAGTAATTTTTTTTTATTGGAATGATGTTGTCATGGGGGTTAGGCGGTCTCTAGGGCATACGAGATGTTTGGGAGGTGATTGTGGAATGTAGCCAAGGGACTGCACAGCCACCATCAAGATGGAGAATTTATATTAGGGTTGTATGTATATATACACTCACTAATTGGAATCTGAGCCCAACACTAGTAAATAGAAGGGTTCTAGTTTCCTTTTTTTAAAGGTTTAGAAGTTTCATTTCTCCCCCTCACCCCTTTCTTCATAGTTTTTTCTTCTGGAAATGTGGATGACCATGTTTGTTTAAGGTTCAAACATTCCAAACGGTTTCTAAAGTTTTTATTGATAGAATTGAATAGATCCAATGATTCTATATCAATTTGGACCTACTTTACAAATTTAGGTTCTCATTAGTTGTTGACAGATGAAGCTTAATAATTTTCATTGGTCGAGCAGAGGGAGGTTTAACGACCTGAAATTTTGATCAAATCTTGTTTCCTAATTTTGTGTGTCATTTTATTTTATACTCATCAAAACTGTTTCATTTTATAACATGAGTATAATTAAAATGAGACCGTTGGGTTTCTACTGTTATATGACCATTGGTCAATATGACTGCTTGAAACTAAACGTTTTGATTATTGTCTCTAAATACAAGTGATCTTGGTTAATTAATATAGAAAAGAGATTCGATGGCCTCATCCAGTAGTCTCAGGCCAATCAAAGCCCATCTAACGGAACTTGGGAAGGATGTAGCACCACTGGGCTTTGCTCTGGACCAAACCCAAGCCGAACTTCATCGTGTGAAGCTAGAAAAGAATCGCCTTCACGAGAAGTTCAAACTGGTAGAAATTACTACTCATGCAATTTTGGCCGAGAATCCCCATAATTCTATCACCCTAGAACTCCTTACTGTTAGGTCCTATGCAGCTGTTATAAGGGGCTAGGTAACAAGACTGTCATAGCCTTGTGTAAACCTTTGACTTAAATAAAAATTGTGATTTCTTCTTATGATGAAGTTTGTGAATTTTCTATTGTCCGGATAAATATAGTATGTATATTTTTGATGAATTCTAGAAAAAAGATATTTGAAAATATTTATGTAAACCTTAAATAATTAATTATGTGTAATGACTTTCAAAAAATGGTCTTCTAAAATTATGTTCAGTGCGAAATTTAGAGTCTAATAAGATCAAATTAATTTTTGATGAATAGTAAATTATTAATAGTGATTTATTCTTAGGATTAGTAATGTGGCCAAATATATTAGTTATCTCACTTAACGAAATTATTAATATAATCTAGGCACCTTGATTATGTAATGTGATTCAATAAAATAGGTAAATAACTCTTTCAGAAATTATTAGTCAAGTATTAGTTTTTTCGGGTGAATAGGTTTTTTTAATTAAAAACTAAATTAAAAATATTAAGAAAATTATTTTTATAAAATGGATTTCATTTTTGAACTCAAAGCATCTATATTATGTTAAGGTAATTTTTGGGGATTTTCTAAAAAAATGAATTTTCGGTGAATAGTGTATTTATATAAAAATTAAATTAAAAATATGTTGAAAATTATTTTCTTAAAATGGAGTTCATTTTTGAAATTATAGCATCAATATTTGGTTATGGTGAAATTTTGGGATTTTTTTGAGAAAGTTGAATTTTCGATGAATAGCGAAAATACAGTTTTTAAGTTACGGGTGTTTAATGAAATCATTAAATGATGTATTAAGTATATAATCAATATGGTTGACTTATAAATAGTATGATAATGTATGAGGTGTCCCATGTGGCCAATACCGTGGGCAAGCCCATGGTTTTGTCAATACCACCAATGAGGTGTCCCTTGGCCATTAATGCCTTGTCCCATCACTTTCCCTATAAATACCCACCCTTTCCTCCTTTAGTTTTCACTCCCAACTCTCCCCCAACGAATCTATGGTCTCATTACTTCCCAAGGAGTCCTCCCAAGGTTCCCCCAATCCTTCAAGGTCTCAATATTCGAGTTGTAAGAGATATGTTTTAAGGTAAGGGATTCTACCTCTCTCTTTCTCTCTGAGTACTCTCTTTTATGTCATTTATTTTATGAAATATGTTCTTATGTTGGGGATTTTATTTTATATTCATCCTATTTTCCATTTCATGTTCATATTATTATAGACCCTCTCTTGGTCTCATCAATTCGTTTTAAGAATGTTTAAGTGGTGTCGTTAGGCTGCTGAATTTTTAAGGGATTCTTTCACCCATCTCATTTTCAAAGTTCTATTTTCATGTCAAGTCTTTCAAGTTCCTTTTTATAATGTTGGAGTATTATATCTATATATATCATATGGGTATTTTATTTTCATATGATGAGTGACCCCATTTGATCTCACCAATTCATTTTTGTTGATGTTTATGTGACGCCGTAAGGCTGTCGAATTTTTAAGGGATTCTTTCACCTTCATCATTTTCAAAGTTCTATTTTCATGTCAAGTCATTAAAGTTCATTTTTATTATGTTGGGGGTATGATCAATATATCTATCATAGTTATATTTAATTTTCATATGATGATAGACCCTATTTGATCTCGTCAATTCATTTTTGTTGGTGTTTAAGTGACGCCGTTAGGCTGCCTAATTTTTAAGGGATTCTTTCACCCTTCTGATTTTCAAGTTCTATTTTCATGTAAAGTTTTTCAAGTTAATTTTTATTATGTTTGGGTATGATATATATATCTATAATACTGATCTTTTATGTTCATATGATTATAGACCCTATTTTATCACATCAATTCATTTTTTTTGAAGTTTAATTGACACCGTTAGGCTGCAAAATTTTCATAAGAGAAATCTTATTTTTTCCTTCTGTTCATGTTCTTTATTTCAGATGGTATATCATTAAAATTTCATTACCATGTTCTTAAATTATTTTATATTCTGTTTTCTCTACTGTTTTAGGGATCATTTATGAGTGGGTGACCCATGTCCCCTCTCTTTTCAATGTTTTCTAAAACCCTGTAACATAGCTGTTATGCAGCAGAATTTTCGTCTCAAAATATCTCTCTCTTTTTCTCAAATTCATTTATTTTATTAACATAATACTAAAAGATCATTCTTATACAGGGGTATTCACATATGTTTCAAAATTTTTTGTTTTAAATTCTATGATTTACATACATGATACCCACTTTCCATTTCCTTGGGTTTAAAGTGACATAAAGATCACGTATTTAAAGCAGTTTTTTTAAGTGTTATGACTATGAAATGAAAACCATTTTTTATGCTATATGGGTTATTTATGAAATTATTGATGATTATATGTGTGGATAACATGATAATAAAGGCAAATTAATGGTGCACCCTGATAGCGCTCCAATGCATTGCGTAAAGACTCAATCTCAAGATATGACCATTTTAACTAATACCTTGGTGAATAACCTTGATAATTTTTAATGACACCTTTGGGATGGACCTTGGTGAAACAGAAATGATTGTATATGTTAAATTTTTTAGCCACATCTTCATGTTATTAAACACGGAATTTATATTATGATATTCCTCATGATCTCTTTCTCATGCCTTAATGTTATTTTTCATGACTTTTGATGTATGTCAAGTTCTCATGTAAAATGTTTCCCTTGTTTCCCTTTCTAGGCCTTCTTCTCACCCTTTCCTTTGATGTATGCTCCCAAGTTATGAGATGCTGCAATGAACATAGGATGAACAAATGAATAATCCTTTAAAGTGTTTAAGAGTATTGTTTTTTTTTTGTCGTGTATTAAGTTCCTGGTTTCCAAAACACTAAAACATAATGATCCTCAGTTTTGGATAATGTAATGAAAGCTTATGTGATAAAAAGGTGGTATGTTAAAGTTGGTATCAAAGGATGGTTTAGTTATTTGTGGAAATTAGGATATGAAAACTCTAGGAAGAACCCTATAGAAATGTTTAAATAGATTTAATCTTCCTGGTATTTTGGTGAGTATTGAGTTAGGGGTTGCCAAGAAAATACATCCCTATCTGGATACGAGCAGGTAGAGGTGGCTCTGACACAGATGTACATAGGGGTAAAACCTGAAAACACCGCTTTGAGATAGACTCGAACAGAAACTGGTACATGACAACGGGCCTTGCTGCGCTCTTGGTAATGACACTCCTAGAGGATATGATTTGGTAAATTCATAGACTTAGTATGAACCATTTTTAAAGGAACAAAGATAAAATAAAATAATGATTCACATAAGAATATATGATCATGGATAACCTAGATTGGAACCTTGGTGATCTCAATTTAGGATATACTTTTCTTCTATAAGTTTACCCTTCTATTCTTAAAGTTTCATTTACATGATTATTGGCTAAGTATTTAAGCCCTAATTATACTTTCCTCTATTAGTTAATGGTGGGAAATGGAAGAACATGTCCCAACAACAAATGTAATAGGAAATGTGATGATTTTGGTATTAATATGACATAGATTAATAGGGGATTAAAAGATGATTATTATTTTGGAAGACATTCACTATTTTGGGGACCCTATATGATCAAGGTAAATAGATTACTACGGTACTGTATTTGAGGAGTAAATGTTTGCATATATTTTGAAGAATCGATGAATTTAAGGTAGAATTATAGTAGTTTAGGTTAATTATGGAAATTATTAACCTATCTTTGGGATAATGTGATTAGTTTAGTTACTTCTGTTATAAGATGATAACAGTGGTTGATGTTCTTTGGAGATGAACGTTAAAGTATATCTTGGAAGGCTATGTTATGAGATCGTTCCTATAATTGGGTTTTAATCCTAGATTGGTTTATTTTGAGTAATTTTAAGGACAATTATTAATGGAATGGCCTATGATGAACTCTGGGTAGTACCGTGGAATTTTGAAGATTTAATGAAGTTTCCCTTCCTATGGGATTCTTTATTTTTGAAGAGTTGTTTTATCTTACCCCTTCAGTTTTTGGGATAATGTTTAAAGATAGAAGAAAAATATAGATAATCTATTGTGGATTATGTGATTCTCTAGAATATGATTATTATGCATTGATGAGACCAAGTAGTTTTAAATGCTCATCATTTGGAGAAAAGATTATTTTTGGTAGAAACTTGTTAAAGGATGAAACTCTACTTGAAGGTAGGTATATTTCCTTATGTTTTTATTCTATGTAGTAAATGAATTCCTCAAAATTATTAAAAGGAATTTAAAACAAAAATTTTGGTGGTTTAAGTTTCCTACTGGGTAATCAAAGACCGTTTACAGACATCATATGTTTGTGATTTTCTTGTGGTTAACTTTCTCCTAATCATGTATTATGTCACTCTCCCTCAGAACTTAACCCTTTGTTTTTTTCTGAAATATCCATGTTTTCCTAAATGGAATCCTAGTATGGGTTAACTCGAGGGACCATTTTACCTCTCTTTCATTATTTTAATGTAATAGTGTTACAGATACTTTTTCGGATGTGGGACTTTCAATGAGATTACCAATCCCAATTTTAAAACATGCGAGGATGCAATTTCTTAAGTGGGAAGATTGTAACAACCCGAAATTTTGAATAAATATTGTTTCCTAATTTTGTGTGTTATTTTATTTTATACTCAAAAAAAATGTTTCATTTGAAAACATGAGTATAATTAAAATGAGACCATTGGGTTTCGACTGTTATATGACCGTTGGCCAATATGACTGCAAGAAACTAAACGTTTTGATTATTGTCTCTAAATACAAGTGATCATGGTTAATTAATATATAAAGGAGATTATATGGCCTCATCCAGTAGTCTCGGGCCAATCAAAGCCCATCTAACAGAACTTTGGAAGGAGGTAGCACCATTGGGCCTTTCTCTGGACCAAACTCAAGTCGAACTTCATCATGTGATGCTAGAACATAATCGCCTTCGTGAGATTTTCAAACTGATAGAAATTACTACTCTTACAATGTTGGCCGAGCCACCGCAAGATTCTATCACCCTATCACACCTTACTCATAGGTCATATGCAAGTGTTATAAGGGGCTATGTAATGAGACAGAAACAGCCTTGTGTAAACCATTGACTTAAATAAAAATTGTGATTTCTTCTTATGATGAAGATTGTGAATTATCAAATGTTTGGAAAAATATTGTATGTATATTTTTGATGAATTCTAGAAAAAATATATTTGAAAATATCTATTTAAACCTTAAATAATTAATTATGTGTAATGATTTTCGAAAAATGGTCTTCGACAATTATGTTCAGTACAAAATTTAGAGTCTTATAAGATAAACTAAATTTTTGTTGAATAGTAAATTGTGAATAGTGAATTTTGGTTAGGATTAGTAATGTGACCAAATGGATTAGTAATCTCACATAAAAAGTATTAATATAATCTAGGCACCATAATTAAGTAATGTGATTCTATAAAATAGGTAAATAATTGTTTCATAAATTATTAGTCAATTATTACATTTTATGGGTGAATATTGTTATTTTAATTAAAAATAAAAAAAATATTTATAAAAATATTTTTATAAAATGGATTTCATTTTTGAACTCAGAGCATCAATATTATATTAAGGTAATTTTTGGGGATTTTCTGAAAAAAATGAATTTTTGGTGAATAGTGTATTTCTTTAAAAATTAAATTAAAAATATTTTGAAAAATATTTTTTTTAAAATTGTGTTCATTTTTGAATTCAGATCATCGATATTTTATTAAGGTGAAATTTTGGGATTTTCCTGAGAAATTTGAATTTTCGATTAATAGTGAAAATACCGTTTGTAAGTTACGGGTGTTTAATGACATCATTAAATGATGTATTAAGTATGTGATCAATATGGACGACTTATGAATAGTAAGATAATGTATGAGGTGTCCCATGTGGCCAATATCATGAGAAAATACCATGTGCAAGCCCATGGTTTTTCCAATACCACAAATGTGGTGTCCCTTGGCCATTAATGCATTGTCCCCTCACTTTTCCTATAAATTCCCACCCTTTCCTCCTTTAGTTTTCACTCCCAACTATCCCCCAACGAAGCTCTGGTCTCATTACCTCCCAAGGATTCCTCCCAAGGTGTCCCATTCCCTCAAGGTCCCGACCTTCATGTTTTAAAAGATACGTTTTAAGGTAAGAGATCCTACCTCTCTCTTTCTTTCCGATTACTCTCTTTTATGTAATTTCTTTTATACTCCATGTTCTAATGTTGGGTATGTTCTTTTATATTCATCCTACATTCCTTTTCATGTTCATATGATGAGTGACCCTCCCTTTCTCTCATCAATTCGTTTTATGAATGTTTAAGTGGCGCCGTTAGGTAGCCAAATTTTTAAGGGATTCTTTCACCCTTCTCATTTTCAAAGTTCTATTTTCATGTCAAGTCTTTCAACTTCCTTTTTATTATTCTGGGGTATTATCTCTATATCTATCATTCTTATCTTTTATGTTAATATTTTCAAAGACCCTATTTGATCTCGTGAATTCATTTTTGTTGAAGTTTATGTGACGCCGTTAGGCTGTCGAATTTTTAAGGGATTCTTTCACCCTTCTCATTTTAAAAGTTCTATTTTCAAGTCAAGTCTTTCAAGTTAATTTTTATTATTTTAGGGTATGATATATATATCTATCAAACTGATATTTTATATTCATATGATGAGAGACCCTATTTTATCTCGTCAATTCATTTTTGTTGAAGTTTAAGTGACACCGTTAGGCTACCGAATTTTTAACTGATTCTTTCACCCTTCTCATTTTCGTGTTCTATTTTCATGTCAAGTCTTTCAAGTTTCTTTTTATTATGTTGGGGTATGATCTATATATCTATAATACTGATATTTTATGTTCACATGACTAGAGACCCTATTTTGTCTCATTAATTCATTTATGTTGAAGTTTAAGTGACGTCGTTAGGATGTCGAATTTTCTTAAGAGAAATCTTATTTTTGTCTTCCTTTAGTGTTCTTTTTTTAATATGGTATATCTTTTAAATTTCATTACATTGTTCTTAAATAATTTATATTATATTTTATCTACTGTTCTATGTATTATTTATGAGTGGGTGACCCATGTCCCCTCTCTTTTCAATGTTTTCTAAATCCCTGTAACATAGCCGTTATGCAGCAGAATTTTCGTCTCAAAATGTCTCTATCATTTTCTCAAATTAATTTATTTTATTAATTGAATACCAAATTATATTTATTCTACAAGGGTGTTCACATATGTATCAAAATGTTATGTTTTAAATTCTGGGATTCACATATAGGAGACCCTATTTCCTTTTTCGTGGGTTTAAAGTGACATAAAGATCACGTCTTTAAAGCAGTTTTTTTAAATATTATGACTATAAAATGAAAACCATTCTTTCTATTCTATATAAGATATTTATTAAATTATTGATGATGATATATTTTTCCCCCATGATAATCAAGGAAAATTAAGGGCGAGCCCTAATAGCGCTCCAATGCATTGGGTAAAGACTTAATCTCTAGAGATGATCATTTTTACTGATACCTTGGTGAATAACCTTGGTAATTTTTAATGACACCTTGGGGATGGAACATGGTGAAACAGAAATGATTTTCCATGTTAAATTTTGTAACCACATCTTCATGTTATGAAACACGTTATTTTTATTATGATATGCCTCATTATCTCTTTCTCATTCCTTAAAGTTATTTTTCATGACTTTTGATGTATCTCAAGTTCTAATGTAAATTTTTTCCCTTGTTTCCCTTACTGGGCCTTCTGCTCACCCATTCCTTTGATGTATGCTCCTAGGTTATGTGATGATGTAATTAACATAGGATTAACAAATGAAGAATCCTTTCAAGAGTTTAAGAAGATTTTTTGTTGTTGTCATCTATTATGTTCCTGGTTTCCAAGACACTAAACCTTAAAGATCCTCGGTTTTGTATAATGTAATGAAAGTTCATATGATAAAAAGGCAGGATGTTATAGGAGGTCAGACTCATCATAGCTTTTGGGGGGGAATTATTGTCTACTCCGGGACACTCATATAGATTTGAGTTATGTTTGTGAATCATTATTAATTTACCAAGATTGAAATTGAGTTTTTTTCCTTTAGTTATTCAAATCAATGATTGATATGTAGGGAATTTAGAGAATCATTTATATGTATTTGAGGTTCATCATCAATAGAGAATAATCCATATGAATTAGTGATTCATATTCAATGGTATCCTTCCATACATTATATAGAAATATCTTGGTCATTTATGATGACCATGCTGGTTATAAAGCCACTCAGTGGGGCACTTGATGTTTATTGTCATTCAGAAAGACATGGATTATTTTAGAGTTGGGATCATACCCGCAGATGGACTACCTACATATTTTGTTTAGAAAACAAATCAGAACCCACATAGTTTGAGTGAAGATAAATTAGGTTTATTCATGATTAATGGCTCAAAGAAAGATTTCATAAATACTTTTACACTCTAATCTCACGTGAGTCATGCTAGTGTGAGAAACAAGTGGTATGAATAATGCATTACGATTGTTCCACGAAAGATGAAATCATGATAAATGATGTGGGGCTAATGCATGTATGACTTCCCGAGTAAATGAAGACAAAGACATTTAGGAAAGCAGCCCAAAAGCAGGGTCCATATAGGTATTTGTACTTTATGGAGATTTGAGATTTTATCCCGGGACATACTCTTGGGAAGGAAGCCATAATTATAGAGGGACTTCTGATTATGTTTTATTCCTAAGAAATAAGCCCAAATAAAAAAAATCTTAAGATTGGGGCTTACTCCTAAAGAGGATGCCCATATTAAGGGGAATTTTAATTTGGGGCTTACTCCTGAGAAGGAGGCCCAACTCATAAGGAATTAAGACTGGGGATTACTCCTAAGGAGGATTCTCATATTAAGGGTTGTAATTTGGGGCTTACTCCTGAGAAAGAGGCCCAAATCAAAATATATTCTCAAAATTCTTATCAGATAAGGAAGACAACAGAGGAACCATGCCACAAATGACTTTGAAGAGGGTTTTGAAGGCTATCTATGAAGAGGAAAGTTGGATTTGGGGGAAGGATGTGACTAAGAAGGAGGCACGCAAGTTCTAGTCTGGCACACAAGTCGTGGTCATGCATGTATACTTGCGCGACATAATTAAACATGGGCGATGAAGAATCAATCACGTGATTCTTGGGCGTCTTTGAATTGGAGCCCTTAGTATCATCCTTAGAGGCTTTCAGAAGGGTGGTGCAGAAGTTTCCTAGAGAGGGAAAGGCGGCGCACAAGTGTATCCACTTCCCTTAAGGGATAGACACTTAGGTGCGCATGTATTGATGAGTTCTAATACTTAGTACATATTCTTCCTCTTTAGAGCTTCCATTCTATGTAAATAATTACCATATAAGTGTTTTGAAGATGTCAGGAAAAGACTTGGGCGACTAGAGCTTGAATCTGAGTTTTGGAAAATTAATCCCTGGAATGGGGGGCCCACATGGCCTATTTATAGACCACTGAGCACCTTGGGATAAAAAGGAATAGGAAGCCCAAGTGGCTTGTGTGACCCATATGTGTCGTGCAAGTGACTTGGGTGACCATAAAAAAACTTCCACCACCCATCTTTAAAGTTTATCTTGTTCATGCATTTGTCAAGTTTTTGATGATCTTCAAAGGATAACTCTCTTTGTGCTTAAGTTATTCCTCTTTTACATTCATTAGACTCCATGACGGAATGAAGCATCAACAATAGTCCCCCCTCAGAGTTGGATCTAAAAAAGGAATGAGTATTTGACTCTGAGGAAAAGGAGATACCAATGTCCATCAACACGTTGGTATGAGGCGCGAAAGTATTATTCTGGCACGTAGGGTCCGACGCGCAGGGGTACAACCTCACCTATATATACGTGCGCCACCTCGCGAAAATCATACAACTTTCAAAGATTCTCTCTCTCGTCGCACAATTGATCTTTCGTCGCATAGGTGTCTTTGCCTTATGCTCGTTCGCGCTCCTATTCGTGTCACGCTTCTACAGTGAGTTTCTGAGTTGCGCGCCCGTACTAGCATGGTAAAACATGTACGACCGGCATAGACTTGCGAACCTAGTTTAGACTTCCGCTCCTTAATGCCTTAGAAATTTTTTCCCAATTTCGCCACAAATTTTATGAAAACCCATCTTACTTAAAATTTAATTAACTGATATTTGTGCAGATTCAATGCCTCCCAAAAGAATTAGATTGGATAATGAGTTGGCTAGAAAGTGGATGGATGACATGATGAACATCGTTGACCATGATTACAAAGATATCTGCTACATATCTCTCCCAGATTTGGCCAAGTACTTAAATAAATATCATGTCAATTTTCGATAGAGTATCTACCTTCCACTGTATGGACATAGTCATCTGCAATGAGTGAAATTTCCAGATGCAAAGAACTATATTCCTCGTTCCTGGTTCCAGACTTTCACCAATTTACCTGTAGTAAAATTCTCAATTGTAGGATTATTTTTAAATGCTGTAATAGTGGAGAAGGCATTTATAATGCATTATATCCTATGTGCCTCAGATTTCAAGCCTCACAAGCCTGAGCTGCAGCCGCATTGCTATCCCTCCATTTTCCGAAATTCTCAGATGGATCAATCCAAGGGATAGAAAAAGAGTTGGGATTTCCATCCCAGAGGAGGCGTGATGATGACTTGGATGTGGGAATACTAGGTGTGATAAACCTGTGTAGAGTATGTCAAGGATCTAAAAAAACCTCTATATATGAATCCATCTAGGCTGGGCAGACATTTGTCTACAAGAATGATAACTTTGTGCTGGAGCTAATCAGCCACTGGGGCCCAAAAAACAATTCATTCCATCTGACTAATGGACATGTAGGCATCAGCTTCTGGGACGTCTATAAGATCTCAGGAGCTCCAATTTTGGGCAATATGTATGATTATTTCATCCCACCCAACGTGACATGGAATGATTTAGAGAAGACTCTGGCTTTTGCTCGATAATTATTAAAAATTATCCACAAGATCAATAAATCAAAGTCTACCAAAATTCATTGTAGAAAGGATATTCATTCAGAGGAGTGGATGGATATGTTTCTTATCGAGAAGAAAGAGAAGGTGCCCACCTGTACTCATCCTACCAACTGCCCTAGAACAGAGAAGATAGGTGCTCTTGGCACATTCTGGCCAACTCTAGAAGTGGGAGAATATGAAAAGTGGGGGTATGAAGTGGATCATTGAATCCCAAAGAAGAATCATCTGGTGGGATTCATAGCCCTGTGGCTCAGTGTTTATCTTCTGCCAATTAGGGATTTGAAGGGAGGCGTCAGGCCAGGGAGCTTTGTGGTTGCAGCCAAGTTGTCAGAGGGGAAAATGGTTGGGTTGGCCACCCCAATTTTAGTGAATATTCATAGGAGCTTACTCCATGTATATATGGGTATGTATCCTTTTAGAATAGTGGGACCATTAAATTTTTTTTGGGGATGGATCACCACTCAATTTTGGACATATGATGTACAGAGTAGAGTATAGGTTCCTGGAAGTTCTTTCAGGCCATCAGTACAGGCATATTCTAGATTTTTTCAGTTGTCCCTAAACTCTTATGATCTGAAGGTGAGGCTGAGCATGTTCTAGGAATTCCATTTCATTCCTTATGGGAACCAGCCTACTAGGAGTTTTTTTGATGATGGAACAGCTAGCATGGAATTGAGGTCTTACATGCCGGCATGCAGAGATGGTGTATTGGACACCAAAATTAATGGAGAGATTATATGTGAGGCCTATGCTCTATATAGATTTTCACACCAATTCAAGTGTCTGCAAGAAGATTGATGTATCCCCTCCTGTTCATGTCAGGTCAGAGCAGCATCCAATGGTTTCCCAACAACTATGGTTGCCGACAGCTATGGAGAAGACTGGGGTACTGTTTGATCTACGAGTTGTTGGAGCGACGAGTCACTTGACTACACAGTATGGAAAAAATTGGGTAGCATCATACCCTGATGGGGTACTGTATCATCCAGTTCCTCGGGTGGGGGAAAAAGAGAACTGTCAGGAAAGAAACCCTTCATCTGGAAGGTGACTCCTCCTCACTCAGAGCTGATTCACTGGGTTCCTCACCCGGGGCTGATTCACAGGATTCCAAGGATGGGGATGATGAGGCAGGACATGTGTCAAAGTGGCCTCATGCCTTATATAATCCTCTTTATAGAGTTAAGAGACCCACTCCATCAACTCCTGGTGAGTTAAATTATTGAGTAAATTTAATCGCCATTATTTTAAAGAGTAGAAAATTTCATTTTCTTTTCCTTTATCTGTGATTGCAGGAGTTGGGAAGAAGTTGAAGTCCAAGATTGTTGGACCCTTTTCATGATATTCTAGTGAAAATGATGAATATTTACTAGTAGAGCCTGTCCGGACATAGAGAAGTTTATATTTCGACGCTAAAACCACCTGGCTGGAGTTATGCAATGGGATACACATCACTGGAGTAGAGAATCTTTAGGCTTCTACTGATATCTGTTTCGAGGATAACCATGATGAAGTGCGGGCTTTCATCAGAGAGCTGGAGATGATCATATATGACACTAATGATTCCATTCCTATTACTAAGAGGGTGAATGAAATGATGGATTGTGGCACCACTAAGGGGATCAGTGCTTCAGTAGATGGGGAGTGGCACAATTACGTGGCTCTGGAAGACGAAAGTCTCTTTCCTTATTTTCTTTACAACATGATTTTAGTTAAATCTTTGTTACTGAAGGAAATTACTTTATTCATACTATAGCTTGTTAAGAAAGGAACTAATATGGTCCCTTCACCACAGTATAGCCCCGGTGGCACTGCTATCAGAGATACTGAATCTCCATGTGAACCGGGTGAGGTATCTCCAGGCCAGCAGGCCATGAATATGGAGTTAGGAATGGATTTTCACTCTCCAATTACTATATTTGGAGGTGATTATGTCAACACACCAAAAAATCCAAAGAAGTAAAGTCATAAAAGAAAGAAGACCACATGAAAATTCTTTATTATTACTAGTAAGTCCTTCAGATATTCAAGAATCCAAACTCATGAAAAAGATTCCCCATACATCTTGGGATTGCAAGGTCTTCTTCAATTTCTCTTCTAAGGGAGAGGACTGACCCTCCTCTAAGGACGAAAAAGGATGTTGGTGAATGGTCTCCAATTCATGCTGACCTGGCTTCTCTTGAAGAAGAGTTAGCGTCTGTTCCTAGTACTTCTCATGTTGCTTCTACAAGGAGAGAAGATCCTGCTTATGGTAAATTAACAATATTTCAAATAACTTTGATTGAAAACATAAACTGACTTCCATTTTTTGATGATTTAGGTTCATCACCTCCACCGTAACATTTAGCAGCCACTGTAACTGATGCCATAATTTTCCATGAAGAAGCTGTCCAGGGTCAGAGGATGCATGAGGAGGGTCACCAAGAAGACATATCAAATTCTCCCACTAGTGATACTAACCAGGAATATGATATATAACTGGATGAAATGATGAAACATAGAGCATATTTTGATGAAATTTTATATCATGTTAAATTGCCATGTGACTTAGAATATTTTGGACGTGAGTGTTATCTTTTGTCATATTAATCTTTTTCATTATATCTCTAACCATTATTGGTTGAAATGTACAGTTCCGTCTGAGAAATCTGTTGATCTGCCAGTGCTTGAAGGGGGAAAAGAAAACCCTATTATTGTAGAGATTCTAGCTCAAGTGGAGCTTAACATGGCTTAACTTCCTGAAACTCGTCCTGAAAATCCGGTTGAAGCTAGGAAAGACATGGAAGAGCCTTCTCAGACTGTTGATCTACCATTGGGTAAGAGAAGATAATATTTGTGGATGTACTTAATTTTTAAGACATCTAATCAACTTTTTTATCCTTTTAAACAAACAAAAGATTTCAATTGACAATGCAGGGTTGTGAACATCAGTGGCTAAATATAAAGGCGATGCATCAGCCTCATCCCCAACAAGAGTAGAAAGTGAAGTACCAAGGGTCAGGGGGAAGGATAAGAACATGGCACTTCTTTAAGTGAATTAATCCTAGATTATATTCCTCCCTATGAGAGTGATGCTGAATCAGACCCAGAAGTACATTTGGTGCTCTAATTCTCACGTCACAAGGAATGGAAGAATATATTGAAGATCATATCTAAAGTTCCTCTTAAAGAATTGTCTTCGTAGATCCCACGTCTTTCATCCTTGTTCATCATGTTAGGACTTGGCAGTTTTGGATATCAAGTGATATATGCTGCGGTGAAACAAGTCATCTTATGGAGGGAGTAGAAGCAAATGTTTTGTCAATATCTGACAAGAGCGAGGTTCTTGACCAATATCAGCGAATTTGAGGCTGCGATGTTTTGTGATGAGGCTGATCATGCTGCAATATTGAAGGAGATGAAGCATAAGATCAAGGAGAAATTTTTCCAGCAGATGCACCTTCATCAACAGTTAGATGCTGCTACTGCGGAACTTGACAAGCATAAAAATTCACTAGAAGGAGTCCAAACAAATGGTATGAAATCCATCACAGATGCCATGAAAGCACTCCATCAAACTGAAAAGTGTGTGGCTAGTCAAGTGAGTGAACTTCAAGTGGATGATGATGAAGCTCGAGATGTCGTAAATCAAATGAAGTGTTATGTTGAAAGCCTCTTGTAGTTCTTGAAAAATAGAAGAAACTCAAGTATGTGGATGTCCTTCTAACTCTTATGCATCAATGAAAAACACTTTCATCTTCAATCATTTTTACCTGCATCCTCTTGCTAATTAATTATATATATATTTACCTAATCCAATGGTCCTAGTAAGCATAGTTTGATATTTTTTTCTAGGTTGATACGAATAACAACACAAACATTGAATCTTTTTGTTGCTCAATATTGCCTAAATCATACAAAATGCATGTTTAGCAAGCTAGGACTCGACCTATGTTTAGAGCTCCTATCTCTTGTTAGCAGTTTAAAGTCATGCATGTCAGACATAAAAAAGACTAATGTTTATGGTTGAATAGCTTTGACCGAATGGATTAAAATTTACTCAATTACTTGATAATTTATCTGAAAACATTTTACCACATTCATGTATGGGATAAAACATGTAAACTATGACTTCGGAAATTTTGAATTTGAGGGATGATATGAAAAAAAGGGAAAAAAAGGCATTAGAGGAAGTATTTTTTATGAGTGAAGTTACCATTATTTATCAAACACTTTAAGGGTTTGAATTATGAAGGGCCACTTAAGGGAATTGTATGCATATTTAAATAATAGAATCTTTAAGATGACAGGTCCATTATGTAGTCTTCTTATGCAAGGCAACCTTGGGGAACGTGATGCATAGTCAAGAAAAAGAACTCTAAAAATTTTTACCTTTCTATTGCTAAAATGCATTGAAATTTTATGGAGATTCAAATTTTCCAAATCATAGAGTCTTCTGTATGGAGAGAGGTTCTTGAATATAGAGTGGATATTTCCAATCAAGATTGTCAAAGAATCGGATGAATGTCACTCTTGGGAAGGTTTGGCCCAAAATTAGGGAAGGGAAATATAAACCATAGACATAAATACTTTTAGATCATGAAAAACAGTATGGGAAAAATATATTTAGGATAGTTATTTTTGCGGATCCCTACATATTGTCGTTAAGACGAATAAGGAAAAAAGAGGTTTTTCTCCCAAGAATGAAGTTACCACTATTTGAAAAACCCATTAGGGGGTTGAATTATGCAGGGCCATTTAAGGGAATTGGATGCATAGTCAAATAATAGTATCTTTTAGCTGACTTTTCCGTTATGTAGACTACTTATGCAAGGCCACCTAGGGGCACGTGCTGCATAGTTAGGCAAAAGAATTCCCAGGTATCAGACATTTTATGACCAGAAGTCAAGAAAAGGGTTATGGGGATCTAGAATTATTTATGGTTAGGAGTATAATACATCAAAATGGGAATTTTTCAATGAATGAAAGAGATACAAAGACTAATGCTAACCATAATCATGTTGTGGCTGGGTCGTGAATTGATATGTTGTACTTCACTATGTATCCCATAAGAATGGGAATCAAGCCATACGTAGATCTTGAAATAAATTTTTAATGTTATGTGGGAGGATAGTGTAGGAGATATTAGTTTAGGTTCATAGAGTTCAGATGATAATGAGGAATGCACATTTTGTGTTTTATAAACCTGATGTGAATGAAGCCCAGGGTTTTCATACCACATTCATGTTTTCACAGGGGGAATTTTTAGACAAGGGACTAAAAGTGGAATTTGGGGTTAGGCCCAGAGACTTGGTGCTGGATTTGAGGGATTCTTGAATGTTCCTACGTATCCCATATTTATGGGAATCAGGACATAAGTAGATCTTGAAATACCCTCTATACATATTTGGTTCATACAAGTGAAGGGTTAAAGGGGACCTTACTGCAATGATGGTTTAACCCAAGATTAAAGGTTCGGGGATTTACATGCATGCAAGTAGTCATTGGAATATGGCATGGTTGACAACCAATATCAATAATGATTCCCTCTCAGGTGAGGGTGTCAAAGACTATGGTAGTGTTTTTGTCATATAGGAAAAAAGTATGAATTGTTTAGGGTCATATTCATGGAATCATGCTACATAGTTTAGCATCATGTAGCTAAGATGTATTTCTATGTAGGTTAATGTCTTGTAGTGAGGACAATGGAGGAATGTATTGTTTAACATCATATAGAAATGATGATGGTGAAACAATGTGAAGATATTGGTTTTGGGCTTGAACATAAGGAGGTTGCCTACGTACCTAGCCTAGAAGGCAATAATCAATGTCCGTGTAGTTCAATTGAAGAATGAATTGGTGATCAAGTTGTTCTGGAGGACAACAACCTAAAGAATGGTGTTGGGACTTAGGCGTGGTTAGCGGCCCATAGAGGGCGTTACGGTTGAGGTTTACTCTAAGATCATGTGATTCATACTCGGTGTGAGAAACAAGAGGTATCTATAACCCTAATGATGCATAGGTTATCGTCATGTAGGATATATAAGGGACTAGACACAGTTTAACTTCATGTTGGAAAATGAAGGAAGATATGCGATATAATGTCTTGTAGTAAGGACTAAAGGGACCATGCAGTTTAAAGTCTTTCTAGATAAATATTTCTCATTCCATATGGTTATTTGATAAGGTATATTATTTATTTTTGTTATTCAATATGGGAAATGCTTTGGAATAGAAATGAAAGGTAGAGACATGGCATTATATAGCTCCCCGATGAATTGATTGGTTTTCATGAGATGCATAATTTCAAAAATTGGTTTCTACCCTTAGTTTTAAACTATGTTGTGACTGGTTTTGTAAATAATAGGTTCTCAAGTTCTTTAGATATTTTGTTTGTTAAGAAATAATTTCCCTCAGATAAGTTTCAGTTATTCTTCATCAGTGTTAATTTGGGTTGACATATCTATCGATACATTTCATTTCAGTTCTTTTATTAAGGACATGCCATTTAATTTTATAGCTTTCAATATTTATTTTTACTTATATATTTATTTTGATGGAATGTATTTCTATTTATTTACCTTTCTATATTGACTATTCTCATTGATTCATTATTTCTTCTACAATATTTTTTCTTTAATGAGTATTTGAGATCACTGTTATTATTTTCCTTTCCCATAGAAACCAAGATGCATAATACGAATGATATTAGAAAATATACTAGATTTATTAGACTTATCATTGAAATTTAATATTTTTTAGAAGCAAAAAATATGTTTTAATTAGTGTATCTAAATGTAAAACAATTATCATTTATAAATAAGGTTTTCCAAGATTACTTAACTGATTGGTCTTTTGAGGCTTGATTTTTTATAACTATGTCAATGTAATTGATAGGAGACACTGCCTATAGTATTTATAGGGCTTATTCACTATTGTAAATCCCATGGTTTTTGATTTTTACACTAGTTAGGTGTCTAAAGAAATTAATAAACAAATCCTCCACTTTTACTCAAAATATCTGCAAATTGTTCCTTTTTCATTCACATACAATTCATCTAACATGAAGATATTATAGTTTCACCTCCCAAGGAATCCTCCCAAGGAGTAATCCCAGTGTTTCCTAAATCCCCAAATTTTTTAATATTCAATATTTAAGATCTACTCTTCATGGTAAAGGAAATATCTACTTTTATTTTGCATTCATGTTCCCGTTTTTATGTTGTATGACATTAAAATTTCCAAAAAATTTTATTATATCAATTGTATTCAATACATTTATTGTATTAAGAGTTTTTTATTACATATAGACCCTTTTACCTTCTCTTTTTAATTTTTTATGAAAACAAGTTCCATATCCATTATGTTTGTAAATTTTATTCTCAAAATATCTCTTTTTTTCATTACAAATAGTCATATTTTATTTTTTAAATACACAAACTCTTTATATTATAGGTTTATTTATCTAGATATAAAAATTATTTATTTTATTCTAGTATTATCATATATGAAACCTTCCTTTGATTTTATTTGGTAAATAATGACCTAAAATCATATCCTTAAGAATTTTTTTAAAATGCCATAATTTTGATATAAGTATCATTTCATTTATTCTCCATAGGTTGTTTATAAAATCTGTTATTATGATATGTGTTGATCAAATTAATTAATTAATATGAAGGGTGTTCCTTGATTTTTTTCTCCAATGAATTGGGTAATGAATTTAATCTTTAGTGATGACAAGATTTATGATACCTTGGGGAATAACTTTGTTATTTTTTACTAAACCTCAATGATAAACCATGGTTATACGTTTATGAATGTCTCAATTAAATTGTTTAACCACATTTCCATGTTATGATTCATGTTATTTTTTTATGATATGACTCTTTTTTTCTTTTTTCGTTCTTTTATTCCTCAAGTTCATATTGATATATTCTGTGGTCATGTGTAAATTACTTCACTGGTCTATCCTTACCGAACCTTATGCTCACCCTTTCCATTGATGTATATCCCTATGATTTTAGATGTAGTAAATTTAATTTTATGGAAACTATGATGAAGCATTTAATGTGGATTTGAATAATGTTTTAGTTTTTCATATATTATGTACGTTTTTTATAAGAAACATAAAATTAAATTGTCCTCTATTTATTCCATTAAAATGAATATTTATGTAACAAAAAGGGGATGAAAAATTCAAAAACCATGTCTCCTAATAAATAAAATTCCATTAATATGAAATTATATTTTAGAATTTTTTAATAAATCTATGATCATTCAATATTTATAGGAATAATCTCAAATGAGGCACCTGAATATCCTCTGTTTTAGAGTAAACCAAAAGTTCATCCATAATTAATACTTTGAATGAGTCGAGGTACACATGGAAAATCGTAATCATTAAATCCATTAAAACTATTGGATTAATGGTTAGAGAAAATAGTGTGACAAGATTCACATAATGGTCATGCCTACTCTAGAGGCGGTCTTCTAAATGTTATATTATTTTATTTCTATTTGATGATAACCAAATTAAAGAGAATTCTTCAAGAACCACTTTTCCCATTTTAAAAATTCAAATGGATTATCAATATGTCATAATAAATACTTTTTCATTACAATAAATTGATTTAGTTTTGGGATATCATACACAACAATGATTTATTTTTTATATTTCTTTGGAAAAAGAACATGATCCACTGAAGTTGACATAATTAGGTGTGTAAATATTTTTTCTTATAGATCATCCATCAATATATTTAAAAATTTATAGTTCATGGGTTCCTGATGGGAAGATCAAATAGATAACGACTAAGTACTAATTACAAAATCAATAGTGAAATTTTCTTCTATTACTAGTGGAAGAAAAAAGAAATCAAAAGGAAACTAATTAGGAAACTCAATGATGACATAAAGGAGATCATCAATCAATGATCCTCTCTATCCTTGTCAAAATAAAACACCGTTATTATCCAACCAAACTAGGAAAAATATGATCCATCTCTACTAAACCATAGATCTCGTTACCCCTTTATGAAATATCGCACCCCAAAAGGCATACTAAAGAAGACTTCTTAAACATAACAGTCAATTACAACCCTATTTGAAATCATAAAATCTATATTATTGATTAAGTCAATATATTTCATGTCGTGAACTAAAAAATTCCACGTTAGCTCAATCTAAGATAAATGGAAAACTAAAACATGATAAGGGAGAACTGTCTCTATCTTCACTCCATGTGGTGTAGTAATATTCATCACATATTAAAAATTACCAACTTGATGATATAACATGTTCATAGTATGATTTGATATAATCAAGTGAAGCGTACCAGTATTAAATAAAGAAGTCACTGAAGTTGAAGATAGAGTGAAGGTACCTCTCATATTCACTATACCTGATTTTGCTTCCTATGGATGCTCTTCCACTGGATGAAGAAGCTTTGTATTGAATGATTGAGGCATGAACTCCTAAGATCTTAAAACACATGATTTCATCATATGATATTTTATAGATAATGAGTCCATTAGACTTCACTGTAGAAGATAAGTGGAAAATATTTTATATATGTCCTAAGTGACCACAAGAATTGAAAGTCTTTGGAGAGTCTGAAGAAACCCATCTTTGATTACTAACCTTTAAACATTGAATTAAAATTATGTGGCCTTTTATAAGCACCACATTAAATTTGGAAGAATTCTGTAGTGTAAACCCACAAGGACACTCATCATAGTTCCACATTGCATTAAAGGAACACAATAATCTACCATTGGGAGAAAAATAAAATCTTCTTAACCCAAAATTACCATAGAGTTCAAGATCAACCATAAATTACCAATCCATCACACAAACATAAAAATCAATATTTATCCAGAAAACATGAGATCAGATTCCATATCAAATACCCTTATAAACCTTTATGCCTTCATCTTCTTATTATCCACCCCTCATAATTAAATTAAACTTGATCACTAAAACATTAGGAATACAGATTCGAGGTCATTTCACCCTTCAATAGTTTGATAAACTCCACGGATTATTCAAAGAGTATAGATTCTAGATAGAACCTATCCTTGAAATGAAATTGAATTTATTTCCATTACAAACCCTCATAATTTCTCTCCATCTACATCGAATCCCATCATCTCCTACTAGGATCTTTTAGTTTAAATGTAGAACATTTCACCATAATAGCTTTTAAAATTTTCAAGACCTCAAAAAGATTATCTATATTCTCTAAATAGTCCTCATCATCTTCGGGGTCATTAGAGCCTTGGAATGTAGGTTTCATTTTGATAAGGAACTCTTGAGAATGACTTTGATATTATCCCAATATGGTTTTACAACTTTAGCATAAAAAGGAACATGTTCCAGTGTCTATCCCTGTGCATGGAAAGATTGCACTGCTATCTCAATAATATTCTGTTCCAATGGATGATGCTTTTCACTATCGTTTCCTAGAAAAATACTATTGGGGACTATTTATAGGTCTTCTTAGAGTCATGATAATACAAAACATCAATATAAAACACTAAAGACATGAAAATGATATAGAGATAAATAACTCAATCATGATATATAGTAATATCAATTTTATCGATTAGAAATTTAAGATTGCTATTTCATGATACCCAGATAAATGGAAGTGAAAAATTAGAATCAGATCAAATATTTCCTCAAGGATACTGTTCCAAATCACTGATGGTGACATAAGTATAATTAAAAATATATCTATCCATGCACTCACTCGAAAGTAATTCCTATGTATCATCAATACATCCCAAACTACATACTTATATCATGGAATGCATCTAAATGTACGCCTTTGATACCACTTCATTACTAACCATCTTGGTTACTATAGTAAACTAAAACCTAATTCAGTTTTGACATAGCCCAAATGGAATTCCTAATATCCAGTTCTTGGTTATAAACACCTATAATTACACAACATCAAAGAGGGAATGTTTTTTCAAAAAAAAGATGAAATATTAAAGATACAAGTTTTCACGATCAATACTCAAAAGAAAGAATGTTCCTAAAAAAATAAGTAAAATAGTTCCTGAATATAACTATAAACATCCCAAAGGAATCAAAAATGAAATACAAAGTAATAATCAAAAATCATTTTATGTAACTAGTAGAAAATAGCTCCACTGGTCACCATCAGCCCTCAAAAGTCCAAAAGATTAGTAATATCCACCACATCTAAGTGGATATTACAATATTCATGGACCTGTAATAAGAAAATCTATAAACATCCAAAAGAAAAGTATGTTTTTGAGCTATAAATCCTAGTTATTTCTCTCCAAGTGTTCTGTAATCAATTACATAATAATTAAAATGATTAGACTTCATTATAACTAAACAATAAATGGTTTTTAATTCAAATATTTAAAACCAAAACATTATTTCACAAGAAATGGGATGGTAGATATATCAAAACTAGCGTAAATGAACATTATATAAAACAAGTATATATAAAGATATGGAATGAATATAATATGTAAAGTATCACTAGCCTATATAATCAAGTTAATAAATCGTAGGCCCATTTTCAAAACATTTTCATCCATACAACAATTCAAACGGATCTATATTTATCAAATACCAATAACTATTTTTAAGGGAAAATTCGACATGATCAAAATTAATTTCCCACTATTAAAAATATAATGAACACTTGTCTAAGGAATATCCTCAAGAACCTATATTTCTCTCACTATATTTCCATTCATCTGAAGATGATAAGTTAGGATCAATTTCTAATGGGAACCCATCACCTCAATAAAACCATTAAAGAACCTGGATGTGAACCTTAGGTCACTATCAAAAAAGTCAAATAGGAAACTCCATAAAATCTAACAATCTTCCGGATTTACTAGTATATGAGTGTAACACCCCAAGCTTCTACGGTACGTTTCCCTTCGAATAATGCGATAGCGTGTGTTGTACGCAACCTCGAGTTCTAACACACACCACAACTAATTAAACTAGCTGTTGTGAATAGTAATACCTACTTTTTGAAATCATATATATTTTATATTTCAAAATGGACTTCATTTTTGGATTCAGAATATCGAAATTAGCCTAGGGTGAAATTTTGGTACTTTTCGGATAACTTTTATATTTTGATGAATAGTGAAAATTACTAAATTTTAATTAAAAACAACTTTTTTAATCAAAATAATTAATATTTATAAATTATGAATTTGAGTGGTCTTAAAGTATATTTAGAATATATTTTTACCATTCAATTTAATGTTTGTCATTGGACATAATTTTACAATTAAACCGAACATAAACAAGTGTCAATCTTTTGATAGTTATTATCTCTTAAAAACACGTTTTTTGTTTTGACAGCGGGAATTAATTTTAAATTAATTTCTGCCACTTCTGTGTTTTGAATTTGGAAAAATGGATTACATATTTGGAATCAGGATGTCCAAATTATGTAAATAGGTAACTTTCATTTTTACACATTTTGAATAATTACTGCGGTAAATATTTTATTTACCATGGTTAAGGGTAAATCCGGTAAATAAGGGTTAAAAAAAATAATATTATAATAATACTAAATTACCCTAAAACGTGTCCTAACCCTATTGATTGATACATGGTCGACCATGGGCATCTTTGGGTCGATTTTGGGACCCCATGGATCCACTTGTAAGTGATAATGACACTTTATTTTAATTAAGTTAAAATGAATACAAAAATGACATAAGCATATATATTTTAGCAAAACAATTGTTACATAGGGTTATATATGTTGGATTTTAGATTATAAATATTCATTATAAATATAAAACGATTTCATACATAATGATATTTTATTTATAATTTTTAGACATTAAATAATTTATTTTATTTATGACACAATGATGATGCAGTAATTTCTAAAATAGTGAAAAATTAAAATAATTGATATTATAAATACCCAAATAAATATAATATGAAACTTTTAATGAATTAAACTAATTTTATAGGATAATATGATATATTAGGAGTGATTTAATTGACTTTGTTCGAAGTAATCAATCTGTTATGAGTTTCACAAAAATCAACTATTGAATAGTGTCAAAATTGACATAAAAGAGTTCTTAAAACAAATATTATATTATTAATTGATATTAAATTTTTAAAAATCTAAGGTTCGGCCAAGAGACTTATATAATGATAGGATCATCATTAATGGACCACTTGGGGGTCTCTTGTATGTATATGGTAAGTCTATTAACCATATAATATAAAAATACAAAGAGACATTGTAAAAGTGAAACTAATTAACTTAGAGTTAATACTTAAAGATAAGGTTAATATAAGTACCCAAACCTGTCTAAATTCTATTGGTTGAGTTGTTTTCGACCTATCCCCACCTTAACCTTTGAATAGTCAATTTTGGAGCCATTAGAAACCGAATATGAATTTATTATAAATTACTATTTCTAGCTTTTCCAAAGGTGCCCCTCACCCCTCTTATAAAAAGGCACTCCTCCTTCTCATTTCTTCACACCTCTAAAGCCTTTTTGATCGGCCAAACTCTGCCCAAATACTCTCCCAACATCCCCCAATACAACCTAGAGGCCTTATTTTGATCATAAAGCCAACCTATGGATCCCTTTTGATCAAATCAAAAGGAAGAACCCGAAGAAGAGGTAATGATTTCACCACCCTTTTCTAAGTTCATTTCTTCTTCCACTTCTTTTTCCTTTGTTCTTACCATTCTAAAATAATAACTCCAGTATCTCACATATACTGTGATGTTATTATAAATATTTTACAACCATATTCATTATCCTATTCACCCTTTGAATAACATGTCACCATACGTGCGTACGTACGGCTTACCGTCTCCACGTCGTGGTGTAATTGTTATTCAATATAATATTATTTGGATGGGTATAATAATGATGTGTAACTCATGTAAATAATAAATCTAACATGTTAATTATTCTTTATATATGATATACCATCCATTTATATATTATTTTAATATCAAAAGAATGATATTGTCGCTCGTGCGTACGTACGGACTACCGTCTCCACGAACGCGATGAGATTCATTCTCCATCGTATCCATTCAAGTATAATTTGATGATTTAAAAAATGATTTTTAAGGACTTGATATCATTCTGGGTATGAATAATATACAACCTATCCTTTACATACATGTCTTACGTAACAAAACATACAAAAGAAAACAAGTAAGTTAACACCCGAAACAACGATAATACTAAGATATTATTATCAAATCAATATTAAAAGATCATATATGATATCATATTAATGTATATGATTCTTGTATAATTTAATAACATTTATTTCACCATTATACAGGAGGTTAACCTACCACAACCAAGGAAAAGTACAAGGTAAGGGTTATTTCACAATCTCTTCATTATCCGAGGTTGTTTATACGTAATAATCTACTGGGATATCTTTATCATCCACATCCATGTTTCTTAAAAATGTATTTCAAAACATTTTTACTATTTACAAGAATATGGGTTAAAGTCATTTATACCCTTGTTTGACTTTTTATAAGAGGTTTATAAAGGAATCTTTCCGTCGTTTTCAAAACAAGGTCCTTTTTAACCTTTTCGACAGAATTGAGGTAAGAATGTTTTTTTTAACTTATACGGCGGGTGCGGTTATTTTACGCCGTTATAAAATCTTCAAAGCTTTCCTTACAAGCTTATAAGAATATTTTCAAATTAAATGTTTTATTTTATAATTATGTGACTTTTAAATGATTTAAAAAAAAGATATATTTCTATCGAGTATATGAAAATCCAGTGCAAATGTATACGTATTTAACGCAAGCTCCAAAATGTTTTTAGAAAACCCGACTCTCGAGTGTGCTAGACAGGAAGGGATTGGGAGTGGACCCATCATGGCCTGTAATTAGTCGAGCAGTCTCAGAACTAGTTATTTTGTTTTCATAAGCTTGCATAATTTTTTCATAAAAACACTGGAGTATATTTGAGTAATTTTAAACGTAAGTATCTTCTAAAAAAATTGCATCGGTAGGTCTCATGAGACAAACTAGTGTCTTGGCACAAGGCCTTGACAAAATCTTATTTGTAGTCTTGGCACGAGGCCTTGGCTATGTGGTTATGATAGTCTGACATTATGCATTCCAACATTATGAAAGTGGTTATTGATATTGCATGTGATTATTCGATTAGTAGAATATCCATGTGAACAAGTAAATGGCATTATTTCATTTTACTTTTTCCATACTGTGTTGAAGTTCAATTTTAAAAGGCTTTTGTTTTAGTAATTCATTGCCTTAAATGTTTATGCTTATTTTGAATGTTCCGCTATATTGTTATCCTTACTGGGCATTTGAGCTCACCCCTTTTCTATGTTTTATTTTTCCCAGGTAGTGAAGAAGTAATTTATGAATGACTTGCGGGATATTATGAGGGGTTAATAGTGTGGATATGAAGACTTTGTTGTTGTAGTAGTTTTTCACTTTGAAATGTAATGTAAAACTTTATGATTATATCTAGTGTTTCCAAGGCTACTAAACCAATCGGTCTTTCGGGATTTGATCTTTCTTGTGATCATGCCAATGTTATGTAATTAATGCACCGACTCTGGGTAGCTGGGGTCGGGGCGTTACAATGAGCTATTATACATATATAGTCTTTATGATTGGTAAAATGTGCCAGTTTTTTAGTAAATTAAAAAATCACAAAAATCGTATCCTACCCCCTAGGATTCAATGAAAAACAAATAATTAAGATAATGTAAATCTCAACCAACTTATATACTATAACGGTTAAATGTTTCAATAAACCATCACGTATTTGGTGTTACACTTTAATTTTATAAAAACCAATACATTGTGATACTAAATCTGCAATCTACCATGTTATCCCTTACCATTAATATGGACATCTCAATTCACCATACATCATAGTATCCCCAAAGGTATATAGAATAATATGAATGGTGTCCACTATCCATCAACTCTTTCCTCAAGGAAATCAAAACAATAAACTGGTTAACAAATCTCAAAGTCCCACTAAGAGACCAAGACCACTCACCCAATATGTCCCCACCATAAATTATTTTACTTAAGAAATGGAACCTAGTGTCAATAACTAGATTGAGCTAAAATATATCACTTCAATATGATTTATATTTTATTGATTCTATGAACACCTATCTACCAACCTCTTCCACCCCCATGTTTATCTCAGTAAAAGAAACTCATTATAGACCACTCCAAAACTAATTCCTTCCTAACTTGTGTCAGTAATTATCAAGTCAATTCATTAGAAACCACATTCAGTTTCCAAGGAGTGTATGAAATATCAAAAATTACAATTCTAAAGATACTCTACCCAACATCTCTATCTCATGTTTAGACCCTTATGAGTAAAAATATATTTTCAGTTCTTATGATCTGATTACATTGTAAACTTTTCCCTTAAGATATAGTGACACCATGTTTTGAGTTTATGTATAGCTAATTAAATCACAAAATCATGGGTAGGGTATTTCTTCTAATGTGGTCATAAAATGAAAGATCCATATGCCACTGCCTATTTCCCTTGTATCAAGACACATCCCAAACCAAAAATAGTATCATCACAGAAAAAAATTACATGAACCCAGTTATAAAAGAAAAAAATTGGTTCTAAATTCAACATAACCTTTAACTCCACAAAATATATCTATAATTTTTCATTCCATATAGACATTACAACCTTATGGGTTGAAGATATAATCGAAGATGATATTTCAAATAAATATTGAACAAATCATCTATAGTAACCAACAAAACCAAAAAATAACAAGATCTGCAACAAATTTATGGGATAATCCTAGGAAATAACTTCCTTTACTTTTGAAGGACACACTGAGATTCCATTCTAGGATATTAAATACACCATAAAGATTACATCCCCATTTCAAAATTCACTTTTTTAAATCCTACCACATAGATGATGTTTCATCAAGGATTGAATACTGATATCCAAATGGTCCATATGATCTCCAAATATGAATTTTTATTAAAAATACACATTAAAGAAAAGTGGGAAACAATTTTTCACAAAACATATATCACTAAGTGATGAAGGAGATAACAAAATTATTAAACACAAGACTATTGAGTCAATACGGTTTTCCTTATGAGTTTTCCATTCCTTCTTGTTTTGAAAATCACAAACACCTTATCT
The DNA here is from genome assembly GCA_963277665.1 of Viscum album. Taxonomy (NCBI): domain Eukaryota; kingdom Viridiplantae; phylum Streptophyta; class Magnoliopsida; order Santalales; family Viscaceae; genus Viscum; species Viscum album. The sequence continues at coordinate 1,456,636,795 of OY728131.1, read as the reverse complement.
TTAAGAAAATCGCTTTTATAAGGAAAATCGCTTTTATAAGGAAAATTGCTTTTATAAGGAAAATATCTTTTATAAGGAAAATTTATTTTATAAGGAAAATCGCTTTTATAAGGAAAATTGCTTTTATAAGGAAAATCACTTTTGTAAGAAAAATTATCCTTATCATATTTTCATCCATATTTTTCTTAAGTATATGATTCGGATTCATTTCTATATTCTCGGAATTGTTTGAAACTTTGATATTAGGTATTCTGTTTTTAGGATCCGAATTATGGACAAGAACTGTAATAAAGTTACACTCCGGAATCCAGATGAGAACTGTAATAAAGTTTCATTCCGAACTCCGGATACGAACTCTAATTAAGTTCTACATTAGATTCAGGATCCGGATCCTTATGAAGTTCGACAACGAATTCTCATTACGAATTCTAATGATGAATTCTCATTACGAATTCTGATAATAAATTCTCATTACGAATTCTGATAATGAATTCTCATTACGAATTCTGATGATGAATTCTCATTACGAAACCTGATGATGAATTCTCATTACGAATTCTGATGACGAACTCTCATGATGAATTCTCATTCTATATTTGCATTCCGAATTCATCTATTAAACAGAATCTAATCATCTTTGTTTTATACACTCGGAATTTATTCAGACTCCGAATTTTCACTCTGAACTTTCATTTTGCTTATGCCTTTATTTTTTTTCTACTCTTTATTATTTTCCTTACACTCTGAAGTTTAACTCCGAACCTTCACTCCGAATATTTTTAGTTAATATTTAAAACGGTTTCGTATATTTTGTTACACTTGTTTTGTTATAAAATGATGTCGTGTATTCTGTTATGAACTAAACGTTGGTTAAGTTACACGTGTACAGGTCCCTATGATTTTTAAGGAAAATATGACCGTTGGAAAGGAGGCCGACCCAACCTATAAATAGGATATCATTTGAAAGAGCTCAGTGCTGAAAAAGCTGCTGCTGTGCTGCTGAAACAACTTGGTTTTTATGCATACATGCTGTTGAAGTGATTTCTAGAGAGAGAGGATCTTATTAACTCTTAACGCTTCGTGCGACTCTGAATGTTGGTGATTACATTTGAGGACTTCAGGGGATAGGAAGACAGAGGTGCCGACTACCTTGAAGTTTGAGGGCCTCCTTGCTGAGGAAGATAGAGGTTTCCAACTACCTTGAAGTAGAGGGCTTGCGAGGATAGCAAGACAGAGACACTCCGATCTTCATATCGAGGGCTTACCCTGGAGTGGGTAAGACAGACTTGCTTGAAAGTATAAATCAAGGGACCTTTATCCAAGGTTGTTGGAAACCATTCTCTTTGGGTTAAAAGACTTATATCTTGTTACTTGTAGTTTTACTACTTGTTTATTTCCGCTGCATTTTGTATTTTAAGGAAAGTATAACTTTTCTATACTTCCTTACTTTTACTCTGTCTCATTTAGATTCTATACGCTTTAAGGTAGAATCTCGTGTTGTAATATTTTGTTAAGTTTCAATTTCTGGAACCATATTTCCGGAACCTACTTTCGGAATCTCTTTCCATGTTTTCATTTGATATTAGAGGTGTTGTGAATTTGCTTAAGTTTAACTTTTTTAAACTTATCCCTTTCCTTTGCTTAAGGAAAACATAGTTAATCGTAACTAACTTTAAAGGTTCCAAGGGAATTTTTAAAGTATACAATTCACCCCCCCCCCACTCTTGTAAATTTGAGTATCTACATCATTATTTCGATCCTACAATTGGTATCAGAGGAGGTCTATGAAAAACTTGCACTCACGTATAAGTTTTTCTTGCTCACTTTTCCATTCCGAACATTCCCATTCTGAAGTTTTTCATTCCGAACTTTGTTATTACGAATCTTTTCTACTAACAAGTTTGTGTGCCGAAGGTTATTTTTAGTATGGCAGGAATTAATGTTGGTTCAATTGATAATCTAAAACCTACAAGAGCACCAATCATTGATGGTAATGATTATGAATACTGGAGAGATCGAATGAAGACTTTTTTTATCAATACTGGAGTGGACAATTTTGTTATGCTTACTGGTGATTATAAAATTCCTGACAAGGAAGTTAGAACTTTTACTAACCAGGAAAAGCAAGAATATCAACTCAACTATAAGGTACGCAATACTTTACTATGTTCAATGACTAGAAATATATATAGACAAATTTCTTCTTGTGAAGCAGCTAATTGTATCTCGAAGAAGTTATAAGTTACACACTTTGGAACTTCTAAGGTGATTGAGACTAGGAGAGCTATGCTTAGAGCTGAATATCATGGATTCAACTTTCCTTATGGTGAACCAATCTGTAAAGTACAACAGAGATTTATGACTATCATCAACATCTTACAGTCTATGGGAGAAAAAGGTTTAGATGATGAATCTCTTTTAGATAAGATAATTGATGTCATGCCCAATGAGTGGGAATCAAAAAGAACAGTTATAGATGAGAACAGGAAAGTGACTCAGATTTCTCTTGACGAGTTTTTTGGAACTCTTCTCCAACATGAATCCAGAATGAAGAGAGATGCTGACAACGTCAAGAAGAAGAATGGAAATGGTACTATTGCTTTTACTACAACATCAAATCAGATGAAAGCTAAGATTCTTGAGAGAGTAACCATATCCCAGTCTAAGAAAGTTATTTTCCAATCTGAATCTAGTGAGAGTGATGTTTCTGAAAATGAATTAGCAAATCATGCTCGAATGATGAACAAGATAGCTGGCCAGAGAAATTTCCAATCCAAGTATAAGAAAAAGGAAAGGAAAGATAAGAAAGATGGATAAGTTACTTGTTATGAATGCAAGAGAGATGGACATATAATACCAGATTGCACTATTCTTAAAAAGAAAGAAAGGAAAGAAAGACAGTCAGACAGGAACACAAAGAAGTATTATAAAGCAAAAGCTAAGAAAGTTCTGAAAGATAATGACACCTGGAGTTCCATTGGTGGTGACTCTTCAGATGAATCTTCTGATTATGAATCTTCAGGACATAAGAATCTTGGTCTTATAGCCAGATTACCTATTGATAATCATTGTTTTATGGCTAAGTTACGAAATGCTGAATCACTAACCAATGTTTCTTTAAATTATAATAATAGTAAGTATTATAACTCTTCTGATGAAGAAAATACTTTACCTACTTATGAAGATGTCTCTAGGTTTGCTGAACTTCTCGAAATTGATAATTCTAAACACAATAAAAAACTTGATAAGGCAAACTCTAGGAATTCTATTCTTACAAAAGAGATATCAGATCTTTCTAAAGATATTGATAAGAAAAATGCTGATTTTCAAAGTATTTCAAAAACTCTTGAGGAAGTATGTTCTGAGAAGAACAAACTTTCTAAATAAATAGAGAAAGTAATTTCTAAGAAAAATGTTTTCGAGCCTAACTCTAGTTCTAAAACTAATGATTTTGAGGATAAAAACTTGGTTGTAAAACTTATGTCCGAAATTTTTTCCTTAAATAAGTGTTTATCAAACTTTACCCATGGGAGAGAAAATTTTGATAAAATGTATTCCCAAATACGTCCTTTAAGAAATAAATCCAGATTTGGTTATACCCATGCAAAACCAATTTTCAGTTACAATTATTTTGTTCCTCAAAATACCCCATTTTGTACCAAGTGTCAATGTGGTGGTCACTGGGAAAAGAGTTGTTCCTTAAACAAAACCCAATCCTTAGGATTTCACAAAGCTTACTTCTCTAAGAAAATGTGGGTTCCTAAAAATTTTTTATCTAGAAATCTCGGATCGAAAAAAATTTGGATTCCGAAAGTCTAATTTTCTTCTTGATTTCGAGAAAATAAAGAAAGTACAAGCAACAATACATGGTACATGGATAGTGGATGTTCCCGGTATATGACTGGTAACAAAAGCTATTTTGAAAAGATTATCAAAATGAAAGGAGGAAAGGTAACTTTCGGAGATAATGATAAGGGTGAGATTGTTGGTATTGGTAATATTGTTTTTCTTAGTAAAACATTAATTTCAAATGTTCTTTTTTTTAAGGGTCTTAAACACAACCTCATTAGCATAAGTCAGTTATGTGATGAAGGTTACCTTGTGAATTTTAGGAATGATAAGTGCTTAGTTCACAATTCCAAGGAAGAATTCATTCTCTCAGCCAATAGGTAAGAGAATGTTTACACCTTAAAAATAGAAGATCTTAGAAGCCAAGATTTACCTTGACTTAGTGCAATGGAAGATCAATCCTGGTTATGGCATAGAAGACTAGGTCACAGTAACCTTAGGAACCTATGTAAACTCTCTATGAAGAAACTAGTTAAGGATCTACCAGAGCTTAGATTTGATTCTTCTAAAGTTTGTGATCCTTGTCAATATCTCAAGAAACATAAATCTAGTTTTAAATCAATTGGTGAAGTCTCAACAACCAATGCATTACAGTTAGTGCACATGGATCTTTTTGGTCCAACACAAACTGGAAGTATTGGAGGCAAATACTATGTGTTTGTTCTAGTTGATGATTACACTAGATTTACTTGGGTCTATTTTCTAGCCAATAGGTCTGAACCTTTTTCCTATTTCAAAAGTTTTAGATCTTAAGTTAAAAAATGAGAAAAACCTTCCATTGAAAACTATTCATAGTGATCATGGAGGAGAATTTCACAATTCTGATTTTGAAACTTTTTGTAGTAAAAAAGGTATTACTCACAATTTTTCATCACCTAGAACTCCTCAACAAAATGGTGTTGTTGAATGAAGAAATATAATTCTTCAAGAAATAACTAGAACCATGTTGAGTGAATATTCTATTTCTAGACATTTCTGGGCTGAAGCTGTAAGTACTGCTTGTTATACTATAAATCGAGTTTTTATTAGACCATTTCGTAATAAAACCCCTTATGAGTTATGGAATGGCAGAAAACCAAGACTATCATACTTCAAGGTTTTTGGTTGCAACGTATTCATTTTGAATACTAAAGATAACCTACATAAATTCTGACCAAAATCAGATGAAGGGATTTTTCTTAGGATATTCCACAACCTCTAAGGATTATAGAGTCTTTAATAAAACTACTTGTATTGTTGAAGAAACAGTACATGTAAAATTTGATGAGTCAGGTCCTTTTGTTTTTAAACCACCTCAACCTGTGTCCTCAGATGTGTTTTCAAAAACTTATTATCAACCTTTGATAAAAGAACCTTCTGATAAGGAAAATGTTCAAGAATATATTCCGGAAACATTTACCCCAGAATACTTTCTACCCTATGTTGTTGAACAGGCTTTACAAAACCCAAATCAGGTGTTTCATAAGAATCATCCTAGAGATAGTATCATTGGAGATGTAAATAAACATGTAATGACTAGAAGTTCCATAATAAATGAAGTGGAACATCTAGCATTTCATTCCAAATTAGAACCTAAAATCACTGATGAAGCTCTAGGTGATGATGATTGGATTAAAGCCATGCAAGATGAACTAAATGAATTTGAAAGGAATAAAGTCTGTACTTTTGTTGAAAGATCTATGGAAACTTCTATTATTGGAGTAAAATGGGATTTCAAAAATAAATGTGATGAAAATGGAGTCATAGTATGAAATAAAGCTAGACTTGTTGCTAGAGGCTATAATCAGCAAGAGGGAATAGACTATAAAGAAACATATGCTCCAGTAGCTATACTTGAATCTATCCATATTCTACTTGCCTTTGCAGCATTCATTAATTTCAAAATTTTCCAAATAGATGTGAAATGTGTTTTTCTTAACAGTTATGTTCAAGAGGAAGTTTTTGTTGAACAACCTCCTGGCTTTAAAAAAACAAAACATCCTCATTATGTTTTTAGACTTACCAAAGCTCTGTATGTCCTTAAACAAGCCCCACAAGCATGGTTTGATAGACTCACTGGATTTTTGATTCAAAATAACTATGTTAAGGGAAATGCAGATCTAACTCTTTTTATAATGAAAGATAAGAAAAATGTTTTGATTGTTCAAATTTATTTTGATTACATCATATTTGGTTCAACTCAGTAATCTTTGACCGACTCTTTTGAAAGTCTAATGAAATATGAGTTTGAAATGAGTATGAAGGGTGAGTTAACATTTTTCCTTGGTTTTCAAATTTCTCAAAAACTAGAAGGAACCTACATATCTCAACATAAGTATATCAAATATCTTCTTAAAATGTATGGTTATGACAACACTAAGAGTATAAGTACTCCCATTGGTACCTCAAACTCTTTAGATCCTGATGAAGCTGGGAAACCAGTAGATCAAACATCTTTTAGAGGTATGATAGGAAGTTTACTTTACTTAACAGCTAGTCGACCAGACATAATGTTTTCAGTATGATTATGTGCCAGATATCAATCAAATCCTATGGAATCTCACTTAAATGCAGTAAAAAGAATTTTTTGCTACCTTAAGGGAACCATGGATCTAGGAATATTTTATACTTCTGGAAATGATTTTATTCTAAAAAGCTTTTCTGATGCTGACTTTAGTGGATGTAGGATGGATAAAAAAAGTACATCCGGAACTTGTCATTTCTTAGGAGATTCATTAGTTTCTTGGTCTTACAAGAAGCAACATTCTGTAGCACTCTCCACTGCTGAAGCTGAATATGTAGCAGCTGGAAGTTGTTATGCTCAAGTGTTGTGGATGCAACACACACTCACTAACTATGGCTTGGGTTTTACTAAAACTCAAATTTTGTGTGATAACACAAGTGCCATTGCCCTCAGTAAGAACCCTTCACATCACTCCCATGCAAAACACATAGATATTAGGCATAACTTTCTTAGGGATCACACACTTAAAGGAGATATTATTCTTCAGTTTATCAGAACGCAAGATCAAATTGCTGATATTTTCCCAAAATAATTTCCTTATGATAGATTTGAATGCATTAAAAAGAAGTTTGGAATGATAACCTTAAGGAAATCCTCCTTAATTAACTTTCTATTGAGAAACTATCCTTACAGCAATAAACTCTTTTTCATAGGTGGAGTACATCTGATTCTTAGAATAACAAAATTTTCCAAAATTTGTTTTCAAACTCTTTTGGAACTAAAATTCTGGAATGGAATTTCCGGAACTAAAATTTTCTAGAATGGATATTTTCATACAGAATACTTCTGGAATGGAAGTGTTCGTATTGAAAACCTCTGAAATGGAAACTTTCGTACTGGTATTTTCATAACAGGATTTTCATACCGAATCTTTCATAATAAGTTCTTTGTTTTCAAAATTTTGTAATGAAATTTTCGTACTAAGCTTTTCCTTACTAAGTATGTTTTTCGTACTGAGTTTTCCGTACTGAGTTTTTTTTCATATTGAGTTTTGCGAACTATTTCATATTAAAGATTTTTTTTCGTAGTTTTTTTAAAAATGTTACCAATTATGAATAATCCTCCTAAGCCAATCCTAAAGGTATGATTTCCTTACTCAAGTTTTCGTAGTCATACTTTACTTGTAGGAATTTACTTATATTTTGTTTTCAGTTTTCTTAATTCTTTGTTTTAATAAAAAACATGAAAAGATCGGATTCAAGAGAATTGGTTTTTAACCATCAGAACTGATCTCAGCTTATCACAACCGTTCGATCAAATGTGGAAGTTGAACCGTTTTTTTAATATAAAAGGGGACCCCAAACGTTGTCCCACATCGATTTTCAAGCCCCAGCATCTCGAAGCTCTGCCTCTCTGTTTTAAGACCGTTCTGAACCTCATCATTTTCAGTTCTGAACTTCTTAGAGGTCTTCAAATTTGAATGTCTGTGGAAGCAGCTTCTCAAGACATGTCTTCTTCTAATCCAATTTCAAAGTGGTTAGTATATAGAGAAAGTCTGGTTCATCTGGATTTCTTCAACAAGTACGACTCTCTTATTTCCTAGAATATCAAGCTAAATGGTTGGGAAGATGTTGTGGTGTCAAAACCCGGGAACCAAGATGAAATGTATTCAGACTTACTTATTGAATTCTATGAAACAGTTTCTCTTCTTAATGAAGATGGAAAGGAGAAATTGTCTTTTAAGTCTTATGGTAAGACTTATAAGCTTTCATATGCCAAGGAAGCCATCTTGGTAGGGCTAAAGAATGAAGGTGAAGCTGAGTTTATTTCTCATGTGTTTCCGGATTCTAAGGGTAGCTTCGACAAGGATAAATACTTAGAAACTCTCAGACTAGCTGATGACAAGGCTCCAAAGATTGCTAGTTTATCTACATGTTTCAGATTTTTAGAGTTATGGGTACATGGTCTTATCGTACCGAGGAAAGGTGACAAAGATATCTTGAAGAAGAGTGAGATCTGCATCCTAGATTTTCTGATAAATCTGATGAAATTTAATTTGATGAAGCACATACTTATCACTCTTGAGAATTTGGAGAAAGGAAATATGAGAGCTCATATTATTATGTATCCCGCAATCCTCTCAAAGTTGATAGTTCGATGCCTTCAGTCTTTCAAGGAGGCATACAAATCTAAGCCAAGAGTTTGCAAGATTATGCTGAGTGATGGTACTCTTAAAAGAATGGATGTAGCCTTTGACAAGGAGTCTGGACAGTTTATTGATCTACCTTCTCAAAGAAGAAACCATTCAGAAAGTTGCTGATCCGGAATCCTCTAAGCCGGTAAGGAAGAGAAAGATGAAGTAAGTGGAAGTAGAATCCAAGGATCCCAAGTCTAAGGAAGTTCATTCCGCACCTCCAAAACCAAATAAGAAGAAATCTTACCCAGATGAGGTTGTCGATAAATGGAGGGAGATGAAAGAGAACATAGTGCAAGGAGAGCCTCAGTTTGGCTTGGATCCTGTGGAGGCTAAGGCCTTGAAGGAAAAAACTGCGAATGAGCTAGAAAAACAAGAAAAAGAAAAGAATCTATAGAAGAAGATGTCTGAGGCTGAGGTAGCTCAGGCTTGGTTAAAATTCAATGAGATGGTTTCTGCGAACATTCCTATTCCGAGATCCTTTTTATTGGAATCTCTACCTGTGACTCCAGGAAGAGTATTTGTTGCTCCAGAAAAGGCAGTGGCTAAGCCTATTGAGCAAGGTGAGCAAATTGAGCAAGTGGAAGAAGAAGAAGATATTGCTGAAGGAAGTGGTGAAACCGGAGATGTGTTGAAACAAGTAGATGAATATAAGGGGACACCTTCGGAACACTTATCGCTCCGAACTTCAGAAGCTGGGTCATCAAATATAGTTACTCCAGCAATGGAAGAAGAGAAAGGAGAAGATAAAGTAGGTTATCATGGAGAAGAAGAACAAATTTTACATGACATTGCTCAGATGGAAAACATAGAGGTTGGTGTTCAGAAAGTTGCTGATGAGGAAGATAATGTTGCCCAAGTCTCTGATAGTGAAAAGAAAACTCCGGAACATGATTCTATTTTGAAAAAAGGCAAGGGAAAGTAAATTCTTGCTGATACTCTGAGTTCAGTAGTGGTGAAGAGAAAAAAAGTTGGTAGTTCTTCAAAGAGAAATATTGACCTTGTTGAAGAAGAAAATTCTCTAAGAAAAGTTTCGGATTTGGAGTCATCTTAGGTGGGGCATGATTTTGTTGTTCAGTCTTTGAAAAAGTTGTTGGGAACCATTCCAACCTTCTCAAGTATTGATTCAAGATGCCAGATGCTCCAACATGCTTTGAATCAGAAAACAGACTCTGTGTCCATGGTTATGGACAAGTGTGTTGAGATTGAGGCTCATTTTAAAACCTTTTTTGTTGGCTACGAAGCTCATAGAAAATCTTGCAAGAGGATGACAAACTGGTCGAAGAAGACTATAGAAGAGATGAGGAAATTCGACTAATTTCAAGACAATGATAAAGATGCTTTTGAGACTGAGGACGGGAAGATAAATGAGTTGACTTCATCCTTTGAAGAAAAGCTGACAGATGAAAAGAACTTCCGGATTCAAGAAGTGAGAGATCTTAATGGGAAGCTGATTTATGTTTCTCAAAACTGGAAGTTTGAAAGAGATCGTCGGATTGAGTTTCAAGAGAAATTGAAGGCTTAGGAAGAAAAGATCAAAGCTCAGGAATAAAAGCTTCAAGCCCGGGAAGAAAAGATTGATACTCAATCTGCAAGAATAGTGGTCTTAGAGTAGTAATCTGAAGAAGATCATAAAGACTTAAAGAAGATAAAGACTATTCTAAAGGGTCTCATGGCAAAGGAAAAAGATCCCAAATAGACAAATTCGATCTTTTGTTGTAATTTAACTCTTTTGTTGTTGAAATTTTTAATCTTTATAAAAAAAATTTTGTGCTTGCTCGTTTCTTTTTGTTGTTACTACTAATCATTCATGTACTTTGTTATATTTTCCATTCCCTTGTATTCTTTTTTAAAATCACAAAGGGGGAGAAGGAAAAGAACTCTAATGAATGGGAAAAAGAATCCTAACAATGGGTGAGAAAGAAAACAAACTCTAATAAGAGTTTATCTAAGGGGAAGTTTTTTTATTAAAGAAGACTTTCTTATTCGTAATGAAGTGTCACTCCGGAAATCTAGAATACGATCCTTAGAGTTTCAAAGCCTAAGGGGGAGTTAGTCGTATTCATCAATATCCTTAAAGCAAAGGGAGATAAGCCTTTATGTTTTTCTTTCTTCTTAGAATTTCTTTTTCAAGGATGTTTGTGCTTTCCAAAAAGGGGGAGATTGTTGAGTCAATAAGGTTTTCCTTATGACTTTTCTATTCCTTATTGTTTTGAAAATCACAAACACCTTATCTTTAAGAAAATCACTTTTATAAGGAAAATCACTTTTATAAGGAAAATTGCTTTTATAAGGAAAATTGCTCTTATAATGAAAATTTCTTTTATAAGGAAAATCGCTTTTATAAGGAAAATTGCTTTTATAAGGAAAATCTCTTTTGTAAGAAAAATTATCCTTATCATATTTTCATCCATATTTTTCTTAAGTATAAGATTCAGATTCATTTCTATATTCTCGGAATTGTTTGAAACATTGATATGAGGTATTCTGTTTTTAGGATCCGAGTTCTGGACAAAAACTGTAATAAAGTTTCACTCCGAAATCCAGATGCGAACTGTAATAAAGTTTCATTCCGAACTCTGGATACGAACTCTAATTAAGTTCTACAACAGATTCAGGATGCAAATCCTTATGAAGATCGACAACGATTTCTCATTACGAATTCTGATGATGAATTCTCATTACGAATTCTGATGATGAATTCTCATTACGAATTCTGATAATGAATTCTCATTACGAATTCTGATGATGAATTCTCATTATGAACTCTCATGATGAATTCTCATTATGAATTCTGATGACTAACTCTCATGACGAATTCTCATTCTGAATTCACATTCCGAATTCATCTATTAAACAGAATCTAATCATCTTTGTTTTATACACTCTGAATTTATTCACACTCCGAATTTTCACTCCGAAGTTTCATTTTTCTTTTTCCTTTATATTTTGTCTGCTCTTTATTATTTTCCTTAAACTCCGAACTTTAACTCCGAACCTTCACTCTGAATATTTTTAGTTATGATTTAAAACAGTGTCGTATATTTTGTTACACTTGTTTTGTTATAAAATGATGTCATGTATTCTGTTATGAACTAACCGTTGGTTATGTTACACGTGTATAGGTCCCTCCGATTTTTAAGGAAAATATGACCGTTGGAAAGGAGGCTGACCTTACCTATAAATAGGAGCTCATTAGAAAGAGCTCAGTGCTGAAAATGCTGCTGCTGAGCTGCTGAAACAACTTGGTTTTTATGCATACATGATATTGAAGTGATTTCTAGAGAGAGGCTCTTATTAACTCTCAAAGCTTCGTGCGACTCCGAATGTTGGTAATTACATTCGAGGACTTCTGGGGATAGGAAGACAGAGGTGCCGACTACCTTGAAGTTCGAGGGCTTCCTTGCTGAGGAAGACAGAGGTTTCCAACTACCTTGAAGTTGAGGGTTTGCGAGGATAGCAAGACAGAGACACTCTGATCTTCGTATCAAGGGCTTACCCTAGAGTGGGTAAGACAGACTTTCTTGAAAGTATAAATCAAGGTACCTTTATCCAAGGTTGTTGGATACCCTTCTCTTTGGGTTAAAAGACTTATATCTTGTTACTTGTAGTTTTACTACATGTTTATTTCCGCTGCATTTTGTATTTTAAGGAAAGTATAACTTTCTTATACTTCTTTACTTGTACTCTGTTTCATTTAGATTCTATACGCTTTAAGGTAGAATCTCATATTTTAATCTTTTGTAAAGTTTCAATTTCCAGAACCATATTTCTGGAACCTACTTTCAGAATCACATTCCATGTTTCCATTTGATATTAAAGGTGTTGTGAATTTCCTTATGTTTAGATTTTTTAAACTTAGCCCTTTCTTTTGCTGAAGGAAAACATAGTTAATCGTAACTAACATTAATGGTTCCAAGGAAATTTTTAAAGTATACAATTCACCCCCCCTCTTGTAAATTGAGCATCTACATCATTATTTCGATCCTAAAAAGACTAAGATGATTGGAATCAGACACTCTATTTAAATCCTAGTACAGAGTACTAACCTGAGTGTCTAGATCCTCCCTAATGAGGATTTCAAAGTGAGAAAACATTATGTCCATTTTTTGGATGAATTCCTCCATAGTGATTATGCCTTTGTTGAAACCTCGGGCAATGATTTGGTCATGCTAGTCAATCCACACTTTTTGTTCCTCATTTTCCTCAACCTGCAGCCTCCTATTATAAATTCTTGAAATATCCTCCTCTAAGGTAATGTGTCTAAGGAATTTTTCAATCATTTAATCCTTGGAGTGGATAATGAGCTTCAACCACTCCCCTACCTCTTCTTCCATCACTCTTGGTTGTCTGCTTGGATCGCCACTTTCCGTATATTCTAGGCCTTTGTTTCCCTTACATCCACCTTTCGTGGCCAATCGAGTTTCCATCGGTTTTGGTAAGTGAGAATATTATTTGCGTCCCTTGGGTTTTTTCACCTGGACCACAATTCATTTTCTTAAATCAAGCATTCCTTCATCCACTTTCTTCTTTCTTGGGATGTGGGGATATGACAACCCTGCTTTCTATTACAACTTAAACATGCTTTATTACATATAACTTCACTTGATACAACAATGAAGATCGAGAGGTTTAGTGTCTTTAGGGATTAGGATCATTACATAAAAACATTAAACTTGAAATACAACATCTTTATTGAAAACTTCCTTTACATGACCACTACATTCCTTCGTACTTAGCATTGCATGAGATAACCTGAGGACATGCATAAGAAAAGGGTGAGCTATAATGCCCAGTAAGGGAGTACACAATGAATAACATGAGGAGTTCAATACATGTTAGGAAATAGGAATATCAATAGATCATAAGAGTAACATGAACATAAAGGCATGATAAAGCATGATAATCATAACATGGAAATGTGGAAACAACACATAACATTGAATTAGCATGAGCCAAGGCTCATTGCACATGGAGCATGAGTAAACCCTCATTGCACTTGAAGCATGAGTAAACACTCATTGCACTTGAATTAGCATGAGTCAACACTCATTTCACATGACGTATCATGATACTATACATTACCCAATGCATTGGAGCGCTATAAGGGCGCACCCTTCTTAAACATTTCATTTCATGCATAAGTGTGCCACATGGATCATACACAATGATATTGGCTTAGAAAATCGGTGTGATTTCGGCAGTGTAACGGCGTGACATAAGAATTCATAAAAATGGTTGATGAGAGAGAAAGGGGTTCCTCATAATATTTACATTTAATGGACAGTAAGGAGGTCATATAGATACATGTCCCAAAAATTGAAAAGGAATTTAGATTCATGATACAAAAGTATTTCTTGAATATAAAGGAGGAGGGAAAAGTTCTTTTCGGAATTTCGGCATAGTAACGAGTGTACATGGGAGGTATTTAATGAGAGAGAAAGGGGTCTCCTATAATTAAAACAATAAGAGGAATTTATGGGGGAGGTTCGAAACCATACCCCAACATTCATAATTGAAATTAAAAGGGCAATACAACTTAAATAAAATTGACAAAAATGAGGAAGGAAGAAAAAACCCTTACTTGGAAGTGTGCATCCAAAGGCTAGAGAGAGGCTTGTGAGAGGCTTCTTGGGAGCTTGGGGCACCTTGAGAGGATTCAAGAGAGAGTAGGCCAGAGGTTTGACGAACTCCAAGGTCATTGAGTGAGGAGGAAGTGGGAGCTTGGGTGGGTTTATATAGGAAAGGTGAGGGAATTCTTTATTATTTGTGTTTGGGACCCCTTATATTAAAATAATCCAAACCACAAACCATCCCATGGTATTTGCCCATGGTTTCTGGAAAAGGAAAGAGGAAAATATTATTTTACAAGGACAAGGTCCGAACTTATTGAAATATTAGGGTTGCATATGTGGAGGTGAGTCACACTCCCGAGGAAATTAATTTAAAAAGGAAAAGTGTTGAATAAGTCTTGAGGGCTCCATTAATGCTTTGAAAAGTAAGTCAAACATACCCAAAACCAAATTATTTTAATGATAAAACACATATTGGCCGAACATAAGGATTATGGTATTTTATTACATCACCATTGGGTCATTATGATGTCATAAAACACATTATATATTTAAATGGTATTTAATTTTTACCCAAAAATTTGACTGTCTCATAAAATTATGAAAATTTCACCGTTGGATAATTTCGACGTCCTGATTCCAAAGGTAATATTTATTTTATCTAAATAATTTTCTAAATATTTGAATTTTCACTTTTAAAATAAAAACCTACATTTATAAAAATTCATGGGTTTTGACAGAAATGGCTTTCAAACCTTAATAAAAATTTTAATTGCATTCATAAAATTATAAGATCATTTATATTTAATAAAAATTAATTTAATATTAATAATAATATTTTATTAAAATATTACTTAATTCAAAAATCCTTTCATTTAATACAATATAATTCTTAATTAAATATTAACTAAAAACGCCATTTGTACTTTAAAAACTAATTACAATGTATCAAAAATGACTAGAAATTATATTCATTATTATATACAAAAATAATGTACATGAACATGGTGCTACTTATTTGTTACATAACCCCTTAAAATAGCCGCATAAGACTTAAGGGTAAGGTCTGCGATGGTGACAGACTCTTGGGGTGGCTCGGATAACATCGCTCGAGTGGTAATCTCTATCAACTTCCACTTTTCCCGTAGAAGGTCCCGTTGAAGCTTGACATAATGAAGCTCAGCTTGGGCATGGTCAAGGGAGAAGCCCAAAGACGCCACCTCTTTTCCGAGCTCCGACAAATGGGCTTCGTAAGGGGAAATTCTACTGGATGAGGCCATCGCTTCCTTTGTCTGAGTAGAAATGGGTTTGTTAAAGCCTTATATTTATACTACTCAGATGATCATTGTTCAACGGCTATAAAACTAACGGTCAGAAATCTTAACGTAAAACTAATGAAGTTGACATATTATAAAAACATTTTTCATAATGAATCATTTAACTGGATCAAGAGGGATTTTCCATTAATGAAAATTTGGGTCGTTACAATATTCCCCCCTTATGTAATTTCACCCTCGAAATTTTCCTTTTCCCACACTAAAACAAATGTGGGTAACTCAGCTTCATCATATCCTCCGACTCCCAAGTTTCTTCTTCAAACTTTTGGTTTCTCCACAACACCTTGACGAGGGGCATTGTCTTATTTCGTAGAACTTTTTCTCTATGATCTAAGATCATCAGTGGTTCCTCCTCATAAGAAAGATCATCTTCCAATTGTACCACCTTGGAAGAGAGTACATATGAATGGTTCGGTATGTACTTCCTTATGAGGGATACATGAAAGACATCATGCACCTCGGCCATAATAGGTGGAAGTGCTAGTCGATAGGCCACATCCCCAACACGATCAAGAATCTCGAAGGGGCCGATGTACCTTGGACTTAACTTCCCTTTCCTTCCAAACCTCATGACTTTCTTCCACAGAGATATTCGTAAAATCACCATGTCTCTGACTTTAAACTCAAGGTCTCGTTGATGATTATCTGCATAACTCTTCTGTCGACTTTGGGCTACCATGATATGCTGCTGAATGGTTTTCACCTTCTCCACCATTTCTTCGACCATTTCTGGTCCAAGCAGCTTACGTTCACCGACCTCATTCCAACATGGCGGTGTTCTACACATTTTCCAATACAAGGCTTCATATGGTGCCATTTGGATGCTCAAGTGGAAACTATTATTATAAGAGAACACAACCAGAGGAAGATGTTGATCCCATCCTCCTTGAATGTCCATTGATCACGCTCTCAACATATCCTAAAGTGTTTGGATAGTCCGCTCGGATTGGCCATCAGTTTGAGGATGATAGGCCGTACTGAAGTTCATTTTAGTATTCAGAGCATGTTGAAGACTCTTCCAAAACATAGAGTTGAATCTTGGATCTCGGTCAGAAACAATAGATAGTGGTACTCCATGCAACCGTACTACTTCCCTGATATATATTCGTGCCAGTTGATCCAAAGTGAAATCCTATCAAATAGAAATGAAGTGTGCAGTCTTTGTAAGATGATCCACAAAAACCCAGATTGCATTGTTGCCTTTGGATGTCCTTGGAAGTCCAGTGACAAAGTACATGGTGATGTTCTCGCATTTCCATTCTGGTATGGGCAATGGTTGCATCATCCCCTTAGACTTCTGCCTCTCTGACTTCACTTACTGACACACCAGGCACTTTGATGTATATTCAGCGATCTCCTTCTTCATATTATCCCACCAAAAGTTTTCTCGGAGATCTCGATACATCTTTGTGCTCCCTGGGTGAATAGAGAAATTTGAACTATGTGCATCATCCAAAAGTTCCTTCTTCAGCTCCGAACTTGATGGAACACATAGTATTTTCCCAGACCGCACAATTCCTTCTTCGTTAACATTAAACTCTGAGGATTTTCCCTTTTTGATAGCTTCCACTTTTTCTTGAATTCCTGCATCATCCTTTTGAGCATCCTTTATCCTTTCCAAAATAGATGGTTGAGAAATCATTTGTGAAAGGATTGATGATGTTCCCTTTTTTAGGATTCCCACATCCATCTTCATTAAGTCTAAGAAGATTGGATCCTTCTCAATTCTCATCATTGATAGAATCGTTGGATCCTTTCTACTTAGGGAATCTTCCACCTTGTTCGCTTTCCCTGGGTGGTAATGTATTGAACAATCATAATCCTTGATGAGCTGTATCCATCTTCTCTAGCGCATATTAATCTCTTTCTGTGTGAATATATATTTAAGAGTCTTGTGGTTAGTATATATCTCACATTTCTCTCCATAGAGATAATTCCGCCAGATTTTCAAGGCAAAGATCACCGACGCCAACTCCAGATCATGCGTTGGATAGTTTCGCTCATGGATTTTCAACTGCCTTGAGGCATAGGGTATCACTTTATCATTCTGCATTAGCACACATCCTAAGCCCTTCTTCGAAACATCACTGAATACCACAAAAATCTCCCCACTTGTGGGTAAAGTGAGCACGGGTGCAGTGATAAGCCTCCTTTTCAACTCCTTGAAGCTTTCTTCATATTCATAACTCTAAGAAAACTTTACTCTCTTTCGAGTTAGCTTGGTAAGAGGGTTGGACAATCGTGAGAAATTTCTCACAAATCGTCGATAATATCCAGCTAACCCTAAGAAGCTACGGATATCAGTTACCGATGTTGGCATTGGCCATCCCTCAATTGCATCTGTTTTGGAGGGGTCCACAGATATCCCATTGCTTGTGATGATATGGCCCAAGAATGAGACCTCCTTCAACCAGAACTCACACTTGCTGTACTTGGCATAGATCTTCTCCTTGTGCAAAGTCTCCAGTACAGTTCTTAAATGCTCCTCATGGTCCTCCTTGGTTTTGGAGTATATTAGAATATCATCTATAAAGACTACCACAAAAATTTCTAGGTAATCTCTAAAGACTCTATTAATCAAGTACATGAATATTTCTGGAGCATTGGTGAGTCCGAAAGGCATTACTATGAATTCATAGTGCCTGTACCTTGTACAAAAACCAGTCATGGGGATATCTTCCTTCTTCACCCTTACTTGATAATATCCCGACCGAAAGTCCACCTTGGAGAAGTATTGTGCTCCACGCAGATGATCAAACAAGTCATCGATTCTTGGGAGAGTATAGTTGTTCTTTATCGTTATTTTGTTAATTTCATGATAATCGATGCAAAGCCGCATTGACCCATCCTTCTTCTTGACGAAGAGGACGGGTGCACCCCATGGTGATGCACTTGGGCGTATAATCCCTTTATCCAGATTCTCCTATAGTTGTTTCTTCAGCTCTTCAAGCTCAACAACAACCATTCTATATGGAGTCTTGGATATTGGTAGTGCCCCAGGTATAAGTTCAATTGAGAACTCAAAATCTCTTCTTGGAGGAAGACCAGTAAGTTCCTCAGGAAATACTTCAGTGAATTCCCTCACAATAGGCATTTCTTCAAGTGTGGTTTCTTCCTTAGACTCAATCATCTGAGCCAGATATGCGTGCTCATAAGGTAGTAATATCCATGCTTGAGATGATGGAGCTAAAGGAGATTCATCTTCCTCCTAACACTTGTAAAGAATCGGGGGTCGATTCTCCATATGGAGTGTGATTTCCCTCTCCCAATAATTTATGTTGGCTCTATATAAGGAAATACAATCCATGCCAAGAATTGCATCAAATTACACCAAAGGGAGTATGATGAGGTTCTCTAAGAAATTCAATCCACAGATTATAATAGGGGAGGACTTATACTCGTGGGATGCAATGATTGCCCCATTTTCCGTACTCACCGACATCCTTACTTCCATGATTTGTGGTGGTGCAGGGATTGTTCTACTAATCTTTTGAGATATAAAAGAATGCATAGAACCTGAATCAAAAAGTATGTTCCCTATTCTTGAATGAATAACTAGCATACCTATCACCACTTCGTTGTCGGGGTTCACTTCGGCAGAAGTGATGGAAAAAGTTCTTCCTTGCTGTCTTGGAGGTTGCTGGTAGCCTCCGATAACCCTGGGATTAGGGAACTGATTTGGAAAATGACATTGTTCTTTGCATTTGTAGCATTGAACAACGCGTTGAGGTTCGAACAGAGCGTTTCTCTCCTTTTTCGTAGCCACGGGTCCTTCTTGCTGACAGTTAACAGCTTGGTGCCCTTCTCTTCCACACCTGAAGCATTTTCTTGTCCCCCTAAGGCAATTTCCAGGGTGATTCTTTCCACACTTTTGGAAAGTGCGGTGCTAAAACTTCTTAGCGCCGCTGGATTTATCCATCGGACCACCAGTATTGAATTCCACCTTACGCTTCTTGTCCCCATGATACCCATGTGATTCTCCGATCTCCATTTCAACCTTGAGGGCACATCGGACAATTTCCCTATAGCTGTCGAAGTCACGGATCGCGAATGCTTTTCGCAAGCTAGGATTTAGCCCACCAAAGAAGCGGTCAACCTTGCATTAGAGGGTAATGACAAAGTTGGATGCATATCATGCAAGCCTTGTGAAGTTTCCCTCGTACGCTCCCACCGATTCTTCATCTTTCTGCTTGAGGGAAAGGAAGTCCCTTTCCATCTTAAGACGGAGGGTGCGCGGAAAATATTTATCGAAAAACATCTTCCGGAAATCCTTCCATTCCAAAGCCACGATCTCCTCCTCAGGATTCGTATATTTGATCAACGTCCACCATTGATCAGCTTCACCCTCCATACGATAAGCTGCCAGGAGAACCTTCTCTTGTTCAGAACATTGAAGGATAGTGAAGATCTTTTCAATGGAGTTGATCCATTTCTCAGCGATCATGGGATCAGATGATCCACTAAAAGTAGGAGGCCTTTGTCTGATGAAGCTCTCGATAGCGAATTTTTCTTTCTTAGGAGGGGTTGAACGTTCATCTTGACCCGTGTTTCTATTCAAAACTTGAGTTAGCTGAGAGAGAAGTGTGACAAAGTTCGCGATTCCCGCTCCCATTGGATTGGGCATCTCATTTGTACAATCATCACACTGATCTTCACAACGGTTGTTAGCTCGAGTTCTCCTATTACCGGCCATTGGCTGGAAGAAAAGGAAATTTAGGGGTAACACATAAAGGGAAATCCAAAGACAAAAGTTGATTACTTATAAATAAACTTTAATCTCTTTAACTCATGAGTCTATAGGATTCAATACAGGATTTTCATGATCTTCCTTCTAACATATATTCTTAGGGGAAATTTTCCCTTAATAAGGGTTCATACTAAGATTGTGAATTTATCAAAACATATCCCCCGGGAGTGTCATAACCAAGAGTGCAGGAAGGCCCGTTGTCATGCACCAGTTCCCGTTCGAGTCTAGCTCAAAGCGGTGTTTTTGGGTTTTACCCCTAGGATACATCTGTGCCAGAGCCGCCTCTACCTGCTCGTATCCAGACAGGGATGTATTTGTCTGATAAACCACTTACTTAGTATTTACCGAAACTTAGGGATGTTTTTATTATACTTAGTCTTGTAACTAAGGCTTTACTAGGGTTTCCTAATCCCAAAAATAACTAAACCTATCCTCTGATACCAACTATGACAACCCTACTTTCTATTACAACTTAAACAAGCTTTATTACATATAACTTCAGTTGATACTACAAAGAAGATCAAGAGGTTTAGTGTCTTTGGGGATTAGGATCATTACATAAAAACTTTAAACTTGAAATACAACATCTTTTTTGAAAACTTCCTTTACATGACCACTACATTCCTTCGTACTTAGCATTGCATGGGATAACCTGAGGACATGCATAAGAAAACGGTGAGTTATAAAGCCCAGTAAGGGAGTACATAATGAATAACATGAAGAGATCAATACATGTTAGACAATAGGAATATCAATATAGAATAAGAGTAAAATGAACATAAAGGAATGATAAAGCATGATAATCATAACATGGAAATGTGGCAACAACACTTAACATTGAATTATCATGAGCCAAGGCTCATTGCACATGGAGCATGAGTAAACCCTCATTAAACTTGAAGCACGAGTAAACCCTCATTGCACTTGAATTAGCATGAGTCAACACTCATTGCACATGATGTATCATGATACTATACTTTACCCAATGCATTGGAGCGCTATAAGGGCGCACCCTTCTTAAAAATTTCATTTCATGCATAAGTGTGCCACATGGATCATAAAACATGGATTCAGAAAACATAATAATTTATTCCACTATAAAGGAATGTGGAATTCATACATGAAACATTATAATCAATAAGTAAATGTGCATAAAGGTGAATAGCCTTGATGGAGAAATGGGCATGGTATTCACTACATAATGATATTGGCTTAGAAAATCTGTGTGATTTCGGCAGCGTAACGGCGTGACATAAGAATTCATAAAAATGGTTGATGAGAGAGAAAGGGGTTACTCATCATATTTAAATGTAATGGACAGTAAGGAGGTCATATAGATACATGTCCCAACAATTGAAAAGAATTTATATTCATGATACAAAAGTATTTCTTGAATATAAAGGAGGAGAGAAATGTTCCTTTCGGAATTTCGGAATAGTAACGGGTGTACATGGGAGGCATTTAATGAGAGAGAAAGGGGTCTCCCATCATTCAAACAATACTAGGGAAGTATGGGGGAGGTGTAAAACCATACCCCAACATTCATAATTGAAATTAAAAGGGAAAAACAATTTAAAGAAAATTGAAAAAAATGAGAAATTAAGAAAATACCCTTACTTGAAAGTGTGCTTCCAAAGGCTAGAGAGAGGCTTGTGAGAGGCTTCTTGGGAGCTTGGGGAACCTTGAGAGGATTCTAGAGAGAGTAGGGCAGAGGTTGGATGAACTCCAAGGTCTTTGAGTGAGGAGGATGTGGGATCTTGGGTGGGTTTATATAGGAAAGGTGAGGGAATTCTTTATTATTTAGGTTTGGGACCCCTTATATTAAAATAATCCAAAACACAGACCATCACATGGTATTTACCCATGGTTTCTGGAAAAGTAAAGAGGAAAAAAATATTTTACAAGGAAAAGGTCCGAACTTATTAGAAAATTAGGGTTGCTTATGTGGAGGTGAGTCACACTCCGATGGAAATTAATTTAAAAAGGTAAAGTGTTGAATAAGTCTTGAAGGCTCTATTAATGATTTGAAAAGTAAGTCAAACAAACCCAAAACCTCATTATTTTAATGATAAAACACATATTGTCCGATCATAAGGATTATGGTATTTTATTACATCACCATTGGGTCATTATGATGTCATAAAACACATTATATATTTAAATGGTATTTAATTTTTACCCAAAAATTTGACTGTCTCAGAAAATTATGAAAAATTAGCTGTTGGATAATTTTGATGTCCTGATTCCAAAAATAATATTTATTTTATCTAAATAATTTTATAAATATGTGAATTTTCACTTTTAAAATAAAAACCGATCTTTATAAAAATTCACGTGTTTTGACAGAAATGGCTTTCAAACCTTAATAAAAATTTTAATTACATTCATAAAATTATAAGATCAGTTATATTTAACAAAAATTAATTTAATATTAATAATAATATTTTATTAAAATATTATTTAATTCAAAAATCCTTTAATTTAATAAAATATAATTCTTAATTAAAAATAACTAAAAACACCATTTGTACTTTAAAAACTAATTACAATGTATCAAAAATGACTAGAAATTATATTCATTATTATATTAAAAAATAATGTACATGAACATGGTGCTACTTATTTGTTACATAACCCATTAAAATAGCCGATAAGACCTAAGGGTAAGGTGTGCGATGGTGACAGACTCTTGGGGCGGCTCGGATAACATCGCTCGAGTGGTAATCTCTATCAAATTCCACTTTTCCCGTAGACGATTCTGTTAAAGCTTGACATAATAAAGCTCATCTTGGGCTTGGTCAAGGGTGAAGCCCAAAGATTCCACCTCTTTTCCGAGCTCCGACAAATGGGCTTTGTAAGGGGCAATTCTATTGGATGAGGCCATCGCTTCCTTTGTCTGAGTAGAAATGGGTTAATTAAAGCCTTATATTTATACTACTTAGATGATCACTGTTCAACGGCTATAAAAGTAACGGTCACAAATATTAACATAAAACTAAAGAAGTTGACATCTTATAATAACATTTTTCATAAAGAAACATTTAACTAGATCAAGGGGGATTTTCCAATAATGAAACTTTGGGTCATTACAGGGGACCTTTCCTTTGGACACGATCCAAACTATCCATTGAGAGAAGGCTAAGATCGTCATTGCCTGAGTCTTCTTCCACATGTGTCTCTTCTTGTAGTTCCAAGCCTTTAAAACGGTTTTTCATTTCCACCCCCTGGAATTTTATGGGGGCCTCTGATTTACCCCCTTACCTACCTTCTTCTCTAGGTCGATTCCCTTCCCAACACGCCCATCCTTGATGGCAAGGGTGTTTTGGTCTAAGGACCCCAGGACAGACGCACCATCTTTCCCCCCAAAAGGTTCTGCTACAGCCCCCAATTGATTTCCTTGTACCGTGTCTGATCCACCAATTTTCTCATACCCATGACCCATGATCTGTAAATTATTGTTAGAATCCTCCCAACCTCAAACATAAGAGTTATTGGGGTCATGAACTCAACTCCCTGTCAAGCTCACCACCCCTCCCTCGGTTGATATGGGTGTAGCAGGGAGATCCACCCTGACCACAGCTAAAGGACCATCCTCTTCTCTGTTCAGACCCAAATCATGAAATAAATGGGTAAAAACATCAGCAACCCATGGTTGTTCCCCTTTGTTCATCCCCTACTTGACAACCACTAAAGAGTCCGTAGGAACCCACTGATGAAGTTGAGTCTCCATAGACTCCCCTAATTATTTCTCTTGATCCATCACTGTAGGAACATACCCACACATACTATTACAAACTAATCTTTGAGTCTCATGCTTACATCTAGAAACTAGATGACCAAGACTACCACATACCATACCAAACACTGTCCATGATTCAATCACGACACTCTACTTCGATCTGAACTCTTCTCCGATGAAAATCCACAGCCACTCCATTGGGGGAACTGAGACATCAACCTCAACAAATACGTGAGGTAAGATTCTATGAAATAATTAAGACGTGTGATCAACCAAAAAAATAAATATACCAACCATTCTCCCTAGAATATAGATAATAGAGGGGTTCTGAAAAGGGATTTGCAGATTAGGAATGTTTACCCACACCACAGACGAAGGCGAATCCATGTTCATGATAAACTCAGTAGACCATCGCAAGAGATGAAATCTGTAACCATTGAAGACACGAGGAGCACTGGACCATGCAGAGACCATATCATCCTCCAAGGATAAGTGGATCATCAATTGACGCCGATCTAAAAGACCCACCACCGCGTGATTTTGAAGACCCCAAGAATCAAAGACCCATCTGTCAAATGCATCCACTGAAGGACGGCGACCCTGAAACCGAGCCATGAGATTCAAACTGTGAAGATGTACGACTTCATTGAACTCCTTTGAAGAAATCGTGATCCAAGGAGAGCCCTCATGAAGGACATTAACCTTAAGGCAAATGGGGATCGACGGGAAAGGGGGAAGAAGTGAAGGATCCATGAAAGGGGTGAACGAATGAACCCTCATAGAGGAGGGAGCGTATTCCATATGATCATCCTATGACATGGAGTACAAAATAATATCACCCATGAAAAAAATAAGTTCAATAAATAATGTATTATTCATTTCATCAATGATATCAATACAACAAGTGAATTATTGAGAAATAATGGCATAACCAGAAACTGAAAATTCCTATTACAGTTCACAAACACTATCAAAGGTATATACTATTCTAGGAATCTCACCTAGTGGTACCGGACCAAAGGTCAATCTTAGAAAACTAAAATGTCCTTATAATTTGGTCATAGGGATCATTTATTGTAGAAAAAGTATATTTTTCCATAACCATGAACCAGTTCAACTTTTAATAATCCATGAAAATCTTGAGACTCTTAACTTCATAACTTGTAAAGAGGACATATGAAGCCCATAATGACATACTATGAGAAATAAATCCCTTATCTTATAGGTCCTAAAAGTGCACATTATGTTCCACAAATTCAGAAGATTTTATTTTGTAAGACGTCCAAGAAATGGGCATCATACTAGGGACTAGGTCAATAGTGAACTCACCCACTCTATATGGTGGTAAAATAGAAAAATATTCAAGAAAAACATTGAGGTATGTACACACCACTGTATGAATTAGATAGACCAAACATGGGTCAATGGTATCAAGAAACATCGTTAACCACATCTATGAGATTACCCTAGATAAAAGAAATTCAGGCCCCACCCATCCTTTTCTAGTGTTCAACTCACCCTAAAAATACGTGTAACCTTGTGGAAGATAAAAATTGAACATGATGATGATAAAAGTAAATATAACACATAATTTGGATTATCCAATCCATAAAATGTCTCAATTCAAAAATATAAATATATATAACTAAAATGTAATACACCACCTTGAGTCAACCATCATCACCCGAACTGTAGGAAATTTGAAACCTTATTCAATCCTATTTAACAAAGGCATGGAGGGATCCAAAAATAATAACATATGTTATAAATGTAATACCAATACTTCAATTAAATTTGAAGCTATAAATTTAAGAGTAGAAGAACTATCAAGAGTGGATAGAATAATTAGTGATGAAATAAGCCCCATATCTGTTATAGTTTCTAGATCTACATCATATTATTCAGGTGAACAATCTATCATGTAAATTTGTTCAATCTTAGCCATATGAAAATCCCCCCATGGAATTTGTATTAGATCCACCATCATTGGAAGTATCAGTACAAACTTAAAACCCCTTGGTGAGATTTGATCCAATCTTAATGCCCATGGGACATCATTTCAAAAAAATGTCTCAAATTACCTAATAATACTCATCGATAAAAATATTTTGTATGCTATGCATAGGTCAGCTTGGTATGACCATGAATTAAACACTGGTAGTATATAAATATATATATTTTTGGTTTAATACACTAAAATCAATCTTGATGAAAATGGAGCACTCCAGTGCTTCCTTTTCTGGAATGTTGACACACTCAGTCAAACAAATGAACTGACTGAAGCTCTAATCGAACAAATCATTCTTGCTATGTTAGAATCATCCAAAAATGATTTTTTGGCTACCTCCATGATGTTCATATGTCACATGGGAGTTATAATCATCCAAAGATCAGGAATTAGTCCCAACATTAACCTAAGAGCCTTTAGGTACTCATTGGTGAATAGATCAGGTGCCAAAAGACCCCACTCATCAAAACAGGTGGAATACTCCAGAATAGTGTGCTCTCCTTACTCTAAGTGTAGAAAATCCAAGGTATTTAATGCCTGTAATGTCTCATGACAAATGTGATGATTTAATATTTTCTTGAAAACATACCAGGTAAGACCCTCATGCAACTTATCTTACAAAATAGATTCCCTCTACCTCCTCTTCGTTCCCTCAAGAATGTATGTAGAAAAACCCACCTATGGTTTCCTTAGAATCTTCATGAATTGAAATATCCCCTCAATATATTCATTCAACACCATAGAATCTTGGATTAAATTTTTGGTACATAATATGGGTTGATGAAACTTATTTAATTCTGATCCATGATCCACTACACGTTATAGTTTCATGTCACTGAAATAACCAAAAGCCTCAATAGTTTCAAATAAAACTACTACCAAAGAAGATTCCACTAGAGTATTTTTATTTTGAATATTTCTTATAGAATCATCACCCAGATTTATAATATTTCTTTATGGGGTAATACTATAATAAACATGAGACAATAACTAATCATCTTGTAGAGAAAAATTCAAAACCTCATTGGACCAACTTCAAGAATTCATGTCAATGCATTAAAATAAAAAAATGTAATGAAATATGAATTATACAGGTGAAAATTAAAAATTAAAAATGGAAATGGTCCATTAAAATAAACATCCCATCTAGTTCATTCAAATGACCTAAAACGCCATGTATCAAACTTAGAAAATAAATTTCTGACCACCAACGGTAACTCGATATCAGATATGAAAGTGTGTCGTTCAAGAACCCTTCCTCACATACAACCAAAATCTCAATGGTCCTAAATCCAACCTAACCAAGACACTAAACCAAATAAAGGTAGTGTTATAACACCCTATCCTAGGTAATTCCAACTAATACAATTCATTAATGAAAAAACCTAGGTCAACTAGACAATCCATCTAATTCGGTCCTACACAGTGGTTAGGTGCATCAAAATAACAAAATGTGGTCTTGTATATAACAAAAAAAGGTATAAAACTAGTGAACAAAATATGAACAAATAGATACATCATAGATCCATTGAATCCAATCCAAACTAGATAATCCATAAATTATGATAAGACAATACCATCATGCCTCCATGTGACCAACCATCTCATCAAAACCATCTCTTTACGAAGGCTATGACCAAAAGAGAATCAAACATGCTACAAGAGTCCCTTCACATTACATGATTCTTACAAAATAATACATATAACCACCCAAAGGAAAAATCTAAATGTGATAAAAAAAATGTTAATAGTATTCCACCACTGTATCTATAGGATGTCTAATATCAATAATTTAGAATTTATAGAATTAAAGGAAACACAGTTTTACAAAACATTTTTATAAATAAAAACAATTTGTAAATCAATTTTTTTTATAAAATCATATAATATTAAAAATAAATGTTATATGAAAAGTACATGTGATAATATTGAAATTGTAATAAATACGGTCCATGGGAATACCATAGGATAATAATGAGAAAATTTATCCCTGGAACAATCCATTATGTGAAAGCACGTGAGAAAATAACCATGAAACAATCCATCATGTGATAGTCCAATGGTAAATGAAAATTAATACCATTTGGGATCTATCTTATAGGTATATGTACTAGATATCCAAATAAATCCCCAATCTAGGACAATAATGGATCAAACTAGTATAACATCTAGTGTAATTACATATAATAAAGAAAAATAATACCTCATGTAGAAATAGGTGCACTATGAGTGACATGTCTATTCATGATGTACTCAAGATTAATAAATGTGATAATTTTGTTAAAAAATAGTTCAACCTCCATTCTCATAATTGAAATAAAAAATCAAATAAAAACCAATCTATATCAGTATTGTAAAATCCATTTTTAAACCAAAAGCATGATTAGATCATTTATCAATCAATTGGCGTGAGTGAACAATTTATCAAAAAAAAACCTTTTTAAAACATGATTTATTTCCAAAGAATCCATTGTAATCAAAAATAAATTCAATTCAATGAGTAATACAATATGATTAGTATGAATAATAATTAATTCGTTGAATTAACCATTTTTTTAGAGACAGTTAATTTAAGAACATGAGAAAACCTAAATGACATTGAAAACAGAGAATGAGGAAAAGTAGATCTGGTTATCATGATACTATATCCATATGAAACGCATAAATACTTATAAAACCCCTTAAATATTAAATCCAAATCCCACACAAGTTCCTAAAAGATAAGGGTAGGTTATATTATGAAAGGATCTAAGAATGGAAAAGGAGAAAAGGAGAAAACCCAAACGTACCTTCATAAATCCATCTAGAATGAAGGTAAATAGATAAAAATAACAATGGATATGTCTATAAATCACTGAGGAAGGATTAGGTCAATCCTAAATGATATTAGCGGCTATTAGGCATATAAACTCAATGGAAAATAGAAGAAACATGATTTTAAAATATTCAGAGTTCTACGCATGGTTATGCTGCATGGTCTCCATGGGGAAGCCATGCATTTTGGTCAAATCCTAAACCCCCTTGAAAAAACATCCATAAACAAAAATATTTTCCATTGTGTGTTAAAATTTGTCTTTAATTACTCTCAAACAATGAAAAACACTATTTTTAAGACACATTTCAATACTTTATGGTTTCTGCATGGTTATTATTAATAATGCGCCAACTGTGTGCATGGTATCTCTCCTTAAAAAATCTCTATTTCAGCCATAAATCCTCATAAAACCATGAAAAAATTATAAAAACCCCATTATTAAATTAAATCATACCTAATATAAAATGAGAAAATCTATTATCCTCACCATAAAATCATTATGTTATTATAAATTCCATTAGATCCTAACCATGAAAAATATTATTCCATTACAACCTCTTTAATTATTATCTCTCACTCAATGACATGGAAAAAAATCAGGATTGGATACTCATTTTCCAATATCCAATTCAAATTGAAGGATATATGAGAGGTAGAATCTTCTTAAAGGATATAAAAAACCATTAATGGGTCCACATGACCTGTGGTTCCACTATACCACCTGGCCTTGTTCACCTCTAGTCACATCTCAATGGATGTGTCAATATTGATGAAGTGTCTCAGATACAAAAGGTATTCTCAAAAAACCATAAATATGTCCATATCTATGGGGTCATTTTAGAAACCAGGCCATGCACCTAGTTTTGCAGAGTACTGTTCTATGCCCGTGTACTCCCAAAAGACAAGGTGTGACATCCCGCACATGGTCATTGAAAACTGAAATGGAAACATGACTCAGACACTTGGGGAGGATAAAAAATATCTTAAGCCTATCCATATGTAATGTGGTCTTTATCATTACTTAAACCCTAGGACTAAATCCTTGGGGTTCTTCATGTTGTGAGGTAATCTTACTACATGGCATTTTGTTTGGTTTTCTGTAGAATGTCTGGTTCTATATGTGGAATCTAGATCCATGATCATTTACGTTATTTTAATTTTTTAACCACCTAAAAATAATGGGATTTACCACTTAACATCAATTAAATCCCTACGGTGACAAGAAATCATATCTTAATCACCCATTGTGGTCTTTCACGCATCTTGTATGACTATTGTCGCCCAGAGGTCCTAAAAGATCGCATTTCTATAGAAATAATCACCAGTATCATACAATGAATCTTAATTAATCTGTAGATAACCATATTTATCATCATTCACACAACCTCCATGAATATGAGGTTTCAATATCCCTCATACCTTCCATGGTAACGTTTAATCATGACCCTATAGGACAACAATGAAGAATGATAAGAACAATGAATGAAAATCACAATATCATGGGTGATTAAAGTAATTTAACAAGTATTCACAACAAATTATTACAATGTGGGTAATCCAAGGTGAGATAATTGAATAAATTATGTAATAGAGAAAAATAATTTAATTCATCAATGAGGTCAAACAAAAGATAATAAAATAAGATCAATTGAAAAAAAAATCTATTTTCAATAGATTTAATCAAAATAATAGAAAACCATAAATGAACATAACTACCTTGATTTAGGATTCATTAATATTTAAAAAATAATTCTCCTATGATGGGGATGATATGACACCTTCACTTCTCATCATTCCTCCTTAATCTGATAACCATTTTTCTTCTAATCCTAATACACTAATGAATGTTGTAACACCCCAAGATTTCATAGTGTGTTATTTCTTCAAAATAATTCAATAACTTGCACTACACGCAACACTGAGTTCAATTTCACCATGACTTACCAAAAAAAAGCCATTAAAAGAGGTCATGAATAGTAGTAACTAAATTTTAAACTTTATATAATCTTTATAATTTTAGAATCCATATTATGAGTTTCTTAGTCATAATGCAAGAACATATTCATTTTCAGTATTGCACTTTTATCAACTTTTGATAGTGAAACCTTTTTAAATACAATATTTTAAACTATTTGACTAAATGGAGACATCAAAAAATTTAAAATGAAACATCCCAAGCTTACACGGTACGCTTTCCTTTGAATAAAACAGTAGCGTGTGTTGTACGCAACTTCGAGTTCTAACACACCGTAACCAATCAAACTAGCTGTTATGAATAGTAATACCTACTTTTTGAAGTTGTATATATTTTATATTTTAAAATGGACTTCATTTTTGGATTTGGAATATCAAATTTATCCTAAGGTGAAATTTTGGTACTTTTCGGATAACTTTCATATTTTGATGAATAGTGAAAATTACTAAATTTTAATTAAAAACAACCTTTTTAATCAAAATAATTAATAGTGATAAATTATGAATTTGAGTGGTTTAAAAGTATATTTAGAATATATTTTTACTATTTAATATAATGTTGGTCATTGGACATAATTTTACAATTAAACCGAACATAAACAAGTGTCAATCTTTTGATAGTTATTATCTCTTAAAAACACGCTTTTTGTTTTGACAGCGGGAATTAATTTTAAATTAATTTCTGCCACTTCTGTGTTTTGAATTTACGAAATTGGATTCCATATTTGGAATCAGGATGTTCAAATTGTGTAAATAGGTAACTTTTATTTTTAGACATTTTGAATAATTACTGCGGTAAATATTTTATTTACCATGTTTAAGGGTAAATCCGGTAAATAAGGGATAAAAAATAATATTATAATAATACTAAATTACCCTAAAACGTGTCTTAACCCTATTGGTTGATACATGGTCGACCATGGGCATCTTTTTGTCAATTTTGGGACCCCATGGATCCACTTGTAAGTGATAATGACACTTTATTTTAATTAAGTCAAAATGAATACAAAAATGACACAAGCATATATCTTTTAGAAAAACAATTGTTATATAGGGTTATATAAGTTGGATTTTAGATTATAATTATTCATTAGAAATCTAAACAGATTTCCTACATACTGATATTTTATTTATAATTTTTAGACATTAAATAATTTATTTTATTTATGACACAAAGATGATGCAGTAATTACTATAATAGTGAAAAATTAAAATAATTGATATTATAAATACCCAAATAAATATAATATGAAACTTTTAATGAATTAAACTAATTTTCTAGGATAATATGATATATTAGGATTGATTTAATTGACTTTTTTCGAAGTAATCAATCTGTTAGGAGTTTTAAAAAAATCAACTATTGAATAGTGTCAAAATTGACATAAAAGAGTTTTTAAAAAAAATATTATATTATTAATTGATATTAAATTCTTAAAAATCTAAGGTTCGGCCAAGAGACTTATATAAGGATAGGTTCATCATTAATGGACCACTTGGGGGTCTCTTGGATGTATATAATAAGTTTATTAACCATATTATATAAAAATACAAAGAGACATTGTAAAAGTGAAACTAATTAACTTAGAGTTAATACTTAAAGATAAGGTTAATATAAGTACCCAAACCTGTCTAAATTCTATTGGTTGAGTGGTTTTCGACCTATCCCCACCTTAACATTTGAATAATCAACTTTGGAGCCTATATAAACCGAATATGAATTTAGTATAAATTAATATTTCTAGCTTTTCCAAAGGTGCCCCTCACCCCTCTTATAAAAGGGCACTCCTCCTTCTCATTTCTTCACACCTTCAAAGCCTTTTGGTTCGGCCAAACTCTGCCAAAATACTCTCCCAACATCCCTCAATACAACCTAGAGGCCTTATTTTGATCAGAAAGCCAACCTAAGGAGCCCTTTTGATCAAATCAAAAGGAAGAACCCGAAGAAGAGGTATTGATTTCACCACCCTTCTCCAAGTTCATTTCTTCTTCCACTTCCTCTTTCTTTGTTCTTACCATTCTAAAATAATAACTCCAGTATCTAAAATATACTGTGATGTTATTATAAATATGTTACAACCATATTCAGTATTCTATCCACCCTTTGAATAACATGTCACCATACGTGCGTACGTACGACTTACCGTCTCCACGTCGTGGTGTAATTGTTATTCAATATATTATTATTTGGATGGGTATAATAATGATGTGTAACTCATGTAAATAATAAATATAACATGTTAATGATTCTATATATATGATATACCATCCATTTATATATTATTTTAATATCAACAGAATGATATTGTTGCTCGTGCGTACGTACGGACTACCGTCTCCACGAACGTGATGAGATTCATTCTCCATCGTATCCATTCAAGTATAATTATCATTTTATGATTTAAAAATGATGTTTAAGGACTTGATATCATTCTGGATATGAATAATATACAACATGTCCTTTACAAACATGTCTTACGTAACAAAACATATAAAAGAAAACAAGTAAGTTAACACCCGATATAATGATAATACTAAGATATTATTATCAAATCAATATTAAAAGATCATATATGATATCATATTAATTTATATGATTCTTGTATAATTAAATAACAATTATTTCACCATTATACAGGAGGTTAACCTACCCCAACCAAGGAAAAGTACAAGGTAAGGGTTATTTCACAATCTCTTCATTATCCGAGGTTGTTTATACGTAATAATCTACTGGGATATCATTATAATCCACATCCATGTTTCTTAAAAATGTATTTCAAATTTTTTTTACTATTTACAAGAATATGGGTTAAAGTCATTTATACCCTTTTTTGACTTTTTATAAGAGGTTTATAAAGGAATATTTCCGTCGTTTTCAAAACAAGGTCCTTTTTAACCTTTTCGACAGAATTGAGGTAAGAATGTTTTTTTTAACTTATACGGAGGGTGCAGTTATTTTACGCCGTTATAAAATCTTCAAAGCTTTCCTTACAAGCTTATAAGAATATTTTCAAAGAAAATGTTTTATTTTATATGGATCTTAAATGATTTCAAAATAAAAGGAGATATTTCTTTAAAAAAAATTTTGATTTCATCTACGTCAACATCCTTTGATGGATTTTAAGATTATTTGAAGTTGATTTATTATGATACAAAACTTCTATATTGTATTGAAGGTTTTGTGATATTTTTGACTATGGATGTGCTATTTTTATACCATTCATAGTTTATGGTGAAATTATTGACATTTCGTATGCTAGTTTTAATACGAATGTTTATGTTATGTTTAAACCTTTTCATATGGGAATGCATTGGACTTAATAACTGACGGGTAGAGCCCGATATAGCTCCTAGATGCATCGGTAGGTCTCATGAGACAAACTAGTGTCTTGGCACAAGGCCTTGACAAAATCTTATTTGTAGTCTTGGCACGAGGCCTTGGCTATGTGGTTATGATAGTCTGGCATTATGCATTCCAACATTATG
Organism: Viscum album; assembly: GCA_963277665.1. Taxonomy (NCBI): domain Eukaryota; kingdom Viridiplantae; phylum Streptophyta; class Magnoliopsida; order Santalales; family Viscaceae; genus Viscum; species Viscum album. The sequence continues at coordinate 1,456,602,630 of OY728131.1, read as the reverse complement.
AAAGTGGTTATTGATTTTTGCATGTGATTATTCGATTAGTAGAATATCCATGTGAATAAGTAAATGGAATTATTTCATTTTATTTATGCCATATCATGTTGAAAGTTCATTTTTGAAAGGCTTTTGTTTTAGTTATACATTGCCTTAAAAGTTTATTCTTATTTATGAAAGTTTCCGCTATTTTGTTATCCTTACTGGGCATTTGAGCTCACCCCTTTTATATGTTTTATTTTTCCCAGGAAGTGAAGAAGTAAATTATGAATGACCTGCAGGGATATTATGTGGGGATATGAGTGTGGATTATGGAGACTTTATGTTGTTGTAGTAGTTTTTCATTTTATGATGTAATGTAAAACCTATGAATATATCTAGTGTTTCCAAGGCTACTAAACCAATCGGTGTTTCGAGATTTGATCTTTCTTGTGATCATGCCAATGTTACGAAGTAATGCACCGACTCTGGGTAGCTGGGGTCGGGGCGTTACAGTTGGTATCAGAGGAAGTTTAGTACAAACCTTGGAAGCTAGATTTAGATAAACTCTGATTAGAGCACGTTGACCTAAGATGAACTTTTAGGATAAGTATAGAAGAACTTCCTAGAATTTTGGTATTGTAGAGATTTTGTGAGTTTTCCGAGCAATACATCCCTGTCTGGATACGAGCAGGTAGAGGTGGCTCTGGCACAGATGTACCTAGGGGTAAAACCCGAAAACACCGCTTTGAGCTAGACTCGAACGGGAACTGGTGCACGACAACGGGCCTTGCTGCACTCTTGGTTACGACACTCCCGGGGGATATTCTTAGGATAACTCTCATTTTCTTTACAAATCATTATGAAGGGTTTATGAGTATATACTTCCTCAAAGAAAATTTTTTTATGATTATGGATTATATCCATAAATAGTTCAATTTATGTTAAGTGTTTTATAAGTATGGGATTATGTATTTTGATTCATAAACTGATCTAGTTTATGCCATTGTTTAGAAATGGCACCCAGTAGAAGGAATGAGAACTCCAGAAATGCACATGATCCAAAGAGAAGGAAGGATCATATCTTTCATGGTTTTAAGCTATAATTGATAAGAGAAATAGTCTCCCATGTATTATCATCATATGAAGAAATAATATCATGTGTTGATAAGATAATTAAAGAGTTTACTGAGTCCTATGGCTTTGAAGGGAAGCAAGAGAAGAAAAGGATGGAAGAGAGAAAAATGGATAAAGGGAAGAGGGAAAAGAAGAATTTTCCCATATGTGGTAACTGTGGAAAGAAACACCCTGGAAATTGCCTGAAAGGAATGGGAGTTTGTTATAAGTGTGGAGGAAAAGGGCACAAAGTACATGACTGCAAGGGTAAGAAAATGGTTTCAAATGTACAATGCTTCATTTGCAAGGAGTTTGGACACTACGCGAACCTATGTCCCAGTCATCAAACTATGCCACAAGTGATGCTATTGGATAATAATCAAGTTATGATACTACCACAGATGAAGAAGAATGATTAGAGTTCTTATGTTGATTATGTCAATTGAGTGTTGTATCAACAATTTACTTGTTATAATAATTATGGAGTATATAAGGATTGTACTGCAGTAGTATTTCATTAAGGACTTGAGATTGTGTGGAACAAAGAAAAGTGACTCAATAGCAGGATAAATTTTTGGAAAATATATGGTTGAGAGAATGATAAATCATAATATAGTTCTGATACTGAGGTAGTGATTTTGGAATAATATGTGATTATTTTGAATAAATTATATTGGATATTCTTGACTACCCTGGAACTGATTAATGATTTGTATATTCCATCCTTGTTGGGGTTTAAAACATTTTTGGATTAATGAAGTATATCCAGCTTTCTATTTGGAATAAGGGAACATGGATGTAATCAATAAGGAATATGGTAATTCAGGATGTTTCGGTGTATTAAAAGAATACATGATGAAGGTATTCATATGTTATTATGGGGTAAAAAGGTTCTACATTATGTTTACCTTACTTATAAATGTTGGACTGTGAGTTTGATAGAAGTATTTTGGATAGTTCTAGTTTGGATTATTTTGGATTTCCATAAAAGGACAACCCGGAGGTCGGGCGGCAACCCGTCGCGTCCGGCAAGGCTGCGAGACTTGAACCCGCAACCGAAGGGCGACAAGGGTGTATCACCTACCACTGGCCCAAGAGATGTCCTGGATTAAATAATGTAGTTTTTTTAAAAGATCTGGTAGATGAATTATAAATTCGTTTATTTTGGAACCATGTACGAATAGTATAAATATAATTTTTTTTACGAGTGAAAGATGAGTTTATGGTAGAAATTTATTGATGGACAAAACTCTAATTATAAAGTAAGTATATCTCCTTATGATCTTAGCCAATCTCATAAATAAATTCCTCAATATTAAGAAAAGCAACTTAGAACAAAAATGTTGTCCTAGATGGTACCTTAAATCATCACTAATTTATGGCTTTGGTATTGTTGGCCTTTTCATAGCCATGTTCTCTACCACTCTCCATCAGATAATTGATGGTTAGATTTCTCTTCCATATCCATATTTTCCTACATGGAACACTAGTATGTGTTATTTTCGGTAATCTTCATACTTTCCACTCTTTATTTTAAATAGAGGCCTCATTAATTCATTTTTTGATGTGGGATTTCAACTATGATATTTTGAAATGTCAAAAATGTGTTATCCTAATACCCTATGTTTTGTTGAACCGATGGTATTTCAAATCATCATAGATTGATGAATTTAAGGACCTCAATTATACACTTGTTTTTGATTGATGACCTCAATCACTACCTATAAATATTTACGTTTTTCCTCCGATTATATGTCTCTAATTTCCACCAATGTTCTCCTAATCGAGATCATAATTTGGTGGTGACCCTTTGATTTCTCTTTTCCTCATATTAAGACTAAATTTTAGTAACCCAATTTCCGATGTGGGTTTTCCCACAAATATATTTTCTACTTTCAACCTTTTATTTTTGAGGAACAATTTCAAATTGCGAGGACGCACTTTATTGAAGGAGGGGAGAATGTAACACCCCAAGATTTCATAGTGTGTTATTTCTTCAAAATAATTCAATAACTTGCACTACACGCAACACTGAGTTCAATTGCACCATGACTTACCAAAAAAAAAGCCATTAAAAGAGGTCATGAATAGTAGTAACTAAATTTTAAACTTTATGTAATCCTTATAATTTTAGAATCCATATTATGAGTTTCTTAGTCATAATGCAAGAACAGATTCATTTTCAGTATTGCACTTTTATCAACTTTTGATAGTGAAACCTTTTTAAATACAATATTTTAAACTTTTTGACTAAATGGAGACATCAAAAAATTTAAAATGAAACATCCCAAGCTTCCACGGTACGCTTTCCTTTGAATAAAACAGTAGCGTGTGTTGTACGCAACTTCGAGTTCTAACACACCGTAACCAATCAAACTAGCTATTATGAATAGTAATACCTACTTTTTGAAGTTATATATATTTTAAATTTTAAAATGGACTTCATTTTTGGATTCGGAATATCAAATTTAGCCTAAGGTGAAATTTTGGTACTTTTCGGATAACTTTCATATTTTGATGAATAGTGAAAATTACTAAATTTTAATTAAAAACAACTTTTTTAATCAAAATAATTAATAGTGATAAATTATGAATTTGAGTGGTTTTAAAGTATATTTAGAATATATATTTACTATTTAATATAATGTTGGTCATTGGACATAATTTTACAATTAAACCGAACATAAACAAGTGTCAATCTTTTGATAGTTATTATCTCTTAAAAACACGCTTTTTGTTTTGACAGCGGGAATTAATTTTAAATTAATTTCTGCCACTTCTGTGTTTTGAATTTAGGAAAATGGATTCCATATTTGGAATCAGGATGTTCAAATTGTGTAAATAGGTAACTTTTATTTTTAGACATTTTGAATAATTACTGCGGTAAATATTTTATTTACCATGGTTAAGGGTAAATCCGGTAAATAAGGGTTAAAAAATAATATTATAATAATACTAAATTACCCTAAAACGTGTCTTAACCCTATTGGTTGATACATGGTCGACCATGGTCATCTTTGTGTCAATTTTGGGACCCCATGGATCCACTTGTAAGTGATAATGACACTTTATTTTAATTAAGTCAAAATGAATACAAAAATGACACAGGCATATATCTTTTAGAAAAACAATTCTTACATAGGGTTATATAAGTTGGATGTTAGATTATAAATATTCATTAGAAAGATAAAAATATTTCCTACATAATGATATTTTATTTATAATTTTTAGACATAAAATAATGTATTTTATTTATGACACAATGATGATGCAGTAATTACTATAACAGTGAAAAATTAAAATAATTGATATTATAAATACCCAAATAAATATAATATTAAACTTTTAATGAATTAAACTAATTTTCTAGGATAATATGATATATTAGTATTGATTTAATTTACTTGGTTCGAAGTAATAAATCTGTTAGGAGTTTCACAAAAATCAACTATTGAATAGTGTCAAAATTGACATAAAAGAGTTTTTAAAAGCAATATTATATTATTAATTGATATTAAATTCCTAAAAATCTAAGGTTCGGCCAAGAGACTTATATAAGGATAGGTTCATCATTAATGGACCACTTGGGGGTCTCTTGGATGTATATAGTAAGTTTATTAACCATATTATATAAAAATACAAAGAGACATTGTAAAAGTGAAACTAATTAAATTAGAGTTAATACTTAAAGATAAGGTTGATATAAGTACCCAAACCTGTCTAAATTCTATTGGTTGAGTGGTTTTCGACCTATCCCCACCTTAACCTTTGAATAATCAACTTTGGAGCCTATAGAAACCGAATATGAATTTATTATAAATTAATATTTCTAGCTTTTCCAAAGGTGCCCCTCACCCCTCTTATAAAGAGGCACTCCTCCTTCTCATTTCTTCACACCTTAAAAGCCTTTTGGTTCGGCCAAACTCTGCCCAAATACTCTCCCAACATCCCTCACTACAACCTAGAGGCCTTAGTTTGATCAGAAAGCCAACCTAAGGAGCCCTTTTGATCAAATCAAAAGGAAGAACCCGAAGAAGAGGTAATGATTTCACCACCCTTCTCCAAGTTCATTTCTTCTTCCACTTCCTCTTTCTTTGTTCTTACCATTCTAAAATAATAACTCCAGTATCTTACATATACTGTGATGTTATTATAAATATGGTACAACCATATTCAGTATTCTATCCACCCTTTGAATAACATGTCACCATACGTGCGTACGTACGGCTTACCGTCTCCACATCGTGGTGTAATTGTTATTCAATATATTATTATTTGGATGGGTATAATAATGATGTGTAACTCATGTAAATAATAAATATAACATGTTAATGATTCTGTATATATGATATACCATCCATTTATATATTATTTTAATATCAAAAGAATGATATTGTTGCTCGTGCGTACGTACGGACTACCGTCTCCACGAACGCGATGAGATTCATTCTCCATCGTATCCATTCAAGTATAATTATCATTTGATGATTTAAAAATGATGTTTAAGGACTTTATATCATTCTGGATATGAATAATATACAACCTATCCTTTACAAACATGTCTTACATAACAAAACATATAAAAGAAAACAAGTAAGTTAACACCCGATATAATGATAATTCTAAGATATTATTATCAAATCAATATTAAAAGATCATATATGATATCATATTAATGTATATGATTCTTGTATAATTAAATAACAATTATTTCACCATTATACAGGAGGTTAACCTACCCCAACCAAGGAAAAGTACAAGGTAAGGGTTATTTCACAATCTCTTCATTATCCGAGGTTGTTTATACGTAATAATCTACTGGGATATCTTTATCATCCACATCCATGTTTCTTAAAAATGTATTTCAAAACATTTTTACTATTTACAAGAATATGGGTTAAAGTAATTTATACCCTTGTTTGACTTTTTATAAGAGGTTTATAAAGGAATCTTTCCGTCGTTTTCAAAACAAGGTCCTTTTTAACCTTTTCGACAGAATTGAGGTAAGAATGTTTTTTTTAACTTATACGGCGGGTGCGGTTATTTTACGCCGTTATAAAATATTCAAAGTTTTCCTTAGAAGCTTATAAGAATATTTTCAAAGAAAATGTTTTATTTTATATGGATCTTAAATGATTTCAAAATAAAAGGAGATATTTCTTTAAAAAAAATTTGATTTCATCTACGTCAACATCCTTTGATGGATTTTAAGATTATTTGAAGTTGATTTATTATAATACAAAAATTCTATATTGTATTGAAGGTTTTGTGATATGTTTGACTATGGATGTGCTATTTTTATACCATTCATAGTTTATGGTGAAATTATTGACATTTCGTATGCTAGTTTTAATACGAATGTTTATGTTATGTTTAAACCTTTTCATATGGGAATGCATTGGACTTAATAAGTGACCGGTGGATCCCGCTATAGCTCCTCGATGCATCGGTAGGTCTCATGAGACAAACTAGTGTCTTGGCACAAGGCCTTGACAAAATCTTATTTGTAGTCTTGGCACGAGGCCTTGGCTATGTGGTTATAATAGTCTGGCATTATGCATTCCAACATTATGAAAGTGGTTATTGATTTTTGCATGTGATTATTCGATTAGTAGAATATCCATGTGAATAAGTAAATGGAATTATTTCATTTTATTTATGCCATACCATGTTGAAAGTTCATGTTTGAAAGGCTTTTGTTTTAGTTATACATTGCCTTAAAAGTTTATTCTTATTTATTAAAGTTTCCGCTATTTTGTTATCCTTACTGGGCATTTGAGCTCACCCCTTTTATATGTTTTTTTTTCCCAGGAAGTGAAGAAGTAAATTATGAATGACCTGCAGGGATATTATGTGGGGATATGAGTGTGGATTATGGAGACTTTATGTTGTTGTAGTAGTTTTTCATTTTATGATGTAATGTAAAACCTATGAATATATCTAATGTTTCCAAGGCTACTAAACCAATCAGTCTTTCGAGATTTGATCTTTCTTGTGATCATGCCAATGTTATGTAATAATGCACCGACTCTGGGTAACTAGGGTTGGGGCGTTAAAAATGTCTTCATAGATCCTCTGAATACCATATCAGGTTTATATGGATATACATGTGAAAATTTCATTACAAAACAGTTATAGAGGATTATATTTGGGACATATAAATTAAAATTAATAAATTAATCTTTTTTTTAAATAATGTAACCCTCCAATGGCCACCTCATCCGAATGTCTCGAATTCTTCTAATTTAGGCCACACCTAGGGTAAACCCCATATCCGTGATTCAACTATTGTCACATATTTTTGATTGAAGACTCCATTAAGGATATAGAAAATTATTTCAAAAAAAATTCAGGTAATATAAATATATTTAATATTTTTATAACATCAATTCAGGCTCCCCGGGCCCTGTATTCATGCACCATCTCAGTTCCTAGTACTGAAAATATTCATTAATATATGCCAATGTCTTATAAGTGAAAAAGGAGTAAATAAATAAATCCCACATAATGCATTTTCGTCCCCCAAACTCACAAACTATAAAAAAGGGGATATTGTGCCCACATCTAGCTCTCTCATCCCCGTGATCTCTCATATATCATCTCATGCTTCCATAGCACACAAAAAAAGGGAATGGTCAATCCATATAGGACAATCTCCTGCCAATCCTCAATCATCATTGGGTAATCTAAAGAAGATGAAACAATTATTCATGTGAATCACTCCCTAGACAATAACGAGCATAGTATCAGGAACATTCCTCTTCAATTATGTCACATAAGGTATCATGTACATGAGCCAACTACATTGGTTGATATAAGAAATAAACACCTCACAGACCCTCCAAAATTATTGAACGACATGATAAAACTCAAGGACAACTTATGAACTCTACTGACTCTATAAAATTCTCATCATCAAGAGACTTTTAGGAAAATATGGCCTACCTTCTAAAACATTGAAAGCCTATGGCCTCAGTCTATTTATGATTTTTCCTCGCTCTGACCATCCTAATTTGATCATGAATCCATTAGACCATATCCATTATTATCTTCACAATATCTATCCTAGAAACGGATTCCTCACTCATCTTATTTCATCATAAGGTTGACCAATAGTGTATCTTGTATAGGGATTCAAAAGGTTTCATGCCGACTGTAGAGGGATTGCTAATAATATAAGAAAAAAATTACAAAGGGTAAGTGATACTCCCAACATTGGATGATGTCTAACGCAAGCCTTTATCATATCATCCAATACCTGGATGATGTGATCACTATTCTCATCCACCTGGGGGTAAAAAAATTTATCATCCTCAACTAGTTCTTGAATTCCTCCAAAAGTCCTCTCCATAACTATGATGTAAACTGAACATCATAGATTAAGACAATTAAGATAACTCCATGATGTCAAACAATCTCCCACACAAACAACTTCCAAAAATTCTCCACTGAACTCTGATCTCTAATGGAACGGAAGTGTCCCAACCAAGAATAGATTTCAGTAATCATTGAAATGGAATCCTAGCCTTCACTATATATAGAATCCATTTCATAAAGTGCATGAATATTTCATCCCATTTCAACTTCGATATATCAATAGACTGCAACAATCCTGCCGGAACCTAGTGCTCATCCTTCACCTTCTGGAATGTGAGACACTGAAAGATTAAATATAATATTATTTTCCACATTCTATCCAAAATAAAATGATGCTGAATATATCTATAAATATTCTGTACACTATGATTTACTACCAAATGATATGTTGAAAACTACCACATCACTTACTCTCAAAACGTGAATGGAACAACCGTCAATTCATAGAAAAGGATGTTTTGATCACCGACATCAAAGACTCTATATGGTGAATCTCCTAATAATATATAGTCATGAAGAACATCATAGTCGATTTCCCTCAACCAGACCTTGTTCACACTCTGGAGAATACAATTAGTAAAAACCATCAACTATAGATAATCTTCACCCGTCTCCTCTTCCAAGGTTAGTTACATTAAAACAAACTGCTCAGACTCCTCCACCTCCAAATAATAATGAAACATTCTACTATGGGGGTCTACTATAACATTGCCCTTACAAAGTGTATAGAATATTTCAATTTCATAGTCCTATATGAACTCCAACCAAAGCCTGTGTATCAGGTTTATATCTACCTAAATTAAAATATACCTACGACTCTAATCGTTTATGTAACGAAAAAAGTTTTATCCTAGTCGATAGTTCCTCCAAACCATCTTGAACCATAGTCTGAATTGTGCATATTATATATTTAAGAAATTTAGGGTCCACTATATTATTTTCTTGAATAACATGTCTCAATGAGTCCTCACCTAGATTCGGAAGGTATTTTCTAGGGGTAATCTTCTAATAAATACATGGTAATATCCAATCAAATTTTTGATAAAAATTCCAAAATAATTTGAAAAACATCAATAATTCAAGTTATTGCATTAAAATAATTAAAAATATCAATTTGAACTCTACCAAGGGAACATTAATCATTTAAATGGAACAATAAAATTTAAATAAAATCCTCATCCATTTTAAATAAATAACCTCAAACTCCATGTCTCAAATTGGTCGAAAATATTCCGTCCAACCATGGTAACTTGAGTGGTGACATAAAAATTATATTCTATGAATTAAGAGTTAACGAAATAAAAAAAACATGAAAAAATATATCCATAGTTTTAATCAAAACTATTAAGGTCTATATTTACTTAACAAGAAATCCCTTTATACAATGATCGATGTTAGATCTATCTTTATTATTCATGAAAACACTAGATACGATGATCAGTGTAACTCAATATTCCAATCACATGGAAACCCTAGATATGATGGATCAAAAAAATATTCTTTCCTATCCCATAAATATCTCTATCTGAACCAGGATCAGACAAAAAAGACAAATAATAATCATTTCTCAGGATTTTACAATTCCTAAATGGTAATCCTTAAAACAACAACTCTATTAAAAATTATAAAGAGTAATAATGGGATGTTAAGGAAGAGAAAAATCTCAGACATGTTGAGTTGATATTACATCATCTCCCAACTACTTTATTGAAAAACTATTTATTGGATTCCCTCTAATAGTTATACTTCAATGAATCAGAGATTAATATACAAAAAACAACAATGTTATACACTTGATAGTTTAGAAAAATTTTCTATCAAATGTCATTTTTATTACCACCATTACAATGATGTTATAGATTCCACATGATAAAAATAATTACAAATACTCCAATTATAAAATTTTGAGAGTTTTATAGACTACAATGTTTTTCAATATAGTAAACTGAACTATGGTCAGTCTGATAGATCTTAAATATTTTCAGTCTGATGGATAAGATTGTGGTCCGTCCACTAGATATAACTCTAAGTCAAACCGATGGATTAACCTTATTAAGTATAATGATCCAGACACTATGTCAGTCTGAAGGATCAAATTAAAGAATAATTTATATATTCATTTATATTAGTATATTCTCTATGTTCAGTATAAAAAATTCTACAAAAAAATAAAAATAAATTGGGATATATAATATTTTATAAAGATAGTTTTAGTGGAGTGTTTTTTATTTTAAAAACTATTGAATGTAAAATTAGAATGTCCTACATTATACTCAATAATATCCCCCTTTTATAAGGAACAAAACATGACACATTAAATAAATAAATATTAACTTTTAAAAAATTACAACATTTATGTCCTTTTAAGAATGTCAATAATATTATTCATAATAAATATCTTCTATTATCATATCTTAACTCCATTTAAGTTAATAACTCATTTTTTGTTCATCATTATTGACCAAATAGATATATAATTAATTCTGGTACTCCAATTCAATACAATTTTCCCTTTAAATCATTTTGTTCCCTTGTAAATTTTGTTCCCTTTTATAAATTTCCCTACCTAAATTCATTACTATCCAATTGTGTTTTTAAAAAATGGAATAGGAAAATTAATATATTGAACATTAATGTTAGAAAGATTTAGCACAATTTTATTTCAATAATTATTCAATCATTATATCAAAGTGATAACATTAATCAAAATAAATCTGGAAAACATTAATATATATATATATTTGTAGAATATGAAATGAAAATAGTTATAATTAATAAATTTTGAAATATAATGATAGTTGAGTAAAAAGTATTCAATTTTTCTTAGAAAATTTCTTGAAAATTTCATTTAGCTTCTTTAAATATTCATTATATTTCATAGGATTAGGTATTGAAGACTCTATATTTTCAATCCTCTTTTCAATTACTGAGACACTCTAATTCTCTTTCATAATACAAAGAATATATTGTATGAGAAAATTGATTTTGTTATTTTCCTCATTTGGAATTATAAATTTTTTGTTAAAGGAAAGGATCCTGATAATATCTTACTTATGTTTTCAAATTTCACCTTTCAATTTTTAGATTTCCTGATTTTGATTATCTAAAAGATATTTGAACTATTCAACAAATATCATCCTTTCTGAAACATTAGATGATGGCTTCTAAATAGAATATAAAATGTCAAATGATTCTTTATTAAATTTTAAAATTAGATCATCATGATCATTTAAGTCACCGACTATAGTTATTTTTTATTTAAATATCTTAATGAATCATATACTATTAGCCTATGATTTTTCATTGATTGTTTCGATATCTTTTTCATTCTGAATCACTAATTATAACAACAATGTCAATTATAATAAATTATAATTTAAATTATTTTAATACTTTTAAATATTTATTAATAATTAAAAATATACGACATTGAATCAATGATCTATTTTATTGTATGAAAAATATAATCAATACACTTCTGTGATTCTATGGTCGATGAGTCTGATTACTTCAGTAAGGCTTCTGAAACATGTAGTCGAGAAAGACCAACATCACATTTCCCTTTTCCATATATATTTAAATCATCTGATACATCCACGAAATCATCTTTTTTATCTGTCTAAACCTTTATTGATACTTTAGTATGTGAATTTTGTGATTCCACTTCTTCTTTTTGTGATGATTAATTAAAATTCACTAAAACATCACGAACAGTGTTATTATTAGACTGTGTTGATTTTGATGTAGAAGATGAGGGTGATTCTTATGAACTTTACTTATCACTATCTTTTTCAAATTCATCTTCATCTTCTTCTTTTTATTCTTCTTCAAATTATTTTTTAAAAGACTTTGAATTTCATAGAACACCCTTTCTAACCTTATGAACTAGTTTTTTTTACTATATTCTTCATAGACATCCAAACTACTGTTCGTTCAAATTTCTCTACTGATTTTCCATCATGTGATTCAAATTGATCCAATTTACCATTTCCATTCTCAAAAACTATTAGAATAAAAATGGTTTTAAACAACTCTTACTATTCTAGTGCAATTCGTTTAGGAAGAGTTTGATTAGTAGCTGAAATTGTTATGAAACATGGATCTACTTAGACTCCTAATAATGGAAAAAAAATTATAGATTAATTTACCAATACTTCTTCAACTACATCAAAAATGTTCTTCATATTCCCATATCCAACTAATAATTTCATATATTTTTTCTTCTTACTCCCATATGTTTTTATCTTTAAATATAATGTTTATTCATTATGTAGTCCTAACAAAGGGTCTAATGTATTCTTTTGAGCTTTATAAGCCATCAATATTATTGAATTCATCATCCAAAAATGATTTTTAGTTTCTTTTTTTCATTTGTACGTGATGATTCACCTTTAATTTTTTATTTCATTGATTATTTCCCTTTCTTAAGTTCGACGAAAGTCACATAATTGTATAATTTTTCCTCAAACATATTTAAATTTGAATTAATAACTGTTTTCATCCTCACCATTATTTGTTCACTAATGAGGGAAATATTTTCTCTAAGAGAATGTGTTCAGTTCATGATCTTAAAAAAGATACATGCAGTTGAAAAAAAATATATTTTTTACTGAATAAGGAAACATCAGAAGTTTGTATCTCATATATTCTTTCATAAGATATTTGAACGAAATAAAATCAAACTACCCAATATTTATAAACCTCTTGTTAAGAAAAATGTACAATATAATGAAATTGAGGAAATTTAATATGAATCTTTATTATTTTTCAGGTATCAAGTACCCTTTCATCCATCAGGTTACCACTCCAACATCTGGTGTTAGGTAAAATAATTTTCTAACCTCTTCAAAAAAAACTAAACAAGGAAGCATCTGCTTTTGACATATCAAAATTACAATGTTTCTCAAGAATAATATGTGATAGAAGATATTCCTAACCATATAAGGGTAGTTCTACTATCTCATAATCTTGTTGACATGTATGTTTTAAACGTAACCAAAATAGAGTTAAAATAATTGACTATATATCTTCTTTTATTATAAATTTTATTGATTAATATAATTGTCTATAAATTTTGGGAGAATTGTTTTCAAAATCCTTTTTATCAACACATATTTTCACCCAACCAGGCAATAAAAAACTATTTTCAAAAAAATCACACTTTTCTTAACTGATCATTTCACACCATATTTATTATATATATTTTCACTTTATAATGATTATAGTGGATTCCACTGGTTTAAGGTTGATACTAAAACTCTGACTAAAAAGATTGAATGGACCTATCCCAAAATTTTATAGTGAGGAATTAAAAAGGTGATGACGTTCGATAAGAATTCTTGGAAAAATAATGCGGGGAACGTGTAACCCACCCCATATATATAGGTATGGGGGTGACACTTTGGATTCTAGAAAATCAATGGTTCAAATTAAAATATGAATTATGATATGACACTAGTGATTAAATTACTAAATGATTTAATAAAATATTTTGACCTCTTTTTTATGGAAGATTTTAAGCAAATTAAGGGAATGTTTTATTACACAAAGTATTAAGTCTATAAAAAATAAAATATTATAAAAAATTATAAACATGAAAAAAACTCTAAAAATTAATAGTAATTGGAAATTTAAAAAACTAAATAATAGAATTATAAATTTTAGAGTAAATATAGATTTTGTTATTAGTAAACCTTTATTCAATGTTTTTATTATAGAAATTGAATATTATAAACATTTATAAAGAAATTAGTATTACTATTTTTTTGAAGTAATGTCGACTTTGGAAATATTTTTATAGAACATTGATTATAAAATGTTTATAAATCATTTTACTCTGATATATTAGAAAATTATGAAAATAATAATTTTTTAGAAAATCTAATGTTTTTTTAAAAAAATATTTAAAAAACACACAACATATGTCCTCCCCCATTGAAAGGGGGTTCATTAATGTAATGAGATTTTTAATAATGAGATATCTTTTAATGATTCTTTAATATTAACTGATTCTACTTTTTCAATATATTCATCTTTATAAGAACTAAGAGATTTTTTAAAAATATATTAAATTGGTTCATCTATTATAATGAATTGTAAATTGATATCTCCTTTTTGTGTGGGATTCAGATGGAATTGGTGTCTTATATATATGTTTTTCTTATGATTTATATGATGGGTTTTTATTTAATTCCATTATACTTGTTTTATCAAATAATATTTTAGTTTTACTAAAGCTCATGTCATAGTCAGTGAGCTCATGTTGCATCCATACAAATTATATAAACAACTTCCTACAAAAAAATATTGAGTATCAGTAGTGGAAAGTGATATTGAATGTTGTTTCTTACAAGTACAAGAAGCTAAATCTTATCCTAAGAAGGGAAAAGTTTTGAAAGTACTTTTTTGCCTATTATATATCCAACAAAGGGATCATCAAAAAATTATTTTAACATAAACTCATTTTCAAAAGAGTAACATAATTCTAAATCAATAATTCCTTAAAAATAATAAAATATTAATTTTTAAAATATATGACACAAAAAAATTTTATTTTCAAGATATCTAGAACATAATCATAAAAAAGAAAATTTAGATGTTTAGATATTATGTAATGTAAACTTGTAATAATTTTTATAAATATATTTTGATAAAAAATATTCCCAATATCATCAATATCTAAATAATTTTTGGATCTGATATGAGTACTAATACTTTTTGTATTTTTATATCTATTTTTATTAAAAATATATATTATATAGTTATGTTGAGATTCAAAATTTCCTTCTGGTATTTTTGAAACTTGAAATCCTAGAAAGATTGTTAATTAACCCCCCATACACATTTTAAAATCATAATTTGTATGATCTATAATGAAATATTTAAAGACTTCTGATTTGAAAAAAATATAATTTCATTAACCTTGATTTGAACAATAATTCTATTTTTAAAAAACTATATTACAAAATGTGTTGCATATATTAATCACATAACAATATGTTTGGGTAATAAAAATCTAATTAACCTATCATACCATGGTCTAAGGGCTTGTTTGAGTATGTAATGTTCCTTTTCAGGTTTAATGATATGTTTTGGATGTTTAGTATTTTCAAAAATTCGAGTGCTTCTACATAAACTTCCTCACAAAAAATCCATTTCAAAATCAACATTTAAAATCCATTTGCAATAGTTTCAAATTTAACAGTTATGTATATACTAAAATTATATAAATAACATCACATATAGATACCAAACAATTAGATTCTTTATGGTATATGAAATTTATTTAATTAAATCCCTTATAAAAAAATCTAGCTTTATTACTAACTATTATTCAATTTTCGTCAAATTTGTTCATAAAACGCCATTTTACTCCAATAACACAAGTATCATTAGTTCATTCAACCAATATACAAATATAATTTCATTAAAATTCATTATGTTCATCTTATATTTATTTTATCTAATCCCCATCACCTAAAACCTCATCCCATGAATTATGTTTGAATTGTGGAAAATAAAAAAAAATGATCAATTTTATTTCTAAAACAACTTATATTTCAAACTAGTTGATCTACATCACCAATGATGGTATCACTATGATGATTCCTATGAAAAGATTGATTTCATGGATTTACCAAACCTTGTTATTTAATAAAATGTTTAAATTATTCATGAGATATAATTTAAAAATATATTCTTTATTTGTCCAATCATGATAATAACTTTTGGACATAGTTTGAAAACTATTTTTAGAAATAACATCAGAAAATTTGTTTTAAAGTTGTTTGAAAACAAATAGATCAGTTTTTTCAGACATAACATATCTATTTCCTCAAAAATACTATAATTTTAATAAAAACTATATATTCCACAATAGTTTTAGAATAACCTAAAAATATCAGGTCATCATATTTGTAATAAAATTGATGTACGTTATATTTAGTATTAATAATGCGCAATTTTAATCTAATGATTATTAATTATGAAAGTATTGGATTACTTTATATCAATATCTCATAAAGAATTTATTTATTAATCACATGATTAAAAGAAAATTTATATTATATCATAAAATACTGACTATTTTGGCCCAAAATTGTTTAGAAATTGAGTATTCACTCAATCTGGATCTAGAAATCTACTACAAAATTATATTTCTTTGTTCAATTACACTATTTTTCTATGGTTTTTTCGGTGCCAAAATGTTATGTATACCACATTTATTGTTAACAAAAAGTTTCAAATTCACTATTTTAATTTCTTATTCATGGCCATTATGAATAGTTATCAAGGAGAGGGTTTGTCCATTTTAATCTCGGGCTACCAAAATTTTAAAAAAGGATTCATACTTGTTTTTAGTTAAATATACCTATGTATATCTATTTTAATCATCAACTAAAACATATATATTGAATCTTACACCAATACATCAAGTTTGTGTATGATAAATTATTCCATTTTAACTAATTATAAATAATAAAAACAAGGTAATTCGCAAATATATTTAAAACATGACTTATGGTGCTTTCCGAAATGACATGGATCACATAATTTAGAAGTATCAAAACTATGTTCCCGTATATAGTTTAATAATAATTTCTTTAATAACATAGAAAAATTTATATGATTATACATTCATAATTTTTATTACATTTCCATTATTGGTATTTCATTTCATCAAGGAAAGGTAGATCATGGAAACTATAGTCATTTAGGTTTAGTGTGTGGACATTATCATACCAATTTGTAGAATGAAAAAAATTCTTATTTAGAAATAAGAAGTGTACATTTTTAATTCATGAAGTTCACAAGAAAAAACATCATCACATAATTAAATTGTTTTAATAAGGTTGTGCTTATGTTCCAAAAAAATAAAACATTCTAAAATAAATATTTTTCATGAATTATAATGTTACCAATAATATAAAGTCCCAAAATTTTCCATGTAATATTTTTTTAATTATATGGAATTATTATGAGTTTGAAAAAATTAACGGTGCATGATTCTGAGTCCCAGTGTGCCCAGAATGAATCTATGAAGTTTTTTTCGTGTACATTCCGTAAGCGTGTGAGTGGCGTTTTGTAACTTTTGAACTGGTGCTCGGAATTGAAATCAAAGGATACTGTTGAACTCACAACGCTGATATTAACATATAGATATATTCACCTCGACCACAGTATGATTATGGTGGAAGTTAGTTTTTCTGTTTTTCATGGAAGATTTAAAAGAAAAATAATAAAAATAAAACAGTCAATTTTATTTTTATTTAAAACCTCTCATTTGATTTCTTAGTGGTGGGGACCACCCAAACTCCCATTTAATTTGATGAAACAATTTGAATTATTCTAATTAATGATCCAACAATTTATTGATATGGAAATTAAATAAGTTGGCTCCTCACCATTCTTGAGGTTGGGGGAAATGTTGGCAAAGGAGAGCCTTTGGAGAAACATCCTCAAACGAAGAACCTCTACAAAGACGAATGAACTAACATTCGAGGGAACAACGATGTCCTCATCTTGATCTTCATCCTCACGACACCTCCAAACAACATCAATGTAGGGGTTTTGAATTTGGTTTATTTTGTTTTTTCATCGTGATTTCACATTGTGATTCAATCTTCATAAGTCGCATGTTACTGATCGAATGCAAAGGGTGTGGGCCAAGTTAACACGGCCCGATCCCTCCACTAATTCGTTGAATGGCATGATCTTCACGGGAGAGATGTCAAGTTGAATCGAATATGACCCCGTTGGTCTTGGAACAACTGGAAATTTCTGAGACTCGCAATGGTTCTTTTGGTTTGAGGAATGGGCCACCCGAGCTCTCACGGTGACCCAAGGAAGTTTCCCGATGACCAGTGTCGGCGACCGGTGTCAGTAGAGAAAATGAATCGACCGACACACCGGCCGACCACAAGGATCTTGGTAGAATGTCTGCACTGCTAGATGTGGATCCCCCTTCCCATCGGCCATAGTGGGGCATAGTGGTTACCGGCATGCTAGTCGGTCGCGTGATGAAGCGGCATCGTGTGTCTGTGCCACCGGAGTTGGAGACTGAGGCTGCTTGGCTGCGATGGAGACTAGATGGTGGCTGACACTTAGCTGGGTAAAGGGATAAAAATGACGGTATCATTCTTTTGAGAGGAGAACTGACTGAGAATTTGGTCAGCTATGTCTCGCATAGTGGGACCCCACCGGTAGGTCCTGCATGCCAGCCAGAGGCTCTACATGGCTCTGTCTGGGTGGCCAAAACTAAAAGGCCCAAGGGACTTTATGGTTTCCTAGGGGGAGCACCTCCCCTCTAGAGTGGTAGTGATGGTGGACCCTACCACAAGGGACCACCTCAACTATGGGAAGCACCATGGGATGCCAGCGGGCAACAACGAATGGTCGTACCCAGCGGGCCGGGCCGCCCCCATTGCTGGTCGAGCTAGACCGCGACCCCGAGGGATGGTACCACCATGTTACAACCCGTCTGGTCCAAACCTAGACCAGGTCGCATCGACTCGAACTAGTTCGGGTCTTGATGGGACGTTCCGACCAAGTTGGATGAGACTTGTGGCCATCTGGACTCAAATACTCATTTTTGTCCATAACTTGTCATCCAGGCATCTAATTGACGAAATATCTACAACGCTAGAATCCATGGAAAGTTAAGGTCCTTTTGGTATAATCCACATGGATATTGGATAATTTTGGGTTACTGACAGGTTGGATCGAACCCAAATCCAACCAGGCCCTCGGAGCCGAGATGCTAATAACTTACAGGACGAGAGTCCGATTGATGTGCTATCAGTTGCATTAGAACCCTTATGATGTTTCAGTTCATTGGAAAACTTATTCATGAGACTTCTTGGTAGTTGAAGTGTCTAATAATGTATTGAGTAGTGGAACCTTCTAGAATTAAGCATGCTTAGGTCTGGAACCCGGTGGCTAGCTGTACTTGAGGCGTCATTGGATCCAGTGTGGGTCATCATTAGATCCTGTGTGGGTCAGCTCTCAGCGATCCTATGTAGGTCAACGCATACCAATCCTATGTGGGAAATCTCCAGATCTTCTGTGGGTCATCTTCAAATCCTATGTGGGTCATCTTCGATCCGATTTGGGTCAATAGTAGAGCTTCTTGACAATATATGATGATCTAGAGATAAATCTAATCGTCTATACTTCTATACATAAGTAATACCTAGTGTGAGATCAGTCTTTTCCATTGTGGAACATACCTTCGTGGTGTTACCGGTGTGGTACTTCTATCCTCCTGGTGTTACAAGTGTGGTATTTCAACCATCGTGTTGTTACCTCTGTTATATTCTTCCCTTAAATTAGAGATGAGTATATATTGATAACATTGGTATATGTATGGACATATAACTTGCTTCTTTCTTTGAGATTAGGGTCTTGTTTTTTGGATTTTTTTCTGGATTATGAGAGACATTTTAGGGTCTTGGGTTCCCTAGTGAGTTTTGTTATAATCACCACTACACAGGCTATGCCTGCACCTTATAGTGTCTTGTGCAGAAAAAGAAAAACTTTGATCGAGGCTGAGGGTGCCACGATTGGAGGCTACTTAGAGATGGACCTTATACGAGGCATACCACATAGTCGACCATTTGAGAGTTGTACCTAACCTTTAGGTAGGATCTTTGGCTGGTGTTCACAAGAACTATTTTCAGTTTTACTTTTACATTCTAGTTGGGCTTGTATTTTTTCCCCTTTACTTAATGTACTAACCCTATTTAATATATAGTATAATTTTTTCTTGTATCTAGTTGTGTGATTGGGTTGCGTGAGTTGCTGGTTATAAAGGCCATGTATTCCTGATTTTAGAGAAATTCCTTTACAGTGCTAGACTCCATCCTTTTTCCTATGGAAGGTGGGCTTGGGGTAGTCACGACACGGGCCCCGGGGGATGGGTCATGACAAATTGCTATCAGAGGAGTTGGTTCTACCGAAGAACTTAGACTCTGATCATTTATTCGGCAATATTTTTTTGTGTAATGGGATTGGTTGTCAGTTTGGGGAATCCCATGGTGGTGTGATGGCTAACGTATCCATACACCAGGACCCTGACTTCATATTTTCAACTCAGTGCATGAAAAAACTGATTGCGTGTGTGCTTTTGAAAAGATTACATTATGTTCTCTTTGAGTCTGCTCACTGGGTAAAACATATAGACCATGGAACACCTATTTCTTTTTAGAATTCCTGCATGTAGACAGCCAGCCATGGCTCTTGGTAGAGTACTTGATGATGTCCCACTAAGTGACGAGTCTTCTTTTCAGGGCCCCATTACGGAAGTTGTACCATCGAGTGGTGTACCAGCAGCACCACTCGCAATTGGGAAGTCGATGCCACTAGCCCCAGAAGAAGAGGGTTCACGTAGTTCGAGCACATTGCATGAGTTCCAGCACTAGAGGCCACTGAGGTTCTTAAGAAAGATGGATCCACATGTGGATGAGGACTGGCTGGAGGCCGGGGTTAGACTTTTTCGACATGTAGGGACACAAGCTGACCTCATGGTGATCCTAGTTGCCAATCTTCTTTCGGCAGAATCGGGTAGATGGAGGATCTTGATTCCCCAGGTTCATAATGATGTCAGAATCAACTAGGCAGACATTGAGAGACATTCTATGGAAGAGTTCGTCTAGGTGACCTTACACTATGTGCATATACAGGAGCTTCTCCACTTGCAGTAGGGAAATATGACCGTGGCTCAATATTCATCAAGGGTCACCGACCTCTCACTCTACTCCATTGATATGGTGTGGGACCTTTACTTTTTTGGCATGGACCTTTGAGAAGGGGCTCAGATGGGAGATTGGAGCTTCAATGATTTTTATCAGCATCCTGACGCAGTTAGGGGGGTTAGAGAGAGAGCTCTTAGTGTAGATCTTTCTTGCTGAGAAGTCACTGGCAGCGAGACCCACCTCTAGACTTCACGTATCAGAGTCATCCACAACTTCTAGTAGATAGATGACGCATACGTCCAAGAGAACCATTACTACTGGTGG
Organism: Viscum album; assembly: GCA_963277665.1. Lineage (NCBI taxonomy): Eukaryota > Viridiplantae > Streptophyta > Magnoliopsida > Santalales > Viscaceae > Viscum > Viscum album. The sequence goes on along the minus strand of OY728131.1, from coordinate 1,456,581,151 downwards.
AAAAAATGCATGATACAAGGTCAGTTGTGTGTGTCTCTAGCGATAGGGCAGGACAGGTGAGGATCAGGTAGTGTTACATGTGCGGTGGGCGGGGTCACATGGCTCGCGACTACCTGACCCACTGTACGGATGACCAGTAGACGATAAAAGGAACTCTTGGATAGAGGTAAAGATTCTATCGAGGTGTAACATAGGATGGAGATGGACATGTAAGTGGGTCTTGACATGCAAAATGCGGTGTGTAATGCCCCGACCCCAGTTACCTAGAGTCGGTGCATTATTACATAACATTGGCATGATCACAGGAAAGATCAAATCTCGAAACACCGATTGGTTTAGTAGCCTTGGAAACACTAGATATATTCATAAGGTTTCCATTACATCATAAAATGAAAAATACAACAACATAGTCTCCATATTCCACACTCTTATCCCCTCACACTCTCCCTGCAGGTCATTCATAAATTACTTCCTCACATCCTGGGAATAATAAAACATAGAAAAGGGGTGAGATCAAATGCCCAGTAAGGATAACAATATAGCAGAAACTTTCATAAATAAAAATAAACATTTAAGGAAATGTATAACTAAAACAAAATCCTTTTAAACATGATCTTCAACATAGTATGGCAAAGGTAAAATGAAATAATTCCATTTACTTATTCACATGGATATTCTACTAATCGAATAATCACATGTAGTATCAATAACCACTTTCATAATGATGGAATGCATAATGTCAGACTATCATAACCACATAGCCAAGGCATTGTGCCAAGATTACAAATAAGATTTTGACAAGGCCTTGTGCCAAGACACTAGTTTGTCTCATGAGACCTACCGATCCATCGAGGAGATATAGCGGCCTCCACCCGTCACATATTAAGTCCAATGCATTCCCATACGAAAAGGTATAAACATAACCTAAACATTCGTATTAAAACAAGCATACTAAATGTCAATACTTTCACCATAAACCATGAATGGTATAAAAATAGCACATCCATAGTCAAACATATCACAAAAACTTCAATATAATATAGAAGTTTTGTATCATAATAAATCAACTTCAAATAAGCTTAAAATCCATCATAGGATGTTGAAATAGATGAAATCAAAACTATTTGAGAGAAATATCTCTTTTCCCGAAATCATTGAAAACTCACACATTTATAAAGGAAGTAATTTAAAAGAGATTTTTGAATCAAAGTGTCCCATAACTCTTTGAAACTTTTTAAAATAAATATCATTTCAAAACATTCATGTCCATATAAATAAGTCCTTAAAATCATTTTGAATACATGGACATTAATTAAAAATATTTAGAATGATAAATCTTTAAAACATTTAAAATTATGATCTTGATAAAGAGTACCTTTCGAAAATTCTTAAAATATTCATTTTGAAATCATTTAAAAGTCACATAATTATAAAATAAAACATTTACTTTCGAAATATTCTTATAATCTTGTAAGGTAAGCTTTGACGATTTTATAACAGTGGTAAATAGTCGCACCTGCCGTATAAGTTAAAAAAACATTCTTACCTTAAATTTAGCGAAAGGTAAAAAACTGCCTTCTTTGGAAAATGACGGAAAGATTCCTTTGAAAACACATAAGGGTATTAATTACTTTAACCCATATTCTTTTTAAATATTAAAACAAAATTGAAATACATTTTGAAGAAACATGGATGTGGATGATAAAGAAATCCGAGTAGATTATTACGTATAAACAACCTCGGATAATGAAGAGATTGTAAAATAACCCTTACCATGAACTTTTCCATGGTTGAGGGTAGGTAAACCTCCTGTATAATGGTGAAATAATAATTATTAAATTATACAAGAATCATATATATCATATATGATATCATATATGATCTTTTAATAGTGATTTGTTAATAATATCTTATTATTATTATTGTTTCGGGTGTTAACATACTCATTTTCTTTTATATGTTTTGTTACATAAGCCATGTTTTTCATTGATAGGTTGTATATTAATCATATCCATAATGATATCAAGTCCTTAGATACTATTATTAATCATCAAATGAGAATTATACTTGAATGGATATGATGGAGAATGAATCGCTTCACGTTCGTGAAGACGGTAGTCCCTACGTACGCACGAGCGACAATATCATTCTTTTGATATTAAAATAATATATAATTGGATAGTATATCATATATACAGAATAATTATCATGTTATATTTATTATTTACGTGAGTTACACATCATTATTATACCCATCCAAATAATAATATATTGAAAAACAATTACACCACAACGTGGAGACGGTAAGCCGTACGTACGCACGTATGGTGACATGTTATTCAAAGGATGGAAAGAATACTGAATATGGTTTTACCATATTTATAATAACATCACAGTATATATATGATACTATAGTTATTATTTTAGAATGGTAATAACAAAGGAAGAAGAAGTGGAAGAAGAAAGGAACTTGGAAAAGGGTGGTGAAATCATTACCTCTTCTTCAGGTTCTTCCTTTTGATTTCATCAAAAGGGCTCCTTAGGTTGGCTGTCTGATCAAACTAAGGCCTCTAGGTTGTAATGAGGGAAGTTGGGAGAGTATTTTGGCAGAGTTTTTCCGAACCAAAAGGCTTTCAAGGTGTGAAGAAAAGAGAGGGAGGAGTTCCCTTTTATAAGAGGGGTGATGGGCACCTTTGGAAAATCTAGAAATATTAATTTATAATAAATTCATATTCGGTTTTTAATGTCACCAAAGTTGATTATTTAAATGTTAAGGTGGGTATGGGTCGAAAAACATTCAAACAATATAATTTAGACAGGTTTGGGTTACTATATTAACCTTATCATTAAGTATTAACTCTAAGTTAATTAGTTTCACTTTTACAATGTCTCTTTGTATTTTTATGTTATATTGTTAATAAACTTACTATATACATCCAAAAGACCCCCAAGTTGTCCATTAATGATATAAATATCATGATATAAGTCTCTTTGCTGATCCTTAGGTTTTTAGGAATTTAATATCAATTAATAATATAATATTTGTTTTAAAAACTCTTTTATGTCAATTTTTACACTACTTAATAGTTGATTTTTGTGAAACTCATAACAGGACGATTACTTAAAAAAAGTTAATTAAATCAATCCTAATATGTCATATTATCCTATAAAAGTATTTTAATTCATTAATATTCTTCAATTATATTTATTTGGAAATTTATAATATCAATTATTTTAATTTGTCACTATTATGGTAATTACTGCATTGTAATTGTGTCATAAATAAATTAAATTATTTAAAGTCTAAAAATTATAAATAAAATATCATTATGTAGGAAATATTTTTAGATTTCTAATGAATATTTATAGTCGAAAATCCAACATATATAACCCTATGTAAAAATTGTTTTTGTAAAAGATATATTCTTATGTCATTTTTGTACTTATTTTAACTTAATTAAAATAAAGTGTCCCTATCACCCACAAGTGGCTCCATGGGGTCCAAAAATCGACCAAAATCTTCCTATGGTCGAAAATGTATCAACCAATAAGGCTAGGACACGTTTAAGGGTAATTTAGTATTATTATAGTATTATTATTTTAACCCTTATTTACCGGATTTACCCTTAACCATGGTAAATAAAATATTTACCGAAGAAATTATTCAAAATGTCTAAATATAAAAGTTACCTATTTACACAATTTGAACATCCTGATTCCAAATATAGAATCCATTTTTTCAAATTCAAAACACAGAAGTGGCCGAAATTAATTTAAAATTAATTCCCGTTGTTAAAACAAAAAGCGTGTTTTTAAGAGATAATAACTATCAAAAGATTGACACTTGTTTATGTCCGATTTAATTGTAAAATTATGTCTAATGAACAACATTTTATTAAATGGTAAAAATTTATTCTAAATATAATTTAAAATCACTAAAATTTATAATTTATCACTATTAATTATTTTGATTAAAAAAGTTGTTTCTAATTAAAATTTAGTAATTTTCACTATTCATCAAAATATTAATGTTATCCGAAAAGTACCAAAATTTTACCCTAGGCTAATTTTGATATTAAAAATCCAAAAATGAAGTCCATTTTGAGAGATTGAATTTATAAAATTTCAAAAAGTATGTATTACTATTCATAACGGCTAGTTTGATTGGTTGTGGTGTGTATTAGAACTCAATGTTGCGTACAACACACACTACTGTATTATTCAAAAGAAAGCGTACCGTGGAAGCTTGGGATGTTTCATTTTAAATTTTTTTGATGTACCCATTTAGTTAAAAAGTTAAAAATATTGTATTTAAAAAAGGTTTCACTATTAAAAGTTGGTAAAAGTGCAATACTGAAAATGAATTATGTCTAAGAAAATCATAATATGGATTCTAAAATTATAAGGATTATATAAAGTTTAAAATTTAGTTAATACTTTTCAAAACCGCTTTTTAACAGCTTGTTTGGTAAATCATGGTGCGCTTGAACTCGGTGTTGCGTGTAGTGCAAGTTATTGAATTATTTTGAATAAATAACACACTATGAAATCTTGGGGTGTTACATTCTCCCCCATTCAATAAATTGCGTCCTCGCAATTTGAAATTGTTCTTCCAAAAAATAAAAGGTTGAATATATAAAATATCATTATGGAAAAACCCACATTGGAAATTGGGTTACTAAAATTTAGTCTTAATCTGAGGAAAAGAGAAATGAAAGGGTCACCAACAAATTATGATCTCAATTAGGAGAATATTGGTGGAAATTAGAGACATATAATTGGAGGAAAAATGTAAATATTTATAGGTAGTGATTAAGGTCATCAATCACAAACAAGTGTAAAATTGAGGTCCTTAAATTCATCAATCTATGATGATTTGAAATACCATCGGTTAAACAAAACATAGGGTATTAGGATAACACATTTTTGGTTTTAGGATTCCTTAAATAATTTATAAGAATTAATTTCTTCATAGAATAAGAGAAGAAGAAAAAATATATTCTTGAAAAGTAGAGTTCCATCCTTTAACTAATTTCTACCACAGACTCATCATTCACTCTAAAAGATAATAGAACTTAAATATAATATTCTATTTATCCTATTCGTATAGGGTTAAAAAAAATGAATTTATAATTCATCTAGTAGAACCATTAAAAAAACATAATTATTCAATCCAGGGCATCATGTGTGTCAGTGGTAGGTGAAACACCCTTGTCGCCCTTCGGTTGTGGGTTCAAGTCTCGCGGCCTTGCCGGACACGACAGGTTTCCACCCGACCTCCAGGTTATCCTTTTATGGAAATCCAAAATAATCCAAACTAGAACTATCCAAAATACTTGAGTCCAAAATTTATAAGGAAGGTAAACACAATAAAGATGTTTTTTTCAGCGTAATAACATGTGAAAACCTTCATCATGTATTCTTTTAAAACATTTCAACATCCTAAATTACCATAAAACCTTATTGATTACATTCATGATCACTTATTCCTTAAAGAATAATATATATACTCCTTCAATCCAAAAATGTTTTAAACCCCAAAAATGATGGAATATACAAATCATTAATCGGTTTCAAGGTAGTCAAGAATATCCAATATAATTTATCCAAATCAATAATGTATTATTCCAAAATCTCTACCTCAGTATTAGAATTATATTATGGTATATCATTCTCTCAACCATATATTTTCCAAAAATTTATCCTACTATTGAGTCACTTTTCTATGTTCCACACAATCTCAAGTCCTTAATGAAATATTACTACAGTACAATCCTTATATACTCCATAATTATTATAACAAGTACATTGTTGATACAACACTCAAATGACATAATCAACATAAGAACTCTAATCATTCCTCTTCATCTGTGGTAGTATCATAACTTGATTGTTATCCAATAACAACATTTGCGGCATAATCTGATGACTGGGACATAGGTTCATGTAGTGTCCAAACTCCTTGCAAATAATGTATTGTACATTGGAAACCATTTTCTCACCCTTGCTGTCATGTACTTTGTGCCCTTTTCCTCCACACTTATAACAAACTCCCATTCCTTTCAGGCAAGTTACAGGGTGTTTATTTCCACAGTTATCACATATGGAAAAATTCTTCTTTTCCCGCTTCCTTTTATCCATCTTTCTCTCTTCCATACTTTTCTTCTCTTGCTTCCCTTAAAAGCCATAGGACTCACTAAAATCTTTACTTATCTTATCAACACTTGATCTTATTTCTTCATATGATGATAATACATGGGAGACTATTTCTCTTATAAATTCTGGCTTAAGACCATGAAATAAATGATCCTTCTTTCTCTTTGTATCATGTGCATTGCTGGAGTTCTCATTCCTTCTACTGGGATCCATTTCTAAACAATGCCATAAACTATATTAGTTTATGAATAACAATACCTAATCCAAAACTTGTAAGACACATAACATAAATTAAATAGTTTATGGATATAATCCATAATCATAAAAATTTCTACTTTGAGGAAGTATATAGTCATAAACCCTTCATAATGATTTGTAATGAAAATGAGAGTTATCCTAAGCATATCCCCCTGAGAGTGTCGTAACCAAGAGTGCAGCAAGGCCCATTGTCATGCACCAGTTCCCGTTTGAGTCTAGATCAAAGTGGTTTTATTGGGTTTTACCCCTAGGTACGTCTGTGCCAGAGCCACCTCTACCTGCTCGTATCCAGACAGGGATGTATTGCTCGGAAAACTCACAAAATCTCTATAATACCAAAATTCTATGAATTTATTCTATATTAATCCTCAAAGTCCATCTTAAATCTATGTTCCCTAATCAGAGTTTATCTAAATATAGCTTCCAAGGTTTGTACTAAACATTCTCTGATACAAACTGTAATGCCCCAACCCCAGTTACCCAGAGTCGGTGCATTATTACATAACATTGGCATGATCACAAGAAAGATCAAATCTCGAAAGACCAATTGGTTTAGTAGCCTTGGAAACACTAGATATATTCATAAGGTTTAAATTACATCATAAAATGAAAACTACAACAACATAGTCTCCATAGTCCACACTCTTATCCCCTCACACTATCCCTGCAGGTCATTCCTAAATTACTTCTTCACATCTTGGGAAAAATAAAACATAGAAAAGGGGTGAGCTCAAATAACCAGTAAGGATAACAATATAGCGGAGACTTTCATAAATAATAATAAACATTTAAGACAATGTATACCTAAAACAAAAGCCTTTTAAACTTGAACTTTAACATAGTATGGCAAAGGTAAAATGAAATAATGTCATTTACTTATTCACATGGATATTCTACTAATCGAATAATCACATGCAGTATCAATAACCACTTTCATAATGATGGAATGCATAATTCCAGACTATCATAACCACATAGCCAAGGCCTCGTGTCAAGACTACAAATAAGATTTTTCCAAGGCCTTATGCCAAGACACTAGTCTGTCTCATGAGACCGACCGATGCATCGAGGAGCTATAGAGGGATCCACCCATCACATATTAAGTCCAATGCGTTCCCATATGAAAAGGTTTAAACATAACATAAACATTCGTATTAAAACTAGCATACGAAATGTCAATACTTTCACCATAAACCATGAATGGTATAAAAATAGCACATCCATAGTCAAACATATCACAAAACCTTCAATACAATATAGACGTTTTGTATCATAATAAATCAACTTCAAATAAGCTTAAAATCAATCAAAGGATTTTGGCATAGATGAAATCAAAACTATTTGAGAGAAATATCTCTATTCTCGAAATCATTGAAAAGTCACACATTTATAAAGGAAGTAATTTAAAAGAGATTTTTGAATCAAAGTGTCCCATACCACTTTAAAAATTTTGAAAATAAATATAATTTAAAAACTTTTATGTCCATATAAATAAGTCCTTAAAATCATTTTGAAAACATGGACATTAATTAAAAATATTTATAAAGATAAATCTTTAAAACATTTAAAACTATTATCTTGATAAAGGGTACCTTTCAAAAATTCTTAAAATATTAATTTTGAAATCATTTAAAAGTCACATAATTATAAAATAAAACATTTACTTTCGAAATATTCTTATAATCTGGTAAGGAAAGATTTGACGATTTTATAACGGCACTAAATAGCCACAGCCGCCGTATATGTTAAAAAAACATTCATACCATAAATTTGTCGAAAGGTAAAAAAGTTCCTTGTTTGGAAAATGATTGAAATATTCCTTTAAAAACACATAAGGGTATAAATTACTTTAACCCATATTCTTTGTAAATAGTAAAAATGTGTTGAAATACATTTCGAAGAAACATGGATGTGGATGATAAAGAAATCTCAGTAGATTATTACGTATAAACAACCTCGAATAATGAAGAGATTTTGAAATAACCCTTACCTTGAACTTTTACTTGGTTGAGGGTAGGTTAACCTACTGTATAATGTTGAAATAATTTTTATTAAATTATAAAATAATCATATATATTAATATGATATCATATATGATCTTTTAACAATTATTTGTTAGTAATATCTTATAATTATTATTGTTTCGGGTGTTAACTTACTCATTTTCTTTTATATGGTTTGTTACATAAGCATGTTTGTCATGGATAGGTTGTATATTAATCATATCCATAATGATATCAAGTCATTAGATACTATTATTAATCGTCAAAAGAGAATTATACTTGAATGGATATGATGGAGAACGAATCTCATCACGTTCGTGGAGAAGGATGTCCGTACGTACGCACGAGCGGCAATATCATTCTTTTGATATTAAAATAATATATAATTGGATAGTATATAATATATACAGAATCTTTATCATGTTATATTTATTATTTACATGAGCTACACATCATTATTATACCCATCCAAATAATAATATATTGAATAACAATTACACCACGACTTGGAGACGGTAAGACGTACGTACGCACGTATGGTGACATGTTATTCAAAGGATGGATAGAATAATGAATATGGTTGTACCATATTTATAATAACATCACATTATATATATGATACTAGAGTTATTATTTTATAATGGTAATAACAAAGGAAGAATAAGTGGAAGAAGAAAGGAACTTGGAAAAGGGTGGTGAAATCATTACCTCTTCTTCGGGTTCTTCCTTTTGATTTGATCAAAAGGGCTCTTTAGGTTGGTTTTCTTATCAAAATAAGGATTCTAGGTTGTAATGAGGGAAGTTGGGAGAGTATTTGGGTAGATATTGGCCTAACCAAAAGGCTTTGAAGGAGTGAAGAAATGAGAAGGAGGAGTTCCCTTTTATAAGAGGGGTGAGGGGCACCTTTCGAAAATCTAGAAATATTAATTTATAATAAATTCATATTTGGTTTATAATGGCACCAAAGTTGATTATTTTAATTTTAAGGTGGTTATGGGTCGAAAAACATTCAACCAATATAATTTAGACAGGTTTGGGTTACTATAATAACCTTATCATTAAGTATTAACTATAAGTTAATTAGTTTCACTTTTACAATGTCTCTTTGTATTTTTTATATTATATTGTCAATAAACATACTATATACATCCAAAAGACCCCCCAAGTGGTCTATTAATGATATAACTATCATTATATAAGTCTCTTGGCCTATCCTTAGATTTTTAGGAATTTAATATCAATTAATAAGATAATATTTGTTTTAAAAACTCTTTTATGTCAATTTTAACACTAATCAATAGTTGATTTTTTTGAAACTCATAACAGGATGATTACTTCGAACAAAGTTAATTAAATAACTCCTAATATGTCATATTATCCTATAAAATTATTTTAATTCATTAATAGTCTCAAATTATATTTATTTGGCTATTTAAAATATCAATTATTTTAATTTGTCACTATTATGGTAATTACTGCATCATAATTGTGTCATAAATAAATTAAACTATATAAAGTCTAAAAATTATAAATAAAATATCATTATGTAGTAAATTATTTTATCTTTATAATTAATATTTATAGTATAAAATAAAACATATATAACCCTATGTAAAAATTGTTTTGTAAAAGATATATGTTTATGTCATGTTTTTACTTATTTTAACTTAATTAAAATAAAGTGTCTCTATCACCCACAAGTGGCTCCATGGGGTCCCAAAATCGACCCAAAGATGCCTATGGACGAACCTGTATCAACCAATAAGTCTAGGACACGTTTTAGGGTAATTTAGTATAATTATAGCATTATTATTTTAACCCTTATTTACAGGATTTACCAATAACCATGGTAAATAAAATATTTACCGAAGTAATTATTAAAAATGTCTAAAAATAAAAGTTAACAATTTACACAATTTAAAAATCCTAATTCCAAATATGTAATCAATTTTTCAAAATTTAAAACACAGAAGTGGTATAAATTAATTTAAAATTAATTTCCGTTGTTAAAACAAAAAGCGTGTTTTTAAAAGATAATAATTATCAAAAGCCTGACACTTGTTTATGTCTGGTTTAATTGTAAAATTATGTCCAATGACCAAAATTGTATTAAATAGTAAAAATATATTCTATATATACTTTAAAACCACTCAAATTCATAATTTATCAATATTAATTATTTTGATTAAAAAAGTTTTTTTTAATTTAAATTTAGTAATTTTCAATATTCATCAAAATATTAATGTTATCCGAAAAGTACCAAAATTGTACAGTAGGATAATTTTGATATTTTAAATCCAAAAATGAAGTCCATTTTGAGAGATAGATTTTACAAAATTTCAAAAAGTAAGTAGTACTATTCATAACAACTAGTTTGATTAGTTGTGGTGTGTGTTAGAACTCAAAGTTGCATACTGTATTATTCAAAGGAAAGAATATCGTGGAAGCTTGAGATGTTTCATTTTAAATTTTTTTGATTTCCCCATTCAGTTAAAATGTTTAAAATATTGTACTTAAAAAGGGTTCACTATGAAAAGTTGGCAAAAATGAAATACTGAAAATGAATTATGTCTAAGAAACTCATAATATGGATTCTAAAATTATAATGATTATATAAAGTTCAAAATTTGGTTATTACTATTAATAACCTCTTTTTAACATCTTTTTTAGTAAATCATGGTGCGCTTGAACTCAGTGTTGCATGTAGTGCAAGTAATTGAATTATTTTGAAAAAATAACACACTATGAAATCATGGGGTGTTACATGGTGGGCGGTGATTTGAGGTTCCACCGCCACCACATCCAGGTGGTGGACCCCGACCATAGGAAGTAGGTGGATAGGAGTGAGCTCAACTCCAGGAAGCTGAGGCCTAAGACCACAACGCTCTGGAGATGATACAAGGTACGTTCTATGTCTACTCCACCTTAGATTCATTACTTATAGACACAGGTGTCAGTCACTTTTTATTTCCACGGGCCTCGTTCAGAGATTGAAGACTACGGTGGGGCCGTTGGATCGATCCTTACGCCTAGAGACTCATACGGAAACAGATTTGAAGATTACACACTGGTGTCATCATTGTGATATTACACTATGAGGTGAGAACTCTTGCTGGGATCTTCTAATAGTGGCATCGAGGCCTTACAACATCTTCTTAGGTATGGATTGGTTAACTACAGTCTATGCTCAGATCAACTCTATTAGGAACAAAGTGTGGTGTGTCTGTGAGGATGGGAACATGTTTTCCTTCTCCAACAAGAAGGGAACCTTTGTAGCACAGGATGGACTTACCCGGTGGAGTGTGCACCTGATCACACATCAGTTGGCTAGCCATAACCTTGTATCAATTGATGTTGAGAGTCTGAGCTATCGAGTAGTGGTGGACTAGTACACAGAAGTTTTCCCTAATGGTGTTCTGGGTCTACCTCCTCATAGAAAGCTGGACTTTTATGTAAACTTCTACCCTGGGACAACACTGATATCTACACACGCATATCGGATGGCTCCCTCAGATATTCGGGAGCATCAAGTTCAACTAGAGGACATGCAGAGCAATGGGTTCATTAGTCCCAGTGTTTTACCTTGGGCAGCCTTGATTTTGTTCACCAAGAAAGAGGAAGGGAGTTTGAGACTGTGTGTGGATTATCGGCGTTTGAAACAGGTGACCATGAAGAAAAAGTACCAATTACCAAGGATTGATTATCTTTTTGATTAGATAAAGGGAGCACAATGGTTTTCGAAGATAGACCTCAGATCTGACTATCTCCAGCTGAAGGTATGAGATGTAGATGTGCATAACACGACCTTCAGATGTATGTATGGACATTATGAGTTCTTGGTTATGCCATTCTGCATGACCAATTCCCCATTAGTGTTAACGGGACTCATGAACATGATATTCCAGCCATACCTTGGCCACTGTGTGGTAGTCTTCCTCGACGACATCCTGATATACTCAGCTATAGAGGAGGTTCATGCCTACCATCTGCAGATAGTTCTGGACCCACTGTGATAGCACCAACATTATGGTAAGCTCTTGAAGTTCATGTTTTAGATCCGAGAGGTTCAATTCCTAAGACGTGTTATCTCACATGCTGGAGTTACGATGGATTCACTGGTGATTGAGGTTGTGCTTTCTTGGGAGCCACCTAGGAGTGAGGCGAAAGTGTGGAGTTTCCTAGGTTTGGCTAGTTACTAACAGAGAATTGTTCCTATCATTTCCAGAGTTGTGGTACCCTTATCAGTGCTTAATAAGAATGGAAAACCCTTCATGTGGTCGAAGAGATTAAAATAGAGTTTCTAGGAGCTGAGGTAGAGACTGATGAGTTCCCCCATCTTGAGGAAACTGGAGGAGGCCATTGGGTACATAGTCTATCGCGATGCATCAGGGACTGGGCTAGGATCTTTCATGATGCAAGAGAGAGTAGTGAACACCTATGGTTCAAGATAGCTAATAAATCATGAGCAAAACAATTCTATTGATGACCTAGAGTTAGAAATAGTGGTCTTTGCCTTGAAGATGTGGTGACATTAATGATGGGTGATCGTTTTATAGTCTACTCTGATCACAAGAGTATCAGGTATATCTTATCTCAGAAGGACCTGAACCTTAGACATAATATTTTTCTTGAGTTCCTCGAGGACTATGACATCGAGATAGTATATACTTCTAGTAAGGGGCACGTAGTAGCAGATGCACTCAGTAGAATATATGATATACAGTTTCTGAGTGAGGAAACAGAGCAGCAAGCCGCTTTACATATATCCTAAGTGGATCGAGATGGAGTAGCTTATCTTCAGTGTCTGACAATCACTCTAAAACTCCATCAGCGAGTCAGGGAGGTGCATCTTGGGGACACTTACTATGAGGCTCGATGTGCTCAGTTATCCACAAGGCAGGAACAAGATGGATTTTAAATATATGGGGAGCACATCATCCTATTCCTAGGGTGTACTATGGTATCAGTGGTTCTATGAGAGGATGTGTTGAGGGAGTTCAACACATCTACTCTAGTGGTAAATCCAGTAGTGGAAAATATGTACCAGGACCATCAGGGTCAACACTGGTGGAAGGGAATGAAGAAAGCAGTGGCAGTGTTGGTATTACGGTGCCTCACTTGTCCGCAAGTGAAGGCTGAGCTTCAGGATCTAGCAGGATTAGTTCCACAACTATAGGTGCCAGAGTGGAAGGGGGATGAAATTTACATGGAATTCATGACAGGACTTCCACACAGGTCCAGGGGACATGATTCAATATGGGTTAACGTTGACCAACTCACTATGTTGGCCAACTTCCTACCCATAAGAGATAAGGGATCAGTAGAGAGAATGAGATGCCTCTACGTACAAGAGATTGTACGACTTCATGGAGCTCCCACAATGATTTTCTTCAATTTTGATGCACATTTTACTTCTTATCTATAGAAGGGGATGTATGAGGTGTTTGGGACATAGCTTCGATTGAGCACCACCTTTAATCCTCTGTCGGATAGTCAGATAGAGTAGACCATTCAGACCCTCAAAGACATGTTGTGTGCTTCTGTCCTTGATTTCGGCTATAGCTGGGAGGATCACATACCCTTGGTGGAGTTCACATACAACAACATTTATCACTCCACCATCAGTATGAAACCATTCGAGGAATTGTAAGGCTGACCTTGCAGATCACTTCTTGCAGGACAAACCTAGGTGTGTCAGCACTCATGGGAGCAGTGATGGTACAGAATACCATTGGGAAGGTTCATCCCATCCTGGAGTAGATCGATACTACACAGAGAATGAAAAGTCTTATGAAAACAGGATATGGAGATCTCTGGTGTTCGAGGATAGTGACCATGTCTTCTTACGTGTCTCACCACAACGAGGTTTGCAGTGTTTTTTCTGGGGAGACAAATTATCTCGGAGGATTATCGGACCCTTCCAGGTCCTCAGCAGAGTTGGCGACGTGGTGTACCTCGTAGCTCTTCCCCCTCAGTTTCACCGAGTGCATGATGTTTTCCATTTATCCCAGCTAATGAGATAAGTATATGATCCTTCGCACAACATTGACTAGGGAGAGTTGTACATCGATGATGGGGTGATGTTTTCATAGGTGTCAGTGGAGATTGAGGATCAATAGGAGAGATTCCTTCATGGACGATTAATACCTCTGATGCACATATGTGGGCAGCTTGAGAACATCCAGAAGATCACATGGGAGCAGGAGGCTCAAGTTCGTGCTCATTAACCCCACTTGTTTCCCTAGTTTGTGTTGTGGATTTAAGTGATGCAAATCCCTGAGGTGGGGAGAATGTAAAGACTCGGAATTTTCCATGACTTTTTTTTTAATTATATGAATTTATTACGAGTCTTTGAAAACTGATGGCATGTGATTACGAGGCTCGGTGTGATCATAATAAATTTATGAATTTTTTTCAGGTACGTTTAGTAAACGTGTGAGCGGAGTTTTGTAACTTTTGAACCGGTTCTTGTAATTGAAATACGAGGACACCGTTGAACTCGCAACGTCAATATTTTCTTAAGGAGACCTTCACCTCTGCCATAGTAGGTTGAGGGTGGAAGTTAGTTTTTCAGTTTTTTGGGAGAGTTAAAAGAAAAATTATAAAATTATAAAAATAAATTTTTTTTTTATTTGAAAACACCCATTTGATTGTTTGGTGGTGGGGACCACCTAAACTTCGATTTAATGTGAGGAAACCCTTGGAATTATTCCAATTATTGAGCCAAAAATTAATTGATCAAGTAATTAATTAAGTTGTCTCTACACCTTTCTTGAGGTTTGGGGGAAGGTTTGACCAAGGAGAGCCTTTGGAGAAACATCCTCCAATGAAGAACCTCCCCAACGATGAACGAATCATGGTTTTAGAAAATGCCGATGTCACCATCTTTGTATCCTTCCTCACTAAAACTCTAACAAACGTCAAGGTTGGGGTTTTGAATTTGGTTATTCTTGATTGTTAATCATGATTCTACATTGTGATTTGATCTTCATAAGCGGCATGTTACGGATGTAACGCAGAGGGTATGGGATATGATAACATGGCCAGATCCCTCTGCTAATTTTTTGAATGACGAGATCTTCAGGGGAGATACATTAAGATGAAAGTAATCTAACCATATTGGTCTTGGAATGATTGAAATGTCCCTAGACCAATAATGGTTATTCAGGTTTGAAAAATGGGCCACCGGAGCTCACATAATGACCCGAGGAAGTTTGCCGACAACTGGTGCCAGTAGGGAACAAGAAGTGGATGGAACAGCAGCCAATTGTGAGGAGGTAGGGGGTTCCTCCACACTGCCGGATGAGGAGGCTACGGCCTGGTAGCCTCGGTAGAGCCGAGTGGCATCTGACATGTCGTCCGACCACATGGTGAAGCAGTGGCATGCTTCCGTGCTGCCAGCGCTGGAGACAGCGGCCGCTTGGCCACAATGAAGACCAGAAGACAGCTGGCACTCTACCGGACACGGGGAGGACATCGGCGTTGTCGAACTGCTAGGAGGAGAACAGGAAAGGAATCTGGATGGCCGAGTCTCGACGAGTATTAACCCTACGGTGGGTTCTGCAGGCCAGCTGATGGAGCCACGTGGCCCTGCCATGTTAGACAAAACAGAATGGCCAAAGGGCCATTCAGGTGATCTGGGGGGAGTTCCTGCCCTTCCGAGTGGCGGGTAGGGTGGACCCCATAACAAGGGGCCACCCCAGCCATAGGCTGCACCGCGGGCCGCACCCAGAGGCCTGAGCCCGCCGCGGCCCGAGCCCGCCACGGACCGAGCCCGCCGCGACCCAGCCAGTCTGGGACATACCTGGACCAGGTTGGGTCGCCCCATGATGGGTGGTCTGACGAGGTCGGACATGACCTAGGCCAATATGTACCCAGGTATAACTTTTTGTCCATAACTTGTGATCCTGGCGTCCGATTGAAAAACAGTCTACGGTGCTGAAATACATGGAACGATATATTCTTTTTGGTATATTACAATTGAGTTTTGGATAATGCTGGTGTATAGATGGGTTGGATCGGACCCTAATCTTACCGGGCGCTCGAAATGGAAATTATAATAACATACAGATCGAGCATTCGATAGACACACTGTCAGTTGTGTTTGGACCCTTATGACGTGACAATTCATTGAGATACTTTTTCGTGGGACTTCATGGTAGTGTAAGTATTGAATGTTGGATTGTGTAGCTACACCTCCTTCAATTAAGAATTCTTAGTGTGGGAACCCTGTGGCTGGATATACTTGAGGATTCTTCAAATCCTGTGTGGGTCATCTTCGGATACTGTGTGGGTCAGTGTTCAGTCATCCTGTGGGGGTCAGTGCATACCGATCTAATGTGGGTCATCTTAAGATCCTTTGTGAGTCATCATCAGATCCGGCGAGGCACAACAACAGATCTTCTCAGCCTATTAAATTGATCTAGCAATACATATAATCATCTATACTTCTATATTTATGTTATACCTGGTTTCAGATGAGTGTTTACCTTTGTGTTACATACCATCATGTTGTTACCTGTGTGGTACTTCTATCCTTGTGGTGTAACCTGTGTGGTACTTCAACCTTCGTGGGGTTACCTTGGTTGTATTCATCCCTCACATGTGAGATGAGTATCAATTGATAACTTAGGTACATGTTTGGGAATGTACAAATGTATTGTTGATGAATATTTATTTGTTCATTGATATTGAGGTCTTTCTTTGCAGATTTTCCATTTTGAATTATGGGAGATCTTTAGGGGTCTCGGGTTCCCTACTGAGTATTGTTATACTCACCCCTGCACGGGCTACACCTGTCCATTCTTATGTTCTTTGTAGATGATAGACAACATTGATCAAGGCCGAGGGTTCTAGGACTAGAGGCTACTTGGAGGTGGACCTTAGACAAGGCATACTGTAGATTCGACCATTCCAGAGCTGTACCTACCCTTTAGGTAGGATCCTTAGTGGGTGTCTGTTGAATCTATTTTCAGTTTTACTTGTACTTTCAGCTGAGCTTGTATTCCAGCCCCGTTACTTAATATACTCACCCAATTTACTATATAGTTTACTTTGTGCTTGTATCTTGTTATATGCTTGTTTTTCATGAGTTATAGGTTAAAAAGGAAATGCATTACCTATTTTAGGTAAATTCATTTCTGGTGCTAGTCGCTACCCCTAGCCTATGGACGGAAGGCTTGGGGTATTCACAGCATGGGCCCCATGGGATGGGTCATGACATATAACAATAATATCTCTTTGAGAATTATCTATATAATTGACTTTTCCACCTTTTATCATTATAATATTCTTAAATAAGTCTTTTTTATACACACGTGTCTAGAGAAACCACTATATATATACAAAATGTTCTTTTTTTATGTTCATTATTTTCCTAAAATAAAAAACGTTATTATTTTGTAGCACAATCTTTTATTGTTTCAGTATTATTAGAAAATATTATTTTAGGAATTTTCATTTTTTTCAAGTTTAGTATGGTGACCAAATGACAATTCTTTTAAAGAATATGATTTTAGAAATCAAAAACATATAACTTTGTTTAATTGAATTTTTCCCATTATTTTCCACCACATTGACACTTAGTAAAAAATGGAGCACTTTTCCGAAAAACGTAGTTATCACATAAAATTAGATTTTTATTAGTAAAATTCATTTTGAACATATCTCAATAAGGTCCTATATACTTGTATATTTTATCAAATCTTTCACATAAAATTGTAATTTTTTTAAGAGAAAATTAAGAATATGAATTTCAGAGTTTTTTTATATTTTAATGTTTATCCTCAATAGTAGTTGTGTTTGAATTAATTTTATGAACATATTTTGATAAAATAATTTTTTTCATAATTATAATTTTCATGTTCTTAGGAATGTGTATATTACTAAAAAATAGTATTATATTGTTTTGAATAGATTTTATATCTGAGTAGTAAGAGTGTAAATCCTTGATTTTTTGTCACTTTTTTTTTCTTTAGAATTATTATTTTATCATATAAATCATAAAATTTTCATTTTCTAACTAATTAGAAAAAAATAAAATTCTTCAAAACATGGTAAATATTAGTTTTTATCATTATATGTATTATATTTTTCACCAAAATATGTCTAAATATTTTCATCATAACTATCTGGGTGGTTAGAATTTAAATAATGGTTTTGAAGATATACTAATGTTACCTGATAATTAATTCATTTGTTAAAATTTGGCATTTCATTATATAATCTACTATTTTTCTTTTGTAATCATTCATTTTATGAGGAATTATTAGAAGAACTATCTCATCCACTTGAATTCCATGTATCTAAATCTTTTATAATTTCATGTTCTTTTTATTATAATAATTTTTTTCGATCATGTTAGAAATTATATCCATCTTATACTTTCTTTTCAACATAAGAAATTTTGGTTTAATAAATCATCATTTATCACATTCATAACTTATATCCACTATATATTGGTTGTTATTAATTTTATCATTGGGACATTTCTTATATCAATAATAAAAAAATTTATTCACCACTATCTTAGTCATTCATTTATCATGGTTAGGAAACTTATTCCAAGATTTGTATGTTTCATTACTCTCTTAATCCATAAAAATGTTCTTAATTTATTAAGAACTCAAAAGTTTTTCAGTAGACTGATCCGTAATAAGATCATTTGAAGTTGTTAAAAAAGTAAATCCTCCATTATTTTTTCATTTTATTTTCAGTTTTTAGTATATCATCATATTGCATAAGGATAACCATAAGATCATCAAGGGTGATGTTTTTAATCCTTATGATTTCATCCAAAGAAGTTATTTTGGATTACAATTAATTTAGAATAATCTCAATAATATTATCAACTAAAATACCATATTCAAGATCATTTTATCCCAGATATTGTAAAGTATTTATAATAGTAATAAATATTATGTTAATTTTATAAATTGACTCTCCATGTTGGGAAAAAATTCATGATTTTACATATAAAGACTAAGTATACTTGTTTCAATAACATTATAAGTTGTAAATTTTGTTACCTCTAAATTATTCCTAATAATATTTACATCTTTAGATGAGTAAATATTAATTTAGATATATCTTTTCATAAAAAAATATAGTGTCCTTAATATATAATTTATCTACTATTATATTGTTTCATAATTAGTAATTCATGTAACCTTTTTCTATTTAATCATATAGTTACCAGTCAATATAGAAAAATTGTCAACTCTAGTATCAAAAAAAATATAAACCTAACTCTAAAATATTAACAATAAGCACCATCAATGATTCGTTTTCATCTTGGATTCAAATTATTTTTAATACCAAAATTAATCATGTTGTCATATAAAAGTAGAAACTCTTTCATCAATACGTGTTAGTGTAATAATAAATTTAAAAAATATATTTTATAATACAAGTATTCAAACTCAACAGGTACAACAATATATCTAGATTTGATACCAATTTTTGGATGGTAAGAGTTTACGGTGTCTACAGGGAGGATGGGGAATTATAATTTATTATTTTTAAAAAAACACCAATCCTGAAACCTCATTAGTTAAAAATATCATATTAAGAAGTTAGCTGATGATCAAAGTGTTTGTATAAAATTCATAAAGAGTCAAATAGAACATATTTTAAAATCATTCTATCATATTTTTCAACAAAATAGTTATTATAAACATTAATAAAATACATCTTAGTGTAAATTAATAGAAGAATAAATAACTTGCTGAAACATGTAATACGAAATATTATAAATTTTTTTAAATGAATTAAATTATTTATAATAGTATGTCTACTATTGGACCTTAAGAGTTAAGGAAGTCATAAATATATACATAAGATATCCATAGATAGAGTCCTATTTATAAATATCTAAAAATCCACATTACTAAATCCCTTGATATGATGATCAATTTATGATCTACCTTTATTAAACAATAAATTCCTCGATTTGGTGATCGGTGTTACTATGTCATCAAATCCCATGAAACACTTCAATATGATGTATCAAAATCACCTATGTTACTATCCTTAAAATATATCATTCTAAACCATGATTAAACATTGAATAAAAAAGAAAAACTATTCTAAGGATTTTACAATTCCCGACATGGTATCTTTAGACTACAACTCTCTGAATAATTATAAAGATAAATAATGAGATGTTCAAGTTGAGGAAAATCTCATACCAATTGAGTTTCAAATGAATCATCTCCAAACTCCTTGAGTGTAGGATATTTATAAGAATCCCTCCAATGGTTATATATTCTTGAATCTTTTTGTTGGTTGAAAATACCTTAGATGTTCACTTTATAGATCAAAAAGGTGTTTTCATATGATGAAATTTTTTATTAGGACCATAAGAATACTGCATATATTTTGTTTGAAAAAACAAATTAATCGAATTACTCAGATTAAAAAAATGTTTAGTCCAATGCACCATATTATTTTCAATCCATTAAAATGATACATGGAAAGTACAATAGTTATAGAATACTATCATTATGATGGTTATGAATTTCATCAGTCCTATAATAAAAAAAATAAGTCAAACTGATGTATAAAACATTATTCTATCCATTGAACTAGAAACTAAGTTATTCATATTGATCAAACTAAAGAGTAATGTTTATATTCATTTATATTAGAATATTTTCTATAATCATTATAAAAATATTATTTTTAAAAAAACATTCTAAAACACTTTGGATATAAAAATATAATAATATAGTGTTTTATGATTTTTTTTTTGAATTTCTAAAACCATATAAGGAAATGTATAATATATAATATCAAATTCAACATTACTTTTAACATTTTTTGAGGATAATTAGTACATATTTTGTTAAAACCATGCAATATAGCTATGAGTTGTTATAGTGGGGGTTTTCATAGTATGAGAATGGTTAAATAAAATGCGCAGATCATAAGGGAAAACTATGGGATGTCATGGTGATTTTTCAAGGGGGCTTCAGGAGTTGACTAGATTGTGTAGCTTATCCTAAGAAATTTTTTTCCTTTTATTTTTGAACTGATATTGTTTATAGAAGGTTGGATAATTGTTTTACAACATTGTGGGCTAAACATATATGGAACAATGATCCTTTAAAAAGTTGTTTCTATTCCATTTCCTTATTAATTTGTATTCATAATCACCCCTAATTTCATTTAGGCTTCAAATAATCCTTCCACAGTGATCCAGAGGCTTCTTCGATGGGATTAGTTAAAATTTACCGTCTTTTATGTTATATTTATCATGGTTGGTCTAGGTTTTGGTGTGGTTTCCACTTCTTTTCTTAGATCCTTCATAGATCTGTCCACCCATTATCTCATTAGTTATATCTTGGAATATTGGTTTCATATATAAGGAATTTAATGGAGTTTTTAAGTGTTTCTTATCAATATTCGATTATGAGGACCTGATCTACTCTTCCCAGATCTCTATTTTTAAAGGTTTTTAGTTGTACCCTCATATGTAAGTGTTTTTATATAAATGGTTAATTCAATAAATTAATTAATTTTTCATTGTAAATTCTTTTATATTATTCATTTAATTTTATTGATTTATTATGAAAAGGTATGTTTTAGAGAGAAATAATATTTTTAAAGTATTTTTTATTTAAAAAAAGCTTGTGTAAACCAAGGGGTTGATAAAATTTTTGAATTGTGATTTTTTAAGAAAATTGGATTTTACAACCAAAAAGGATATTTTATTTTCATTGAAAACGTTTCATAAATGTTGAGAATGGATTTATAAATATATTTGGACAATCTAAGCACATTATGTATCCTTGGGTTCATCAGGAATAGACAAGACACTCATAGTGCGTGTAATACAACTTAAGGATTTATATCACTTTAGTGTGTGTAATGAAACTAGTGGTTGCTCTGATTGGATCCATATTTGTCCTTGGTAGTGGATTTATTTTTATTTATTGTAAATATACAATATTTTAGTTCCCAAATAGTGTTATTTTTTTATTTTTTATTGGATTATCACAATATGTATTGTGTCATTGTTATTTGATCACAAAATTTAGCATGAGGGGTTATGTCAGGGAAGTTTCGTTGGGATAGCCACGATACATGGGAGATAGAGTTGTTAATAAATAATTAGTGGCCTTATGTTTTTGAAGGTCCTATATCTTATTTAATTTTTGGGGAAAAAATCACTTATGGTGGGGGGAATTATTACTCCCATCAGATCTCAAGTATGCTACAATTAAAACATGGTTTTTCATTAAAGTGGTTCTAGAGGATTTAGGGGAATGATGGTCAAAATTGGATATTTTTATGGGAAAATTCATGAACATTTTTGTTACCTAGTTATTATTAAATACGTGTAAACCATGTGGTAGGGATCAATGTTTTAACATTTCTTTTATCATTGTCTGACCATAGTTAATGAAATTGTGCAACAAACAAGGGAAAAACTTACGAGGGATGATGGATTATCCATGGGGGTTGCAGAATTTGGCTAAACTATTTGGGTTGGATTGGATTTTATTCAACTATTGTTCATAAAGTAATTGTATCCACACATTTCTGTCACATGGTTTGTCTAAACATGCATCTTAACCATGCATTGCACTCTAAAAATTTAAATATTTGGGTTTTACCCTTTTTTTCCTTGGTTTTTAGGTCTATTCACCCCTAATCAAATTTAGGCTCAAACTAATCCTTACATAGAGATCTCGAGGTTTCTATATTGGTTTTATTTGTGACTCCCCTTTGTTATCTATATATTTCTCACTATATGTTTTGGTTTTTAAGTAAAATAATTTTTTTTTCTATATCCATGCTAGATATCTCCTCTGTTTCTCTCATTGAAACCATCTGGGGCTGTGGATTTCATATATAATGGGTTTTATGGTGTTTCGATGTGCTTATAATGGATATAGGATTGGGAGGACCTAATCTACTCTTCCTTAGTCACTATTTTCAAAGGCACTTAGTTCTACATCCATGATTTTATAGACATCTCTATATAAAGGGTTGATTTTATTAATTTATTATTGTTATGGTAAATTCATTTAGGTCATTCATTGAATTTAATTGTTTTTAATAAAATGGAATTTTTTTGGAAATAAATAATGATTTTAAAATGGGATTTATTTAAGAAATGGGTTTTCACACTAGGTTTTTTTTTAAATTATAGAATACATGGTTTGGTTCAAAAATATGTTTTCACGCACTGAACCATATTGAAGTTTCATTGAAAATATTTTGTAAATTGTTATCACATATTTTAAAATGGTTTTGGAAAAACATTTCACATTATTTAACATTGGGTGTGTCAGGAATAGATATATTACCTAGGTTAACTAGTCAATCTGCATGAGTCGACCTGCAATGTTAGTTCGTCTAGTTTTCCTGGGATGGTTCATTCAAAATTATATTTTGGTGAGATATTTTTGTTTGGGTGTGAGGTTACTACAAGTAAGGATACCATTGGAAAGATTTGATGAAATCTTATGAGTTACCTACACTTTTGAGGTTTTAGACACCCTATGTTATAAAGATCATGGTTTCTAGACTAATCCTAGGGGTGGGATTTGGGTGATGCCTAGACCTGTGGTTTTTAGATATTCTATGATTTGTGGTGTGGGTGATCAGATACTATGTTCTTGAGAGATGCTCGAGTGGCGGGTGTTTATGGGGTGAGTTATGGATTAATTAGTTGTTTGACTCAACATTTTATATTATATTAGTATTTTATGACTTTAGAGGTTGGGATTCTTGGATTTTATATGGTTAATATGTAATATTTTGACCCATATGCTTCATAAAATATCTAGGTAGTAAGAACCATTTTGAGTTTCAAGGTTCCACCGTGGCGATGTGATTGTATGGATTTTATTTTAGCCCCCATTTTTTTATTTGGTTGTGGTGGTCCGTGTTAGCTAGATGCATGGTTTTTTTTAATAGTTTAATGAATAGTTTCATGTATAGGTATATGTTAAATCTTGAAGGTCTTAAAGGATCTCTAGTGATTTCATGGTCGTGGTTTCGTAAATATCATGGGTTCATGATGACTTGGTGGAGAGTTGTGGAGATACGCTTGTCCTAGTATAAATTTACTCTACGAATAAGGTGACTGAGGAAATTAATGATTTTTTCAGGGATAGATTCTTGATCATTTAATGTAGTTTAATTTGTATCCTCTGAGGATTCTGTGATATTGTGAACGTCTAAGGTTCAATAGCAACATTAAACCTAGTAAATCTTAATAGAGCTGTTGGGGGTAGATTATGTGAGAAGACATGTATATAAAGAATAAACATGAATATGTGTATTTTTAACCCTATTTAATTCTCTTATAAGGGAGTTATGAGTAATTTCTTGTCTTTGGGATCACACCATTGGATATTTAGGGGTGAGGCCCTCTTTGTGAAATAGGTTTTAGTGGATTCTTAAAATGGATTTCATGTAAGCTAGAAACAAGCATTGAGTGATATGTAATATATATTTCTCATGTTTATGAAGGGTGACCATGTCCAATATTGTTTTAATTGATGTATGGGTCACGAGTTTTGAATATCATGATTCTTGTTCCATGTGATTCAATAATGACAAAACTATTGTTTGGAATGTCAAATCTATTCTGAAAGATTCTAACCATGTGTTATGGTGTTATCTATGTGCTGAGACTGGCCATTGGGCAAGAGAATTAAAATTATCTATATCCCTATGATGAGTTTATGTATTAATTCGGATGTGTTTCAGATTAAGACGAGAATTTATGATGGATCAAAGAATCCTAGAGATGATTTGGGGGAGAATCAAATCAATGGTGCATAGATTCTCATGATTTATCACAACAAAGATATCAGAAAATATGTGAACTAACTATGGAATTGTAGTTATGGTCAGTGTTAGAATTTAGTGAGAATTTTATATGGGCATGAGATGCCTCATGGTTATATTACATTGTGATAAGGAGCCTCGGTGATGCGACAATAGGTACAACTAAGCATTCAGAATGGCTAGTAGATGTAGTTCCAGTTGTTATGTCTTATTTGAAACCCCTTAAGCCATGCCATATTCAATGTGATGGACATGTCTTAGTGTCAAATAATGCATCCAAGAATAACTATAATTTTTTACATAAGGATCAAAAGTTTGTGATATTTATGAGTTTCATGGTGGTAGACATGGTCATGTACCTTTTGAAGGATTTTTCAAAAAGAGTGTCTATTGGTGGGTTGTCTTTTCTTGAAAATAAAATATGGGGGATATCTATATATCTATAGATCCTAATGAAAGGTTTAGGTTATTTGTGTAACCATATAATTCAAGAGAAGCTCAAGAATAATAGATTTTATATATGGATTAGAATATTCATGGATTTTTTTATAGATAGTTAATGAGGGAGTCCTACGGTGGAGAGAATGATATTGAATTTGAGAGAATGTGGTTCTCAATTCAATTAATATACTAAGAACTCTATGAAAAATATGTTAACATCCCCATAAAGTGAGTGTGTATTTTTTATTGGAGAACATATGTGTGGGTGTCAGTTATTTAGAATTTGTTTGAGGTTGGTGACTACTAGTACACATATGATGGTCACATGTTCGTACTAAGTGTATGTATTAGAAGGAAACATGGTTGGGTGAATAGGTCTATGAGAGATAGATGTTTTGATGTGGAATTCCGATGACTGTTTTTAGGTGATGAATTGTGTGATAGATATTCTCAAAAGGGAGAATAATATTTTCTATGTGGTTTTAGATGAGAGTTGACCTCATTAGACTAGTACAACCCATCGAGGCAATGTGATTTTTTGCAATCAAAAGTTCAGGGATTCCCCAAGTATTGTAGTGTCTTGTTTGAGTGGTGTTCTAGATCATCATTATGGTACATTGTCCGATGGGGTTTATATAGTGATGTATGCTGATGTTGTTTTGGTATGGAAATAATCAGTAGGATGTAAATACATTTTCAATCATAAGAGATTTGTTTTTATAAGGGAGTATAGATTTCAGATGAGTTTTTGTATGGTAGGGGGCTTATAAAATCAAAATTCTATAGGAGAATTCAGATTTAAAGCATAATTTTATTATTCAATTAGTGGAATTTTCATATTTTATATTAGAATTCAAATTCAAACTATGAGGGTTATAACCCCTCATAAGAATCATTTGGGACATGGAATGAAGTTATCTAATGGTTCATGAGATCTTGATCGTGTAAATGATGTTAAAAAGGTGTCTAGGACATGGTGGATTTCTAGGTTTTTTTTACGTCTTTCTAGGATCCCTGAATAGTCAGATAACTTATCACTAAAAATCTTGTGGGGTTTGATTTCATTTTTTAATTGTTAAAAGGTCTATTTCACACTCTTTACCATTATTTTATAACGCGGTTTTCCATATTTATGGCCATTTCCAATAGTGTTGGTGCTTAATGACCTCTATCATTTTCAATTGTGTATATCATCAACTTCTTGTAAATTTGGCATACTATCAGATTCATTGTAATGATTTAGGTGAGTCTATGAGTCCCCTTTATTATCCCATTCTTTATTAATTTTTTTGAGGTTAAATCACAATAATTATAAGGGTTATTCCCTATATTGTTTTTCATTTTTATGGACTTTTGTTTCATCAAATTTTTCCAAAATAAAAGGAAATATCCAAAAAGTGGGTCTCTATGAGGTTATGTTTAGTGATTTACGTTATTTCCCTTTAAATTATTACATTTTTATTTCATTTTGGTTCATATGGTTGTTCTAGATTAGTAGATTCATGTCGTAATATTTAAATTTTCTGGATTTTCCCATAGAAATTTATTGAAAATCACCTTCCGTTTTGATAAGCATAGTGGATTCGGGGGGGGGGACCTTTGTTAAAACTATTAATGTAGTGGAATTGGCTTTTCACTTGAATGTGGATGAATATATTGGGTTGGGTTGGGATTTTTATTCTTAATATAATTATGTAACATGAAATATTTTTTTCTTAGAATGGACCATGGGAACATTTATTTCATTTAGACATGTAAATCATAAATGAGATTTTGAATTGAATTAAATTTCAAACTAAGAAAAAATTGTTAAATGTTTTATATTTTTATACTTACCAAAGTGGAGAATCCATGTTTGAGATATTAAATTTATTTGTATATATATTATTATATTGAATTTTTTAATTCTGTTTGAATATTTATGATAATTGGAATTCCTAAAAAGTTCTTTTGACACCTTATGAAATATATTAGTGTGTAATGACATGTTTGATCCTTGGATTCCACTAAGGGACTAATCTTAAAGCTATGTGTGAATAATTTATTGTATTATATGATGTAAAATGCTATCAAATACCTCAAGTGAGTCAATGTATTCTACATAGATTTATAACCATGTATGTCATGTGGAATCCCCCTCAATTTTGGGAAATTTCTACATTTATTGAATGCAATTGATTAATGCTCCCGATTCTTGAGGTAAAACCTTGTTAAATTTTTTTGGGAAGAGAATTAAAGGCTCTGTCATCAGTGCCCTCAAATGATTAGTGGTTTTTAGGTACATAGGTGTAGCAGAGTAGCTGACCAAGGTCGTCCTTCAAAGGGGGAAGTAAATTAAAACAACTTTTTAAAGGTATTTCAAAAATAAAATAGATTATAATTAAAACACTACTTGAAAGTATGGGGGTTTTTTTATCGTTTATGAAAATTAAATATGTTTTTCGGAAAAGGATTTCATTTTTTTGTTTTTAATTTTGAAATGAAGTTTAGTTAAAATGAAGCAACAAAAAGATGTTTTATTAGAAAATAGTTTAAAAGGAGTAATTGATCTAACTATAAATCTTTATTTACTTATTAATAATTAGGATTTAAATCAATATCCACTTAATTTTGATACCCTATTTTGTTATCCCTCGTATCCTATGAGAGTTAACTTAACCGCAAATGTGAAATTAGTTAAACCATAGGTTATCTTCGGAATAGACAATCACAGCACCCTACTTTGACTGTTATTCTAAGGTTAGATTATAGTAAATGGTTAATTAGAGCTCATATACATTATAAAAACAAGGATTAATTTTTTTTGGATTATATTTGAACATTACAAATTTATAACGTGTGGTCTTGTATTAACGATTAATATCTTACTCTCACAATTTATACAAAACATCGACCACACATGTTTTGTGTTAATTGTTAAATTTCTAAATTAATATCTTATAATTTTAAAAAAACAATTAAAGTATCATATTAAGTCAATTACAATAGATCAATTATTAAAAACAATTAAATGAATTGGGTAGAAGAAGGATCGATCACTAAGAAAACAACTCTTAAATGGGCGGTGTGGTCATCGTGGAGACATTTTGCATGACTAGAGGATTGAAGGGGTAGAACCCAATATCATCTCCACTCATGATTCCAACACAATTTGGAAGATTAATTGAATAAGAAAAGGGAAGAACACAGAAGATTAATTGAAGAAGAATTCATGATACAAAATGAAGGAAACGAAATTCAAAGAGGAGGTGGGAGAGGAGAGTCTCTTTGGAAGAGTTGTTTGCACAAATCCTTACATCTTCCAAGAGTTGTGAGGGGATCCCAAGAGACACAATTTTGGAAACACCTTCCCAAAGCCACTACCAGCCCTCCAAATGAGTGAAAATCCATTTTTAATAGATTTTTTGAGGGATAGGTTAACAAAACATTTTTATGTGTGAAATGAAAACTGGGCCAAACATTTTATTCCATGTTTCACTTCATAGTTGACCTAAAAAATGCATGAATTGGTCGTCCTTCTATAAATATTATTTCTTCTTAATTATGTCCTAGAGCTTCCCTATGAATTTGGTCTCAATCCAAGTCTTTATCAAGAAGATATAGCTCAAATAGTGAAGTGGTGTCTAATCTGGATGGTTCTGTCCATCTTTGTCTTCATGGCCCATTTACTCCACTAAAATGAACAATACAAATCCCATGTACTCAATAGAATTTGTATCCCATTAAGTTATCAACATAGTTAAATAATTTTAATTCAAAATATTCTACATAACTATATTTATTCCCCAAATACTAGAGTGAATTTTAAAGGGGGTAAAATTGGATTTTTCATCAAATTTTCAAATGAATGATCTAATCCCAAATATTTCATTATTGATCATGTTTAGAATAATATAAAGAAATTATATCATTTATTATAAATAAAATATTAAATAAAATGGTGTTTTATCCACTCCCCCACACTTACCCTTTTGAACTCTTAGGAAAAACCTCATATCATATAATTCAAATATCAAATCAAATGATATTTAAACACACATGTCCTTGAGATCACACAATTCCGCACAAAGAAACAAAAGATATCATGACTCATAAAAAACATTATTTCAAGTTCTCCATTTATATCATTCAATATATTTCCACTTTATTTATCCACCCAAGCACAAAACCGTTTCCTCAATTGAATTTTCTTTTATCACACAAATGTCAATTTTTAGCAATGTCTTATTTTATCCAAACATATACAAGGGTCACCATAGGATGGATAAAATTCTACATCACCACCCGATGTGAGTCAAGGAAACATGTTTATCATGAAGACTTTTCAGGGTTGTTCTGTGGCTTCCAGTAGGAAGGATTAAGATGTGAAAAATTCTAAGGCTGAATGAGGAGGGCTTGACTCTTTTTGAATTATAATTGCATTAATCTAATTTTAACTTTAATTTGGTCTCCTCCTCAATAAAATAGCATCGACTCAAGTTAATAATCATGAAATATAAAGGGATGTTCACACCATTCAACATTTCAGCAGTAAAAATTTCAATCATCTCAAACATGATTTTCTTTAAAGCTCCAGATTGGCACAACATTATCTATCTATTAGAAGCTCCAGAGGGCATAAATTCACTTATGATAAATACTCCAGAAAAGGAATAGATTTCAATATGATGATTTTATTCAACAGAAAACACATCTCTTCATAATATAATATTCCACCCAAATTATCATAGAATGTGGTAGCACAACACAAGATATATTCCCCCACAGTTAAGCTCAAATAGATTATGCAATTTCACTTCATGAGTTGTTTGGATTGGTTTAATTATCTTATAATGTGGTTAAACTAATAATTTTTTCATGGATTCTAAGGGCTACATGGAAAAAATTTCAAGGTAGGGCATGATAAAAAAATAGTATTCTTTGAAATAGGGGCTTTAATACAAAAAAATTCCTGAATAATTTAAATAAAATTACATCAAACCCTCATGTTTTGACAAGAAAAAATAAAATTTTGGTTAAATCAAGCATGGATTGATTATCTCAAAAAGTGAGGTAAATGTAAAGAATATGTAATGAATGGTTCAGAATCCTTACAAAAAAAATTTATTTCAAATATAAATACAGTGAGATGTGTCATTGGATTCAAACTTTAGTATATATTAAATGAAAGTACTAAATATTTAAACTTGAAACAAAATAATTTTCAGAATTCATTTAAGCTCAGTTTCTAGGGAAAATTGTTTCAATTACTGATATGGATTTCAATATTTTTTCTGAGAGTCATTTCAGCTCAAAAGTTTCAAAAACAACAAAAAAATTGAAAAATAAACCCACAGATTTTGAAAAACACAATTTTTTTTGTTTTTTTAACAAGAAAAATATTGAAATTACTAAACTAAAAGGTTACCTCCCCCACACATAAAATATTACATTTTCCTCAATGTGAATCCATGTGATGATATATGCACATGAAATTTATAATTTCAAATAGGAAAAAGAATAAAAAAGTTAAAGGGTTAGGAACAACCTGATATTCTCAAGTGATGATGGGATCATGCAGTGTGATAAAATCCACTGCATCAGTATGAAGTACCTCAATGTATCTATTCAAATTTTTCCCATTTACTGTAAATATTCTTTATGTATCCTCTTGTGTGATCTCCAATATACAATAAGGAAAAACATTAGTCACAACATAAGGACCTAACAATATGGAATGCAACTTACCAGGCATCTGCTTCAGTCATGAACTATAGAGAAGGACATTATCTTCAACATGAAACTCCCTTTGATGGATAATTTTGTCATGAAATTATTTGGATCTTTCATTATAGAGCCTTGTTTTCTCATATGAAGACAATCGAATCTCCTCAATCTCTTGAATTTGCAACTTCCATTGGATTCCTACTTGGGCCAAATCCATGTTGCTTTTCTTTATAGCCCAATAAACCTGATGCTCAACTTCCACTGGGAGATGGAGAACATTCCCAAAAACCATCCAAAATGGGGACACGCTAATGGGAGATTTGTATGATTCCCTATATTCCCATAGCACATCATCCAATCACTTGTTCTAATCCATCCTATTTGGCAGCACAGTTTTCTCCAAAATCAGATTCATCTAATTATTTGAAACCTCATCCTGGCCATTTTTTTCGAGGTGGTATGGTGTTGATGTTTTATGTATCACCCCATGCATCTAAAGGAGGGAATCCAAATTCCAATTGCACAAGTGTGTCCCTTGATCAATGATGATGGCCTTCGGTACTCCAAACCTGCAAAAAATCCGTGCTTTGAAAAGGTTCACCACAACATGGTAATCATTTGTCCTGGTGACCTCAAGCTCCACCCATTTACTCAAATAATCAACAAAAACCAAAATATATAGAAAACCAAATGAACTAGGAAAAGGAACCATAAAATCGATGGCCTATACGTCAAAAATTTCACAAAATCGTATGGGTTGTTGGGGTATCTCATGTATCCAAGAAATTTTTCTCGTGTCTTGGAAATGTGAGAACAACTTACAATACACATGAGCATCATGGAATAATATTGGACAACATAATATAGAGTCCAAAACATTCATATCTTTCTATTGAGGTCCAAATTGTCCACCCCAAGCAAGTGTGTGATAGAATTATAGAACAGATTCAAAATCATTATTTGGAACCCACCTCCTAATAAATTGGTCACTACACATGTTCCAAAAGTATGGATCATCCCAAACATAAAATCTTGACTCAATATTTATTTTTTTAACTTGATCATTCATTAAATTTTCATGGATTTTAGAGCCAACATGGTAGTTAACTAAATCTTCAAACCAAGGATGCATACCTGAGATGGAATAATGATTCTCATCAGAGAATGTTTCCTGAAGTGGTACTTGGTCCAAGGTGTCATCCTCTAGTGTGTGAGTAACCCTACTCATGTGGTCTGCCAAAAATTTTTATGACCCCTTTTAGTCCTTTATCTCAATGTAAAATTCCCGAATAAGGAGAATCAATCGGATTAGCTGGGTCATTGCATATTTCATTTTCAAGAGGGACCTCAGAGCTCCATGGTCAGAAAAAACGACTACTTTAGAGGCCTATAAATATGAATGTAATTTATATAAATAGAATATAATAGCAAGAAACACATTTTCTATGGTTTTGTAGTTTAATTTGGTCGAATCTAGTGTCCTTGATACATATGCAATCACATGTGAAAGTCCCTCCACCCTCCGAGATAAGACATCTCCAACTGCGAAGTTGGAGGCATCACACAAAACCTCAAAAGAAATATCCCACTGTAGGGGCTATATAATTAGTGGAGTGGTTAGAAACATCTTTATCTCATCAAAAGAAGTCCAAATGGAATCATCACACCCAAAATTGGAATCCTTTTGAAGTAATCGTGACATAGGTAGAGAAATATTACTAAAATATTTTATGAAGTGCCGATAAAATCATGTATTCCAAAGGAAAGATCAAACATCATTCATACATTAATGATATGGTAAAGATGAAATAATATCTACCTTATATCTATCAACCTCTATCCCATGTTTTGACAATACATTCCCTAATACAATTCCATGCTTTACCATGAAATGGAACTTTTAAATGATCAAGACAAGATTCTTATCAATACAATAATTCAACACCATTCGCAAACTACTAAGACATTATTCAAATGAGTACCCATACACTGTAAAATCATCCATGAATACCTCCATGAATGTCTCAATAAAATCAAAAAAAATACACGCCATGAATCTTTGGAAGGTACCTGGGGTGTTGCAAAGTCTAAGTGGCATCCTTCGGTAAGAAAACGTGCCAAAGATATAGGTGAATGTAGACTTCTCTTGATCCTCCAGAGCAATAGGAACCTGAAAATATCAGGAAAATCCATCCATGAAATAATAGTGTGTCTTCCCATCTAGTCTCTCAAGCATCTGATCAATAAATGGGAGGGGTAAATGGTCTTTGTGAGTGGACTGGTTTAGTTTCCTATAATCAATACACACACACCAACTGTTTTGTGCCCTAATTAGAACTAACTCCTCTTTATCATTTTTTATAATAGTAAAACCACTTTTCATAGGCACAACATGAATAGGACTCACCCATTGGGAATCTGTAATAGGATATATTATACCTTCTATGAGCAATTTTCAACCTCTTTTGTAACAACCTCCAAAAGTGTCGGATTGAGTCTCTTTTGTGGCTGCCTAACCGGTTTATCCCCATTATCCAAAGGAAACATAGGCATGCAAATGGAAGGTCTAATACATGATATGTCAGCTAAGGTCCACCAAATATCCCTAATTTTCTCCCTTAAAAGAATAAAAAGTTTTTTCATGTTCAATAGTGAGATTGTTAGCAATGATAAATGGTTATTATTCACCACTTAACAAGTATGAGTATTTTATATTTGGTGGAAATGGCTTGAGTTATAGTGTAGGGGGTTTTGAATGTATGGAGACATAGAAGGAACTAAAATATGTGCACAAAGAGCATCAGTATCAGAATAAACATCCTCAAAATCAGATAATAAAGCATTGAATCCATCAGTGAACTCAATATCCATGTCATAATTAGAGTTCACATGATCTAAATCAGAATATGATTCCATTTAAAATTAAAATATAATATAGTCTTGTGCATGAGAAATAGGTGTGTATGTACTCCTAGACATCAAACTAGAAACAATACTCAAAGTCTCTTTAAGCATAGAACAATAAAATTCCATGGGGTTTTTATTTGATGGTTCAAAATGGGAGATACGAAAAGCAGAATAATACATTGAGGGGTACTTAATGGAATCCATAACATTAAATATCATAACTTCTTCCCCAAATTCCAAGGAAAGTGTAACCTCATTGACATTTATGATAGTTTTTATAGTTTTGAAGAACTTTCTACCCAAGATAATGGGAGCATGAAAACTTACCTTATCATCTTCCATGTTAAGCACATAGAAATCTGTTGTCAAGATCATGACTCTTACTTGGAAAAGTACATCCTCGAGGACTCCCTCTGGATATGCTGTAGCTACATTTTCCAAATCCACCACTACTCTTGTCGGTTTCAGCTAACAAACCTACAAAGAATAGAATACAGAGTGATGCATCACATTTATGAAATCTCCCAAATCACAAAGCGCATCAGAAAAGTGAAACTCCCCTATGGTGAATGGGATAGTGAATGTCCCCGGTTCCTTTCACTTTTGCAGCATTGCTAGAGTTGGTGTAATCAATGCTGACACATTCCTTCCAAGATTGATTCTCTAATTTCCCTTGATCCATCATCAATTGGTTCAATGTTTTTTTAAAAATTTCGCATACCATGGGATTTTATTGATGGATTCAAGTAAAGGGATATTGATCTCCACACATTTGAATGTATGAAAAACTTTTTTTCATCGCCTCTTCATCCATCTTCATGGATTTTTAAACTCTATTTGAAAATGGAAGGGGGTTAGGAGGAAAATTATCAATATATTTCTTACCATTATATTTATCCTTAGAATGATCATCGGTTGGTATGGAATACGACTTCACTAGATTTGAGGTGAATCCAGGTGGAACAACAGGTGCAGATGTATCAGTTTTTTGTTTCCCACATCTCAATGTTATTGCAATGACAATCCCCTTGGGATTTGGAGTAGGTTGGGATTGTATATTTCTAGAATTATTACTTACCGGTTCATGGAGGGTAGTGGAAATCTAGATCATTTGAGTCTTTAACTCCCTCAACTCTGATCCTTGACTCTTCAACTCATTTTTTGGTTAAGAACAATTTTATTTAGAGGTTCATCGTTTTTAGAATCGATGTAAGGGGGGATTCCCATATTGATGACTTGTTGATTCTTGGGATTCAAATCTTAATTGGGCTATTAGAGACCCTGTTGGTAAGGCAGAGGCTGCTGGAAGTTTTGTTTAAAAGGGGGTCCTTTGTTGTTTTCCAGAGCCATAGCTCATGTCTGATTGACCCTTCCACCATTGGTTGTATGTTGAATCAAACTTCTTTTGGAGGTATTTATGTTGTGGATTCTGATATGGTCCCCCTGATAATACTGTTGCACAATCCTCTATCTCTTGTAGTTATGGGAAAGAGTCAATTGGGTGGCATGTCTTAGTGAATGTTTCACAAGGCCTTGAAAGAGGGCGTTGCGATTTTTTTGTGAAAAATCAATATACCTTACCATTTTTGTCAATTCTTTTAACATGGAATCAATAAAATGACACTCAAGCGATGAAGGACTTACTTGATGTACTCCCCTAACATGTGGTGTACCTAAATTTCCAAATTGTTGGATGTTTGGGAACATATTCCAAATCAATGCATGTGAATCTACTGGTGTCTTGTCCACCAATGCTCCTCGAGCCATGACATCCACCATGCTCCTCTTCATAGGTGTGAATCCTTCATAGATGTATTGGATGGGGAGTTTCTCACTGATTTGGTGATGTGGGAAGCTTGCACACAACTTCTTGAATCACTCCCAGTACTCATACATTGACTCCCCTTGGGCAAGAATAGTCCCTTATATTTCCTTATGAATGGAAGTGGTCCTTGATGTTAGAAAAAATCTCTACAAGAGAAGACGTTTCAAATCATTCCAATAAGTTACATCTTCAGGTTGTAAATAATACATCCCGTCTTTCGTAGCTCGATCATGTGAGAATGGGAATTCTCTTAATTTTATTTGATCTTCAGAAACATTTATAGGATTATGGGTTGAGCAAACCACATTAAATTCATTAAATTGTTTTTTTTTTGAATCCTAACCAGAAAATCCATGAAAATTTGGAGGAAGATAATTTAACCCTAATTTCATTTCAAAGTCCGATTCGAGATTCAGGTATGCAATACAATTTGGTTTATAGTTAATATATAGTGTAGCCAATTCTCGAATAGTTATATTAAGTTGATTTCCATTAATTTCAGCCATTGGTTCTTCTTTTATGTTGGAAATATATTTTTTCCAATTTCAATGTTCTTGGAGTGGTGAAATTCCCCAACTATTTGAAAGTGGAATCTTCCCATAGACTGAGAATGTCTAGTTTGAGCCATAAGGTTGCGTTCAATATCAGGGTCAAGATTTAAGAGATATTCAGGAACATTTTGTTTCATAAATCAAATAAAAATGAAAATAATTAAAGTGGGAAATAGTAAAATAAAAATTAGATGTTTTAGTTGATGGTCCAAAAAAAGTAGAAGAAAATA
Source organism: Viscum album (assembly GCA_963277665.1). NCBI lineage: Eukaryota > Viridiplantae > Streptophyta > Magnoliopsida > Santalales > Viscaceae > Viscum > Viscum album. Next base: position 1,456,544,268 of record OY728131.1, on the reverse strand, counting down.
AACGAAGAAGAAAAAAATTTATATTGGGTAAAGGAGGAAGAAAGAAGAGAGGAAGATAATAAAATGTAAAAAAAATAAATACCTTCAATTAAATGAAATAATTACTTGCCTCCACTGAAACATCACCAATTTGAAATGTGTTGTCGTGGGCTCCCTCAAATGATTAGTGGTTTTTGGGTACATAGGTGCAGTAGAGTGGCTAACCAAGGTTATCTCTAAAAGAAGGAAGTAAATTAAAACAAGTTCTTAAAGTAATTATAAATATAAAATAGAATATAATTAAAAAACTAATTTAAAGTATGGGGGAGTTTTTTTATCATTAATAAAACTTGAAGAAGTTTTGTTGAGGAATATTGCATTTTTTTAAATTTGGAAATGAAGTTTGGTTAAAAAGTCACAAAAAGAAGATGGTTTTTTAGAAAATATTTTAAAAGGCATTATATATCTAACTCTACCTCTTCATTTACTTATTAGCCATTATCCTTTAAATCAATATCCACATAATTATGATCCCTTAACTTGTTAACCCTAAAACCATACAAGAGTTAACTTAACCACAGTGATTAAATAACGTAAACCCTAGGCTAGCTTCAGAATACACAATCTCATCACCCAAATTTGATTATTTTCCTAAATTTATCTTATGGTTAGTGGTTAATTAGAGAAATAACCATTTTAGAAATTAGGATTAATTTTTTTTAGTTATTTTATTTTAACTCTAAAAATTTTTCTTGTGAAGGTTTGTATTACTGATTAAGATCATGCTTTCACAATTTACACAAAATCTCGACATCCAGTGTTTTTGTGTTAATTTTTCAATTCATTGATTAGTTTATTATTATTTAAATACACAATTCATGGATCATAATAAATTAATTAATGTGTCTCAATGATTCAAAATAATTAAATTAAGAGGGTAGAAGATAGATCCATCTCTAAGAAAACTACTCTTCCATGGGCGGTGTGGTCCTCGTGGAGACATTTTGCTTGAGCAATGGATTGAAAGGGTTCACCCCAATCTCATATCCAATCTTGATTCCAACCAAATATGGAAGATTAATAGAAGAATAAAATTAAATAACATATAAGATTAATTGTAGAAAAATTCAAGATACAAAAATGAATGAAAAGAAATTCAAAGAAGAGGTGGGAGAGGACATCCTTTTTGGAATATATGTTTTCACAACGCCTTACTAGTTTGAATACTCATGAAGGGCTCTGAAGACAGAAAATTTAGGCCACATCTTCCCCTTTCCTCGACCATCCCTCCAAAAGAGTTAAACCCCCTTAAAATAAAGTTTGTGGGGGCTAGGGTTATATTTTTTTACTTGTTAAATTAAAACTCAGACAAATATTTTATTTCACGTTTCACCACATATTTTACATATAAAACGCATGAATTATCCAGCCTTATATTAGGATTACATGTTTATAATTATTCCCCTAGGATTACCTCAAAATATGGGCTCAATCCAAGTCTGGATCAAGAATATACGACCCAAATACTGAAGTGGTGTCCAATCGGGATGGTTCTGTTGAACATTGTCTTCATGGACCATTTACTCCACTAAAATTCACAATCTAGCTCTCATGTCCTCAATAGAATTTGTATACTATTATGTCAGGAACACAGTTACATAATTTTATGTCAAAATATTTTACATAATAATATTTATTCCCTAAATACTATAGTGAATTTTAAAATTGTAAAACTAGATTTTTCAGCTAAATTGCCAAAGAATGATCTAATCCCATATATTTCATAATTGATCATATTTAGCATAATGTAAGGAAATTATATCATTTATCATCAATAAAATATTCAAAAAAATTGGGTTTTATTAGATATACTCATATTTTAATAAGTAATTATTATTATGAAATTCCTTCCAATTGATCCCTAGTTTTGAATATCAAAGATAGTTCCATGTGTTCAGACTAGATAGATTTTTTATTGAGATTCACTAGGTTAGAATTTCTATATAATCCATGTGGATTCCTATTGTTCCGATTTATTATGGTTTATTTATGGATTTACATTTTAGATGAATTGAGAAATTAAACTCCGACCATATTTAGAGACCCTCTAAGGTCAAAGTTGGTAGAGTCGACCTAGGTTTTACACTTGACACCAAAGGATCAACTAGGATTTATTGATTTCAATATATAATTTTTTTCCTTCTTCACTTACTAATTACACACCATTATCATTTAAACTAATAGAGTATATTTTCATTAGAAACCATTAATGACTTCCTATTGATTTATAATCACATGATGCTCTGGATTCCCTGGAACATAGGTACTTGAGAAGAGTCATCTTGGTTCAAGGTTACTAGATCAGGGCATGATCGATATTTATTATTGTTTGTATGGATAGTTTAGATTTTGGAGGTGGAATCCATGATATATAATGTGAATTATTATGGTTATTAATCGATTTCTCCTTTTTTCTTTTTGTTTAATTTTTGGTAATTTTTTCAAGACTTGATTGATATTGACTTCTCATCTTGTATGTATATAGACTAATTATGATATTGAATTGGATGTGTTATTGTGATTATGTAATAGTTGTATAGATGTCTTGTCAGAGAGGTTTTATTTGATTTATTCATTTAATTTTATGTTTGGATCTCTTGAAATGAGGGCATAGTATCCCCATAATAACCACACATGTACTAATTTATAGTCAGTAGCCTCTAACATACAGGGAGCCACCCTTTAGGCCAGATGCCACTCCGTTATAGTGCACAATTTTAGTGGATTTTGGGACTGGGTGTTATAGATGTTTTATATCACAATATCTAACACATAAATAGAATGATATTTAATATTTTGATAAAAAAATTATGAATGACATAAAATTGGGTTTGAAGCATGTGGTTTTTGTTCTCATGATATATTTTATGAAATATTATATAAAATACCATTTTAATGATATTAATAATAAATTTTTATTAGATTTAAATAAAACACATTATCCATATATTAAAATAAAAAAATTCCATTCATTAAATATTTGTTTCCATAAATAAAAATTACAACCTATGTAAAATTGCCACACGAGATTTGTTTTTTATTTTTTATTCAAAATATCATAGAGAAAAATAATGTTTATTTTTTTTCAAAAAATTTATGTGCCTTGGAATACTATATTATGAGAAAATATATTTTTCCAAGAAAAAAATTGTAGTAATATTAAACTATAACATGTTAAAAGTATAACAATAAAATAATATGTAAAATAAATTTTGATATCGTATATATGTGGGTCTAATACAATATGAAAATTTATGTCAAAAGGACATAAAAAGAATCTATGATGTATGTTTTGATCTTATATATTAATTAAAGAGATATATTATAGATTATTACTAAGAATATAATATAATATTTCTATTTTATATGTTCAAAAAAAATTTAGGGAGTTGTCAATTGAATCTAATATTGTTAAAATAAATTATATTCTTTGATATAATGATGTATATTTTTTAGTTAAAAAATTCATATAAAGAACATAAGGATTTATAATACCAACCTCACAATTATCTAAATATTATATATTCATAATATATTTTCTTGTTTTAGATTTTAAAGAAATAGTTGATTTGTTAAATTGATGTTTATTTATGTAGAAGATAATAACATGATGATAAAGAAAATTTCTACATAGTGGTGACCATGAAAAAAATTACTAAAATAAAAAAATATATGTTCCTTTAAATTACTTATATATTATGTTTTATTAAAACATAATTTTACACATATAAAATTTTAAAATATTATCTAAGTGTTAGATATTTTAAAAAATTATTGTGTTTTGAAAAATATTTCCACTTTAACATTTATTTATATATTCCATATAAATTGTGATATTGAAATAATAATTAAACACTTTTTTTTAAATATATATAGAATCCCTCATCTAAGATCACTATATAATTACTTCATTAGTGATTTTATTCCATGAATGGTGTGATTAAGGAGAGTTAATTAATGAGACTTAAGTGTGGCATGATGTTTAGAATGAATCTATTGATTGTATTACATAAAGTTTTACACATTCTTCTATTAGAATACTTGGGTTATATATCTCATTAAAGTACACATTATATATGATTAACAAGGAACCATTCCTACAAACCTTCATACTAAGAAACGTTTCTCATTCATGCTCCAAGACTGATCATAACATGGGTGATTGGGTATGCTACAAATAATGTGGTGGTTTTTACATAATCAATAAAATATTTTCTGCCTTGTACAACAAATATAAAATTTTCATCCCCTAATTTGATGTAAAATTTTCATATTTTTTAATTTTCTTCATTATATTTTTATCACAAAATTCATATAAAACCAGAGAAAATAATTAATTTCTTTTACCTTGGTAAAATATAGAATTCAATGATAGATAGATGTAGTCTTTATTTTTAGTTGTTCATTCATTATTTTTATATTTATTTATAAATATATAAATATATTTGTATAATTTGAATTACATTTTGATAGGATATTTGATATAAATTTAATTATTTCATTTGATTCTATAGAGAATTGAAAAAAAAGATAAACTGGAATTTTCATTTTCAATGTTGTAGGACTAATAATAGAAAAAGAAATAAGTCATGCATCTTATGTTATTTAGGAATACAATCAACCATAAAAATAGATCAACAATAATTGATGTCTTCAATAATACATATGAATAAATTCTATAAACCATGACAGAAAATTATATAATAGACTATATTGACTGCATGATCATTTCTATCTAATATTGTTCCATGATACAAAAGAAGTCGAATGTATTTTAAGAAGAGATAAAATCAAATGTAAGACTCAATCTACTGTACCTCAAACCCAAAATATCTGATAAATTATTTGAAGTAACCAATCATTAAACCAAAACCTTGAGATACCATCCCCTTAAGTCAACCACACATTATCATAGTTAACCATGAAATTTCACAAGCATCCATGTAAGGGTGTCAATACACCACCATACAGTCAATTAGGGACAGAAATATTTTTTTGCAAGGATAAATATTAAAATATAAAAAATGAAAAATATGGAACAACGATATATAATTCCACTTTTTAATGAAAATATTGGTGAGAAATAATATAAAATTCATGGTCCAATCATAATGCTAAAGAAGGAGGACAAATATTTTTGGAGAATATTGAGAGGTGATGGAGCATTTGAGTGGCCTAACCCCTTTAATTGTAGAGCTCAACATTGGACATGTGGAATTCATTTAAACAAGAAAATAAAGACAAAGAACACAAGCTCCGGAAAATAATATTAGTAAATAAGTTTTAATGAGATAAAATACCCGCATAAATATTTCTCTTCTCCAAGATTGATAAGTATTTGGATCTTACTGATGATATAATCAGAATGATGTCTTTTTAACATAGATAGATTAGGTTTAGTAATTTCAGTTTTTTCAATTCTGATTTAATACATTCACTATTAATTTTTGATTTTATCCCTTACATCATTTAATTATGTTTTTCAACATTTTTGATATTCCTTTGATATCACGATCCATTGCTATAGAGAGTTAACCCGTCATGGGTTGTCTAGAGGGAATTATTGTGAATGTACATGAATTTATGAACACAATTCCTACTATATTTCTTCTTTGATTCTAGTTTTATTTTGAATGTGGAGTATAGAGGAGGTTATTTTCACTCTAAATTCATTACTACTTATGCCCACTTCCACTAGATTTACATAAAATTATCCCTCTAATCAGATAAAAAATCATATGAGTTGAGTTGTGTGGTGTGACCCGAAGAATGGTTGGAGGTTCTTACAAGGTTTGTGAGTAGTATCATTCGCGTGGTTGAGTATTTTTCATTCCCATTAAACATGAGGAATAAATAGTATTATTATTCTATTTGAGGATTCCTTTATTAAATTAGATATTTTAATCATGAGAAAATAGTGGAGGATGAGAAGGTGAATAATGTTTAATAATCTCAATGAATTAAGTGATTTATAAAAAAATAGATAATGGTAGACCCCAATAAAGTTTAACCTATGGAACATATAACATTATCAAATTAATTTTTTTATTTCATTTCCATTCTATTCCATATTGGATGATTCAATCTACCCTAGGAATCATAATTTCAAATATAAGAAAATAAAAATGAAATCATATATTTCATTTATGATGAATTCCCTTTGGATTAAATCCTTCAGAGAGGACACTAGTCATCCCACTAGACAATATTCTAGTTTATTAATTTTTTATTTGGTAGTGTCCCATTAAAATCACTTGATCAACGTAGTCCTTTTCACATTTTTTGATATAGTTGATCTTCACATAATGAAAATAGAATTAAATGTAAGAGTTCTTACACTTATGAAGTAACATTATTGGAGTAGAAATTCGAGGAAAAATATATAATCGTTATGGTAGAGGAGGACCCATAAATAATTATAATGGTTTCTTAAAAAATGGTTCAAATGATGAAAAAGGATATCATGATCCTTGAATACATAAATTTTAAAACCAAGAATGTTTCATAGTGGACTGATTGGGATATTCTTTCAGAAATACTGTCCTAGGGTAATTCACTATCCAAGTAATTTATGTTTGTTTTTTTCCAATATTTAAAATTAAGAAAAATATGTCTTTAGAATCATGAAATATAAAAAATAATATAAATGAAATAAGAAATATTTTCAAGAAAGGTAGATGGTTTTAAAGGGTAATTCTAGTGGGGTATATCACTATCAAATTTTGTTTTAAATCATATAAGCCATTGAGAATACTAAAAGTAATTTAGCTAATTAGAATCCACTATTTTTTCATGCATGAAATCAATAATATAATCTTGGAATCATTTATTAGAATAAAAATCCAATTTCCACTAATGGTTAATGAGAAAGAAAAGTCCTCATTTGATTTAATGATCCTACTCTTGTACATAGCAACAACCATCCTTCATTATTCTTTTCAAAAAACACAACTTCTCCGATATAAAGTGTGAACGAATTGGATGAATACTTTTATTAAAAAAAATTTGAATATTTAAATAGTTTTAATGGAATATGAATTAAAAAATAACTTCCCCTACACTCCACCATAACTATCGTCCATGAATCAGAGTGGAAATAGAGTATGAATTAGGTTCATAAATTCAAGAGAAAACTCTGTAATTCTATTTGAACCAAATTTTATTGGATTAATCTCTTTAACCATGTTGATTGGGATCAGATGAGAATCAAAGATGTTATGAATCAAAATGAAATAAAAGACAAGAGGACATCACATATGAAGAGTGGATAAATGAATAGAAATTTTTGAAATTAAAAATACTAAACACAATCTAGTCGATGCCACATGCCAAGGTTCAAATTATTTAGTTGGTAGGAGAGAAATACTTTTCAAGATGTGAGAGGGAAAATATTTAAAGGAATTTTTTGTATTCCCCAATATTAACCATGTTTTTCATTGCTGGAATCCTGAGTTCCATTTTTTTATTCCATTTCCCAGATAAATTTCATATTTCTTTCATCAAGGGCCATGATTAATGGAGGTGGGAATATTGAATCTTCTAGACTCACAATATATTCTACATTGATATCTATCATTATTTGTCTTGATAATCACATTTTTTATCATCTATTGGATATAACATCCATTTAATGAAACAAGTGGAGTTAGTTTTTTATTACATGTTTTACATTTTTAGAAATTTTTTTTAATCCTCATGACCTATAATTGGATAAGTCTCAGATCAATCATACAGTGGGGCAAAGAATCCCTCATATGATCACTTCAAATAATTCATTGAAATCCGGGAAATTTTTTTCTTAATTTATGGTCATGGTTACTCTCAAGTGATAGGTTCAGAATGTGGTTGCATAAGAATATTCATGTGGTATATCTAGATAAACATATAGTTAATTGTATTATTCATTCAATTAGCTATTATCATAAGGAATCTTTGACCATTTGAACAACATGGACATGTAGAAAATGGAAATGAACTATCTGTAGATCTAATACTTTATATAATTATCATTCATAGTTTAATGATATTCTTATTATGGTTGATAGAGGTCATTACTTATGGTTGATCTATTCTCACATTCAACTATCATCCATGGAAAATTATGATTAAAAAGTCTCTTTCCATTTCTATTTTTAGACCCACAATCATGAAAATGATAGATTCGATGATGAATTTTTCAAATCCTCTACCGAATTGAATAAAACAATTAAAATTAAAAATAAATTTAATTTCAATAATGTAATTTTAATTTAACAAATTAATTTTACTATTTCTCAATTAATCCAATAATAATGAATAAACTAATAAAAATGATTATAAATATTTTTCATTTATATAAATATTTAACCAATGTTCCATAAATAAATTATTTTACAATGTTTCAAATTAATTAAGTAGTGAAAATATAATGAAATTTAGAAAAAAATTTAAAAAAAAATTCACTAACGTCACTCAACCACACTTACAATTTTTCACACCTAAGAAATTTAAAGAATTAAATATATGAAAATGATAGTTATACCTAGGTTTTTATATATAAACTTGAAATGATGAAATGAAAAGAGTCTTTCATTATTGAAAATTCTATTCCCCCCATGTGAATTATTACACAACATCACTTATATATAAGTATGAGTTTCCATTCTATGAATGGAAACCAATTTAATTCATGTGGAATTAAATCATTAAAACAAAAATAACATTAAATCACCACTCTCCCCATGGATCCATATATCCATGATCTTTTTCACTTCATTGATAATACATATATTATATTCTTATAATTCAATTTACTCTAATTCAAATGTGTTCAATATTCCCATCACCTAAATAAATTCATTTTTTATAATTATAAACATACAGAATTTTACCCATCCAGATATTTCAAAACCACATATTATATTTTTAAATATATTTTATTTATGCGCACTCATAGTGCCGAATTTCTCAAATCGTCATCGTGGGGTACTAACTACCTACTTTAATCTAGTTTCAATGGAATTAAATGACATTCTTTATAATTTTATATCTGAAAATTTGGATTTGAAAAAAGATACATTACCTTGGTTAAAGTTAAAAAGTAAAATTTTCTACATGTTCTAATTTTAATTCCAACAAATTATATCATATCACACTATCATTCCTTGTTCAAAAATAGAATTTTCATGAATATAATAAATATATTAACTCAGAAATCATTAAAATACATAGATTTTATAACCAATAAATCTTAAAATTTAACATTTCTTCTTCCACTAGACATTTTTCCATTAAAGATAAATTTTACTAACATAAACACACAATGAAATAAAAAATAGAAAAAAGGTAAAATATATAACCTTTTTTACAAATTCTTAAAATCTATTTTAAGAATTTTTAAAACTTAAGATAAATATTTTTTGAATACCTAACCCACACTTATTCATTAAATCCAATATGAGTTTTTAAATATATTCGTAAATATTATTAGGAATAAGTTATTGTAAAATTATAGAAACAAACATGTTAATGGGTGAGAAAATATCATTTAATTTCCACTTTTTGATGCATAAGCTACATTACAACATAAAAATATATAAAAAATTGAATAAAACACAAGTTTTTTTTATTATAAAATTATGAAAATAAAAAAATATAGGGATAAGGGAAAATGACTTTTGTGGTTTCCTCCTATGAGAGGATGTTTCTTTACTTTCCCTAGCGAGCAAACCATATGGCCATCCTCAATCTACTAGAGGATGTGTTTTTTATTAAAAAAAACTCATACATTTTATTTCATTGTTCTTCCTTCTTACATCTACTTATAGTACCTCTTTAATATAGTGAGTTTTGTCCACCCCCTAATAAGTGTTGTGTATATCATAAAGATATTGTGGAAGGATAATATATGGGGTCTCCTTAGCTATAGTTCACATAGCTTCTTCATCCAGTGAAATATCAGATAATAGTGTTGGAATATCTTCTACATAGGGACATTTAGAAAATAATTCAAATTGATTTAAATTATAATATGTTGATTTAAAGTCATTATTCTCCCCCAAATAGGTTGTAACTTGAGTAATTATTAATTTATATGGTACTATTGACTCTTTATTCTCTTTATATTCTATAACCATAATTCCTTCAATTATGGATACCATTTATTCTATGTTATCCTCAAATAAATCATATAATTAAGACATATATAGCTTATAAAATTATTATTCATTAATTCCCACATAATTTGGACAGTCCACTAAATATGTACAGTTTTCTCCTAGGAGTGTCTCATTATATGTTTTAACATTATATGATGGTACAGGGTGATGGTGCATGTACGTATCCCCTCTTTCTTTAATCATAATAGGTAACTACAATATTTGTTATTTTCCCTCTTAAATATTATCGTTTTACTCTTAAATGGGAAAAACTAATTCTAGTAGTTTCAAAAACTGAATGCATGGGGGTCAAGATGTAATACTGAATGTGTAAAATCTAAAGTGAATGAAATAAATCATTGGTCAACCCCATATAAAATCTGTTTTTAATATAATATTTCTCATGAAATGTTCTTAAAAATCAATTATCATTTTTTTATGGGAACTCATTTATGGTCTAAAATCGAAAAACAATTATGGGGTTTCAGCATCATACAATATAAGAATGGTTCTAGTTGAATCAAAAAGATAATAACTGGGGAGATTAGTGGATAAATGATATTGTAATTTTTTTTGAAGGAAACGTGTCTAGATCAATGCTATGGAAATCCTTTTTATTATAATTTAAGTCATTCTATAAGTGATATTATTCATTGAAGTATTATTTTATAGATGTGGCATGCTGATAGAATTCCATCATTTCTTCAAATTTGAGCCCATACTTTCCTTCGACACCTTCATCATTTGGGTCCTAAAACCATACTTATAATTTTTCTTTTCATCAAGAGGTATATAAATAGAAATTTTTTATTTCAATAAAATTAAATAATAAAATTTCCAATTAAATGACTCTCCCTAAATTATATCATAGTTTAATTCCTCTTCAAAGTGAAATGCTTCTAGTCAAATGTTTTCATTTGTAAACAGTGGTTGGTATTTCTATTATTCTTCAATATCTCTATCCAAATTCACTATTGAGATTAGTATGGGTTTAATTTTAGGTTCTTCTTCCTTAATTACCTCCTCATCCTCTTCTTTTTGTTCCATATGGGTTAAAAATTTGGTTTTTAGTCGCTCAATAAAGATCAAAATTTCATCCCAACATGTTGTTTATATTATTCTTCATACACTTATATAAAATATTTGTAGTCAGTTTAAATATTATTAATTTAATGTTTATATAAGATAATAATCTCATTATACCTTTATATGTGGGATTAATAATGTTAATTCATTATAAATAAATGGGTCACAAAATTTTTCTCAAATGAAAAAACAATGAAATGTGAGAATTAAATGGTTTAAAAAACAATGTAAAAAATTTGGGAAAACAATTGAAATTTGAAAACACTAATTGTAGTGGTTCATATGAAGGTGTATAAGTATCCAAATTATCTTAAAAACAATTCTATTTCAATGTTTTCATGTTTCATAGTAAAACAGAAATTCATTAACCCTGAATGGAACCTAATAGATTAACTATTGGTTTTTATCAATGAGTAGAGCCATTCAAAATTCACGATCCAAAAAAATTCTGTTTTCATTCATTGTTTTCCAATATATTAATTAAAAATAATTGTTTTTTTAGACCATTTAATAGTGAAAATAATGGAAATTCAAGAAAAAATGTTTTTGACAAAGTTATATGGTCGTAAGGATGAATTCACACAAGGTTTAATTTTTTTCTAAATCACCTAATTCAATAAGAAGATTCATCATAAACCACATAATAATCCTAAAATATTTTTCATGTATGAAATAATTAATATTGTTAAATAATCTTTGATCAGAAGAATATTAAGATTTATTACCCTTGGAGGATGTGCAGGAACAGTCCTCAATTGAGTAAATGATCCTACTCACACTCGTGGTAGAAAATGTACACCATTATTATTTTTTCAAAATACACAAAATTACTAGTACTATGTGTGATATTTTTGGAGGAATAATTTAATAAAAAAATTGTGGGAGAGTGCATCCATGTTAATGTAATAAAGACTGGAAATCTCGTCATCTATACTATATAGTCACCCTGACACCAGAATAATATATAAAATAAAGTGGGAATTAAGTCCTTATATTCAAGTTCACAAATTATAATTCCCTTTGGACCCCCATGTGATAAATCATCATATTCATGGAATTAGAGATCACATGAAAATAACATATGTTTTCAAACATGATGAAATTAGGGAGAAGAGAACAATATAGCTTACTAGTATATAAAATGACTTAGAATTTCCAAAATTAAAGGGACTAAACCTAATATAGTGGATGGAAAAAGGAAAAGGATGGAATTTTAATTTCATTAAGTTAAGAATCCTTTTTACTATAGGAGAGTTTAGAAATTTAAAAAAATTATATCGTCTTCCACCATTATCTAAGTGTTTCAGTTCCCAAAGATGCAGTTTTTCATCCTTTTATTTGTTAAATTCCATGTGTTCGGCACCAAGGGTTGTGAATTATGGAGTTGGGAATCTCAAATACTCCAACCTCACTAAATATTCTCCTCGTACCTCCATTATATTTATTTAAATTAATTATCACTATATGATTCATCTATTGGAGATATCCTTGATTTTTACTAACTAGTTGAATTTTTAATTTTTATTATTGTTTTCCCATTTTGAGCATTTTATTTTGATCCCCATATTATGGAATTGGATTTTTCCTATATCAAATGTATGGTGGTGAAATATATACCTAATGTGGTCATTTGATAAAGTCATAATAGACTGTTAGAGGGTACACTCAATTGAAGGTTACGGTCTCTCGTGTTATTGGTTCAATACAGGGTAACTTTAGAATCTTAATGAGGTTTATTGGGATAAACGTGTGGTTAATTGAGTAATGAGGTTGATTGTATAATTTCTCTTAGCAGCATCAACCTTTTTGGTAGCTTGGACCTTTGGAAAATGGAAATTATCATGTGTTGAATCCAGTTCATTGTAGAATTTTCATCCACCATCGATTGAGATTCTTATAATGGAAGATTGGTGACTTCACATGGGGGTTTCTCAATTCTTATGATCATTTGTCTTCCATGAAAACTTTTTATACATGGTCTCTTTCCATTTCTATTTTTAGACATGTATTAGTGAAAATTATTTTTTATGTGTAGGGTATGTCATGTTCTTTGTATAATCCAATAAGATAATTAAAATCAGGTTAAATACACTTTAAAATATTTATTTTCAATTCACTAAATCAATGTGGGGAATACTAAAATAATAAAAAAAGAATAAACCACTAAAAATTGTGAATAAATTGATCTATAATTAAAATTTTGATGTCACCAAACTATAAAAAATTTATTATTTTCTTCAATATTAGGTTAATTATAGATTTAAAATACAATGAAAATTGTACAAAAAATATAACAATGTTGGATCAAATCACTCCCCAAAACATTATCTATTTCAGTCATAAAAAATTCAAATAACCAAATCTAATAAAATTAAAATCCATCACATGTTTAAATATAAAAACAAGATATGAAGAAAGGAAATTATTCATTCAATTTTGAAAATTTCACACCTTCTATGTGAATTATTCAACTACCTCACATAAATCTGAGTCAAATTTTTAGTTCTAAGGGGGAAGATGATTACATTCAATTAGAAATAAAAATTTAACAATAATAACATAAAATAATCACTATCCCCTATGTTAGATATACCCAAGATCATTTTTCTACTTCCTTGATACAACTAAAATGATATTATTATAATTCAAATTCCCTTTCTTAATTTAGGTTTAATATTCCCCTCACCAAAATGAATATATTTTTTTATAATTATCCTCTTATTGAATTTTCATAACCACCTATTTGAAAATAACATAATTTATTTACCAATGTATTTTTATTTAGACACACACACACTAAATTTGTAATGTCTTAGAGATTCATCATGGGATCCTAATTTCCCATTTTAATCTAGTTTCAAATGACTTATATAACTATATTTTGAGTTCCATACCATTTTTATTCTATTTGAAAAGGTTGAGTTACCTAGTTTCATTTTAAAAAATCATGTTACATCATTTTCTAATTTCAATTCCACAATGATCTATCCTATCATAGTCCATAACCTAGCATCAAAATCAAATTTCTATGAATAATATAATCACGGTCACTGAAAAATATTGAAAATACCTTAATTTAAGATCTAATAAATCCCCATATCTAGTATTCAATGATACAATATGATGTTCATAATTGATGTATAATTTTCCAAACCGAAAACAAAATAAAATAATAATAGATAATAGAAAAACACGTAGAAATTAATTTTCAAATTCCTATAACATATTCAAAAAATATTTAAATCTAATCTAAAATAGGTTTCAATCTCATCCTACACTTATTAATCACTACCTTTTTTAGTATAAGTAAATATGTATAAAAACATTAGTGAAAAAATAGTTATAAAAAGACATAAACCACCTATTTATGGGGTAACCAACCATCATTTAATTTCCTATTGTTAATTCATAATTATTCTTTCTCCATGAAAACCAAAAGAAAACTTATTAAAATTTATAATATTTTTATTTAATACTTTAGAAAATGAAAAAATAAAGATATATTGGAAGGAATCATTTGTGGTTCCCTCCTAGGAGGGGTCTCTGTTTCGATTTTCGATAGGTGAATATTATTATGGTCATCCCAAATCCACTAATGGATGTAGTTTTTGTATTAAAACCCCAAGAATATTATTTTTCGTGGTTTCTAATCTTTACTTCTACATAGAGGTATGATTTTATAGTTTAATTCATATTCACCCCATGATCAGTGTTGTGTATCTCGTAATATGGGGGTGAACTGATAATTTATGTGGTCCCCTTAAACATGGGTCATACAGAATCTTCCTCATATGGATTCCCCAAAAATTGGGATTTAAAAATTTCAACCTATATATATTTATTAGGATATTAAATTTTAGTGAAATTAAAATAAGTTGTGTTCAAGAAGATATTCTCCTCCACATGGGTAAAATCGTGGTTTTCTATTTCTTCACAAGGTACCCTTTGGGACACCACTTCTAAAACATAAAACAATATATTTCCTTTAAATTTGGAAAAATTATAATTTAGGGAATCCTCATCTATATCATCTAGGGTAAGATTAAATATTCTATCAAATTATACTTTATTAATATCCTCATCACATGGTCAACCCACTATGGATGTGTAATCTACTATTAGAAGTGGAATGTCATCTGGTTTAATTTACTAGGATTGTTCAGGGTTCACATTAATGTATTTACCAACTCTAACATTTATATTAAAAGAAAACATGAATATTTATTAATTTATTCATCACACTTTCATCTTTCTTCCATCTTTGTGGAGTATAGATGATCATTAATATTATATCCAAAATGGAAGAAAAACATGAGTACCACTGACTAGATATAAACTGAGAACTAGGGTCCACACACGTAGATTGATTTATACTTTTTTATAAAAGTATCACATGATATTGAGAGGCTGAGAAAATGATCATACCTCACATATATTGTCTTCAAATTTCCTTCTACAATACCAAAAATCATTTATTCTCTTAATATTTGTATTTTTGATGTATGATTGGAGTTGTGGTTTATGAATGTTGATGGAATGATGATTATGACCCATTAAAGAGTGATTAGTTCATCAGTTTGGTTATTCTTCTTTTGTGGGATGTTCATTCACATGACATAGTTTTGTGGTTGTGTATAGTAATATATAATAGAAAGAGTGAGAAAAATAATCATGAAAGTGTGACAATGAATGGTCAAAATGGTTGAATCTTGGGGAATATCTTTTCGTACAATGAATTTTGTTATAAGTTATATTTTCAATTTACTATTACATGACTAATATCCACAACCCAATTTAAGATTTAACAACTGAAAACAAAACAAAAAAAATATAATTATTGGGATTATAAATCTTCTAGGCTAAAATCTTGGAGAAATGAACATGGTTATCCACTGTACTTCATTTCAAGTTTTACAAATTTTGTATGAAATGACCCTGAAATCCTTTCACATCACTATTATTGTTTCTAGGGATATGAAGGGAATCAAAATTATTGGGAGAGAAGCCTTAGTTTAATCTATCCAACTTGAATTATTAGAGATTACAATAGGGTAATAAGTTTAAATCATTATAAAAAGGAAGACCCATATAAAATCATTCCACCTACACATGACTAGATACACCACACTTATCCGAGGATGGATATGAACGTCTCTATGAAAGGGGTTATCTATTTAATTTGCAAGGAGAAGTTCATTAAAATGAGTTATTCATGTTTTTATTATACATATCCCTTTATTTCTGATTCCCTTTATCCATAGTATCTGGGACTCAAAAGATTCCATCCCTGATTAAAGGATAACCAGAGGATCACATAATAAATTGGAACTAGTGAAGAAGATTCCACAAACATGGAATCATTTCTTCTATTTTTATGAATATATTGAGACGGTGAGTCACTGATGATATAATCACACCAAATATCTCATTCCTTCCCATTTCCTTTTTCATGGAAAAAAATCATTTTATACCCTAATATTACATTAAATTCTATGATGGGAGTAGTGATTATAGAATGTGGATAGAATCATGATTGTGACCCTTTTAACAGAGTAATGAGATGATTACATTGTATATTAGCCTTATACCTCATGTATATTCACACAAATAAAGAATTTATTTTATTTATAGTTGGTTGGAACATAATGAGAGTGAGATATCAAATCAAAATAGCGAGATAATGTAGGATCACAATTATTCAATTTATGAGTGTCACCTTTCATTAATTGATTTTTTTCCTGAATTTTCACTTATCAATACCATCAAAGGAATAGAACCTCCATACATATTTCCTATTTCAGAATTAAAAAAAACAAACCAAAAAAATTTATACGATAGTGGGTCTCCTATGAATAACCACGTGAGATATTATGTTGTTTAGCCATTAAGTTATATTCCATGTTTTAAATATTGTGCATGCATGTCATTAAACAAACATTCACATCATCCCATAATGAAAAATATCAAGGAACATTATAGCACAATCTTTTTTAGTGACAAGTGATTTACATGTTTACATAAATGAATAACATGTAACTAATTCAAGTAGATTAATAACATAAAATGTATTTTTTATATCTAGTAAAACATTACTTGAATAATTGATAATGGAAGAAATGGACCATATGAGATTGACATGTTCCATCAATCATGGAGATGATTGATCTATTAGAAAAAAGGATTGTATGATTATGATTGATTCCTAAGATACAAAAGATGAAATTGTATATAGAGATAAATGTTTTTGAAATAATTCATTTCATATCAATTTGTATCTTATGTAGAACTCTCACTCTTTTTGGTCAACAAAATATTATTATTGTTATGAAATGGAAATTCATAGTCATTAATAAGTATATAAAGACTCCAATAGTTACTCCTAATGTTATGGAAATGAGGTGTTGCTTTATTAAAAATTTTATAATAAAACTAATTGAGTTATTTTAAATATTATCAAAAATAATTTTAGATGAGATCGATAATAATTTTTTGATACGGTTTTGTATGTTATAACATGTTATGTGATTTATGGTGAAATGTGAATAATGTTTTTGAAGCTTTTTAAAAAGAGATAATTTAAAATATGTACATTAACTAAATAACCATATCATAACATACGTTATAATCATGGAACATAGAGAGAAATGGAGTCCCATTGGTATGCCAATTGGAGAGATATACATAAAAAAATGTAATATAGGATATTTCATCACACTACCAATTTACATGTTCTATATAATATTTCAAATGTGTTGTATAATTATCATTAAAAAATATTTTATAGGATTATAAAACATCATAATTTATTATTAATCATTAAAAATTCATGATCAATTTGTATGAGTAATATGTTATATGTTGTAAGTGTTTTATCATATGGAGAGTGTGTAAAATGTGCATGCTTTTACTCAATCCTTTTAATGTATTGGGATGACTATATAAATAGAATCAAACTATTTAGAAAATTTTCAGACTCTCTTGCATTCATTTTCTCTCATTTAACCAAATATTATTTTAATATCTTTATTTATCGAGAGATCATTTTAAAAGAATGAATTGTTGATAGCTAAAAAGACAAGAGTCTCTATGTTACTATTTATATTTATTCATAAATCATATGTTGGTGAAGAAGATATGATAAAATAATATTGTCTATTAATGATTTTGTTTGAATGTTTTAAAACATATCAAAGAAAATCTCAAATCATGTATTTTTTAGGATTTTTATTTGATCTGTTTGTGTATGTTTGATTTTAATTAAAACCCCAAAAATTTCCCCTTCGTATAATCGTAGAACTCCCCATAAATTATTAGTCACCATACTTATGTTCATCTATATTTTTTTATGTCACCAGAAAAATTCTCATGACCAAACCCACTTACTAACCACTATTCATCATTAAGTGCCTTGATTAGACTATAAAACAAAATAATGGGTCATAATAATTGTGTGTAGTAGCAACAAAAAACCACTACATATATGCCATCAATAATTATATATATACCCTTTATATTTACCTATCATTAAATTCCCAAGAATCACGCACCCAACTGTGACATAATAATGATTGACCGAAAGGAAGTGGCATAAAAATAAAAATAATTTTATATAATAATTCATCACTTTAATATATCGAATTAAAATATAATAATTAATATTTATATATTATTAAATATATTTTATTATGTAATTATGATAATTTATTAATGTAATAATTTTTAAAATTATGTATTGATCTATATTAGGGGTTTTGAATCCTGTATATGGATATAAATATGTAATAAAATAATAAATGCATTTTCTTGAAAATGTAAGAATCACTAAATAATGTAATATCAAAAGAGAATACAATGTTTACTCATGTGTATAAGAGATAAATGGATAGGAATATGAGATGACGAGTTTTGGAATGTATGAGTTGATTTAACTCAAGAGAGATGTGAATTAATTGTTTTGAATTAAAAAATAAATTTTATATTTTATATTAAATTCACTCATATAAAACATTACCAAAGTCAAATTGAATGTAATAAGGATCTATATAATTGAAACTGTATTTCAAAATAATTATTTTCAATTATTTAAATTTATGGATAAAACAGTAGAAATAAAATTACTATGATTGAAAGTATATTTAAATATTAAAAACATAGATTATTATAGTGAATTAATTTTGATAAAACAATACAATAATTTCCATGATTTAATAAAATATATTGCTAATCAAAACGTTTCATAATTATCACACTCTTTATCACAATTATACCTATACAACTAGACCCTCTTGAACCTTATACATGGTTCCCAAATCATTGTAGAAAAATTGAATTCATAAATAATTCATCTGTAGATATTTAATTGGTTGGTAATTTTCTAAAAATTGCAATCCACACCTCATTTTTATGACATAATGGTTTTTTGGAAGTTTTGGTCACTACTGTGGATATATTAGAGTGGTCAAAATATATTCATTTCCCATTTAATGGATATTTACAGGTGTTCAGGTATTAATAGAAATTTATTAGAGTGAATATAGTTTACTAGAGTCTTAGTTTTGTTCGTATATTATTCATGACTTCATATTCATTTTGAATGCATAGAATATATTTATAGATGTTAGAGGAATACTTCCTACAAGATATGGGGGTAATATATGTTCATTCACAAATGGTATTTATTTTTAAAATATAGAATAATATATTACATCTCTCCAGTATGTGTTGGTTTGGCAGTTCAAAGAAACATTTATCTCAGTTGGTCACACAATTAACACTACAACAAAAACTTATTCCCCTATAAAGATCAATTATTAAACTTTTATGGTAGAATTATGTTTTGATGCTTGTGCCTCAAATTTGTTTCATAATTACGATTTTAAATACAATACCACTCCATTAGCCTTGTTATATATCTATAATTAGTGTAAGGAAGAGTTTTATGGGATTCATAATTAAATAGAATGTCATTTATTTTTATTACCTTACCTAAAACCCCTCTTGTGATGCAAGGAGTTTAAGGGTACACACTCGTTTTGGAGGTGTGATTATGTTGTGGCTAGGAAACCTTTTTTGTGGTTACATTTTAGGAATACTATATTAATGATATACGATACAATTTTTCTATTTTTGATAGACCTAGTTTGGTTACATCCCTAAAACCCCCCAGACCTGGCATGTTTGTCAAAAGATGATGCAATGTATGACAAAATAATCAATAATTTTCTATGAATATTTTAATGATGATAATTAACAGTAACTCTTTAGGTGGATTTATCGATATATTAATTTGATTTCTCCCCAACAAATGATTTTCAGTTATAAAACCTCTATATTACTCATTAAATTACATCTTAATACAACAAAAATTTATATAAATTTGTGGATCAAAATTTAGATAACAATGTTTTAGATAATATTAATAGTTTGATAAATAAGGTACGTTAATTATATTTTAATGATAAAAAGTTGGTGAATTACCTTTTATGATACGTCATTAGTTTTGAAATCCAATGGTTTTAACTACCAACTTCAATTTATCTAATATTTAAAAGAGGTTCAATTGAAATCTGTGATGAAACACAATAATATATTTTACTAAAATGGTTTGAAAGGATTTAAATGGCTTTTTATGATTCAATTCACATTAAATCATCTTTTGAGGTTTATATTTAGTCAATAAATTTCATTTATCTTATTATGAGTGATAAGTTTGACCCAATGTCTCTAGGAATTTTTTATGGTGTTGTGGAAATTTCATTATTTAAGATTTGTTGCCAATATTTTTTGATTTCTTGTTATATATATATAAAGATGAAAAAATATATGTAAAATTTCATTCTGCATATAAATACATTAAAAAAATTATGTTTAATTCTAATTTGTGTATACATATTTTAATATCATTTAAAAATAATAAATAATAAAGTACATTCCCAAAAAATAGACCCAAAATAACAAATCATAATATAAAATATTTATGATGAATAATGAAATTGATCTATAGAATAAGTAACCTAAATATCAAAGGATTTATAAATTTAAAAAAAATTAAGTCCATACCTACTTTTAGAAACCCTAACATTTTCATCCTCATCCGTGCTTGTTTTCACATCTATTTCTAAGGAAATATAATATAAAAAATATACCAGTGGACCAAATTTTAAGGCCATACATGACAATATTCCCCAATGTATGCTCAGAATCCCACTTGAAACTTGATTATGAAAATCCTCATATGAAAGAAAATCAGAAATATTATGGAACTATTTTTTGATTGATATTACAGGTAAAAAATAGGAATTAATATTCAAACTAAAATTATATAGAAGATATGATTATGGTACAATGTATATCTCAAATTATATAGGTAAACCATAATACAAAAAGGAACATTCAATGAAAAAAAAACATGAAGTTGTAGAAAATGTGACTAAAAATTATGCAAGTTGGGAAAAATAAAAAAAATTCATATGAGTACACCCATTAAGAGATTATTAATATAATTTTATATTAATAAATCGAAAAGTTTCCACAGATAACAAGAGAATTTTTTTAATAAAATGTAGTAATGTAAATATTTAAAAACATGAAATCAAATAATAAATAAAATTAAAAACCAAAAAATAAATGATACTTGGTGGATATTTAGAAGAATCCCATAAGAACAATGTGTTATAAATGAGGTAGGTTAGAGTAGGGGTGGGAGGTGTCGTTAGGGTTACAGATAAAATATAAAAGGAGGTGTTGAGAAAGGAGATAGAATGTTGCAATGTTAAAAGGGAGGAAGATGTGAGGTGTGTCTACAATAGGTGTCCTCAGGGATATAAGTGGAATATTATTGAAGGTGTAGTTGAGGGTGTCAATGAGTCGTAGTGTCAGGATAGAGGAGGTAAATAGGGGAAGCGAGTAGGTGAAGTAGCAAGGGATTTTGGAGATTGAAAGGTGACAATTTGGGTGGGGAATATGGGTAATGAGGGGAGGTGGTGGAGTGGATGTGAGGTTGGGAATTAGGGAGAGGATTCTATCTAGAATGTTAATGCTAGGGCTTCAATTCAACAAACACAATGATGGGATTTATAAGAGATAGGAGACAATTTCCAACAAATATCATATTTTCATATCCCAATAGCTTTTGGGGATTAACCTTAGGTAGAACATTCTATAATGTTATATATATTTACTTGCTTCATATGTTTATTTTTTTATTCTCACTCTAGGTAAAATAGAATTTGTATAAAAGTATTCAAGTGGTTTAATCCTTGGTGTTGTGATTATCAAGGGCCACACATGAAACACTAAAAAAATACTTTATTATTGATCATTAATGATATTGGATATCAGGTGGCCTCTATGG
The DNA here is from genome assembly GCA_963277665.1 of Viscum album. Classification (NCBI taxonomy): domain Eukaryota; kingdom Viridiplantae; phylum Streptophyta; class Magnoliopsida; order Santalales; family Viscaceae; genus Viscum; species Viscum album. The sequence continues at coordinate 1,456,521,654 of OY728131.1, read as the reverse complement.
ATTTACTAGTTGAGTTTTTAAGAGTATGTATATAAACTTTTAATCACTAATAATGTTCCATTATATTTTCATTAAAATACATAGCACGAAAACAAGTAAAAGGAGAAAAAAATGATTAAAACAAAGATTAATATTTTTTTAGATGTTTGGGTAATAAATAATCCTAAAAACATTAAATATATATACCGTAATAAATCAATAAAATTTTTAATTGATTAAATTATAATTATAAATGTTAACCCATAACGTTAACTAGGTAAAAACAACTTAGGCCTAAGCTATCAATGTTTTTATTAGAAAATATATTTCACAAGAAGAGAGAGAGATATATATATATATATATATTATAACACAATATTTTTCTTATATTTATAATGGATAAAAAACTAATAATAACACACACATACCTTAGGAACTCTACTGGGAAAACCATTATCCCTCCCCATAAGGAAAGAAAAGATCTGAAAGATCCTTTTTTTACTATATTTATCATATTTATGAAATGTGACCATGATGGATTAGTGTCCCAGTTCAATATGGTCGAAATTCCATTGAAGGATAATACCTAAGGCTCTAGATGAACAATCACATGATACGTTATGTATCCAATATTTCATGTTGTGTCTCCCCACCTTCCTAAATTATCTTATTTTTTTGATTCATCACACCATGGAATTTCATCCCTCTATCCACCATAAGAGACCCAAGTGGGTAGTGTTCTAGATGAGGTTGGAAAACGCATTCATCCCTCTTTTGAGCCTCCCACCCAATTAAATCTTTATGTATTCATGAGGTTCCACCTTCTAGTTGGGTCAAATTTTGTCTTTAATCACACAAGCAGTAGTTTCACCAACCAACACACCATGATCCCACATAACGAATATCCCTAAGCCCTTAAATCCATTTTTTCATCATAGAAGGAAAACCCTCCATCATATATCAGAGATTTGTGTGGGTAGAAGTTCACATGGGAAGTTCCAACACACTAATTTCTCTTCTGATCCCCCCATCCGACACATGTGTACTTTAATGAAGTTATGTATTTCTAATCACAATGTTTCACTAATATAGTCTCATTACATCACACAACTGATTAAAATTGGTTTACTAATGTAATAGTTAATCGATGTCCCAAATACATGGACTGAAATCCAAAATCGAGTGAAGAGTATTGTTGATATAGTGATCCTACAGAACCACTGCTACTGTATTTTCTACATTACTACAATAATTCCAACATAAATCATTCACCCACATGGATTTGAACTCAGTTTTTTATTGCATGATGATGGGTTGTTTTCCACTATAGATAACCCTAATTTCATAATAAAAAACAAGGTATTACTCTAGTTATTAATAAAATGTATAGTTGGGAAATAACTATGGTATTTTGTGATATAATATTTAAATATGTATCACGTTTCCATTAAAAAGTCATCAATAAATTGAAAATAAATTCAAAAAATGCGTGTGTAGTTTTAACCTCATCTTTATTTAGATAGAAATTGAATCATAGGGTTAGGGATTTTTTTATTTTAAATCATAAAATTTTATAGTATACTGAAATCATTATTTATTTAATCTCTATTATATATATCATAATTAATTTTTTTTGAAACAACCACTAGAGAAATAATTATTAAATACTATCTCAAAAACTATTATCTAGGGGTTATTCGTATTTAATTCAAATACCCATGCTCTAATTGGGCATGAAATTATATACATTTAATATAACAATTAGATCTCATTAAGGAGGATTAAATAAGGAGGGTTTATTATTTGTCATGTTAAGGATTATATTTCTCTGAAAGATTTATTTACTTTCACTAGATGTTTGATCAATGCCCACTACATGATTGTATTAGGTATAGAAATTATACCTCAAAATAGATCCACACAAAATAATATAGTTAAACTAATAGTCAACTTTTTTCATATTTTAGATGGAGTCATTTCACATAATCAATATATTTATATACCATTCCTAAAATTTTATAACTCTATTTTTCAACAAAGTCATTTAAAAATTCATCAAAAATGATAGTGAAAATTTGTACAGATTCCATAACCCCCAAGGTTTGTTCCTCTAGAATAAACTAGACCTCAATTCCACTTTTATGACTAGCATTTATCACCCCACTATTATGAAGAGAGGATATTTTTCACTAGGATATCTTATTAAGAATGATATTTTTTATTTAAATATGGCGTATACAAAACCAGGAAAATCCATTTGTCTAAATTTATAAAAACCACAATATAATGATATGATATAATAATGAATATTATACATGATATAGTATTTAATTTAAGAAAATTTTACATGTAATAAAAAATTTAAATTTGTTAAATAATAAAAATTATATAATGCAAATAAAATGAAAATTATAGAATCAATAATTCTATAAAAAACTAATTATAAAATAATTCCTCATACCAAATTTCCATATTTTCATAGATATGTCCACAATCATAAACATAAGAATATAAATCATAAAATAAAAAATATATACATAAATATGGGTGACATAATAATTATAATTATAGTTTAATAATTTTGAGAATTTTTTTGAAAAAGAATAAAACTTTCATTAAAACTCACCAAAAGTAATTTCCAACAAAGAACATGATGTAAAATTTTATTAATGTGAAAAACATAAATTTTTTTAAAAAATAAGTAAAATATTTATCATAATAAAAAATATCTCTCAAATTATTTAAAATAATATAAATGACTAACTTTTTGGACATTGACGATGAAGGTTTTTAAAATGGGCTAAAATTGTAGATATTGTATTTAATAATACCCCTAATGAATAAACAAGGATATGGTAATGTGGTTTCTATTACCATAGCCTATGATTGGTCACCTTCAAAGAGTAGATGGGATTGAGATATCAGATATCATATTCATTCATTCGTGAATATCTTCTAGATATATTTTTCTATGGTAATAAATTGAGGAGTAGATTTATTAATAGATAGACAAGCATTATTTAATAATTTCAAGTGTTACAATAGATATGGAAATATTTAATTGGAAGAAATTTTTGTAATATACCTGGAGATGTAATTTTATTCATTATCTCTTTCCATTTAATGAAAATAATCTATAAAAGTGATGTGAACTCTTACTGATGTTTATTGGGATATATGAAATCCATAACTGAAACTCACTTCCTCTCAAATCACCAATTATCATTAAAAAAATAGAATTATAACTACATTGTTGTTCGGGTTTCCTCTCATTGTGAATTGGTATCCAATACAAGTATACCATCATTGTAGGTGAGATATTTTTGAATATCGATTGGTGATCCCAATAAAGCAAACAACATCACAATCTAGGGAGTTATATATTGTAGTAATAAACGTATGCTTATTGCTCATGTTTTTAATTTAATATGTAGGTTCTGTTGAACATATATTGGGATATTTCATGGGTTTCTTCCAATTATAATAAAGAGATTATAATCTCCCCAAACCCATGATATTGGAAATATGAGTTGAAATATTGAGGAAAAAAGAGTTACATGTCTCTCCAAGTAATTTTATGAGTTTTTTCATTTTCAATTTTAGTTTTTGATTAAATAGAGGCATATTTTTTTAGAGAGAGATAAGAGCTAAATTATTGTTTCTTTATTATTTTAAATTCTAAATTAAATACAATTTACACTATATATTATATTATTAAGCTTAAAATAAATACCATCAATCTATTTTTAGTTGAAAGATTTTATAAATACTGTAAAAGTGGAACAAAGTATCATTGAATTTCACTTTTACTAGTTATTCCTTGAATATTTTACATCCATTTATTTTTATCCATGAAATAATTTAACATACCTTAAATGTTTAATATTTTATAGGATAATTAATTACATCACATGAAATTTAGATCAATGATGAAAAATTAAAAAAAAATCATCTGTATTCAATACAATATTAGTTGCATCTAAGATTTCAGGTGAGAAATGAAATCAATTGTAATATTCCTAATAATGCTATATCTTTATTCTCAACTAAAAAGATTATAAAAAAGATACCTTATTGTAAAAAAACCTAAATGGACTTTTTTTTAAAGTTATGAAACCAAATTTTATCATGTATTAAAACAAACATAGTGTAATTCGAATAGAATGATCAATAGAAATACATGAACATCCCATTATTTTTTCATCTAAAAAATATGACCAATCACTATTTTTGGATTTTTATTCATTTACACTAACTTAACCAAAATATTAAATAATTATTTAAAATTTAATTCATTTTGATTCAAGTATAATAGATAGTTAGATAATGTATTGAACTCTTAATCAATGTGAGCATCCTCGACTAAATAATTCAAGTGAATTTAAACAATAATTATTACTTTTAGTGTTTTTTTTTATACATAAAATTGGATTTTATGTGATCCATAGTTTTTTTCAATGAATAATCACCACTATTAATCATTTCCATGGTCTTGCTATCAAATATCTTTGTTCTATGTGTCCCATAGCTAGTTTGAATATTATTATCCATCTATGCTTTTATATAATTATATTTTCCATCATCCATTCATGTTTGTTGACATCAGCTAGATTTTATGTTCCACTAAACAAAATACATTATCCCACATCACTTCAGTTGATTTTCAGTAATCACATGGATATTAATTCACTAAAGCACCAATTAGATAATTTAATAACAATATTTTTTCCAAGTTTGTGCTTAATTTCAGTGAGAAAAGAAATGATGGAATGGGGGATAACAAGTTGCAATCAACAATCTTATGTTATATATCTCATGGAGAATCATGTTGATCTATTCTAATGGAGTTCCAATTTGAGCCTGATGACTAAGTAGAAGGAAATGAGCTAATCAAGTGCATCCTTAGTGTTTGTTGTTTTATTTTTTTACAATTAAAAAAATTCTAATTTCATTATTTAGGTATCAATATACAATAATTTCTAATTATTTATTCGATATATTATTTTATAATTGATGTATATTATTTTTCATTAGTTGTTCTATGAGTCTTTCTTGGATGATAACATATGATGTCTCCCAAATCACAATTGATTGATGCATCATGGTTTAATAAGATTTATACCCTAGATAGTTTCTATAATCTTATAGGTTTTTATTTTTTGTTATAATCATTTCATGGTATTTTTATTTTACATTGTAAATGATATTATAGGAACTATTTTTTCCATATACGCATGTTAGTTGTGGAACAAGATATGTAAATATCTATTTTCTTTTTCGTTCATTGTTTTCAATCATATGAATGTGAATCTCAGTTCAGTTTCCTACATTAAATTTTTTATTTTTTTTTTATTTTTTTTACAAATTAATGTTAAAAAAATTACAACACATAGGTCTCTTAAGAATTTAATTTTATTGTCATATTTTTCATATTTCTTTCCTCCAAAACAATATTTAATTTTTTACCAATTCATTATGAGAAAAAATAGTGAGAATTTTATTATTCTTATGCAAATTTACCTCAGTAAGGAAAATAATAGTAACTTATTACAATCCTTCTTACCCCATATAACGATTAAAATATTTTCTAGTACTCCCACTTAAAATATTATATATTTAACATATTTATTATAACATGAATATGTAAAATGTAAAAAAATACATATATTAATCTAATATTGAGTATTATAATCATTATTGACTTCAATGACAATAGTAACAAAAAACATTTGGTCTTATATGCGATAAGAACCAACAATAATCCCCACTTCATTAATATATTTAATAGTAATATCCTAATTTTTTTTAAAAATAACGATTTTCTAAATTTACATCTATATCTTCATCATAATCTACTTCCTTCATGTGAATAATATTTTCTATAAACCTAACACATGTAGAAACCACTATAATAAAATATAATTATTTTAAGTTTATAAGAACAACATCAATACCTTCAATCAAAGGGTTGACCTACTAAATCTTCAAATATGTGTTCTAATCATAATTAACAAGGTTATATCAAATTATTTTTCTTTTTAAATATATTAATCTATATTTCTACCAAATATGTGTAAATTATTATGGTGCTCATAGGATCAAAAAATTTATCTACAATTGTGGTATTTTTTATAAGATTGAAAACCACCCATAATATTTTATTCCCATTCACCCACTTTTACTATCATGGATTTCAACTAACCTTAGTTATATTACTAGTAGTTTTATTAAATATTATTTTACTATCTAATCCCACTATTATTTTATTTTCTACCATTAAATCATATAGCTATGAAATCATTGAAGAGATAAATTTCATAAGGCAAGGATGTGATCCTGGTGATTTCATTTTATGAAAATACATTGAGGATATTATAAAACCATAAATATTTTTCATTTCTCTTCTATTTTTATGATAATTAAAATAAACATCATGGTACTTCATTTTTAAGAAATATACCTTTATTATTGTAATTGTCGGATCAGTAATGTTATAAATAATAATGTATTTTTAACTAAACTGAATTGGGAGTGGGCTATTTATCTTTTATAAATTATTTAAAAACATGTGGGAACTAAAAATGTCACATTTCAAGATATTCATGTTTTATTTTCCTATAAATATAGTTTTATAGAGGTGTATAATAAATACAAAATTCAAGAATTTTAAACTATGTTTACAAACTAGATTGTGGATGGTGTAGTGAAACATGGGTGTTTAAAATCAGAAGAAGCATTAAAATCACACTATTTGGAAGTCTCAATGTGAAAAAGGATGAGTTTAAATGATGTAACTATTTAATAGAATATTTGTGGGATTTAGGTGTATTAAAAGGACACTGGTGGTTTCCTTGGTCAGTGTGTCATACATATGAAATGATCAGATGGTGGTGTAATTGACAGAACCCATTGTATACTACATATCTCATATATAAATTTATGGATGGGGTTACTTTTCTATAGTGGTAATAATATTTTTACCTTCAATTTATAGAAAAATAAATTATTACAAAAGAGGTTTTTTTTTTAATGTTTCATTTTTCAATTATATTGGTCCTTCTTAATTAATTATTTACATTTTAAAATTTATTTTTTTCTACTCCATTAAAATTGAAATAATTACTTAAAATTTATATATAAGTTATATCATATTTTAATAATAAATATTATAATATAAAATGAACATATTTATATATATAATATTTTACTATAATATTTTTATTTTATTGTGAGTTATATTTTTTAACAATATAAAATTTTATTATAACTATAAGATGTATATCCAATGAACATAACTACAATGACCATATTTTCAATTATCATATTCACAATGATCGTATTTTCTATGACTATATATCCTTCATATACATATTCTTTCAAGTATTATTCAATTCACACTCTTCATTTCTATAGTTTTCATATTGTATCAAATAATATCATTTTTCCATTCATGATGTTCTTCCTCATTATATGTTTTCATTGGATAATAGTGATTCTAAAGGTGATTATGATCTAAGAGATATCATTTTCTTTATGATTCTGTTCAATTCTATTTATTTTCCCCTTTAAATTTATATTCATTTTATAGATGTACTAGTCATTAGTGATTAGTAATCCATGGTGTTTAATACATAGTTTCATATTATTTGGTTGTAATTTCTTATTGTGAATGAATAAAATGTGGTTGGATCAATTTTTATCTTTTATGAATAATTTTCTAATATATTTCCTTTCCTTGATCATATTGATTTTTTTGAATTATAAACATATAAATTAAGGAAATAATATGATTTCTAAAACCACGAGGCACTACATTATCTGAAATTGAAAAAATGTATCCTATATATTTTAATAATTACCTAATAAAGAAAATATATATGGGTTTAAGGTAGATATACATGACTCATGTTTTTATTTCCAGTGTGATATCAACCTAAAATTCATTTAAAACATATCTCATTTCCATAGAATTGAATTTTTCCGTATATTGTGTTTTTAGCCAACTATTAGAGCCAAGTGTTTATTATTATTAGGTATATAAAACCACATTATATGATTTACTTCTATAGTTATTTCATAATAATTAATTAATTGATAGACTATCATAAGTAGGTATGAAATAGGATATCCTTATTCTAATAAATATTGTTTTCTTTAAATGGAGAAACCAATACATTTCTATAATCAAATTAAATTAATTTAAAGAAAAGGCAATAATATTTTCCAAAGGTACACTCCCTTAAACTACGATATGGAATTAAATATTCGTACAACTAAATGTTTAATTAATAGTCAAATCATTGGGGTAGGGATTTAATGTTCTTAGAAAAAATCATAGATATACTTGTGTTCATATAATCAAATTCTGTCAAGGCATTTACAACTCTGATGTGGAGGGTACATGTAGCTTAAATATAAATATATAAACAAGGATTTGGGATTACATAGGAATACCATTTTCCACCTGATCTTGGATGTTAGTGATTCTCATCATCTTGGTTTGTGCTTGTATTTGGGAAATAACTATGATAATTACAATGATTAACAAACAAAAGAAATTTAATTATTAATGGTTCCTTTAGGTGAACTCTGTTTTTTCAATCATATTACCCACGCTCTAGATGATCCTATGGTATTTTGATGATAGTTTCCCCATCTCTTCCACATTTAAATCATCTTTGAGTCCCCTTGAGTAAATTACCTGGTTCTTCCTTCTGTATTTTTGATATATAAGAAATTGATATTTTTTCCTTTATCATCTGTGTCACATGATCTTTTAAGATACTGCATCTTTCTCTTCTTTGTTGTGTTAGGTTTCCACTATGATCACATTATCAATTATATTTTTTGATTGTTGGTTTCCTATAATAATGATATTTCTTAGTCTGTATCCCATTCTAATGTATGGATCATAAAGGTAATTATTGCAATGTCCTTTTCAGTCGAGGATAACATGGTTCTTTATTCTACCAACCATCACTATAAACAATAAGGTTAACCAAATTGATAAAAATTTGACATCATAGGGTTATTATAATAATCAATAAAAATGGTATTCATCCTTAAAACCGTTTACCCTTTTACATCATCTCATTATCTGGTAATTCTTATAGTTTCCCCTATATTAATCTTAGTTTATCCTTAGAAACTATATGTAGGGTTATCTTATACTCCAGGTTGATTAACCGTAGGTAAATATATTCCACAACCACAACTACTTTATAGAATCTAGAAATAGATTTAATTACTAAGAAGTGTGACTACCAAATCCTAGTTCATTAATAACTAGACTAATTTGGTGTCTGAATTGCCTCAAGCATTCCTTCATATATTCTATAATTTACTGAGTAGAAATGTCGGTCTATGTAGGTATGGTGGGAAGATTTTAACCTATATATTATATTGGGTAACATTGGTGAAGAATATATAATATAGTGTAATAAATATAATGCAAATAGAGGAAATGAACATGAAGTTAATAAATAAAGAAATTAATACTAATTAGTGTTATATAAAAATGAGGATTATTTCGTGATTCTATACCAAAATGGGGATGAAAGGGAATGGGGAAGGATGCATTTATTAGTAGAATATATATATAAATTTATAAAAATACTATAATCTATACTCGAATTTCCTCTTGAGAACTTTCTCATCTATCTACTCCTATTCTCAATTCATGTACCGTAAATCAAGCATCCGTAGCTGTGAAATTTCCCTTTTCCACACTTGCCTCCATTATATATTTATATGTACCAAACGGCGGCTCAAACATATTGTGAGTAAAAATCAGTGGGAAACTATAAATAATGTCTAATTTTTTCCAGTCTATGAATATATAATGATGTAATTCGTAGGTAATAAAAATTAATAGAAACAATAAATAACACCCATGCTAGTGTGGGATCCTAATGGGATACATGTCTTACACATTCTGCTTCATCTTATAAATAAATTCTATGAGTAGTTAATATTTTATGTCATAGGATTGATACCCAATGAACATAACTAGTTCATCCATACATAATGATAATTATATAAGAGATCAAAAAGTCCAATGTCATTTAAGACTTAGTAGTCCTTTTGAAGCAATGAAATTTATGTATTGAAGTCCTTTATTCATTTATAACATTGAGTGATCCCATGCATGTGTTAGATCCCTTGGTATAGATTTTGTGACTATAGAGGTTAAATATTACTAAATAGAGTATTAAAACAAATATTATTATATTATAGATGGAACACTGTTAAATATGTAGTAGAAATAAAAATCAATAAAATATGATGTTTTAATTGTATATTAAATAACAATGATACAATTTATATCATAAATATCCTATAATATGTGAGGATACTGGTATTAACATGATCCTCATAGTTTAAAGGGATTTATTACCTTATTATATACAAATAAAACCTACATTTTTCAAACTAGGTTGTATAACTACTGAATTTTTTAGGAGTCACAACCTACCTTTCTTTAGTCTTGGAGGAACAAACCAGCCTTCATTTTAGTTGGGAGGAAAAAACCCATGATATATTTTAGATTAAAAATGCATTAAAAAAATATATAGGAAAAATATTAGGTAGGAATAACTGATATTAAAAACATAAAATCAATTAAAACAACAGATAAATAAGGGATGTAGGAATTAATTATAGCTTGAGAATTATGATCACCCAGTAGTGGAAGATAAAATCAAGGTTGATATTCAGTGATCAATGAAAAAAAATACAGAAATCAAAGAAGTTTTTTAATCAATTCATATCATTATTCATTTTCCCATATTCAATTAGTTTTATGATCTACAGTGTTATATGTTATATATTCATGAAGAGATCTCCTAGATAGTTATATAAATATTCTTTCGGAGTGTATGAAAATATATGTTCAATTGTGACTCATGGTGAATCATTGTAAATGTACAAAGAGGGTTCAAGGAAAAAACACATAAATAAGAAGTTGATAAACATGAAAAAATAGAATAATTAATTTATATTATAAATATGAAGAAAAATATAATTATCTATAATCATCAAGAAATAAAATAATGAACTTGAACGAAGAGGGGTGGACTCTTTTTGGATCTTCAAGAAGCTTCTGCCGAGTAAATTTACTATTGGAAGAAACAAAACACTAAGTTAATAAAAAACATAACGAATAGAAATATCATTATGAGACTATGTACCCCAATAGACATAAAACAGGTGGGTAAAAATAAACCCACCATTTATGTTTGGTGTTGTCTCACTTACCCATCGTTAGGTTCCAACTATAGCTCATTAATCATCATTGGGTTATAGTGGTAGATCATTACTCCCTATTGGGTTTCAATAGTGGTTCGTGATTTACATTTGGTGATTAATGGAGACATATTCGAGTAACCAACAATGGATCTTTGAACTAGTTGATCAGAGACTCATTTGGATTATTTCAAGAGAAACACAATAGACAAGATGGAACATCATAGAATAGTAAGATGAGATACTATTTTCTCTAAAAAATATTCAAGAGAATGCATAAGTCAAATGAGATAAAACTGAAGACATAAAGTAACTCATTTATTATCATATGAGATACTATAAAATTAAAACATATTGATGAAAAAATATCTTTCTTGAAACAATATTTAATTAAATTAAATGTGTAGTGAAAGTAATTTATAAAAATCAAGAGATATATAAAATTGTTAATACTCAATTACAAATAGTCTCCCCATTTTTTTAAATTTTAAAACATAACATTTATTAAATTTTCTAATAATAAATAACAAATTATTAAATCATCAAAAAATTCCCCCACTCCTTTAGAAATTTATAAATAATCACATTGGAAGTCATTATTTAAACCATTTTCCCTTTTCAATTAAAAAATAACAACTTATAATATTGAATTATCATAATATTAAAAGACAGTTACATATTTGATGTAGATAATATTATATAATTATTACTAATTAGAGAAAAAAAGAAAAAAACATTTATATACAGAAAAAATGAAATTTTGTTGAATAAATTATTTAAAATATTAATTATACTATGAAAATATTGTGCTTTCTACATACCCAATTGAAACATCATTTTTTCAAATTTAATTGAATCTATTTGTTTAGTAAAAAAATTATCTAGTTATTTGTTATTACGAAAACATTCTAAACCAATATCATATTTAATTACATGATCTATATGGGAATGAAATCTCAAATTAATGTATTTAGCTATATATTGTTGGAGAGTGTTTTTAGAAATGGAAATATCTCTAGGGTTATCTAAGTAGATAGGAATTTATGAAAAGTAATATTAAAATCAAAAAAAATGTTTTATAAAAATACTCTTTGAACAATAAATATGAACAACAATATATTCAGCCTTATTATTTGATAGTTTTGTTGATAGTTATTTCTTATAGCTCTATTAAAAAATTCATTTTCGAAAAAAGTGACCCATAACTCTAATAATTTTCATACCCATTTTAAACATAAAAATTTAGAATTAATATAATATAGTAGATCGAATAAATTTTAATTAGAATAAAATAGTATATTAAAAATAATAACCTTGATATATCATATTATACTCTTAACTTTGTAAAAGATATTTTCATTGGGGTTTGATTGAAATCATGATTACATACCAACAACATACACAATATCTATAATAAAATAAGTATGATACAAAATATCTACAAGAATCACTAACTGGCATTCCATATTTATCCACTTCCTTTTTATAATTATGTACTCATATGGGTTTCTATATTTTTACAAGAATCATGTAAAAAAGTATCTTAAAATTTCTTTCAAATTTATAGATTGATTTTTTAAATTACTATACTTCCATTTATTAATTTTTAAACCATGGGAAAATTTTATTTCCACCATTATTATTATATGAAATTCATTTGTAATTTATTTTGAAAACTAATTTCTAAATTAATCATTTCTAGAACCAAAAACAATATCTTCAAGAAAAATATTTATATTCAGTATATCATTTGAAACTACTTTTTTAAATAAGGTTGGATAAAATTTACCTTTAACAAAATCATTTAGAATTAAAAATGATTTAGTCTCTCTTACTAAGTTTTAGGATCTTATTTAAGACCACGTAATTATTTTAATAGTTTGAAAAAATGAATTTGAAATTAATTATTTTACAAACCAGGTTGTTGCTAAAAATAACCCTCTTATGAAATTACAACATTTAAAAAGAAACTTTTTACATAGATTCGATTTTATTTTATTTTTTTTAAATTTTCAAAAGATAATAAAATATGAATCAAATATAATATAGAAATGGGATCAAAAATAACTTCACAGTCATTTCCTTATAAATAAATAAAACATTTTGAAATTAATATTTCCTTATTTTTAACTATAATAAATGTCTTATACAATTTTTTTGAAAGAATCATTTTTATATTTTATACATTATGTCTTTAGGAAACTAAACAATATTCTAAAAATTGTTTCTGGAAAATGGGTCAAGTTCATCACACATGTCATTAATCTAGTTTAAATAATTCCATGTTTATTTAATATTAATTTAAATAAAATTAGCTAGAAAGTTATAATTAGAACAAAAATTTAAAACTGATTTTCAACTCAGAATTCAGGATTTATTATTTCCCATATCATTTTCTAGACAAAGATATCTATGGGGTTTCCATATTAATGGTTCATATTGAGATGAGATATTTTCCCCCTCAACAGATGCATTATTATTCTTAGGTTTATTTTCATTTGAATTGAATTCTTTAAAATCTTAATCATTATTAAAATACTCAGTGTTTTATTGTTCATTACATTAAATGAAATTATCATTAAAAGAATACTCTAATATCATGGTGCTTTTATTATATACCCTATAAGTCATACGATAATTATATTTTCCAATAAATATACCTTTCTCAATTTTAGAACCTACATTTTCTATATTATTTATACTATAAAAATTAAATAAATTTCATCCAGAAACTTTACAACATACAATTTTGGGTTTCTTATTCCTAAATAGTTCATATGGTGATTTCTATAGCATGGGTATGATGTAAAATAAACTTATGATATAACAAGAAGTGTTAAATAATTCATCCTCAAAATATTTTGTAAGGTTGAATTCAATAATAATAGTTCATTCCATTTTTTGAAATGTTGGATTTTTCCTCTCTAAAACACTATTCTATTTTTGTGTTTTATGAGCTGAAAAATTATGAAAAAATATATTAATTTCAATAAATTTTTCAAAATATATGTCAATAAATTCCTGTCCTTTATCATTTGAAATAAAAAAACTAAATGACCATTCTAAATTTTAATTTTCTTATACATGTTAAATTATTTGTATGGATCAAATTTAATGAGATAAAAAATGGTCCAAGTAAACCTACTAAAATCATCTACTATTACAAACACAAATCACTTAGAGATAAAACTATATGTTCTCATGGGTCCTAGAAGATCAAGATGATGTATTTCTAATAATCAAGAAGTACTATTCATATAAAAATATCTAAAATAATCTCTATAATACATTCCATTTAAAAAAATTGACATATATAATTATTAAATTTAATGAATTTTTGATGTTCTAGAACCTGTTCAAGTTTTGAGAGATTGTAAAACTATCAAAGATGAACATGACCCAACATTATGTTCTATATAATGTGATCTATATCTAGAACATTTAATCTTTTTCAATTATATTTGTTTAGTTATAAAAATAAATAAAATATATATTTTTATTTATATTATCATATAATAAATCAATAATATTTTTATAGACAAAATATTTTTTACCTTAAAATTTTACACAGATACATTTACAAAAAATCGTGATATGAAAAATAAATTTATCTTGAATACCTATATAAATAGTACTTTAGAAATTATAAAAAATGTTAACCCACCAAATTCTATATAGCCATTAACTAAACCCTTAGAGTTGTCACAAAAAGTGACAATACTTATAAAAAAAGAGTTAAATGATATGATGTTATATATTTCAATACTCATGTGTGTTGTGTACCCACTGTCCATATACCATGTATCTTTTAAACTATACAGGCAGTAATCCTACCAGTCAAAGAAATCTGATTGTTTTTTGGTACCTAGAATAGTTTGGGTTTGACTTTAGTACTATAAATTTTTTTGGAACCCATAAAAATTTGATACATTTATTGTAGGGTACTATAGAATGAATATTTTTAGAAATGTGTTTTTTTATAACCAAAATACTGATTAATATTTAGAAGGAACTTATTTTTATAATTTTCTTCTACGTTACATATAAAAATGTATCATTTTAAATATTCTCATCTATGACTTTAACAATAATAGTCATATACATATAAAGAACCTGATTATTATAGTCATAATATGTTTCATCATTTTTTTAAATCCATTACCTTAATAAATTTATCCTTTTCTTGAACAAAAAATGATAAGGATTCCTTTAATCGAGTAATTTTATTTTCATGGTATCATTCTCTTTCTGAATAACTTCTAGGTCATCATATATTTTATCGTTTGGCAATGATCTAAATTATTTGGTTTCATATTTTCATGATTAATATTCTTACATTGCAGTTAAAGTTATTATTTCTTTATCTTCATTGTTTTTTAGAAGAAATGGTTTATTCTAATATTTTAATCTCAAACTTTTAGAAGTTCTCATTCTACATAATTTTTTTTCATCTGTATTACTTACAATAAAATCATTTAGTGTGTTATTTTATTCATTAAAATTCATGTTTTATATTTGACATTATGTATACAGTTCTTCCAGTATCACTAAATAACATATAATTTTTTTCATTTTGAACATTTAATTCATTAACATTATTTTCAATATCAGATTCATTACCTTAACGATAATTATAACCTATGTTTATCTCACTTATTGTTTTAACTATCCAACATCGATTGGAATAGTTTTTTTTCACTTTATTAACAACTAATAATTTTGTCTGACTATTTTTATCAACTCAATATTTCATGATATACCATTCTTTTCTACTTCTTATTTTTCATTTCTTTTCCACTTTATTTTAATTTTTTATCGTATGATTTTATGTGAACCTTTTTCATTCAATAATAGAATATTAATTTTGAAAAATCATATATATTTATTTTACCTTTGTAACTACTCTTTTTTTCATCCTTTTGATGATATTTTCTCGGAAACATTGTAAAACCTCTCTTAACCTTGAAGTACTTGTAAACTACTTTGGTGAAATTTCCAATTTCTTCCTTATGACTTTTTTGTAACTCAGAATTAGAGTAATTATAAATAACATTCATATTTGATTTAATTTATATACATTCACTAAGATTATGGTCATCATATTTTTCCTTATTCCATTTTAACTCATATTAAAGATATTATCCTATAAAATAATACTTTTAATATTTAGTGAAATATGTTTTTTATTCAACATAACCATTATTTAAATGCTATCTCATGGGTAGATCTCAAAATAATATTTTTATGAGAGATTAATTATACATTAAACTCCAAGAGAAATAATAATGTCTAAAATTTTAGTGAATCTATTGTACATGTCATTTATGATCCCTTGATTGGTCATTATGAATTCATGAAACTCTTCTTAGTTTATTCCAAGCTTGGTTCTCTACATCTTATCAATTCGTTGATAAAGTGACTTTTAATGTCTTGCAGATATCAGAAGAATTGTTTAATTATGAATTGGTATAATACATATTTTCACATAGAGAGTAGTATAATTAATTCATAATGTAGTAATTTGAAATTAATTTTTAGCATCATTACTAGAGAGATATTATAAATCTAAATATGAAAATTTATATGGTTTTGAAATTATCTCAAAATAATCAGGACCAATTTTATTTAAATTCCGCCAAATTTTTTATTCACATAAACAAAATCATTTTGGTTAAGGTGAGGAGGTCTTATGAGATTCAACATCTTAAAATCTTGAATTTCCATTACAATATATTTTACCTCTTTCAAATAGTTTTACGTCTAGAATAATGGTCAATAATGAATAGATAATGAAAAGAAAGAAACCAAATCCTTAAAAAGGATCTAAACTCTAATACCAATCTTTTGGTCCCATATTTTGGAAAAAATGACTAGAGGGGGTGGGGTTGAATTGTACTTAATGAATTTTTAAAAATAATATAATTATATAAGATATAGATAAGTGTAAAAAATAAAGCAGAAATAAATACAAATTACAGATGATGTTTTTATAGAGGTTTGGATCATTATGATCTTATTCCTCCCATAAATCTCCTCCACTCTATAAGGACACTCATATTAAAAATATCCTCAAATTTTAAAGGGTTTATAACTTAATTATTTACAAAAACAAATTCCATTTTTACACATAGTTGTATAACTAATGAATTTAGAAATAGTCCAAACATGCCTTCCTTTTTTCTTGGAGGATCAAAATGACCTCCCTTTCAGATGTGTGGAATAACCCAATGAATTTTTTTGGATTAGAAAATGTTAAACCAACCAGTATATTAATAATAAGATGTATGAAGGATTTGAATAAAATGAATAAAAAACAATAAAATCAATATCTTAACATATGATATAAAAATTTAGGGAAACTCGTGTAATTTGATCACTCCAATAGTTCAAGATAATGTTCAGGGTGATCATAAGTGATCATAATAAAAAAGAGTTCTAAGATTTGTATTGATTAATTTTGATAGGTATAAATTATTTAGTTGTCAATCCATGGAATGAAATAAACTACTATGTGTTGTTTATCCTTGAAGAGATATATTGGATCATTAAAGAAAAATACATTAGGGGAATATTTTTGGATATTTTCAATAGTGACTCATGTCCTACCATTAGAAATTCCATATTGTTGGTAAAATAAAAAACCACTAAAGAAGCATATGATAAATAGGATGGAAAACAAGAGAATAAATTATAGATAGAAATAAGAAAAAAAATAAATAGATTCAAACCTGAAGAGCTATAAGAATTCACTCATATGAATTGGGATAATCTCATGTTGGATCTTGAAGAAGCTCTGGCTGAGTTATTATAATAAAATTAGGGAAAATAACAAGGGAACACAAAAAAACATAATGTAGAAAAATATCTTGAGGAAACTCTATACAACAATGGAAACATAACCATTGAGAAAATATTACCCCATATTTTATGCCACATGGTGAGTAATATAACCCACTATTGATGTATGGTAGTGTCTCACTAACCCACCATTAAGTTCCAAATGTGGATCATGAAACATAGTTGGGTTCTTGTGGTAGGTCATGACTCACCATTAGGTTCCAATGGTGAATCTTGAATCATTGATAGTGATAAATGGTGACATCATTGAGAATACAATAAATACATTCTAACCAGGTGATCAAAGGATCCTGTTTATACCCAAAAGAGAAACTCAATAAATAATATGAAACATCAAAGAAGAATAATATGAGTTATGATTTTCTCAGAATATGATGAAAAATGATCTAGATTCCAAACGAGATAAAATTAAAGGCTTGACGTAACTTTTTTATGACCATCCATGATAATATGAATTTTAAAAATGTTAATATAAAAAATATTATTATTGAAAAAATATTGAGTTTAATTAAATTTTATCTAAAACAAATTTATAAAGAAGAGATATGTAAAACTATTAATACCCTATTAAAAATAGTATGTTCTTTTTCTTATAAGACACATAATTTAATTTTATTTACATCCTGATCCCATTCAAAGGATCCTATGTGATGAATCTAGGTATCTCTCCAGACATAATATAATCCCACTATCTTATGGTTCTATTTATGGAATCTTAAATAATAACCCATGTATCAACCACGGAATAGTATAATCCATTTTTCTAATGATCCCATCTAAGTTAATCAAATTATAAATCCTATTATCTTTGTCACGACCCGTCCTCGGGGCCCGTGCCGTGACTACCCCAAGCCCGCCTTCCATAGGCCAGGGGCTGGCGACTAGCACCAAGGCATAAATCCCGGTAAAAAGGGAAGGAATTTCCTTTGTAAAGTAAACAAGCACCACAGAGTAAGCAAGCAGAAAAGTAAACACTAAGTAAAAGCAGAGTACAACTGAAAGTGTGGAAAAGTAAATGGGCCAGTATACAAACCCAAACTGAAAGTAATGTACATCTCAAATTGGAAAACAGCAACTGTAAAGTAAAAGCCGCTACACCGAGCTGTCCACTGGAAATCCCACCTGAAGGGTGGGTACAGATAGCTCCATTGTTCCTCGGGTCCCACCGTCCGCTCCGAGCACGTCCCGCCCAGTGGTCCACCTCCAGGTACCGTCCTGCTCTGCAAGCCTCAACCACGATCAACGATGTCCGTCGTCTGCAACCAACACAACGTAGTGCGGGTGTAACCCGTGCAGGGGTGAGTATAAGCTACTCAGTAGGGACCCCGAGACCCCCGAAGGTCTCCCAAAATCCACAAAGGATAATCCAAAAAGAAAGATACAAACACGAAGTAACAACCGACACTGCTTAGGTATATTCCCATACATATAACCAAGTCATCAATCCCAATACGCTCCAACTTCCGAGCCCAAGTACAACTCAGTCCACACAGGAATGTTTACGTATTCCACACCGGAATGAAAAACGTAATCCACACAGGATAGTACAACACAATCCACACAGGAAAGCAAACAGGATTCAGCTCACACAGGTATACTTCTTCGAAAGACGATAGAGATGATCAGTGATCCATCAAAGTCGTCGGACACACAAAGGATCGATAGGTACTAACCCCCGCAAAGACCCACACAGGATCGGACCCACACAGGATCTGTAGGCGATGGTTCACACAGGACCGCTGAGCGCTGACGCACATAGGATCGGACCCACACAGGTTCGGTAGCACTGATCCACACAGGATCGCTGAGTGTTGTAGTCGTCATTGTCGAATCCACTAAGGATCTATGCACAGTCGTCGTCGCAGTCACAGTAGCAGTCGCAGCCAGCTCTAGGGTTCCCGCACACAGCAAGCTCGTTCGGGAGGGTCCGCTCCACGAGCCGAGAGGCTGATACATCAACTATCACAAAGTACAGAGATGATCTATCCAAAAGTTTCGTATCGTCAACAAGAACTCAACGCAACAGACGGCGCGTCAATCGGACGCCCGGTCTGAGAGTTATTGGCTTTTCCTTTCCAGGGGCCCGGTTGGTTTCTAAGGCAAAACCAACCCGACCGTACTCCACCTACATCCAAACCTCGGGCAGAGTATGCCAAAAGATCTGTCTCGCTAACAGGAACACAACAAAGCTGACGACACGTCAATCAGACGTCTGTAGCTCAAGATATGAGTGATTCCGCTCCGAGGGCCCGGTTGGTTTTGTGTACAAACCAACCCGGCCAAACTCAAAGTATTCCTAAACCTTGAGTGCGATATACCGAAATGACCGTCTCGATCCAAGGATCGCATCGCCGCTGACGGCGCGTCGTTTGGAGATCCTTAGTCCGAGTTATGGGAATTTGAATCCAAACCCTCGGTAACGGGGGTTTCGGGCCCGGGCCGTCCCGGCCCGAGAACCCCCGGTTGGCCCGAACTGGGTCGACCGGCCCCGGACAGGGTCGAACCGGCCCAGAACGGCCCAGCCCGGCCCGGCGCGCCGGTCCGGCTCAAGGCAGCGCGCTGGGTGCGCTGCCAGCTCGGCCTTCGGCCGACCTGATTGAAAAACAGGGGGGGGGCGCCTGCCCCCCTTTGTGAAACCGCGGCCCCCCCTAATTATTGGGGGCCATTTTGCTGGACGGGGGAATTAAATTCCCCCGGTTCTTCTCCCTTCTGGCCGCCCCGACCTGGCCAGACGGTTCTTCCTCAACGGGACCGGCAAAGGCCGGTCCCCTTCCGGCTTCCGACACCGGCGGCCTGGCTGGCCGCCAATCATCATGTTCCGCCACGGCCCGGAACCGGCCACGGCCTTCGTCATCTGGCGCGGTGCGACGGCACCACGCCCCTCCCCCACGGCCCCGCTACGGTAGCGGCACCTTCGGTTTCCTTCGACAAGGCACGATGGAGTCGCGTCCATGAAATTCTTTCCACGGCGCGGCGCGACGGCGCTGCTCAATAATTGTCGTGCGATTTCTGCGTGGGGTGATGACACCACGCCATCTCGTTCTATCTGCAAGAAACAATCAAGAACAAAGGAGGGGGGTTCGTCCGTGTTTGTGCGGTCTGGCCCCCCTCTCATTAAACGATAATATTTATTCATTTATCCTCGATGTTCGACATTCTTGAATCAAGAATGGAAATAATTAAACAAAACAACAACAATCCCCTACCTCGGTTTCAAGAGCGGACCACATCAACAAACCGCGGAAGACAAGCGTCGCGGAGGTCGGGCGTCGCGGAAATCGAACGTCGATTCCGTTGACGTTGAGGTGTGTCCGAAGAGGTACGTCGCTGGAGAAGCTTCATAAGCTGATGGAGAAAGCCTGAGGAGAAAGCAGTGTCTCCTTTCGTTGACACGGGAAGAAGATGGAAAGAAGCGGCGTCGTCGATCTTTGGCAACACACCGACTACGACGAAGAGATGCGACGTTCTTCGTCGGAGCATAAGTGTTCTTCATGTTCTTCGTCAAGGTTTGAAGAAGAGGAAGAAATCTCCAAAAACCTCTCAAGGTGGCAAAGGAAACTAACCAAAATAAAATAAGCTTAAAGCTTATTTTATTTACACAACTAAACCACTTGAAATCAAAAGTTTGAAATTAAACAAATCAACTCATTTAATAACTCAAGTTGTCAAATTAATAAGAGAGGAGTTATATGGGAGTTCTAAGGGGTGTTGAGGAGTTAGGCTTCGTGTGGGCCCCACCACACTAAATCCTCTCAAGGGAGGTTAAGTGGATGTGGGTCCCACCTCTAACTCCCTTTATGAGGATATAACATACAAGGATAAAAAAAATAATATGTGTTTCCACATTTTATTTAACTTCATGTTAATTCCCCAAAACCTAACTCTCAACCCGCATAAAACGCAACCTTGGAAAAGGTCTCCTTAAGAAATAATCGGCACTGCGAGTTCATCGGTGCCCTCAAAATTAGATTCCGGGCACCGGTTCAAAGGTTAGAAATTCCCGCTCGTTCGTTCACTGAACGTACCTGAGCCAAACTTCGGAAATTGATTCCGGGCACACCGGGCCTCGGAATCAGGTGCCGTCAGAAACCGCGCTCTTGTAAAATTCCAAAGAAAATTAAGAAAAAATTTCCTTTGAATTTTACGGTTCTTTACATTACTCCCACCTCAGGGCTTTACGTCCCCGTAAAGATACATCAAAACTAGGGAAATAAATGAGGGTACTGAGCACGCATCTGACCCTCCCGCTCCTAAGTGCTCTACTAGAGATTCCCGTGCTGCCATCTGATGCGCACTAGAGGAATAGACCGTCCATGTAGGACCCGCTCCTCTCGATCCTCGATCTCCACCGGGACCTCCGTAAAAGTCGCCCCATCGTCAACGTCAAGCTCCCCATTGTCAATGATGTGCGTCGGGTCGTGTATGTATCTACTCAGCTGAGACATGTAGAAGACGTCGTGCACCCGGTGCAATTGAGGTGGTAGAGCCAGATGATAAGCCACCTCACCTATCCTCCTGAGGACCTGGAAGGGTCCGATGAAGCGCAGAGATATCTTGCCACCTCAGCCAAATCTCTGTATACCACGTTGAGGTGAGACCCGCAAGAAGACATGGTCACCATCCTCGAACTCTAGTATCATCTTTCTCCTGTCAGTGTATGACTTCTGCCAGCTCTGAGATGTCCTCATCCGCTCCTGGATGACCTGGACCTTCTCTGTCATAGCCTGGACCATCTCCGGTCCCACAAATGCTGATTCCCCAGGGTCTGTCCAGCACAAAGGAGATCTACAAGGTCGGCCGTACAACGCCTCATACGGTGTCATCCCGATGGTGGAGTGGTAGCTGTTGTTGTATGCAAACTCCACCAAGGGTAGGTGGTCCTCCCAGCTACGACCAAAGTCGAGGACACATGCGTGGAGCATGTCCTCGAGAGTCTGAATGGTCCTCTCCATCTGACCATCCATCTGAGGGTGAAAGGCTGTGCTCAAATGTAGCTTCATACCGAACGCCTCCTGCAATCCCTTCCAAAGCTGGTAAGTAATGCGAGCATCTCGATCAGAGACGATAGATGATGGCACACCGTGAAGCCGTACAATCTCTTGAACTTAAAGACGTCCCAAGCTCTCCACTGAGCCCTGCTCTCGGATGGGTAAGAAGTGATCCGACATGGTGAGTCGGTCAACAATCACCCAGATGGAGTCGTGGCCTCTGGAAGTGCGTGGAAGTCCAGTCAAAAAGTCCATAGATATCCCATCCCACTTACACTTTGGGACCTCCAAGGGATGAACCAAGCCTGCTGGTAACTGGTGCTCAGCCTTCACCTAGTGGCAGGTGAGGCATCGAGAAATGAACTCTGCCACAGCCTTTATCATGCCTGGCCACCAGTGCTGTTGTCTGAGATCCTGGTACATCTTTGCCACTCTGGGATGTACCGCCAAGGGAGAAGTGTGAAAATCTCTCAGCACCTCCTTTTGTAAAGAAACTGTTACCATGGTACGTCCTCTGAAAAGGATTTCGTGTTCTGCTCCAAAGGAGAAACCATCAGGTGCATGTACTGAAGAAATCTGTACACGCCGCGTCTCACAGTCAGCATCCCCACGCTGTGCCTCTCTGACCCACTGTAGAAGTGGAGGAGTGACTGTGAGAGACTGAAGGAAGGATGCTCCATCTCTATCCACAAAGGATATCTGCAAAGAGGCTAGCTGCTCCATCGCCTCCTCAAGTAGCTGAATTCCCGTCCTCCTGCTGAGGGCATCAGCTACTATGTTCCCCATCCCAGGAGTATAGACTATCTCAAAGTCATAGTCCTGGAGGAACTCAAGCCATCACCGCTGTCTCAGGTTCAGATCCTTCTGAGAGAAGATGTACCTGAGACTCTGGTGGTCATAAAAGACTATAAAGCGCTCGCCCATCAGATAGTGTTGCCATGTCATCAGAGCGAAGACCACTGCTGCTAACTCCATGTCATGGGTAGCGTAGTTCTGCTCATGCGGCCTCAACTGACATGATCCATAGGAGATCACTGCCCGCTCCTGCATCAGGACACATCCGAGTCCGGTCCCTGATGCATCGCAGTAGACTACGTACCCTACTCCCTCCTCAGGCAACCTCAAGATAGGTGTACTGGTCAATCTCTGTCTTAGCTCCTGGAAGCTCTGCTGACGTCTGTCTGACCACACGAAGGGTTTCCCCTTCTTCGTCAAAGCTGAGAGTGGTGCCGAAACTCTGGAGAAGTCTGGCACAAATCTCCGATAGTATCCGGCTAGTCCCAAGAAACTCCGAACCTCCGCCACGCTCTTGGGTGGCTCCCAAGCTAACGCTCCCTCGATCTTCGTAGGATCCACTGCAACTCCTACCTCAGAGATGACGTGTCCCAAGAAGTGGACCTCACGTATCCAGAACTGGCACTTCGAGAGCTTACCATAAAGCTGGTGCTCCCGGAGTGTGTCGAGTACAACCCGTAAGTGGTAGGCATGCTCCTCCTCAGTCGTCGATTAAATCAAAATGTCTTCGATGAAGACCACGAAAAACCGATCAAGGCATGGCTGAAAGATCCTGTTCATGAGGGCCATGAACACTGCTGGAGCATTGGTTACGCCGAAGGGCATAACCATGAACTCATAGTGGCCATACCGACATCTGAAGGTCGTCTTCTGTACGTCCTCGTCTCGAAGTCTGAGCTGGTGGTAGCCTGACCCGAGGTCTATCTTGGAGAACCACCGTGCTCCCTTGAGTAGATCAAAGAGGTCATCAATCCTTGGTAGCAGATACTTGTTCCTCACTGTCTCCTGGTTCAAGCGAAGATAGTCAACACAAAGTCGCAATCTCCTGTCCGCCTTCTTGGCGAACAATATCATGGAAGCCCAGGGTGAAACACTGGGTCAGATGAACCCCTTGCCCCGCAAGTCCTCCAACTGTACCCGTAGCTCTCGAAGCTCAGCAGGGGCCATCCGATATGATGGAGTCGCTATCGGAGTTGTCCCGGGGTACAGGTTAATATAAAAGTCTACCTCTCTACGAGGAGGTAACCCTGAAATGTCGTCGGGGAAAACTTCAGCGAACTGATCCACCACTGCAGGAAAACCAGGACTCCGCACGTCAACTGCTCCTAGGATGAGGCTAACCAACTGATGAGTGATGGGTTGTCCTCTCCTCCGCAGAGTCCATCCAGTGCTGCAAAGGCTTCCTTCTCGCCGGTGAAGGTGAACCTGCTCCCGTCGGTGCGTACACATCGCACCTTGTGCCTAAAACAGTCAATCTGTGCATGGACTGTAGATAACCAATCCATGCCCAAGATGACGTCGTAAGGCCTCGACGCTGCTACAAGAAGATCCCAGCCGAAGCCCTTGCCTCCTAAAGTAAACTCACACTGCCGGCACTAGTGCGTAATCGTTGAGTCTGCTCCAGTAAGAGTCTCTAGCTGTAAGGATCGAGCCAACGGCCCTATCGGAATCTCCGAGCTCCAAACAAGGGCAGCGGCTATGAAAGAGTGACTCGCTCCTGTGTCTATAAGAACTGAAACAAAGGTGGAATAGACACATATGGTACCTTGAATCATCTCTGAAGTGCCGTGGTCGTAGGCCTCTACTACCTAGAGTTGTGCCTGTCTCTGCCCGCAAGCTCCCTGTGGTCGGGGTGGACCTCCTAGTGGTGGTGGTTGTAGTCCCTCAAAGCATCGCCCACCATCTGCTGCTCGGCCAGCTCCACTGCCTCGTCCGCCTCCTCCCTGCGGACCGCCACGGTCGACCCTCTGCCTCTGCCTCGGTGGTCCCTCAATCGTCTACTGCTCCTCAGAACGGCGGGTCAGGCAATCACGAGCCATGTGGCCCTACCTGCCGCATGAGTAGCACTGTCTGCCTCTCGAAAGACTGGCTTCGCGCTGTGTGCCCCGCACTGCAGAGCCAGTGTCCTGAGGTCGTCTTCCTGAAGGTCTGGTCTACCTGGACCCCTGAGTCATCTGTCGACTTCCAGCTGTAGAAGACTCTGCCACGTGCCGCCCTGCGGTGGGTCTCAGTGCTGGTGTAGACTCATCTAGAAAGCTCTCGATCAAAAGGGCCTGCTCCAGTACTCCCATCTGAGTCAGAATGCTGTGGGAGATCAGTGATGCCCTGATCTCGTGTCTCAATACCATCTCGAAGGTCCGGGCCCAGAAGAATGGGTCCCGTACCATGTCGGTCGAGTAGCGCGAGAAATCAGTAAATCTCGCCGAGTACTGAGCGACCGTCATGCTGCCCTGCCGCAGTTGAAGAAGCTCCTGAATGCGCACCGCACGGAGGGTGGTTGGGACGAACTCCGAGCGGAAGAGGCTCTCAATGTCTTTCCAAAGTAGAGATGCTTCATCGTGCACCTGGAGCATCAAGCTCCACCATCGGCCTGCTGCTGCATGCAGTAAGCTCGCAGTGAGGATCACCATGAGGTCTGCTGGTGTCCTCACTAGCCTGAAAACTCATACCACTGCCTCCAGCCAGTCCTCGGCTGCCTGGGGGTCCATCTCCCCACGAAACCTGGGCGGTTTCTGGCGCTGAAACTCATGCAGTGCGCTGAGGCGACGTGCATCGTCAGCGGATGGTGATGGAAGTATCGGGGGCTCAGCGGGTAGTGCTATCGCCAGTGCCACTGCTGACAAAGGGCCCTGCACCGAGGCCTCATTGCTCGGTGTGCTGTCATCACGCTCAACTCTCGGAACCCTAGTTGGTTGCCATCGTGGGGCCATCCTGAAAAGGAAACAGCTGCGCCACGGTTAGAACAGTATACCCGGTGAGCTGATACAAAGTAATCACAAAGAAAACTTGAAACACACACGCAATCAAAGTTTTTGTGCATTAAGTCATAAATGAGAAGTTAGGGTCCTGGTGTATAGATACGTTGGCCGCCGCACCAACACTGGACTCCCTGGACTGATAACCATACCCAATACGCTAAACGCTATTGTTTTACATAGAATAGATCAGAGTTCGCGGTAGAACCGAACTCCTCTGATACCAATTTGTCACGACCCGTCCTCGGGGCTCGTGTCGTGACTACCCCAATCCCACCTTCCATAGGCCAAGGGATGGCGACTAGCACCAAGGCATAAATCCCAGTAAAAAGGGAAGCATTGACTTTGTAAATTAAACAAGCACCACAGAGTAAGCAAGCAGAAAAGTAAACACTAAGTAAAAATAGAGTACAACTGAAAGTGCGGAAAAGTAAGTGGGCCTGTATACAAACCCAAACTGAAAGTAAAGTACAACTCGAAAGGGAAAACAGCAACTATAAAGTAAAATCCGCTACACCGAGCTGTCCACTAGAAATCCCACCTAAAGGGTGGGTACAGATAGCTCCACTGTTCCTCAGGTCTCGCCGTCCGTTCCGAGAACGTCCCGCCCAGTGGTCCACCTCCAGGTACCGTCCTGCTCTGCGAGCCTCAACCACGATCAACGTTGTTCGTCATCTGCAACCAACACAACGTAGTGCAGGCGTAGCCCGTGCAGGGGTGAGTATAAGCTACTCATTAGGGACCCTGAGACCCCCGAAGGTCTCCCAAAATCCAAAAAGGATAATCCAAAAAGGAAGATACAAACACGAAGTAACAACCGACACTGCTTAGGTATATGCCCATTCATATACCCAAGTCATCAATCCCAATACGCTCCAACTTCCGAGCCCATGTACAACTCTGTCCACACAGGAAAGTATACATATTCCACACCGGAATGAAAAACGTAATCCACACAGGATAGTGAAACACAATCCACACAGGAAATCAAACAGGATTCAGATCACACAGGTATACTTCTTCGAAAGACCATATAGATGATCACTGATCCATCTAAGCCTTCGGACCCACAAAGGATCGATAGGTACTAACCCCCGCAAAGAACCACACAGGATCGGACCCACACAGGATCTGTAGGCGCTGGTTTACATAGGACCGCTGAGCACTGACCCACACAGGATCAGACCCACAAAGGATCGGTAGCAATGATCCACACAGGATCACTGAGTTTTGTAGTCTTCATCGTCGAATCCACTAAGGATCTCTGCACAGTCGTCTTCGTAGTCACAGTAGCAGTCGCAGCCAGCTCTAGGGTTCCCGCACACAGCAAGCTCGTTCGGGAGGGTCCGCTCCACTAGCCGAGAGGCTGATACATCAACTGTCACAAAGTCCAGAGTTGATGTATCCAAAAGTTACGTATCGTCAATAGGAACTCAACGCAACAGACGGCGCGTCAATCGGACGCCCGGTCTGAGAGTTATTGGATTTTCCGTTCTAGGGGCCTGGTTGGTTTTTAAGGCAAAACCAACCTGACCTTACTCCACCTAGGTCCAAACCTCGGGCGGAGTATGCCAAAAGATCCGTCTCTCTAATAGGAACACAAAAAATATGACGGCATGTCAATCGGACGTCCGTAGCTCAAGATATGAGCGTTTCCGCTCCGAGGGCCTGGTTGGTTTTGTGTACGAACCAACCCGGCTAAACACAAAGTATTCCGAAACCTTGGGTGCGATATACCAAAATGACCGTCTTGATCCAATGATCACATCTCCGCTGACAGCGCGTTGTTTGGAGATCTGTAGCCCGAGTTATGGGCATTTGAATCCAAACCGCTCGGTAACGGGGGTTTCGGGCCCGGGCCATCCCGGCCTGAGACCCCCCGGTTGGACCGAACCGGGTCGACCCACCCCGGAGAGGGTCGACCCGGCCCGGCATGGCATGGCCCGGCCCAGCGCGGCCCGGCCTGGCCTGGCGGACCGGCCAGGCGCGCCGGTCCGGCTCAAGGCAGCGCGCTGGGCGCGCTGCCAGCTCGGCCTTCGGCCGAGCTCATTAAAAAATGGGGGGGGGCACCTGCCCCCCTTTGTGAAACCGCGGCCCCCCCTCATTATGGGGGGCCATTTTTCTGGCTGGGGGGAATTAAATTCCCCCGGTTTTTCTCCCTTCCGGCCGGCCCGACCTGGCCGGCCGGTTCTTCCTCAACGGGACCGGCAAAGGCCGGTCCGCTTCCGGCTTCCGACACCGGCGGCCTGGCTGGCCACCGGTCATCATGTTCCATCGCGGCCCGGAACCAGCCGCGGCCTTCGTCATCCGGCGCGGTGCGACAGCACCGTGCCCCTCCGTCGTGGCCCCGCTCCAGCCGCGACGCCTTTGGTTTCCTTCGACGCGGCGCGACGGCGTCGCGTCCATGAAATTCATTCCACGGCGCGGCGCGACGGCGCCACGGAATAATTGTTGTGTGATTCCCACGTGGTGCGATGGCACCACGCCATCTCGTTCCATCCACAAGAAACAATCAAGAACAAAGGAGGGGGGTTCGGCCGTGTTTGTGTGGTCCAGCCCCCCTCTCGTTAAACAATAACATTTGTTCATTTATCCTCGAAGTTCGACATTCTAGAATCAATAATGGAAATAATTAAAGAAAACAACAACAATCCCCTACATCGGTTTCAAGAGAGGACCACGAAAACAAACCGCGGAAGACAAGCGTCGCGGAGGTCAGGCGTCGCGGAAATCGAACGTCTATTCCGTTGACGTCGAGGTGCGTCCAAAGAGGTACGTCGCTGGAGAAGCTTCGTAAGCTGACGGAGAAAGCCTGAGGAGAAAGCGAAGTCTCCTTTCGTTGACATGGGAAGAAGATAAAAAGAAGTGGCGTCGTCGATCTTCGGAAACACACCGTCTACGAAGAAGAGATGTGACGTTCTTCATCAGAGCTTAAGTATTCTTCGTGTTCTTCGTCATGGTTTGATGAAGAGGAAGAAAGCTCCTGAAACCTCTCAAGGTGGCAAAGGATACTAAACAAAATAAAATAAGCTTAAAGCTTATTTTATTTACACAACTAAACCACTTGAATTTCAAAAGTTTGAAATTAAACAACTCAACTAATTTAATAACTCAAGTTGTAAAATTAATAAGAGAGGAGTTATATGGGAGTTTTAAGGGGTGTTGAGGAGTTAGGCTTCGTGTGGGCCCCACCACACTAAATCCTCTCAAGGGAGGTTAAGTGGATGTGGGTCCCACCTATAACTCCCTTTGGGAGGATATAACCAACAAAGATAAAAAAATAAAATGTGTTTCCACATTTTATTTAACTTCATGTTAATTCCCCCAAAACTAACTCTCAACCCGCATAAAACGCAACCTCAGAAAAGGTCTCCTTAAGCGAAAATCGGCACTGCGATTTCATCGGTGCCCTCAGAATTCGATTCCAGGCACCGGTTCAAAGGTTAGAAATTCCCGCTCGTTCGTTCACTGAACGTACCCGAGCCAAACTTCGGAAATTGATTCCGGGCACACCGGGCCTCGGAATCAGGTGCCGTCAGAAACTACACTCTTGTAAAATTCCAAAGAAAATTAAGAAAAAATTTCCCTTGAATTTTACGGGTCTTTTCAATCTCCCATGATATGGTATAATTCCATTTATAATTTATTTAATTCAATATGTATGGTGATCTTGTCCATATAATTGTGAGTCAGAATCCAATTTCACCCTATGATTAATATTATTCATCATCCTGGTTAATCTATCTATCAATAATATTTAGAAATTTTCTCATTTAAAATATCTTTTTCAATATAAGGTAAAAAAAATTAATTTGAGGCAAAAAAAGAGGTCACATGACATGACCTTCCATTAAAATTTAGTTTAATTATATCAAACGTTTTTTTATATGGAAGAATCATTAACCCGCCTCAATGGGTGTTCAATTACTCAAGGAAGACAAAAAGGTCGTGGAATTTATTAAACTCAACCAATGTTTGGATTAATAATATTTAATAATGTGTAATGGTTGGGGAATATATGCTACACACCCTAAAGGTTGGTTGGGTTGATGTAGACAGCATGCAATGATATAATTTAGGGTAAAATAATTAGTTAATCCAAGTCATTAGAAATTTATTTAATTATATTAAAATTAAATCCACGAAACATGAATTTTTTCGTGCCTGGAACAACCATGAATGATATAAAAATCAATACTTTTAGTAAAATGTAATAGATCTCCAAAATTATACATGTATATGAATCCTTGTCTATTATCATCTTTATACATTATCTAGAATAGAAGAAATCAGTTAACCCAAAAAACAATATAAATATATAAAATATTATCTCACATGAAGATAACACAAAAGTTTTTGATAAAAAAAATAATGAAAGAAACCATACATGTAGACATATCTAGTGGCTTCCAATATATTGAACGCTACTTGAATCTAATTCCATGAAAATAGGCCAGCTGAAATCCTTGGAAAAATGGAGATGGGTAAATCCCATGGGAGAGCTATTATGCATGAAAAGGAGGATGAATGTGAGGTGATGGTTTTATGGAATTGAGGGAAAATGGTAATTTTACCCTCTATAAATGTGTACATGGTTTGGTCACATGGTTATACTAATCATTTGTGAACCATGTGATCATGTTATCTAAGGTGACACCCCCTCTCATAGCTAGGTGCATGGATTGTGTAAACCATGAACTAAAAATTCTATGTATGTATTCAATTTACTTCATATTTTTCATATTCATGAGGCATCCATTTCATTTTTGAAAATTTATATTCTCATTCTTTATATGTCTATATGGTTGATCCGCATAGTAACTACTAAAAATGCACCAAAAGTGATCCTCATACAGTTTCCCAAAAAATTGGAGCACAAAGATCCAAAAATGACCCATAAAATTTCAGATCATTCCTTAATCCCTTAAGAACTATTTACTAGATAAAAATAAGAGGCATGAAAATATTTTATAGTGTAAATTCCTACATAAATAAATGAGATTTTACATCCTTCCATACTTAAAACAACACTTCCTTAAGATTCCTTGAGGGTCATTGATCTCTATTTGAGAATAACTCTAACCAATGAGCATATATATCATCCTATTAATTCAAATTATCTTATTATACATAGATATGTTTCTATAGCTCCCAAACCAATAGAACTATACATCCTCCATTATAATTAATTCTATAATCAACTATACAAACTTTTTAATTCTAAAAATAAGAATCAATATCCAGCTCTACCTCATTAAGGTAAAGGGAATGAGATTGGTCTGAATCCTAAAAAACGTAACTATGAATCATTAAAGACATTGTACATAACATGTAATCATTGAGGAAGAGATCTTAGATTAGTAATTGGTCCAACACTTTCTGAAATCTCAATAGGTTTGATAAATCTTGATGATATCATTCCATGCCTCTAAATTTGTCAATGACCTAGTCTCAGTGAAACATCCAAGAAGAAATAATCCCCCACCTCAAACTCCATATGTCGACGATGATGATCAGAAAAATAAGTATTCCATGATAAAGATATATCAGTATTATTTTTGATAAGTTTTACCTTCTCCAATATATCTTAAATGAGTTTTAGTTTAAGTGGCTCTACCTCACCTACTTCTAACCAGCATAGGGGTGAACGACACAACCTATCATAGAGTTCCTCATAAATATCAATCTATATAGTCACTTGGTAACTATTATTTTATGTGAATTCAGTTATAGAGAAATATTTCCCACAAGAATATCTAAAATCCAAGATATGTGCTCAGTTAATTTTCCATAGTACCTATATAATATGCTTTGACTGATCATTTACCTATGGGTGATTTGATTCACTCAGAAGAACCTATGAAACTAGATCAAATTTTAAATTCTTCCAGAATCATGATTTGAGTATCCATATCTGATATGATTGTGTGTGGAAAACCATAAAGGAATATAATATGATGGATATAAAGTTTACCAAGATCATGTACTGAGAATGTCTCCCTGATAAGAAAAAAATTATGACCTTGGTCATCATATCCAAGATCACCAAAACTAAATCACTAGCTTATATAGATATTATTAATCCCATAAAAACACAGTGACTTCACAAGATTTCCACTCCAGAATGGGTAATGAATATAACATGTCACTATTTTTTCACCTTAACATTCTGATAGGTGGAACACCAATTAACCCAACCTTCTATCTTGCTTCTCATTCCTAGTAATCATACCAATAGTGTAAGTTATGATACATCTCATTATGTCTAATATTCTCCACCCATGTGTAGGTATAATACTCTTAGATGATATCCTCCAACCTTTCTACAGGTACCCATACACATCCATGAAAATGAATTAAATCATCCTCATTAATGATAAAACCATGTGGGGGGTCCCCACCTGGAACACATTCCATTATCAATATTCTTTCAGGGTTACAGAGATGTATCATCTTCAATCCATAAAAAAGTGATGAGGTCACTCCCAAATCAATAAGAACATGAAACCTATAACACTTCTTCTCTTCAAGATGCATTTCAAAAAACAAATACATCAACTTCCACTCAATAATTTCTTCCGGAACTACTAGAATCTGAGTCTTCTTGATTTTAGGATCATCCATTACCTTTCTTTTAGAAGACATATAAGATATCTCAAAATCAATGAAATGTTGGAATTTAACTAGTATTCACTATTTGAGATTAAAATCATGATAATTGAATATTAATATGCGGTTTTTATTGTCTGTATAGACCCAAAACCATTCTATTCATCTGTAATGTCACCAGAAATGAAATTAATTAACAACTTCTTATATCATGAGGTTATGTTTCAATTAATTACGCTCATTATGAGTCAACTGGTGAGATCCATATGCCTCAAATTGATCCCCTTGCATCATAATAGCTCCCATCCCAATTATTGATATATTATAATATATAGTATATCCAATACCAAGATGAGGTAAAATTATGACCAAATCCACAGCAATCCATCCTTTTAATTATTGAAATGATTTCTCATAATATTCTATCTATGTTAACTGAACAAATTTATTGTCCATGCTTGAATGTGGTGTTTATATGCAAGATAACTTCTAAATAAAACGCCTATAGTAACCAGATACCCCTCAAAAACTCTAAATATCAATGTTTTTATTTGTATTCTTCCATTAACTATGATTCTAACCATTTTTGAGTCCACAGCTACCCATGATTTTGGGATTATGTGACACATAAAGTGAACATTATCAACAATTAAATGAAATGTTTTATGTTTAGAATATATAAATGGTTCTCTCTTATTATATTAAATATTATGTTATGTTGTTTTGAATGATCATTTAAATTTTACAAATACACAAACATTCCATCAATTAAAACAAAACAAAAAAAGAATCCAGATACGTGTAGAAAACATGATCAATCAAGGCCACAAATGTTTTTTATTATTTGAATGACCAAATAATTTTACTAAGAATTCATATAATCCATACCAACTTATATAAGGTATATGCATTTTTATAAGGTTTTATCCCATACATGATGATCTCCTGACCACAAAATGATCTTTGAGAGGACCTTGGCTCCTCAATTATAGTTTGAGAGACTATCTATATGTGGTACTGGGTACCCGTTCTTAATAGTATGCAGATTTAGCTACCAGTAATCCAGGAAATTTCTAAGGGTTCCATATTAATACCTTGTGAAAATCATGAATGGACCCTTATGTGAGGTATTGGGTTATATAAAACACTTTCATTCTAGGTACTCCAACTACTTCAAGAGTTCATAAGCTCAATATGACCCATCTTGTAAGGTGGAATAGACACTAGTACTACTCATATATTAATCTCCAAAGTGAACTCCACCACTCTCTGGGAAGGTAGTCTAGAAAATTAATCATGAAGTAAAACCATGAAATTATCCACTATAGGATGGATATAACTACATCACATTCCATTATCATTTAGAAAAATACAATAAATCATGGATAAAAGTCCACCCCGCCCATGATACCCCAAGTCAAACTCAACATTCCTCGACATCCCAATCACCCTTAAAAATTTATTCACTACCCTCATGTGTTGTGAAATATTCTCTAGATTAATAATAGTGAATATGGGATAGATAGGGGACAATCCAGTCAATCCTTATAATTTTTTTGAATCCCTTTATCTCAAAGTAAAAAGGGTTCACTAATAAATGATAACCACTAATTTCGAGGGGGAACTACTTAAATTTTTGAACACTCACGGATCGTACTCCGAAAATAGTATCCAAAGTCATAACACCACAAAAGTACTAAAGTTTGAGATAAATAATTTTGATAATAGTCATATGTATGAATGAATGGAATGATATTATATCAACTAAAAAATAATAATGTTTAGGCTTTTAATATAGTACCTAAAACAGTCGATGGACTTACACTCTTCTCCTTAGTTGTAGGCTATACTATATTTAACTGTCCTGATCTATGGCCCTAATATACAACCTAACATCCATGGGATGTTACACACTATTGGAACTACATATAAGATGTCTATCTTATATAAACTCATTCACCCCCTCACCCTAAACGACTTGTAGTGCCCCATCTCGCTAACTGATAGGGAGATACTGACACTACTCTAGAACATGGATCTAGTGAAGAACCTCCATCATAAACAACAATAAGGAAATTATTAAAAAACAACAAAATATTACATATGTTAAAAAAATCTAAACACTTCACAAGGTGTTTTCAATATTGGGGCTTCATGTGTCTTTGTATACTGTATTTATGGAATATCAGATGGCTTCTTGGGAGCACACACCAACTATCACTTTTCTAATGAGAAAAATCAAGGGAAGACTTTCTACCATTGAATGAAATATCACACATTTTAGGAACTCAACTACCATACCCCACACCCTCGTATTCAGTTAAGTTACATTTATAGTAGAGAACATCGTTCACTGTATAAAAAATGGTAGTAAAAATAAAAATATTCATATATGATCAGATGGCCTATTTAAGAACATCCTCAAATCATCTCACTCTAGGAAATTCAACACTAGTGTGATTAGGAATAAACATTGGAGAAATACGAAACAAGGTGAATAGTCCACAATTGTCACAACCCCTCCCCACAAAGTGTACCCCTCTTGGGATGGCAATGTGGGAAGGGAGATAATGACCCCCCGAGTCCTGCCTCCAGTAGGCCCCAATTTGGAGACTAGCACTGAGGGTATAGTAAACACACAAATGGGAGAAACTACCCTCTAAGAGAACACATGGGAAAGATGGAAACAAGATAGACACCAACCAACTCCCAACATAAAACTGAAATATAAAGGAATATCTAAGTGAACATATGTAATTTCATGCAGAAGTACTACAACTAACAGGGGAAAACTGCAAGTACCACAAAAGAATGTCAAAACCATAACAACCACAGGCCCAAATAGCTCCTACAACCGCAAGCTAGTATAAACCAGCTTGATCTCCAAACTACTCCAAGTGAACTAAAAACATTATATATATATATATGGTGAGTATAATAGTATACATAGTTGGATTATCCCCAAATCCACTCGTGCAAAAGAAAATAAAGCATGCTAAATCATAGTAAACAGCCAGTGAAACTAACTCTTCACCTTAACAGGTATACTAATTACCCAAACTCACCATGCCTACTCTCACAAAGTAACACATAAAATAATTTATCATATAGTAATGAATAGCAAGGGTACCCCGCTACTACATCCCCACTGGATTTTTTCATTTCCCCAATGTCACACATCCTGAGCATCTCTCTCCAAAAAGGCTTGTCTGTAGACACCTGGGTGAAGCACCACAAATGTAGCTTATGAAACAAAACCATCATTTCCTTGCAATAATGTAACCATGTATTTTGCGGGAGCCACCACAGCTCACATAACATGTATCATACATTGGGTATTATTCCTAAATCCATTACAGCCCATACACCAAGTAAGGACCCTCAAGTCATCACAATCATTACACGTTACACCTATAGTAGTTCATAGGATACTATATCCAGAATATATGTGTATGAATAACTACAAGACATTACATCCCTCTATTCACATATATGAGGAAAACTAACAGTCATTCCTACTAGCACATGTAACTACCAAGAGATAAGAGAGGGGCCAAAGGGGATTGTCAACCATTCATCCTCCCACTAGAATGTTGGGGAAAACACCCCTCGAGGCTCAGAATCCCCGGGGAGTCAGTTTCCATTACTGAAAGTGTGTATTAGTATATAGAAACACTAAAAGTATAGGATATACGATATATCAAAACCACACAATGGAAATTACCTACTCTTCGACTCAGCTATAGATAACATCACTTGAACTATGGCTTCTTCTTCTAAGACTAGGTATCCTATAAGCACACAACCATTTAAAGACATTTAATACATTATTTCATTCCCTTTTTATCAGTTTCACTTTAAATTAATTAATTATTTAAAAATTTATTAATCCGTACCAATTTGACATTAAAGTTCATTAGTATCACACCCAAAGTACACTATCCCTTTAAAATTATAACCTCATCATTATGTTCCAAAAACTCCATCCCCAAGGGTTAACATAATTTATTCAATTATTCATTACAGAATTACTTTCCCATATTCACATTCATTCTAGAAAAACATCCTATTCTACTAAACACAACGTGGATCAACACAGTGAGAAGATGTACTACCCGTAGAGTCTTTGGCTCTTATAACATGATCATAGACCCATCCTCCCTTGAGAAACTAAACACGGAATGCAAATGGAATACCCCACGTGTCATCACTTATTTAAGAATAAGGGTATGAAAGACTAGCTGCCTTGAGTAGTAGGGAAAAAAAGTAGATAATCAACCAATAAGAAACAGCAAGCATCCACCAATCAAATCCATCCCGTTCTATCATCCCTGGTGTCCTCCCTAACAACCACATGCATAAACCAATGCGTCATGCCACTCTAGGTATCATCTACTACTAAAAATAAAAGTCCTCCATTCCCCCACATATCACAAAAACCATCAAGGCTCACACCAGAACACATGCAGTAGGAAAACAAACATTTTAATAGTTGGGCTCATGGCCCTATAACAAACAATAGGGTAACTAACAACCCAACAAGGAGTTATATTTTATCGATCAACTTGTTATTTAATCCATATTATACTAACCGATTATTATTCATACGTTCCAAATTCTTGAAACCTAACTCGTAAGCTATCACAAATATCTATACATTTTTACCGCACCATTTTTATTAACATCAAATTACAACAAGAAGAACTAGATTCATTCACAAGGCTCTTTATCTCTAACCTAAACATTATCAATTAATTCCTGCATTACTTTCTTTACCAATTTAAATATAGAATGAAATGCGAAACATAACTATCATTTATATCACAATATCTTGAAAAATAATAGGCAATAACATATTATTGATATCAATTTGATTATCCGATTAAAATATTTATTTGTTCAATTTCATTGTGATCAAGTGGGATAAAACATGCTAACAAAACAGTTTCATGTTAAAGAAGAGATAATTAATGAATCCCTTACCTGAAAGAGTTCTTGACATTCTTTAACCAAGCACAATCCACAAAATGGGTCACGATCCTCCTCTCTCGACCACTGCATCCACCCAAGGATGCCACAGTATGACCACACCAACCGAAACCCAGGAAAACTCCATTACAAGCATGAAGGAAAAATTCTATAATATGGAATGGAGAAACATGAGAATATGTACCCCAAAATAATAAAGATAAATAATACATTATATCAAAGATTGATTGATACAACTTGGTTGCATCAAAACAGAGCAGAACAAATCTGAGGAGGAAAGTTTGATTGAGATACTCTATTTAGAAGGAAGGGTATGTTTGATCATCTCACACCCGAGAACAAGGAGAAAGAATTAGAACGGAATATATCCCATCCTTTTAAAATATTTAACGGATCGATGGTTTAAGATAAGCTTAATTCCCCATTGAAAGTGGATCACATTAAACCATGAGGTTTGACTTAGTAAAAACATCTCGAGCCATAGGAATAATTAATATATGATTTATGGCCATCGAATCAGCCTTAGAGTCCTTAAAACAAGGCTTTAATGAATTTTATTTCAAAGGAAATGTCAAAGGGGCGAAAATGTAGGAAGCTGGAAACATAGTTCAGAAACTCGAAATTTGGAAATGGAAAAACATTGTTTAGGAACCTCATCATTAAAAACTCACCATTCTGGAAACACTATTCATGAACCTCACCATTAAACCCTCACCATTGGAACCTCACTATTTTGGAAACACTGTTCCTGAACCTCACCATTAAAACCTCATGATTCTGGAAACACTGTTCATGAACCACCCCATTGAAACCTCATTGTTGGAACCTCACTGTTCTGGAAACACGGTTCATTAACATCACCGTTTAAACCACACCATTGGAACCTCACCATTCGGGAAACACTATTGATGAACATCACTTCTGTAACCTCGCTGTTGGAACCTCACAATTTTGGAAACACTGTTCATGAACCTCACCGTTGGAATGTCACCGTTCTAGAAACACTATTAATGAACTTCACCATTGAAACCTCACCATTAGAACCTCACCGTTCTGAAAACATTGTTCATTAACCTCACCATTGAAACCTCACCGTTGGAACCTCACTATTGTAGAAACACTATTCATGAACCTCACCATTAAAACCTCACTGTTGGAATCATAATGTTTTGGAAACATTGTTCATGAACCTCACTGTTGAAAACTGACCATAGAAAACTCACTATTATGGAAACACTATTCATGAACATCACAGTTGAATCCTCACCATTAGAACATCACTATTCAAGAAACATTGTTCATGAACCTTACCATGGAAACTTCACCGTTGGAGCCTCAATGTTCTGGAAACACTATTCACAGAAGGTTACCGATACACTGTTCTCAACTATCTACCGTTCGAACTGTTCACCGAGGGTCACTGATTCTACTGTTCACAAAAAGGGAAAATTTTAAAAGTTTTGGGGAGAATCCGCCATGACCTCTAGTAACATCTCAAACACCATATTTTTAGAAAGGAATGGGGCGGAGATATCCATTTCATTACAACAATGGGATAACAACCTCACTATAGATGCCTAAATTCACTTGGTCATTTGACTCTGATCATCTCCATGTTGTGGTAATCCTAAACTCTAGATTAGAGATCCCTCCAAATGATGTCTTAATTATGATCCTCTATCTTGAGAAAATACTAAAAAAATTAGTGGATCTACATAGAAAATAGATTATGATCTTGGAACTCCTTTCTAGTGAAATATGTGGATTTTCAATGAAGGGAAATATAACCTTTAGCCACAACATAGCAACCCAGGGGATAAAATCCCACAAGAATGTAGGTGTATGTTGCTGCTAAAACTCTAAAAAAATCTCAAACATTGTCAATAAAGAACGTGAAAAACCCTGTATATATTTCACTACTAAGAAGAAAACCACTATATGTTGATAGTTCATTTGTAGTCTTAGTACAAAAAGTGGTATAACTCTAGATTCCATAGATGGCACAACATGTGGGTTAAGTCCCACTAATTAAGGAAAAATTTCATATCCACCCTCTTTTCATTTGACCTAATGACATTATGAATCAATATATCTACAATTTTTAACACACACCACAAAAAAGTGATTTTATAACTATGGAAAAAATTTATTAAAAGTAAAGAATTAGGCATAAGGGTTTTCTAGCCAAAATGTACTAACATAGAATCCTTCTACTAAGTCTAGGTAATTGGTGAGATTCCATGTTTTAATAATAGTGGTTCCATTATATTGAGTTCCAATTTAATGTTAGAGAGTAAAAACTCCTTTATTATTCAATTGGAATCCCATTTTAACAACCACCATTTCATGTATGAGTCCATAATTAACACTTTTATAATTATTCGAAGGTCCAGTTATTTAAATTTAAATTCCCATGTTTTTTATTTATCATATTATATGTTACAATTGAGACTTCATGTAATTAAAACCATAACCATAAAATTTATTACAAAGATGTATGTATCAATATTCAATTATTTGATTATATGGATCATTATTATTAATTTATATTGTAACAATCTTTATAACATTTATTTGGAATCCAGTAAATCAATATAAAATTATATTTTACCCCATGTAACTAACGATACATGGATAAAACATGTTATTATTGGTTAAATAAGGTTTTGTTATCAATCTATGTGTGAAAAGAAAATTTATCTTGATGTTGATGCTTTATGTATCCAATTATATATCCCTTTCCATATAAGAAACATTAGTAAAAATACAAATATATCCATCTATAAACTATGAAGAGGAATCATGTAATGTGTTTATTAAACAAATATAGCCTCAAATATGGATGAAATATAAATTCATATGTGCATATCATTATTCATGAACTTTGTTTACTTTCCATATTAAGCATAGGATAAAAGAAAATAAACTAAGATAATAAATACCACAAGTCATGTGTGTCACCCAATGGTGAAATTAATATATCTACAACTTGAAAAATCTAGAATGGAATGTCACATTGCTTGAATTATGGATCTTTAAATATATTTTTGTTAGCTACTCCCATTAACATTCTCATTACTAAATTCCAACACATCCCCATTTCATGTCTACTAACTAGAAACATTAAGTTAAAAGAAAAGAATCATTAATTACAATTTGTGACTTCCCAATCCGGAATCCCTAATTAGTAACCTGACTGAGTGGCCACGTGGATACAAGAGTTCTTCCCTATATACCATAGGATTAAAACTTAATGTGACGATATAAGATGGTATAAATGGGAGACAATACCCAG
This sequence comes from Viscum album, assembly GCA_963277665.1. Taxonomy (NCBI): domain Eukaryota; kingdom Viridiplantae; phylum Streptophyta; class Magnoliopsida; order Santalales; family Viscaceae; genus Viscum; species Viscum album. The sequence goes on along the minus strand of OY728131.1, from coordinate 1,456,479,922 downwards.
AGGGGAGTATAGTGGTATTGAATATATAAATTAGTGGATGATCTTTATTGAAAATAGTGAAAAAGAAAATCTAGAACATAAATATATAAATAAAGGGTCCATAGAATATCAAGGGTCCATAGTTGGGTTCATTCCCAATTCCATACCTATATCAATGAAGTCTGTCTGGATACCAAAAAGTGACCTGAAAAAATTGTTAGTAAAAATCAGTAGCCCACTATTAATGGAGTCTAATAATATATAGTGAGGGGATATATAATGAAGAATATTTCATGAAATAATAAAAATTTTAAAATAAATAAATAACACCAATGTTGACATAAGTTATTCATGGGATACTCGTCTAATACTACATGTTTCATCCTAATACGGAAATGAATTTGAGTACTAACTATTTTATGTTGTAGGATTGGGACCTGAGGCACATAATGAAGATATCAACACATAATTATAATTATAAATGGGATCAACATTTCCCATGTCATTTAAGACTTTGCAGTCATATATAAACCAATACATTAATATATTTAACACCATTATGCATTTATAACACTGATCAAACCCCTGTATGTTCATGGATTCGAAAAAAGAATTGTTGAATCAGTTAATGTGTTCTACCCATCAAAGGAATTTTTTTCACGGAATCCATGAATTTGTATAGACATAATATAATCCCACTATCCTATTGTCCCATCCATGGAATATTGAATCAGAAACCATGAATTTTCAAAGGTGTTTTATAACTAATTTTTACCTTAAATCCCATCATAATAATTCCATATCAAACACCATGTCTCTCTGAGGTAAAATGTAATCTATTTTCTAGGTGATACCATACCCATTGTTCTATGTAGGAATCCTTGTATCTTCCACGACATAGTATAATTCTATTGATAAATGCATTCAATTCAAAAGGCTATTGGATCACATCCAATTCATTTTGAGTGAGGATCCATGTATCACCCATGTATTAACATTCTAAATAATGATGGGTTATTAAACTATCCATCCCATTTGACATTTCACATAATTCTAATAACTATTTAATTTATAAGGTACAACTCAAGTATACGGTAAGAGGATACAAGACGATATGTGACCTTGTCTTCCATTCACCATTCGATTAATTCATTTTTATTTTTTATAAGGAACAAACCAAAACCCACCCCAATGGGGATTCAACTACAAAATCATGAAAATAATTCCATGGAAATTGATAAACTCACCCAAAGTTGTGTTTAATAATAAATAGCAGGGAGTATCATTCAAGGAATATAATCCACAGACCATAAGGGGTGGTTTGGGATGAGATTGAAAACCTACAATGGTGCAATATAGTGTGAAGAAACAAGCTAATTCAATGAATTTTAAATTCATTAAACTATTTAGCATTTAGTATGTAATCCTTACTACCAAATTTTATGACCTGTTTCACCACGTGTTGTGAAAGTTATGTGAAATTTAAAGATTTATGTTTATGGTAGTGTACTAGGGAAAATTTGAAACTTCTCCTATGAGATGACTTTAAGAAATTTTTCACAATGACTTTTTTGGTCCCATAACTATGTTCTTATCATATAGAAAATGTTCTGTGTAAATATAACATGTTATTATTTTCATGGATTATTTAATATTTAATTGAATAACAATAAATATATTCATTCTTCTTTGTTTGGTAATATATTTTTAATGATGTGTTAGATTATGATTCTATCTTTATTCATGAGTCTAGAATGGTGATTTTTGTATCGGTGATACATAACCTTGCATCGGGAACTATGGTTGTTCCAAAGTGCCTTCACTTTCTCATTTTTTTTTCTTTTCTACTTTTTCGTTTTTTGTTTTTTTCTTGTATTATTTTTATACATTGTATTTTCATGGATTCCCATTGGGATCCTCAATTTAAGGGACTTTTTTCTGAGATAGGTATAGGGAGATAAGATATAGAGAGGGAGAGGAGGATGTTCTTGTAATGCGCTGACCCCAGTTACCCAGAGTCGGTGCATTATTACATAACATTGGCATGATCACAAGAATGATCAAATATCGAAAGACCAATTGGTTTAGTAGCCTTGGAAAGACAAGATATATTCATTGAGTTTTACATTACAACATAAAGTGAAAAACTACTACAACAACATATTGTCTCCATAGTCCACACTATTATCCCCTCATAATATCCCTGCAGGTCATTCATAATTTACTTCTTCACATCCTGGGAAAAATAAAACATAGAAAAGTGGTGAGCTCAAATGCCCAGTAAGGATAACAATATAGCAGAAACTTTCATAAATCAGAATAAACATTTATGTTAGTGTATAACTAAAACAAATGCCTTTTAAACATGAATTTCAACATAGTATGGAAAAAATAAAATGAAATAATTCCATTTACTTTTTCACATGGATATTCTACTAATCGAATAATCACATGCAATATCAATAACCACTTTCATAATGATGGAATGCATAATGCCAGACTATCATAACCACATAGCCAAGGCCTCGTGCAAAGACTACAAATAAGATTTTGTGAAGGCCTTGTTCCAAGACACTAGTTTGTCTCATGAGTCCTACCGATGCATCGAGAAGCTATAACGGGCTCCACCCATCACTTATTAAGTCCAATGCATTCCCATATGAAAAGGATTAAACATAACATAAACATTCGTATTAAAACTACCATATGAAATGTCAATACTATCACCATAAACTATGAATGGTATAAAAATATCACATCCACAGTCAAACATATCACAAAACCTTCAATACAATATAGATGTTTTGTATCATAATAAATCAACATCAAATAAGCATAAAATCCATCAAAGGATGTACACATAGATGAAATCCAAAATTTTTGTAGAGAAATATCTCATTCTATTTTGAAATAATTTAAGAGAAATATATTTATAAAATAAAACATTTTGTTTGAAAATATTCTTATAAGATTTTAAGGGAAGCTTCGACGATTTTATAATGGCAGAAAATAGCCGCACCCGCCATATAAGTAAAAAAACATTCATACCATAATTTTGTCGAAAATGTTAAAAAGAACCTTGTTTGGAACATGACAGAAATATTACTCTATAAACCTCTTATAAAAAGTCAAACAAGGGTATAAATGAATTTAATCCATATTCTAGTAAATAGTAAAAAAAAAATTGAAATTAATTTTAAAGAAACATGGATGTGGATGATAAAGAGACCCGAGTAGATTATTACGTATAAACAACCTCGGATAATGAATAGATTGTGAAATAACCCTTATCTTGTACTTTTCCTTGGTCGCGGTAGGTTAACCTCCTTTATAATTCTGAAATAATTGTTATTAAATTATACAAGAATCATATATATTAATATGAAATCATATATGATCTTTTAACATAGATTTGTTAATAATATCTTAGTATTATCGTTGTTTTGGGTGTTAACTTACTCGTTTTCTTTTATATGTTTTGTTACGTAAGCCGTGTTTGTCATGGATAGTTTGTATCTTAATAATATCCAGAATGATATCATGTCCTTAGATACTATTATTAATCATCAAATGGGAATTATACTTGAATGGATACGATGGAGAATGAATCTTATCGCGTTCGTGGAGACGGTAGTCCGTACGTATGCGCGAGCGAAAATATCATTCATTTGATATTAAAATAATATACAATTGGATGGTATAACATATATAAAGAATAATTATCATGTAATATTTATTATTTACATGAGTTACACATCATTATTATACCCATCAAAATAATAATTTATTTAATAACAATTAAACCACGACGTGGAGACGGTAAGTCGTACGTACGCACGTATGGTGACATGTTATTCAAAGGATGGATAGAATACTGAATATGGTTGTACCATATTTATAATAACATCACAGTATATATAATATATTGGAGTTATTATTTTATAATGGTAATAAAAAAGAAGGAAAAAGTGGAAGAAGAAAGGAACTTGGAAAAGGCTGGTGAAATCATTACCTCTTCTTCGGGTTCTTCCTTTAGATTTTATCAAAAGGGATCTTAGGTTGGCATTCTGACTAAAGGAAGGCCTCTAAGATGAAGTGAGGGAAGTTGATATAGAATTTTGGTAGAGTTTTGCCGAACCAAAAGGCTTTTAAGGTGTGAAGTAATGAGAAGGTGGAGTTCCCTTTTATAAGAGGGGTGAGGGGCACCTTTGGAAAGGCTAGAAATATTATTTTATAATAAATTCATATTCGGTTTATAATGGATCTAAAGTGTATTATATAAATTTTAAGGTTGGGATTGGTCTAAAACCACTAAAACAATAGATTTAGACAGGTTTGGGTCATTATTGTAACCTTATCATTAAGTATTAACTCTTAGTTAGTTAGTTTCACTTTTACAATGTCTCTTTGTATTTTTATATTATATGGTTAATAAACTTACTATATACATCCAAGAGACCCCCAAGTGGTCCATTTATGATAAACCTATCATGATATAAGTCTCTTGGTAGAACCTTAGATTTTTAGGAATTTATTATCAATTAATAATATAATATTTGTTTTAAAAATTCTTTTATGTCAATTTTGACACTATTCAATAATTGATTTTTGTGAACCTCATAACAGAATGATTACTTTGAAAAAAGTTACTTAAGATACTCTTAAAATGTCATATTAACCTATAAAATTATTGTAATTCATTAAAAGTCTCAAATTATATTTATTTGGGTATTTATAATATAAATTATTTTAACTTTTCACTATTATGGTAATTCATGCATCATCATTGTATCATAAATATATTAAATTATTTAATGTCTAAAAATTATAAATAAAATATCATTATGTAGGAAATATTTTTATATTTATAATTAATATTTACAATCGAATTTATCTTATATATAACCCTATATTAAAATTTTTTTAGTAAGTAAAATTTGATTTTAACTTTTTTAACTCTTCTTTGAATTAAATAATAATAAATCTCCTAATCTAATCCAAGTGGACCTAAATGATAATATTTTATTCCTAAGGTTTTTTCTGGTCTAGATACACTTGTCCAATAGAATTAGGACATGTGTTAGGGTAATATTAATATCATTTTTATCCTTAATTACCCGATTTACTTTTAACTGTGGTAAATAAAAGTAAAAAGTTACTATTCACCAAAAATTATTTTCATCTCATTGAACCAAATTTTAACTCTTCATATTAACCATGTGTCTCGAATTTTTGAAATTCCTATCACAGAAGCGGTAAAATTATGTTTTATGAAAAATGCAGTTTTTTAACTACCACTTAGTAGTTTCACTATTCATCAAAAATCAATGTTTTTTAGAACAATGCAAAAATTTCACCATAAGATATAATTGATATTCCGAATTCAAAAATGATGTCTGTTTTACAAAATTCCAAACATAAAATTTTCATTAATTAATTTTATAATTAATTCCCGCTGTCACAACAAATAGCGTGCTTTTATGAAACAATATATATTAAAAGATTGACAATTTTTTATATCCAATTTCAAAGTGAAACTAATTATAATGAACAAAATTGGATAAAATGGTAAAAATATATTCTAATTATACTTTAAAACCACTAAATAATATAATTTATTGATATAAATTATTTTGATTAAAAAAGTTGTTTTTAAGTATTTTTCACTATTCACAAAAATTGGACGTTCTCAGAAAAATACCAAAAAATCAACTTAGGATAATTTCGATATTCTAAATCAAAAAATGAAGTCAATTTTGAAATAAAAAATACATATAATTTCAAAAAGTAGGTATTACTGTTCATAACTTCTAGTTTGATCGGTTGTGGTGTGTGTTAGAACTCGATGATGCGTACAACACACGCTATTACATTATTCAAAGGGAAACGTACCATAGAAGCTTGGGGTGTTACAGTTCTAGCAAAAAGATTGAGTCAAGATGATTCATTGGGTGGCAGCTTCATATCCTGGATTAGTGTAAAGCATCAATGTTTTTTTTCAATAGGTAGACCCATTTTTTATGTTTTCCAAAATAAATTTTTTTATTTTTTATTTTTCTATTTTTTAAATAATATCTTGAGTTTTTGGGGACCCATAATGGGTTGATCTAAGATTAAACATGGAGATTAATTGGGTTTGATGTTATTTTTAGGAGGTTCCATTTGAGAAAACACATGCACTTGATGTGTAGTTTATATAAAACATGTCGTTTTTTTCTTCCTTTTTATGGAAGATGTGTTTTAGGAATATACACTATTTATCAGAAGTATACTCATTGTATTGGAGAATCAGGGTGTGTTAGGACACATGGATGTATGCGTTACATAGAGACACCTCATATGATATACATGACCATTTGTCATGTACATTGTGTTTCTAGACCCTGTGTGGGGGTACAAGGCCATCTATATGTCTGGGGACACTGTTTAGGGTACACACTATATATGGGTTATATATTTAATGTAATTCAATGGTGTAAATATTGAGTGGGGGTTGTGGTATATAGTATGGTACCCATATTGTGATACACACTATTACGGGGAATACATTCCCTGTGAATTAGAAAATTACATGTTGAGTGCCTTGTGTCACATGGACATGGTGGAAAAAGGGGGTTACACATTGTCAACCCCATGTACATTTTCCGGACATGTCTTGTTCTACCTATTTTTTCACCCAGATATAGGAATTGAAATTTTTAGGAGACCATTATGAGATTTTTCCCCTGATATCATGATAGTGGAATCCTTTCGATATTTAGAGGCTTTCTTGATGCATTTTGGACTTTGATAGTTCACCAAGAGGACGTCCTTCAGGTTTAATTTCTAAATGCTCCAGCGGGTTTGGTTGTGAGATATGTGTCTTCGGTGAAATTTTTGAGCTCAATGATCAAATTGGATCGAGTGTTCTGTGGCGATCAATTTGTGGTTTATAGGATGGATTCTGAAAGGTCTGATCGAGTTATTTATCTAAGGGGGTCTTGGGTTATCCCTAATTGAGAGGACATGATTCTCAAGTTTTGATAAGGTGATTTTTAACTACAATGTATAATATTTAGAGGTTTTACTATTGTTGGGATGTGTTGATTCCATGGAATTATGATTATGGATGGATTCCATCAGTCAAATGTGATGATTTTTTAGGACTCTTGGTGAGGCCCTAGTGGTTTTGTTACTGGTCAGGTGTTCAATGGTTGATGTAAATTTTTTCGGATCTCATGGGGAATAGTTTTCATTAAATGACATTTTGGGACAGTTGGTACGAATGGATGGGGTGTTTTCCGAGGAAGTCGACTGAGGTTTCCTTACATGTGATTTTCCCAAGAGTTTGGATTTTCCAAGGAAATATTACATTGCCCTTCTTGAGATGTTAATGATGAATATTTTGAATTATATGGTTATCATGCTTTTATATTGGATGCATGAATGTTTATTGTTGACTAAGGATTAGTTTGAGGCCACAGTGGTCCAATTGTGATGTTCCAAAAATGGGCATGTCCCATGAGTTTTGATTAGATAACGAAAACCCTTATAGGATTTCTTACTTTATTATGGCCATTAGTAAATTTTAGGATGTTTTTTTGGGAATCAACCTAGAGCTTGGGTGCATTAAGTAAGTCTTGAGTCAAACATTTATCTATGATGTTACCCCAGGGAGAATGGGATACCCATGTTTTTGTTCAGCTATGAGGTTTGTCAATGATATCTCATTGTGTAATTTTTTTTGAGGTTGAGATCAATGGAATTGAGAGAGGCCCCGTGATTTTTCTAAATAGAGTTGATCAGTGATTCAAGTTTATCTATTTGGATAGTTGGGTTGGGGTTAGATAATCACATGTTCTATTTTCTTTTTCCCATGATGTTTTCAGAATTTCTACTAAAAAATTTGGTTTGAGGAGGAGAGCCTTGGAATATCATGGATTATGAATTGGCCCTGAGTTGTGATTTGGATCTCTAAATTATTGTTTATTTTTGGATAGATGATATTATGGAGATACTGGAAAATATGGATGTGTAAAATCCACATAAAATTTGGTGCAACACCCTAGCTATAGTGCGTTTCTTCTTATGTGGTGATGATATACTCATTGAGTGTGTTTTGTGTACAATAGATTCTATTGTTCTCTTAATTCCAAGTATACTGGTTGATCCAATTTTTATGTATATATCCCAGACCTATTTGGTCTATAGGTGGTTCTCTATTAATTTTGTAGGACCATTATGAATTATGATTTCCCCAGTTCTACTACCTAGATGTTTCAATCACATGTTCAAATAATTATATCGGAGTCACATATCCTGGTAGATTTTATTAGTCATGTGGACACCTATTTTTATGACCTGGGGTTTTAAAATCCTTCATGTTCCATTTATATATCTTATATATCCAATGATTATATGGTGGACATGATATTTTTTGGGTTGTAGGGTGGGTCCCATGTTTTAAATCTTCTTGCAGGGGCTAGTGCGATGTTATATTTTACTTGGGTGTTTTGATAAAAGTCGATGTTAGCTGCTGTATATATTTGTTTCCCCATTTATTGATGCAGTTAGTTCTTTCTTCTAGGAGTTATTAATCTTTATCTATGCTAGTCATATCATGTGCTAAATTACTTATTATGACAAAATACTATTTTTCTACCATTGGGTATGGCATAATGGAATTTATTTCTCACCCCCTATACATGAACCTTAGTGTCTTTGAATAACTTATGTCTACTTTTATATTAGTGTATATGTTGGGTGATGGATCTGGATGAGGCCCAATTTTTCTTGATCATCTAGTGTCGCTAGTGCGGAGTCGTGAGATTGGGTTGGTGGAGATCATGTTTTTTGGAGGCGGGGTATGTGGATTGTTTTAGAGTTGATAGTAGATCATATTGTTTTTATTTTATGGTTTTTTATTTTTTATGTGTGGTTGCACTAACGAGTGATCAATTTTTGTATTTATTCAGAGCCTTAGATTCTTTATGACTATAATATGGATTTCATTTACTATATCATGTTTCTGATTCTGTTTTTTATTGTGTGAACTCTAATGTTATTCCCGGAGTATGTTTTGGTTATTTATTTGGTTATTTATCCTAAACGTATGGTATAATCCCCCTATTGGTATATTTTGGACCCTCCAAGATTCTTAATAGCCTCTATAAATTTGGAAGACACTAATTTATTTTATTATTTGTGGAGTTGTTAGAAAAGTGTTATAATAATATGTTTAACTTGTGATGAATATTGGACAGGTGTGTTGAAAACACCATTTTTTGATAAGAAATGCACATCTATTGGTTATGGGATTACATTTCATGGATTTCATTTTTTTGGGTACATGATTTTAGTTATTGTGATGAACTTGGATTTATGGTTTTTTCAGATTTTGGATCTTGTCCCAGGGGAAACAGTCCAATGTTAATGCATCATTCATGGTAGATTGGTTTTAACTGAAACATGCCAATCTTCTTTGTTTAATAGATGATTTATGTTCATTTTTTTGATGTGTATCAACTTCCCATTAGATTTTTATCATGTATGTACTTGGTGTAATTCTTCTCAACTGAAACACATGTATATGTTTTCTTTTCATGATAGTCCAGTAGATCATGGGGTGATATTTCTTCCATCACTAGAGATATAATCACTTAATCAAAGAATGCATGGAAACCCTTGTGGGTTGGTGTGGTCTATATGTTCTCTATTGGCGGCTTGATGACGTTTTGGGAACATGGGAGATATTTTGATTGGAATTATGTTTTCATGAATTCTAGATCACTGATATCCAAATTTTGTATTCCTTAAGATGCAGTTGTTCTTGATGTGAGTAGTCTACCCATTCATGTAGTGGGGAATGTGTACCAAATATCACTAGTTTCTTGGGTGGGTGTGGTTGTTAATTTATGACTATTTTGTTAAGTTATCATATCACCAAAATGTTTTAAGGATTGGGGATTTCTAGTTTTGAGAAGTTAGTGTTGAGAGTTATCTCTATCTAATGTTTGGGATGAGGGGGAAGGTTTGGTTGGATCCTTGGCCCTACTTATATTTACCTATTTTTTGGTTAGAATAGTGGAAATGTTGTTAGCCACAAGTGGTTTTGGATTGATTCCCAAGGGGAAGTTGGTCATGTGGTTGACCATTTCATGAGGGAGATTCCTTATTTTGGAAGAAGAGTGTCGAGAGTGCTCTATTTTATTTTAACTCACTTGAGTGAGGATCATTCTCATCAGTTTTAGGAACATTGTCCTAGTTTATATAGGAATTTTCACATGTGAGGGTGGGCCTTGGGGATCTATTAGGATGAGTTTAATGAAATCCTTATGGTGTGGAGTTCACCAGAGTGTGTTGGAGGTTATGACCCTTATTTAGGTGGTTTATTGAGTACAGATGTTGTGAAATTTATGTTGGTGTTCAGGTGTGAGCGTTTTTTCCATGTATATTCATTGTTTTTTATGATGGAAAGAACATGTACCATGTGGGTTTTAATTTTGGTAGTGATGTAATGATAAGGATACTTCATTGCTGGGGAGCATCATATTGGTCACAATAGTAAATATCTCATTTTGGTTGAGTTTTGGTTGTTGTAAGACATGTCATTGGATTATAAAGATATTGTTGGATTCTCTAGTTCTTGGGGGAGATAAGGGCTTCTGGTTTCCCATTGATGCTTCTTGAGGTTGAGAAGAGTTTGTGATGGGAGTTATTTGAAGACCCATGTTGTCACATATTTTTAAATTTGAGGGAAATTTGAAAAATTTTGTCCTAATGAATATTCTCTTTAAAAATGTGATGTTATTCAATGAGATGATTTTGAATAATTTTTTTGATCATTTTATTAGTCCCAAAATATGGTTTTTTCCATCGGATGGGAGTTTGTTGAAAATTAAAAATGTTTAAATTTTCAAATAATATTTAATAATTAATTATTTAATAATAAATTTATTTATTCATGTTCAATTAGTTTTATCTTTTAAATAGTTCATCGTATTGTGATTCCTACATTGTAGTTGATTGTGAAATTAGGGTTCTTACAAAGAGAGGAATAACCTTGCATCGGGCAATGAGGTAGGATCTATGATCATTTTTTTATTTTTATTTTTCTTGTCTCATATTACCTTTTTATTTTCTTCCATATTTTACTTTTTTCCATTTTCTTATTGTTCATTCCCATAGGTCTCCCCCTATTTGGGGTATTTCACTAGGAGGGGAGATGGATAGAAGAGATGGAGAGAGAGGAGGAGGTGTCAACATAGAACTCAGGTCACACCAGATCATCATGTGGTAGCCGCAAGCCATAGATTAGTGTGAATATTCATCTGTTCCAATATAGAGGAAGGAATATATTATTATATTTTTCACTACTAATCTCCATTATTAATTGGGTTTTATGTTTTAAAGCCCATTTTGGGTTTCTGGGGACCCCTAGTTGGTAAATTTAGGATTAAAAAGAGAGAATTAGGGTTTTCAGGACATTTGAGGGGTTTTCATTTAGGAAAAAACATATACACTTATTATAGTTTAGAAAACACACACTATGTGTTATTATTATTATGTGAAGATGAGTTTTCTTGGACACCAATTCATTTACTGAGGGTACATGATATGTACCAGGGGTACACGCTATGTAGTGGTGACTTGGGTGTGTTCAAGAACCTTTTTGTTTGGGTTTCATGACTAGAACACATGCAAGGTACATTTCCAAAGGCCATTAAATATGATTAGTTAGACCCAGTGCGGTGGTACATGGCAATGTATACATCTATTGACCATATGTATGGTACACTTCATGTAGTTTGGTAGTGTAAGTTCCGAATGGTGGTTGTGGTACATGGAAAAGTACCCATGTCAGGGTACATGCTGTGTATTGGGAATACAAACCCTATACTTTGGAAATGTACAAATCCCATGGCTTAAGGAATATGACCAACAACTAGAATTTGGGTTACATTCCATGTACACCAAGTACAAGTCGTGTACATTATCCTCCCTTGTATATTTTTTCCTATTTTTCATAATGATGTCAGAATTGGACTTGTGGGTAATCCATTATAATGATTTCCCTACATAGATCACTATGTTGGAATCCTTTAGGAATTTAGAGGTTATATTAATGTTTACTTTTTTTGTGATACTTTGATGGAGTTTTTCCTTGATGTTTTCGTTCATAATTCTCCAGTGTGTTGGAGTTGTGAGATGTGAGACCTAGGATAGATTTGTGCATATAGTGATTGTACTGGATTGAGTGTTCCCTATTGATATATTTTAGGATATTTGGAAAATTTCCATAATTTTGGATTGTGTGGTATCTATGAGAGAATCCAAGTTTTTCCCAATATAATGAGACTAGATTATTGATGTTGAGTAAATGAGGATTATATTATATATATAAGGATCAGATTTCTTGTATCCATTTAGCTGGGTTCATGTTGTGGAATGGAGGTTATGGTCGGGTTCTCGAAATTTATGTAGATCAGAATGAGGGACTCTTGAGGAATCCATAGAAGGAAGGTTACTGATTGGAAAAACATTGGTTATCGTAGTCATCTCTTAGTAATTCACATGTGTCATTATATTATTTGGATTTTTTTGGGAGTGATTTGGTACACATGGAAGGGTTTTTTTAGGGATTACAACTGAGGTTTTCCTAACATCAGTTTTACTAAAATGCTTCTATTATGTGGATTAGCCCTTGAACATTCTTCATTTTTAGGTGGTCATGAGGACCGTTTTGATTACCTTTCTTAGTGTTCTTTGATTTTGGATACCCATTGGGCACTTTGTTGAATAAGGGTTATTTTGAAGCCACTAAGGACCATTTGGGATGTTTTTTCACTAGGATTGTCTTGCGATTTTTGATTAGATAGAGGAACCCCTCATAGGGTGTCCAAATTTTTCGATGGACTTTATGATATTTGGTGATATGTCTGAAGGTGTGGAATGAGATTTTAGGAGAATCAACATAGTACCTAGTAGGAAATATCATTATTCAATGACCTTAGTTTCTATACGAGCTCTTTTTATTGATTTCTACATTATGCAATTCATTGAAAACCAGTGGGGGATTTTATTGGATGATTTATTTACGGTGATGAAAGAGGCCCTTTGATTTATTGGAATGTTGTGGATTAGTGATACTAATTCTTTTTCATGTATTTCGGTTTTAGGATGGATCATCAAACATTTGGTTGGACTTTCCCTTTAACAATTGAATTAATTTCTTCTTAGAAATTTTTTATTAAGGAGGATATCCTTAGTATAACATGGATCATTCATTGGACATGAGTTGTGATATCGTGCACTCCATTTCTGGTTGGATGTGGTTAAAAATGAGCAGGGATATAATTGGTGATATATATGAGTGCAACCCCATATTATTTAGCATGAAACCCTTTGATATAGAAGATTATGGGTCATGATTTTTTGAGAAACTCACATAGTAAGTTTTGTATACTGTGGATGCTATTTTACTTATAAGGCCATAAAATGTTGGTTGATACATGTTTTATATATGGATCCCTCTTATGTTGGGTCCATACCTCTTGACTAATTTTTTTTACAAGACCTTCAAAAGTAACGGGTTATCTATTTGTGTTGACCTAGATTCTCCTATATCTAGTTTAGATCTTGCTAATGAATTTTTTGATCATGATATATGACCTTTTTCATGTGGATGACTATATTTTTTCCATTGGGTTTGTTATTCATGTATACTGCAATTAGACATCTTGGATATACTTTTTTGGCCTGGAAGACATGCTATTTTTTGTGTGGTCGGCTAAGCAATGGGTTTCAAATATTTGGTGCTGGAAAATAAGGTGTACATTTACCTCAAAATCTGGGCTTGAACCAATGGTTGGATTTTTTTTGAATTTCTTCCCCACACTGTATTTACTCAGTTTTTACTTTATTTTGGATATGTTCAGTGAAGAGGGATTATTATGGGGGTGGGGGTTTAATATACAATTATTAAAACTATTATATTTTATAAAAGTGAAACATGATAACGTAGTTGATAATAAAACAAAATAAAATCCGAATAATTTCATAGTGCCTCGGTGTAATTGAATTATTCCACTCTTTACACCATAACTGATGGAGTATGAAACCCACTATGAATGAGTGGGTTATTTTTTCATGGGATAAGTATAAACCCTAAATTTTACAGGGGATAAATCCCAAACCCATAATTTTTTGTAGAGTATCTCCAAAACATACAACACACAACCTTTTGTGATTATAGACAGAAACCCATACTTTTAAACAATGAGAAACACAAACATAAGTGTACATTTTTATAGGTAAGAAAAAAATAAAATCTATTTGTTAAGGTATGACAACAAAAGTCTAATTTTTCTAGACGATATAACATATTGTGAGAAATATATAAGTGTAAAGAACTATTCTCAGCCCATAATAAATAAATAAAAAATTACAAATCAATATGAGAGTTTTTGAATGTAATATTTAGATTAAACATCTGATGTGGGCACTTTTAATGGATTGGAATGTATATTTTCAATCCTTCCAAAAAAGGTAAAATACATCTCTTCATGGTGGAATATGTAGAAGGTGATTTATTCCTCCCTTTTTATTTCATCATAGTGGATGTAAAAATTTTAACACCGGATTAATTAATGAACTAATTAATGTAATGTGAAACTGATAAAAATGGAAAGAAATAATTTATTACAGCTATTTAAATGTTTTTATGCTTATAGGATACCTAGTCTTAGAAGAAGCATCCATTTTTCAATAGATGTTATCTACAGTTGAGTCGAAGACTAGGTTATTCCCATTTTGTGGTTGTGTGATATAGTATATCCTATACTTTTTGTGTTTCTATAAACTAATACACACTGTCAGTAATGGAAACTGACACCTCGGGGATTCTGAGCCTCAGGGGGTGTTTTCCCCAACATTCCAGTGGGAGGATGAATGTCTGAATACCCACATTTCCACCTCTCTAATCTCTTGGTAGTTACTTGTGCAAGTAGGAATGACTGTTAGTTTTCCCCATATATGTGTGTAGAAGGATGTAATGGCTTGTGGTTATTCACACACATATATTATGGATATAGTAACCTATGGACTACTATATGTCTTGAGGGTCCTTACTTGGTGTATGGGATATAATGGCTTTAGTTATAATACCCAACGTATGATACATGTTATGAAAGTAGTGGTGGCTCTCAGAAACTACCTGGTTACATTCTTGTGTGGACATGGTGGTTTTTTTTCACGAGGTGCATTTGTGGTGCTTCGCTCTGGTGTTTGCAGGAAAGAATTTTTGGAGGTATATTCTCAGGATGTGCGACGTTGGGGAAAAGTGACAAACTAGTGGGGAAGTAGTTGTGGGGTAACCTTGATATTCATTACTATATGATATATTATTGTATGCGTTACTTGGTGAGAGTATCCATGGTGTGTTTGGGTACTTAGTATACCTGTTAAGGTGGCGAGTTAGTTTTACTGTCTGTTCACTATGCTTTAGCATGCTTTCTTTACTTTTTCATGAGAGGCTTCGGGGAGGATCCAACTAAGTATACCGTTATACTCACCCAATATATATATATATATAGAAACTATTTTCAGGTCAATTAGAGTAGGATGGATATCAATTTGGTTTATACGAGCTTGCGGTTGTAGGAGCTATTTGGGATTGTGGTTGTTATGGTTTTGACATTCTTTTGGGGTACATGTAGTTTTTCCCTACTAGTTGTAGTACTTCTTCATGAAATTACATATGTTCACTTGGGTTTTCCTTTATATTTTATATATAATTTGGATTTGGTTGGTGTCTACATTATCTCTCTCTTCCGCATGTGTTCTCTTAGTGGGTAATGCCTCCCATTTGTGTGTTTACTATACCCTTAGTGCTAGTTTCCAAACTAGGGAATACTGGAGGCAGGACTCGGGGGGTCATTATCTCCCTTCTCACATTGTCGGCCCAAGAGGTGTACACTTTCTGGGGAGGGGGTTATGATAACTGTGTACTATTCACCTTGTTTCATATTTCTCCATTGTTTATTCCTAATCTCACTAGTGTTGAATTGACTACAGTGAGATTATCTGAGGATGGTCTTAACTAGGCCATCTGATCATAGATGAATATTTTCAGTTTTACTACCATTTTTTATACAGTAAATGATGTTCTCCACTCTGAATGTGACTTAACTGAATACGAGGGTGTGGGTTACGGTAGTTGACTGCTTAAAATGTGTAATAGTTCATTCAATGGTAGAAAGTCTCCCCTTGATTTTTTTCATTAGAAAAGTGATAGTTGGAGTGTTCTCTGAAGAATCCATCTGGTATTCCATAAACACCGTATGCAAAGACACACGAAGCCCCAATATTGAAAACACGATATGATGTGTTTATATTTTTGTAACATATGTAATATTTTTTTGTTTTTTAATAATTTCCTTATTGTTGTTTTTGAGAGAGGTTCTTCACTAGATCCAGGTTCTAGAGTAGTGTCATTATCTCCCTACCAGTTAGCGAGATGGAGCACTAGAAGTCGTTTAGGCTGAGGGGGTGAATGAGTTCATGTAAGACAGACATCTGAGATGTAGTTCCAATATTGTGTAACATCTTTTGGATTTTAGGTTGTATATTAGGTCCACAGATCAGGACAGTTAAATGCAGTATAGCCTACACCTAAGGAGAAGAGTGTATGTCCATATACAGTTTTAGGTACTATATTAAAAGTATTAACTTTATTAGATTCCTTATTTGATGTAGTATCTTTCCATTCATTCATACATATGACTATTATCAAAATTATTTATCTCAAACATTAGTACTTATGTGGAGTTTTGACTTTGGATACAATTTTCGGAGTATGATCAGTGAGTGTTCAAGAATGTAAGTAGTTCCCCCTCAAAATTAGTGGTTATCATTTATTAGTGAAAACTTTTACTTTGAGATAAAGGGATTCAAAATAATTTCAAGGATTTATTGGATTGTCCCCTATCAAGACCATATTAACTATTATGACTGTAGAGAATATTTCACAACACTTGATGGTAGTAATTTAATATTTAAGGGTGATTGGGATGCCGATGAATGTTGAGTCTGACCTGGGGTATCATGGGAGCGGTGGAGTTTTATCCTTGATTTATTGTATTTTTCTAAATGATTATGGAATGTGATGTAGTTATTTCTATCATATAGTGGATAATTTCATGGTTTTCCTTCTTGATGAATTTTCTAGACTACCTCCCAAGAGAGAGGTGGAGATCAATTTTGAGATTATTCTATGAGTAGTACTAGTGTCTACTCCGCCTTACAAGACGGGTCATATTGAGCTAATGAACTCCTAAAATAGTTTGAGTACCTAGACATAAAGTGTTTTATAAAACCCAGTACCTTACATAAGGGTCCACTATTGATTTTCACAAGGTATGAATATGAAACCCTTATAGATTTCATGGATTACTGGTAGCTAAATATAAATACTATTAACAACGGGTACCCAATACCTCATATAGATGATCTATTAAACTATAACTGAGGAGCCAGGGTCCTCTCAAGGATCGTTTTGTGGTCAGGAGATCTTCATGTATTGGATAAACCCATATAAAAAAATCATATACCTTATAGAAGTGGGTATGGATTATATGATTTCTTGGTAATATAATTTGGTCATTCAAACAAACAAAAACATTTATGGCCTTGATTGATCATATTTTCTACTAGTATCTAGATACTTTTTTTGTT
The DNA here is from genome assembly GCA_963277665.1 of Viscum album. Lineage (NCBI taxonomy): Eukaryota > Viridiplantae > Streptophyta > Magnoliopsida > Santalales > Viscaceae > Viscum > Viscum album. The sequence continues at coordinate 1,456,462,231 of OY728131.1, read as the reverse complement.
TTAATTGATGGATTGTTTGTTTATTTTGATAATTTAAATGATCATTCAAAACAAAAAATCATAATATTTAATACGATAAGAGAGAACCACATATATATTCTAAACAGAAAAATTTTCATTTATTTGTTGATAAAGTTCACTTCATGTTCACATAATCCCAAAATCATGGGTATTTGTGGACTCAGAAATGTTTATAATCATTGTTTATGGAAGAATACAAATAAAAAAATTGATATTTTGAGTTTCATAGGGGTATCTGGTTCTATAGGTGTTTTATTTAGAATTTACCATGCATTTAAACACCACATTCAAGCTTGGCCAAGAAAGGTGTTGAGTTAACATAGTTATAATCTTATGAGAAATCATTTTAGGAATTAAAAGGATGGATTTCCATGCCTTTGTTCTTAATTTTACCTCATCCTGGTATTGGATATACTATATATTATAAAATATCATGAATTGGGATGGGATATATTATGATACAAGATGATCAATTTGTGGCATATGGATCTCACCAGTTGACACACAATGAGAATAATTAATTGACGCATAACCTCGAGATATAATATGTTGTTAATTAGTTTCATTATAGATGGATAGAATGGTTTTTGGTCTATACGGACAATAAGAGCCTCATATTAATATTAAATTATCATGATTTTAATCTCAAATAGTGAATACTAGTTAAATTACTCCATTTCATTGATTTTGATATTTCTTATTTGTCATGGAAATGAAATGTGATGGATGATTCTAAAATCCAGAAGACTCAGATTCTAGTGGTTCTGGAAGACATTAGTGAGTGGACGTTGATGTATTTCTTTTTTGAAATGCATATTGAAGAGAAGAAGTGTTATTGGTTTCATGTTCTTATCGATTTGGGAGTGGCCTCATCACTTTTGGCTTGAGTGAAGATGATACATCTCTATGACCCTGAAGGAATATTGATAATGGAATGTGTTCCAGGTGTGGACCCCCCACATGGTTGTATCATTAATGAGGATGATTTCATTCATATTCATGGATGTGTATGGGTACCTGAAGAAATGTTGGAGCATATAATCTAAGATTCTTATACCAAAAACTAGGTGGATCATCTTAGACTTACTGAGATGTATCATAACATACACAATTGGTATTGATGATTAGGAATGAGAAGAATGATAGAAGTTTTGGTTAATTGGTGTTCCACCTATCCGAAAGTGAAGGTGGTAAAATAGTGACATGTTATATTCATTACCCATTCTGGAGTGGAAATGGGGTGAAGTCACTGTTTTTTTAATGGGATTACTAATATCTCCATAAGCCAGTGATGCAGTTTGGGTGATCATGGATATGTTGAAAAATGTCATACAATTTTTCCTATCAGGGAGACATTCTTAGTACATGATATTGGTAGACTTTATATCCATCATATTATATTCCTTTATGGTTTTCCACATACATTCATATCAGATATGGATACTCACATCATGATTCTGGATGAATTTAAAATGTGATCTTGGTTTATAGGTTCTTCTGAGTGAATCAAATCACTCCTAGATAAATGATCAGTCAAAGCATATTATATAGGTACTACTGAAAATTAACTGAGTATATGTCTTGGATTTTAGATATTCTTGTGAGAAAAATTTCTCTATAGCTGAATTCACATAAAATAATAGTTACCAAGTGACTATATAGATGGATCTTTATGAGGAACTCAATGATAGTTTGTGTCGTTCAACCCTATGCTGGTTAGAAGTAAGTGAGGTAGAGCCACTTACACCACAACTCATATAAGAGAAATTGGAGAAGGTAAAACTTATCAAAGAGAATATTGATATATCTTTATCATGGAATAATTATTTTTCTGGTCATCATCATCGACATATGGAGTTTGAGGTGGGGGATTGTTTCTTCTTGCATGTTTCACCGAGACTAGGTCATTGATGATTTCAGAGGAATGGAATGATATCATCATGATTTTTCAAACCTTTTGGGATTTCAGAAAGGGTCGCACCAATTACTGATTTGAGAGCTCTTCCTCAATGATTACATGTTATGCACAATGTCTTTCACGATTCATAGTTACGGTTTTTACCATTCAGACCAGTCTCATTCCCTTTATCTTAATGAGGTACAACATGATATTGATTTTTATTTTTATAATTATAAAGTTTGTATAGTTTATTATAGAATTAATAATATTGGAAAAAGTATAGTTCCATTAGTTTGGGAGATATAGAAACATATCAATGTATAATAAGATACTTTGAAGTAATAGGATGATATATATTCTCATTGGTTAGAGTTATTCTCAAATAGAGATCAATGACCCTCAAGGAAACTTAAGAAAGTGTTGTTTTAAGTTTGGAAGGATGTAAAATCCCATTTCTTTATATAGGAATGTAGACTATAAAATATTTTCATGCCTCTTATTTTTATCCATGAAATAGTTTCTACGGGATTAAGTAACGATTTAGAATTGTATGGGTCATTTTTGGATCTTAGCACTCCAATTTTTTGGGAAAATTGTATGAGGATCACTATTGGCGCATTGTTAGTAGTTACCATGTGGATCAACCATATTGACTTATAAAGAAAGATAATATTAATTTTTATAAATGAAATGGATGCCTCATGAATATGAAAAATATGAATTAAATTGAATGCATACATAGATTTTTCAGTTCATGGTTTCGACAATCCATGCACCCAGCTGTGCGAGGGGGTCACCTTTGACAACATGTTCACATGGTCCAGACAAGATTAGTATAACCATGTGAAAATACCATGTACCCATTTATAGAGGGTAAAATTACCATTTTCCATTTAAACCATAAAACCCACACCCCACATTCATCCTCATTTTCATGCATAAAAGATCTCCCATGGGATTTCCCCTTATCCATTCTTCCAAGTATTTGAGCTGGCCTATTTGGATGGAATCAGATTCATGTAGCATTCATTGTGTTGGAAGCCTATTGATATTTCTACATGCATAAATGCTCCCCCATGGGATTTATTTAATTATTCGTTACAGAAATACTTTCCCATAGTCATAGTAATTCTAGAATAACATTATATGATACTAAACACAAGGGGGGTCAACACGGTGAGTAGATGTACTACCCGTCGAGACTTTTCTGCCTAAAGAAAGAGAATAGACACATCCTCCCATGAGAAGCAAAACACAGAAAGCATGTGGAATACCCTACATGTCTTCATCTCTTTCAAAATAAGGGTAAAAAAATACTATCTTCCTCGAAAAGTGGGGAAAAATAAAGCAGATAATCATCCAATAAGAAACAAAAAGCATCCCACAATCACTTCCATCTCATTCCATCATCCCTGATGTCCTTCCCAACACCCACATGCATAAACTAATGCATCTTTCCACTCTAGGAATCATCAGCTGTCACAACCAAAAGGCCTCCATGACCCCACATATCATAATAGCCATCCAGGCTCACATCACATCACAAGCAGCAGGAAAAGAAATATTTTCATAGTTGGGTTCTTGGCTCATTAACAAACAATAGGGTAACTCAGAACCCTACAAGGAGTTATCTTTTATTGATCAACCAGTTCTTTAATCCATTTTATATCATCTGATTATTATTCTCAGGTTCCAAATTCAGGAAACCTAATCTGTAATCTATCACAAATAATTTAACATGCTAACTAGACCATTTTGATTAACATAAAATTACAACCAGAAGAACCAGATTCATTTACATGCCTATTTATCATTAGCCAAACCATTATCAATTATTTCAGGCTTTACGTTCCATACCAATTTTTATCAAGAATGAAATGCTAAACACAAAAAGCATTAATATCACACTATCTAGAAAAAAAGAGGCAATAACATACGATCAATATCAATTTGTTTATCCAATTGAAATATTTATTAGGCCAATTCCATTGTGATTATGTGAGATAAAACATGATAACAATACAATTGCGTGTAAAATAATATAGAAGCAATGAATCCCATACATCAAACAGTTCTTGATGTTCATTATACAAGCAAAATCCACAAAACGGGTCGTGATCCTCCTCTCGTGACAACTGCATCGACTTGAGGATGCCACGATATGACCACACCACCTGAAACCCAAGAAAACACCATTAGGAGCATGGAGATTACGTGATATAATGTGTAAAGGGGAAACTTGAGAAGATGAACACCAAAATAATGATGATAAAACATACCTTATATTGAAGATTGATCGATACAGCTTGGTTGCATCAAAATAGAGTAGAACCAATCAGAGGAGGAAAGTTAGATTATGATACTCATATGAGAAGGAATGGGATGTTTGAGTGTCTCACACACGAGAACAAGGTGAAATAATTAGGGAGGATTATATTCCATTCATTAGAAGATTTAACAAAGCTAACATTTAGGATATACTTAATTTCTCATTAAAATAAGATCGCATTAAACCATGCGGTTTGACCAAGTAAAAATATCCAAAGCCATTGGAATAATTAATATAGGATTTATGGCCTTTGAATCGGACTTAGATTCCTTAAAATGAGGATTTAAATTCATTTTATTTCAAAGAAAACGTCAAAGGGGCGAAACAGTAGGAAGCTATAAACACTCTTCATGATCTCAAAATTTGGAAAAGGAAAAAAACTGTTCATAAACCTCACCATTGAAACCTTAGAATTAAAACCTGACCGTTCTAGAAAAAATGTTCATAAAATTCACCATTGAAACCTCAACATGGGAACCTCACCGTTCTGGAAACAATGTTCATGAACCTTATAGTTAAAACCTCACCGTTGGAACCTCACTGTTCTGGAAAATAGTTTTCATGAACCTCCCTGCTGAAACCTCTCCATTTTGGAAACACCATTCATGAACTTCACCATTGAATCCTCACTGTTGGAACCTCACTGTTCATGAAACACTATTCATGAACCTCACCATTGGTACCTCACCATTATGGAAACACTCTTCATGATCCTCACTGTTGAAACCACACCATTGGAACCCCACTATTCTGGAAACACTATTCATGAAACTCACTGTTGAAATCTCACGCTTTTGGAAACATTGGTTATGAACCTCACTATTGGAACCACACCGTTTTGGAAACACTATTCACGATCCTCACCATTGAAACATCACCGTTGGAACCTCCCCATTCTAGAATCATTATTTATGAACCTCACCATTGGAACCTCACTGTTCTGGAAACACTATTCATGAACCTCACCATTGAAACCTCGCTGTTGGAACCTCATTGTTCTGGAAATACTTTTCATGAACCTCACCATTGAAACCTCACCGTTGGAACCTTTCTATTTTAGAAACACTATTAATGAACCTCACTATTGAAACCTCACCATTGGAACCTCATTTTTCTGGAAACACTATTAATTTACCTAACCGTGGAAACCTCACTATTCTGGAAACACTGTTTAGAGAAGGTTAATTATGCACTATTCTCAACTCTCTATCGTTGGAACTATTCACCAAGGGTCACCGATACTACTATTCATAGAAAGGGAAAATTGGAAAAGTGTGGGGGATAAGTCACCTTGACCTCACGGAACACCTAAAACACCATATTTTCACAATGGAATGGGCCAGAAGTGTCCAGGACATTACATATGAAACCTCTAAAAACATTCTCATCCCCAGGAATTCAAATCCCACCTAATGTGATAACGAAACGGGGTTTGAACAACCACCCATTGGGATACCTCTCAAAAGCGATCATGCCACAAAAGCAACAAAAGAAATCCATCTCATAAACACGAATGGTTTTTAACCACAAAGGCTACATCAATAAATGAAATGAGTTAAACATCAAACTAATCTCGGTAATGAGCACATATTTGTGACTTGTCTTCCTAGGTACTCTCCTCCATGACACTGTGTCACCACAAGACATGAACCAAGGGGATATAATGCCAGTGAAACACCTTCTCCTTACAGTCCTAGATCTATATAGGTTGATCTTCAAAGGTTTCATCCTCATCAACATTGATCTCTCCCCAATCGATGACGTGAGAGTGATCATGAAGATAATGATTGAGCTGTGATTCGTGGAAAACATCATGTATCTGAATCATTTGTGGGGGAATTGCTACTCAATATGCCCCATATCCAATATGAGATAACACCTTGAAAGTTCCAAAAATGTAGGGAGAAAGATTACTCCCATGACCAATCCTTAGTTTCCCATGACAGGGAGTCACCTTTAGAAACACATGATCCCCAAAAATAAACTCTAAGGGTCTCCGCCTCTGATTAGCATATGATTTCTGATGATCATGCACTCTCTTCATCCTCTCACGAATCTCCTGAACTGTCACTATTGTATTTTTCACTAGTTCGGGTCTGAGAATTGCTAACTCTCTGACCCCAGTCCAGCACAATGGAGAACACCAAGGTTGGCCATACAAGGCTTCAAATGAAGCCATACTGATGGATGAGTGAAAAATATTATTGTAAGAGAACTCCACCATGGGTTAGTGCCTCATCCAAGAACATCCAAAATCCAAAAACAAATAGCGTAACATGTCGTCAAGAGTCTACATGGTTCTCTCTATGTAACACCCAAAGCTTCCACATTACGCTTCTCTTTGAATAATACAGTATCGTGTGTTGTATGAAACTTCGAGTTCTAACACACCACAACCAATCAAACTAACCGTTATGAATAGTAATATTGTCTTTTTAAAATTTTATAAATTTTATCATTCAAAATGGACTTCATTTTTGGATTTGGAATATTGATATTAGATGATGGTGAATTTTTGGTATATTTTTGAAAACATTAAATTTTTTACGAATAGTGAAAAACATTAAGTTATAGTTTAAAACCAAATTTTTATTTAAATAATTATTTATTTTCTTTATATTTTTTTTTCAAAATAGATACATAATACTTATATAAGTTCAATTTAATTCATTGGAGTTAGTTTATAATAATTTTTTATATATAAAAATTTTATTTATATTTTCACCGTCTTTTACCCACCTCCAAGGTGAATTTGAAAATTTTCATGAAACATAATTTCACCGCTTATGTGAGTGGAATTTCAAAAATAATAGAGAAAATGTTGTTATTAGTAAGAACAATGTGGTTCAATAAGTTGAAAATAATTTTTGCTTAATAGTAACTTTTTACTTTTATTTACCACGGTTAAAAGTAAATAGGGCATTTAAGGGTAAAAATGATATTATTATTATATCCTAACACATGTTTAAATTCTATTGGATAAGTATAATTAGACCAAAAACAAAATTAGGAATAAAATGTGATCCTTTTTTTCCACTTGGTATATATTAGGGCAATTATTATTATTTTATTTATAGAATAGTTAAAGAGTTAAAATCAATGTTTAATAACTAAAACATTTTTAATATAGGGTTATACAAAATAAAAATTAGACTATAAATATTTGTTAAAAATATAAAAGGATTTAATACATAATTGTATTTTTTTATTTTTTTTATATATGAAATAATATAATATATTTATGACACAATAATGTTGCAATAATTACCTAATTAATGAAATATTAAAATAATTGATATTATAAATACCCAAATAAATGTAATTTTTAGACTTTTATTAATTAAACTAATTTTATAGGTTAATATGACATATTAGGGTTAATTAGACGAATTTTTCTTGATGTAATAAAGAGTTTATGAATTTAGAAAAAAAAATTACCAAATTGTGTCAAAATTGACATTAAAGAGTGTTTAAAACAAATATTATTTTATTAATTGATATTCAATTCTTAAGAATATAATGTTCATCCAAAGGACATATATAATGATAGGTGTATCATTAATTAACCACTTGGGGTTATCTTTGAAGTATATATTCTGTTTATTAACAATATAATATAAAAATACAAATACACATGGTAAATGTCAAACTATTTAACATAGAGTTAAATATAATAGATAATGTTTATATAGTGACCAAAACCTGTAGGAAAAAAATTGGTTGAGTGTTTTTTGACCCATACCCACCTTATAATTTAAATAATCCATTTTTATCCATTAGAAACCGGAAAAAAATTTATTATTAAATAATATTTTTTGCTTTTCCTAAGGTGCCTCTCACCCCTCTTATAAAAGGGCACTCCACCTTATCTCTAATTCACAGCATCAAAGCCATTTGTCTTGGCCAACCTCTGCCCAAATACCATTAAAAATATCCTTCCTTCATTTTATAGGCCTTCCTTTAGTCATAAATCCAACCTAAGGAGCTCGTTTGATCAATTAAAAAGGAAGAACCCGAAGAAGAGGTAAATATTTCATCACCACTTTCAAGTTCCTTTATTCTTCCACTACCTTTTCTTTGTTGTTTCCATTATAAAATAATAACTCCAATATATTCCATATATTTTTATGTTATTATTAAAATGGTATAACCAAAATCATTATTCTATCCATCCCTTTAATAACATGTCACCATACGTGTGTACGTACGGATTACCGTCTCTACGTCCTGGTGTAATTGTTATTCAATACATTATTATTTGGATGGGTATAATAATGATGTGAAATTGATATAAATATTAAATATAACATGATAATTATTCTTTATATATGACATATCATCAAATTTTATATTATATTAATATCAAAATAATGATATTGTCGCTCGTGCGTATGTACGGATTACCGTCTCCACGAACGCGATAAGATTCATTCACAATCGTATCCATTCAAGATTAAATTTCATTAGAAGATTAAAAATAATGTTTAAATAATTGATATTATTCTGGATATGAATAAGATACATCCCATCCATAACAAATATTACTCACATAACAAAGAATATAAAGGAAAAAGAATCTATTAACACCTGAAACAACAATAATACTAAGATATTATTATCAAACCAATGTTAAAAGATCATATATGATATCATATTAATATATATGATCCTTTTATAATTTAATAAAAATTATTTCACCATTATACAAGAGTTTAACCTACCCTTGACCAAGGAAATGTACAAGGTAAGGGTTAATTTCACAATCTCTTTATTACCTGAGGTTTTTTTACGAAAGTATCTACATGGACCTCTTTATCATCCACACCCATGTTTCACAAAAATATATCTCAAAACATTATTAATATTTTATAGACTATGGGTTAAATTCATTTATACACTTGTTTTAATTTTATAAGATTTTTATAAAGGAATCTTTCCGTCGTTTTCCAAACAAGGTCCTTCATAACCTTTTCGACATAATTAAGGTAAGAATATCTTTTTTTTACATATATGATGGGTGCGTCTATTTTCCACCGTTATAACATCATAAAATATTCCCTTACAATCGTATAATAATATTTCCAAAATAAACATTTTGTTTTATAATTATATGAATTTTAAATGATTTCAAAATTGAAAGATATATTTCTCTAAAAAAGGATTTGATTTCATCCATGTCAACATCCTTTGATGGATTTTAAACTTATTTTATGTTGATTTATTATGATACAAAATTTCTATATTGTATTGAAGGTTTTGTGATATGTTTGACTGTGGATGTGTCATTTTTACACCATTCATGATTTATGGATAAATTATTGACATTTCATATGCTAGTTTTAATAGGAATTATTATGTTATGTTTAAACCATTTCATGTGAGGAATGCATTAGCCTTAGTAAGTGACAGGTGTAGCCTACTATAGCTCCTAGATGCATCGGGTTGTCTCATGAGACAAACTAGTGTAATGGCACGAAGCCTTGACAAAATATTATTTGTAGTCTTGTTACAAGGCCTTGACTATGTGGTTATGAATGTTTGGAACTATGCATTCCATCATTATGAAAGTGGCTATTGATATTGCATGTAATTATTCGACTAGTAGAATATCTATGTGAGTATGTAAATGGAATTATTTGATTTTATCTTCGTCATATTATGCTGAAGTTCATGTTTAAAATAATTTTGTTTTAGTCTTATACACTACCTTAAATGATTATGCTTATTTATGAAAGTTTCCACAATATTTTTATCTTTACCAAGAATCTGAGCTCACCCCTTTCTATGTTTTATTTTTCCTAGGATAATAAAAGGTATTTTATGACTGGCCTGCAAGGATAGTTTGAGGGGATATGATTTTGGTATATTGAAACAATTTTGTTGTAGTTTTTTATTTTATGATGTAATGTAAACCTTATGATAGTATCTAGTACTTCTAAGGCTACTAAACTAATATGTCATTCGAGACTTGATCTTTGGCGATCATACCAATGTTATGTAATAATGCACCAACTCTGGGATTTTGGAGTTGGGGCGTTATAGTTGGTATCAGTGAAATTTTAGTACTAACTTTTGAAACTATATTTAGATAGTCTCTGATTAGAGCACATTACCCTAAGATAGACTTTGAGGACTAGTATAGAATAACATCCTAGAATTTTGGTAATGTAGAGATTTTATGTATTTTCCAGGCAATACATCCCTGTCTGGATAAGAGTAGGTAGAGGAGGCTCTAGCCCAGATATACCTCGGAGTGAAAACTCTGACAATGATTTTCGGGCTTGACCCGGGGTATCCTGGTACACGACAACGAGCCTTACTGCACTCTTGGTTACGACACTCCCTAGGGATATGATTGGGATAATTCTCATTTTCTTTAAAAACCATTATGAAGGATTTATGAGTATATACTTTCTCAGTGATTTTATTGTGATTATGGATTATATTGATAAACTATTCAATTTTTTTTAAGTATTTTACATGTTTGTTATTATTTATTTTTACTCATAAACTAATATAGTTTATTACATTGTTTAGAAATGGCGCATAGTGGAAGGAATGCAAACCATATCAACGCACGCACTCCAAGTATGTATTTCCCTCCAGCTCAAGATAATTATATTGGAGTTGGTGATACAACTAGTTCTGATCAACTTATCACTATATTGGGACAACTCACTCGGGTTATGAATAATATCCTTACCCGAATAGAGAACCCTGATCCAAAACCTGTAGAATCAGTGTTAGATCACTTCACGAGGCAACATCCACCAACATTAAATGGGACTAAAAATCCATTAGAGGAAGAGAAATGGATAAATTCCTTAGAGAAAATACTCCACTCCTTGGGTAGTAGCGAAAGCGAAAACGTTGTCATGGTAGTTTACCGCCTCACTGAAGATGTTGATCAATGGTGGTCATCGATTGAAAACACAAAGGAAGATGATGAAGTATCAAATAAAAAATGGAGGGAGTTTAAAGATCTTTTCTAAGAAAAATATTTTTCTCATGACCATCGAGCAGATATAGAAAGGCAATTTCTGAGTCTGATGTAAAAGGAGGATGAGAATGTCACAAATTATGAGGCTAACTTAACATAGTCAGCGAGGCATGCTTCATATTATATACTTAACCCAAGAAGTAAGATTGGTCATTTCTTTTATGGATTAAAACCATTTTTCCATCGAGCATTATTGACAAAATCCTTCTTGTTTTATAAAGATATTGTCTGATGTGCTATCATGAAAAAAAAGAATTCTCTAACTCTTACAACTTTAAAGCAATGAAAGAGAAGAAGGGATCAACTAAACACTCTGGAAATGGAAATAAGGAGAAGAAGGGAAAATTTAAATATCAATCCTACAGTAAATGTGGAAAGAAACACCCCGGTACTTGCTGGAAGGGAATGTGAGTCTATTAAAAGTGTGGTGAAAAAGGCCACCAATCTCATGATTTAATGGGGAAGAAATAGGTTGTAAATGATGAATGTCACAATTGTAGAGAACAGGGGCATTATGTGAATGAATGTCCAATGTTTCAGGGGAACCTACCTCAGAAAATGCCAAGGGATCAAGGCCAAGCATATGCTATCACTACTGCTGAGGTTGAAGCTTCTAAAGGCATGGTTAAAGGTAATTTAGTGGTTTCATCAAGTTTAGAAAATGATTTATTTGATTCTGAATCATTGCATTGTTTCATATATTCCCGGTTTTCTAGAAAAATTAGGTATTCTAAAATTCATTTAACAAATGAGTTGTCAGTAAAAAATCTTAAGGGAAGTATCATCACAATAATGTTTTGTGCATCAGTTCCCATTAGGGCATATAAATGTTCATTATCTGCAGATCTCATCGTTATACCCATGATTTAATTTGATATAATCCTTGGTATGGATCAGCATTCGAACCATGATTAAAAAATTTATTATAAGAAGAAAGAGGTTACTATTTTTGATTATGATGATAAATAAAACCTTATCTTAGTGAAGAATCTTCACCACCTTATTATTATCAAGATCCACCCCCAGTGGCTGTACTAAATTGAATTATTGGGGAGGAATAGAATTAAATAACTGTGGGTGAAGAAATTAATGTTCAAATAGAATATGTACCTATTATGAATGAATATGTTGATGTGTTTCCAGAAATTTACCTGGACATCCTCCAGAATGAGAAATCGAGTTTTCTATGGATTTAATTCCCGATTCAGGGCCCATATCGAAGACCACTTATAGAATGGCCACTATAAATTTACTAGAACTAAAGAAACAACTAGAGGAATTGAGTAATAAGGGATTTATTTTCCCTAGTTTTTCTCCATGGGGATCCCCTATCCTTTTTGTTAAAAAGAAAGATGGATCTAGGAGTTTGTGCATTGAGTAGAGGGAGATCATTGCTATAACAATAAAGAACATGTTTCCCCTACCTCACATTGATGATTTATTTGACCAAATGCATTGAGATCAATACTTTTCAGAGATTGACCTTCAATCTGGATATCAGTAGTTGTGTGTGAAGAAGGAAGACATTCTAAAAACAACATTTTAAACCAGGTGCAAGCATTACGAGTTTACAATAATGCCTTTTGGATTAACTAATTCACCCTCTTTCTTCATGGATCTAATGATTAGAATTTTCATAGAATATCTTGATGAATTTGTAGTGGTATTTATTAATGAAATCTTGGTATACTCCAAAAGATATTAATATCATTAAAACTACATGTGCATTATCCTAAAGACTATTGGAATACATGAATTATATGGGAAGTTTTGAAAGTGTGAATTTTGGATTTAGGAGATTTCTATTTGTGGCCATATTATCTCTGAGGAGGGAATCTTCGTTGATACTTCTAATACCATGGAAATCCATGAAGGGCAAGCACCGACGAGTATAACTAAGGTACACAGTTTTATTGGTTTAGCAGGTTATTATCGACGTTTCTTCCAGAATTTTGCCTGGTTGGATAATAAATTAACAAAGCTCACACAAAAAGAGGTTAAATATTTTTTCACAAAAGAGTGTGAAGAATGTTTTGACGAACTGAAGAGAAGATTAGTCAATGATTTTATATTGACTCTACCATTGGGGAATGATGGGTTTTTTATTTATTCTGATGCTTTAAATAAAGGACTTGGTTATGTCCTTTTATTGAATGATAGGGTTATTGCCTATTCATCGCGACAGATAAAAATTCATGAGAAAAACTATCCTACTCATGTTTTTGAGTTAGCAGCTATAATCATTGCTTTGATGGTTTGGAGACAATATCTTTATGGTAAAAAATGTGAGATATATATCGATCACAAGAGTTTGAATTATATTTTCTCACAAAAATAACTCATCATTATGAAAAGGCGAGGACTTGAACTAATCGAGGATTATGATTTCACTATACACTACCACCTGGGGAAGGAAAATAAGGTAGCAGATGCTTTGAGTAGAAATGATCATGGAGTTTTGAACAAGATGACAGTTGAAAAGGATCCTATATACATTGATCTAGAAATGATGGATATGGGAATAACCATGGAAGGTAAAACATCAATTATTTTTCAAATGGTTGCCAAACCATCTTTACTATAAAGGATAAAGAGTTATCAGATCAGTGATGATGAGTTTCAAAAAAATATTAAAGCTGTGAATGATGGGAGATTGAGAGACTTTGTGTATGAAGATGGAATTTTGAAATTTGGGAAGAGACTTTGTGTTCCTGATATACCTGATCTAAAAAGGGATTTGTTGGATGATTCTTATAGTTCCAATTTCTCTATAAAACATGGGAGCACTAAAATGTATAGAGATTTGAGTGAACATTTTTGGTTGGACAACATGAAGAGGTAAAATGCTGATTTAGTGACAAGATGTATGGTTTTTCAACAAGTGAAAGCTGGAAGGCAACAACCTAAAGGATTCATCCAACCACTTCCCATACCTGAGTGGAAATTGGATAATATTATGATGGACTTTTTTATAGGACTACCAAAGACTCCTAGAAGGAACAATGTAATATGGTTTATTATTGACCGTCTTACCACGTCATCACATTTTTGTGCTATAAGAGAAGATTTACCACTTGAACGTCTACCAAGAATATATATTAATGAAGTTGTATGACTTCATGGAGTTCCCCTATCTGTTGTTTCAGATCGTGATCCACGTTTTACATCCAGATTATGGAAAAGTCTTCAGAAAGCCCTAGATACTAAACTTCATTTGAATGCTGCCTATGACCACCAAACTGTTGGACAATTAGAACAGACTATTCAAACCTTAGATGACATGTTGAGATCATGTTCATTTGACTTTCAAGGTATATGGGATCAATAATTACCTCTGGTAGAATTTTCCTATAATAATAGCTTCCATTCAAGTATTCAGATGACACCATATGATGTGTTATATAGAAAGAGATGTCTCACACCAAACTATTGGGATGGTGTTGGTGAATGAAAACTCATAGGCACAGAACTGGTGGAGGATACGATGGAAAAGGTGAAGGTAATCCAAAACCACATCAAAGCAGCTCAAACTAGGCAGAAGAACTATGATGATAATCGAAGGAAGGATTTGGAATTTCAGATAGGAGATCATGTTTTCTTTAAGGTATCTCCATGGAAGGGTGTTATACGTTTCAGTAAGAAGGGAAAATTGAGTCCCAGGTACATCGGACCTTTTGAAATTCTAGAACGAATTGGGGCTGTAGAATACCATTTGGCAATGCCACCAAATCACTCCAAAGTTCCTGATGTGTTCCACATATCACTGTTGAGAAAATACATGCATGACGCAACACATGTACTCACCTATGAGGAATAATAACTGGAACCCGATCTGTCTTATTGCGAAGAGCCTGCCAAGATTCTTGATACGATAGAACAAGTGCTGAGAAACCGGACGACTCGTCTGGTAAAAGTTCTATGGAGAAACCATAATATGAAAGAGGCTATGTGGGAACCCGAGGAACATATAATGAAGAACCACCCAAGTCTTTTTATGCAGTAATATTCTAGAAATTTTGAGGATGAAATTTTTTGAATTAGGGGATAATGTGACACCCTAAGCATCCACTATACGCTTCTCTTTGAAGAATATAGTAGTGTGTGTTGTGCGCAACTTTGAGTTCTAACACACCACAACCAATAAAACTACCAGTGATGAATAGTAATACCTACTTTTTGAAATTTTAAAAATTTTATCTTTCAAAATGGAATTCCCTTTTGGATTCAGAATATCAAAATTAGCTTAGGGAGAATTTTAGGTATTTTTCTTAAAACATTCAATTTTTGATGAACAGTGAGAAACACTTAGTTATTGTTTAAAACCGAATTTTTATTTAAATAATTATTTATTTTATTTAAATTTATTTATGTCAAAATAGATACATAATGCCAGTATAAGTTCAATGTAATTCATTGGTGTCTGTTTATATTAATATTTGTTATATAAAAATTTTATTAAAATTTTCCCTGTCTTTTACCCACCTCCTATGAGAATTTGAAAATTCACATAAAGCATTATTTAACTGCTTCTGTAAGTGGAATTTCTAAAATATGAGAGACATGGTAGATATCAGTAAGAAAAATGTGGTTCAATAAGATGAAAATAATTTTTATTGAATAGTAATTTTTTACTTTAATTTAATATGGTTAAAAGTAAATAGGGTATTTAAGGGTAAAACTGATATTATTATTATACTAACATGTGTCCTAATTCTATTGGAGAAGTATAATTCGACCAAAAAAACCTTATAAATAAAATATGAACCTCTTTGGTCCACTTGGATTAGAGTAGGACACCTATTATTATTTTATTTAAAGAAGAGTTAAAAGAGTTAAAAACAATGTTTAATAACTAAAACATTTTTAATATAGGGTTACACATAAGATACAATCGACTATAAATATTTAATAAAAATATCAAACTATTTCATAAATAATGGTTCTTATTTATATTTTTTAGACATTAAATAATCTAATTTAATTATGACACAATGATAATGCCGTAATAACCTAATTAATGAAATATTAAAATAATTTATATTATAAATACCCAAATAAATGTAATTTGATACTTTTTATTAATTACACTAATTTTATAGGATAATATTACATATTAGGTTTTGATATATGAATTGTTTTTGAATTAATAATGCTGTTATGAATTTAGCAAAAACAAAATACCAAATAGTGTCGAAATTTACATAAAAGTGTTTTTAAAACAAATATTATGGTATTAATTAAATTTCTATTAATAAAAATATAATGATCATCCAAAGGACTTATATAATGATAGGTGTATCATTAATGAACCACTTGGGGTTCTATTGGAAGTATATAGTACGTTTATTAACCATATAATATAAAAATACAAAGAGACATGATAATTGTCAAACTATTTAACTAAGAGTTAAATCTAAAATATAAAGATTATATAGTCACCCAAACCTGCATATAACCTATTGGTTGAGTTTTTTTCAACACATCCCCACCATGTACTTTAAATAATCTATTTTGGAGCCATTAAGAACCGAAAATAATTTTATGATAAAATAATATTTCTTGCTTTTCCTAAGGTGCCCCTCACCCCTCTTATTAAAAGGCACTACCCCTTCTCTCTAATTCACACCATCAATGCCATTTTTATTGGCCAAACCCTACCCAAATACCCTCTAAACTATCCTCCCCATATCTTAGAGGACATCCATTAGTCATAAATCCAACCTATGGAGCTCTTTTGATCAAATCAAAAGGAAGAACATGAAGAAGATGTAAATATTTCATAACCTCTTTCAAGTTCCTTTATTCTTCCACTTACTTTTCTTTGTTGTTTCCATTATAAAATAATAACTCAAGAATCTTATATATAATGTGATGTTATTGTAAATATGGTACAACCGAATTCATTATTCTATCCATACTTAAAATGACATGTCACCATATATGCATACGTACGGCTTATCGTCTCCACGTCGTGGTGTAATTGTTATTCAATACATTATTATTTAGATGGGTATAATAATGAATAGTAGTTTATGTGAATAATAAATATAACATGATAATGATTCTTTATATATCATATACCATCAAATTATATATTATTTTAATATCAAAAGGATGATATTATCGCTCTTGCGTACGTACGGATTACCGTCTCCACGAACGCGATGAGATTCATTCCGCATCGTATCCATTCAAATCTAATTTTCATTTGATTATTAAAAATAATTTTAAATACTTTATATCATTTTTTATATGAATAAGATACATCCCATCCATAAAAAATATGACTCCCATAACAAGGAATATAAAGGGAAATGAATCCGTTAAAACCTGAAATAACAATAATACTAATATATTATTAACCAAGCAATGTTAAAAGATCATATATGATATCAAATTAATGAATATGATCCTTTTGTAATTTAATAACAATTATTTTACCATTATACTAGAGTTTAACCTACCCTTGACCCAAGAAAATTACAAGGTTAAGGTTAATTTCAAAATCTCTTTATTATGTAGGGTTGTTTTTACGTAAGTATCTACTAGGAACTCTTTATCATCCACACCCATGTTTCTTAAAAATATATTTCAAAACATTCTTAATGTTTTATAGAATATGGGTTAAATTCATTTATACCCTTTTTTACTTTGATAAGATGATTATAAAAGAATCTTTCTGTCGTTTTCCAAACAAGGTCCCTTATAACCTTTTCGACAAAATTAAGTTAAGAATGTCTTTTTTTAACTTATACGGAGGGAGAAACTATTTTTCGCCATTATAACTTCATCAAAGATTCATTTAAAAGCTTATATGAATATTTCCAAAATAAATGTTTTCTTTTATAATTATATGAATTTTAAATTATTTCAAAATAAAAAGAGATATTTCTCTAAAAAAGGCTTTGCTTTCATCCGTGTCAACATATTTGATGGATTTTAATCTTATTTGAAGTTGATTTATTATGATACAAAAATTTCATATTGTATTGAAGGTTTTGTGATATGTTTGACTATGTATGTTTTATTTTTAAACCATTCATGTTTTATGGATAAAGTATTGACATTTCGTATGCTAGTTTTAATATGAATGTTTATGTTATGTTTAAACATTTTCATATGAGGAATGCATTAGACTTAGTATATGAGGGGTGGAGCCCGCTATAGCTTCTCGATGCATCGGTAGGTCTCATGAGACATACTAGTGTCTTTTCACAAGGCCTTGAAAAAATATTATTCGTAGTCTTGGCATAAGGAATTGACTATGTGGTTATGAATGTCTGGGATTATGCATTTCATAATTAAGAAAGTGGAAATTTATACTGCATTTGATTATTAGACTAGTAGAATATCCATGTGAGTATGTAAATGGAATTATTTGATTTTATCATTGCCATATTATGCTGATGTTTAAGTTTAAAAGTCTTTTGTTTTAGTCTTACACATTGCCTTAAATGTTTATTCTTATTTATGAATGTTTACGCTATATTGTTATCCTTACTGAGAATCTGAGCTCACCACTTTCTATGTTTTATTTTTCCCAAGATGTGAAGAAGTATTTTATAACTGACATGCATGGATTGTATGAGGGGATATGAGTGTGGTCTACGAAAACAATTTTGTGGTAGTTTTTTATTTTATGATGTAATGTAAACCTTATGAATGTATCTAGTACTTCCAAGGAAACTAAACTAATTAGTATTTCGAGACATGATCTTTTGTGATCATGCAAATGTTATGTAATAATGCACCGACTCTGGGCTTCTGGAGTTGGGGCGCTACACTCTGTCTGGCCATCTATTTTAGGATGAAAAGCTGTGTTAAGGCATTGTTGAGATCCAAATGCATGCTGGACAACTCTCCACACCCTGGAGGTAAAAGTAGGATCTCGATCAGAAATTATCATCCTAGGAACTCCCTGAAGTCTCACCAATTACTCTAGATACTACCTTGACAAAACATCCACTGAGCTTGACATCATGATTGCTATAAAGTGGACCAATTTTTTTAATCAATCAACTTCCACCAAAATAGCATCATGTACTCCCGGAGCCTAAGGTAAACAAGTAAAAAAGTCCGTTGAGATGTCCTCCAACTTCCACTAAGGAATATATAATTGTTGGAGAAAACCTCCTAGAACACAGTGTTCGACCTTCACCTTATGGAAGACAGAACATCAAGACACAAACACTGAAACTGAACGCTTCAGCACAAGCCACCAAAACTGGCTCCTCAAGGCTCGGTACATCTTTGTCATGGTAGGATGCACCGCTAAAGGCAACCTATGAAACTCTCTGAGAACCGTCTCGCACATTGTCAGAGGTACAAAAGCCTTCCTTGAAACAACACTCGGTGTTGTTCATCCTTAGACCACCCATAAGGGGCCATGCCACAAACAACTCTGTTTCTCTAGACCTCCAGTTCTAGATCCCCATACTAGGATTCTTCCACCTTCTGCACCAGAGATTATGATAACATCATCTGAAAAAGACAGCCTCTGCCCCTAGATTGTCCCAAATCAATATTTATTGCTTACATTTCTCCCATTACTCTCCATGAATCACCAAGTTCATGCACAACATCACTACGTGACTTTCTACTGAGTGCATCAGCTACAACATTCCCCTTTTTAGGTGTATATTATATGTCGAAGTTATATTCCAGTAAGAACTCCATCCAATGACATTGTCATACATTCAAGTCATGCTGGAAGAGAACATATCTAAATCTCTTATGATTGGTGAAAACCACAAAAAGCTCACCAATGAAGTAATGTCTCCAAAACTTCAGAGAAAACACCATGGATGGAAACTCATGATTGTGAGTGGAATATTTATGTTTATGGGGATGTAACTTCCGAGACACATAAGAAACTACTAATCTTTTCTACATCAGAACACAACCCAACCCCATATGAGAAGCATCACATAAAACATCAAAATGAACTCCCTCAGCTGGATGACAAAGAACTAGAGAACCTACTAACTTCTCTTTTAGATAATCAAAAGCTATTTGAAACTGATCAGCCCATATGAATACATGATCCTTTCCTGTCAAATCTATCAGAGGAGTTGCAAATCATGAGAAATCAGCCATGAACAATGTGTAGTAGCCTGCGAGAGAAATGAAACTTCGCACCTCTAACACTGTCTTGGGGGATTCTCAAGACACAAATGATTCTATCTTTTATGGATCCACATATACTCCCTGCTAGACACATTATGCCCCATGAAATGGACTTCTCAAACCCAAAACTCACACTTTAGAAACTTCCCAAATAGCTATTGTACACGATGAACTCCCAAAACAGCATGTAGATGCTCTGCATGCCCCTTTTCAGGCGTAGAGTACACAAGGATTTGATCACATAAAACTACCACGAACATGTCCAGGAACTCATGGAACATAGAATTCATCAATACCATGAGCATAGCTAGATAATTGGTCATGCTGAATGACATTACAAAAAATTCATAATGCCCATGATGACGACAAAAAGCAGTCTATGGGATATCCTCATCCTTCACATGCATTTGATGATATCCTGACCACAATTCGATCTTTGAGAACAATATTTCACCATTAAATTGATCGACTAAATCCTCAATTTGAGAAATATGATAGCAATTCATTATCTTCACTTTGTTTAAGTGATGATAATCGACACACGACCGCAAACTACTGTCAGCCTTCTTCATGATCAAAACTGCTGCACCCCATGGTGACACACATGGCCGAACAAAACCACACTATAACAGACCTTTAAGATGTATACATAGCTCCCTTTACTAATTAGGGACAATCCTATATTGAGACATAGAGATAGGAGATGTTCAAGGTTGTAGCTCGATCGCAAACTCGATCTCTCATCAAGGGGGTAATGCCACAACCTCTTCCGAAAAAAACATTAGGGTACTCTTCTACAGCCCTAGGAAATGCCAACATAGTAACCTATGAAGAACTCAACATCATCTCCTCCATCATGGATGATAAGTATGGAATGCACCTATGACCAATCAGAGGATGTCGATCACCAATAAACACCACCAACTCTCCAACCGCATTGAAGAAGACGACATGCCTCCTGAAGTAATCCACGATATCCTACACCGAATAAAACCAATCCATACCGAGGATCACATCATATGGTTGTGTTCGTAAACATAGGAATTCTCCCCAAGAGCGGCGCTACACCAACACTAGCTCATAGTTTCTATATAACTCAAACAAATCATCTTGAACTCCAACTGGCATAGTCAACACCAAGGGAACTGGAAGCCTCTCTAACTCAAGTACCAAAGCATGTAAAATGATAGGTGATATGAAGGAGTGTGTCGATCTGGAATCAAAAAAGGTATACACCAAGGTAGAAAACAATCAATGGGTACCTCGAACGATGTCTGGCTCGCCTAGAGCTAGTAATTCTAGAGCATGATGCTGACCATAACCTCTTCCACGGCCTCTCTAACCCTGATGACGACCACCACCATGGTTGTGCTCTACACTCTGAAGATGAAGAGCATCATGGTGCTGTACTTCTCCAACCCCATATACCCTCTATGGATCTATAGGTGGTGAATATAGCTACTGCTGCCTCAGTTCGAACTACTTCAATGGAGGAACCTATAGCAGAGCACCTGGTGCATGATGACTACTCTAAAAGGTTGAGCACTCCCGCTATTGATGACCTCAACCAACACAATAAAAATAAGCACCTGATCCCTTGGAATAGGCCTGTGAGTTGCTACCTCTGGGGAAACGAGATGTGAAGTGTTGGGACCTACCACTAGATAAACAGAAACTCTTCTGCCCTGAAAGCAGTGAACCCCAGACCACCGCTCTACTTGATGAGGAATCTAGATGATTCCCCTCTCATGATGATCCGGTCCAGGCCAAAGTACTCTCGACAACCTCTTCCCTCGCCAACACCTCAAGATATTTCTTCGCATAAATGGGGTGACTAGGCGCTGGATCTCTGGATGCAAGGCCTCCTCAAAATGCCTCGCCCTACCATCCTCATCTGGCCACAAGTCCGAAGCATATCATAAAAGGTTCCGGAAATAGCTTCCAAACTCTCTCACACTGGAGGTCCCCTGTTGAAGGGTAAGAAGCTCCTAGTAACTAGATGCCTTCACAATCAATGAATGAAACTCAACTCTAAACATGTCTCGGAACACCTCCCATGAGATAGTTGACTCCTCACGATCCCCGAGGAACAAGAACCACCACTGCCTCACTGCTCCACGCTGCATCATCACAACTAAGGACACCCAATGCTCCTTATGATCATGGATCGAACTGAATCCAATCTCAACCTCCTCCAAACAGTTATCCATGACTGCATTTGAAATGAATCCCTCATACTTCTATAGACTGTGGTGCTGAAAATATCGGAGTGTCTTCCTCCAAGTTTCATCATCTTCAACCTCTACCATGCAGAAATCCGCTAGAACAACCTGCTGAACATCATCTATGAGATTCTGATGAGGAAGTAGACCTGGATCCATACCTATAAAAAAACAAATAGTTAGGGATCCTAAAGCAGTAATATGGGAGACTCAACGTTAATTAATTAATTTTTTTCTTTTATTTATTTTATATTAACTTATCCCAAGGTCTACCCATTCAGACATAGGCACAATGAAGAATGATACATTATCTTTTCCTAGGTATCTACCCTAAAACTAGTATCACCTTGATTTGTTGTAATTTTAAACATAAATTTCCATACATCAGATCCTAGGGGGAACTAAATGGCTATGTCTCAACCGGACTCCAATGTAAACATCACTTTCTAAACATGAATGACACTGTTGGCCAACCAACCCATGCAACATCACATGTGCCTAAATCAAAACTCCATCCTATCCCTCAATAGAACTCTGATACCACTCTATCATGACACCCTCCCCACAATGTGTACCCCTCCAGGGATGGAAATCTGGGAAGGGAGATAATGAACCACGATTCCAACCTCTAATAGGCCCTGGTTTGGAGACTAGCACAATGGGTATAGTAAACACATAGATGGGAGGCATTACCCTCTAAGTGAACAAATTCGGAAGAGTGAGACAAGATAGAGACCAAAAAATTCCAACATAGAAATGAAATATAAAGGAAAACCCTAGTGCACATATGTAATTTCATGAAAAAGTAATACAACAGGTAGGGGAAAATTGAATGTACCACAAAAGAATGTAAAAAGCAGCAACAACCACAAGCCCGAATAGCTCATGCAACCGCAAGCTAGTAGAATCCAGCTTGATTTCAAACCTGCTCCATGTGACCTGAAAAATAGTTTATATATATAGGGTGAGTATAACAGTATATTCAATTGGATCCTCCATGAAACCTCTTGAGAAAATGTATTGAAGGCATGCTAAATCGTAGTGAACTATAAGTGAAACTATCTCGTAACCTAAACAGATATACTAAGATTCCACCCTCACCATGGATTCTCTCAACAAATAACACATAAATGAATATATCATATAGTAATGAATATCAAGGTTACCATGCAACTACTTCCCCCACTAGTTTGCATCCTTTCCCCAACGTCGCACATCCTGAGCATCTCTCTCCAAAAAGTCTTGCTCGTAGACACCTGTGTGAAGAACCACAACATGCACCTCATGTAAAAAAACCACCACATCCACGAATGAAAGTATCTAGGTAGTTTTTGAGAGCCATCACAACTCGCATAATGTGTATCATACATTGGGTAATATACCTCAAGCCATTACAACCCATACCCCGAGTAAGGATCCTCAAGCCATCACAACCTATACACGTTACACCTATAGTACTCCATTGAATACTATATCTAGAATAAATGTGTGAGAATAACTACAAGACATTACATACCTCTACACACATATACAGGGAAAACTAACCATCGTGCCTACCAGCACAAGTAACTACCAGGAGAAGAGATTGGGGATAAAGCGGGTAGTTTTCCATTCATCCTCCAACTTGAATGTTGGGGAAAACGCCCCCTGAGGCTCATAATCCCTGGGGTGTTAGTTTCCCATACTGATAGGGTGGATTGATATACAGAAACACAAAAAGTACAAGATATACTATATCTCACAACCAAACTATGGGAATATCCTAGTCTTTGACTCAACTACAGCTAAGGTCTCTTGAACTCCGGATTCTACTTCTATAACTAGGTATCCTATAAGAACCCAACCAATTAAAGAGATTTAATAAATTATTTCATTCCATTTATATCAGTTTCACTTTATGTTTATTAAAACATTAAAAATTAATTAACCAGTACCAATTCCTCATTAAAGTTCATTAGCATCACACCCAAAGTTCATTGTGCCTTTAAAATTACAACCTCATCATTATGTTCCAGAAAATACAACCCCAAGGGTTAACATCATTTAATCAATTATTTATTATAGAATTACTTTCCCATATTTTCAAGAAATCTAGAAAAATATGTTATTCTACTGAGCACAACGGGGATCAACACAGTGAGTAGATGTACTACCCGTCAAGTCTTTAGCTCTTATAGTAAGAGAATATAACCATCCTCCCTTGAGAGGCTAAACATGGAAAGAACATGGAATACCCCACACGTCATCACATATTTCAGAAGAAGCTTAAGCAAGACAGCCTGTCTTGAACAGTGGGGAAAAATAAAGTAGATAATCAAACAATAAGAGATAGCAAGCATCCACCAGTCACATCTATCCCGTTCTATCATCCCTGATGTACTCCCTGACACCCGTATGCATAAACTGATGCATCATGACACTTTAGGCATCATATACCACTACAACTAAAATTCCTCCACTCCCCCACATATCACAATAGCCAACCAGGCTCACATCACAACACATTCTCTAGGAAAACAAACATTATAACAGTTGGGCTTGTGGCCCTTTAATAAACAATAGGGTAACTCAGAACCCTACAAGGAGTTGTCTTATAGTGATCAACTGGTTCTTTAATCCATATTATATTAACTGATTATTATTCTTAGGTTCCAAATTCTGGAAACCTAATCCATAAGATATCACAAATAATTAAACATGTTTACAACAATATTTTTATTAACATCAAATTAAAACAAGAAGAACTAGATTCATTCAACTACCTCATTATCTTTAACGAAACACTTATCAATTAATTCCGGCATTACGTTCTTTACCAATTTACATCAAGAACAAAATGATAAAAATAACTTTTATTGATATCACAATATCTTGAAAAACAATAAGCAAAATCATATTATCGATATCAATTTGATTATCTGGCTAAAATATTTATTAGGTTAATTTCATTGTGATCAAGTGGGATAAAACATGATAACAATATAGTTTCATGTAAAGGGAGAGAGAATTAATGAATCCATTACATCAAATAGTTCTTAACATTATTTATACGAGCACAATCCTCACAAAGGGTCACGATCCTCCTCTCTCGACAACTGCATCCACCCAAGGATGCCCCGATACGACCACACCAACCGAAACCCAAGAAATCTCCATTACAAGCATATAGATTTCATTCTATAATATGGAATGGAGAAACATGATAAGCTTAACCACCAAATAACGTTGATAAAAAATACATTATATCAATGATTGATCAATACAACTTGGTTGCATAAAAAACAGAGCAAAACCAATCTAAGGAGGAAAGATTGATTGAGCTACTCCTATGAAAAGGAATGGGATGTTTGAGCTTCTCATGCCCGAGAACAAGGAGAAAGAATTAGAGAGGAAGATATCTCATCCTTTTAAAATATTTAACAGAGCGATGGTTTAAGATAAGCTTAATTTCCCATTAAAAGTGGATCACATTAAACCACGTGGTTTGACCTAGTAAAAACATATCGATCCATATGAATAATTAATATATGATTTATGGCCTTTGAATCAGCCTTAGAGTCCCTAAAACAAGGTTTTAAATGAATTTTACTTCAATGGAAATGTCAAAGGGGAGAAACTGTAGGAAGCTGGAAACATAGTTCATAAACACGAAATTTAAAAAAGGAAAAACATTGTTCATGAACCTCATCATTAAAAACTCACCATTCTGGAAACATTGTTCATGAACCTCACCATTAAACCCTCACCATTGGAACAACACTATTTCAGAAACACTATTAATGAACCTCACCATTGGAACCTCACCGATTTGGAAACACTGTTCGTGAACCTCCCCATTGAAACCACACCGTTCGAACCTCACCATTCTGGAAACACATTTTATTAACCTCACAATTTAAACCTCACTGTTGGAACCTAACCATTCGGGAAGCACTATTGATGAACCTCACTGTCGAAACCTCACCGTTGGAACCTCTCTATTTTGGAAACACTGTTCATGAACCTCACCGTTGAAACATCACCATTCTGGAAACACTTTTCATGATCCTCACCATTGAAACCTCACCATTAGAATCTCACCATTCTGGAAACACTCTTCATGAACCTCACCATTGAAACCTCAGCGTTGGAACCTCACTATTCTGGAAACACTATTCGTGAACCTCACCCTTGAAACCTCACCGTTGGAATCACACTGTTTTGGAAACATTGTTCATGAACCTCACAATTGAAACCTGACCATAGGAACCTCACTATTCTGTAAACATAGTTCATGAACCTCACCATTGAAACCTCTCCATTAGAACCTCACTATTCTAGAAACACTGTTCATGAACCTCGTTGTGGAAACCTCACTGTTGGAGCCTCACTATTCTGGAAACACTATTCACAGAAGGTTACTGATGCATTGTTCTCAACCATCTACCGTTCGATCTCTTCACCAAGGGTTACCGATTCTACAGCTCACAAAAATGGAAAATAGGAAAAGTGTTGGGCTGAATCCACCTTGACCTCTAAGAACATCTCAAACACCATGTTTTTACAAAGGAATGGGGTAGGGAAGTCTGTTCCATTACAACAATGGGCTAACTACCTCACTATAGATGCATAAATTCACTTGGTTATTCAACTCTGATCATCTCCATGTAGTAATAATCATAAAATATATAATAGATATCCCTCTAAATGATGTCTTAATTTTGATCCTCCATGTTTAGAACATACCAAAAAAATTTAGTGGATCCACATAGAAAATAGAATATGATCTTGTAACTCCTTTCTAGTGGAATATGTGGATTTCAATAAAGGGAAATATAACCTTTAGCCGCAACATATAAACCTAGGGGACAAAATCCCACAAGAATGTAGGTGTATGTTGCTGCTAAAACAATAAAGAAATCTCAAACATTGTCAATAAAGTATGTGAAAAGCCCTGTATATATTTCACTACTAATCATAATCCAACTAAATGTTGATAGATAATTTGTAGTCTTAGTAAAAAAGGAGGTATAAATATAGATTCCATAGATGGCACAACTAGTGGGTTAAGTCCCACTAATTAAGCAAAAATATTGTATCCACCATCTTCTCATTTGACCTAATGACATTATGAATGAATATCTCTACAATTCCTATCACACACCTCAAAAATTGATTTTATAACTATGGAAAAAATTTATTAACAGTAATGAATTAGGCATTAGGGTTTTCTAGCCAAAGTATACTAACATAGAAACCTAATAGTAAGTCTAGGTCTTTGGTGAGATTCCATGTTTCAATCATAGTGGTTCCATTATATTGAGTTCCAATTTAATGTTATAGAGTAAAAACCCCTTTATGTTTAAATTTAAATCCCAATTTAACACCCACCATTTCATGTATGAGTCATGAATTAACACTTTTATAATTATACCATTGTCCATTTATATAAATTTTCATTCCCATGTTATATATTTAACAAAATATATGTATCATTTTAGGCTTCATGTAATTAAACCATAATCATAAAATTCATTATTATGATGTATGTATCCATATTCCGTGATTTGATTATATGGATCGCTATTATTAATTTATAGTGTCACACTCTTTATAAATTTTATTTTGAATCCACCAAATCAATATAAAATAATATTTTATCACATGTAACTAAATATTCATAGATAAAACATTTGAATATTGGTTACATAAAGTTCCACTATCATGCTATGTGTGAAAAAATTCATATCTTGGTGTTGATGCTTTATGAATCAGATTATATATCCCTTTCCCTATAATAAACATTATCCCAGATAAAAATATATCCATCTATGCACTATCAAGAGGAATCATGTAATGTATTTAGTAAAAAAACATAACCTATAATATGAATGAAATATAAATTCATATGTGAATATAATTATTCATGAACAATGTTTCCATTCCGTATTAAGCCTAGGGTAAAAGAAAATAAACTAAAATAATAAATACCACAAGTCATGTGTGTCACCCAATAGTGATATTATTATATCTAAAATTGGAAAAATATTGAAATGAATGCCACATTACATGAAATAGGTATCTTTAAATATATGTGTGTTAGCTACTCCCATTAACTTTCTCATTACCAAATTCCCACACATCCCTATTTTGTGTCTATTAACTAGAAACATTAAGATAAAGGAAAAGAATAGTTAATTACACTTTGTGAAATCCCAATATGGAATCACTAATTAGAAACCTAACGCAGTGTCCACGTGGATACAAGAGTTATTCCCAATATACCATAGGATTAAAACTAAATGTGAGGATATAAGATGTTATAAATGGGATAAAATATCTTATTTATTAGATTGAAGTATAGTGGTATTGAATATATAAATTAGTGGATGATCTATATTGAAAATAGTGAAATAGATTATCTACAACATAAATATAGATATAAATAATTATCAATGTCATATACAAAATTTGATAATTTAATTATTCAATAATAAAATTGGGTGTTAAGGGAATAGTGTAGCAGGAATACAAAAGTACAAGCTATACAAAAAATAAACAAAATACCAAAATCTATACACTAATGGAATCATGATTAAAATATCATTAATACTCTCATTTACTCTATCCTATTATAGAATATCAAGGGTCCATAGTTGGGATCATTCCAAAATCCATACCTATATCAATGAAGTCTGTCCTGCTACCAAAGAGTGACCTGAAAACTTTGTGAGTGTAAATCAATAGCCCACTACCAATGGAGTCTAATAATATCTACTGAGGGAATATATAATGATGAAGAGTGCAGGAAATAAAAAAATTAAGATAAATAAATAACACCCATGCCGACATAAGTTATTCATGGGATACTCATCCAATACTACATGCTTCATCCTAATACATAAATGTATTTGAGTTTTAACTATTTTATGTTGTAGGATTGGGACCTGAGGCACATAATGAAGATATCCACACATAATTATAATTATAAATGGGATCAAAATGTTCCATGTTATTTAAGACTTTGCAGTCATATGTAAATCAATGAATTAATATTTTTAACTCTTTTATGCATTTATAACACTGATCAAACCACTGTAGGATCATGGATTTGAAAAAATAATTGTTGAATCAGTTAACGTGTTCTTCCCATTAAAGGAATTATTTTTAAGAAATCCAGGAATTTGTCTAGACATAATATAATCCCACTATCCTATTGGCCCATCCATGGAATCTTAAATCAAAACCCAAGTATTTTCTAAGGTGAGGTGTAACTAATTTTTCCTTAAATACCATTAAAATAATTCCATATAAAACACCATGTATCTCTGAGGTAAAATATAATCTATTTTCTATGTGATCCTATAACAATTTTTCTATGTAGGAATCATTGTGTCTTCCCTGACATAGTATAATTCCATTGATAAATGTATTCTATTCAAAATGCTCTAGGATCACATCAAATTCATTTTGTGTGAGGATCCATGTATTGACCATGTCTTAATATTCTAAATAGTGATGGGTTATCAAACTATCTATAGCATTTGACAATTCACATAATTCAAATAACTATTTAATTTATAAGGTACAACTCATGTATAAGGTAAGAGGATACAAGACGATAGGTGACCTTGTCTTCCATTCACCATTCAATTAATTCATTTTGTTTTTTTATAAGAAACAAACCAAAACCCTCCCCAATGGGGATTCAATTACAAAATCATGAAAATAGTTCCATGGAAATTGATAAACTCCCACAAAGGGGTTTTTAATCATACATAGCAGGGAGCATCATTCAAGGAATATAAGCCACAAACCCTATGGGGTGGTTTGGGATGTGGTTTAAAACCTACAATGGTGCAATATATGGTGAAAAAACAAGTTAATTCAATGAATTTAAAATTCATTAAACTATTTTCACATTTATTATTTAAACCTTACTACCAAATTTGATGACCCGCTTCACCACGTGTTGTTAAAGTCAGGTGAAATTTGAAGCTTTTTGTTTATGGTAGTGTACTAGGGAAAATATGATACTTCTCCTATGATATGACTTTTGAAAATATTCATAATGACTCTGTTGGTCCCGTAATTATGTTCTTATCATACAAGAAATGTTCTGTGTAAATATAACATATTATAATTTTCATGTATTATTTAATATTTAATTAAATAACAATAAATTTATTTGTTCTTCTTCGTTTGGTAATATATTTTTAATGATGTGTCAGATTATGATTCTATATTCATTCATGAGTCTAGAATGGTTGTTCTTGTATCAGTGATACATAACCTTGCATCGTGCACTAGGGTTGTTCCAAAGTTCCTTCACTTTTCTCATTTGTTTTCTTTTCTACTTTTCCATTTTTTTATTTTTTGTCTTGTATTATTTTTCTGCATTGGATTTTCATGGATTCCCATTAGGATCCTCAATTTAAGGGACTTTTTTCTGATAGTGGGAGAGGGTTATAATATAGGGAGAGGGAGAGGAGGATGTTCTAGAAGAAAGATCGAGTCATGCTGATTAATTGGGTGGCAGCTTCATATCCTGGATTAGTGAAAGGCATCAATGTTTTTTAAATTGGTAGACCCAGTGTTTATATTTTCCAAAATAAATCCTTTAATTTTAGATTTTATTATGTATTAAATCAAATATTGTGTTGTTGGGGACCCATAATGGGTTGATCTAAGCTTAAGCATGGAGAATAATTGCGTTTCATGTTGTTGTTAGGGGATTCCATTTGAGAAAACACATGTACGTGATGTGTAGTTTATAGAAAACATGTCGTTTCTTCTTCCATTTTATGGAAGATATGTTTTAGGAATATACACTTTGTATCAGATGTATACTCATTGTATTGGAGAATCAGGGTGTGTTAGGACACATGAATGTGTGCATTACATAGACACACCTCATATGATATACATGACCAATTGTCATGTACAATGTGTTGCTAGACCATTTGTGGGGGTAAAATTCCATCTATATGTCTAGTGACCCTATTTAGGGTATACATTATGAATGGGTTTTATATTTAATTTAATTAAATGGTGTACATATTGAGTGGGGGTTGTAGTATATATTACGGTACCCATATTGCGATACATACTATTATAGGGAATACATTCCCTATGAATTAGAATATTACATGTTGAGTGCCTCGTGTCACATGGACATGGAGTAAAAAGGGTGTTACACATTTTCTTCCACATGTACATTCTCCTAACTGGTCTTTTTCTACCTATTTTTTCACCCATATATTTGAATGGAAATTTTTAGGAGACCATTCTGAGATTTTTTCCCTTGATATCATGATAGTGGAATCCTTTAGATATATAAAGGCCTTCTGGATGCTATTTGGGACTATGATAGTTCACCAAGAGGGCATCCTTGAGGTTTAATTTCTAAATCCTCTAGTGGGTTGGGTTGTGAGATATGTGTCCAATGTGACGTTTTTGAGCTCAGTGATCAAATTGGATTGATTGTTCTCTGGCGATCAATTTTTGGTTTATAGGATATATTCTAAAAGGTGTGATCGAGTGATATCTCTAAGTGGGTCTTGGGTAATCCCTAATTGAGAAGACATGATTCTCGAGTTTTCATAAGGTGATGTTTAAATAATATGTATAATAATTAGAGGTTTTGGTGTCGTTGGGATGGGTTGATGCCATGGAATGATGATTATGGATGGATGCCATCGTTCAAATGTGATGATTTTTTTTGGACTCATGATGATGCCCTAGTGGTTTTGTTACTGTTCAGGTGATCATTGGTTGACGTAATATTTTTTGGGAATGCTAGTGGGGCATGGTGTTCATTGAATTCCATTTTGGGAGAATTGGTACCAATGGATGGGGTGTTTTCCAAGGATGCCGACTGAGGTTTCCTTACATGTGATTTTCCAAAAATTTTGTATTTTTCCAAGGAAATATTATACCGCCCTTCTTGAGTTGTTAAAGATGACAATTGTGAATTATACGGTCAGCATGCATTTATCATGGTTGTATGAATGTACATTGTTGACTAAGGATTCGTTCGAGGCCACAGAGGTCCAATTGGGATGTTCCTAAAATGGGCATGTCCCATGAGTTTTGATGAGATAACGAAAACCCTTATATGATTTCATAATTTATTATGGCCTTTATTGCATTTTAGGATGTTTTATTGGGAATGAACCAAGAGCATGGGTGCAGTACGGAAGACTTGAGTCAGACATTTATATATGATGTTACCCTAGGGATCATGGGAGACCCATGTTTCAGTTTAGCTTTGAGGTGGGTCATTGATATCTCATTTTGGAATTTTGTTTGATGTTGAGATCTATGGAACTGAGAGAGGCCCCATGATTTTTTAGAATAGAGTTGATCAGTGATTCAAGTTCGGTTCTTTGGATAGTTTGTTTGAGGTTAGATAATCCCATGTTCCTTTTTCCTTTTTCCATGACGTTTACAGAAGTTCTACTAAAAAATTTGGTTTGAGGAGGAGAGCCTTGGAATATCAGTGATTATGATTTGGCCCTGAGTTTTTATTTGGATCACTCCATTATTGTTTAGTTTTGGATAGATGATATTATAGAGATACTGAGAAATATGGATTAGTAAAATCCACAAAAAATTTAGTGCAACACCCTAGCTAGACTGTATTTCTTCTTGTGTGGTGATGAGATACTCATTGAGTGTGTTTTGTGTACAATAGATTCTATTGTTCTTCTAATTCCATGGATGATGGTTGATCTAATTTTTATGTATATATCCCAAAACTATTTGTTCTATAGGTGGTGCTCTATTAATTTTGTAGGACGAATATGAATTAGGAGTTCCCCAGTTTCTACTACCTAGATGTTCTTACCACATGTTCAAATAATTATATTAGAGTCCCATATCTTGAAATATTTTATTATTCATGTGGACACCTATGTTTATGCCCTAAGGTTTTATAATCCTTCATGTTGAATTTATATATCTTATATATCCAATGATGATCTGGTGGACACGCTATTTTTTGGGTGGTAGGGGGGTCCCATGTTTTAAATCTTCTTGCAGGGGCCAATGCAATGTTATATTTTACATGGGTGTTAGGATAGAAGTTGATGTTAACTACTTAATATATATTTGTTTTCCCAATTTTATTGATGTAGTTAGTTCTTTATTCTAGGTGTAATTCGTCATCCTTTAAGATAGTCATATCATGTCTGAAATTACTTATTATGACAAAATATTATTGGCCCGCCATTAGGGATGTCCTACTGAAATTTATTTCTCACCCCCTATACATGAACCTTAGTGTCTTTGAATAACTTCTGTCTACTTTTATATTGGAGTATATGTCGGGTGATGGATCTGGTGGAGGCCCAGTGTTTCCTGATCAGGTGGTGCCTCTAGTGCAGAGTCTTAGGATTGGGTTGGAGGAGATCATGTTTTGTGGAGGTGGGTTATGTGGATTGTTTCAGAGTTTATCGAAGATCACATTGTTTTTATTTTATGTTTTATTTTTATTTTTTATGTGTGGTTTCACTAATGGGTGATCGATTTTTGTATTTCTTCAAATCCTTAGAGTCTTTATGACTATAATATGGATTTCATTTATTATATCATGTTTCTGATTTTGTTTTTCATTATGTGAACTCTGATGTTTTTCCTTGAGGATGTTTTGGTTATTTAATTGGTTATTTAACTCTAAACATCGGGTATAGTCTCCCTATTGGTATATTTTAGACCCTCACAGATGGTTAATAGCCTTTATAAATCAGGGAGACACAAATTTATTTTATGATTTGCGGTGTTTTTAGACAAGTGTTATAAGAATGGGTTTAACTTGTGATGAATATTGGACGAGTGTGTTGAAAACACCATTTTTTGATAAGAAATACACGTCTCATGGTAATGGGATTATAGTTCATGGATTTCATTTTTATGGTTACATTATTTCAGTTAGTGTGATGCACTTGGGTTTGTGGATTTATGGTTTTTCTAGATTTTGGATCTTGGCCCATGGGAAACAGTCCAATGTTCATGCATCATTTATGGTACCTTGGTTTTAAATGAAACATTCCAATCTGCTTTGTTTAATAGATTATTTCTGTTCAGTTGTTTGATGTACATCAACTTACCATAAAATTTTTCTCATTTATGTACTTGGTGTCATTCTTCTCAACTTAACCACAGGTATATGTTTTCTTTTTATGATAGTCTAGTAGATCATGGGGTGATATTTTTTCCATCACTAGAGATATAATCACATAATCAATGAATGCATGGACACCCTTGTGGGTTGGTGTGGTCTATATGTTCTCTATTGGTGGCTCGATGTGGGATTGGGAACCAAGGATATATATTGAATGGAATTAAGTTTTCATGAATTGTAGATCATTGATATCCCAATATCATATTCATTAAGATTGAGTTGTTCTTTAATTTTGTAGTCTACCCATTCATGTAGTGGGGAACGTGTAAAAAATATCACTAGTTTTTGGGGTGGTTGTGGTTGTTCATTTATGACTATTTTGTTAAGTTATTCTATCACCATAATGTTTTAAGGTTTGGGTATTTCTAGTTTTTGAGAAGTGAGTTTTGAGATTTCTCCCTATCTCATGTTTGTTAAGTGATTTAAGGTTTGGTTGGATCCTTAGCCCTACTTATCATTAGCTTTATGTTGGTTAGAATAGTGGAAATGTGGTTATCCACAAGTGGTTTCGGATTGATTCCCAAGGGGATGTTGGTCATGTGGTTGAACATTGAATGAGGGAGATTCCTTGTTTTGGAAGAGGAGTGTTGAGAGTACTCTATTTTATTTGAACGAACTTGAGTGAGGATCATTCTCATCAATTTTTGGAACATTTTCCTAGTTTATATAGGAATTTCACCATGCGAGGGTGGGTCCTAGGGAGCTATCAGGATGAGTTTAAGGAAATACTTATGGTGTGGAGTTCACCATGGTGTGTTAGAGGTTATGGCCCTATTTAGGTGGTTTATTGAGTTCAGATGTTGTGAAATTTATGCTTGTGCATAGGTGTGAGCATTTTTTCCATGTATATACATTGTGTTTTATGATGGACACAACATGTACCATGTTGGTTTTAATTTTGGTAGTTATTTAATGATAAGGATACTCCAATGGTGGGGAGCATCATATTGGTCTCAATAGTAAATATCTCATTTCGGTTGAGTTTAGTTTGATGTAATACTTGTCATTAGATTATAAAGATTATGTTGTATTCTCCGGTTCATGGGGGAGATAAGGGCTTCTGGTTGCCCACTGAGGCTTCTTGATGTTGAGAAGAGTTGGTGATGTCAGGTATTTGAAGACTGATGTCGTCATATATTGTGAAAGTCGAGGAAAATTGGAAAAACTTTGTCCTAATGATTTTTCACCGTAAAATATTGATGTTCTTCTTTGAGATGATTTTTAATAATTTTTTTGATCATGTTAGTAGTCCCATAATATGGTGTTTTCCATCGGATGGGAGTATGTTGAAAATTAATGTAGTTCAAATTTTCAATGAATTTTTAATAATTAATTATTGAAATATAAATTTATTTATGCATGTTTAATTAGTTTTATCTTTTAAATAGTTCACCGTATTGTGATTCCTTCATAGCAGTTGATAGTGAAATTAGGGTTCTTTTTAAGAGAGGAATATCATTTCATCAGGGACTGAGGTAGGGTCCATGATCTTTTTTTTATTTTTCTTGTCTCATATTCCCCTTTTATTTTTTCCTTATTTTACTTTTTTCCCTTTTCTTATTGTTCATTTATATAGGTCTCCCCCTATTTGGGGTATTTCACTAGGAGGTCGAGATGGATAGAAGAGAGGGGGAGAGAGAGAGGAGGAGGTGTCACTATAGAACTCGGGTCACACCGGATCATCATGTGGCAACTGCAGACCATAGATCAGTGTGAAGATTCAACTATTCCAATATGGAGCTAAAAATGTTTTTTTATTTTTTTCAATACTAATCTCCATAGTTTATTTGGTTTTATGTTTTAAAGCCCAGTTTGGGTTTCTGGGGACCCCTAGTTTGTAAATTTAGGATAAAACAGAGATAATTATGGTTTTCAAGACATTTGTGGGGTTTTCATTTAGGTAAACCCATATACACATAGTTTAGTTTAGAGAACACACACTGTGTGTTATTATTATTATGGGAAGATGAGTTTTTCTAGACACCAAGTCCTGTACATAGATTACACAACATGTACCAGGGGTACACGCTATGTAGTGGTGACTTGGGGGTGTTCAAGAACATTTCTTTTGGGTTGCATGACTAGAATACATGAAAGGTACATTTCCAAAGGCCATTAAATATAATTTGTTAGACCCAATGTGGTGTTACATGGAAAGGTATATAGCTAGGGACCTTGTTTAAGGTATAGGTCATGTAGTTTCGCAGTGTAAGTACCGAATGGTGGTTGTGGTAAATGGAAAAGTACCCATGTCTGGGTACATACTGTGTATTTAGAATAATAACCTTGTACTTTGGAAAAGTACACATCCCGTGGCTTAAGGAATATGACCTATGAGGAGAATTTGGGTTACATTCAATGTACTCCAAGTACAAGCCATGTACATTATCCTCCATTGTATTGTTTTTACTATTTTTCATAATGATTTCAGAATTGTACTTGTGGGTAGTCCATTCTAGTCATTTCTCTACATAGATCACTATATTGGAATCCTTTAAGAATTTAGAGGTTATATTAATGTTTATTTGTGTTTTGATATTTTTATTGAGTATTTCCTTGATGTTTTCTTTCATAATTCTCTAGTGTGTTGGAGTTATGAGATGTGAGACCTAGGATATGGTTGTGCTTATGGTGATTTTCCTGGATTGAGTGTTCCCTGTTGATCTATTTTAGGATATTTGGAAAAATTACATAATTTATAATTGTGTGGTATCTCTGAGAGAATCCAAGTTTTTCTCAATATAATGAGAACAAATTATTGAGTTTGAGTAAATGTGGATTAGATTATATAAATAAGGATCAGACTTGTTGGATCCATTGAGCTGGGTTCATGTTGTGGAATATCGGTTATGGTTGGGTTCTATAAATTTATATATATCAGAATGAGGGACTCTTGGGGGATCCAAAGTAAGAAGGTTACTGATTGGAAGAACATTGGTTATAGTGGTCATCTCTTAGTAATTCCCATGTGCCATTATTTTATTTGGATTCTGTTGGGAGTGATTTGGTACACATGGAAGGGTTTTTTAAGGATTACTACTAAGGTGTTCATAACATCGGGTTTACCACAATGTTTTGATTATGTGGAGTATCCCTTGAACATTCCTATTTTTGAGGTGGTCATGAGGACCATTTTTAAAACCATTGTTAGTGTTCTTTTATTTTGGATACCCATTGGGAATGTTGTTGATTAAGGTTCATTTGGAGGCCACTAAAGACCATTTGGGATGTTTTTTCACTAGTATTTTCTAGTGATTTTATATTTTATATAGGAACCCCACATAGGGTGTCGAGATTTTTTGATGGAACTTATGATATTTGGTGATATATCTGAAGGTGTGGCCTGATATTTTAGGTGCATCAACAGAGTACGTAGTAGGAAATCACATTTTTCTATGACCTTAGTGTCTATAAGAGATCTTTTTATTTATTTCTACGTGATGCGGTTCATTGAAAACCAGTGGGGGAAATTTATTGGAATATTATACTTATGGTGATGAAAGAGGCCCTCTGATTTGTTGGCGAGTTGTGGATTTGTGAAATTAATTCTGTTCATTGTATTTGGATTTTAGGATGGATCATCACACATTTGTTTGGCCATTGTCTTTATCAATTGAATTAATTTCTTCTTAGAAATTTGTATTAAGGAGGATATCATTGGGTTAAATTGGATCAGTCATTAGATATGAGTTGCGATCTCGTGCACTCCATTGCTGGTTGGATTTGGTTAAACATGATCATGGATAAAATTGGTGATATATATGAGTGCAACCACGTATTATTTAGCATGAAAACATTGATATAGTAGATTATAGATCATGATTTTTTGTGGCCCTCAGAAAGTTAGTTTTTTATACTGTGGATGCTATTTTACTCTTAAGGCCATAAAATGTTGGTTAATCCATGTTTTATATATGGAGACCTCTTGTGTTGGGTCCATACATCATGCCCTATTTGGTCTGAAAGACCTCTAAAAGTAACGGGTTATCTAGTTATGTTGACCTAGATTATCTTGTATCTAGTTTAGATCTTGCTAATGAATTTATTGATCATGATATATGATCTTTTTATTTTGGATGAATATTGTTATTCCATTGTGTTTGTTATTCAGGCATGCTAAAATTAGACATCTTGGATATCCATTTTGTTCTAGAAGACATGCTGTTTTTTTAGGTCGGAAAATCCATGGGTTGAAAATATTTGGTGCTGGCCAAATAATGTGTACATTTACCTCGAATTCCTGGCTTAAACCTATGGTTGGATTTTTTTGAATTTATTCCCCACATTGTATTTATTCAGTTTTTACTTTAGTTTGGATAAGTTTAGTGAAGAGTGATAATTATGGGGTAGGGGGCTTAATATACAATTATTAAAATTGTTATATTCATAAAAGTGAATCATGATAATGTAGTTGATAATAAAACAAAATAAAACCCATATAATTTCATAGTCCCTTAGTCTGATTGACTTATTCCACTCTATACACCCTTATTGATGGTATATAAAACCAACTATGAAAGAGAGAGTTATTTTGTTCTGGGATAAGTATAAACCCCGAATTTTACAGGGGATAAATCCCAAACCAATAATTTTTTAGGAGTATCTCCAAAACATACAATACATAGCCTTTTGTGATTGTAGACAGAAACCCATATGTTTCTACCAGGAGAAACCCAAACCTAACTGTATATTTTTAAGGGTAAGAAAAAAATAAAATCTATTTGCTAAGGTATAACAACCAAAGCCTACTTTTTCTAGACTGTATATCATATTTTGAAAAATATATAAGTGAAAAAAGCTATTCTTGGGCCATAAGAATTAAATAAATCAATTAAAAATGAACTTTAGAGTTTATGAAAGTAATATTTAGATGAAAATATTTATGTGGGAACTATGAATGGATTGGAATGTAGATTTTCAATCCTTCCAAAAAAGGTAAAATACATCTCTTCAATGTTGAAGAAACTGAAGGTGATTTGTTCTTCCCTTTTTATTTCATCACAATGGATGTAAACATTTTAACACTGGATTACTTGATTGACATCAAAGTATGAAAGTATGTGATATTATATTACAATACCATTATTGTATCTATTTTAATAATCCAAAATTTCATTAAATATATTTTGTAAATAAACAATATCTATGGATACCTCATGGAAAATTTTGGAAACATTTAAAATTCAATTTGAACAATAATGAATTATCAACGAGAGAGTGGGAGAGATAGAGATGTTATCATTCCCTATTAATAAATCAACTCATATCAAATATTGAAATCAATAAAGAATAATTTAACCCAATTTTAAAAAAATCTATTAAATAATTTAATCTTTCTCCCTAATAATATGTCGATGAAAGATCCGATAAAAATTGCATGTTTTAATTTCATATATGAAATTCAAAATCATTTGGATTAAAATATGAAATAAATACATGGAGAAGTTAAAAACAAAATATAAATATCCAAAATATATTAAAACATGTTTTAATTAGTTTAATAACTACTAATATTAATTTATCAAAAATAAAATCAATGAAAAAAATCATACAATAATAAAAATAATTTATGAGTTTCATGTTCCAATTTTCAGGAGTGTTATTAAAAACCCAGTGATATTAACAAATTGTTTTTCCAAACAATGAAAATTTGTTCAAATATGTTCTAAATAATTAATAAGAATTTATAAACCCAATATAAAAATAATATTTTTGAAATAAACATGAAATAAATGAAAATATGAATCGTTACATAAAACAGATCATTTTCAAAATTTATAACAAACATTATAATTTTATTTAAACAATGTAGGAAAATTCACATAGGTGAATTTCATATAATATTTTTCAATCCATAAAATAAATGGACACATATGGCAATCAACAATTCAAATTCACATAATAAAATAAACATAGTTATATCTACATAGGTGATTAATGTAAAGGACTTATGTATGAAAATTCATCATGTATGCGATTCATGTATCAGAATTCCTGAAAACATCAACTAGTATATCATATCACATTTTAGAGATAAAAAATAGATAGATGAAGTTAAAGTTTTGTTTTTTTATATTTAAATTATATTTATGAAATTAATTTATCATTCCAATGAATTAATAATCACAATAATCATAGTTATATAAATCATGTTACAATTAAAAAACTAAAACAAAATAGCTATGACTTAATGATCCAAAGGCATTAATTGTGTATTATTTTTTATAATCCCGCATTTTATGGGTTGAATGGGAACCATTGACCTTACACTACCCAACAGACTTAAGGAATTCAATCATTATGTACTATGACTACTTGAAACATCCCATCCTCGTCATCTTCATCATGATCAGCTCTTCGTCATTACATGGTTGTACAACTATTTGTCCTGTAAAATGGTTCACAGGCTTGGTACTGATGGAAATGATCATAACCTCTCATTATTACAAATCAGTTATCTCTTCTCTAGTGAATTCCACATTCTCTAAATACTCTTCTGGGCCTTGTTCCACAAAGAATATGTCTGGTATCATCTTCACATCAGGTGTTCTGAAACCCTAGTGGTGGAGCGATGGCCTTAAGGTGGCTCGAAAGCCTTACTGACCCAAAGTCCTAGGTGGCCCGAAGGCTATAAGAACTCCAGGACCAAACCGGTGGTCTATATGTGAATATTTCTAGCTACTACATTATCAAACGGTGCATGATATATTACATGATACAATACCTGATACAATCATGCTACAGTGTCTTCTACAGTAACTTCTATATTACTTCCTGCAATACTTCTATAGTATGGTCACTAAAATTCTACAGTACCAAAATTTTTTCTTCCACCCAGAATCGATCCTCTGTCTCATGGATGTACTTGGAAAGTCCCCGTAAACCGGGCTAAGGCTAATGTGAAAGAAGAATTGTTTTAAAAAACAACACAAAATAAACTCAAAAACAGACATTGACTTATTACCTAATGCTAGACAATAATAAGATCAATTTAGATGTTTATTTATTCTAATGAAATATATAAAATGTTCTTATATTTTCCAAAAAATCACTCAATTTTTATTTATTTTATCTCATAATTTGGTGGAAAATAGTTAATGATTCAAATAAATATGCTATGTGGATTTCTAAATGGCTTTGTGAGTCACAAATATACTTCGTGGATTATGATTTGGATAAATGGAGAAAAATATATTTAATATGTGGTAATAGTATAAAATATATTCATATTAATTTTTTATGGTTCTAGATGACTTATATATCCTAGGAACACATCAAACCACTTTTGTAACATGTTATGAACATTGAAAACATGAAATATAAATATATTTTTAGAAAAGAAAAACTATAATATACTCAATTCTAGGGAAACATTAATCAATAAACAACTCAGTGTATTAAGGAATTTAATGGAAATAAAATAAAGACATATTTATAATTATTAAAATATAAATTTATTAATAAAATGATAAGGTTTCAAATAAAAATTGTATGATATATTATATGGTAATGACATGAAGAAATGTATAAATTTTATATAAAACTTTTCTAATAAATTCAATTTTTAAAACATGCATCTTAGAGCCACTATAAACTCATCCACTATTCAAACATGAGTTTATATGTACTGAAATGAATTATTAAAATTTCATTGAGGAAATATAATGAGAAATATTTTGAAAATTAATATATTATGAGAAATACAATTTTGTCTTCTAATTTGACACCATATAAAATTTATTAGAAGATATAAAATATTAATATAATAAATAAATAGTTAAAAAAATTAAGTAATAGTAATCTGGAAAATAGTTTCTATATTTCATATATTTGCTCAAAAACATTAAATTTAACACATAAACATACTCAAACTCCCCTAAATTCATGCAAGATAAAATAATGCTGGGCATCCTAGAGAAAATAAATAAAATAATTAAATCCCCCATGAGTATATTATTTATAAACTAAATATAAACCTATAAAAAATAGTCAGTGTTTATAAAATAAAATTATAAATGATAGTTTAATCACATTTTAATAATTATTTATTATGATAATACCATGTATTTTATTAAACAATAAATAAAATATGGTAGAGTTTTATAAAAAAATAAGCAAAAACATTTTTTTGCACCAATTATATTTTAGGTCAAATTTGGTTGGTAACAAATTTTTTTTATAACCAAGTAGTTTTAAGATATTTAATAGAGGTTCACAAGGAGATAAATTTATAGATTTATAAAGTAAAGTAATACCAATATATTGATGTAACCTAATCGATCATTTATTAAAATAATTTCTTTGAAACAGATATTTATAGTATGTCACTAAAGAAACCATACCTTTTGAAATTTTTAGAAAATAGGTCTCATACATCTTAGGAACTATATGATTATAACCAAAACCAGAGTTATATCTAATTTATAATCACTTCTAACATATTTTCATATTATTATTTTATTTGAAAAAAGGTAGATATCATTTCTTTCAAATTTAAAATTTTCGTTTTTCAGATTATCATTTTCCTTTTAAAAAAACTCTTGATCATCAGAAACATTATCTTTTGTAGATGATGAATAATTTCTCAAAAAGTGATTTTTTTTCATTCATAGAAACATTATTTTCCAAAAATTATCATTTTCACCTTTTATTTATCAAAATGAATAAATGAATTTTTTACCTTTTCATTTTCCAAAATAATAATTTTCATTCCATTAGTAACCTTCTAATAATGGTTAGATAAAATTTCATACTTTTTTGAAATCAATTCAATTTTTCTGTGAATTTCATCATATAAATCACCCAATTCCTTAACATTATATTTTGGGACTGTTATATTTCGAATGACTGAATTTCATGCATTCATAAAAAATATTATTAGATTTACATTTCATTCCTTTTATTTTGAAATATTTATTATATCTCTTGATTTCACCATCAAACATTTTAGTATTATGTGTTTTTCTTTCTATTTCCTTGAATGAATTTCGAAACATGAATTAATCTTCATCCTTCTCTAAGATGGAAGAATATATGTAATCACTAGACCATTTTTTGAAATCATTTATATAATTAAACGAAACACCCTTTATTTTGTTAGATGAATCAAGATCATTATTCTTAAATGCAAGATTGTATTATATTATAGATATATTCTCTTTATCTAGGGAGTATTCTATAAAATATTATATTAAT
This sequence comes from Viscum album, assembly GCA_963277665.1. Taxonomy (NCBI): domain Eukaryota; kingdom Viridiplantae; phylum Streptophyta; class Magnoliopsida; order Santalales; family Viscaceae; genus Viscum; species Viscum album. The sequence goes on along the minus strand of OY728131.1, from coordinate 1,456,418,275 downwards.
TCAATGGATACCTTTTTTTAAATTCACTTTTTTTGTAATTCGTGAAGTATCATTTTAATTAGAACATCATTATTTATAGTTTTACCAACTGTGGCCATGCTATAGAAAATCTATGTGAATTTATTGAACATATCATTCTCACATTCCTAGAAAAACATTATAGAATTTTGAAATTCTTACATGTGAATTCCTAGATTAGTTCAAGGTAAAACATCATTTCCTTAATGAGTGAAATTTTATGTCCTAAAAATTTCTAAAATGGTTCTACAATAAGATATATTACTACAAACCCTCCAACTAAGAGAGAAGTAAAGATAATTGGTGACATTGTAATTTTAATCATATTTGTATCATCATTTCCATTTAAAGATTCATGTGAGACTTCAGGTATTTTATAAGGTGTAACCATGATTATCCAATACGCAATACCTATAATTTTTAGAGATACATCCATTATAAATTTTTTACATCCATAATATCTTCCATTGAAATGGGGTGGTCTCAGTGGAATCATGAATTAAATATTTTGTTTTTTTGGAGGAATTTGATACTAGTTAGATCCAATAATAATGTAAATATATTGTGTAACATCTTTTAAGGGTTTTGGGTATTTCTAAACCCTATTGTGTTAAATTATTAAATTCATTATTGGAAAATAATTATTTATCAGTGAATTCTTGATAAATGTGTTTTGGACCTTAAATGCCAGTTAATATCTTGAAATGTCCAATTAAATATATTTGGACATCAAAACTAAGTTATTGTGATGATCTGAGACACAAAATTCCTAGAAAAGGTCAAAATAAAAATATTAATTATTATATATTAAGTGTTGATTTTTTGATCAATATAATTGAAAAAACCCAAAATGGTGCATCATATAAGAAATCTGATTCCACTGATTTTTCTGAAATATGGCGTTTTCCCATTGAGTGTTATAAAATTTAAAGGTTCGAGAAATTTTGATATCTCGCTCATGAGATAAAGTAATTAAATAATATTTAATATATTTTTTGTTATAAATAAATAAATAACTCTCATACAGTGTGATGTATTGTAAATTCAAGACCACTGATGGGTCTAGAATGAGGGGTTTACCATAGATGGGATATAATATTTGTAATCATCGAGTGTTTTGACACCTCACTCAAAAACCCCTTTTAATTTAAATTAATTATTTATTCTGGATTTAAAAATTTAAAGCATTAATATCACTAAAAGGATATGTCCTATGGGAAATATAATTCCATTATTGGGTCTATAATGAGGTGTTTTCCTAAGGCAACATATAACATTCATGAGCAACGAGCAAATTGTTTGGTCTATTATAATTAAAATTTTATTTAATATTTATATTAATTAATAGACATTATTAATTTAATTCCAAAAACTGTGTTATTATTAATCTTTTCTGTTTTTATGTCGCACATCCATTTCACATGTTTAGAACCATTCAAAAATTAAAATTATTTCCCATTTATCTGTTTAAAAATTGTTGAAATCTTAATTTGATAAATCAAAAACTCTTCATTCCATTTTAGGTTAAATCATGGATTTAATTAGCCATTTCCAAATGGTTGAATGTTTCATGATAATTGGGTCTTGAAATACCAAAACATGTTCAGTTATTTCGTTTCATTGGTTCTAGACGAGTTTGGAAGGCTGTGGATCTTCCATGCACACATTAATTTAGTGTTAGACATCAAAAGTGTAGTGGTGCTTCCTCCATCAGCCACATGCCTTCTCGTTATTCCTTTTGTATTTTTATTATTCATTATTTTTCCTCTTTTCTAATATTAATTATATAATAATAAAAAATATGGACTTTAATAAATGGTGAAAAATTTATAACAATAATGATAATATAATATTTATTAAATGATAAAATTAATATTAATTATCTAATGATATATAGATATTTATATTTGTATATATATGTAAATATATATATTTAAACATATACATAGATATATTGATATACAAATTAAGGGTTCTTTTATTTAAGTTAATATTATCAATGTTTAATGGAATTGATAATTGTAAACAACCATCAAGTGATAATTACATCAAATTATCATTAGATAAATTGGAAAAAAAATTAATTTATAATGAGTAATTATTAGAATATAATTACTCAATTAAATAAGTGAATAATTACTAAGTAATGATGTAAAATTATAATTGGATAATTTTTACACATTTATTACATGATATGATTATTCTTGATAGATAATAATGAAACCACATACTCTAACCTAGCGGATGAATTGGAAATTATCTAAGAGAGAGAATGTATTACCTAATGGAAAATTTAATTTTGAAATAAAATACCTGAAACTGGTTCTAGGACCCCTTGACAAACATCGAACTTTTTTGAGTTGATGATTACTATAATAGGTCCCTGAGGAGCTATATTTAATCCCATGGGGTGGTTTATCTTTACCGCTGACATCGAAGACATTGAGATAGGTGGTTCCATCATGATACCGAATTTAAATTAATGGTAATTAATTTATATATTTTTATATTGTTTGAATTCAAATTAAATTTTTTAAATATGAATCTTATATCTTTCAATTCATTTGATAAAGAAACCAAAATTTGGTGAATTTGGGTTTTTTAGAAAAAGGGTTATTGGAATCGAAATTTGAATTGGTGAGATTTAAATTTTAAAAATTTATATTATGGTTTTGATGGAAATAGAAGGAGCTAAATTGTTAAATTTAGTTATAGAAATTAATTTAATGGATTATGTCCTAAAAACCCATGTTTTAATGAATTGAGGGCTCATTATGATTTTTTTAGAAAATGATAAATTGTGAAAGTGGCTTAAATTTTTTTGACCCAAACCTAGTGGATTTATCTTGTTAAAGAGGAATTTTTTTATTATAACATGTTTTGGTTTTTAATGTAAAATTTTCATTTAAATGTATGTATGGGATTTAATTTTATTTTATGCAGTCTTAAAATAAATTTACCATAATTGATTGTGTATGAGAACATGTCATCCATAGGTATATTGTGAGTTATTTTGATACACTCTAAAAATAATAAAATGTTCTAAAACATACTTTCACAAGTCACATCCCTTGGGTGATGGTGATGAGTCCTTTCTGACTAGAGTCTAGAGGACATATCAGTACACATATTATCATAATCACTTTGATATTATGGAGTCTTATAGCTATAAATACGATCATACCTATTTGTAATATGACCATGTTCGTCTTTTTTTATTTATATTTGAGATATAAATTCATTCCAATTCATTTAAAATACATTACATGCCTTCTAAATTTACATAAACTATTTTATGTAAATATTTTAATTAATCAAATATTTTATTAATATTCCATCATTTGTAAAGCATTTTCTTAATATATTTTTTCTATAATATGAACTATATTGCATGATTCGTCTAATTACTATTAAAATGTCAAACATATTTACTTTAAAATTGGAAATTTTCTTTTGGTTAATCTTTTATTGGAATTTGTTATTGAATATGTGGTTAGACCTTACTTGGCTTTTATTACACACCCTTCTTGTGCCTTCGGGTGCTTTTAGATTATCTCATTCTAGGTTTTAATAAGGGGAACATAACACTTAGTGGTGGATCCAACTATTGAACCATGGTGTGGTGAGTTGTGTCTTTGGGGACATGGGTTGTTTTCCCATATTTTGGTATATGGGTTGTAGTATTGTGGTCATGTTTATACCTTATTGTATTATGGTACTATACTCCCAATGGAGTTTTGTTTTTATATGCACATTTCATTTCTTCATTTTCTTCTTCATTGTTAATGAAAAAACTGTTCCCACATGTATGTTGTATGATTCCAAGTGCTAGTCACAAACAAGTGGGGATCGTGAACGCCCTTTAGGATATATGTGGGAAAACTTTATTATCAAGTCACCATGGTACTTGGGTTGTTCATGAAAAAAATGATATTATATGGAGGTTGATATTTTGTCTTTAAGTCATTATAAATTTGTGAGATCTTGTTGTGACTTAGGAGTTAGTTGTGATTGACTGTCTGGAGCGCTCTCACCATAATAAACCTTAAGTCGCTAAGGGTATTTAGGGAAAGACATCTTGTGTTTTAGTTCTAGTATTTTCCCTATTTTGATTTGTATTGAGTGAAATCCAAATCATTTTTTCCTTACGTTGAGAATAACATCTCTTATAACTCAGTATGAGTGTTAATATAATGTATTCCTTTGGTATTTTAATATTGTGTTGCATCATTACTCCAATAAGTCATATGAATTAGACCTAGGAAGAGGCTATTGATGATCCTCAGTAATAAAATCCTATTTTGGATCCAACATTAGTTGAGGTGATCCTGTGTACCATCCAAACTCTGGGAAAATAACCACTTCTAGTCCTCGTTCAGCATCCAGTTATGCATCCTCTGGGGAATGTTCTTCAAAATCATTCTCAATAGTTCCATTACTAGAAAATACTAGTTTTCAAAGGATCCACTAATCATCAACATGAAGAGGAATGGCTGGCAAGGGTGGAATGTTTATTTGAGTTCATGGAGACACTGGATGAAATCAAAGTGAAGTGTGACACATTTTTACAGCAGGGACCGAGAAGGAAATTTTTGGACATGATGGTGATGGAAATGAAACATGAGGGCTTATATTGGTAGGCCATCAATGTTATTTTGACCAAAATTCTCTATCTTGAATCAATGGTGTTGGCTAAGTCTGTCGAGTTTTTCAAGATTCTTCTAGAAAACTGAACTTTGACTAAGTATTCAAATCACCTTTCTATGATGGTCTAGATTTAACCAGAGATTATATCTAATGAGATGATTAAGACTTGAAATTTTTAGTTGGGGATTCTATCAGATATACATTCACATATTTTCTTGATAAATATCACCAATGATACTGATGTACTGGATATGTTAATTCTTGTAAAGACAGACATAGATGGAAAGTTATGGCATAAGGGAGTTTATTTTTCTCCAAGTGGTATAATGAGTTTCTTTAAAGTAAGGGAGAAGTGTAATGAACCTCGTAATTGTTCTCGAAAAAATGGTAATTTTTTACCTTCTTCAGTGTGTGTAAATTTCATTTTGACATGCTACCGATGTGTCCATACAGGGAATTCAAAAAGGGTTTTTACCAATACAACCATGAACGGTGTCTCCTGGGGATGATTAGGGAACATTAACAATTTCTCTCAAACATTTCTACTCCGAGTAGTGTCACGTGATCATAAAAACCTCCAAAAACTATGGGGAAATCAAATTCATCATGTGAAAAGGGTTTCCAGCCACATGAATCGATAATGAAGCATCTTCAAGCAGTTGAAGAGTCTCTAGAGGAAACTGATATGGGTCTGGAGACCATGAGAGGTACCATTACAATATATTAATCTTTAGTGGCTACTCTATTTGATAACATTGCATCTCAATAATTTATTTCAACCCATTTCATTAATCTTCTAAATATTCGTATGGATATTTTATCTTTTTCAATTGATATTACTACACCCCTTTATATGAAAAAGAGCATGGCATCCATTGTCCCACTTTTATATACTCTCTGTCATATGTAGAGATTTCTTGTAGTAATTTGGTTCTCAATATGAATGATCTTGACATCTTATTTTTGATGGATTGGCTCATTGTGAATAAAGCCCAGTTTGATTGTATTCCATAATTGGTCTACCATTCTACACTAGTGGTGTGTATTTTATATTTCAAGGAAATTGGGATCCAAGGTTGAGCAGTGTTGTACCTTTTTATCCATAGTTTGGGAATGTAATATTACTATATTCATTTTTCCTGGAGAGGGAATATTTGAGTGGTGATATCCCCTTAGTTGTCATAGAGTTTCCTAACGTGTTTCCTTATGACATCTCTAGTTTTACACAAATAAGGGAGGTTGAGTATTCATTCAACCTAATGCCTGGTAATCATGTTTTTTTATTACCACTTACTGAATGGATCTAGAAGAACTAAAGCAACAGAAGTCCCATCCAAATAATCTTCTTCAGAAAGACTTTATACGTTGGATTGTTTCACCTTTGGCGGTGCTGGTTATCTTCACTAAAAAAGATGACGGTTCTCTTCTATTATGTTTTTATTATAAAGATATCAATAAAGTTATGATAAATATCAAATATCTGTTTATAAGGATTGATGATCAGTTTGACCTATTGAAAGTGGCGAAGTGGTTTTATAATATAGGCCTTCAATATGGTTACCACTAGTTGACGATAAATGAATTTGACATTCCAAAAACCACTTTTCAGAGCAGGTATGGCCAATATGGGAACATTGTAATACCATTTGGCCAAAAAATGCTCTTGTAGTTTTCATCGATTTGAGGAACATGATCTTCCATAACTATCTGGGTACCTTTTTGGTAGTATTTTTGAAAAAAATTCTTTTCTACTCTATGTATGAGGAGGATCATGTGCATCATCTGATAACGGTTCTGAGTCTACTGATAAATCTACGACTTTATACTAAGCTTTAAAAGTGTGATTTTTGAATTCCCGAAGTGAAATTCTTGGAGAAAATTTTGTAGAAACATGGAATATCTATTGGACATGATAATGAAAATTCTATTGTGGCTTTGGAACAACCTACAAATGATTTTGATATTTGTAGCTTCTTGGTTTTAGCTAGATATTATCGCTGGATTTTCAAGGACTTGTCAAAATTTTCGACTCTGATGACTAGTCTAACTCTAAAGGGAGTGATGTTTTCTTGGAATGATAAATTTCAGAGTTCAATTGTTGTGTTTAAGCATCTTTTGAAAACATCACCAGTGATAACTCTTCCAATGATTGGGAAAGGCTAAATAGTCTGATGAGATGCATCAGGTTCTGGTTTGGGTCATTTTTTACAAGGTAACCATGTTGTTTCCTATGGATATCATCAGCTTCAGCCTCATATGAAGAACTATCCTACACATGAAATTGACCCTACATCTCTAATGCACACACTTAAATTTTCGTGATATTACCTTTATGAAGAAACATTTACTATTTATTTAGACCACAAGATATTGAGTTATATCTTCTCTCAAAAAGGATTGACTCTCTAATAGAGGAATTAGGTAGAGTACCTAAAATATTTGGGCTTTCAAATTTCTTATACCACAGGGAAAGGGAATGTAATTACCAATGTGTTATGTAGGAAACCTCCAACACTGGCTGTGAATGAATCTTCAGAAGAGTTTACTGTGATTTATATTTTTGATCAGTTGTATATTAGAGATCAAAAGAATGGGGTTGATGTTTCTTTAGTCAAAGTTTAGATGAAATCTTCTCCTATGAAGTTGATTCTTTGGGTACAATGGCTTGATGATAAATTTAATATAATTAGATACACTCTTTCTGCTTGGGAGACCGATATCCAGTGGTTATAATCCAAAAGGGGGTTTTGTGTTATTGTAACTCTAATTTTGTACCATCAGCAACAATGAAATATGTTATTGTGAATTTTTATAATTCATAGTGGGTTGTGCTCCCAGTAATCACTAAGTTGTTCTAAGACATGCGGCATCAGTTCTGGTGGCCAAGTATGAGATGGGGCATTGTTGAGTTTGATTCTCATTTCTATATATACCAACAAGTTAAATCAGAGCACCATAAACCTTTGGGTTCTCTTCAAACACTTCTAGTACCTAGTTGGAAATGAGATGAAATCTCTATGGAAATTACTATTGTGTTTCCTCATACCCAATGGAATAATAATTTGATATGGGCTATGGTCAACAGGTTGACCAAGCTGACTCACTTTATACCCATTCAAGATATAACCAATGTTGATGAGTTAATGAGTTTCTCTGTCGTAGCAACCCTGGATTGAGGAATGTTACATTTTTATGCCTTTTTATGTTTTTAATGTGCATGGGTTGATTTGGGAAGAGGATGAGAGAGTTTGTAATGGTCTTGAATAATTTTGGATGCTTTTATATGGGTGAAAGTTTGGATAACGGTTAGGGAAAACTGTTCGGGTTCTCTAGGGAACCATGCAGGAAAAAGTAGGATCTACATGGCATGTGCACAGATTTCCAAACCATGCGAGGAAACCGTGCAGACCCCTTCTCTCGATACAGTGGAGTTTTCATGGTTAGCACACTGTTTTCCAAACCTTTTAGACTAACCATGCGGCCAATTAAAGATAGGGTTTAAATTCCATGCTCCATCAAGGGTTCCTAATTTCACTCAAAATCTTCTCCCACTCGATCCTCACTTGGTATTTTTAGTTCTCAAGTGTTTTAGGTTCTCTCCCAATCATTTTTAAGAAAATCTAAGGGGTTTCTTGGTGGATTCATGTCGGTTCGTCTTCGATAAGTCTCTCCTCTTGGTTTCTCTTTGGGTTTCTCTATATATTCTCTTCCCTCTCTCTCTATTTTATACATGTACTTCTGTTTCATGTAGATTTATTGTTGGGGTTGCCTTTGGTTTTTATTAGAAGTATTTTGGATGATAGGGAAGGAGATCTAGAGTTGTTTTCATGAAGGGTTTCCCTGAATTCCGGTTTGGTTGCTTCTCGGTCAATATTGCCGGAACCCAACATGTAGGGGGCTTCTCTCTCGACTCCACATGGTTAGAACTAGTGGTTTTATTTAAAATTAAAAATTTTTTCTTTAAATTAAATATTAATTTGATGTGTTAAATTGGTTATAAATCCCTTTGGTCATGTTTGTGGATTTTTGGGGAAAATGGGGTTTTATGGTTGAATGTTCGTGTTGTTAGATTTTAAAATGTAGATTTTAAATTTTATTGTTTGGATTGGGTTAATGAAATGGTTTGGTAAAATTGTTTTCCATAATGATTTTGTTTTATTGAATCAGATATTTTGCATGGAAGATTTTTTATTTGTTGTTTCAATTAATGGGTGATTTATTGAAGTGGTTTTCATGTTGCGGAAATGCTTATTTTCTTGTTGTTGTGGCCATGATGAGGTATATGTTTGGATGTGTCTTATTGGAATGATATTTAAAAGAGGGAATGGAATCTCAGTATAAAATTTCTAGGATAATACTCTAAATAACCACCATTAAGGGTAGTGGTCAGATAGCACCACTAATTGTGAATGGGGTGACTGGGATGGGCAAAAGTCTCACTAATTTTTTTTGTTGTTTTTAAAAGAGTGATTTTTTTTTCTAACATGAAATGGGGAATTGGATTTTGGCATGGTTGTTTATATTTTCTTTGTGTTTGGAACATTTTAGTGGAAATGTCTTGGTAAATGAGTGTTTGTCTTGTTGTATGTTGTTTAACTGTTTAATGTTTTAAATAAATTTCCTTATATGATGTGCTAATAGTTCTATCCTAGTAGAGTGCGTAGGGATGTCATTTGGGGGAATCCTACTATGTATTAGTACTCACCACCTACTTTGGAACATTGGTGGATTGATGATTTTGTATTCTGGGACATAGTTAAGGGTAAATCATATCATTTCTAGTGGATTGTGGTGATTCTTGGGATATTCATTGATGCTTGGAGCATAGATATTTTTTTGGAGCAATTAAGTGTGTCTTGGTTTATTTTTTGGACCCTTCTTTATTCTTTTCCATGGTACTATGATATTGTGTTAGATTTTATGGGTTCATGGGACTTCATGTGGAATTTTTTGTTGTCATATGGTAATGTATGTGTTTGGTTATTTTTTTGTCATGCATCGTATAGTTTTTTTAGTGAACTATTTGGATGGTTTGTTTAATCTCAAGAGAAAATTGTTCCCCAATTTATTATTGATGCCCTAAGCATTTATGGCCATTCTTTGGAGCCTTGGGAATGTCGCATAAGGCCATGAAACATTCCCCCATACTCTCAAGCCAATGGGATGGGTAGTGATGTTACACGTGCTATTAGTTTGTTCAGTCCTTAGCTTCTAAGTTAGATCACATGTTAGATCCATGATGTTAATAGTTGGTCTGGGTGTGGACATTAATTCTTGATCTATTCCTTGATTTGGGATAGTAGAAAGGCCTAGAATTTTCGGAACATTTAATGTATATTCTAAAAGAACTTTTCTAACCCTTTTATGTTGAACTTCAAGTTACCAGGAATTTGGGTAAATAAGTGTTTGGAGACACTTATTCACACTGGATATCTCATTGTCGTGGGTGTAGCCAATCAGATGAGCCTGGAATGCATGACAGAAATGACATCCCACTAGGATGCATGTTTCATTTGGGTATAAAGATCTCTGGTAAAATATGAATGTATGTATTTGAAAAATATGAATTGGATTTCATAACGGAAGGATTTTAAACATGGAAAACACATGGTATTTTGAAATTGGGTTCATTTTCCAAAAATGGTGAATTTTTAAACACTGTGCATTATGGGAAAGGTTAAGTTTGGGAAAGACTAGTGATTATAGTTGTAGTGTAATAAAACTAGATATTTTGAATCCTGTTCTATTAAAATAGAAGAAATCATGGTTGTTTTTGTATGAATAGAAATGTCACCAGGTTGGCGTCGTAGAGACCAACCATAGGAGACTACTGAAAATGTGGTTGCACCCAAGCCTTAGGTGAGCTAGTAGATAGGGAAATTTATAATGAATGCTTTACAAGCTTTGATATGTAGAAATATATATGATGATCCGAGGAACTTGGATCATATGATACAGTTTCAAACGTAGAATCCACCCATCTTCCAGCGTGATTCAGATTCGAAAGGGAAAAAAGAATGGTTGAATAGAATGAACAAATATTTAAATTCTTGGGAACACCAGTAGAGTTTAAATTTTATTAATCCATGAATATGTTGGAATATATTACCCTTCAATGGTGGGAGTGGGTGGTACAAGCTAGAACAGTGCAGGATATGACATGGGACAAATTTGAGAAATTATTTAACAAACAATTCTACCCTCATACATTCAGAATTCATCGCACAATGGATTTATTCCATTCGAAACAAGAGAACCTTTCTGTAATGGAATATGCGTAGAAGTTTATGAACTAAGTACAGTTTTCACCAAAGGTGGCAGGTAGTACATCTTTGATGGCACAAATTTTTGATGTTGGGTTGATCAAATATATTCATTCTAGGACAACAGTGTTACCTATAGATGATGACACAGAAATGGGGAGCCATGTTACAGTGGTTGAGTGGGATCCTATGGGGGATAAAGGCGGGGGAGGTATGATGGTACCCACAGGGAATAGTGGGAACTCAAACGCTGTGTTCTAGAAGAAGAGTAAAACTTATTTCCAAGGTGGGAGTACAACTCCAAATCTGATAGAAGGATTAGTGAATCTTCCCCAAAAGCCTCAGTGTAAATCGGGATGTTTTCAGTGTGGTTCTATGAGCCACATCAACCGGTATTGTACAAGACAACCTCGAGCATGGTATAATTCTATGGAGATAAGGAATCTAAATTATTATTGTTAGAATGATTTGAGGTCAGTGTCTATGACACTCATCGGGGGTTGCAGGGGTCTTACACCTCAACGGTATGGGGGAAAAACATACCCCTCTCCAGCAGAGTAATGTGGGTCGTGGTGACTCTCGGAATACCATGACTCTTCATCAATGTAATAATCATCAGAGTGTGGCAAGTAAGAAGTTTTTTGGAGATGAGTAGACGTTAATGGATGATTAGTCAAGAAAAGTCATGGTTCAAGGTATAGTTATTTTAAATTCAATTTCGATGGAAGCTTTGTTTGATACAAGTTATTTTCATTTTTTATTGCTCCTCACATCATTGATTTCTTGCGATTAATAGTGGAAATAATTCCATCTGTTTTGGAACTAAAAACTCATCTTTGTCATAGTGAGTGTCAATAATTCCCATATAGAGTGTGTTTCATAGTTGTGGATGGCATTGAATTGATGTGGTATTTCTCATTTCTTGATATAGATTCATATTATATAATCCTGGGAATTGATTCGTTGGCAATTTTTAAGGCCCACATTGATTTCTCTGCACAAATGATTAGTTTTGTAATAGAGGATGGAATAAGACATATCTTTAAATGAAAGAATATTTCAAAGCTGAGGGCAATAGATCTATTGGAACCAACTGTTGGAAAGATACTGTATCAGTTAGTAGCATTGTCTTTGTCATCAGTGGAATTTGTTGAGTAGAGTGTTCTTCTGGTAGTTGTGGATCATTTTATGGATGTATTTCCCAAATAATTCTCAGGGTTGTCACCCGTGAGAGAAGTGGAGATTGCGATTTTTGTTATTCCAAGGAAAAGTCCTATCTCAATTCTTCCATACCAAATAGAACCAGCAGAATTTTTGGAATTAAAAGTGTAGTTGGAAGAGTTAGAAAACAAAGGGTTCATCCGACTGAGCAAGACTCCATTGGCAGTGTAGGATTTTGTTTTTTAGAAAGGCAGATTGACCCTTACAGCTCTGTGTTTATTAAAATAGTCTTAATTAGGTTACGATAAGGAACTGATATCTACATCCATGAATTTATGATTTGTTTGACAAGTTGAGGAGAGCTCAGTGGTTCTATAAGATTGACTTACAATCCAGGTATCATCATCTATGGGTGCATAAGTATGATATCCTAAAAACATCTTTCAGAAGCTGATATGGACATTATGAGTATACAGTTATGCCCTTTGTTCTATCAAATTCACCTGAAGTGGTCATGGAATTGATGAATAAGATATTTCAAAGATATCTGGATTCTTTTGTGGTGGTATCTATTGATGATATACAAGTGTATTCGAGGAACATGGTGGATCATCAACAACACTTGGAGATAATGATAGGGATCTTGAGGGATCATCGATTGTATTTAAAAATTTCTAAGTGTGCCTTTTGGACACATGAGGTTCATTTCCATGGCCTTGTTAATTCTGATAAGGGTGATTCAGTTGATCAGGACAAGATAGAGATTGTTATCTCATGGAAACCAACAAAGAATGTTTTTTAGATACAGAGCTTCCTTGGTGTAGCTGGGTATTATCGACGTATTGTTTTTGATTTCTCATGATTGTCTTCACTTATGACAACTTTGACAAGGAAAAAAAATACCATTTCATTGGGAAGAGTAGTTCCAGAAATTCTTTGTAGAGTTAAAGGGTTTCCATACATCACTACCAATCCTAGATTTCACAGAACATGGGAAATGGTGTGTGGGGTATTGTGATGCATTGGGATCAAGGATGGGGTCTGTTCTCATGAAGGGGGGTCATGTGGTAGTGTACAACTCAAGCGATTTGAGGTTTTAGGAGAAGAACTACGAAACACATGATTGGAGTTGGAGGTAATGGTTCATGCTTTAAAAATGTAGTGTCATTATCTATTCAGTGAGAAATTTAGTGTGTTTATAGATCATAAAATCGTAAAGCATATCTTTTCAGAAATAGATTTGAACTTGAGGAAAAAGATATGGATGGAATATATCTAAATGTTTTATTTAGACATAATTTACACAACAGGTCAGGGAAAATATAGGGAAGGTGCATTATGTAAGAAATCATATTCTCAAGTGGCGAAGTAGGTATTAGATCAGTGGTAGTTGATGTCTTTCATAGCCGACATGAGGTTTGAATATGAGGATTGCGGTGACAGAGTGGTCTTATTTTATGATTTGTTTGTCCCTGACCTGGATGGTTTTGTTAATAATTCAAAGGCATATGATTCTGAGTGTATGGTGATTAGGTCGAAACTCAATAGTGGTGAGACCATTGAGAGATGTGAACTGAATGGGAATTCAGTCTTGTGTTTTTTGAGTCAGATTGTGGTACCAGTGGATTTTCATTAGGAACTTCTCGTGGAATATCATCATTCCTGGTGGGTTTTCTATCCTAGAATTCAGAAGATATTTAAGGTGTTTATAGATCAGGTTTAGTGGTTATATATGAAAAGGGACGTGTCCAAGTTTGTTCTAAGATTCTTGAATTTTCAGCAAATCAAGACTCAGAATTAGTGTCCAATAGGTATGTTGCACTCTTTAACTATCCCAGCTTGGAAATGGGATAAAATAACAATGAATTTTGGGACAGGTCTCCCATGAATGTTTCAGAAACATGATGACATATAGGTGATTTTGGATTAGATCCCAATATCTACCCATTTCATCCCAATTTGTGGATATAATACAGTGGAGGATCTGTCCAAAATCTTTATCTGGGAGGTGGTAAAGAGGCATGGTGTTCCTATTTTGATTCTATAAGATAGAGATCTGAGGTTTATATATCTTTTTTGGAAATCATTGCAGCAAGCACTTTGGAAAAAGTTGACTATGAGCACGAAGTTTCATCCACAAACGGATGTCCAATCTGAGAGGATGATACAATCCTTGGAGAATTTGTTAAGGGAATATGTCATGGAATTTAGTAGTTCGTGGGAGGATCAATTACTGTTGTTGGATTTCTCCTATAATGACATGTTTTAGGTTTTGATACATATTTCTCTATTTTAGGATTTGTATCGGCGTCATATTCATTCTCCACTATATTGGGTGGAATCGAGAGAGACATCGATGATCTAACCAAGCCTTGTATAATAGTCTATATAAATGATTAGGATGATTGGGAAGAGTATAAAGATAGCACAAAGTTGTCAGAAATCATGTGTAGATCATCGTCAATGGCAGTTGTAGTTTGAGGTTGGTGATCATGTGTTTTTGAAAATCTCTCATAGGCTGGGACATATTCGGCTTGGGTGTCATTGTATGTTATCTCGGAGGTATATTGGTCTTTTTGAGATACTAGAGAGGATTGGAGATGTGGCTTATTTTTTGGATTTTCTACCATGGTTTAGTGAGGTGCACAATGTGTTTCACGCGTCTTAGTTGAAAAATTATCAGCAGGATGGTGACCATGTTATTCATTGGGATCATGTTGAGCTAGAACCAGATGCTTCCTTGGTGCACGTTCCAGTATTGATTTTTTATAGGAATGAGAATGTATTTCATTGAAAAAGCAACAATTTAGTTCTTGATTTGTGGAATCATTGTCATATTAAAGAGGATACTTGGGAATATGAGAACGAGATGGCTAAGCAACATCCCTAGCTCTTTCAATAACGAGACAATTCTATACATTCTAAGGACAGAATGTCAAATGTTGAGGAGAATATAGATCCTCTTGTTTGAGGTATATATCCCTTTTATGCCCTTTTTATGTGATTATAATGCATTATATGAGTAAGGATGAGGTTGGAGAGTTTGAAATTGTTTTGAATAATTTTGGAGCATTTTCTATGGGTGCATGGTTTGAGCACGGTTAGGGGAAATCATACAGATTCTCCAAGAAGCTATTCAAGGGGAGATAGTAGTCTCCACACATCCTGCACATGGTTTTCCAATCCGTGTAATGTAACTATGCATACCCCTTCTCTCGAGGCAGTGGAAGGGACATGGTTAGCGTAGGGTTTTCCAAACTGTGTAGACTAATGGTGCAGCCACATAAAGATAGGGTTTCTAAATCCGGGATCTCTAAGGGTTGCCTTATTTCACTCCAAATATTCTCCCACATGAGCCTCACTCGTGATTTTCTGTTCTCAAGGGATCTAGGGGCTCCCCCACATATTTTGGAAGCAAATCGATGTGGTGTCTAGGTATATAGAAGTTGGTTATTCTCAACTATGTCTATCCTCTTGGTTTCCATTTGGTTTTTGTCTAGGTATTCTCTTCCGTCTCTCTCAGTTTTCCATTTCTACCTGAGTTTCATGTAGATCTAGTGATGGGGTTTGATTTTTTGTTTATTTAATGTATTTTTTATGATATGGAAGGATATCTAGAGTGGTTTTTGTGAATAGTTTTCCCGGATTGTGGTGTGGTTTCATGTGGGCTGATTTTGTCAAAACCCTAATGGTTAGTGGCTTCTCTCTCGAAACCACTTGGTTATAACTAGTGGTTTTGGTGACAATTATATATATTTTTTGAAATGAATTATGAAATTTATGTTAAAATTTTTTAGAAATCCCTTTTGTCATGTTTGTTGATTTTTTGGGAAAAAAGGGGTTTTACGGTTGAATGTTATTGTTGTCAAATTTAAAAATGTAGCTTTTAAATTTTTTTCAAGGATTGGGTCAACAAAATGGTTTATGAAAATGGTTTTTCACAATGTGGTTGTTTTATGGAATTGGGGATTTGGCATGGAATATGATTTAATTGTTGTTTCAATTAATGGGTGATTTATTGAAGAAGTTTGTATGTTATAGGAAGGGTTATATGCATTTTTTAGTAGCCTTGATGAGCTATATGTTTTTTTTTGGCTTGTTGGAATGAGATGTGAATGTTGGAGGGGAGTCTCAATAAAAAATTTGATGAATTGTGTTTAGATGAACCACCATTAAGGGTAGTGATCAGAATGCACTGCTAGTTGTGAATGGGGTGAACGAGATGGGTAGACTTCCCAATGAAAAGGTTTCTTTGTTATGTGTTGTTTTAAAAATATGGAATTTATGGTGCTAACATGGAATGATGAATTGGCTTGTAGAATAGATGTTTGGTATTCCATTTTTGGGGCATTTGGTTAGAAATGTCTTCGTAATGGAGTGTTTGGATTGTTGTAAGTTGTACATCTATTTAATTTTTTATATAAACTGTTTTATATGATGTGTTAATTGTTTTATCACAGTGTCATGTGTAGAGAAGTAATTTGGGGAAACAGTACTAAGTATTTGTACACACCCCCTACTTGTCACTTTGGTGCTTTTATAGATGTTGTATTCTAGGACACGGGTAATGATAAAGAATCTCATTGCTACTGGCTTGTGGTGATGCTTGGGAGATGTGTTGCTGCTAGGAGCTTGGAGCTTGTTGTGGATCTATAGAGTGCATGTTAGTTTATTTTTGGGGGTCTTTTTTATTCTTCAACATGGTACTCTAATATTTTGTTTGGTTGTATTGGTTCATGGGAATTATTTTGGAATTGTTTGTTGTCTTATGGTAATGTACGGGATTGGTTATTTTTTTTTCTTGCATCATATAGTTTGTTGTTCTGGGACTATTTGGTTGGTTTGTTGTATCTCATGGAAAAATAATTCCCCAATTTATTCATGAAGCACTGCGCATTTATTTATAGCCGTTGGCTCCTTGGTAATGTCACATAAGTCCATGTAACATTCCCCCGCCCTCTGAAGCCAATGGTATGGGGCAGTATGATACATATATGAAAGATATTGTTCGTTTCCACAAAGTTCCTTGTACAATAGTTTGTGATTGGGTTCCTTGGACTACATATCACTTTCTGATAGGCCTCTAGGAGGCAATGGGATCTCAGTTCCATTAGAGAACAACCTTCAATAGATATTCTGATGGCCCTGCATAGAGATATATAAAAATCTGTGAGGATATGATTCACACTTGTGTTCTCGACTTTGGTTGGGCTTGGGATGGTCACATGGGAGTGGTTGAGTTTTCTTATAATAATAGTTATTATTCAGTGATCCGAATGGATAATTTCTAGGACTTGTATGACCATCCAGGTAAATCTCCATTGTGTTTGTTAGAGGATGGTGAATGTTCTTTTGTTGAACTGAGTTTTACTGAAGAGATGACATCTAAGATTCCATTAATTAGTTAGAGAATTTTGATAGCATAGAGCCAGTACATGTCTTATGTTAATCATCGTCGTAAAACTTTTGTGTTTTAAGTTGGTGAAAATGTGTTTTTAATGGTTTTACTTTGGTAGGGTATTCGAATGCTTGAGAGACAAGGGATGCTTACTCCTTGTTTTGTGGGGCCTTTGGAGGTTGTTGAACAGGTGATGAAAGATTCTTATTTTTTATGACTAACACTATATATAATGTTGATATATAAAGTGTTCCATGTATCACAGCTATGAATGTATATATCTTATCTATTTCAGGTTTTGAGCTGGAGTGATCTCCAGAATGAACCTGCTATATTTTTGAGTTAACAACTAGTCAGAGATGTTGATTATGAGACCAGGATACTTCATGGGAGGATGAAACCTCCGGTTCGTGTGCTATGGAATCATGGATCTGATTCTCACTAGAAGTGGGATAGGGTGGAATCGGTGAGAGAGAAGTGGCCTCATCTTTTTGACTTGAAAGATTCTTCATAGGCTTTTGGGGAAATACCGATTCTATGGTGGGGAGGATA
The DNA here is from genome assembly GCA_963277665.1 of Viscum album. Taxonomy (NCBI): domain Eukaryota; kingdom Viridiplantae; phylum Streptophyta; class Magnoliopsida; order Santalales; family Viscaceae; genus Viscum; species Viscum album. Next base: position 1,456,400,236 of record OY728131.1, on the reverse strand, counting down.
TAACAACGCGTTACTTTTATTGGTATTCCTAAACCCTTTGACTAAAATTTTTAATATCTTAAGAGGAAATAAATTATTTATTAGAAAATTTTCAATAAATGTGTTATGGGACTTCAATTTTAGTTAACAAGTTGAAATGTTCAATTAAATATGTTTAGTGGTAGATGCTATGTTATTGTGATGTTTGAGGCCTACTAATTCTCACCATAGACTAAATAAACAATATTAATTATATTATATTAAGAACACAATTTTTTTTCAAAATAATTTAATTAATCTGAAATGATTCATCTTATGAGGAATATCAAACAATTTTTATGTCCCAAATAAGGTGTTTAAACTAGGAGGGTTATACCACTTGATGGCTCCAGACATTTTTATGTATTCCTCATGAGATAAAATTATTAAAAATTATTAGAAAATTTTTAATATATTATTTATGAAAAATAATTAAATTTCTCTCAAATGTAGTAATTTTTTAGAAATCTGAGAACACTGATGGGTCCAAAATGAGGGGTTTATCAAAGACAGGGTATATCATTTGTATGCATCAAATGTTTGGATGGATTGCTCACAATAATAACCACTTTTACTTTAATTATTTATTTATTATAATTATTAAATAATAAAAACAATAATATCTATTAAATGGTGCATCCTACAAGAAATCCAAGACCATCGTTGGGTCCAGAATGATGGGATTACCCTAGAAAAAATATAACATTCATGACCAAAAGGAATTTGGTTTGGTCGCTTATAATTTTTATATTATTGAATAATTTTATTAAATAATTTAAATTATTAATATAATTTTATTGTTAATTTAATTCCAAAAATCAAGTAATTGTTTACCTTCTTTGTTTTTGTGTTGCTCCTCCATTTCTCACACATGTGACCTTCCAAAAACTCTATTTATTGCTTGTTTTTATCTTTTGAAAGTTGTAAACACATTAATTAGATCAATCAAATAATCCTCATACATTTTTATGTTAAATCATGACTATAATTATCCATTTCAAAATGGTTTATAGTTTCATGGTTGTGGGGTTTTGAAATACCCCATATCATTCAGTTCATTGGTTTTGTTTGTTCTATATGACTCTGGTAGGTTGTGGACCCTCCCTGCACACCATAATTGTGTTCTAAACATCAAAATCGAACCAGTGCTTCCTCCATTAGTCGATGCATACACCCCCTTTCTTTCTCATTCTTCCTTAGGGTATTTTCTTATTATTATTTATTTTCTCCTATTTTATTACATTTTTTATATAATTATAAGAAATAATTGGGACTCTAATAAAGGGAGAAAATATATAATAATACTGATATTAAAAAATTTATCAAATGATAAATTTTATATTAATTATTTAATATATATATATATATATATATAAATATATATACATATACCTAGATATATTTATAAACTTGTAAAGTGTACTTTTATTTAATTTAACATTATAAAAATGTAATTGAATTGATAATTGTCAACAACCCTCTTGCGATAATTAGATAAAAATTTCATTAGAAAAATTGAAAAAAATGATAATTTATAAATAGTAACTATTATAATATAATTAATCAATTAATTAAATGAATAATAAATAATTAATAATATATAAATATATAAGGATTATTTTTATTATTTTATTACAAGATATAATTTTTCTTGCAGTAGAATAATGAAATCACATACATTGACCTAAATGATAAATTTGAAATTACCTAGGAGGGAGATTTTTTTATCACATGAATTTTTTTTTCAAAATATACTAATTTACATTGGTTATAGGACCCCTTGATGAAAAAATAATTTTGTAGTTTCGATGATTATAATAATTGGGCCATGAGGTGGTTTATTGAACTACACGAGGTTATTTATCTTTACTGCTGACATCGACTTCCTTGAAGTAGGTGGTTCTGTCACGATGCCTAATTTATATTAAAAATAAATACTTTATTTATGTTTTAATTGTTTGAATTAAAATTCAATTGTTTAAATATAAATCTCATATCTTTCAATTGATTTATTGGAGAAACCCAAATATGGTGAATTGGGGTTTTTGAGAAAAATGGGTTGTTGGAATTGAAATTTGATTGGGTGAGATTTAAATTGAAAAATTTTATATTCTGGTATTGATATAAATGGATGTAATTCAATTGATCAATTTAATTTTAGAATTTAATTTTATGGAATATTTTTTAAAAACCCTAGTTCCAATGAATTGGGATCTTATTATGAAATTGTTGGAATTTGTTAACTGGTGACAATGGATTAAAATATTTTGATAAACACCTAGTGGGTTTTCTTGTTAAATATGAATATTTTTTTTTGTGAAAACCTATTATGGTTTTAATAAGAAAATTGGATTTTAAATGGAAGTATGAGATTTAATATTATTTTAATAAATCTTGAAATAATTTTCCCATCATTGATTTTTTAAGAACACATGAAACCCTTAGGTACATTATTATTTATTTGGACACCCTCTATAGTTACTACAATGTTCTAAAACCTACATTTAGCTGGTCATATCACATAGGATATGGTGATGATTCCACTCTACCCTTTGTCTTGAGGATGTATTTGCAGACATATTTCATTGGCCACTTAGAGATTGTAGAGTTTTATAGCTGGGAATACTATCATACCTCTATAGCAGATGACCAAGTTCCTTTGTTTTTATTTATATTTCAGATACAAATGTCTTCCAATGTTATTGAACAAATTTAAATGCATATTGAATTTATATAAATTGTTTTATTTAAAAAAATTATTCATTCCATTATTTTATAAATATTTAATAACTTGTAAAGACTTTGCTGAAAGTATTTTTTCCCATAATTTGATCAATATTGCATGATTGTTTTAATTAATTTTAAAATTTCAAGAACATTTACATTAGTATTGGGAGAATTTTTAATGAAATATTTGAGTGGAATTTTTTTGGAATCTTTGGTGAGACCATAAAAGTCTTTTAGCTCACACCATACAAGTGCCTTTGGGTGCATCTAGATTATCTCCTTCCATATTTGAGCAAGGGTAAATGATCTATTGGTGGTGGATCCAGCTATTTAACCTTTTCTAAGGGACTTGTGTACATTGGTACTTGGTTTGTTTTTCCATATTTTGGTACATGGATTATATCCTATTGGTCTTGTTTATTCCTTATTATAATATAGTGTTATACTATCAATAGACATATCTTTTTGTATCCATATGTCATTGCTTCTTTTACTTCTTCATTGTTAGTGGAAAAATATTTCCAACTAGTATTGTGTATGAAACCATGTTCTAGTCACCATCCCATGGGGATTGGTAACTCCTTCTGGGATATGTCAGTTATGTCATGGTTATTAGGTTACCATGGTACCTGAGCTGGTTCCAGCCATAATAAATGTTAAAAAAATTCATTTAAGTACAACCTATAAAATCAATTTATTATAAAAAGGAAAAAGATATGAACTAATGGTTTTTAAGATAATATTCAACAGATAGAATGTTTTGGAATCTGGGAAAATAATAATAGAGATAATACATCCTTATGAAGTTATACCCTTTTCTACTAAGTGTTTGGTCAAATAAATTAATGATTGATAGTATATAGGGGAAGGGGTTGGATAGTCCCTTTATAAAATTATCAAAATAACTAAACATAATCCTGTTAATGTATAAGACTGTAAATCAAATGAGATCCAATATAATTTTACATTTTTTTAGTCTAATCTACGATTTACACACTTTAAACCACACCCAATGTTGTTTGACACCCAATATTAAAGAGAGAGTGAATTATTCACTAGATAAATCAAAAACCATAATATTTCTTGGGTTGAATCCCAACCCATGACTTTGTGAGTGTTATCCCTGATCCTAAAAACAAATATCCTTTTTTTGGAGAATACAAAAACACATTCTTTTTAAAATAAGAAGACCAACCTATGTGTACTTCTTTTTTAGGTTTGAATAACGTATGAATTTCCTTTTAGAATGGTAAAACAACCAAAGAATATATTTTATGGGTTGTATTACCTGTTTTTTAGAATATATAAGTTTATAAAACTCTAATTTTCATAGAATAAATTAATACAACAATTACTAAAACACTGTAGAGTTGTAAAGAATATGATTTAGATGTAAAAATTGATTCATGTACTTTGAATTTATTTTAATTAGGAAGTAAGAGTGATCCAGAAAAAGTAAAATACATAATTTCAATGTAAATAAATTCTTATAATATTTTTTCCTCCCTTGAGAGTTCATCAAAATATATGTAAATCTGTAAGCATTGGTTTTCTTGATTGAAACAAGAGTACGAACATATGTGAACGTCTTTCACTTTCCAACTATTTCATTTAATCTATGAATCTTTTAGTTTGTCAATTATATTCATAAAATATAAAACAAATTAATGATATATTTTTTAAATGGTTAGAAAAATTTAAAATTAAATATAATTCCAGATTATTAGAGAGAGATAGAGAGAAGGATATTATCATTCTAGAATAATAACCCAACTCATTTCATGTATTCAAAAAAATAATGAATAATTCATTCCAATTTTAAATCTTCAATCAAATAATTTAAAATGTCACTATAATAATAGGTAAATGAAATATCCAATGAAAATATCAATTTTAAATTTTATATATGAATTTGATAAAAATTATTTTTATGGAAAGCTGTTAGTATGTGGATGAATTCAAAAAAGAATAACACAAATATTAAAGATATTAAAAAAATGAGTTTAATAAAAATTAATATTTATTTTAAAAAATAAAATTAATGAAACCAGCATAATATAAGGAAAATTATTTTTGTGTTTCAAGATGTAAGTTACATGTGTGAAAAAAATACCCATTGATCTTCACATAACATTTTTAAAATAATGAAAAATAGTTCATATATATTCTACATAATAAATATGAATTTACAAAGTCTTTATAAGAATTATATTATTTTAAATAATCACAAATTAAATAAAAATATGAATCATTACATAAAAATTATAATTTATTTATATTTCCAAAAAAACATATTAAATTTTCATTGAACTATTTAGGGAAATCAACATAAGTTAATTTCACATAAGTTTTTTTCTCTATGGATAAAAATTAAGTGCGTGTGAGAATCCTCATAGCTTATTCATGTAATAAAAAACATGTATCCAAATCTAAATAGTATTTTCATGGAAGGGATTCATGGAGGAGAATTTATCTTGTACGTGATTCACATATTTTAATTCCTAAGAACTATAAACATATTGACTTTTCTTGTTTTAAATCTAAAAAACTCATATATTCAACAATAATAAGATTTTTATTTAGATGAATTGTATTTATAAAATTTAATTTTCATTACAAATAATAAATCAATACATTAAAATTTGATTTATATATGATTTTATGGATAAAAATTAGATGAAATAATGTTTTGGAAAATTTTATAAAATATACTACAAACATAGAGATACTTTTGACTTAATTTTAGGAATCATAGTGATAAATTTAGAAGCTTAGTTATTATGAAAAAATATTGAAAATATTCGTATCATTATGAAACAAAACTATATTTAGAGTCTTCAATCCTAATATATGGTTGAAATGAAGAGGGTAACTGATTTAGGGAAACTAAATATGTGGATTTCAAAACAGATATGTGATTCACAATTCGAATATGTGGATTTTGATTTGGCTATGTGTTGAAAATTATATTTTCAATTTGGTAATATTTTAAAACTTTTCAAAATTATATTTGGAGATCGCAAATGACTTATTTATCCATTTTACACATTACATGATTTCTAGATCATGTGATGACCATTCAAAACCAGAAATCTTTAGATACTTTAAGAAAAAATACTATGATATACTTGTTGATTTAATAAGGTTTCCTTGGGGAATTTCCATTCCTTTATGTTTTGAAAATTACGAACACTGTATCTCAAGGAAAATTCGGTTTTCCCAAAAACTTATCTTAATATGGAAATTTTCCTTTCCGACGAAAATTTTCTCCTTACATTTGTTTTCATTGATAATGTTATAGTTTCTATAAATCTAACTCTTTTTTTTCTATGTGTAAAATTTTGTTTCGTATCTAAAACCCTCAGAATATTATAAATACATAGATATAGAGAATTCTATTTTCATGTTATGAATTTAGACTCCGAATTATTTGAATTCGGACTTTGAATTCCCTGAAATCTAGATTCCGAATTGTTGGAATTCAGACTCTTAATTCTCTGAAGCTCAGTTTCCAAATTTTCTGAAATTCATCTTTCCAATACTCAGAAATTCAGATTCTGAATTCTATGAAATTAGGATTCCTAATTCTCTGAAATTCGGATTCTGAATTCTCTGAAATTCAGATTCTGAATTCCTCTGAATTCCTTAGAATTTAGACTCCGAATTCCTCAGTATTCAGACTCCAAATTCCTCAGAATTCCGGCACCGAATTCATCTCAATTAACACTCCGAATTCCATAGAATTTAGACTCCGAAATCTATCGAATTTAAGTTCCATATTCCTTGAAAAACAAAATCCGAATTTCTATCTAATAAAGACTTTTAATGTTTATTTTCTTATACTTCGATCATTATTTATTCATTAGACTTTGAAAAATGGATTTGGTTAAGAAACCATATTTATCTTAACCTTGTTTTAGTTATAAAATGATGTCGTTTAATCTGTTTTTAACTACCTATTATTTGAGTGACATGTGTATAGGTCCCTCTGAGATTCAAGGAAATATATGGCCATTGGAGGACGGAGCCAACCATTGGAGAAGATCCTATAAAAAGGATCTCATTTGAATGATCTCATATATTTTGATGAATTTTTTGATCACTCTAGTGATTGCATGATACTGAAGTGATTTCTAGATAGAGAGACCCTCATGCTTTGTGTGTATTGAACATCTTGTTCGTCTTGCATCATACAACTCTGATTGATGCTGTGTACAATTGAGGACTTCCAGGGATCGGAAAAGAGAGGTGCTTACTACCTTAATGTTTGAGGACTTCCATGATATAGATGAACGATTTCCCATCTTCCTTAAAGTTCAAGGTATTCCATGCTAATGATTACAGAGGTTCTAACTACCTTAAAGTTTGAGTACATCCTTTATAATAATGACAGAGGTACCGACTACCTTGAAGTTTGAGAGCATTCATGTATAGCAGGACAGACACTGATATTATTATCGAGGGCTTACCCTTGGGTGGGTAAGACAGAAATTCTTGAATGTATAAATCAAGGTACTTTTATCCATGGTTTTTAGATACCCATCTCTTTGGGTTAAAATATTTACTACTTTTTACTTTTATTGTTACAAGTTTATTTTTTTCTACCTTTTGATTAATAAGAAATATATAACTAATATATACTTCCTTTTACTTGTATACTCTAATAATTATGAATCTATATGCTTTAAGTTATAATCTTTTTCCTTGTAAACTTTTTTTATGTTTCATTTCCGGAACCATATTTCTGAATCCTAGCATGTTTGTTGAACAATGAGGTCTTTTAAATTTACCACGTTTATCTTTTTTAAACATTGTTTTCCTCAAGGCTAAAAATGAAATATTTATACCAATTTTAAATCTTCCAATGGAATTTTTAAATTATACAAATTACACCACTCCTGTATATTGAGAATCTGCATTCATATTTCAATCCTACAATTGGTATTAGAGGAGGTATATGAAATACATATATTCACATATACGTTTTTTTGCAAGTTATCTTTGTTCTAAATATATTTTCCTTGACTAGGATTTTTATCTGTGTTTACAAACATTACTATTAACATGTTTCTATTGAAATATAGTTTCTTTTAGATGGTGGGAATAAATTTTGGTTCGATTGAAAATCTTATTCATACTAGAAAACGTATATTAAATGGGAATGATTTTGAATATTTATGAGATCATTTGCATACTTTATGAATTAATACTGGAGTGGAAAACATTGTAATTCTTAATGGAGATTACTAGATTCCAGATAAAGAAGTAAAAATTTTCACTAATCAAGAAAAATCATAATATCAATGGAACAACAAGGTATGAAATACATTGTTGTGTTCCATGTCCAGGAATATATATAGTCAGATTTATTTTTGTGAAGCTATAAATTTTACTTCGAAGAAATTAGAGGTTACTCATTTTGGTACATCCAAGGATATAGAAACTAGAAGAGCTATGCATAGAGAAGAATATCATGGATTTATATTTCCTTATAGAGAACCAGTATGCAATGTGTAACAAAGAATTATGACTATTGTTAACAGCTTATAATCCGTGGGTGAAAAGGTTTAGAGGATGAGGAACTTATGGACACGATTAATGATATCATGCCTAATGAGTGGGAATCTAAGAGAATAGCTATTGATGAGAATAGGAAAATATATCAGATTACTCTTGATAAGATTTTTGGAAATCTTATTCAACATGAGACATGAATAAAAAGAGATGCAAATTCGAATATGAAAAAAAATGGTAATGAAAGTGTATCCTTTACTACTACTAATGTCATGACTCCTGAAAGGGTTACAGGATTCAAATAAAATAATACCATGGTTTTATTAGAATCAAGTGAATGTGACCATTCCAATAATGAGCTAGCTAATATTTCTATAAGGATAAAAAATATTGTTGGGATGAAAGACTTTCAGTATATATATATGAAGAACGAATGAAAGGACAAGAAATAAACTGAAGTAACTTTTTATGAATGCAAAAGAGCATGGAATATAAGGCATGATCATCATATGATTAAGATAAAGGATAGAAAGAAAAATCATTATGTGAAAAATATAAAGAATTACTACACAGCTAATTCTACGAACTTTTTGAAATATAATGACACCTGGAGTGCTAGTGGTGGAGACTCTTCTGACAAATCCTTGGAATATCAATCTTCTAATAAGAGGAATCCTGGTTTACTTTCCAGAATAACTATTGATAATAATTTTCTTATGGTTATGGTAAACAATTATTAATATATAACCAATGTTTCCTTAAATGAAAGTTATAATGATAATAAATACTAGGAACCATCAGATGAAAAATATTCTTATGATAAAGATAATACATTAACTACATAGGGATAAGGTCCTAGGTTTGCTAATCATCTTTAGAATGAAAATTATAAAGTAATGAGAAAGCTTGATACAGAAAATTCTATAATTCCTGTTCTTAAAAAACATGTATCATATCTTTCTAAAGATCTTGAGAATAAAATTTATTAATTTGAATGTATTTCAAAAAACCATGAGAATGTTAATTCTGAGAAGGATAAACTTTCTAAGGATCTTGAAAAAGTAATTTCTATGAGAAATATTGTAAAGATTAATTCTAGTGTTAAAATGAAGGTTTTTAGGATAAAAAAATTGTTATTAGACTAAAGTCATAAATATTTTCCTTGAGGATGTGTTTGTCAAACATTACCTTAGGTAAGGAAAACATTGATAAGATATATTCCCAAATTAGAGCTATGAGAAATATTTCGGGTTTTGGATATACTTATTCTATACCAGTTTTTAGTAATAATTTTTTTTTTCTAAAAGTGGTCTGTTCTGCACTAAATTTCAGTGTGCAGAACATTGGGAAAAAATTTCTTGAAACAAAACTCAGTCTTTAGGTTTTCATAAAGAATATTTTTCTAAGAAAATGTGGATTCCTAAAAGTTTTCTTTTTGATATTCCTGAATCCAAGATTGTTTGCATTCTAAAATCCTAACCCTCTTATTTTTAGGAAATTGAAAAAATAGTGAATAAAAATACCTTGAACATGGATAGTGGGTGTTTCCGACACATGAATGGTAACAAAAACTTCTTTGAAAAGATTGTCAAGACAAAATGAGGAAAATACACTTTCAGAGATAATGATATGGGAGAAATTATTGGTATATGTAACATTTTTCTTATTATGAAAACATTGATTTAAAATGTTTTATTTGTTAAGGGTCTTAAGAACAACCTTTTTATCCTACGTCTGTTATGTGATGAAGGTTACCATGTGAAATTTAGAAATGACAACTGCTTAGTACACAATTACAAGGAAGAGACTATTCTTTCGGCCCATAGTCAAGATAATGTATATACACTAAACATAGAAGACCTTAGGTGCCAAGACCTACATTGTCTTAGTGAAATGGAGGATCATTCTTGGTTATCTCATTGATGGTTAGGACACTGTAACCTTAGAAATATATGTAAACTCTATAAGAATGTACTTTTTAAGGATCTACCGGAGCATAGATTTGATTCTTAAAATGTTTTTTATCCATGTAAATATGGAAGGTGACATAAATCAGTTTTTAAATTAGTCAGTGAATTCTTAACTACTGGTGCATTATAGTTAGTACATATTGATATTTTTGGTACAATACAAACTAGAAGCATTGGAGGATACTATTATGTATTTGTCTTAGATAATGATTACACTAGATATACATGGTTATAATTCTTGCAAATATGTTTGAAGGATTTCCTTATTTCAAAATTTTTAGGGCACATGTTAAAAATGAGAAAACAATTCCTTTGATAAATATTCATAGTGAGAATGGAAGAGAATTTCAAAATTGTGATATTGAAACTTATTGTAGTAGAAAATTCATTAGTCATAACTTCTCATCACCAAGAACTCCTCATCATAATGGTGTTGTTGGAAGAAGAAATTGAATTCTTCAAAAAATAACAAGAAAAATATTGAGTGAATATTTTATAGCTAAATAATTTTGGGTCGAAGCTGTATGTACTACTTGTGACACTATAAATCTAGTTTTGATTAGTATTTTTCTTAAAAATTCCCATTATTAGTTATGTAATGGTAGAAAACCAAGACCTTCCTACTTCACATATTTGGTTCCAAAGTATTCATTCTTAAAACTAAAGATAATCTACATAAATTCGCACCCAAATTTGATGAAGGACTTTTCTTAGGATACTCCACAACATCTATGAATTATAGTGTTTTAATTAAAATACTTGTACTATTGAAGAAATAATACATGTCAAATTTGATAAAACGGATCCCTTTGTTTTTAAACAACATCAACCTACATATTCGAATGTATTTTCAAAAACTGATTATAAACCTCTGAAAAAAGATCCATCTGATAAGGAAAACTTTCAAGAAAATATTTCTGATACATTTACCCCAGAATATTTTCTACCATATGTTGACAGACAGGTTTTACAAAACCCAAATCAGTTTTTTCTCAAGAATCATCCCAGTGATATTATCATTGGTGATGTAAATCAACCTATAAGGACAAGATAATCCTTACGATATTCTGTATAACATCTAGCATTCCTTTCTTAATTAGAACCTAAAAGCATTTTGGTACCTTTTGGTAATTATGATTGGATAAATGAAATGCAAGATGAGAAAGATGAATTCATAATGAATAATGTCTATAACTTGGTTGAAAGACCTAAAGAAACATCTATTATTAGAGTAAAATGGGTCTTTAGGAATATGTGTGATGTAAGTGGAATCACAGTATGGAATAAAGATAGATTAGTTTCTAAAAGATATAATCAACAAGAAGGAATAGACTATGAAGAAACTGAAGCTCCAATATCTAGACTTCAATCTATTTGTATTCTACTTTACATTGCATCATTCATTTACTTAATACTTTTTCAAATGAATTTTAAATGTTCTTTACTTAAAGGTTTTGTTCAAGTGAATGTTTATGTTGTACAAACTCCTAGTTTTGAAGATATAAAATATCCTGAACATGTTTTTATACTTCCCAAAGATTTATATGGACTTAAACAAGCCCCTAGGTCCACATATGATAGACTTACAATATTTTTGTTACAAAACAATTATATTACGGGAAATACTAATCCAACTCTTTTTATAATGAAATATAAGAAAAATGTTTTGACTGTAAAAATCAATGTTGATGACATTATATTTGGTTCAACTCAACAATCTTAAACTGATTTGTTTGTTAATCTAACAAAATCTAAGTTTTAAATGAGTATGATAAATGAGATAACATTTTTACTTGGTTTTAAAATATCTACAAAACTAGAAGGAATCTATATATCCCAACATAAGTATATTAAAAATATTCTTAAAAAGTATGGATATGAAAAACTTAAAGTATTAGTACCTATATTGGTACCTCAAATTTACATGATCTCAATGAAGCTCGGATTTCAATAGATCAAACATATTTTAGAGGTATGATAGGAAGTCTACTTTACATGATAGCTAGTCATCCAGACTTAATATTTTCAGTGTACTTATGTTCCCGATATCTATCCAATACAATGAAATCTCAGTTAGTGGAAGTGAAATGAATTTTTATCTATTTAATCGGATCCATGGATTTAGGACTCTTTTATACTTATGAAAATGATTTTTTCTTAAAAATATTTTCGGATGCTGGATTTAGTAGATGTAGAAGGGATAAGAAATGTACATCCCAAACTTGTAATTTCTTAAGAGATTAATTTGTTTTTTGGTCATGAAAATAGAATCACTCAGTAGCACTTTCCACTACTGAAGCAGAATATATATCATCAGGATGTTGTTGTGCTCAAGTATTGTGGATGCAACACACACTCACAGACTATGGTATGAGTTTTATCAAAACACAAATATTGTGGGATAATACTAGTTCCATTTACTTAAGTAAAAACCATGCACATCACCCTCGTGAAAAACACATAGATAATAGGCATCACTTTCTTAGGTATCACAGAAAAAAATTTGATATCATTCTTCAATTTATCAGAATTCAAGATCAATTTTCTAATATTTTAACAAAATCATTATCCTTCGATAGATTAGAATTCATTAAACATAATTTAGGAATGATTACTGTGAGGTAATCTTTCATATTAACTTCTTGGTGAAACCTATCTCCTTACAATAAGAAACTCATTTTCATAGGGGGGAGTACATTTTCTTTTTTGATATTTTTTTATTATAAACATATTCGTATATTAAAATTTTATTGTATTGGAAAATTTTTCACATTCTAAAAATTTTCACAATCTAAAATATTCGTAATCTAAATTATTTTGTAATCTAAATTTTTTCGTAATATAAATTTGTTTGTAGTCAAATTTGTCATAATAAAAAAATTTCATAGTCATTATTTAGAATTTAATGTTTTTAAAGAAGAAATTCCCTGATTACAAATAATCTTATTAACTAATCTGAAAGGTTTGTTTCGATTCCTATGTTTTCATAATAATATTTTTACTTGTTGGTATTTTCATTTTGTTTTAAATTTTTCAGATTCACTTTTACTTCAATCCGAATGTTTTTCTTAAAACCACACAATATCAGTACCTATCAAAATTATTTTTTGGTTATCATCTCAACTGTCAGATCTGATCAGAAGGTATTTCAACTATTGTATCAGGTAAGGAAGTTTTATTGTTAACTAAATTGCCTATATAAATTTCTTCTAAGGGTTGTGCCACATCAGTTTTTCATGCTTTCTCATGCTGAAGATCCGTCTCTGTTCCTAAGGTCCTGCCAAATTTATATTAGTTTCTACAGTTCTGAATGACTGGTAAAGCCTCTCCTTAGAAGGAAATGTTGACCATTAATGAAATCTCAGAGTGGCAGATATACAGGGAATGTTTGGTTGATCCGAAGTTTTAGGATCAGCATGACTCTATTATCTCAATGAATATTAATTTGAATGGTTGGGAGGGTCTTCATATTTCAAAACTGAAGGAATAGGATCCGGTGTATCCTGACATGTTAATTGAGTTTTATGAGACCACATGTTTCTTCAAGGAATATGGCAGAGACATGTTCTATTTTAAGTGCTATGGAAAGACCTACTCACTTTCTTATAGTAAGGAAGAAAGTCTGATTGGAATGCCTTATGAAGTTGTAGAAACGTTTTTTACTCATAAATTAGATGATATATCAGGATATCCTGATAGGTAAAAGGAAAAAGAGATTCTCGGCTTGATAATTATGAAGACTCTAAAGATTTTCATCTATCTATAAACGTACACATTCTGGAAAATTACGGGTTCAATGATTTATAATTTCCAGGAAAGGGGAAAAGGATACTTCGAAGAAGAGTGATATCAATATATTGAATTTCTCAGTGAACATCAAGAAGATTATCCTTGTCAAGTACATATTGGTTACGATAGATAATATCAAGAATGGAAATCTGAAATTTCAAATCATTATGTATCTGGATATTATCTCAATGATTTTAGTTCTTTGAATATAGAGTTTTAGAATTCCATGCAGATCCTCGCTCATAAATTACAAGGTAATGTTGTTGAGTGATGATACCTTAAGGAGGATGATGGCTGGATTCTCAAATGAATCCGGAGAGTTTTATGATCTATCTGATGAAGAAGTTGAAACACTGTAAAAGAATCTAAAAGTTTCTGAAGCCATTAAGAATATTGGAAGGAAGATAAAGGCTACGAAACAAGAGGAGAAAAGAAAAACCTTTGTGACAAAGGAATCTTAGTCAGCACCACAAAATCCAAATAAGGAAAAATCATATCCTGATGAGGCAGTGGATCAATAGAGAGTGGATAAGAAAAATAAGAAGGAAGTGGAGCCTATGTGGTTCTTGGAACCTATAGAGGCAAAATACATAATAATAAATGTTGTCTAAGAGCTTAAGAAGAAACAAAAAGAGAAAAATAAAAAGAAGATTATTTATGATGCTGAGATAGTACAATCAATTCTTAAAGATGCTGACAAAGCATCTGCACAAATTCCAATGCCAGAATACTTTTTGTTAGAATCAGTTCTTTTGACTCCGGGAAAGAATGTTGCGATTCTAGTATCACATCATGAAGAAGAAATAGTTGAAGAAGAAAAAGTGGAAGAAGATGCAGAAGAAGAAGGAAATGGTGATACTGGGGATATAATCATGCAAGTAGAGGCATACCATGAGAAGGAAATTCTATCTGAGAAATTTTCAATATAAACTTTTGAAGCCGAGTCTTCAAATCTCGCTACTACACTAAAAGATGCGAATTGTAAGAATGAAGTAAATAAGTTGTCTGAAGAGGAAAGTAGTAATCATGATTTATCCATCCAGATGATGTTGATGAAGGAGCTGAGATATAACATGTAGATGAAGATTTGATTGTTCAACTATCAAAAAGTGAACACAAATCTCCCAATGCACCAGAAATCATTCTGAGAGTTGATAAGGGAAAGCGGGTGACAGTATATATGCCTAGTAAATCTGCTGTGAAGAAGAAATATGTTTTTACTTCATCAATGAGGAAATATAAAGACATAGAAGTAGAATGCTTACCATCTAGACACTCGAATTTGGAATCAACTTCCCCTGGACATGATTTTTTTGTTCAGTTATTGAAAAAGAAGGTTGGTATTATTCCCTTATTCCGACGAATAGACTCAAGATCTCAGATGCTTTTGCATATTTTAAATCAGAAACAAGGCTCAATTTCCATAGTTATAGACAAATGTGTCGAACTAGAGGTAGATTTCAAAACCTTCCTCATTGTTTATGTGGCTCATAAAAGATCTTGCAATAAAATTACAAGCTTTTAAAAGAATAAAGTTGAAGACCTAAGAGCTTTAGATGAATTTCAAGATAATTATAGTGATTATTTTGACATTGAAGATCGGAAGATGAAGGATCTTACAAATAATTTTGAGGAAACGTTAAGCCTAGAATAGACTACTCAGAATAAGGATGTTAAGAATATGAATGGAATGCATAATTCTATGGTAATGATTTAGAATAGTGAAAGGGATCTCAGAATTGGTATTAAATATAATCATGTTAAGTAAGAAGAAGTGTTGAATGTTCAAGAAGAATTTCTTAAGGTTTAAGAAGAAAAAATTAAATCCTTAGAGAAGTAGAATGAAGATCAGGATCAGCTGCTCAAGCATATAGAATAAGATCAAAAAGAGCATAAGAAGTTAAAAATCATTGTGAAGATTCTAATGTTCAAGGACATAGAAGGATAATTTATTTCCATTCTGATCTTTTGTGGTACTTTTCCTTGTACAAATTCATTCAACATTAATGAAATTTTGGTTGTTATTTTTATTTTTTTGTGGTTGTTTAGTATTAATTTTTCAGGTACCATTAATTTTTTTCCATTCCATCTATTTCTTTTTGAAAATCACAAAGGGGGAGAACAAAATTATAAAAATGAATATTATGAAAGAATAGATTTCTCTAAATAAGGTGGATTTCATCTAAGGGGATGTTATCTTCAATGAAGATTTTCTTATGCATGATATTAATGAAATATCTCACTCATAAAATCAAGAATACAATGTTTAGTTATTTAGAAGCCTATGGGAGAGGTAGTCATATTCACTTTGATCCATAAGTAATAGGGGATAAGTTTCTATTTTAATTTCCATAATAGTTCTAAGTCCTTATATTATTTTTAGTAAGGATGTTTGTGCTTTCCAAAAAGGGGGAGACTATTGAGTCAATAAGGTTATCTAATAACATTTCAATTCATTTATGTTTTGAATATCACAAAAAATATATCTCGGGGAAATTTTCATTTTCCCAAAAACATATCTTAATAAGGAAATTTTCCTTTCCCAAGGAAATTTACTCCTTACCTTTTTTTTCCTTGATCATTTCATAGTTACTTTAAATCTAAAACATTTTGTTTCTAAGTGTAAAAGTCGGTTTCATATCCAAAAACCTCAGAATTCTATAAATACTTAGATAGAGAGAATTTTTTTTTAATGTTCCAACTTCAGACTCCAAATTCACTGAATTCAAACTACAAATTCTCTGAAATTAAGATTACAAATTTTTCTGAATTCAGACTCCAAAATATATGAAATTTAGATTAATAATTCTTTAAAATTCATATTCTGATTTCTCTGATATTTTTAATCCAAATTCTCTAAAAGTATGATTCTGAATTTTATGAAATTCATATTTTTAATTCCTCATAATTTAGACTCTAAATTCCCTATAATTTAGACAGTGAATTCTTGAGAATTCAGACATTGAATTCCTCACAATTTAGACTCTGAATTCCATTGAATTCATACATTAAAATCTATATAATTTAGGATCAGAATTATAAGTAAAAAAAATATGGATATCCATGTAGTATAGACTCTGAATGTTTATTTTCATAGACTCTGAACATTATTTTTCTTTAGACTCCAAAAAATGTATTTGGTTTAGCAACCATATTTTCCTTACCCTTGTTTTAGATAAAAAACGATGTTGTGCAATCTGTTTCAAACTAACCGTTGTTTGAGTGAAACATTTATAGGTCTCTCCATGATTAGAGGAATAATACAACGATGCGAGGAGGGAGTCGACTGTTGGAGATGTGTCTATAAATAGGAGCTCATATAAATGAGCACAAGACTATTGATGTATCATTTGATCACTCTCGATAAATAATGTTGCTAAAGTGATTTCTAGAGAGAGATAATCTCATGCATTGTGCTAACTAAACATCTTGTTCAACTTTTATCGTGTGACTCTGATTGTTGTTATATATATTCAAAGACTTTCGAGGATAGGAAGACAAAGGTGCCGACTACCTTAATGTCAGGGGACTACCTTGATAAGGAAGATAGAGTTCTCTACTACCTTGAAGTTCGAGGGCTTTTGAGGATAGAAAGACAGACTTGGTATTCTTATCGAGCGCTTACCCTGGTGTGGGTAGGACATTCATTCTTTAAAGTATAAATCAAGGGACCTTTGTCCTAGGTTATTGGATACACTTCTCTTTGTGTTAAAAGATTTCATACTTGTTACTTGTATTTTTACATGTTTATCTTCCTCTACATTTTAATTAATAAAGAAATTATAACAATCTTATACATTCTTGTATTTGTATACTATAATTAGTCAGATTCTATGCACTTTAAAGTAGAATCTTTTTCCTTGTAAAATTTTATTATGTTTCATTTCTGAAACCATATTCTAAAACCTAGAATGATTGTAGAACTAAAAGTTCTTGTGAATTTACCTTGTTTATCATTGTTAAACGTAGTTTTCCTCAAGGTTAAAAATGAACTTTTTATACAATCTTTAAATGTTCCAAAGGAATTTTTAAAGTATACAATTCATCCCCTCTTGTATGATGATAATCTAAATTCATATTTTGATTCTACAATACTCAATGTTAAACATATCTAAATCAATGAAAATTTAAAATTATTAAGAAATTTTTAAGAAATAAACGAAATAAACCATCATTATTCCAAAAATATAAATTATATCAAGGATCCACACTAACCTATAAGCCATATATTTTTAGACTTCGCCTATGCTAGGAATATCACATGTCCATTCACTTCTTATGATATATTATCATTGGTCCACCATTGGTCATGGGATATTGAGATTTGTTTATCAACATAAGTTCATGAAACATAATGTGTCTGAATATCTTATGTCTTCTTTTAGATTAGATCATAGATTTTATGATGGATAGGGCTAAGGCCGAGTGTATCTTAATCAAGTGGTGCCTCTCATGGGGATTCTGAGGACCAGGTTGTTGTAGATCAAGAACATGGAGACTGGGTATGTTGTTTGTATTAGTTCTAGTAGTGAATAATGTTATTTTTAATTTTAGGTTTATATTTTTTAATTTTGGTTGGCCTAATGGGTTTCTTAATTTTATATGTTTTTCATTCCTAAGAGTCTATATGACAATATTTTTCATTTCATTTATTATAGAAAGATCTTGACTAATTTTTTTATTATATATACCCAAATTTTTATCCTTGTGGATTTTTTGGTTACTTACACTTTTATTGCACTCTGAATAGAGGTTAGAGTCTCGGTACTATATCTATTATACCCTCGCCAATAGACAGAAACCTATAACGTGTTTAGAGGAGTGCTTAAAGCTTTGTAGAGGCTACGATCGAGTGATGTGTTGGGTTGATGAAATGTTGTTTGATTCACAAATTTTTGATTTTTGAATCTAAATATTAATTTTATTTATTCTAATTAAAATTCTAAATCTATAAAAATGTCTTAATTTAAAATATATAACATATAAAAACATCTTTTTAAAAAAATTAATTTTAACCTTTATGTGTTCTTAATGTTATTTCATATTGATTATAAATAAAATTAGTGTCAATATAAATTTATATAGGTTTAAAAATTATATTAAATTCCTCATATAAATTATATAAATTTAATTGATGAAAAAAATTACATAATATTAATCTAACAATTATTTTAAAAAATTATTTCACTATTGTCATAGTAATTGACCCTAGTATTAAAAATATTATCTTTATGTCTAAAAATTAAATTAACATTGTAAAATAATTTTGAAATTTTGAAATAAAATTTTCTATATTTAATTTTCAAAATTGAAAATTTATAATTTTTAATATATGTGTTTATTACAATTGTTTGAGTGAAATTGTACATAAGCATAATTAATGTTTTACATGGATTTTATAAATTGAAAATAGTGTTCTAATATTCCTAATAATACTTACTATATATATATAGAAAGGGTTTCTTAAACTTTAATGTAAATTTTGTATTATAACTTTAATAGTTTTTAGCAAAATCATTATTTTTACCATTCACCAAAAATTTGATTGTTTTATGAAAATATCAAAAAATAATACTAAAATAGGTTTGATATAATGAATTCAAAAGTGAATTTTATTTTATAGAAGCAAATTTATAATGTTTATATATTTATATTTTTAATAAAAATTCCAAATAATAAATAAGATTTATTTTATTCAAAATTTTGTTTTTAAACATTTCATGTTTTAAATATTTTTTTTTGACTTATAATTTAAGATATTATAATATATTAGTTATTATAAAATATTAATTAAAAATAATCAATTTTATTTACTAATAAAAATATAAAATAAATAATAAAATATATCATGGAAAATAAATAATACATTTATAATAAATACCCTGTGGAAATTACCATTAATTAATTATTTAAATTATAAAATTTAATATTTACTATTCTATTTATATTGAAATATTTATTTGAATTTTATGTGGACAAAAAATCATATATTAATAATAATTATTATATTAATCTGTAAAATGAATATATATATATATATAATATTTTAATATAATATTTTTATTTTATTATGAGTTATAATTTCAAATAATTCTAAAAGTTAGTATACCTATTTGATGCATATCCAATGACCTTATCTATAACAACTGTATTTGTAACGTCTATATTAACAATGAATATATTTGAAAAGGATATATTCCCATATAATATATAATCGAACTAAACTTATTATAATGAAAATTATCATTTCCATATTCTTCATTTTATTTATGAAAATAAGATTTCTACATTCATGATGTTATTCCATATTATAGGTTTTCAATTGATATAAGTAATCCACAAAGGTGAATATGATCTAGAAGATCTTTTAGTGTTGAGGTTTTTATTTTTTTACTCATTTTCCAATTTTAATTTATAATCATTAAATGGATGTACTATTCAATAGTGATTAATAATTCATGGAGTGTAATACATAGTTTCTTTCTCTTTTATTGTAATTTATTATTATAAATGAATAAAATTTTGTAGGTTCAATTATTATCTTCTATAAATTATTTCATAATATATTTGAATTATCTAATAAAATAGAAAAAATATTTAGGATTATAAACTTATATATTTTGGAAAATATTTACTTTTAAAAAACCTGGAGCATTATAGTTCATCTATAAAACTCATATTGAAAGATAAGAGTATTTTTTTGTTAAATGTAATAATTCCTCTTGAGTTAGAGGTTATTGGATATCGGGTTTCTTGTCACTGTATATTTGTGTGAGGATCTGTGACCAATTTCATATTTAAATTATTTATCAAGGATCATCTAGTGGATGACGAAAATCTCAACATTGTTGGAAATTTTGATGATTCCATCACAACTTGGAATTTATTTTTCATGAAGTTTCAAGGTGTGAAAAACATACCAAAGTTACAGAAGAACCAGATATTTGTTATAAAATTGATTGATGTGCGTTTCTCTACAACTATTTTAGATGAAATGTATAAAATCATATTGGGTTCCATGGTGGTGGATAAATGTGTGAAGAAACGGATATTGAATCTTACCATGAATTAAAATGGAGTAATGATTCTAAAATAACCAATTTTCAAAACTACAATGTTTTTAAATGGGAATTATAGACACATGGATGAGAAGGGGATGAATGTTATGGTTATAAAAGGTGCATTGAAACTTATAAATGTAGAGTATGAAACTTGTAAGGAGAGTATACTTTGAAAAAAAATAAGTCTACCTCAATATGAAAGAAAAACACCAATGAATTGAAAGCATGAGCTGGAACATATGAATATATGGGGTCAGACACAGGTTTGTTCTTAAGATGGGTCCCTTACGTAGTGTACCTTCATATAAAACACAAAATGAGATCTGTGGGTGTTATTTCTCAATAACAAGTCAATTTTTTTTCAAAGTTTATCTGATTTATATACATTGTGGAAAAGGTGACCAAAATAACAGTGAAATCATTAATGTCTGATAATGGTGGTGAGTATAAAAGTAGAGATTTCTTTGGGACCTATTTGGGGAAATACATATTGATTGATATGACTATACCAAAAATGATAAAACAAGATGTTGTTGAAGAATAGATGATTCAGATACTGAATGAGATGGGTAGAGTCATGAGGAAACATATTAGATTCCCCAAGGAGATTTGGTAATAAGAAGTTAACTATGTGACTTATATTTTGAATCGAAGTCCTTTCACTCTTTGGGAAATGATCTTCCATATAACTGTTGAGAAAAATAATAACAGATATATCACTAATGAAAATTTTAAAGAGTACCATCTATGTCTATGTTTATTACTAGGATAGAGTAATGATGTATTATAAGTTACAATCAGGTATCTTAATAAGTTATCATGATGAAAACCTTGAATTCTAAATCTTTGAAAAAGACTTATGAAAGGTCTGAAGAAGTTAGAATGTTATCTTCAATTTGGAGAAACTGTGGAAGGATTAAAATGTAGTGGAAGATATAGTTGAGAAAAAATAATCCACCCATACCAATGTTAATGTGGATACCATTCTATAAGATCAATATAGATCTGGGATTATAATTATTCTAGTTAAACTACACTATTCTAATGATATTTTTGATGGATGACAGATTACACTAGAATATCCAGGGATTGATGTTCCAAATTTATCATGGTATCTATAATCTTGAAGTAGTCTTCAAGATAGAGAAATTATGAAGGTAGTAGTTTTAAAGTGAAATAGACTTATATTAAAGAAAAGATTTCTATTAGGGTTGGGAACCATGTTATGGGATATGAAAATGTTGAGCACTAAAATATTCATAGAGGTTATGGAGAACATGTGACCGTAGGAGTTGTGAATAGCCCTAGTGACTCAGGAGAGTGAGATTTATAATGATAAATGTGATGTTATTCATGTATGTTCATATAACATGGTTACAAATGAAATATTTTATTGGAAAAATAACATTATAAAATAAAAGTAACTATGAATTTGAAGAAGAAGTTGGGGGTTTGACATATAACATAAAATATTCTTCTAAAGGGATTTTAATAAATGTAATGTGTGTATTTTTGTGAAATATTTTTATATATATTAAGACTAAAACAATCATAAGGTGCTCGTAATTGTTTCAATGATGATTATAGATCATTATCAATTATATGTGAAGATTATATTCTTTCATGGTAATTTAGAAGAGGAAATATAATTGGAGAAACCATAAGGTCTCGTAGATAATAGAATTTAAGGAATATTGTATCAGATCAAATAAAGTTCATATGAGGTTAAACATATACCTAGTAAATGGTACCATAAGTTTAATTTTGTAAGAACCATGACCTTCTTTTCATGCACATTTTACTTTTCTAGTTGTTTTTGAGAAAATGGATTTCTATAAATTTTAGTAGTACACACTATGTACCCAGTTGCCGTTGGTGACCATGTGATGGCCATGTAAGAGCCGAGCACATGGGCATGTGTGGTGACTAGGAGACCACCTAATGTGGAGTTTGAAAGAGG
Organism: Viscum album; assembly: GCA_963277665.1. Taxonomy (NCBI): domain Eukaryota; kingdom Viridiplantae; phylum Streptophyta; class Magnoliopsida; order Santalales; family Viscaceae; genus Viscum; species Viscum album. Next base: position 1,456,377,197 of record OY728131.1, on the reverse strand, counting down.
CAAGTACACACAGTGTAATTTTAAAGAACACATATTTTAATTTTTTATCATTAAATGGATAGGGGTCACGTATAATTGATTGAATGCATTTCTTCTTCTTCTGTCTCATTCAGAAACGTCCATAAGGCTGAAAATTTTTCCCGATCCCCCAACTCATCGTCTGTTCTCCAATTCGAACTCTGTCGATTGCATTAGAATCACATCAGAGAGTTATCCCTTTTTCTTGAACATCGTCTCCTGATTTAACCTCTTCAGTGACATATCCTCGGATGAATGTTTTAGTGTGTTTTCATATCTAAAACATTCAAAGACGATTCAGGGCCTGAGGTTTACATATATCATCCGTACAACACTGAGGTAGGTGGTTTGTGTCTTTCCGTAGTTATTCTTTCAGTTATATGTGAAAAAGATCTCAATAGCCTCATTCGGGGTATTGTTTTTTTATGGTTTTAGACCTTTTATTTGCATTCAATGACTTTTTTGATTGGATAAAGGTTAATTAATTGATAATAGGGTTATCTTTTCCATGCTATGGATATTTTTCCCATGTTTTCTAGTTGTTGACCGTTTGGTCGAGCCTTTCATGTTAGGCTGTTGCGGTATTTCCATGCCAGGTATTATCAGGTGGAGTGATTATTTTTTGACATGGTATGATATGTTATAATTTTTTAGACAAGTATTTATTGAGGATTGCATTGGGAGATGATTATCATTTTGACATGATTTCTTTACACGGGGCTGCAAGAACCTGGTGTAGTGAGACCATATGGGAAATTGACGTTGAGGGATTTCCTAGAGTGTCTATTTTAATTATCACATTGTGAGTCCATAGTGGGGATTGATGTTTAGTGATCCCTCAAAATGTTTATAGATACATTACAAGGCTACATGAGGAATTGACGTGGAGTACTTCCTCAGAGTGGTAGTAGGTTATCATTAAATATATATATATGTGGAATTAATGGCAAGCGCCTCCTCAGAGAGTCTTTGATCACATTACTAAAAGAATAATTGGTGGTGGGTGCATTCTCAGAGAGTCATTTTTATATCATCTCTTGTATTGTGAACCAGATGGGATAGGGTGTGAGAACTACCCAGACGGTTGCTTGTATTTTTTTTTGTTTTATTAAATACATAAAAGTAAATGATTGTAAATAAAACTGTTAGACTATTTACTTTTGAGTACTTCTATGTTAACTAGTTATTCTTTTCTTATTTCCTACCATATATATTCACTGACTATTAAGAATAGATAATTAGGTGGTTTTCTACTGGTATTAGTCTCACACCCATCTTGGTTCTTGCTTTTGGGCCCAAACAGATTATATTCGTGTAGGTATAGATAAGGGAAAACTCTTTTCTACTTTAGGTACATGATTGATGTGGAACTTGGGAGCATGGGACCAAGCTAAGGCTTGCGATGATGAGGATGTGATAACATGATTTTCTTTTTTTACTTTGGTTTTGTACTGTATTCCAACATTGTGATTTGTTTGGTTACTTTCCTAGATATATGTATCATGAATCATTTTTATATATGTGTGTGTGTGTGTGTGTGCTCCTTTTGTTTATTACTTCCTCTCTTTAATTATTTCATTTTTTAATACTTCTGGTAAAGATATATGTTTTACATCCACTGTGTTACTATTCCAATGAGGGGATATTTTAACCAGCATCACACCCAAGACCTTCACTACTAGTTTTCAGCCTCGGGCATTAGGGTAAATGTGCTTGAGTCCATGTGACCAACTAGGTATGGGGCACCTCTGGGTGGCTCCCAGAACTAGGACGTTACAAAGTGGTATCCGAGGGATTCTTTTTTTCTGGACTTACTGTTTGATGACTATATCTAGGTATAGGAAAAAATAGGTACTTAGTAATAAGTTATGCTTGGGATTAGCTAACCCATGTATAGGGAAAAAACAATCTACCTCGTAATTGCAATTTTTTTGTTTTTGCAATTTTACAATTGATTTGATTTCACCATTGGGTGATACACCTGTTTTGTGTTGTTATCATTGATATTATTAAGGTTATATTTCTGTTGCAACCCGATGAGATGAGGGTATTCCATCACATGTATCATATTTTCACTTGTTATAAATCATATGTCAGGAATTCCTACCATGCCATTTAGTGTGTATTAGCGATTGCATGTTGTTGTGATAGATGTGGTGCAAGATATGCATGCAATTGTGATATATTCCTTGATATAATACCTTCTTTTAATAGGGTATTAACTTGTGCAAGGTTTCATTTGAATAAACTCCAATATTTGGTTCTTGAGGTTTTACAGTGCCTCATGGATCAGAATTTGGTGGATCATTACAATGTTATGCTTGAAAATGACATGTGTAAGATGACAAGATATTATTTTCATAGATTATGGGCCATCACAGATTGAATTTTGGCACCTTAATGTTCATTTCAGTGTTTTCTATATTCTGGAGTAGTTTCTCAGGCTTACTGTCTAAAAGAACCCAGAATACATGATGTATAAAGATAAATACATGCCATATGTCCTTGTGTTCATGAAAGAACTGTTTTTCTTATGAACACACTGTGTATTGTATGTACATGTAGTGTAGTCTCTAACTTGGTCACTGGCTGTGTGGGCAAGGACACAAGGTTAGTAAATTTTTGGGGGAACACGCAGTGTACCGGTTGTACACACCGTGTTGTGTAGAACATGTGTCCAACCATGTGACTACCGAAACAGATGAATAAAACATAAGTTATACACGCCATTTCAATCTTCAACATGTTGTGTAGGGTAACCCATGTATCCGGCCGTGTAGCGAATAACATGAGTCAGTGAAATATTTCTAGTACACACTGTGCCTAGAACAAACATGTCATGTATTGTTAGTCATGTAACCGGTCGTGTAACCAACAACACGGGTCAGTTAAGTGTATGATTGGTATAGAGTATGAGGTTCCAACCTCTGATACCAATTGTAGGATCGAAATAGTGATGTAGATGCTCAATATACAAGAGGGGGGGTGAATTGTATACTTTAAAAATTCCGTAGGAACCTTTAAAGTTTGTTAAGAATAACTATGTTTTCCTTAAGAGAAGGAAAGGGTTAAGTTTAACAAAGTTAAACTAAGCAAATTCACAACACCTCTAACTCCAAATGAAAACATGGAAAGAGATTCCAAAAGTAGGTTCCGGAAATATGGTTCTGGAAAATGAAACTTAAAAAAAGATTACAATATGATATTCTACCTTAACACGTATAGAATCTAAATTAATCAGAGTACAAGTAAGGAAGTATAAGAATGTTATACATTCCTTATAATACAAAATGTAGCGGAAATAAAACAAGTAGTTAAACTACAAGTAACAAGATATAAGTCTTTTAACCCAAAGAGAAGGGTATCCAACAACCTTGGATTAAGGTCCCTTGATTTATACTTTCAAGAAAGTCTATCTTACCCACACCAGGGTAAGCCCTCGATACAAAGATCGGAGTCTCTGTCTTGCTATCCCCGTAAGCCCTTAACATCAAGGTAGTTGGAAACCTCTGTCTTCCTCAGCAAAGAAGCCCTCGAACTTCAAGGTAGTCGGCAAACTCTGTCTTCCTATACCCGGAATCCCTCGAATGTAATCACCAACATTCGGAGTCGCACGAGGCTTTGAGAGGTAATAAGAGCCTCTCTCTATAGAATTCACTTCAACAGCATGTATGCACAAAACCAAGTTGTTCATCTGTCATCAGTCATCAGTATCGGGCTCTTTCAAATGAGCTCCTATTTATAGGTAAGGTCAGCTCCTTCTCCAACGGTCATATTTTCCTTAAATATCGGAGGGACCTATACACGTGTCACTTAGACAACGGTTAATAAGAAACAGAATAGACGACATCGTTTTATAACAAAACAAGTGTAACAGAATGTACGACATCGTTTTAAACTCTAACATAAAAGTTCTGAATGAAAACTTCAGAGTGAAGGTTCGGAGTTAAGGAAAAATAATAAAGAGTAGACAAATTATAGAAATGTAAGCAATACAGAAGTTCGGAGTCTAACCAAAATATTTTTCGGAGTCTGAATTAATTCAGAGTGTATAAAACAAAGACGATCAGATTCTGTTTAATAGGTGAATTCGGAATGGGAATTCGGAATGAGAATTCATCATCAGAATTCGTAATGAGAATTCTTCTTTAGAATTCGTAATGATAATTCTTTATCAGAATTAGTAATGAGAATTCCTCATCAGAATTCGTAATGAGAATTAATCATTAGAATTCGTATTAAGAATTTGTTATCGAACTTCATAAGAATTCGTATCCTGAATCTGGAATAGAACTTAGTCAGAGTTCATATCCGGAATTCGGAATGAAAACTTCTTTATAGTTCTTATCCGGAAATCGGATCCTAAAACAAAATGCTTCATATCAAAGTTTCAATGATTCCGTGAAAATGAATCTGAATCTCATACTTAAGAAAAATATGGATGAAAATATGATAAGGATAATTTTTCTTATAAAAGCGATTTTCCTTAAGAAAGAAATTTTCCTTATAAAAGTGATTTTCCTTAAGAATGAAATTTTCCTTGAGATAAGGTGTTTGTGATTTTCAAAACAAGAAGGAATGGAAATGTCATAAGGAAAACCTTATTGAATCAACAATCTCCCCCTTTTTGGAAAGCACAAACATCCTTACGAAAAAGAATTTCTAAGAAGAAAGAAAAACATTAAGGCTTATCTCCCTTTGCTTTAAGGATATTGATGAATACGACTAACTCCCCCTTAGGCTTTGAAACTCTAAGGATCGTATTCAGATTTCCGGGGTGATAGATAAGAAGCTCTTATTTAATGAAAAATCTCCCCCTTAAACAAACTCTTTTTAGAGTTTTTCTTTTCCTTAAGGATATTTTTCTTCTCCAACTTTGATAAACTCTTATTAGAGTTCTTCTTTTTCTTAAGGATATTTTCCTTCTCCCCCTTTGTGATTTTCAAAAAGAATTGGAGGGAATGGAAAAAAATAGAAAAGTACCTGAAAAATTAGTAATGACAACAATATAAATGGCAAGCACGACTTTCATTAAATTTGAAATCTCAGCAACAAAAAAAACAACAAAAAGATCGGATTTGGTTATAGCGGATCTTTTTCCTTTGACATGAGCCCATTTAGAATAGTCTTGATCTTCTTCAGGTCTTTATGATCTTCTTCAGCTTGCTTCTCTAAGACAACTATTCTTGCGGATTGAGCTTCAATTTTTTCTTCCTGGGCTTTCAACTTTTCTTCCTAAGCTTTGATCTTCTCTTCCTGAGCCGTCATCCTTTCTTCAAAATCGATCCGATGATCCCTTTCAAACTTCCAGTTTTGAGAAACGGAATTAAGCTTCCCAATCAGATCTCTCACTTCTTGAATCCGGAAGTTCTTTTCTTCTGTCAACTTCTCTTCAAAGGATGCAGTTAACTCATTTATCTTCTTGTCCTCGGTTTCAAAAGCATCTTTAACATTGTCTTGAAACTCATCGAACAACCTCATCTCTTCCACAGTCTTCTTCGACCAGTTTGTCATCCTCTTGCAAGATCTTCTATGAGCTTCGTAACCAACAAAAAACGTTTTGAACTGAGCCTCAATCTCAATGCACTTGTCCATAACCATAGATACAGAGTCAGTTTTCTGATTCAAAGCATGTTGGAGCATCTGGCATCTTGAGTCAATATTAGAGAAGGTCGGAATGGTTCCCACCAAACTCTTTATGGACGGAACAACAAAGTCATGCCCCAACGAGGATGACTCCGAATCTGAAATTTTTCTTGGAGAGTTTTCTTCCTCAATAAGCTCCAACATCCTTTTAGATGAATCACCATATTCTCTTTTCATGCTAGCCACTAATTTCGGAGTTTCAACAAGGAGTTGCTTTCCCTTGTCTTTTTTCGGAATCGATTCTTGATCAGGAGTTTTCTGCTCGCCAGTAGACACTTGAACAATCTCATCAACAACTTTTTGAACAACATCTTCGTCATTATTATCCTTCTCTAGAGTTACTAACTTAGAGGATTCGTCCTCTGATGTTCGGAGTGATAGATGTTCTGAAGGTGATCCTTTATAATCATCCACTTGTTTCAAAAGATCTCCTGTTTCACCACTTCCTTTAGAAACTTCTTCTTCCTCTCCCACTTGCTGAATCAGCTCGATTTTCTCAACATGCTCAGCTGTAGTCTCTTCCAGAAAATCAAGGTTTCTTCCTGGAGTCTCAGGTAGAGATTCCAAGGAGAAAGCTCTCAGAACTGGAATGCTTCCGGATACCATCTCATTAAATTTCTACAAAGCTTGAACTGCCTCGGCTTCTGACATCTTCTTATTAAGCTTCTTTTCATTTACTTGTTTTTGAAGCTCATCAGCAGTTTTCTCCTTCCGGGCCTTAGCTTCCGCAGGGTCCAATCCGAACATCGGATCCCCTTATTTCCTTTTCTCTTTATCTTCTCTCCACTTCGCAACAACCTCATAAGGATATGTCTTCTTCTTATTTGGTTTGGGAGGTGCGGTTTGAGATTCCTTAGACTTAGGATCTTCAACTTCAGCTGCTACTTCCTTAAGCTTTCTTTTCTTTACAGGTTTGGATGATTCCGGTTCAGCAGCCTTCGGAACCGTTTCTTCTTGATTAGGTAAATCAACGAACTCACCAATCTCCTTGTTGAAATCCAAATCCATCCTCTTAAGGGTGTCATCACTATCCAACAAAATGTTACAAACCCTTGGCTTAGATCTGCAGGCTTCCTTGAAAGATTCAAGGCACCGAACTATCAACTTTGATAATATTGCTGGGTACATTACGATCTGTGTTCTAAGATTTCCCTTCTTAAGATTCTCAATGGTTATAAGAATGTGCCTCATGAAGTTAACCTTCCTTAGGCTTATCAGAAAATCTAAGATATAGATCTCACTCTTCTTAAAGCTGTCTTTATCGCCTTTCCTCGGTACGATAAGCCCTTGCACCCACATCTCTAGAATCCAGAAGTTTGTGGATATAGTTGCAATAATCGGAGCCTTGTCATCAGCCAGTATAAGAGTTTCTAAGGCTTTTTCCTTGTTGAAGCTACCATTAGAGTCCGGCAAAACGTGAGAAATAAATTCGGCTTCTCCTTCATATAAAAACCCTACCAGGCTTGCAGCCTTGGTATAAGAGAGTTTATAGGTCTTTTCATAAGTCTTGAAAGAAAAATTTTCCCTATTATCTTCCTGGAAGAAGGAAACTGTTTCATAGAACTCAACAAGTAAATCTGTAAAAAAATCATCTTGAGTCCCCGGTTTGGATACAGAAACATCTTCCCAGCCATTCAACTTAATGTTCTTTGAAATAAGAGAATCATAGTTGTCGAAGAAATCCGTATGGACTAACCTTTCTCTGTAAACTAACCATTGTGAAATAGTCTTAGTGGATTACATTTCTTGAGAGGCTAACTCCGCAGACATTCGGATCTGTAATCCTCTGAGAAGTTCGGAACGGAGAAATCTGAGGTTCGGAACGGCCTTAAAACAGAGGGGCAGTGCTTCAGGACGCGAGAGATTGATATCGATGTGGGACGAGTATTTGGGTCCCCTTTATATAGGCAATGAAATGACGGTTCAACTTCCTTGGTTGATCTAACGGTTAGAATGAGCTGAGATCAGATCTGAGGTTGAAAACATGAATCCGATCTTTTTGAGGTTTTTATTAAAGCAAAGAATTAAGAATACTATAATCCGAAAACATAATACAAGAAAATTCCAGCAAGTAAAGTATGACTACGAAAACATGAGTTAGGAAATCATACCATTCGGATTGGTTGAGGAGGATTATTCGTAATGGATAAATTAAAAAGATGATTACAAAAAAAAACTTTATTATGAAAATACAAAGTTCTCAAAAATTTACTACGAAAAAAATCTCATTACAAAAAACTCAGTACGAATAAGTCAATATGAAAAACACATTTCGAGAAAAAAAATCGGTACACAAATCTGGTTATGAAACTGCAAGTACGTAATTTTCCATTCTGGAAATTTTTAATACGAACACTTCCGTTCCAGAAGTATTCTATACGAGAATGTCCATTTTGGAAAATTTTAGTTTCGGAAGTTCCATTCCGAAAATCTTTGTTCCGAAAAGTTTGAAAACAAATTTTGAAAAACATTGTTAAACAAACAATCAAATGTACTCCCCCTATGAAAAAGGGTTTATTACTATAAGGAGACTTTTTCAACAAAATTTTAATTAATAAACATTACCTTACGGTTATCATTCCTAAATTCTGTTTAATATATTCAAATCTATCAGAAGGCAAATATTTTGTGAAAATATCAGCAAGTTGATCTTGCGTTCCGATAAAATGTAGAATAATATCTCCTTTGAGTGTGTGATCCCTAAGAAAGTGATGCCTAATATCTATGTGTTTTGCACGGGAGTTATGTGCAGGGTTCTTACTGAGGGCAATGGCACTTGTGTTATCACACAAAATTTGAGTTTTAGTAAAACTCAGGCCATAGTCTGTGAGTGTGTGTTGCATCCACAACACTTGAGCACAACAATTTCTAGCTGCTACATATTCAGCTTCAGCAGTGGAAAGTGCTACAGAATGTTGCTTCTTGCAGGACCAAGAGACTAAAGAATCTCCTAAGAAATGGCAAGTTTCAGATGTTCTTTTTCTATCCATTCTACATCCACCAAAGTCAGCATCAGAAAAACTTTTTAGAACAAAATCATTTCCAGAAGTATAAAATAATCCTCGATCCATGGTTCCCTTAAGGTAGCGAAAAATTGTTTTTACTTCCTTTAAGTGAGATTCCTTAGGATTGGATTGATATCTTGCACATAAGCATACTGAAAAAATTAAGTCTGGTCTACTAGCTATTAAGTAAAGTAGACTTCCTATTATACCTCTAAAAGATGTTTGATCTACTGGTTTCCCAGCTTCGTCAATATCTAAAGAGTTTGAGGTACTAATGGGAGTACTTATACTCTTAGTATTGTCATAGCCATACTTTTTAAGAAGGTCTTTAATATACTTATGTTGAGATATGTAGGTTCCTTCTGGTTTTTGAGAAATTTGAAAACCAAGGAAAAATGTTAACTCACCCATCATACCCATTTCAAACTCAGATTTCATTAGATTCGCAAAAGAATCAGTCAAAGATTGCTGAGTTGAACCAAATATAATGTCATCAACATAAATTTGAACAATCAAAACATTTTTCTTATCTTTTCTTATAAAAAGGGTTGGATCTGCATTTCCCTTAACATAGTTATTTTGAATCAAAAATCTAGTGAGTCTATCATACCATGCTCGTGTGGCTTGTTTAAGGCCATACAAAGCTTTGGTAAGTCTAAAAACATGATCAGGATGTTTTTTATCTTCAAAGCCAGGAGGTTGTTCAACAAAAACTTCCTCTTGAACATAACCGTTAAGAAAAGCACATTTCACATCCATTTGGAAAAGTTTGAAATTAAAGAATGCTGCAAAGGCAAGTAGAATACTGATAGATTCAAGTCTAGCTACTGGAGCATAGTTTTCTTCATAGTCTATTCCTTCTTGCTGATTATAGCCTTTAGCAACAAGTCTAGATTTATTTCATACTATGAATCCAATTTCATAACATTTATTTCTGAAAACTCATTTTACTCCAATAACAGAAGTTTCCTTAGGTATTTCAACCAAGGTCTAGACTTTATTCCTTTCGAATTAATTTAGTTCATCTTGCATTGCTTTGATCCAATCATTATCACCTAAAGCTTCATCAATGCTTTTAGGTTCTAATTAGGAAAGAAATGCTAGATGTTCTACTTCATTTCTTATGGAACTTCTAGTCCTTACAGCTTGATTTACATCACCAATGATACTATCACTGGGATGATTCTTAAGAAACACCTGATTTGGGTTTTGTAAAACCTGTTCATCAACATAGGGTAGAAAGTATTCTAGGGTAAATGTTTCAGAGGTATCTTCTAGAACATTATCCTTATCAGAAGGTTCTTCTATCAAAGGTTGATAATCAGTTTTTGAAAACACATCTGAGGATGTAGGTAGGGATGGTTTGAAAACAAAAGGATCTGACTCATCAAATTTTACATGTACTGTATCTTCAACAGCACAAGTATTTTTATTAAAAACTCTATAAGCCTTAGAGATTGTGGAATATCCTAAGAAAATACCTTTATCAGATTTTGGTGTGAATTTATGTAAATTATCTTTAGTATTCAAAATGAAAACTTTTCAACCAAAAACCTTGAAGTAGGATAGTCTAGCTTTTCTACCATTCCATAACTCATAAGGAGTTTCATTAAGAAAAGGTCTAATCAAAACTCGATTTATAGTATAGCAAGCAGTACTTACAGCTTCAGCCCAGAAATTTCTACCAATAGAATATTCACTCAACATGGTTCTAGTTATCTCTTGAAGAATTCTATTTCTTCTTTCAACAACACCATTCTGTTGAGGAGTTCTAGGTGCTGAAAAATTGTGAGTAATACCTTTCTTACTACAAAAAGTTTCAAAATCTGAATTTTGAAATTCTCCTCCATGATCACTATGAATAGTTTTCAATGGTAGGTTTTTCTCATTTTTAACTTGATATCTAAAACTTTTGAAATACGAAAAATCTTCAGATTTATTTGCTAGAAAATAGACCCAAGTAAATCTAGTGTAATCATCAACTAGAACAAACACATAGTATTTGCCTCCAATACTTCCAATTTGTGTTGGACCAAAAAGATCCATGTGTACTAACTGTAATTCATCAGTTGTTGAGACTTCACCGATTGACTTAAAATTAGATTTATGTTTCTTTCCATATTGACAAGGATCACAAACATTAGAAGAATCAAATCTAAGCTCCGGTAGATCCTTAACCAGTTTCTTCATAGAGAGTTTACATAAGTTTCTAATATTATAGTGTCCTAATCTTCTCTACCATAACCAGGAATGATCTTCCATTGCACTTAAGCAAGGTAAATCTTGACTCTTGAGGTCTTCTAGGTTCAAAGTATAGACATTCTCTTGCCTATTGGCTGAGAGAATAAATTCTTCCTTGGAATTGTGAACTAAACACTTATCATTCCTAAAATTTACAAGGTAACCTTCATCACATAACTGACTTATGATAATGAGGTTGTGCTTAAGACCCTTAACAAAAAGAACATTTTAAATCAAGGTTTTACCAAGAAAAACAATATTACCAATACCAATAATCTCTCCCTTAGCATTATCACCGAAAGTTACCTTTCCTCGTTTAGTTATGATAATCTTTTCAAAAAAGCTTTTGTTACCAGTCATGTGCCGGGAACATCCACTATCCATGTACCATGTATTGTTGCTGGTACTTTTTTTATTATCCTGAAATCAAGAAGAAAATTAGACTTTCGGAATCCAAACTTGTTTGGATCGGAGATTTCCAGACAATAAAATTTTAGGTGCCCACATCTTCTTAGAAAAGTAGGCTTTGTGAAATCCTAGAGATTGGGTTTTATTTAAAGAACAATTCTTTTCCCAGTGACCACCACATTGACACTTGGTACAAAATGGGGCACTTTGAGGAACAAAATAATTGTTACTGAAAATAGGTTTTGCATGGGTATAACCAAATCCGGAATTATTTCTTAAAGGTCGTATTTGGGAATACATCTTATCAAAATTTTCTTTACCATGGGTAAAGCTTGATAAGCATTTCATTAAGGAAAAAATTTCGGACTTGAGTTTTACAACCAAGTTTTTATCCTCGAATTCATTAGTTTTAGAACTAGAGTTAGGCTCGAAAACATTTTTCTTAGAAATTACTTTTTCTAATACTTTAGAAAGTTTGTTCTTCTCAGAACTTACTTCCTCAAGATTTTTTGAAATACTTTCAAAATCAGTATTTTTCTTATCAAGTTCTTTAGAAAGATCTGATATCTCTTTTGTAAGAATAGAATTCCTAGAATTTTCCTTATCATGTTTTTATTGAGTTTGGAATTCTCAATCTCAAGAAGTTCAGCAAACCTAGAGACTTCTTCATAAGTAGGTAAAGTATTTTCTTCATCAGAAGATGATTCTTCATCAGAAGAGTTATAATACTTACTATCATTAGAATTTAAATAAACATTGGTCAATGATTCAGCATTTCATACCTTAGGAATGAAACAATGATTATCAATAGGTAATCTGGCTATAAGACCATGATTCTTCTGTCCTGAAGATTCATAATCAGAAGATTCATCTGAAGAGTCACCACCACTGGCACTCCAGGTATCGTTTTCTTTCATAACTTTCTTAGCTTTAGCTTTATAATACTTCTTTATGTTCACGTCTGAATGCCTTTCTTTTCTTTCTTTATTTTTGAGCATAGGGCAATCTGGTCTAATATGTCCAGCTCTCTTGCATTCATAACAAGTAACTCCTCCATCTTTCTTATCTTTCCTTTCCTTTCTCTTATACTTAGATTGAAAATTTCTCTGTCCAGCTATCTTGTTCATCCTTTGAGCACGATTTTCTAATTCATTTTCAGATATTTCACTCTCACTTGATTCAGATTGGAAAATAACTTTCTTAGACTTGGATCTGGTTACTCTCTCATGAGTCTTGGCTTTCATCTGATTTGAAGTTGTTGTAAAAGAAACAGTACCATTTCCATTCTTTTTCTTGATATTGTCAGCATCTCTCTTCATTCTAGTTTCATGTTGTAGAAGATTTCCAAAAAGCTCATCAAGAGTAATTTGAGTAACCTTCCTGTTCTCATCTATAGCTGTTCTCTTGGATTCTCACTCATTGGTCATAATATCAATTATCTTATCCACAACAGCTTCATCATCTAGACGTTTCTCTCCCATAGATTGTAGACTGTTGACGATAGTCATAAATCTCTATTGGACTTTACAGATAGATTCTCCATAAGGAAAATTGATGCCATGATATTCAGCTCTATGCATAGCTCTTCTAGTTTCAATCACCTTAGAAGTTCCAAAGTGTGTAACCTCTAACTTCTTCCATATACAATTAGCTGCTTCACAAGAAGAAATTTGGCTATATATATTTCTAGTCATTGAACAAAGTAAAGTATTGCGTACCTTATAGTTGAGTTGATATTCTTGCTTTTCCTGGTTAGTAAAGGTTCTAACTTCCTTGTTAGGAATTTTATAATCACCAGTAAGCATAACAAAGTTGTCTACTCCAGTATTGATAACAAAAGTCTTCATACGATCTCTCTAGTATTCATAATCATTACCACCAAATATTGGTGGTATTGTAGGATTCAGATTATCAATTGATCCAACATTAATTCCTGCCATACTTAATATAACTTTGCACACAAACATAATAGTAGCAAAAGTTCGTAATCACAAAGTTCAGAATGAGAAAGTTCGGAGATGGGAAAATTCGTAATGAGATAGTTCGGAATGATAAAATGAGCAAGAAGAACTTATTCTTGAGTATAAGTATTTCAGAGACCTGCTCTGATACCAAATGTATGATTGGTATAGAGTATGAGGTTCCAACCTCTGATACCAATTGTAGGATCGAAATAGTGATGTAGATGCTCAATATACAAGAGGGGGGTGAATTGTATACTTTAAAAATTCCTTTGGAACCTTTAAAGTTAGTTAAGAATAACTATGTTTTCCTTAAGAGAAGGAAAGGGTTATGTTTAACAAAGTTAAACTAAGCAAATTCACAACACCTCTTACTCCAAATGCAAACTTGGAAAGAGATTCCGAAAGTAGGTTCCGGAAATATGGTTCCGGAAAATGAAACTTAACAAAAGATTACAATATGAGATTCTACCTTAACACGTATAGAATCTAAATTAATCAGAGTACAAGTAAGGATGTATAAGAAAGTTATACTTTCCTTATAGTACAAAATGCAGCGGAAATAAAACAAGTAGTTAAACTACAAGTAACAAGATATAAGTCTTTTAACCCAAAGAGAACGGTATCCAACAACCTTGGATAAAGGTCCCTTGATTTATACTCTCAAGAAAGTCTTTCTTACCCACACCAGGGTAAGCCCTCGATACAAAGATTAGATTCTATGTCTTTCTATCCCCGCAAGCCCTCAACTTCAAGATAGTTGGCAACCTCTGTCTTCCTCAGAAAGGAAGCCCTCGAACTTCAAGGTAGTCGGCAACCTCTGTCTTCCAATTCCTGGAAGCCCTCGAATGTAATCACCAACATTCGGAGTCACATGATGCTTTGAGAGGTAATAAGAGCCTCTCTCTCTAGAATTCACTTCAACAACATGTATGCACAAAACCAAGTTGTTCATCTGTCATCAGTCATTAGTATCAGTCTCTTTCAAATGAGCTCCTATTTATAGGTAAGGTCGGCTCCTTCTCCAACCGTCATATTTTCCTTAAAGATCGGAGGGACCTGTACATGTGTCACTTAGACAACGGTTAATACGAAACAGAATAGAAGACATCATTTTATAACAAAACAAGTGTAACAGAATGTACGACATCGTTTTAAACTCTAACATAAAAGTTCGGAATGAAAACTTCGGAGTGAAGGTTCGGAGTGTAAGGAACAATAATAAAGAGTAGACAAATTATAGAAATGTAGCAATATAGATGTTCGGAGTCTAACCAAAATATTTTTCGAAGTTTGAATTAATTCAGAGTGTATAAAACAAAGACGATCAGATTATGTTTAATAGGTGAATTCGGAATAGGAATTCGGAATGAGAATTCATCATCAGAATTTTTAATGAGAATTCTTCTTTAGAATTCGTAATGAGAATTCTTTATCAGAATTCGTAATGAGAATTCCTCATCATAATTCGTAAATAGAATTAATCATTAGAATTCGTATTGATAATTCGTTATCGAACTTCATAAGAATTAGTATGCTGAATATGTAATAGAACTTAGTCAGAGTTCAAATCCGGAATTCAGAATGAAAACTTCCTTATAGTTCTTATCCGTAAATCGGATCCTAATATATAATGCTTCATATCAAAGTTTCAATGATTCCATGAAAATGAATCCGAATCTCATACTTAAGAAAAATATGGATGAAAATATGATAAGGATAATTTTTCTTATAAAAGAGATTATCATTAAGAAAGCAATTTTCCTTATAAAAGCAATTTTCCTTAAGAAAGCAATTTTCCTTGAGATATGGTGTTTGTTATTTGCAAAACAAGAAGGAATGGAAAAGTCATAAGGAAAACCTTATTGACTCAACATTAAGTTCTTCTAGTACACACTGTGTATGGAACTAACACATTGTTTAATCTAGTTATAGGAGAACCATGTGGCTTAGCCATGTTGAAGAACTCAAGTAGGGGAATAGGATTCTAGAACATGTCATGTGTTAGGACAACACGTCGTGTGTATGGGGTGTTACATGACCTGGGTTGGCAAAAGTACACGCCTATGCGAAGGCTTAAGGGAACACACTGTTTAGGCATTATACACGTCCTGTATCAATGTTTTGAAAAACATGATTTCTTTACTTCTCTTGTTACCTTCTTACAATTATATGTTTCAGTCCTTGTTAATCTTGATCTAAGGTGTGCTCTTGATCTTGTAGAGTTATGCCATCGAGACATCCTCTGGTTTTCTTACAGTTAATGAGTAGTGACCAGACACCGGATATGGTTGATCAGGGACTTCCAGTGGATCCCCCAATTGTTCCAATCCTGGAACTAGCCGTCATTCGAGATACAGGTGCTAACGCACAGTTCTAAGAGGGCTTTATGTGATTTATAGAGACCGTACATGGTGTACCACATTCTGCCCCATCAATGGAAAAATTGTCACAGGTATTTCAATAGTATAATCCCCCCACAATCATAGGGTATGGAGGACCACATGCTTTAGATTCATGGATAGAATCCAGGATGATGATCTTCAAGCATCTGGAGACTCCTCTAGAGAGAAGGGTGAATCTTGCTACACAAATGATTCGAGATTATATGAATAGATGGTGGGATGTGATCTCACAGGTAGGACACCAATAGGTTATGGTGTGGGACTATATTCAACATACCGTCTACAACTATATCTACCTAGAGTCTTTGAGGGATGTACGAGCCCGAGAGTTCATGAGTTTGGATCAGGGTACTCTTTCAGTCAAGGATAATTCATCTCCCTTCACAGAGCTACAATTATTTACTATTTTTATTGGGGGAGATGAATTGTTTCATTCAAAGAAGATTGAGGATGGTCTAAGGAAGGGCATTTGTGCTCATGTGAACAAATTCTGGTTGCCTTCTATCACACATATAGTTATGAAGGCTTTCATCGAGGAGCACAACTTGAGGGATTCTGGAGATGTGAGGAATGCAAGTTCTGCATCCTCAGCTAGTTCTTCTCTGGTTGATAGTAGGAAGCACTGCAGTGAGTCTACACATGGATATCATAGTAGGCAAGATATACCTCTAGGTAGATAGGTGGTATGCTACTTGTGTCGAAGGTTTGGGCATTCAAGGAAACATTTCCCAAGAGATCCAATGGAGTGCCGATATAGAATCAATATGGGATATTATCATCACGTCTGTCAGATCATCTCACTAGCATCTTGTGAAAGGGGTTCTTCTATGACTCATCATTTTGGAGATCCACCACCAGTTTTTCACCAGTCTAGAAACTATAGTTCTTCTGGCCGTTCAGGCCGAGGTGGAGGTTGTGGTCATGGTAGCCAGTCTCTAGGATTTTATTGACAACATGGTGGATCCGTTTAAAGTGGTCAGGCAAGGTCACAGCGGCACAGTGCAAGTCAGAAACTTTCAATAGAGTAGATCCAGCGGGAGCAAGATCTCAGACCCTCTACAATTCGAGGTAGAATCATAGATTCCTCAGTTTTATATACTGCACATTTCAATATAGGGTCTTCTCATAGCATTATATTTTTTATTGTTGTGGAGAGCCTTGGGCAAGGTATCTTTTATTATAAATAAGTTTTGAAGAAAGAAACTATGTTTTGAATGAGAACGACTAGTGTATATCTGTTCAAGGATTTCCCTCTTGAGGTTGGTGGGTGTCACTTTTTTTAGGACCCTTATGTCTTATATTTGAAGAGCTACGTTGTCATTCTCGAATGGACTGGTTGGTTACCTTCTAGGATATTTTAAATTTCTATTGTCATAGGGTGAGTTTCACATCTTCACAAGGTGGATCGTTTCTTCATAAAGGAGAATGGAATGTTCAGATTAGTAGATCGGGACCCGAGCATCATGGGTTGGGAGGAGTTACAGCCTAGTTAGCTAGTCTGTATATGGATGACCAGGGGACATCACAGATGGAATTTCATCTAGTGGTAGATCATTTCCTAGATTTAATTGAAGGGGACTTTTTAGTTTTTTCTCTAGATAATGAGTAAGAATTTTCTATTGAGCTCCTGCTAGGAGCACCACTTGTATCAATTCCTCATTATAAGATGTCTACACCAGAGTTACATGAACTCAAGAAAAAAATTGAGGAGTTTCAAGATAGGGGTTTCATCTGACCCAGTACTTCTCCTTGGGTTTTGACTCTCATATTTTTGAAAAAAGTATATGGTACCTTCAGACATTGTGTGGATTATCAGATGTTGAACCAATTAACAGTAATGAACCAATATCCCTTGCCGATGATTAATGATATATTCAATCATATTTGAGGATCCCAGGTGTTCACAAAGATTGACATGATATTTGGTTATCATCTATTTCACGTTAGACCATTAGATATACCTCTTATATCCTTTTGGAGTAGGTATGGTCTATATGAGTATGTGGTTATGTTGTTTGGTCCCACGAACACGTGTGAATATTTCATGGCACTAATGAACCTAGTGTTCCATCCATATTTGGATTCATTCAAGGTGGTCTTCATGGACAGTTTTTATGTACTCTAACACTCAACACGAACATGCCACACATCATGAGATCATTTTTAGTACACCGGGAGAGCATCAATTATATGATATGCTCTCAAAAATCTACTTTTGGATTGACCAGTTTAACTTCTTGGGTCATGTTATCACATTGAAATGAGGAATAGTAGATCTGGAAGAATTTAGAGCAGTAGCTTCCTAGGAGCAGCCAAATAATGTTTTTGATGTGAGAAGTTTTATAGACTGGCTAGCCACTACATACATTTCAAATAGGAATTATCACACTTAGTAGCACCACTGATTCACCTGACTATGAAGGGTGCGAAGTACTTGTGGTAAGAATCTTGCGAGTAAGACTTTCAAGAGAAAAAAGGGAGTTAGAATTCAACCCCGATACTAGTTTTCCTATAGCTGATCAATATGTATACTATTTAATGTGATGCATCGGGTATAGGGATGGGAGAAGGTCTTATGCAGGGAAAAGGGGCCATTGTGTACGGGTCTTGGCAGTTGATTCCACATGAATGAAGTTAAACAACACATGATATCTATTTGGCTGTAGTTTTCCATGCTTTATTCTGTTAGAGACACTACCTATTGGGAGAGAATATTGTGGTTTTCAATGACCAAAAAAGTCTCAAGTATATATTCACTCAGCATGACCTAAATTTGAGATAGAAAAGGTGAGTTAAGAACCTTCATACTTTGGTCAATGAGCTTGACAACACGCCTGGGAAGGGAAATGCAGTGGATGATGCATTGAATAAGAGGACTCAGGTACATTCACTTTAGCAGGCCAGTAGTGAGTGGAAGCTTTTGACTATATTCTATGAAATGGATTTGGAGGTGCATGACAGACAGAGGTAGGATTTTCTATCTTATGTAGCTCTTACCACTACACTTCTTCATTGAGTGAGAATGATGCCACTATCACATTCTAAAGTCTTAGTCTTATGGGAGAGTGTGTTAGGGGAAGACCTTATTCCTGGATGGACAGTAGGAGAGGATCAGATATTACCTTTTGATGGATGCATGTGGGTGATAGCAGACATATGTGTGGAGATGATATGAGAATTTCATACCTTAGTTAGGGTAGTACTTCCTGGTTTCATCAAGATGTATCAAGATCTACACTGTCAGTATTGGTGGCCATGTATGAAGAGAGATTTTGCTAGTTTTTTCATGAGGTGTTCCACCTATCTGCAGGTGAAGGTGGAGCATCAATAACTAGCAAGGATTTTGTAGTAGTTACCCATTCTCGAATGGAAATTTAATGATGTATCCATAGATTTCATGATAGGTTTTCTGAGGTTGCCTTGAAGGAATGATGCAATTTGGGTTTTCATTAACATACTAAAAAATGATTCTCATTTCAAGCAGTTCAAGGAGACCTTCGGTTTGGATGATCTAGAACGGTTGTACATCCAAGGGATTGTACGTCTATATGATCTTACACACTCCATTGTTTCATAAAGGGATGCCTGTTTTACATCTCAGGTCTGGCAGGGACTTCAGAGGGCTTAGGGTTAAGAGCAACTTCTGAGTACAACATATCATCCCCTGACATATTACCAATATGAGCGTATGATTCAGGTGATATAGGACATTCTTCTAGCATGCATTCTGGATTTTAGAGGTTCATTGGAGAATCACATACCTCTTGTGCTGTTTTCCTTCGTCAATAGATTTCTTGAAACTATTCATATGGAACCTTATGAGGCCTTTTATGGTAGGATATGTAGATCACCATTATAATGGATGAAGGCTGGAAAGGCAGCTATGATGGGGACTCATCTTGGCCAAGAGGCCTCATAGCAGAAATAGTTTATTCAGAAGAGGATGGTCACTGCACAATCACCATATAAGTCTTAAGTTGATCGATGGAGATGACCTCTAGAGTTCAGGGTTGGTGATCAAGTATTCTTGTGTGTCACACTGAGGTTGGGAAATAAGAGGATTAAGAGACAGGGTAAGCTTTCACTGAGGTACGTCATGCCGTTTGAGGTGTTGGAGAGAGTGGTACTGGTTGCATATCGGTAGTAGTTATCTGAGAGGTATAAGGATATGAACGACGTCTTACATGTTTCTCAGCTTCAACATTACTTCTCAGACTTGTCTCATGTTTTTAAACCAGAATAGGTTGAGTTAGTAGTGGATGTCTCATTCGAGGATCATCCTATCTAGATTTTGATCGAAGTTCAATGGTTCCCAGTGGTCGTTCTATTCTTATGGTACAAGTGTTATGGATGCACAGGCGAATACTTGATGAGACATGGGAGAGGGAGGTCGACGTATGATCATCGTGGTCGGAGCTGTTGGAGGATTCTTCTACTACGCAACCCTACTAGAGAAATTTAGGGTTGAATTTCTTTATGGGTATGCTTGTAATTATCCGAACCTCCTTTTTAGGTATATTTTTCGTTTCTTGTTGTTTTAGTGAAAAATATGTGTTCTGTAAATTTCAGGAGTACACGTCTTGTATATTAAGTACACATTGTGTACCCGGTTTTTGCTGGTGTCTATGTGTCGGCTGTGTAACGGCCAAGCAAATGGTCGTCTCTGGTGACCTAGAGACCACCTAAATCAGCGGCTGGAAAAGGCAAGTACATTTCATGTACATTTATATAAAATTTTGTCTACATTAATTTTATTTCATTAAATGGATCGGGGTCATGTCTAATCGAAGGAAAACACTTCTTCTTCTTCCATCTCATCCAGGAGCATCTGTACAGCAACAGATCTTCTCCGAGCCTCGACTCAGCATCCGTTCTCCGATTCGAACACCGTTGATTGCGTTGGAATCATATCGGTGAGTTATCCCTTCTTCTTGACCATCTTCACCAGATTTATCCACTTCCATGAGATATCCTCTGTCGAAGAGTTTAATTTTTTTGTAGATCTACAATGTTATAGGGTGATTCATGGCCTGAGATTCAGGTATATCATCTATATAATGCCGATATAGGAGTTTTATGCCTTTCCGTAATCAGTATTTCAGTTATATTTGAAAAATATCCTAATACCCTCATTCATGGCATTATGTGATTTTGTTTTAGCCCTTTTATTTTCCTTCTATGATTTTTTCGATTGGATAGATGTAAATTTTTGTGAATATGGTTATCTTTTCCAAGATATGGATGTTTTTCCCATATTTTCTTTTTTTTCTTTACCATTTGGCCAATCTTTGCCTGTTAGGATGCTGCTTTCTTTCCATTCCTAGTGTGGTTGGGTGGAGTGATTATTGTTGGACATGATATGATTTTCTTTAGTGGTTTAGGAAATTATTTCTTGACGTTTACATTGGCTGTTGATTATTGTTTGTTCATGATTTCTTTACACAGGGCTGCAGGAACCTGGTGTAGCGTGACCATAGGGGAAATTAATGTTGAGGGATTTCCTAGAGTGGCTGTTTTAATTATCACACTATGAAACCAAATGGGGGAATGAAGTTGAGTGCTCCCTCAGAGTGTCTACAATTAAGTTATGAAGCCACAAGAGGAATTGACGTTGAGTGATTCCACAAAGTTCATGTATGTTAACGTTAAAATACTATAGTGGGGAATTGATGGAGAGTGCTTCCTCAGAGAGTCCTTGATCACATGACTAAATGTAGAATTGATGGTGAATTTTTCCATAGAGAGTCTTTACAATATATTATCTTGTATTGTGAACTATATTTGTTTGGTTGTTACAACTACATAGAGGGTTTCTTGTATTTGTTTTTTTTTTGATTAAATACATAAAGGTAAATTTTTGTAAATTAAACTGTAGGACTGTTTACTTTTCAGTACTTATGTGTTCACTACATCATTTTTTCTAGTGTCTGCCATATAAATTCACTGAATGTTAGGCATATATCATTAGGTGTTTTTCTACTGTGATTAGTCACACACATTGTTTGGGTCATGATTTTGGGCCCAAATAGATTATATTGTTGAAGGTATAGATAAGGAAAATCACCCTTCTACTTTAGGTACATGATTGATGTTGAACTGGGGAGCATGGGACCATACTGAGGATTGCAATACTTTGGAGATGTTTACTGGATTTTATTTTGTACTTTGGTTTAGTATTTTATTCTTGCATTGTGATTTGTTTGGCTACTTTCTTGGACATATGTTTCATTAATCATATATGTCTGTTTTTGTGTGTGCTACAGTTGTTTATAACTTCCATTGATTAAATATTTCATGTTTTAATGCTTCCATTATTTCTATATATTTTACTTCCACTATGTTACTCTTCCAATGAGGGTATAGTTTCCCCACTATTACACCCATGGTCCTCGCTACTAGCCGGCAGCCTCTGGTGCTCGGGGAAATGCACTTGAGGCCATGTGACCAACCAGGTACGGGGCACCTTTTGGCGACTCCTCGAACCCGGACGTTTCAGATTCCTTCATGGATGATAGTGAATTTTTCATAATCATTGGGGATCTTTACTAAAATTGGAATATATTTGATAGATGGATTTTTATCAGACTTCTCATTTATGTGGATGATATAGTTTTTCTTGGTCTATGAAGATAATTGACTATGGAGTGGAATGTAGTTCTGTTAAGAATTTTTAAGATATAATATCTTGAGGTTGTGAAGTGGATGTTAGAGATATGGATCATAAGGGAATTAAGGACCAAAACATTTTTTCTATCTCTATCATAGTATGTTTTTAAAATTGGGGAAATATTCAAAATGAGTGATTCTAATAATATAATGACTCCTCTCCTAGAAATACATTCAATTTTATCCATGTATATGTAACCAAGAAAACTAAAAGTTGATGATTAAATGGAGAGGGTTATATATGTATCCATGGTTAGAATCTCAATATAAAACATGGTATGTACAAGGACATACATTGTGTATGAAATTAGAGTTATTAATATGTTCATGGATAATTTGGTAAAGGAAGAATGGAATATGTTGATGTGGATTCTTTGTTATATCAAAGGTTCCAAAGACCTAACATCATGTTTCATAATGGATGATCCATTACTGTTTTTTATGGATGTAGTGTTTGTAAGAGATATAGACACATGAATAAGTAACATTGGATTTATGTTCACATTTGAAGGAATGTCAATGAGTTGCATTTATCATCTATAACAAGTAGTTTTGATTTCAAAAATGAAAGCATAGTAAATTTCATCCATGGGTGTAAGGAAGGAGTGTATTTGGATAACGGGGTTGTCAAAGGATCTCTGATGGAATTAGGGGAAAAAAATGATGTTCTCTAATAGTAAATGTTCAATCCATTATTGGAAGAATATAATTTTTTAGTAAATTAAAAAATATATAAAACACCTTGGGTGTATTGATCTTGTCATTATGTGTACCCCTGAGTTACATTACTTTAGGCCACCAGGAACACTAAAGTTAATCATTTCCCTTTATAACAAAATTGAATATTGGTTTTGTGTGAATGATAAAAAAATAATTAATATGAAGGTACTCCAGAATAAAGTATATTTATGTAATGTATCACTTTATGAATTTTTTGAATATATAGGACTAGAAGGCCATTGAGGAGTCATGCTCGGAATGGTACTTTGTTGCTCTCGAGTGTTGTGTGCGCTTGGTTGAGGATGATGCGGGTGGGAAGTTGTTCTCCCATCTTTTCAAACCCCCCTTTTGATGCTTGTCTTTGTACTTTATTTTATTTAATAAAATTTGGTAGGGGTGGATCTCTGATTCACTCATGGGCCTTTTGGTTAAATATTCACTAGAAGTTGTGGGTGATGTTTTGGTGTTAGCGAGTTGTATTTAATTTCATTGGTTTATTTGATGAAAATCTATAAATATTTGATAACAGTGTAACCAATCAAACATAATAGATTTTTTGATTTCTCATCTACAAATATACGGGTGGGATCACTTTTACTATAGTGGTACTTTTTTATGTTTGTGATTGTAGTAATGAATGTGTTGATAGAAGGTCTTATAACAGTATTGTTTTCACTTATTCTATTTTTTCATAATAAAAAGTCCCATTGTTTCTATCATAGTGTAGGTAAAGTCCCAAACCATGTTAATTTCTTGTGTTTTCATTCCATTTAGTATTGAGTTGGTTTGTTTTTAGGTATTGTGATTTCAAAATATTTTGGTTTACATTGATATGATTTAGTGTGGGGCTGGTGTGAATTGATTCTAAATGACAATATATAATATTAAGTGTCTTAAAATATTTATAAGTTATTATTTTTTTCACTAAATTATTTAGAGGGAACTTTTTAATCATGGAAAATTATATAATTATTTACTAGAAAACAATTTCAGTATCAATCATACACACATTTATGTGGAAGAACAATGATATTATCCCATTCCTTATAATTAAAAATTAAAATTTTATTATTAATAAAAAATTTATTGAATTTAAATTCTATGCTAGTAAAAAATTATCATTTAGGTAGAATTATATTGTCAACAAATAAACATAGATAATATAACCTTTCATGAAAAAAGGCCATCGATTTTTTATCTTGGGGAATCTCATCAGAAGTAGATCATCTCTATTTAATCCATTTAAAATTATTAATCTATTTAGAATAATTACTCTTTCATGTATATAAATATTTTATATAGATGAAGTTAATGTTGTGCATTTATGATCATTATATTCATATGATTCTTTAGATGTTAATGATGGATATAAAACAATTTTATTTGATTTTTTATTTTTTAGTTCGATGTAAATGTAGAAAAATTCGTGTTTTATTAGTGTTATTGAGAGTTAATATAAATTTATCTAGTAAAAATGAAAATATAATTCAAAATACTGGGACAAATAATCTTTTTATAGGTAAAATATAATAAAAATACAAATTAATAAATATTTATTTGAAAACGGGAAAAAATTATTTTCATTTTAATTTTAAATTTTTTAATTTAAAGGGAATGAATATTTGGTATCCCCACATCGAAAAGGAGAATACATTGGGGTATTTTTTAAAATGGGGAACAATTAATCATTATCCAAAATGATAATGATTAAGAAATTAATATTTTAGGATTGTATACCATAAATTCCATGTGTGATTTCCCACTGAGTAATCCCAAGAATTGCAAATAAAATCTTACATTTATTTAGATAAATATTCATCACATATAATTATTATTAATTCCATAAAAATTGTGGATCAATTTATTTCGAAACTCTAATACATAAATAACTAGTATATAAAATATATACATCATATCCTATAATGTTGTTTACAACTAGAAAAATTCTTAGACATATCATACATAATACCATTATTCATGGCATGGGAAAAAGGAAAAATAATAATATGAGAGATCATATGTTTAGTTACATTAAATAAGGGAGATATCAATCAATGATTATTTTTAATCATAACACGAGAATAAGGGTATGAGAATATGATCATAACTTTTTAAAATCATACCTTTCAATTCATAGATCATAATCAAAGTCAAGGAATAATGCATGGAAGTTAATAGTAACATAATTATAAAGTAATCAACTAATATGATCCATGATATAATAACATTGGCATATAACATATCATGAAATAGATGCGTAATGTGAGGAGTTATTAAAATGATAGTATTCATATGTCATGGATAGACATAGAGACCTTCATTACATGTTAGACTTGGGATAACCACCAATATACCTACATTGTGATTGGTATACCCACTCTTGTATAGTTTTTGGTCTTGTGATAACCTCCAATAAACACTTTCAGATCATAAAAATATACATTCCCAAAATCAATTGGAGGGATAAAATGGACCCACCCGTTATGTTATCATAATCCATTCATTTATATGACATAATATCATGAAAATATTTATCATTTCATCATTTCAGAACACATGTAAAATAAAATCGATATATTTGATATGTTATAAAAAATTTAATTAACCAAATTGAAAATTAATAATAATTGACTCATAGGATAATATCCTGATTTAAGAATATAAAACCTTAAAATATGTTGTCATTCATGAGAATTACTTTAATCTATTACTGAGAAAATTATTAATGAAAAATTAGTTTTTATTTTGAAATAAAATATTTTACATATCAAAAGTTACAAAAACATAATGGATTTTCTATAAAGGATATGTGGAAACTTATAAAGGAAAACTCAATGCGTTGATAAGTGATTAAAGTGTAAAATTTCATTCATGCGATATATATTAATGCTATAATTCTATTCACACATTTGGTTCAAAGTACCATATTTGAAAAATGAAAAGAATATTCTTTTTAATAATTTGTATATAAATTAAAATACAGGTAAAAGTGAATCAAAACAATTAATGTGGGATTAGTATTTTTGAGATTTTTTTAATAAAATATGATTAAGGATGAAACAATGATCTACCTAATAGAAAAATAAAGTCAATATTCTTTCAAAACATTTTTTTGGAATTTGGAGTTCTTATAGATAAAAATTTGATAGGAAAATTTAATCTAAATAAATAACCATAATATAATAAAATAAATAATTTTTCAATGGGATAGATCATATAGTTGAATCAATGGATATTTAATCATATGTTATCTCGGTAAAAAGTTAGATTGTAAAATAAAACAATACCTAATGTAAGAATTTCTTCGTATTTTCCCTGACCTCATATATAATAATTTATATTTATTATTATTATTTAAAAAATCATATTCAGTCCTAAAATACAATTGATTATATACTTATGACTTCTTAAAACCATCATATAGACAATTCCTTATTAAAATCATTAATCTGTATTATATTTGTTTCATTTTTCATGAATGTTTTAATTCGGTGGTTATGGTACATACAAATTGATCATTGTTACATTCTATTTATAATATTAATCAGTATATTAATATCATGTATCCATTTTAACGCTGACCATGGTAACATAATTTCTATATTTTTACTGTTTATTATGAAAATAATGAATGTGGACTCATTAAAAAATTTAAATATTATAATTAAAAGTAATTAATCAATTTTATCAAATTCTATTTCTATCTTTTATATAAATTAATTAAAAATAGTAGTGAAAAATTCAATGGATACATGTTATTATACAAATGAATTTTAACTATAATAAAAAATTTACAATCATTATATGCCTTGTGAAAATTATAAATTTAATGTTAAAATATTTTATTGAATATATCATATTTAAATTTAACTTAAAATATTAATAAATAATTATTCCTATATAAAATTATGATGAAACACAATGCTCACCTAAAAAACAATTATTTGGAAATTAACCATTTACCATTAATTGCTTTAAATTGCATTACTAATATTTAGATAACTAATGTTTTGTTGATTATTCAAAAATTCCCAATATATTTCATTGTATTAAATATTTATTACTGATCAATATATATTTTCATAAAAAAATTCTTTACACCTTGAAAAAAACATTCTTCAGAAAAATTGTTCTTTTAATCATGAATTTAAATTATTAATAATTAAATTATTATTTATTAAGAATTAGATAATAAATATGAACTTAGGAAACCATATATATATATATATATTTAAAAATCCATTTAATTATATTCATACCCACCAATTTATAAACAAGGTTTTAAAGGTATATTATATCATAGGTTCATTTAGACATGGGGTTATGTGTAAATAAAGCTATCAAATACCTCATGTTTATTTCTAACGTAATGCTTATAAAATCATGGAGTGTTACATTTTACCACCATTAAGATTATTTTTTAGCTAAAACCACTATCACTCTTATAACAAGTAAATTAGTATATCAATACTTCATCAAATCCTTGGTTTCTCATATAACTTCCTCAAAATGTTGATTCCTCCAAATGAATTTAAATGGGTGATTAGTCTTGATTGATACATTATTATATCTTTGATCAGTGTTTAAAATAATAATTATTGATGGGAAATATAATTATTTAATGATATATACAATATGATATTTATATTTTATAGATAATGTATATACATCCTTTAAATTAATACATAGAGGAAATCATGAACTAGAGATAGTGTGGGTGGAAGTGACATGAAATAAGAAACAAATCCAATAAGATCCATAATAATTAAAGGTATAATATATATAGGGATAATATTTACATTCTTTCCAAAAATCATAATATTATTTTGTAGATAACTTTATAGGAATACCTTCTCACCAACGTTGAAATATTGATCTGTCCAGTGATTTTAAGCATAAGACTTCATTCAGCACTAAGCTGCCAAGATGTTCTCCAAAATGGATATATCCTTCTCTATCATTTACTCTAATAAATTAGGTCCTAATATCCATCATTATCTAACTTCAGCCCCACGTTTTAGAGTGATTTTAATCCTTATATATAGGTCTTCATAATAACCAATCAAAACACTACATTGAAATTTATTGTTAGAAAACAATTTCAAAAAGAGGAAGGTGTCGATCTGAATCATTTTTGAAATCTAGTGAACCTGACCAAAGCATATCCACCATGGTTTTTTGGTTATATCATATTTAATGTCTATGTATGTATAATTTTTATTAATGAAATATTACTCTATATCCCAAACCTGGTGAAAATATTTTCAGAACATTGAGGAAAACTTTGAATCTCAATCAGATTAAATAGAATGTGGTAACCCAGGAAACCATTCAACAAACATAATATATGTCCTAAAAATAATATCAAGAAATAAATTTTCTATGCTAATAATGAAATTTATTGAATTCATAATGTGTTTTACTAAAACCCAAAAATAATTATATCCCTTAGATGTTTTTGGGAGTTTGATGAAAATAAACTTGGTGATGTTTTTCCACTACCATTATAGTATGGGTAATGGTTGTAACATCCCATTACAATTATATCTCCCAACCATAACATTGTAACACACCTAGGAATGATATACATACTTTTAAATATCTCTCTTCATGTTGTCTAACCAAAAATACTCTTTCATATCTCTATACATCATTATACAGATGGGATTAATATATAATTATGCGCTATAATATTCATCCAATAGCTCTTTGATTTAGTGTGGTATTTATAGGAAACATACTAGATTCCAATACCGTGTAATTAAATCAAAATCTATGTTGAACATAATATCATTTATGAAATTTATTTATATCTCTACTTCTTACTTTTGTGCCTCCTAAATCATCACATGGAAAAATGATTGAGAATACAATTGAGAAACATAAAATTTCTCCCATTTATTCAGGATTTCAATGTCCATACTTTTAAAATACCTAAACATTAGGTATTTTTTATCCTTATAGTAGATAATATAGTATGATCATTTCAACTGAAAGCATTACCCAACTTTTTCTCTTTCCTAGGGTGGTAATGTATTGATCAGTCATAATCATTAATCAACTACAACCATATTCTTTGGTACAAATTCAACCCATTGTTGGTGAATATATAGAGAAAACATTTATTATTATTATATATGTGATAATTTTATCTATAAAGACATTGTTTCGACATCTTTAATTAAAGTATTAGTGTTTATAACTATAGTTCATGGCTTGGGTAAATCATCTCATGACTCATTAATTAATGAGAGGCACAGGCTATCACCTTGTCATTCTACATGAAAATGCATCCCATCACATTATTTGATGTATCACTGTAATAACAAACTCTTATTTGTTTTAGTTTAGTGTGAGTACATGTGCACTAACAAATATTGTCTTCAATTACTTAAAAATTTCTTCACATTCATTAGTATAAATGAAAATGACTCCTTTCCTAGTTGACATGGTTTTTTGACTATATATCCATGATAAATTCTTCAAAAATGTTCGATAATATTAATCAAATCAAATAAGACTATGGATCTCAATCACATTGGTTTGATGGGTCCAATGTTCAATAACTTCTTTCTTTAATGGATCCATCAATATGTTCCCTTTTTAGATTATATGAATTAAAAATGAAACTTTACATATCCAAATTTTACACTCTGTAATTTTTTTACAACCTATCCATCCATGTGGATTTCCATAAGATCCTCATATTGTCATGAATCTCTCAATAACTCATGAAATATATAATAATTTCATCTTTTAATAGTACTATTAACTGATAAAGGTAATCATGAAATATTTTATTCATTAAATCCATTAATATATTGGGGGAATTATGTAGACCATATATAATTACTATAAATTCATAGTTTTTCATACCATGTATGGAAGACGATATTGGGTATGCCATAACCTTTCACCTTAAATTGATAGTTTCCAGAATGATGTTAAATATCTGAGAAGTACTGATATCCTACATATTGATCCACCAATCCATAGTATGATACATCTGATACTTATTCGTGATTTTGATCTTGCTAATATATTTATTATCAATATAGAGTTTCATTAATCCTTATTTATTATTAACAAAAAGAGTAATTGAACACCATGAAAATGCACTTTCACAAATGAATCCCTTGTCTATATTCAACGAGAGATTATTATTTAATTATTTTTACTCAATCAAGGCCATTCTAGATAGTGTCACTGAAAAAGGGTTCACATCAACTATGAATACTATTAAAAACATAACATTAGGATTTAGAGGAATAATTGGAAAATAATTGAATAAAACACCATTAAACTATCATAAAATTGGTGGATATTTTATATTGAGTTTCTCTCTAACCATATTAGATAAATAACCCATATTTATCAAGATCTATAAAATGTATTTATTTTCTATTGGATCCTCTTATATTTCCTCACAACGATAAATGATCAAATGTTCATTTAGAATATCAAATATGACTTCCCATCCATGATAATTGTTATGGGATCAAAATAATTAAATCCAATCCATTCCAAAAATTACATTAAATTTCACTAGTAGAAAAAAACAATATTTATGGGATTTACCTTTTTGTAAACATTAATTTGAGAAGAATCATATACATGAGATTTGATTATCATACAATTAAGGATTTTCAGTTTTAATTAAATATATAGTTATTAAGGTGGTAATGTGATACTTGGGAAAACTTATTCATATTTAAAGGAGTCTGTAAATCTAGATTCAAATAACATATTTTCTATTCAATAGGGGGTATTATGTGTACCATTCACCAATTCTTTAATGTATCCCACATCGATATCAGAGATCATTTGTTATTTTTATTTATCTATGGGATTTATAGGTTTCCTAAAATGATCATTTTCATTAACAATTATATTCAATAATTGGTTAAAATAATTTTCATAATCCTTTAATTTTAAATACTAGAGTGTGAGTTGTGCATGCAGTTGAGATTTCTCTCTATTTACTTCATTATCTTACATTTTCCCATCACTTCATCAATAAATTTTCTTATGGACATGCATTCCCATAAATTCACATATAAATATCATGAGTCATGACATAAAGCTATGTAGTTCATAATAAATGAATCATAAAGGAATAAAATAACATAATACCCAGGAGTATAACATTGTTATAGGATCATGTTGTAAAAGAGTATAATAAAGTGTTCAATGATCATAATCACAAAAATATAATGTTATGGATTCCCACTATGACATCCATCACATTTTAGGCTTGGGATAACCACCAATGTGACCAATTTATTCTTTGGATAAAATCTAGTGTATCCTTTTTGGGCTATGAATAACCTCTATTTTACCCATTAATCACATAAAACATATAATGAAGTCTCTTTTGGATAACTACCTTTAGAGATATTTTGTTAACAAATAAAATAATCATTCAATCTTTCTTTTATTTTGGATAATAATAAAGAAATCATACTATGAAAGTCCTGTTAAATTTTCCTCATAGGTACTAATGGATTCATCACCATTATTCTTTTTCTCGATGAATTATTTCTCCATTTTCATAAAACGAATGCAAGGATGGTACTTATAAAATAAATAACATTATAAACTCATCCTACTCAGTTTATTCTATTTCTTTTGGTTCCCACATTATCTTAATAAGAATCTTCCAATTATATAAAATTCATTACAAATGATAAATATCCAAAATAACCTCATTATACATCGACCACTATGGCCCAAAAAATATATTCTTAGTGGTACTGATCCATTTTTTTAGAAATTATTAAATCATTCGACACACTAAATTAAGATGGATGTTGTCCCATTAAAGACTCAATATATGTTTTGTAACTCATTTTTTCATTTATATTCTCAACATGATTCATGGTTTGAGAAATCTATATATGTATTAAAATGTTATTTTCTATTCCTCATACCAATACATTAATTTATTCAGGAGTAAAATTATTTCATTTTTTATCACATTCCTCATTAACATGGTTCTTTTTAGTTCAATCCATTGACTACAAATTTAAAGTGTAGTTTGATCAACAATAATAGTATTGGGAAATAATATAATCATGAAAAATCATTTTTTAGATACCTAAATCCTGAGAAAATGCTTTTCAATTTATGGCACCATAGTATTAACATATTCCTCTGTAGACATTCTCTATTAAAATAAATAATAATTAATCATAAAGAAAAGTGAATTAACTGAATCTTATCCCTTTGGATTGTCTATCCATGTGTGTCGTCTTAGGCCCTGTCATCCTACACTAGTGATGATCAAGTAAATACCCAATCCACCCTTTTCAAATATGTTACCCCATAGTGAATATGTTCCATAGATACATCCACTTAATAGTATATATATATATATATATCTATTTTCAACGTAAAAATACTCCTTTACCAACCATAACAAATGATTTTTTCCCATTATTATGCATATCCTAAACGCTATCAATAATGTGTCCCCATACTAGTTTCCAAAAAAAAATAAAAATACTCTGATACTATCTAATGTGACAAAGAATTTCATTACTAAATATTATAACTAATTAGATGAATATTCATTTAATATCATTGCGATACACACCTGGACTATAATGGATTATTGTATTTCTAAAATCTTACACATAAATAACTCATACATAAAAAATCTATATCATATCACATTAAATTACTCAAAACTATCACCCATATTATACATATGATATATAAAACATGTATTCATATCATAGGGAAAAGTAAAATGAATATATGGTGAACATAGATGAACATAATGGAAAAATGAGGGATAAATAAATCAATTATAAAATTTAATAATAATATGATAATGAGGTTATAAGAACATGATCTTTACCTTTTAAAATCATACCAATAAATTCACATATCATTATCATGAGTCATGACATAAAGCTGAGTAGTCAATAATAAATCAATCATAAAAGAATCAACTAACATAATCCCTGGTATTATAACATTTTTTATAAGATCATGTTATAAAAGAGTATAATAAAGTGTGTAATTATAACAATCATAGAAATATAATGTCGTGGCTTCCCACCATGGCATCCATCACATCTTAGGATTGGGATAACCACCAATGTGAAAATTTTAATTTTCGGATAAACTCTAGTGTACCCATTTTTGGGCTATGGATTACCTCTCTTTTACACATTGATCACATAAAACATTTTTCTTATCCTAATTCATTAGAGGGAGATATGAAAACTGGTTTCACCAGTATATCATCATCATAATCATAAAACAACCATATATAGAATATACATTGTATCATATTATCAAATTCATGGTGAAAAGTAAGTAACATCAATTGAAGTTATTGTAGATTAATAATACCTTCAAATGATCATTGGAATATTTCTAAAGGAAAATACAGTATTATATTTGAAATAACATAAAAAATAACTAAAAACCCCAAAATAGAAAAATAAAAAAATTTCATTGAATAGAACCCAGTAATGTTGTGAATAATCATCAAATAATCAAGTGGTCATGATGACTGTAAAATTATTTCTTTTATTATATATCAAAACTATGTTTTTGTTCTCACAATTATTAAAAAATTAATTATTATAAAATTAATAATAAGATTTATTTTAAACATTTTTTCAGAAAGTAAAACATTGGGAGAAATTAATTCGAAAATCATTGTGTAATATTAATTTTTTTGAAAACATTTAAAATAAAATATTTTCTTCAATGAAAATAATCACAACTAAATTGAAAAACAAATTTATTTTTCCTTAAAAAAATTATACTTTAGAGTATATAAATATAAAAAAATGAATGAAAAATATGAATTCTATATAAATAAATTGAGGGAAAAAACATGTTTTTTGGCGGATAGATTATCTAATTTCATAATTAAAAATTTAATCATAAAAAATCTTGGTAAAAAATTATATTATATCATAAAACCCTTACCTCATGTTTGAATTTATTTGTATATTTTCTAAAGTCTTATATAATAAATTTAAATTTATTATAACATTTTACAATAACCATATTAATGCTTATAATACCATTTATGGATTGATTAAAAAAATTATCTCCCAATCGTTAACAATTTTTTATTAAAATCATTATTTCATGTGATAAGTATTGAATTTTTCATAAATGTTTCATTTCGAGTGTTATGGCCATTTAATCATGATCATGGTTTAATAATACACTGAATGTTAATGATATAAATAAAATATATAATCATTATATAAATATTTACTACCACTGATAAAATTTAAATACAGAAAAATGTATTAAATCGTCAATGAAGGTGGTTGTTTGTACGTATGCGTGAACATTGATTTCAATTTATAAAAAAAATTAATGAATGAAAGAAAAATTATATTTTATCATTATTTACTCATAATAATATCATAAATATCATAAATAGTTTTTATTTAGATCATTCTATCCATCAATGTGAGGTGGTTTTGGAAAATGAATCATATCACTCTGTGGAGGTGGTAGTTCAAATGTACACAAGATCAATACTTTCATTTCCCATATATTTTAAATGAGAGGTAAATTGTTTTTAAATACTAATAATAACATATAAATATATTAATTATAATTTAATCATTATGTGATGAGGGATAAAATTGTACTATAGAAGGTGTATTAATAAATAAAATTGAAAGATCATGGTTATGATTTATACCTCCTATTTAAGAGAGCTCTGTTGTCTTACACATTAAGACCAAAATTGGTCTTATGATAAAAAATGGTATCTAATAATATTAGGATTATTATAAAAAAAATTAGTTTAGTTTTTTTCTAATATATAAGGATCATAATTAATGTATAAGGTAGTATAAAAGATTACATTTTTTATGTAAGGGAGAGGACATTCATGGAATTTCTTAAAATATTCAAAAAATAATAATTCCATTTTCGTGTTAAAAATGAACCAAATGGACAAGTATTAAATTATAAGATAATATAGAGCGGAATATATTCAAAATAATAATAAATAGACATGTTTATATAAAATTATTACCTATATATCTTAGTTTAAACCATGATAAATGAGTTTTAACTCCAACTACAGTAACATGGTTTAACTGCTTTTACTATTCCTTGTGACCAAAAATTAAAGTGGGATCATTAGTATTTATTAAATTATTATTATAAATATGGAATCAATTTTTTCAAATTCAATTTATATTATTAGAAAAAAAAAATTATAAATCAATCAAGAAAAACTAATTGAAAACTTTTTTATAGAAATTCATTTTTAAGAATAAAATTGGATCAAATTTAATTAAATAGAAAGTTAAAACTATAAATTAAATTTAACACCCCAAGCTTCCATGGTACGCTTCTCTATGAATAATACAGTAGCGTGTGTTGTATGCATCTTCCAGTTCTAACTCACACCACAATAAATTAAACTAGCCGTTATGAATAGTAATACCCACTTTTTGCAATCTTATAAATTTTCTCTTTCTCAAAGGACTTCATTTTTGGATTTGGAATATCTAAATTATCTTAAGGTGAAGTTTTGGAACATTTCTGATAAATTTCATATTTTGATGAATAGTGAAAATTACTAAATTTTAATTATAAAAAACCTTTTAATTAAAATAATTAATTATAATAAAATATGCATTTGAGTGGGTTTAAAGTATATTTAGAATATATTTTTACCATTTCATCCAATTTCGATTATTGGACATAACTTCACATTTAAACTGGATGTAAGCAAGTGTGAATCTTTTAATAGTTATTATTTCTTAAAAACACGCTTTTTATTTTGACAACGAGAATTAATTTTAAATTAATTTTTTCCAATTCATTTTTTTGAATTTAGAAAAATGTATTACATATTTAGAATCAAGAGGTCCATATTGTGTATAATGTTAACTTTTATTTTTAGACATTTTGAATAATATTTCGGTAAATATTTTATTTATAATGGTTAAAGGGTAAATTGAGTAAATAAGGGTAAAAAAATAATATTATAACAATAATAAATTACCCTAAAACCTGTCGTAACCTTATTGGTTGATACATTTCCGACCATTTTCTTGTTTGGGTTGATTTTGGAACCCCATGGATCCACTTTTAAGTGATAATGAGACTTCATATTAATTAAGTTAAAGTAAACACAAAAATGACATTAGCATATATCTTTTAAAAAAATTTACATATGGTTATATATGTTATATTTTAGACTATAAATATTAATTAGAAATATAAAAATATTTTCTACATAATGGTATTTTATTTTTATGTTTTCAAAATTGAATAATTAAATTTATTTATGACACAATAAGGATACATTATTTTCCTAATTAATGAAAGAATCAAATAATTCTTACTATAAAAGGTAAAATAAATATAATTTTAAATATTTTATATCATCCACGATATTTATTTTTTAATATTACATGCTAGTATTGCGTAAATGTATTTTATTAGAATTAATAAATTTTTTAAGACTTAAAAAATCAATTATTAAATAGTGTCAAAATTGACATAAATGAGTTTCTAAAACAAATATTATATTATTAGTTGATATTCTATTCATAAAAAAATAAGTTTTGTACAAATGCATTATATAATGATAGGTGTATTATTAAGGGCCACTTTGGGGTCTCTTGTAAGTTTATAGTACGTTTATTAACTATATAACATAAAAATACAAAGAGATATGGTAAATGTCAAACAAAATAACTAAGCGTTAAAACTAAAAGATAAGGTTAATAAAGTGACCCAAACCTATCTAAAACCTATTGGTTGAGTGTTTTACCTATCCACACCTTATACATTAAATAATCCACTTCATAGCCATTAGAAGATGAATATAATTTTATTATAAAATAATATTTCTAGCTTTTCATATGGTGCCCCTCACCCCTCTTATAAAAGAAAACCTCCCATTATCTCAATTTCATACAATAAAAGCCTCTTGGTTCTGCCCACCTCTGCCCAAATATTCTTTCAAATTCCCTCAATTAAACCTAGAGGCCATAGTCTGATCAGAAAGTCGTCTTAATGAGCCCTTTTGATCAAATAAAAATGAAGAACCTGAAGAAGATGTAATTTTTCACAACCCTCTTTCAAATTCCTTTCTTCTTAAACTTCTTCTTTATTTGTTATTTCCATTAAAAAATAAAAACTCCAGTATCTTATATATACTTTTATGTTATTATGAATATGGTACAAACATATTCATTATTCTATCCATCCTTTGAATGACATGTCACCATATGTGCATACGTACGGCTTACCGTCTCCACGTCGTGGTGTAATTATTACTCAAAACATTATTATTTGGATAGTTATGATAATGATGTGTAATTCAAGTAAATAATAAATATAACATGATAATTATTCAAAATATATGATATACCATCCAATTATATATTATTTTAACATGAAAAGAATGATATTGTCATTCGTGCATACGTACAGAATACCATCTCCATGAACGCGATGAGATTCATTCCCCATCGTATCCATTCTAGAATAATTCTCATTTGATGATTAGAAGTAATTTTTAAGGACTTGATATAATTATGGATATGGATAAGATAAAACATATCCATAACAAACACAGCTTATGTTACAAATCATGTAAAGTGAAACGAATCAGTTAACACCCAAAACAACGATAATACTAAGATATTATTAACAAAGAAATTTTAAAAGATAATATATGATATCATATTAATGTATATTATTATTGTATAATTTAATAAAATTTATTTCACCATTATACTTGAGGTAAACCAACCCTCGACCAAGGAAAAGTACAAGGTAATGGTTTATTTCACAATCTCTTCATTATCTGAGGTTGTTTATTGGTAATAATCTACTAGGACCTCTTTATCATCCTAATCCATGTTTCCTGAAAATGTATTTGAAAACATTCCAACTATTTTACAGAATATGGGTTAAATTCATTTATACCCTTTTTTGAATTTTTATAAGAATTTTATAAAGCAACCATTCTGTCATTTTACAAACAATGTCCTTTTTAACCTTTTCAACGGAATTAAGGTAAGAATGTCTTGTTTTTAACTTATACGGTGGGTGCAGATATTTTCCGCCATTATAAAATCGTCGAAGAATCCCTTACAATATTATAAGAATATTTTTAATGTAAATGTTTTACTTTATAATTATGTGACTTTTAAATGATTTCAAAAAAAGAGATATTTATCTCAATTAGTTTTGTTTTCATCTATGTCAACATCCTTTGATGAATGTTAAGATTATTTGAAGTTGATTTATTATGATACAAAAATTCCATATAGCAATGAAGGATTTGTGATATGTTTGACTACATATGTGTTATTTTTATACCATTCATGGTTTATGGAGAAAGTATTGATATTTTGTGTGCTATTTTTGATACGAATTTTTATGTTATGTTTAAACCTGTTCATATGAGAAATGCATTGGTCTTAGTAAGTGACGGGTGGAGCCTACTATAGATCCTCGATGCATCGGTAGGTCTCATGAGAAAAACTAGTGTCTTGGAATAAGGCCATGACAAAATCTTATTTGTATTCTTGGCACAAGGCCTTGACTATGTGGTTATGATAGTCTGTCATTATGCATTCCATCATTATGAAAGTGGTTATTGATATTGCATGTGATTATTCTACTAGTATAATATCCATGTGAATAAGTAAATGGAATTATTTAATTTTATCTTTGCCATATTATGTTGAAGTTCAAGTTTAAAAGGCTTTTGTTTTAGTTTTACATTACCTTAAATGTTTATGTTTATTTATGAATGTTTCTACTATATTATTATCCTTACTTAGAATCTCAGCTCACCCCTTTCAATGTTTTATTTTTCTAGGATATGAAGAAGTTTTTTTGACTGACCTACAGGGATAGTCTGAGGGGATATGAGTGTGGAATATGGAGAATATGTTTTTGAAGTTTTTCACATTATGATGTAATATAAGACTTATGACTGTATCTAGTGTTTCCAAGGCTACAAAACTAATCGGTCCTTTGAGACATGATATTTTGTGATCATGAGAATGTTATGTAATAATTCACCGACTCTGGGTAACTAGGGTTGGGGCATTATAGTATTTATCAGAAGAAGTTTAGTACAACCCTTGGAAGCTAGATTTAGATAAACTCTGATTAGAGAATATAGCCCTAAGATAGAGATTGAGGATTAGTATAGAAGAACTTCCTAGAATTTTGGTATTGTAGAGATTTTGTGTGTTTTTCGAGCAATGCATCCTTATATATATACGAGCAGGTAGAGTCGACTTTGGCATAGATGTACCTCGGGGTAAATCCCGAAAACACCGCTTTGAGCTAGACTCAAACGAGAACTGGTGCACGAAAATGGGACCAACTGTACTCTTGGTTACGACACTCCCGGGGGATATTCTTAGGATAATTCTCATTTTCTTTACAAACTATTATTAAGGTTTTATGAGAATATAAATCCTCAAGGAAAACAATTTTATGATTATGGATTATATCCATTAACTGTTCAATTTATATTAAGTGTTTTTCAAGTTTGGAATTATGTATTTTAATTGATAAATTGATCTAGTTTATGCCATTATTTAGAAATGGCGCCCAGTGGATGGAATGGAAACCATATCCATTCACACACTCCATATAGGGATTTCCCTCCTGCTCAAGATAAGTATAGTGGATCTTGTGATATAACTGGTGCTAATCAGCTTATCACCATACTAGGAAAACTCACTCAGGTTATGAATAATAACCTTACCCATATGGAGCACCCCGATCCGCAACGTGGATGATCAATGTTAGATCGCTTCATGAGGAAATAACCACCAACATTCAATGGGGGTACAAATCCATTAGTAGCTGAGAAATGGTTAAATTCCTTAGAGAAAATATTCCACTCTTTCGGGAGTAGCGAAATAGAAAAAGTTGTCATGGAAGTTTACCGCCTCATTGGAGATATTGATCAATGGTGGTCATTGATTCAAAACATGAAGGAAGATGATGAAGTGTCAAATATGTAATGGAGGGAGTTTAAAGATATTTTCTTAGAAAAATACTTTCCTCATGACCAGAGAGCTGATATGGAAAAACAATTTCTTAGTCGGAGACAAAAGGAGGATGATAATGTCACAAAGTATGAAGCTAACTTTACAAGGTTAGTAAGGCATGTTGCAGATTATATACATAACCCAATAAGTATGATCTATCATTTATTTTATGGGTTAAAACCTTTTCTTCATCGAGAATTAGTCTGAAAATCCTTCTCATTGTATGAATATATTGTCTCATGTGCCATCAAGACAGAAAAATAATTCTCTATGTCTTGCGACATTAAAGTAAATAAACAGAAGAAGAGGTCTGTTGATCACTTTGGAAATGAAAATAAGGGGAAGAAGGGAAAAGTTGAATATCCATCCTACAGTAAATGTGGGAAGAAACACTTCAGTACTTTCTTTAAGGGAATGAGTGTCTGTTACAAGTGTGGTGAAAAATGCCACCAAGCTCGTGATTGAATAGGGAACAGAGAATCCACCGATGTTCAGTGCTACCATTCCAGGGAGATGGGACATTACGCAAATAAATGTCCTAAGCGTCAGGGAAAATTTCCTACGAAAAGGCGAAGTGATCAATGAAAACCTTATGCTATCACTACTGTTGAGGTAGAAGCTCCGATAGACATGGTGGTAGGTAATTTAATGGTTTCATCAAGTTTATCAAATGATTTATTTGATTATGGATCATCGCATTTTTTCAATTCTTCCCAGTTGGCTAATAAAATTAGATATTTCCAATTTGATTTAATAAGGGTGTTCTCAGTTGAAAATCCTAAGGGATGTATCATTGCTACAAAGTTATGTGAATTAGTTCCCATTAGAGCATATAAATGTTCTTTATCTGCTAATCTCATCGTCATACCTATGATTGAGTTTGATATAATCCTCGGTATGGACTGGATTTTGGACAATGATGTGAATATTTATTGTAAGAAGAAGGAGGTTACGATTTTTGATGATGATGATAAGGACCACCTTATCTTTAGAGTAGAATCATCACCACTTAATTTTTATCTAGATCCACCCCAGTAACTCAACTAAATTCAATTATCAGGGAGGAAGAGAATGAAATAACTGTGGGTGAGGAAAAGAATATTCAAATAGAGGATGTACCTATGGTGAAAGAATATTTTGATGTGTTTCCAGAATATTTACATGGACATCCTCCAGAATGAAAAATTGAGTTTTCTAGTGATTTAATTCTGGGTTCAAGGCCCATATCGAAGACCCCTTATAGAATGGCCACTTTAGAATTAGTGGAATAAAGAAAGAACTAGGGGAATTGAGTAATAAGGGATTTATTTTCCCTAGTGTTTCTACATGGGGATCCAATGTCATTTTTTTAAGATGAAAGATGGATCTATGAGGTTATGTATCGACTACAGGGAGATCAATGCTATAACAATAAAGAACAAGTATCCCCTACCTCGCATTGATGATTTATTTGACCAACTACGTGGAGCTCAATAATTTTCAAAGATTGACCTTCAATCTGGATACCATTAGTTGTGTGTGAAGAAGGAAGACATTCCAAATTCCGCATTTCAAACTACCTTCGGGCATTATGTGTTTACAGTAATACCTTTTGGGATAACTAATGCACCCTATGTTTTCATGGATCTAATTAACAGAGTTTTCAAAGAATATATT
The DNA here is from genome assembly GCA_963277665.1 of Viscum album. Classification (NCBI taxonomy): domain Eukaryota; kingdom Viridiplantae; phylum Streptophyta; class Magnoliopsida; order Santalales; family Viscaceae; genus Viscum; species Viscum album. The sequence goes on along the minus strand of OY728131.1, from coordinate 1,456,335,435 downwards.
GATGACTTTATAGTGGTATTTATTGATGATATCTTGGTATACTCCAAAAGATACTAGGATCATTAAATCAGTTGATCATTATATTGACGACTATAAGAAAACATGAATTATATGGGAATTTTAGCAAGTGTGAATTCTGGCATCCGGAGATTTCTTTTCTAGGCTATATTGCCTCTAAGGATGGAATCTTTGTTGATCCTTCTAAGACAAGAGCAATCCTGGAATGGCCAGCACCGATAGGTAAAAATGAGGTACGCAGTTTTATTGGTTTAGCAGGTTATTATCGACGTTTCGTCCAAAATTTTTCCCGGTTGGCTAACCCATTAACAAAGCTCATACGAAAAGTGGTTAAATTTTTTTGGACAAAAGAGTGTGAAGAATGTTTCGAATAACTAAAGAAAAGATTATTCAATGCTCCTATATTGACTCTACCATTAGGGAATGAATGGTTTTTTATTTATAGTGATGCATCAAAGAAAGGACTAGGTTGTGTCCTTATGCAGAATGATAGGATTATAGCCTATGCATCATGGTAGCTGAAAATTCATGAGCAGAACTACCCTATTCATGATCTTGATTTGGCAGCTGTAATCTTTTCTTTGAAGATTTGGAGACACTATATCTATGGTGAAAAATGTGAGATTTATAGTGATCACAAGAATTTGAAGTATATTTTCTCACAGAAAGAAGTCCACCTGAGGCAAAGCAGATGGCTTGAATTACTCAGGGATTATGAATACACGATACACTACCACCAGGGGAAGGAAAATATGGTCGCAGATGCTTTCAGTAGAAAGGATCATGGAGTTTTGAACAAGATGAGCGTTGAAAATTATCCTATATACATGGACCTAGTAAAGTTGGATATGGGAATAACCATGGAAGGTGAAACATCAATACTTTTTCAAATTCATTCCAAACCATATTTACTAGAAAGAATAACGAGATCTCAAATTTATAATGAAGTGGTTAAAAAGAAGATTATTGACGTTAATAATGAGAGATTGAGTAACTTTTGTGTATGAAGAAGGAATTTTAATATTTGGGAAGAGGCTTTGTGTTCCTCATATACCTAATCTAAAAAGAGAATTGTTGGATGATGCTCATAGTTTCAATTTCCCTATACATTTGGGAGCACCAAAATGTATAGAGATTTAAAGGAACATTTTTGGGTGGACAACATGAATAGGGAGATTGGTGATTTTGTGTCATGATGTATGGTTTGTCAACAAGTGAATGCCGGAAGAAAATAGCCTGGAGGAGTCATGAAACCTCTTCCCATACCTGAGTTGAAATGGGATAGTATCATGATTGACTTTGTCATGGGACTACCAAAGACTCCTAAAGAAATGATGCAATATAGGTCATTGTTGATCGTCTTACTAAGACATCACATTTTCGCTCTATAAGTGAAGATTTTCCACTTGAACGTCTATAAAGTCTTTATATTTATGAATTTTTTAGACTTCATTGAGTACTCCTATCGAATGTTTCTGCTCGTGATCCCCGTTTTACTTCCATATTATGGAAGAGTATTCAGAAGGCCTTGGATACTGAACTTCATTTGAGCACTGCCTAACACCCTCAAATAGATGGACAATCATAACAGACTATTCAAACCTTAGAAGACTTGTTGAGATCATGCTCACTTGACTTTCAGGGTATGTGGGATCAATATTTAACTCTGGTGGAATTTTCTTATAACAATAGATTCCATTCAAGTATTCGGATTGCACCATATGAAGCGTTATATGGAAAGAGATGTTGGACACCAACCTATTGGGATGACGTTTGTGAAAGAAAACTTGTAGGCCCAAAACTGGTGGAGGAAACGATGGAAAAGGTGAAGGTAATCCAAAACCACATCAATGTAGTTCAAAGTAGGTAGAAGAGCTATACTGATAATTGAAGGAAGGATTTAGAATTTCAGGTAGGAGATCATGTTTTCTTGAAGTTATCTCCATGGAAGGGTGTTATACTATAATGACCCATACTTTACATACATTGTCATTACTTCATAATTTAAGCACACTTATTAAAACATATAATAAATCTAGGAAAGGACCGTATAGTTATAAAGTCTTTAGAAACTGGGAAACAGAAACAACTGGTTCATAAAGCATCTACTTTGCCTCCCATTTATTTCATCATATCTAGAGTCCCTTTTTGGAATATCCTACTTAATAACCTTCTTCCAGACCTGGGGAAATAAAAAATACAAAAGGGTGAGCTCAATTGCTCAGTAAGGGTAAACAAAAGAAATATTAATCACTTCATATACATAAGAACATAACTTTTGAAATCTTAACCTGCAAAAGAAATCATAATTTCATAACTTGGGATAAATCATAGTAGTGAAATTTAATCCCAATAATCATAAAAAAAACATGAAACTTTGTGGCATACACACATCATCATAGAAAATCATTTCTTGTTAGTCAAGACTCATTGCCAAAACTATCTTAGTGGACAAAGTCCATTTCTGAACCGAGTTCACTCCTCGTTTCAGTGTTGTTTCACTGAACCGGTTTAACCTTCCATTCCATCCATGTCTATATCATGAGATATAAAATCTTTACCCAATGCATTGGAGGGAGATATAGGTCCCACCCATCTCATAATGATACCATTCTTATGTGTGCCAGAAAATCATAAACCATACATCATAGCATAACCCATGTAATAAAAATGGGATTCTTAAACATCATGAAATCATAAAACAATTCATATAAGATAAAGTAATTAATAAAAATAATTCCATCAAAACATAATAAAATCAATGTAATAATAGGGATAGAAACAGAACCCTTTATTATCTTATATGGAAAATAATTTTGATAAAACACTTGAACTCCATTTTTGAGGAAAATATCCTTTCTACTTAATAACATTTTCCTTTCTTAACATGTCATACAATTTTATACTAAAATAAGTTGATTAAAAATAAACTTGAAAACATTTAAAGGATGATTCTTGGAAATAATGTTTTAAAAATCCATTCATTCCATATAAGTTAAAAAAACATTCTTCTCGTACTTTTGTCAGAAACGTCAAAAAGTACCTCGTACGAAAAACGACAAAAGATTCATTTCATATCTTTTACTATAAACTCACCAAAGGGTAAAAATGGATTTAAAAAATTGTAGGTGGATTGAAATAATATTACATATTGAGTAAACATGGATGTGGAAGATAAAATACACCCCAGTAAATACCAAAGTATAAACAATCTCGGATAAAAATAAGATTGTGATATTTCCCTTACCTTAGGTCCGATTTGCCTCGTAAGTGTCTGAAACTCCTGTATAATGATTTAAATAATGTTATTGACTTATTCCAGAATAATAATTATTGTTATGATATCATATATGGTCATATTTTTAGCTTATTAGTAGTAATATTTCATCGCTACTTGTTATTCAGGTGTTTATAACTTTTTGTTCTTATGCGTGTTTTGTCAAATAAATTCTTATTATTTTCTTTAAGTTATAGATACATCATTTCCAGAATGGTATTAATGTACTATATATCATATTTATTTATTCAATTCATTTATATAATCATTATGCAATGAAGATCATGTAGAACCAATCGCATCACATCATGGAGACGGTATTCCGTACGTACGCACGAGCGATGATATCATTACCATGATTTTGGAATTGTATTGGAGTGTATGAATACTATTTCAGAATCAATATAACTTTACAATAATCATATATAGTAATTATTTACATCATTATACCCATCCAAGTAAGGTGGTGGGGGAAAATAGTTTACACCACGGCGTGGAGACGGTATTCCGTACGTACTCACGCGTGGTGATTTCTTTTTCCATAGGATGGATAGATGTTGAAATAGGGTTGTTTCATACTTATAATAACATATCAGTAAATGAGTGATACTGATGTTGTTACTTCATAATGAAACAAATAAATAATAAGATGTTGAAAAAGAAATAATTTGGAAAGGATCGGTAATGGATATTACCTCTTTTTGACGTGCCTCTTCTTAACCTCCTCTTAGGGAACTAGGGTTGGTCTTTGAAGAATACCAGAACCTATAGGATGATTCTAGGGAAGTGGAGAAGTTAAATGGGTAGGGTTTAGCCTAGCTTGAAGGCTCAAATTGGTGTGAGGAGGAGAGGGAGGAGGTGCCCTTTTATAAGGGAGGAGAGGGGCACCTTTGGAAATATAAGAAATATTAGTTTATATTAAATCCCAAACCCACATAAAAACTTCAAAAATGACTCATATAATAAGTTTAGATGAGATAGGGTTGTAATTTCATCAACCAATAAAATTTAGACATGTTAGGAATTTATTTTAAACATTATCAACTTGATTTATCCTTATTTATCAATTTAATTTTATTTGTGGTAATAATATTCTAAATTTTAAATTATTATTAATAATTACATATGTGTTGTGAATTTTCCATAATTTGACACTTTATGACATTTTAGATCATATAAAATTTAATTTATAATTTTTAATTATTTTTGTGATTTTTAAACAATTTTATAATATGTTATTTTATAAAATAACAATAGTGTCAATTTTGACACTATTCATTTATTTGAATTTAAATAAAATATATACAGAGTATATGTTCGAACTAAAAGCTTTAACAGATTAATAAAATGTCATATGTATCTATAAAATTAGTGGAGCACATTAAATAGTGCATATAATAATTATTTTAATATTTTTAAAACCATTTATTTGATATTTTAATTAATAAAATAATTTCAACATCACTGTTGTGTTATAATTAATGATAATTATTTAATCCCTAAAAATTATAAATAAATTCCTATGTTGTAGATAATTGTACTATATTTCTGTAGATTATTCATGTTCAAAGTTTCATTAATTTTATCACTAAATTAAAATTATTATACTTATAATATTAAAGAAAGTGGCATGTTGTCAGATTCTTTGGTTTTAATAATAATTAAATTATTTTCATGGACAAAAGTCTATAAAATGAATCTAATCCGACCCTTAGGTGATATGGGTCTACTTTCAGTCATCCAATATGATTTTATCAGGTGTTAGGGTAATTTTATAATCTTATATTTACCCTTAATTACTCGATTTACCTTTAACTATGGTAAATAAAATTTACTGTAGTTACTATTCATAATGCCCAAAAATAAAAAGTAGCCTATTAACATAATTTGTACCCACTGATTCTGAATATGGAATCCATTTTTAAAAATTCAAAACATATAAGTTGCAGTAATTAATTTAAAATAAATCCCGTTGTTAAGAAAACGGTTTTTAGAAGTTAAAACATTTCCAAAGATTGAAATGTTTTTACCTCTGAATTCAATGTGAAATTAATGCTAATAACATAAATTATATTAAATGGAAAAAATATATTCTATATATAAATTAAAACCATTCAATATTATAATTTAACCATATAAATTATCTCAATTAAAAAAGGTGTTTTTAATTAAAAATTAGCGTATTTTTACTATTCATCAAAACATGAAAGTTATCAGAAAAATGTCAAAAATTTATCCAAAGTAAATTTTTATATCCTGATTAAAAAGAAGAATTTTATTTTTTTCAAATTGAACTTATAAACGCGTCAAAAACAATATTTAATGTGGGTGCGCCCTCCAAAGGTGGCAAAACTGCATTTTTTGATAAATACTTATTTTACCCAAAAAAATTATTTTGTTCACGTACCATGTTCTAGAAAATGTTTAAGATGAATAATAATGTTGTAAAATTTAAAATTCAGTTAATACTATTCATAACAGCTAGTTTATAATATTATAATAATATATCATTGTTTAGTGGAACTCGGTATTGCGTACTACACACACAATCGAGGAAGGTCGTGATTGCGTGTAGCGAAAGATTCCTTTGATGATTTATATAACATAAAAACAAAATATTTCTCATAAATGTCTCGAATGTTACATTCTACCCCCCTTAAAATGAAATTTTCCCTCGAAATTCGTCACTTTGTAACAAACAGATGAGGATACCTCTCCCTCATCATATCCTCAAGCTCCCATGTAGCTTCTTCTAATTGGTGGTTCCTCCATAAAACTTTCACAAAGCGAGTGGTCTTGTTTCGTAGGACTTTTTCACTACGATCCAGAATTTCTATCGGTTGTTCTTCATAAGAAAGATCTTTCTCCAGTGGTACAACTTATGAGCTGAGTATATGTGAAGGATCAGGTATGTACTTTCTTAGGAGAGATACATGGAACACATCGTGAACTTGAGAGAGATTCAGTGGAAGCGCCAATCGGTATGATACCTTTCCAACACGATCCAGTATTTCGAAAGGACCGATATATCTAGGGCTCAACATTCCCTTCTTTCCAAAACTCATGACCATCTTCCGGGGAGATATTCGTAAGAACACTTTATCACCCACTTCAAACGCTAGGTCTTTTCTTCGATTGTCGGCATAACTTTTCTATCGACTCTGAGCTGCTCTTATGTGTTGTTGAATAGATCTGAACTTTTCTTCCATTTCATCAACGAGATCAGGTCCTAATAGCTTTCTTTCTCAAACATCATCCCAGCAAGTTGGAGTCCTGCATTTCTTTCCATATAGAGCTTCATAAGGAGCCATTTAAATACTGGAGTGAAAGCTATTATTATATGAAAATTCCACCAAAGGTAGGTGTTTATCCCAACCACCTTTGAAATCCATAGAGAAAGCTCTCAACATATCTTCTAGAGTTTAAATTGTTCTCTCAGACTGACGATCTATTTGAGGATGATAAGCAGTGCATAAACTCAACTCTATATCCAGAGTATGCTGAAGACTTCGCCAGAACTTTTATGTAATCCTTGGATCCCGATAAGATATAATAGAAAGTGGTACTCCATGAAATCTTACCACTTCCTTTACATATATCCTGGAAAGCTGATCCAGAGAGAAATCCTCTCTAATAGCGATGAAGTCTGCAGACTTTGTAAGACGATCAACTATGACCCAAATAGCATTATTGCCTTTGGATTTTTTAGGAAGTCCTGTGACAAAGTCCATAGTGATGTTTTCCCATTTCCATTCGGGTATGGGTAATGGTTGTAACATCCCCTTAGACTTTTGTCTCTCAGCTTTAACTTTCTGACAAACCAAGCATCGAGAGACATATTCAGCAACATCTATTTTCATTCCATCCCACCAGAAGTACTCTTTCAGGTCACTATACATCTTTGTGCTCCCGGATGAATAGAGAATGAAGAAATATGAGCCTCATCCAGCAGCTCCTTCTTTAATTCAGGGATGGGAGGAACACAAAAACGATTCCTGAACTTTATTATCCCATCACAATCAAGGTTGAATTCAGGAACATTTCTCACCTTCTTTTGTAACTTGACATCTTCTTTCTATGCCTCTTTAATCTTCACATGTATAGATGGTTGAACATTCATTTGATAAAGATACGATTTTCCCCCTTCCATTATAATTCCAAGATCCATCCTTTGTAAATCCATAAATATTGGATCTTTTTTGATCCTCATCATGGATAAACTGGCATGGTCTTGTCGACTTAATGCATCTGCCACCTTGTTTTCTTTCCCAGGGTGGTAATGAATTGAGCAGTCGTAATCCTTAATCAGCTCCAACCATCTTCTCTGGCGCATATTCAGCTCCTTTTGTGTGAAAATATACTTTAAACTATTATGATCAGTATAAATATCACACCTTTCACCATAAAGGTAATGCCTCCAAATATTAAATGCAAAGATTACCGCAGCTAACTACAAATCATTAGTTGGGTAATTTTGCTCATGGATTTTCAACTTTCGTGAGGCATAAGAAATCACCATATCATTTTGCACGAGAACACATCCTAGTCCCTTCTTGGATGCATCACTCTAGATCACAAACCATTCTCCACTACAAGGCAGTGTGAGCACAGGTGCACTGGATAACCTTCTTTTCAACTCCTTGAAATTCTCTTCTCATTCCTCCGTCTAGACAAACTTAACTCCCTTCCGAGTCAACTTGGTGAGTGGATTAGATAATCGTGAAAAATCTTTCAAAAAATGTCGATAATATCCAGCCAAACCAAGAAAACATGGGATCTCAGTTACTGTTTTTGGTCTCGACCATCTTTCGATAACCTCTGTTTTTACTGGATCCACAGATATCCCCTCTTTTGAGATTATGTGACCCAAAAATGAAACTCTTTGAAGCCAAAATTCACACTTGGTAAATTTGGCATAAATCTTCTCCTTTATCAGGTTCTTCAATATAATTCTCAAGTGATCTTTATATTCTTCCTTTCTCTTTGAATATAAAAGAATATCGTCTATAAAGACTTCCAAAAATGGATCAAGATAGTCTCTAAAGACTCTATTCATCAGATCCATGAAGATAGCAGGGGAACTAGTACGACCAAATGGCATCACTATAAATTCATAGTGTCCATACCTTGTACGGAAAGTCGTCTTTGGTATATCCTCCATTTTGACCCTTAATTGTTGAGAACCTGAATGAAGATCAATCTTGTAAAAGTATTGAGCTCATCGTAGTTGGTCAAATAAGTCATCAATGCGTGGGAGAGGATATTTGTTGATGATTGTGATCTTGTTAAGTTCTCGATAATCAATTCATAGTCTCATTGATCCATCTTTCTTCTTAACAAACAGAACAGGTGCTCCCCTAGGTGACGCACTAGGGCGTATGAACCCCTTATCGAGATTCTCTTGGAGTTTCTTCTTCAATTCCTGCAACTCAATTGGGGCCATTCTATAAGGTGTCTTTGAAATAGGCAAAGCACCCGGTATGAGTTCTATTGAAAACTCAACTTCACGATTTGGTGGAAGACCCGACAATTCATCTGGAAAGATATCATCAAACTCCCGTACAATGGGCATATTCATAATTGTGAGTTTATCACCAACCATTTGTGATAAATAACCTTCATTTAGTGGAATCAGTAACCATAATATGGAATAAATTTCCACTAGAAGGTTATGTTCATCCTTGCATCGATAGACGATCATAGATTGATCTGGAATATGAAATGTGACTTCCCTTCTTTGGAAATTGATATGAGATCCATATAAAGAAAGCCAATCCATGCCAAGAATCACATCAAATTCCACTATAGGAAGGATCACAAGATTTACAGGAAGCACTTTGCCACAAACTTCAATCAGAGAAGAATTATAAACTTTTGATGCGACTGTTGTGCCATTTGGGGTTGTCACAGCTAACTCAACATCTAACTGTTGAGGTAATACAGTGATATACTTAGAAAATTCATCAGAAATAAAGGAGTGGGTGGATCCCGAATCAAATAAAACACTTTATACTTTAGAGTGGATGGTAAGTGTACCTTTCACCACATCGTTATCGTACTCCACATCGCTGATAGAAATTGCATGTGACTTTCCTTTTCCTTTAGCCTTAAGAGTTTGTTGACGTCAACCATCATCATCAACCCTTGGATTTGGGCATTGATTGGAATAATGCCCCATCTCCTTGCACTTGAATCATTGAAGTGTAGTAGGTTCATTCTATGTGTCCCTTCCTTTGTTTTCATCATTAGACATCTTCTTCCCATCATTGCGGCATTCAAATGCCCGATGACCTTCCTTTCCACATTTGAAACATTTACTTGTCCCTTTAAGACAACTCCCTCTATGTTTCTTTCCACACATTGAGCATAAGGGAAAGCTCATCTACTTTTCAATGTGCTCTTTAGATTTTCCTTTTAATTCCATTTTCCTCTTCTTATCAAACCCATATGACTGATGGGTTACTCCAATCTCCATCTAGACTTTGAGAGAACATCGAACGATTTCCTCATATCTATTGAAGTCCCTTATGGCTAACACCCTTCGAAGACTTGGTTTTAGGCCACTAATGAATCGATCGATCTTACTCTCAGGTTGTATAATAATACCAGAAGCATACCTTGCAAGTATTGTAAAATTTTCTTCATAAGTACCAATAGATTCATCTTCCTTTTGCTTCAGTTCAAGAAAGTCTTTCTCCATCTTTGTTTAGAGAATACGAGGGAAGTACTTATTGAAAAATAAGTTCTTCAACTCGTCCCATTCCATCGACTCAATTTCATCCCTTTTCCTCATTTTCTTAATAAGATTCCACCATTGATCAGCATATCCTTCCAAACGATACACTACTAGGATGAATTTATCATGTTCAGAACATTAAAGAACTGAAAATATCTTTTCAGTAGTACTAATCCATTGTTCAGCAACTAATGGATCAGTAGACCCGTTGAAAGAAGGTGGACGCTGCCTCATGAAGGATTCAACAGAATGTTGCTCCATCCTTTGCTCGTTTGGAAGTCCTGCATGATTCATATATTGATAAAGTTGTGTGAGCATGGCTACAAGATTTTTCATTCCAGCTCTCATAACATTTGGTTGCTCAGGGGGACAATCATTTCATTTCCTGTCGCATTCCTCATTAACACGGTTCCTTCGGGTTCCAGCCATTGACTAAAACCAAGAAGAATAGTGTGAGCAACACTAATTATAATAGGAAAACCACATAATCAAGAATAAAATTTCACACTTAAGGTATTATCATAGGTTGTTCATGGCCATTTCTAAGACACTAAGATTGTGTTCTATGCTTAGACTTATCCTTAGGATTCTTACTAAGGCTTTCACATCCTAGTTTCCAAAGGTTGACTATAACTTTCCTTTGATACCAACTATAACAACCCATACTTTACATACATTGTCATTACTTCAGAATTTAAGCACACTTATTAAAACATATAAAAAAACCAGGAAAGGACTGTATAGGTATAGTGTCTTTATAAACTGGGAAACATAAACAACTGGTTCATAAAGCATCTACTTTGCCTCCCATTTATTTCATCATATCTAGAGTCCCTTTTGGCATATCATAATTAATAACCGTCTTCCTGACCTGTGGAAATAAAACATACAAAAGGGTGAGCTCAAATGCTCAGTAAGGGTAAACAAAAGAAATATCAATCACATCATATACATAAGAACATAACTTTTGGAAATCTTAACCTGCAAAAGAAATCATAATTTCATAACAAGGGATAAATCATAGTAGTGAAATCTAAACCCAATAATCATAACTTAAAACATGAAACATTGTGTCATACACACATAATCATAGAGAATCATTTCTTGTTACTCAAGACTCATTGCCAAGACTATCTTAGTGGAAAAAGTCTATTTCTGAACCGAGTTCACTCCTCGTTTCAGTCTTGTTTCACTGAACCGGTTTAACCTGACATTCCAACCATGTCTATCTCATGAGGTATAAAATCTTTACCCAATGCATTAGAGAGAGATATAGGTCCCACCCATCTCATAATGATACCATTCTTATGTGTGCCACAAAATCATAAACCATACATCATAACATAACCCATGTAATAAAAATGGGATTCTTAAACATCATGAAATCATAAAAAAATTCATATAAGATAAAGGAATTCATAAAAATACTTTCATCACAACATAATAAAATCAATGTAATAATAGGGATAGAAACAGAAACCTTTATTATCTTAGATGGAAAATAATTTTGATAAAATACCTGAACTCCATTCTTGAGGAAAATATCCTTTCTACTTTGAAAATTTTTTCCTTTCTTAACATGTCATACAATTTTAAACTAAAAGAAGTTGATTAAAAATAAACATGAAAACTTGTAAAGTAAGCTTCTTGGAAATAATTTTTTAAAAATCCATTCATGCCATATAAGTTAAAAAAACATTCTTCTCATACTTTTGTCGTAAAAGTCAAAAAGTACCTCGTACAAAAAACGACAAAAGATTTCTTTCATATCTTTTACTCTAAACACACCAAAGGGAAAAAATGGATTTAAAAAATTGTAGGTGTATGGAAATAATATTACATATTGAGGAAAAATGGATGTGGATGATAAAATACACCCCAGTAAATACCAAAGTATAAACAATCCCGGATAAAAATGAGATTGTGATATTTCCCTTACCTTTGGTCCGATTTGCCTCATAATTGTCCGAACCTCCTGTATAATGATTTAAATAATGTTATTGACTTATTACAGAATCATAATTATTGTTATGATATCATATATGGTCATATTCTTAGCTTCTTAGTAGAAATATTTCATTGCAACTTGTTATTCGGGTGTTTATAACTTTTTATTCTTATGCGTGTTTTGTCGAATAAATTCTTATTCTTCTCTTTAGGTTATAGATACATCATTTCTAGAATGGTATTAATGTACTATATATATCATATTTATTCATTCAATTCATTTATATAATCATTATGCGATGAAGATCATGTAGAACGAATCACATCACATCGTGGAGACGGTATTCCGTACGTACGCACGAGTGATTATATCGTTCCCATGATTGTGGAATTGTATTGGAGTGTATGAATACTATTTCAGAATCAATATCACTTTACAATAATCATATATAGTAATTATATACATCATTATACCCATCCAAGTAAGGTGGTGGGGGAAAATACATTACACCACGGCGTGGAGACGGTATTCCGTACGTACGCACACGCAGTGATTTTGTTTTTCATAGGATGGATAGATGTTGAAATAGGGTTGTTGCATAATTATAATAACATATCATTATATCAGTGATTCTGATGTTATTACTTCATAATTAAACAACTAAAGAAGAAGATGTTGAAGAAGAAAGAATTTGAAAGGATCAGTAATGGATATTACCACGTTTTGACGTGCCTCTTCTTAACCTCCTCTTAGGGCACTAGGGTTGGTCTTTGAAAAAGACCAGAACCTCTAGGATGATTCTAGGGAAGTGGGGAAGTGAAATGGGCAGGGTTAGGCCGAGCTTGAAGGCTAAAATTGGAGCGAGGAAAAGAGGGAGGAGGTTCCCTTTTATAATGGAGGAGAGGGGCACCTTTGGAAATATAAGAAATATTAGTTTATATTAAATCCCAACCCCACATAAAAACATACAAAATGACTCATATACGAAGATAAAATGAGATAGGGTTGTAATCTCATCAACCAATAAAATTTAGACATGTTAGGAATTTATTTAAAACATTATCAACTTGATTTATCCTTATTTATCAATTTAATTTTATTTATGGTAATAATATTCTAAATTTTAAGTTATTGTTAATAATTATATATGTGTTGTGAATATTACATAATTTGACACTTTATGACATTTTTCGACCATATGAAATTTAATTTATAATTTTTAAATATTTTTGAGATTTTTAAACAATTTTATAATATGTTATTTTTATAAAATAACAATAGTGTCAATTTTGACACTATTTAATTATTTTAATTTAAATAAAATATATACAGAGGATATGTTCAAACTAAAAGCTTTAATAGATTAATAAAATGTCATATGTATCTAGAAAATTAGTGGATCACATTAAATAGTGCATATAATAATTATTTTAATATTTTTATAACCTTTTATTTGATATTTTAATTAATAAAATAATTTCAACATCACTATTGTGTCATAATTAATGATAATTATTTAATCCTTAAAAATTCTAAATAAATTACAATGTTATATATAATTTTATTAGATTTCTGTAGATTATTCATGTTCAAATTTTCATTAAGTTTATCACTAAATTAATATTATTATACTTATAAGATTTAAGAAAATGACATGTTGTCAGATTCTTTGGTTTGAATAATAATTAAATTATTTTCATAAAACAAAGTCTATTAAATGAATCTAATTTTACCCTTAGGTGATATGGGTCAACTTTTAGTCATCCAATAGGACATTGGAAAGTGTTAGGGTAATTTTATAATATTATATTTACCATTAATTACCCGATTTACCTTTAACTATGGTAAATAAAATTTACCGTAGTTACTATTCATAATGCCCAAAAATAAAAAGTAGCCTATTAACATAATTTAGAACCACTGATTCTGAATATGGAATCCATTTTTCAAAATAAAAAACATATAATCTGTAGTAATTAATTTAAAATAAATCCCATTGTTAAGAAAACGGGTTTTAGAAGTTAAAACATTGCCAAAGATTGAAATGTTTTAACCTATGAATTCACTGTGAAATTAATTCTAATGACATACATTATATTAAATGGTAAAAATATATTCTATCTATACTTTAAAACCATTCAATATTATAATTTAACCATATAAATTATCTCAATGAAAAAAGTTATTTTTAATAAAAAATTAGTGTATTTTTACTATTCATCAAAATATGAAAGTTATCAGAAAAATATCAAAAAATTATCCAAAGTAAATTTTTATATCAAGATTAAAAAAGAATAATTTTATTTTGTCAAATTTAACTTATAAATGTGTCAAAAACTAGATTTAATTTGGGTGCACCATGAAAAGGTGGCAAAACTGCATTTTTTCATAAATACTTATTTTACCCAAAAAAAATTATTTTGTTATTTTACCATTTTCTAGAAAATGTGTAAGATGAATAATAATGTTGAAAAATTTAAAATTCAGTTAATATTATTCATAACGGCTAGTTTATAATATTATAATAATATATCGTTGTTTAGTGGAACTCGATATTGCGTACTACACACGCTATCGAGGAAGGTCGCGATTTCGTGTGGCGAAAGATTCCATTGATGATTTATATATCATAAAAAAAATATTTCTCATAAAATTATCAGGTGTTACATATACTGTTCGGTATGAAGGGAAAATTGAGTCCCAGGTACATCGGACCTTTTGAAATTCTAGAACGAATTGGGGCTCTAGCTTACCATTTGGAAATGCCACCAAATCTCTCCAAAGTTCACGATGTGTTCCACGTATCACTATTGAGAAAATACATGCATGACCCAATGCATGTACTCAAATATGAAGAATAATAACTGGAACCTGATCTTTCTTATTGCGAATAGCCTGTCAAGATTCTTGATACGAGAGAACAAGTGCTGAGAAACCGGACGACTCGTCTGGTAAAAGTTCTATGGAGAAACCATAAGATGGAAGATGCAACGTGGGAACCTGAGGTACTTATGATGAAGAACCACCGGAGTCATTTCCTGCAGTAGTATTCTAGAAATTTTGAGGATGAGATTATTTGAAGGAGAGGATAATATAACACCCCAAGCTTCCACGGTATGATTCTCTTTGAATAATACACTAGCGTGTGTTGTACGCATCTTCGAGTTCTAACACACACCACAACCAATCAAACTAGCTGTTATGAATAGTAATACCAATTTTTTGAAATTTTATACATTTTATCATTCAAAATGGACATCATTTTTGGATTTTTTATATCGAAATTATCTTAGGTTGAATTTTTTGTACATTTCTGATAACATTCATATTTAGATGAATAGTGAAAATTACTAAATTTTAATTAAAAACAACTTTTTTTATTTGAAATAATTAATAGTGATAAATTATGAATTTTATTGGTTTTAAGGTATATTTAGAATATACTTTTATCATTTAATTCAATTATGGTCATTGGATAGGAATTCACATTTAAAATGGACATAAACAAGTGCCATTCTTTTGATAGTTATTATTTCTTAAAAACACGTTTTTTTGTTTTGACAATGAGAATTAATTTTAAATTAATTTTTGACACTTATGTGATATAAATATATAAAAATGGATTCCATATTTAAAATCATGTGGTCCAAATTGTGTAAATAGGTAACTTTTATTTTTATTTATTTTGAATAATTACTTCGGTAAATATTTTATTTACCATGGTTAAAGGGTAAATCTAGTAAATAATGGTAAAAAATAATATTATAATAATAATAAATTACCCTAAATCATGTTTTAACCCTATTGGATGATACATTTCCGACCATGGAAATATTTGGGTCGATTTTGGGACCCCATGGATCCACTTGTAATTGATAATAACACTTTATATTAATTAAGTTAAAGTAAATACAATAATGACTTAAGCATATATCTTTTAGAAAAAAAAATTTTGACATAGGATCATATATGTTATATTTTAGACTATAAATATTCATTAGAAATTTAAAAATATTTCCTACATAATGGTATTTTATTTATAATTTTTAAACATTGAATAATTAAATTTATTTATGACACAATAATTATGCAATATTTTTCTTATTAATGAAAGTATCAAATAATTGGTAATATAAAAGTAAAAATATATATAATTTTAATGTTTTGATGACATAAACGAAATTTATTGGTTAATATTACATTTTAGGATTTCTTAAATTAGTTTTATTCTAATTAATAATGTTTTTCAGACTTTAACAAAAATCAATTATTAAATTGTGTCAAAATTGACATAAATGAGTTTTTAAAACAAATATTATATTATTAACTGTTATTCTATTCATAAAAATCTAAGGTTCAGCCAAAGTACTTATATAATTATAGCTGTATTATTAAGGACAACTTGGGGGGTCTCTTGGATGTTTATAGTATGTTTATTAACTATATAATATAAAAATACAAAGAGACATGGTAAGTGGAAAAACTAATTAACTAAGAGTTAAAACTAAATTATGAGGTTAATAATGTGACCCAAACCTGTCTAAAACCTAAAGGATGAGTTTTTTTCGTCCTATACCCACCATAAACATTAAATAATATAATTTTGAGCCATTATAACCCGAAAATAAGTTTATTATAAAATAATAATTCTAGCTTTTACAATGGTTCCCCTCACCCCTCTTATAAAAGGGCACTCACCCTTCTCTCAATTTCATACCATCAAGCATTTTGGATCAGCCAACCCCTTCCCAAATATTATCTCAACTTCCATCACATCAATCTATACGCCTTAGTCTGAACAGAAAGCCAACCTATGGAGACCTTTGGATCAAATCAAAAGGAAGAACCTGAAGAAGAGGTAATGTTTTCACCACCCTCTTTCAAGTTCCTTTCTTCTTGAACTTCTTATTTCTTTGTTATTTCCATTATAAAATAATAACTCCAGTATATTATATATATAGTGATTTTATTATAAATATGGTACAACCATATTCATTATTCTATCCATCCTTTGAATGACATGTCACCATACGTGTGTACGTACGGCTTACGTCTCCACGTCGTGGTGTAATTGTTACCCAAAACATTATTATTTGGATGGGTATGATAATGATGTGAAATTCAGGTAAGTAATAAATATAACATGATAATTATTCTATATATATGATATAATATCCAATTATATATTATTTTAACATCAAAAGAATGATATTGTCCCTCGTGAGTACGTACGGACTACCGTCTCCATGAACGCGATGAGATTCATTCCTCATCGTATCCATTCAAGAATAATTCTCATTTGATGATTAAAAGTAACTTTTAAGGACTTGATATCATTATGGATATGAATATTATTCAACCTATCCATAAAAAACACAGATTACGTAACAAATCACATAAAGGAAAATGAATCAGTTAACACCCGAAACAACCATAATACTAAGATATTATTAACAATGAAATGTTAAAAGATCATATATGATATCATATTAATGTATATGATTATTTTATAATTTAATAACAATTATTTCACCATTATATAGGAGGTAAACCAACCCTCGGCCAAGGAAAAGTACATGGTAAGGGTTTATTTCACAATCTCTTCATTATCCGAGGTTGTTTATTTGTAATTAACTACTCGGACCACTTTATCATCCATATCCATGTTTTCTGAAAATGTATTTCAAAACATTCTTTCTATTTTACAGAATAGGGGTTAAAGTAATTTATACCATTATTTGACTTTTTAAAATAAGTCTATAAAGTAATCTTTCAGTTGTTTTCCAAACAAGGTCCTTTGTAACCATTTCGAAAGAATTAATGTAAGAATGTATTTTTTTTAACTTATACGGTGGGTGTGGCTATTTTCGGCCCTTAAAAAACCGTCGAAACATCCCTTACAATCTTAGAAAAATATTTTTAAAGTAAATGTTTTATTTTATAATTATGTGACTTTTAAATGATTTCAAAAAAAGAGATATTTATCTCAATTAGTTTTGATTTCATCTATGTCAACATCCTCTGATGAATGTTATGCTTATTTGAAGTTGATTTATTATGATACATAATATCCATATAGTATTAAATGTTTTGTGATATGTTTGAATTTGGATGTGTTATTTTTATACCATTCAAGGTTTATGGAGAAAGTATTGACATTTTGTATGATAGTTTTAATACGAATGTTTAGGTTATGTTTAAACTTGTTCATATGAGAAATGCATTGGACTTAGTAAGTGACGGGTGGAGCCCGCTATAGCTTTTCAATGCATTGGTATGTCTCATGTGACTAACTAGTGTCTTGGCAGAAGGCCTTGAAAAAATCATATTTGAATTCATGGCATTATTCCTTGACTATGTGGTTATGATAGTCCAGCATTATGCATTCCATCATTATGAAAGTGGTTATTGATATTTCATGTGATTATTCGTCTAGTAGAATATCCATGTAAATAAGTAAATGGAATTATTTCATTTTATCATTTCCATATTATGTTTAAGTTAATTTTTAAAAGGCTTTTGTTTCAGTTATACATTGCCTTAAATGTTTATGTTTATTTCTGAAAGATTATGCTATATTGTTATCATTACTGAGCATCTAAGCTCACCCCTTTCAATGTTTTATTTTCCCAGGATGTGAAGAAGTATTTTATGACTGACCTTTAGGGATATACTGAGGGGATATGAGTGTGGAATATGGAGATTATTTTGTTTTAGTTTTTTAATTTATGATGTAATGTAAGACTTATGAATGTGTCTAATGTTTCTACGGCTACTAAACTAATCGGTCTTTCAAGACTTGATCTTTTGTGATCATGCCAATGTTATGTAATAATGCACTGACTCTGGGTAAAGAGGGTTGGGTCGGTACATTAAATGTTAAATTTTATTATTAAATTTATAATCTATAAATTTCATTAAAACCATTAAACAATAAGGTTTTTTTAATTTACTATGGCTAAAACACATTGCACACCTAAAAAAATTAGATGAAAAAAAAACAGTTTTTACCCTTAAATGATTGTTCATTCATTCTTAACCATTAGATAAATAATTCATTATTCATAAATTATAATTAAATTTTAATAAAATAATTTTTAATATTTGTCAATATTCTTTTGATACAAACATTTATAACTACTAGAAAAAATATTTCTTCAGAAAATTATGTCTTTTAATCCTGAAATTAATTTTTAAAAACATTAGTGATTATTTCATTCGTGTTAAAAAAAAATTTATTTTGTAATTAATTTATATATATATTTAATAATTTAGATAAATCTATTTATACCCACTAATGAAATTTATAGGTGATAACGGTATAATATATAACAAGTACGTTTAGACTTAGGGTTGCGTGTAATTTTTTTTTAATAAATCAGGTTTATTTCAAAGGAAATGCTTATAAAATTGTGGGGTTTTACACCCACACATCCATTATCATGATATATTTCATTATTATAGAACAACATTTAATTATAACACTACATTGGTGTTTTTAGGTGACTTTTTATTCAATAGAACATTATGACCAAATCTTTTTGGGCCAAATATTGAAATAATGTATATGTGGGTCATCCAAGTTCACCAAATGGGTACCATAATACTAGAAATATGAGATTTTGAGCCATGTTACCTATAGAGACCACCACTGGCGGTCGCTATAGGTAACCAATAGAGACCGCCAATGGCGGTCCCTAGGTTTCCCAAAAAAATGGGACTTCGCCCCCCACCCCCCCCCCAAACCCTCCTCTGCCCTGCCTCATCGTGCGTCGTTCTTGTCACCCCACTCACTCCCTCGCTTCCCTCCCCAACCACTGCACGCCCTGCCCAGTCACCGCGCACCCTCCCTCGCTATCGTCCCCCATCGCCCTTTCGGCCTCCACCCTTCGTCGGTCGCCCTCCGCCGCCCCGCCCTCCGTCGGCCGCCCTCTTCCCTGCCCTCCATATCCTCCAGGCTTCCTCCGGCTCTGGCCACCCTCCGGCCTCCCTCTTCGCTCAGGCCTCCCGCCACCTGCCTCCGGCATCCCTCCGGCTGCCCTCTGGCCTTAGGCCTCCAACCCCTCTAGCCTCCGACCTCTGACCTCGGCCCTCTTCCCACTCTCCCCCCCTGCACCCCGAACACCCCCCCCACACCCCGAACACCCCCCCACCACACCCCGCCAACCCACATCCCCTCTTTCTTCGTCCCCTCCCTAGCCGCAACACCGCTACCCGTCCCCTCCTTCACCGTCCTCTCCCTTGCCACTTGAGGTATTCTTCATTTGGTTTATGTGCTGCTTGAATTTTTATTAATTCAATTTGACATTTGGTTATGCATTGATTCGTTTTGTAAATAATTTGTATATCTGTTTTGTTAACTTTCTGATTTTTTAAAATTCATTCAAAACAAATTATTCAAACCCTTATTCATTGATTAACAACTATACAAGTTTGATTTTTTATTTAAAAACAGTCCAATTTATCATTTGGACACTTTGGATAGTCTCCTCACTAATGTTTTCCATGACTGCAGGCATGTCAGGAGAAGAGGCAGAATATTCACATCATCCATCTGAGGCATCTACATCTCAGGGTTGAGGTACGTTGGAATGTCATTGTCTCTATTTTTTATGTAATTGATAAACATATATATATATATATATATATATTTATAACATCTGTAAATTTATATGACAAATCATTTTCAATAGGATTAGACTCAACTGCTTCTTCCTCTCGTGGGAGAGGCCCTGGATGTGGCATATTATCATGGGATTCCGACATGACTTTTGATGTTTCATTTGATGAGGTATTTCATCATGTGGGAAGGAATTACCCTGCATTTATTCATCAGCTGGTTCATATCATACATGATCCAAATCGATTTCCATTGACCACATGTGACTGGGCTTCTATCCCTCAGGAAACATTAGATCATCTTTAGAGGAGGGTTCAGGTAAGAAGGCCATTTTAAATTATTCCCTATGTATAAACAATAATATCATATGTGATTTTTTTCTTTAATAGACAAATTTGAAAGTATGTCCTGATGGGTTTTGGCCAGTGTGTATGAGAAAATATTGTAAGATGTGGAAGGACTATAAAGGCAAAGTCAAGAGGGACCACTGGGTACCAAATGTGGGTGCCCCAGACATTCTGGAAAAAGTCCCGATAGGTGTCCTCCTGGCTCAGGGGCGTGATTTAGTTTCATATTAGTCTACTGAGGGTGTTTTGGTTTGTATATTAATTTTGGTATATGTATTTTCAAGAATGTGTGATTTGTTTGAAATTTGAATGAATTGAATGTAGGAGGTGTCAACACGCCATTCTGAGAATCGAGCGTTGCAGGGACCACCTCACAGGCTCGGGACTCATCACGTTTCTCGGATCCTACATGAGGTATTTATTATTCATTTTTTAATTTTTTAATTAATACGGTTTTGTGTTTATGTTCTATTCATATACAGTTGTGGGAGTAAGGTTCACCAAATGATAAAATGTCGGTGTGGAAGAGGACTCATGATCGCAATGATCCAGAGGCTGAAACATTGATAGTAAGTGCTTGTACTCATTACCAATACTTACATAAAATCTGTATATTAATATATGTATATATATTTAAATATTTCATATGATCAATTTGAAGCTGAATTAGAACATCTGCCAGAGAAACAGCAAGAGCTTCCCATGCGATGGGATGAGATCTTTCATCGCATTATTGGTTGGGACAGGAATGGATATAGTTTGACCTATTGAATAGGGATTTCTCGTTTTGTAGTGTCACACTCTGCAGCTGTCGGTCCTGCTGTTTCTTAGATGACACAATGGTTGTCAGATTTCGAGGCACGGTTGCGTGCTTTCGAAGAGGTAAATGCGCAATCGATCGTTGAGGTTAGAGCACTACGGAAATATGTGCTTCTAGGTGATGGTGCAGGGGATCAGACGACGCAAGTTTATACTGTCTTTATTTATTATATTATATTATTTTTGTTATGAAATTATTCATAATGTTTTTTTGTTGTAGGCCCCTGACTGACCTAATGAAGGTACTAGTCATTACCCCGCATGATGCATCATATTCACGAGGTGTGTTTCTTCTTTTAATGGTGGGGTTGTTATTGATATTTATGTTGGGATTGTAGTGAGATTTTTTGTTATTTTGGGGTATCATGTGTGTTTTATCCTGATGCAATGTTTTTGTGCACGAATTGAGAAGTAACCATGAAATGGATTAATGATTTGGATATTTTTTGTTCATTTAATTCTTCAATGTTTTCAATTTCATGTTCTATAATATTGTTAAAAAAACAAGTGACTCCTAATATAAACCATTAAACTTGTTTTTGATGAATGAGATGAGTTCACTATTTTTAGTCCCTGACCCCCGGATATCCCTCCCCGCACCCCGGATAGCCCCCCCCCCCCCCCCCCGCACCCCGGACAACCCCTCCCCACACCCTAGACAGCCCTCCTCGCAAGCCAGACATCCCTCCCCGCACCCCGGACAGCCCTCCCCACACCCCGAACAGTCCTCCCCGCACCCCCGATAGCCCCCTGCCCCCCCAGACAACCCTCCCCGCACAACATACAGGCCTCCCCGCACCCCGGACAGCACCCCCGCTCCCCAGACAGCCCTCCCCTCACGCCGGACAGGCCTACCCGCACCCCAGACAGGCCCCCCGCATTCCGGACACCCCCCCCCCCCCCCCGCACCCTAGACAGCCCTCCCCACACCCCGAACAGCCCCTCCCCACACCCCAGACATCCCTCCAAACTAAAACATTAGGAATATTATTCGTGACGTGTAAGAGGAGATGGAACGCCCATCGGACGTGCAGTGCGAGCGGTACGACCGATTGTGTCGTTTTCAAAAGCTCGGCGCGCACTAAAATGGTGCGTTGGGGGGTTAATACCACCCAAACTACCTCAGAATTCCATGAAACCGTACGACAATAGCCATTGTGTGAATTTGGAAATGTTCGGGTAGACGACACGTCAATTGGAGGTGTCGTTTGACGGCGGTGACCAGAAACGCGTTTCCGGTGTCATAAAACACCAGAACTGCAAGAGGCGGTCGAATTCAGAGTAAACGTGCTCCGAATGACCTGAAACCACACGAAAACATTTGGAATATTATTCACGATGTGTAGGAGGAGACGGTATGCCCATCAAACGTGTGGTGCTCCCGGTACGGCCGATTGTGTCATTTTCAGCAGCTCTGCACGCGGTAAAATGGCGTGTCGGGGGGTCAAAACCACCCGAATGACCAGGTAATTCCATGAAACCATACTACAACAGCCGTTGTGTAAATTGTGAAATGTTCGGGCAAACGGAACATCAATCGGAGGTGTCGTTTGACTGTGGTGACCGGAAACGCGTTTCTGATGTCATAAAACACCAGAACGGCGTGAGACGGTCAAATTTGGAGAAAACGTGCTCCGAATGAACTGAATCCACATGAAAAAATTATTAATATTATTCGTGATGTGTAGAAGGAGACAGAATTCCCATCGGACATGCAGTGCGCGCGGTACGGCCGATTGTGTCGTTTTCAGCAGCTCAGTGTGCACTAATATGGCCCGTTGGGGGGTCAAAACCACCCGAACGACCTCAGAATGGCATTAAACCGTACGAAAACAGCTTTTGTGTGAATTTTGAAATGTTCGGGTAGATGGAACGTCAATCGGAGGTGTCGTTTGACCGTAGTGACCGGAAACGCGTTTACGTTGTCATAAAACACCAGAACAGTGTGAGATGGTCGAATTCAGAGCAAACGTGTTCTAAATGACCTAAAACCACACGAAAACATTAGGAATATTATTTTTGATGTGTAGGAGGATACGTCATGCCCATCGAACATGCAGTGCACGCAGTACGAATGATTGTATCTTTTTCAGTAGCTCGGCGCGTGCTGAAATGGCGCGTTGGGGTGTCAAAATCACCCGAACAACCTCGGAATGCCATGAAACCATATGAAAAAAGCCGTTGTGTGAATTGTAAAATGTTTGGGTAGATGGCACGTTAATCAGAGGTGTTTTTTGACCGCGGTGACAGGAAACACGTTTCCGGTGTCACAAAACACCAGAACGGCGTGAGACCGTCGAATTCAGAGAAAACGTTCTCTGAATGACCTGAAACCAAATGAAAACATTATAAAAATTATTCGTGATGTGTAGAAGGAGATGAAAAGACCATTGGATGTGCGGTGCACGTGGTACAACCGATTGTTCCATTTTCAGCAGCTCAGCGTGCGCTGAAATGGCACGTTGGGGGGTCAAAACCGCACAAAAAACCTCAGAATTCCATGAAACTGCACGAAAACAGCCGTTGTGTGGATTGTGAAATGGTCGGGTAGACGTAACGTCAATCAGAGGTTTCATTTTACCGCGGTGACCGGAAACGCGTTTCCGGTGTCATAAAACACAAGAACGGCGTGAAATGGTCGAATTCGGAGAAAACATGCCCCGAATGACCTAAAACCACATGAAAACATTAGGAATATTATCCGTGATGTGTATGAGGAGATGACACGCCCTTCGAATGTATGGTGCGCGCGGTACAACCGATTGTGTTGTTTTCAGCAGCTCGGTGCACGCTAAAATGGT
Source organism: Viscum album (assembly GCA_963277665.1). Taxonomy (NCBI): domain Eukaryota; kingdom Viridiplantae; phylum Streptophyta; class Magnoliopsida; order Santalales; family Viscaceae; genus Viscum; species Viscum album. Next base: position 1,456,310,869 of record OY728131.1, on the reverse strand, counting down.
GCGTTGGGGGGGTCAAAACCACACGAATGACCTCCTAATTCTATGAAACCATACAAAAGTAGCCATTGTATGAATTGTGAAATGGTCGGGTAGAAGGCATGTCAATCAGAGGGTTCGTTTGACCGCGGTGACCAGAAACGTGTTTTAGGTGTCACAAAACACCAGAACGGCGTGAGATGGTCTAATTCAGAGCAAACGTGCTCGAAATGACCTGAAACCACATGAAAACATTAGAAATATTATTCATGACGTGTTGGAGGAGACGACATGCCCATCGGACGTGCGGTGCATGTGGTACGGCTGATTATGTCGTTTTCAGCAGCTCTGTATGCGCTAATATGGCGTGTTGGGGGGTCAAAACCACACAAACAAACTCGGAATGTCCTGAAACCGTACGAAAACAGCCGTTGTGTTAATTGTGAAATGGTTGGGTAGACGGCATGTCAATTGGACGTGTCATTTGACCGTAGTGACCAGAAACGCATTTTTGGTGTCATAAAACACCAGAATGGCATGAGACGGTCAAATTCAGAGAAAAAGTGCTCTGAATGACTTGAAACCACACGAAAACATTATGAATATTATTCGTGATGCGTAGGAGGAGACGACATGCCCATCGGACGTGCAGTGCACGCAGTACGGCCGATTGTGTCGTTTTTAGCAGCTCGTCGCGCGATGAAATGGCGCGTTGGGGGATCAAAACCACCCGAACAACCTCGTAATACCATGAAACCATACGAAAATAGCCGATGTGTGAATTGAGAAATGTTCGGGCATACGACACATCAATCAGATGTTTGGTTTGACCGTAGTGATCGGAAACACGTTTCTAGTGTCATAAAAAACCAGAACGACGTGAGACGGTCGAATTCAGAGCAAAAGTACTCCGAATGACCTGAAACCACACTAAACCATTAGAAATAATATGATTGACATGTAGGAGGAGACGGCATGCCCATCGGACGTGCAGTGCACGCGGTACGGCAGATTGTGTCATTTTCAGCAGCTCGGCCTGTGCTGAAATGGTGTGTTGTGGGGTAAAAACCACCCAAACGACCTCTAAATTCCCTAAAACCATATGACAACAGCCGTTGTGTTAATTTTGAAATGGTCGGGTAGATGACACGTCAATCGGAGGTGTCATTTGATCACGTTGACAGGAAACACGTTTATGGTGCCATGAAACACTAGAATGGTGTGAGATGGTTGAATTCAGAGCAAACGTGCTTCGAATGACCGTAAACCACACGAAAACATTAGGAATATTATTCGTGAAATGTATGAGGAGACGGCACGCCCATAGGACGTGCGGTGCGCGCGGTACGGTCGATTATGTCATTTTCAGCAGCTCGGCGCGCGCTAAAATGGCGTGTTGGGGGGTAAATACCACACGAGCGACCACATAATGCCCTGAAACCGTACGACAACTGCCGCTGTGTGAATTGTGAAATGTTCGGGTAGACGGAACGCCAATCAGAGGTGTCGTTTGACCGCGGTGACCGGAAACACATTTCTGGTGTCACAAAACACCAGAACGGCGTGAGATGGTCAAATTCGAAGAAAACATGCTCTGAATGACCTGAAACCACACAAAAACATTAGGAATATTATTCGTGACGTGTAGGAGGAGACGGAATGCCCATCAGATGTGCGGTGTATGCAGTACGGCCGATTGTGTCATTTTTCACAAGCTCGGCGCGCGCTGAAATGGCGCGTTGGGGGTCAAAACCACCCGAACGACCTCAGAATGCCATGAAACCGTACGAAAACAGTCGTTGTGTAAATTTTGAAATGGCCGGGCAGACGGCACGTCAATCGAAGGTGTCGTTTGACCGCGGTGACCGGAAATGCGTTTTCGATGTCATAAAACACCAGAACGGCGTGAGACGGTAGAATTCAGAGAAAATGTGCTCCGAATGTTCTAAAACCACACAAAAACATTAGGAATATTATTCGTGATGTGTAGGAGGAGACATAATTCCCATCAGACGTGTGGTGCGTGCGGTACGGCTGATTGTGTTGTTTTCAGCAGCTCGGTGCGCGCTAAAATGGCACGTTGGGGGGGGGTCAAAACCACCCGAACGACCTCAGAATGTCATGAAACCATAAGAAAACAGCCGCTATGTGAATTTTGAAATTTTCATGTAGACAGAACGTCAATCGGAGGTGTCGTTTGAATGCGGTGACCAGAAATGCGTTTCTGGTGTCAAAAAACACCAGAACTGCGTGAGACAGTCGAATTCGGAGCAGATTTGATCTGAATGACCTGAAACCACACAAAAAAATTAGGAATATTATTCGTGACGTTTAGGAGGAGACGGAACGCCCATCAGACGTGCGGTGTTCGTGATACGGCCGATTTTTTCACTTTCAGCAGCTCGGTGCGCGCTAAAATGGCGCGTTGGGGGCATCAAAACCACCCGATCGACCTCGGAATGTCATGAAACCATATGAACATAGACGTTGTGTGAATTTTGAAATGGTCGTGTAGACAGCATGTCAATCGGAGGTTTCGTTTGACAGCGGTGACCGGAAACACGTTTTCGGTGTCAACAAACACCAGAACGGCGTGAGACGGTCGAATTCAGAGCAAATGTGCTCCGAATGACATGAAACCACACGAAAACATTATGAATATTATTCTTTATTTGAAGGAGGAGACGTAACGCTCATCAGATGTGTGGTTCACGTGGTACGGCCGATTGTGTCGTTTTCAGCAGCTCGGCGCGTGCTAAAATGGCGCGTTGGGGTGTCAAAACCACCCGAATGACCTCATAATTCCATGAAACCATACGACAATAGCCGATGTGTGAATTTTAAAATGTTCGGGCAGAAATCATGTCAATCGGAGGTTTCATTTGACCACGTTGACCGAAAACGCGTTTTCGGTGTCATGAAACACCAGAACGGCGTGAGATTGTCAAATTCGGAGCAAACATGCTCCGAATGACCTGAAATGATAGCATTTCTTAAATTGGGGGTTTTTAATTATTATAGCACCATGATCTGATGTCAGATTTAATTTTATTATATGTATATAATAACTGAATAATTATGTCTAATTTGCGTTTGTTTGTTTTTTGTTGTTTTTTTGTCTTATTGTAGTTTTATTGAAGCAGAAGATTGAAATGGATGGACCTGCTCGGATCATTGAAGCATGTTTATCATTTATTGTTTATGATGATCTTGATGTTTATGCTGTTTGAAATTGTTTCCATTTTTTATGATTTTTACCTTGTTTTATCTCTCATTTTGCACCGTGACAAAAAAAACACAATTCGTACATTTCATTAAAAAAATGAAAATCCACAAAAAAACCACAAATTAACCCTAACACATTTTTATGTTATGTTTTCCAAAAGATAAGTTTTTATTGAAATAAAAAATTTATAAATGTGCTAGAATTTATATTTAAAATAGGCTCTCCATAAAGAGGTAGTAAAATTACATTTTTTGAGAAATACAAATTTTAAGCATAAAATTTGATTTATTATTACCATATGCTTGACAAACATATTGGATGAATAAGAAAAATATTTTATTTAATATTATATATATATATAAATATTTCTTTAATATATATTTATATATATATATTTAATATTATATATATTAAAATATTTGAAACATATATATATATATATATTTAAATTAATTTATTTAATATTATATATATAAATATTTTATTTAATATATATATATATTATTTAATATATATATCTTTATATATATTTCTTTCACAAGGAATTTTTTTTTAAAAAAGTTTCCGAGACTAGCGACCGCCTTTGGCGGTCGCTATAGGCTGCCTGTCGGTCGACATTAGCGACCGCCAAAGGCGGTCCCTGTAGGCCGGAATTTCGGTCATCTACAGCGACCACCATTGGCGGTCACGAATGGTGACTAGGCAGGATGCCTTTTGCGACTGCCAGGTGGCCACTTATGGCCGGAATTTCGGCCACCTATAGCGACCTCCATTGGCGGTCGCTGTTGGCCTACTGCGACGAAGCTAAAGCAACTGCCAATGGTGGTCGTTGGGCGGTCCATAGAGGCCTATAGCGACCACCAATGGTGGTCGCTATTGCCTAATTTTTTAGTAGTTCATCTGTATCATTGATCTAATCATGTGTCATTTACATCAAAAATAAATTCACTAAATGAGTGTGATTGGGAAAACTAATTTTATTATCTATAATCCAAATAATTGTATTAAATCTATATAATCTATACCATTACAGAATATGAATCTACTCAATCTGAAGCGGTGGGACTAATTTTCTAAATACGCAAATCCATTCATATAAAATGGAGTCTCCTTGGAATGAAAAGATTATAACTAATAAATCCAAATCCTTCTCACAAAATTTGATACGCTCTCAAATCTACTATAAATAACAAAAACAATTCATTAATGTACAAAAACAATGCCCTTTCCATTTCTCTCTAAATCCAAATGTAACATAAAGGGTTTTATTCCATCATGTACTACTGTATATTACGAAGCCACCATTTTATCCTAAATAGGATTCAATTATAAACCCTATTACAACTGGTTTTGTTGGGGGAAATCATATCTTATACTATGAGACATAATAACATTCCATGACCAGTTCATATATTGTCATATGAGAAGCCTTTTCTATAATGGTACACTTATATCCCTAATAATATTAATTTTATATTTGAGAACATGGACATGGTGACACTCAACACCATGATGAAGATTGATAACATTAATTAATTAAATTAATAGAATTAAAAACATTATTCACTTGATTCTTGCATCTCTCAATGTAGTGTACATGATCTCAACCCCAATTCTCCCCACATCCATAGATGAGAATTTTTTCCCTTGAATAGTGAATAAATGGGAGAATTATTATCTTATCTATCAAATAATCATATTCATCAGGTTGAACGATGATTTCTTCAACACATATCAGTATATTCAAATGGGAAAAGAAGATTTGGTATTCTTTATAGAAAAATAATCACTAGTGATCCACTGGATAGGAAATTTGTAGTAGGAAATATTATTTCATACAATATGTTAGAGAGTTGGTCCATCATAAAGTAGTTCATGAAATGAAACATATCATAAAAAATTTGAACTAAAACAATATAAATATATAGAATTCCATTATATTCCTGTAAATAATATAAAAACTCCCTCTTTCATGGAATAATTTTTAAATTATCTAGTGAATAAAAAGTAAAATATTTAACATAATTATTTACTTTAAAACTGATAAATTGAGGAGGAAAATAAATACATGAGGAGAAAAATTAAAAAACGATTATAAATACCAATCCCTCATCGTAGAGGGTGTTAGCTCATCTGAATTCTTATAAAGGCATAAACATCCAAACCATCCTTCAAAAGGTAAGGTATAATTCAAGAAAAAGAAAGGGCCATGCTAAATTTGTAAAAATTATGGCCACTTCATATGGGGATAATATTTTTATAAGATGAAAAATGTAAATAAAACTCTTATGGAGTTGTTTTGGACATGATATTTGATGTTAAAGAGATTGGTGATAGTTTATCATGATTAATTGATTCAAGTGCTACACGGCATGTGTGGAAAATAATATATTTAGAATTATGTGATCAATACACAATGATAGATCATTCTCTAGGTGAAACATTATAAGAATAAATGTAAAAGGGGAGGGTGTGGTTGATATAATGTTTAAATCTGGAAATATACAAACCCTAAATGTTTTCTTGTATGTACCTAATGTTTTTATGAACATGGTTTTTGAAGACATGGTTAAAAATCTGCGGATAAAGTGTATATTTTAGACAAACCACCTTTTTTGTAAAAGGTTGGGATTTTTTTGCAATGGGTTATATGTATTATAAATTATTAAAATTAAATAAAACTATTATTTTTCATTACATTCTAGAATATTTATATTTTATTAAAACCAATTTAAATATCATAAATAATAATAATATTATTTCTTTGGAAAAAATTATATTATCACTTATCATGGATAAAAATGATCATAAATGTATTTTAAGCATCAAAAATAAAATATATATGAAACATTTTCTTTCTATAGAAGTAAAAGTAATTTTTCTCAAATTAATGTATAACTATGTGTGTAATTTTTATACTAGAACCACCGTAGGAAAGAAATCATCATTATAAATTTCAATGATGATTGCACTTGTTTTTTCCATTCCAACCTTATACATGTCAAAAATGATGTTATAGATAAATTTTGACTCCATAATTATGTGGTTGAAAAAAATTATTCGATCATAATTAAATAACCATGATTTTACAAAGGAGTAAAATACTGATTTTATTTATTTTTTGAATCCCAAGGGATCATACATGAAGATAAAACACTTTATACGCCACAGTAAAATGGAGTAGTTGAGAAAAAGAATGGAACATTAATAGATATTTCTATTTATATGATGTATATCATGGGTATCTCACTAGAATTTTAGGGTGAGGCATTATTAACTGTGTTTCATATTCTAATCATTCTTCCAAAAAATAGAATACTTTGACTCTAGGATGAATAAGGAATCATATGAAATAAAAAATCAGATACTTAATGGTTTGTGGTTTTAATTAAATTACAAAAATACCATAACCTAAAATGGAAAAGTTGTGTAAAAGAATTAGAAATTTCTTATTTCATGTATATGGAAGGAATTATAAATATGATAAATTCAGGTTTATAAAATAAAATTATTTATTATAAATTAATATAATCATTTAATCATGATATTCTATCAATTTTGAATTAATAATTACTAGTGTAGATAAGAAATTCAAAATTGATAATTCTAGTTCAAATAAAATATTATATAAAAAATATGTATGGTGAAGTTTATAAATTTAAATGACCAAAAATGACAAAAATATATCAATATTTTTTTTATATATGATTTTTGGATGGAACTAATCAAATTTAATCATCAAAACTAAAACTTTTCAATATATTTAGTCTGACACTAAAACATACCAAGAATCTAGGTCATCTTTAGATGCATCTCTTTGGATGGAATATATATATAAAAAAATGTCTCTATAACATGGAATAGTATGTAGATATTAGTGAATCATTCACCTGGTCTACAAAAGAATGGTTATTAGTGGTTATTTATAAGGAAATTAAATTTAGAGGGTAAAATTTAAAAATATAAATCAATATTGGTAACTTATGTGTTTACTCAAAAGGATGAAATTAATTATTTCAATACCTATGATATCATGGCTATATATACTTATATGATAATCCTTAGCACCTTTATTCCAAATTTAATTTCGAAATTCAACATGTGGTTGTTAAAAAAAATTATAAATTATTAATTTGATTAATAAATATATGTGGAATAACAAGAAAGATTCATAAATTCTATAAAATTAAAATGTTTTCATAATTTCTAAAATTATATATAGTATAGATAAAACTCTAAAAAAATTACATGATGAAGTAAATTTATCAAATTGGATGGTAATTAACTGTGACAATAAATAAATTTATAGTAGGTTTCAGAATAATCATGTTGTTTTTTATATGTTAATAAATTTTGAAGTTTTTAACGAATATGAATTAGGTAAATGAAAAATTATCTTCTTTTAAAGACAATTTGATATGGATGAATTTGATAAATCAAACAGTATATTAGGAATTAATGTTTCTTGGATTGAGTTTTTTTTTCTTTCTCAAATCGCATTACACTTAAAATGTGTTAAATTAATTTTAATACATTGATTCTTGATCAGTTTTTATCCTAAACGATTATAGTAGTATAATGATTCTAAATCTTCACAACGCAGTTTCTCATTTGGAATGTGAAATGATTATTTGTTATCTAATATATTTTATTCCTTATACAAGATCTGATATTATATATGATGTTTTAAAATTAGCAAGGTATAAATGTATTTAAAATTAGACATAATGTGATGTATTTAAAATCGTACTATAATATCATTATGGTATTATATATTACTATATATGTTATATTTTATAACCAACTGTGTTGTAATGGTATTTTGATTAAATATAGAATACTAATATTGAATATCACTCTTTTATGAGTGGTTCTATTTTAACGCTTAATGGTGAAAAAATAACATAGAATTTAATTAAATAAACATGTATGAGAGACTCTATAATGAATTATTAACTTAAATGATTACTAAAATTAAAACTGAATTGATTATATATCTCATATAAGGTCTACCATATTGGACAATGCCAATTTATCTAGATTATATATGTTGATATAGAAAATCAATATATGATATGGAATATAATAATATTTATAATGGGAAATGAAGACACATTTTTTTAGACACAACTATGTTATTACATTGATACAAGATGATATCTTAACAATGGCCTTTGGCAGAACAAACCATAATTTTTGGGGTTAACATAAAATTGGATGATCAAGAGTTTTTTATTAATATTTATTAGGTATGGGATGTAATATCTCATAATTTCTGTGCATTTTTTCTGTTATATGTAATTATATTGAGACCATGGAATTGGACGGAACATGATTCCAAGACCCAGAGTTCCCTGAATGATCCATCGAAAAATGTTAAAATTTAAATAGAACATGTGAGAAGTTTTCTTGAAAAAGTATAATAACTCCTAAATAGTTTCCCGGATCAGAAATATGAGGGAAATATTGCATTCAAGATGTCAGTTTTACTCCAGGTGTGGCATAATTTTAGTTAGTGCGTGCCTCGAGTGAGAAAACCAAAAAATAGAAAAACTGTAAATAAAATAATTAAATAAAATTATTTTATTTTTAAAATGTTTGTAAGTCACAAAAGGTGATGTGAATTACAAATCTGGGACCAGTTTTGAACTCGTGAGAGTATGATTTACTTAGAAAGGCCCAAATATCGGTTGGGATGGTAAAACAACTGATGATAGATTTTGACCATTGTTTCTGATGGTTTCTCTGGTCCACGTGCATCCATATCATTCGAGGATGAGGGACGCGTCTTTTTTTACCCTGCATTCCCTCATTCCAAAGGTGGGATACATCTGCTCGTTATTTAGGGATGTTTTCTCCTTGATCGAAACGTGATGATGGGATGTCAGTTCTTCATTCTGTGGATTCCTCCTTGGAACTAGTCACCAAGTCCGAGTATCCTTAATAGATTTAATACATAGTTTGTGAAACTCTTCCCGACACCATATCATCATGGAGACTAGTTAATTATGCTGCTTCTATTAGGACATTCCAAGGGGTTCAATCAAGGCAGCATCCTTCGGTTAGGGGAGTATTCACGTGGGTTATCACTGTCGTGTCTCGACGCAGGGGGATTGGTGTGTATGTCTTTTGTGCCTTATTATAGGGATTCATGAGGGCACGAAAGCTTGAGTAATCCCACATATAATGTGTGGAATCATATTCCATGGGAATGTATCTGAGATTTTCCTCAACTTCCCTTGATTAACACAGGGTAAGCCGCAAGTTTAATGACTAACGGAGATGGATCAGGGTGATCAGAACACTGACTAGAGTGGATCATGTGGAGGAACCCCCGGGAGGGAATTCCTATATTGGGGCCAACACATGGGTGGATTCAAGAATGCTGTTAAATGGAACTAGGAATGGGGTGGCATGATTCCACTGGGATGTGGAGGCCCGGTTAAGAATCAGGATAGATGATGGAATAGTTGAATTAAGTGGGTGGTTGATGGGGGGAACCATCATGGGTTGATGATGGTTTTGGTCTTGCGCCTCAAAGAGAATTCCTACGTATCCCCATACCAGAGAATAAAAGTCCACGTAGTTCATATAATGATGGCTTGCTGCTGATTAGGGTTTCAACGGCTTACCACTAGCTTGGGTAACAACGGCTTACCACTGGATGGGGTTTCAATAGCTTACCGCTGAAAGAGGGGACAATGGCTTACCATTGAGTGGAGTTGCAATGGCTTACCACTGGATGAGGTCTCAACGGCTTACCACTGGATGAAGTGACAACAACTTACTAAGAATGGGGTGACAAGAGCTTACCGCTGAAAAAGGGCCACAGTTTAACGTCATCTGGGACGAGGGTGAACTGATGTGAAGGTGATCGGAATGACCGGTTGGTGGGATTGAGCCTCGTGAAGGTTTCCTACATAACATGCCTTGGCAAGGATCAATGGCCACGTAGTTCAGGTTGGAATGGTGCGAACCGATGTGAAGGTGGACCAGGAGTCTGATGGGTTTGGTCATGAACCTTAGGGAGGCTTCCTACGTACGATGACTTGACATTGATCAAAGTCCTTGTATTTTGGGATGGGTTGGGGATTACACTCTTGGATTCCCACGGTGTTTGGTGAACCGACATGAAAGGGGGTCGGAATGACCGGGTGGTGGGATTGAACCTCATTGAGGCTTCCTACATACCATGCTTTGACATGGATCAAAGTCCTCGTAGTTCGGGATGGGTTGGGGCTTACACTCTAGAATGCCCAAGGCATTGGGTGAACTGACGTGAAGGGGGTCAGAACGACTGGGTGGTGGGCTTGAACCTCACAGAGGATTCCTACGCACCCCCCCATGTCAAGTATCAACGACCACGTAGTTCGAGTGCGGGTTTGGGGCTTACACTCTATGCTACCCAAGGTGTTGGCCATGAAACTCCATGATGCTTCCTACACCCCATGCATTGACATGGATTAATGTCCTCATACATCGAGATGGAAAGGGGCTCGGTACACCGACCTGGGTATTCGGGACCAATTGATGGTGGGATTCAACATTAGGTAGGCATCCTATGTACCATTACATGACATGGATCAAATTCCTCATAGTTCGGATGGGTGTTTGGTGAACCATGATGAAGGGAGTCAGAACGAATGGGTAGTGGACTTGAACCTTGTGGAGGCTTTCTACGTACCTTTCCTTGGCAAGTATCAAAGTCCCCGTAGTTCGGGATGGGATTGGGCTTACACTATGAGGTGGCCTGAGGTGTTGCTGAACCAACATGAAGATGGTCGGAATGACCGGGTGTTGAGCTTGAACCTCAAGAAGTCTTCCTACGCACCCTGCCTTGGCATAGATCAAAGTCCTCATAGTTTAGAATGGAAAGGGGCTCGGTACACTGATGTGGAGTAGTCATGACCAATGCATGGTGTGCTTGATCCTCAGGGAGGCTTCTTACATACCATGCTTTGACATGGATCAATGTCTTCATTGTTTGTGTGGAAAGGGGTTGTTGAACCAACATAAAGGGGTGTTGGAACAACATGATGTTGGGTTTGAACCTTAGAGAGGCTTCCTACATACCATTCCATGACATGGATCAAAGTACTCTTAGTTCGGGTTGGGAAGTTTTTGGTTAACCGATGTGAAAGGGGTAGGAACCATCAGGTGGTGGGAATGAACGTCGTTGAGAATTTCTATGTACCATGACTTGACATGGATCAAAGTCCCCAAAGTTCAAAATGGTATTTGGGATTACACATGGTGGTGGACCAGGGTGGTGGGGCTTGAACCTCATGGAGGATTTCTACGTACCATGCCTTAACATGGATCAAAGTCCTCATAGTTCAGGATGGATTGGGGCTTACACTCTTCGCTGCCCGGGGTGTTGGTGAACCGACGTGAAGATGGTTGGAACAACAGGGTGTTGGGATTGAACCACAAGGAGGCTTCAAACGTACCCTACCATGAAAAAGATAAAAGTCCTTGTAGTTCAGAATGGATTGGGGATTACACTCTAGGCTGCCCAGGGTGGTGGGAATGAACCTCAGAGAGGCTTCCTACCTACCATGCCTTGACATGGATCAAGGTCCGCGTATTTCTGGATGGGATTGGGGCTTACACTCTGAGGCAACCCAAGGTGAATTTCAGGGTTGGTGATTTCTCTAAGCCCACATGAATCATTCTCGGTGCACGAAATAAGAGACAGAAAAGACATGACGATTATGTCACAAAAGGTGCATTCGTGGGAAGTAGAGTTGGGATTATGCTCTAGGTAGCCAAAGGTGTCACTACAACAAAAAAGTGCAAGAGAAGTGCTGCCCTTTATCAGCACTAAACAGAAAGCGCTGATAAAGGGGTATGCCTTTATCAGCGCTATCTAAAAGGGATGATAAATGTTACATTTATTAGAGCTAGAATAAGCACTGATAAAGGGTACCCCATTATCAGCGCTTCTATTAGCGCTGATAAAACGTAACATTTATCAGCTCTTTTTTTAGCGCTGATAAAGGTAGCTCTTTATCAGCGCTAAAAAAGGGCTGATAAATGAACGTTTTATCAGAGATTTTATTTTAGCGCTGATAAAACATAACTTTATCAGTGCTTTTAAAGAGCGCTGATAAAGGTTCTGTCGGTTTTTTTAATAACCCTAAGAGGCCATCCTCTCTTGCACGCGGTCAGGCTCTCGCGGAAGCTGAACCAAGCCCCTCGCCGGTGACCTCGTCCACCTCCTCCTCGTCCTCCTCATCCTCCTCCTTCCTCCTCCTTCCTCCTCCTCGTCCTCCTCCTTCTCCACCGCCACTGCCTCCTCCTCCCCCTCTCCAGCTACCACAACCGCCACTGCCTCTGCAGCCTCCACCCTCACTGCTGCGACCGCTGCCGCCTCTGCCGCCACCGTTGCCTCAGCCGCTGTCGCCGCTGCCTGCCTCCACCCTCGCTGCAACAACAGTCGCCGCCTCTTCCTCCTCCTCCTCATGCTCCCAAGGTGGGATTTGAGTTCCATGGATGGTATTCCCTTGGTATATTATTTACATATTGTGTGTGTGAGGACCAAATATTGAATATAGATGTGAGATAGGAATGATACCATATCTTGAGCCTAATTCTAGTAAGTATTTCCATAACAGATAGTGTGGTCTTTATGTGATTATGATTATGTCTAGGGATGAGATTCATAATTAGTGATGTGTGTCAAAATAAGAGATGTGATTAAAAATTATGTCAAGGATCATATTTCAGCTAGATTACAATGGATTTCCTAGGTTCACCCCTTGAAATATGATTCATCACAGTGACTATTGATGTTATATGAATACTTTATAGGGATTAATTTTAGAGCTTACTGACAATGGATTTCCTTGGGTGACCCAGTATGAATAGGTTATAAATCCCGCAGACTATTTTATCTTTTAGGATTACCTCCCATGTATCATCATGGATCCTGATGACTATTTTATCTTTTAGGATTACCTTACAGTTTAAATTGGTTCGTGTGTGTTAATTTATTTTAGATTTGTTCATTCTATTTGGTGCAATCTAGTGTTTATTATGATCCCCTTATAGAAATAAGGAATATATTATTGTTGGTTACGGTTCGAACCCTACTTCCCAAACTTCTCTAGAGGGTGGTAACTCTACTTTCCAACGGGACATCTGTCTTTGATTCAAGAAATTGTTTTTCTTCCATACTAAATCGGTAGGTGTGCCTTCATTTATTTTAGATTTTTTCGTTCCATTTTTCTACAATGTATTGCGTGTTATGATTCCCTTATGAACACAATCAATATATCATTTTAGGTTGGTGTTTTGTTGTGATTTATCTGTATTGAATAATTTTGGTTGATATTGAAGAGGTCAATATGATCCTGAGTTATTTTATTCTTGATTTATTGTTAATTTAAGATCTATTGACTTGATTTTGTTTTTTAGCCATAAATACAGTTAGGGTTGTCTAGGTGGAGTGGGGGGGGTGGGTTTTCCAAGTGGGGTGGGGGTAGGGCTGTCCAAGTGGGGTGGGAGGGGGGCTAGGTTGTCCATGTGGGGTGGGGGTAGAGCTGTCCAAGTGGGGTGGGGGGGGGTGGGTTGTCCAAGTGGGGTGGGGTAGGGCTGTCCAAGTGGGGTTGGTGTGGGGTGGGGGTACAACTGTCCAAGTGGGGTGGGGGTAGGGATGTCCAAGTGGGGTGGGTGAGGGGCTATCTAGGTAGGATGGGGGAGGGGCTGGGTTGTCCAAATGGGGTGGGGGTAGGGCTGTTTGGGGTGGGGGAGGGTGTACAGGTGGGGGTAGGGATGTGTGGGGTGGGGGGAGGGCTCTACACTCGAAGTGTCTCTCTATAGTTTAAAATGGACTTCATTTTAATTGAAAAAACTAGTATATCAAACAATAAAATGTGATCTACTAATTATTAATTATGAAAAACATAAAGGTACCATTAAATACTTACATTGCCCCCAAACACCCATAACACAACCCAACCACAACCTTAATCTCAATGTACTCAACCGATCTAAACACCAAGATGGATTTTACCCAAGACTATCTAATTCAAAACGCCGATCATGTCATCAAATGACAACTTAACTTCTATGGTGCTCCCCACTATATGCTTTAGCTCACAAACACCACCATCTGATGTTTAACACCTCCATCATTGGGAAAGAACCACTAGAACCCCAACTAAAACTCCACAACATACCCAATATGTTTTCTAAATTACCGTGCTTAGACATCCATGAGAATACCAACCAATGTTATCATCCATCATTTCAATCAAAAACACTTGTAATGGATGTGAATGCATCTTCCATACATGAATCAAGGACAATTAAACTTTTCCTCAAAGATTTAACCCATTTTCAAAACATAATTACCATTTCTAAACATCAAATACATGTGGATTACAACTCACCACATTTGTTCCTTTTTCCTGGAGGAATTTGAAACATGCACCACATAGGTTGTAAAATTAGTAGAGGATAGATCTCTTTGATCATAAAAATCCATGAACCCAAGTTTATCCTTGAGGAAACTAATGAGTGATGTTTGTGAATTCTTTTTGGAACTAGGAACTGACTCTCTTGATGAAACACAAAAAATATCTTTAAATGTAGCCTCACTTCCCGAATCATGGGAACAATTTATTATATTGGATGCTCTTAATGTCATATTTAGAATCCCATCTTGTTCATCAAATGGATTGGTCAACATCCAATCTATCATAGAGGCTTCCGCACCACCTTTACACGCAACTAATGATCAGAGGCATCTTGATTAGAAAAACAATCCTGAGGGAACTGGACATGAAAGATCTTGCGGTGCCATAGTTTCTTAGCAACCTCAATTTACCCCACATGATATAAGGCTATTGCATGATGTCCAATACATAGAGAGAGGAGAAGAGAAGGTGAAAGTCTCGTAGATGAACAACATCAACAATTAACATCCACCACCCCTTCACTATATACATCAAAATCATATATTTATGAACGTCCATGTGAATTTCTATCTTACTTCCATCGAAGATGATGCATGTTGGTCAACTTTTTTTAGAAATTTTTCATCATCATCCATCCCTTATACATGCACCCATGAATTTGAAGGTGAGTATGTGTACACGATAGTTGACCTTCTTAGAGAATATTTTCTGGAAGAGTATAAGAGACATGAACAAATAAAGATCATTAGAGTGTTGGAGCAAATGTGGTTTTCTACAAACAATGTGGCAATCGGCTTATGCAATACGGCCTAAGTTACAACTTGCTGGAATTGTACTTTATTTTTTATGGAGGGTTTCAGTGTAAATGAATTTTGTAATGATCATTTCTATTCACTGTTTTTTAGGTTTTTTTGACATCCGAGGGGAAAGGGTGGGGTCTGCAGACATTGGAGGATATGTCAAAGGGTGACTTTTTGGGAAATTGCAACCTATATTTTTGCAGCATTTCCATAGTGTCTAAAATCTAACCAAATGGACTCTTTTCCCTTCAACCTCCCCTATCCCCGATGGTGATCGGGGTTTGGGGAGCTTGAAGGGAAAAGAGGTCATTTTTACAACATATTCATACACAAAATCACCCTTCGACATATCCTCCAATGTCTGCAGACCCCACCCTTTCCCCTCGGATGTCAAAAGAACCTAAAATAAGATGAATATCAATGATCATTCCAAAATGAATATACACTGAAAGCCTCCAGAAAAAAATAAAGTACAATACCTGTAAGTTGTATCTTAGGCCGCGTTGCACAAGCCGATTGCCACATTATTTTTAGCAACCACATTTTCTCCAACACTCTAATGATTTTAATTGCTTCATGTCTCTTATACTCTTCCAGAAACACTTCTCTAAGAAGGTCAACTATCGTGTACGCATACTCACCTTAAAATTCATGGGTGTAGGTATAAGGCATGGATGAAGATAAAAAATTTCCAAAACAATTTGACCAATGTAAGTATTTAATGGTAGATTTATGCTTTCAAGTGTTAACCCCGCCTCAATTCGTAGCCTGGTGTGACCACCAACAATTGAAGTGTCTCAGATTTATTTGAAATCGAAAACATTTAAATTGAAAACAAATACTAGCATACAGAAAACTGACCAAATGCATTCAGATTCATTTGAAACGTTAGGACAATGTTCTACGAATCAATTGTGACATGTATCCTATCCCAACGGTTCTGAACCGTTGGGAGATATGCTATTTCCAGTAGTGTAGCATGATCGAATGGGTTAGCTCTGATACTTTTTAGAGATGGGATGAGTTGGAATTTGGGGATTGAAGTAGATCCTCAATGTTTTTTTCTAATTTATTTATTTGTATATGTGACAGACATACTAGGTGATATATTTTGTATTATGGGTTTAACTAATGCATTGGTTGTATTAAGGGACTTGATGAATAGGATATTTCATCCTTTTCTGGATCAGTTTTTAGTAGCTTTTTTCAATTAAATATTAGTGTACTCCCACCCAATAGTTGATCTTGACCAACATCTTATCATCTCCTTGAGTACATTGAGATAGCATCATATTTATTAATGTTTTCTCCTTTTACTCATTGGATTCCTCTTGTTCGCATGTCATGTATTTTCTAAGGCATCATTCAGTATTTTTAAGACTGACTTGGAATAAATTTGATATATGTCAGATTAAATCAGGTATCTTATACATACACGATGTTCAATCTACTAGAAACACCATGTATATGGATTTCACATGTGTTTAAAGGAATTTTTACCATGATATGTTTTTATAAAACCCAAACAATGCTACCTGATTAACTAAAACATAATATTATAAAATTTCTAAAGATCTAACCCATAAAGACAATGAATATGAATAAAGAATGGATGAATGACAATCGGTTGACAAAAGAGTATCAAGATGGTGTGAAAGAGTTTATCAAGTTTGTAGAAGATCATGCATGTGACCCTTCTCAAATCCTTTGTCTGTGTTTACGCTGTTGTTATTCAAGACAAATTAGTCCAGAGGTGTTGGATGAACACCTGATCTGTCACATAATAGATCGAAGTTATACATGTTGGAATAAACACGGGGAAAAACCAATGTAGGTAGTGACTCAGAGAACACGACATTTTATAGATCATCTGATATTATTAGAAGTGTGAACAGTGAAGACGATCGTATGGAGGGTGTGATTACAGATGTGAACGATTATGATGATAGTATTGAGGAAATGACAAGGATAGTTGAAGATGAACTTCGTGATTGCCCAAAATTGTTTAAGAAGTTAGATAGATGTGAAAAAATAACATTGTATGCTGGTTGCACTAAATATATAGCATTGTCAGCCATATTAAAGCTGTATAATTTGAAAGAAGGCAATGGGTCGAGTTACGCCAGTTTTATGGAACTACTTGCTCTCCTGAATGACATGACCCCAGAAGATAATGAACTCCCAAGCCGAACATATGATGCCAAACAAATGCTACGATCGATGGGTATGATCTCTGAAAGAATACATGCTTTCCCAAATGACAATATATTGTTTCTCAAGGACCACAAATCACTTAAAGAATGCACAAAGTGTGGTGCTTCCCGATACAATAAAGATGATTCCAGTCCTATGAAAGTTGTATGGTACTTTCCAATCATTCCTAGGTTTAGACGCCTATATGTAAGTGAGGAGACTACAACATAATTGACATGGAATGCAGATACAAGAATTAAATATGGGAAACTATGTCACCCTGTGGACTCTCCTCCGTGGAAGTGAATTGATCATGGGTATCCTGAATTTGGGAACGAGCCAAGAATCCTTCGTCTGGCATTATCTACAGTTGGGGTGAATCCTTTTGGTTTTCAAAGAAGCAGTCACAGTACATGGCCGGTTATGTTGGTAAATTATAATTTACCACCGTGGTTATGCATGAAACGAAAATGCATCATGTTATCTCTACTTATATCTGGACCAAAACAACCAGGTAATGATATTGATGTTTATTTGGACCCATTGATCAAGGATTTGAAAATATTGTGGGATTCAGGTGTTATGATGTATGATGCTTAAAAAAATGAACAGTTAACTTTGAAAGCCATGTTGTACGGGACAATAAATTACATTCCTGCTTATGGAAAATTTTTCAGGATATAGCATTAAAGGAACTCAAGGGTGTCCCGTTTGCAGACAAGGTACACAGGCAATTAGGTTGAAACATTCATCGAAAACCGTGTTTTTAGGACATCATAGATTTCTACCCCGATGAAATAAGTACCGATCTTGGATGAAATCATTCGACGGAAGTTCAAGGGAACGTACATCACCATCTCCACTAACAGGTGATTAATTGTTTGAGAATGTTAAAGATTTGGACACTACTTTTGGAAATCTATTTTCGAAAAACCTTATGAAAACTGGTTGGAAAAAGAGATCATGTTTTTTTGAATTACCATACTAGAATTGTCTGTTTGTCAGACATTTTCTTGATGGTATGTATGTTGAAAAAAATGTTTGTGATAGTGTCATCGGTATATTTCAAAATGAACCTGAAAAAAAGGATTGAATAAAGGCTAGATTGGACATGGTTGAGATGGGAATATGAGAAGAGTTGGCACTAGTGAAGGGTGAAAAATGAACATTTCTTCCTCCTGTTTCTTACACTCTTTCCAGGATGGAGAGATTTCAGTTTTGCAACTTCTTGAATGATGTAAAGGTTCCAGAGGGGTATTCATCAAATATCAAGAACATCGTGTCAATGAGAGATTTAAAATTAAAGGGTTTGAAATCACATGACTTCCATGTTTTGATGCAAGATCTAATTCCTATAGCTTTATGTTTCATTTTTCCCAATAATGTCTGCCATACATTAAAGATGCTCTGTGTCTTCTTCAATTCTATTTGAAGCAAAGTTATAGACTCGGCAAAATTTCTAACTATGGAAAGAGAAATTTCGGTCATATTATGTGAATTGGAAATGTTCTTCCCGCTGACATTTTCCGATATGATGGTTCATTTGATGGTTCATTTGGTGAGAGAGATTCAACTATGTGGTCCTATACATTATAGATCGATGTACCCCATTGAACGGTATATGAAGATTTTGAAAGGGTATGTCAAAAACCCGAAGTCGGCTAGAGGGTTGTATTACGGAGCAATATATTATTGAGAAAGATGTTGAATTTTGTACCGAATACCTGTCTGGTGTGGAAATTGGTGGCCTACCAAAATCTCGTCACACTAAGTGGCTTGAGGGTGAAGGTATTTCTGGAAGAGAGGTTATCACAATCAATATTACAGATTGGGAACAGGCCCACCTTTATGTTTTGCATAACAGTTTCGACGTTGAACCATATGTTCAAACCCACAAAGAAATTCCTAGGAGTTTGAATACCTATAGGGCTGAAAAATGGATATCAGATACACATAATTGAAAGTTTATAGGATGGTTTTGAGACCATATTTTTAAGCATTTAGATGAAAATCCGGACTCAATTTCAGAATGACTTCGATGGCTGGCCAGAGGAGAAAGTGTGTAGGTATTATCTTACAATTCGTATGCAGGTAATGGTTATACATTCTATACTAATGAACATGATGAAGAGAGTATCATGTACAATAGTGGGGTTACACTTGTGGCTGAGGCAATTCATGTTTCTGGTTCTAAGGAAAAAAATCCAATTTATGCAAATATGTCATACTTTGGCATCGTCAAATGAATATTGGAGTTGGATTATACAAAATTCAAAGTGATGATTTTTCAATGAAAGTGGGTTGATAACAGGAGTGCTGTTAAAATAGATGAATTAGGATTTGTGAAAGTTTATTTCAGTAAGGAAGGGGAGAAAGACGAACCATTTATAATGGAATCACAGGTAGTACATGTATTTTATGTTCCAGACCCCGCAAACCAAAATTGGCCAATTGTTCTGTTATCGACCAAAACAACTGAAGGGTCAGATGAAAGTTCAATGGAGGTTGACAATTTTATAGGGACTTCACAATCATTTTGCAGCGGTCCAAATATATATAGCGTTTTGTATGTCAGAGGAGACTACAATGAAGGAATTTACATAGACGATAGAGGAGTCAAATCACTTCAGCCTTTAATGAAAAAAAAGAGAGTACAATAATCAGGTTATTTGTTTATTGTAACATACATTGTGTTATGTTATGTTATTATTTGTTCGCTGTTGTTTTTTTGTAATCTAAATTAAATATTAATCCACTTCTGCAGATAATGACTTCTGCACCTACTGATGCACCCAATCCCGAGGCATAGAAGGTCTCTCAACCACCAGTTGGTGGTCCCACTACAGAGAAACAACGGGTTTCTCAACCAGATGTTGGTGGTCCCATTGCAGAGCAACAAAAGGTTTCTCAACCTATTATTGCTTGTAAAGACCCAAAGCTTAACGTACATGAACATTACAATACTTTTGCGGAATAATTAGTATATAACAAAAAACACACACACAAGGATCGTAATAGTTTAGTGTCTTTGTAAACTCGGAACGTAATCTTCTAATCGTGGTGAAAGATCTTCAATATCTCCCATAAAGATCTTACCTTTTTTTTAAACCTAAAACCTTTCTTTATATCCTGGGGAAAAGAAAACATAAAAGGGTGAGCTCAAATAATCAGTAAGGGTAAACAAAATAAAAATCAATCACATCATATTCATAAGAACATAACTTTTTGAAATCTTAACCTGCAAAAGAGAGCATAATTTCATAACATGGGATAAATCATAGTAGTGAAATAAAATCCCAATAATCATAACAGAAAACATGAAACTTTGTGGCATATACACATAATCATAGGAAATTATTTCTTGTTAGTCAAGACTCATTGCCAAGACTATCTTAGTGGACAAAGTCCCTTTCTGAACCGAGACACCCTCGTTCCAGTCCTGTTTCACTGAACCGGTATAACCTACCGTTCCAGCCATGTCTATCTCATGAGATATAAAATCTTTACCCAATGCATTGGAGGGATATATAGGTCCCACCCATCTCATAATGATATCATTCTTATGTGTGCCATGAAATCATAAATCATACATCATTCCATAACCCATGTAATAAAAATGGGAATCTTAAACATCATGACATCATAAAACAATTAATATAAGATAAAGGAATTCATAAAAATAATTCCATCACAACATTATCAAATCAATGTAATAATATAGATAAAAATAGAACCCTTTATTATCTTAGAAGGAAAATAATTTTGATAAAACACTTGAACTCCATTCTTGAGGAAAATATCCATTCTTCTTCAAAAACATTTTTCCGTTCTTAACATGTCATACAACTTTAAACTAAAAGAAGTTGATTAAAAATAAACTTGAAAACTTGTAAAGGATTCTTCTTGGAAATAATGTTTTAAAAATCCATTCATGTCGTATAAGTTAAAAAAAACATTCTTCGTACTTTTGTCGGAAAAGTAAAAAGTACCTCGTACGAAAAATGACAAAAGATTCCTTTCATATTATTTACTAAAAACTCACCGAAGGGTAAAATTGGATTTAAACTATTTTAAGTGGATGGAAACAATATTACATATTGATGGGACATGTATGTGGATGATAAAATACACCCCTGTAAATTCCAAAGTAAAAACAATCTCGGATAAAAATGAGATTGTGATATTTTCCCTTACCTTAGGTCTGATTTGCTTCGTAAGTGTCCGAAACACCTGTATAATGATTTAAATAATGTCATTGACTTATTACAGAATCATATTAATTGTTATTATATCATATATGGTTCACTTATGACTTTATATTACCCGTTATTTTGTAAATTCCATGTTAAAGAGCGTTTTGGGTAAAATTGTTTCATTTGTCGTCTGTGTTTTGACTTGTAATTATTCATATGATTACTTAGATCATGATTACTTAATTCCATAATATAAAACCTGATTTATATATATATATTTAGAATATACATATATATAATAAATCAGTAAATTGAAAGAAATACACCGTTCATGGAGACGGTAGTCCGTACGAACGCATGAACGTTGTTTTCGTTTCCTTATTGAATTGAATGGAATTAAGTAGATGACATACATATAAATATACATAAATCCCGTATCATTATTATGTAATATATTTAATTAGTACTTATTATATATACTTTATAATCATTCATGAATGGTTAATCATTGAGAATGAATCTCATCGCGTCGTGGAGACGGTAGTCCGTACGTACGCACGAGCGATGATATCGTTCCCATGGTCATGGAATTGTGTTGAAGTGTAAGTATACTATTTAAAAATCAATATCACTTTATAATTATCATATATAGTTACTCATTACACCATTATACCCATCCAATTAAGGTGGTGGCGGAAAATAGATCACACCACGGCGTGGAGACGGTATTCCGTACGTACGCACGCGCGGTGATTTCATTTTCCGTAGGATGGATAGAAGGTTAATTAGAGTTGTTTAATATTTATAATAACATATCAGTATATAATAAATACTGATGTTATTACTTTATCATGAAACAACTAAATAAGAAGAAGTTGAAGAAGAAAGAAATTGAAAAAGATCGGTAATGGATATTACCTCTTTTTGACGCGCCTTCACTTAACCTCCACTTAAAGAACTAAGGATGGTCTTTGAAGAAGACCAGTACCTATAGGATGATACTAGGGAAGTGGAGAAGAGATCTTGGCAGGGTTTGGCCGAGCTTGAAGGCTCAATGTGGTGTGAGGAAGAGAGGGAGGGGGTGCCCTTTTATAAGGGAGGAGAGGGGCAACTTAAGAAAATCTCAAAATATTATTTTATATTAAGGTCAAATTCGGTTTATAATGGTTAAAAATGGTCTTATTTCGAATATAAAGTATTTATGGGTCTAAATTCTCTCATACAATAGGATTTAGACAAGTTTAGGTTATTATTTTAACCTTATCAATTATATTTAACTCTAAGATAAATAATTTAACTTTTACCGTGTATTTTTGTTTTCTTACACTATATGATTAATAAACGTACTATATGAAGCCAAACGAACCTCAAGTTGTTTATAATTAATATAACTATCCTTATCTAAGTCATTTTTCCTAACATTATATTTTTAGGAATTAAATAACAATTAATAATATAATATTTGTTTTAAAAACTAATTTATGTCAATTTTGACACTATTTGGTACATGATTTTTATGAAATTTCTAACAGAATGATAATTCCGAACCAAGTTACTTAAATCAACAATAACATGTCATATTAACCTATAAAATTAGTTTAAGTCATAAAAAGTCTCAAATTACATTTATTTGGGCATTTATAACATCAATTATGTTAATATTTTCTTAAAAAGGTAATTACTGCATCATCATTGTGTCATAAATAAATTATATTATTTAAAGTATAAAAATTACAAATAAAATACCATTATGTAGGAAATCTTTTTAGATTTCTAATGAATATTTATAGTCTAAATTATATTATGTATAACCCTATATTAAAAATGTTTTAGTAAATAAACTTTGATTTTAACTCTTTTAACTCTTCTTTGAATTAAATAATAATAAATGTCTTATTCTATTCCAAGTGGGCCTAAATGATAATATTTTACAATTAAGGTTGTTTTTGGTCGAGATACACTTGTCCAATAGGATTAGGACATGTGTTAGGGTAATATTAATATCATTTTTACCCTTAATTACCCTATTTACTTTTAACCGTGGTAAATAAAAGTAAAAAGTTACTATTCCCCAAAAATTATTCTCATCTCATTGAACCACATTTTACTTACTGACATCAACTATGTCTCTCGGATTTTTGATATTCCATTCACAGAAGTGGTAAAATTAAGATTTATGAAAAAATTAATTTTTTTTAACTACCACTTAGTAGTTTCACTATTCATCAAAAAATGAAAGTTATCTGAAAAGTACCAAAATTTCACCCTAAGCTAATTTCGGTATTACGAATCCAAAAATGAATTCCATTTTGAAAAATAAAATTTACAAAATTTCATAAAGTGGTTATTACTATTCATAACGGCTAGTTTTAATAATATTTTAATAGCATATTGTTGTTTAGTGAAACTCGTTATTGCGTACTACACATGCTATCAAGGAAGGTCGCGATTGCGTGTAATGAAAGGAAAGTCAAGGATGTGTGTTGTGAAATCTCCTTTTGGTGTAGCATACAACACAAGACATTAATGAAATTAAAAAGAATATTTTTCATAAAATCTCGGGGTGTTACATTCTACCCCCATTAAAATGAATTTCGCCCTCGAAATTCGTTGGGGTTATAAATGGTTTACTATTAGAAAGTTTCATTAATCGAAACCCATATCGTAAAAAGTAATAACCAAACCAATCTTTAAAAACAAAAGTATGAAACGTAACGGTTACCCAAATAACCTAATCACTGGGTTTCCACATAGGTGAAAATATGGATATGGAAGAGAAATCTAACCATCATGTTCTGATGGAGAGTGGTAGAGAACATTGCTATCGAAAAGCTAGCAATCACAAATCCATAAATTTGTGATGATCTAAGGTACCA
This sequence comes from Viscum album, assembly GCA_963277665.1. NCBI lineage: Eukaryota > Viridiplantae > Streptophyta > Magnoliopsida > Santalales > Viscaceae > Viscum > Viscum album. Next base: position 1,456,286,182 of record OY728131.1, on the reverse strand, counting down.
TCTGATTCATTAGACATAAGAGCACTAGGAAAACATATTTGGTTTTCAATTTCATTTCCCTAAAGTTGATGAAATTGGAATTAGAAGAAATACTTTCGTGATTTTGGTATTGTCTCACTGTTTTTCGTTCATTGGACAATTTCCACTTCATCTCTTAAAGAAATGAACTTGAATTTGTCATTCGTGATGTGTTAGCAGATCATGTGATAGAATGATGGGTCATTCCATCTGTCTCTAACAAAATGTTAGAAAAGTTATCAAAAAATACATAAGTCCCTCTATAGTGAGATTAATCATATATGGTTCCTAAAATGGACTTTATACTTCATATATCATACTTCTTAATATAATAAAACTAGTTTCTACTAAACAGGGACTTCCTGTAGGCCAGTGTAAAGCGATAATGGCTAGTCGCACTTCAATTGTGGGTTCGATTCCTACAACCTTGTCCGACGCGATGGGTTGTCGCCCATCCTGCAGGGTGTCCTTTTTCTAAAACTATATTACTATAACATCTCATCAATAATATCGAAAAAAATACTAACATATGTCCAACATAATCCATTCCAATCTTTAGGCTTATCCATAATACTGCCGTCCATTCTCATAATATAGTGAAAATGATTACCAGAGATTTAATACCATCGTTGATCCCCATATATCATAAGATATATCTTTTTGGTCACATTCCAAACATTCAAAGGCCTTAATCATGTACTCTATTGAATACCCATTGAAACTTATTGAAAACATGAATGAAGTTAAAAGTTAACACCTTCCACATACCAAAATCCTCATAATTATATATACTCAAACTATGATATCACTTAGTCCTTATAGCAATCATGAGCTCATGAATACTGTCAAACATTTAATTTCTCCTTATACCTTCATTATGCGCATATCATCTACTTTCCAAAATATTTGAATCACTTTTCTTGGTTACCGGTACCTTAAAATTATTGAAAACCAAAATAGACCAATACATAAATATTCCTATACACCATAAAAGTACCTCAACAACATTATTCTCGAATACCAATACATAAACACTTCAGTCCATCCACTTCAATGATTGTCCTGGAATAAGTCCTTCCTTGATTTAGAAGTAACTTTTTAGGTCAGGGCATTGAGTTGGGTAATTCCCATGTTCTCCAAAAATAAGACATTGAACTCTATAACAGTCTGTCACTCTATGACCCTTTTCTCCACACAGATAACATCGGTCCATCCATCTGAGGTATTCCTCAAGGTTCTTCTTCCCTTCTTTAGAAATCTCAATCTTCCTTTCTTTATGCTCCTCAACATGCGAACATGCATAATAGTTTATCTTTATCTTCTTTGATGAATTAGGCATACCACTAAATTTCACCTTGTTAATCATATATCGTGATGACTGATTTGGCATAATCACAATATCTTTCTCTCTAGGAATTACACAATTTTGTTGCTCATAGTCACCAACTGGTTCATTGGATTCAATGTTAACCAAATTCTTTCTGGTTCCCTCCATTAACTAAAACACCAAAAAGAATTCCGTGAGAGGCAAAAATCATGCTAGAGAAAACAACATAGTTAAGGGGGTGTACCCTTAATATATAACATCTTAGGTTAAATTCTAATATCGTTAGCGCAATTCTAGGACTATAACCTATACGTATACTTATCTTTAGAGACATCCCTAGACATACCTTAGAAATATCTCTAGGGATCTCACTAACGTTTTCGCATCCTATTTTCCAAATGTTGACTAAAACATTCCTCTGATACCAACTGTAAGGACCCAAAGCTTAACGTACATGAACATTACATTACTTTTTCTGAATACTTAGTACATAACAAAAAACACACACACAAGGATCGTAATAGTTTAGTGTCTTTGGAAACTCGAAACGTAATCTTCTAATTGTGGGGAAAGATCTTCAATATCTCCCATAAAGATCTTCCCTTTTTTTACCTAAATCCTTTATTTATATCCTGGGGAAACGAAAACATAAAAGGGTGAGCTCAAATGATCAGTAAGGGTAAACAAAAGAAAAATCAATCACATCATACTGATAAGAACATAAATTTTGGAAATCTTAACCTGCAAAAGAGAGTATAATTTCATAACTTGGGATAAATCATAGTAGTGAAATGAAATCCCAATAATCATAACTTAAAATATGAAACTTTGTGAAATACACACATAATCATAGGGAATCATTTCTTGTTAGTCAAGACTCACTGCAAAGACTATCTTAGTTGACAAAGTCCCTTTCTGAACCGAGTCACCCTCGTTCCAGTCCTGTTTCACTGAACCGGTATAACCTACCGTTCCAGCCATGTCTATCTCATGAGATATAAAATATTTACCCAATGCATTGGAGTGAGATATAGGTCTCACCCATCTCATAATGATACCATTCTTATGTGTGCCATGAAATCAAAAATCATACATCATTCCATAACCCATGTAATAAAAATGGGAATCTTAAACATCATGACATCATAAAATAATTCATATAAGATAAAGGAATTCATAAAAATAATTCCATCACAACATTATCAAATCAATGTAATAATAGAGATAAAAACAGAACCCTTTATTATCTTAGATGGAAAATAATTTTGATAAAACACTTGAACTCCATTCTTGAGGAAAATATCCTTTCTTCTTCCAATTTTTTTTTTCCTTTCTTAACATGTCATAAAACTTTAAACTAAAATAAGTTGATTAAAAATAAACTTGAAAACTTGTAAAGGATGCTTCTTGGAAATAATGTTTTAAAAATCCATTCATGTCGTATAAGTTAAAAAAACATTTTTCGTACATTTTTTGGAAAAGTCAAAAAGTACCTCGTACGAAAAACGACAAAAGATTCCTTTCATATTATTTACTAAAAACTCACCGAAGGGTAAAATTGGATTTAAACTATTGTAAGTGGATGGAAACAATATTACATATTGAGGGAACATGGATGTGGATGATAAAATACACCCCAGTAAATGCCAAAGTAAAAACAATCTCGGATAAAAATGAGATTGTGATATTTTCCCTTACCTTAGGTCCGATTTTCTTCGTAAGTGTCCGAACCTCCTGTATAATGATTTAAATAATGTCATTGAATTATTACAGAATCATATTCATTGTTATGATATCATATATGGTTCACTTATGAATTTATATTACCCATTCTTTTGTAAATTCCATGTTAAAGAGCGTTTTGGGTAAAATTGTTTCATTTGTCGTCCGTGTTTTGACTTGTAATTATTCATATGATTACTGAGATCATGATTACTTAATTCCAGAATATAAAACATGATTTATATATATATTTATAATATACTTATATATAATAAATCAGTAAATTGAAAGAAATACACCGTTCATGGAGGCGGTAGTCCGTACGTACGCATGAACGCTGTTTTCGTTTCCTTATTGAATTGAATGGAATTAAGTAGATGACATACATATAAATATACATAAATCCAGTATCATTATTATTTCATATATTTCTTTAGTACTTATTATTTATACTTTATAATCATTCATTAATGGTTAATCATTGAGAATGAATCTCATCGCGTCGTGGAGACGGTAGTCCGTACGTACTCACGAGCGATGATATCGTTCCCATGGTCGTGGAATTTTGTTGAAGTGTATGTATACTATTTCAGTATCAATATCACTTTATAATAATCATATATAGTTACTCATTACACCATTATACCCAACCAATTAATGTGGTGGCCGAAAATAGATTACACCACAGCGTGGAGATGGTATTTCGTACGTACGCATGCGCGGTGATTTCATTTTTCGTAGGATGGATAGAAGGTTAATTAGAGATGTTTCATATTTATAATAACATATAAGTATATAATAAATACATATGTTATTAATTTATCATGAAACAACTAAATAAGAAGAAGTTGAAGAAGAAAGAAATTGAAAAAGATCGGTAATGTATATTACCTCTATTTGACGCGCCTTCACTTAACCTCCACTTAAAGAAATAAGAATGGTCTTTGAAGAAGACCAGTACCTATAAGATGATACTAGGGAAGTGGAGAAGAGATTTTGTTAGGGTTTGGCCGAGCTTGAAGGCTCAATGTGGTGTGAGGGAGAGAGGGAGGGGGTGCCCTTTTATAAGGGAGGAGAGGGGCACCTTAGGAAAATCTCAAAATATTATTTTATATTAAGGTCAAATTTGGTTTATAATGGTTCCAAATGGTCTTATTTCGAAGATAAAGTAGGTATGGGTCTAAATACTCTCATCCAATAGGATTTAGACAAGTTTAGGTTATTATTTTAACCTTATCAATTATATTTAACTCTAAGTTAAATAATTTAACTTTTACCGTGTCTTTTTGTTTTCTTACACTATATGGTTAATAAATTTACTATATGAAGCCAAACGAACCCCAAGTGGTTTATTATTAATATAAATATCCTTATATAAGTCATTTGGCGGAACCTTAGATTTCTAGGAATTAAATAACAATTAATAACATAAAATTTGTTTTAAAAACTAATTTATGTCAATTTTCAAACTATTTGGTACATGATTTTTATGAAATTTCTAAAAGAATGATAAGTTCAAAACAAGTTACTTAAATCAACAATAACATGTTATATTAACATATAAAATTAGTTTAAGTCATAAAAAGTCTAAAATTACATTTATTTGGGCATTTATAACATCAATTAATTTAATATTTTCTTAAAAACGTAATTACTGCATCATCGTTGTGTCATAAATAAATTAAATTATTTAAAGTATAAAAATTACAAATAAAATAGAATTAATTAGAAAATATTTTTATCTTTCTAATGAATATTTATAGTCGAAATTATATTATGTATAACCCTATATTAAAAATGTTTTAGTAAATAAACTTTGATTTTAACTCTTTTAACTCTTCTTTGAATTAAATAATAATAAATGTCCTCATCTAATCCTAGTGGGCCTAAATGATAATATTTTACACTTAAGGTTGTTTTTGGTCGAGATACACTTGTCCAATAGGATTACGACATGTGTTAGGTTAATATTAAAATCATTTTTACCCTTAATTACCCTATTTACTTTTAACCGTGGTAAATAAAAGTAAAAAGTTACTATTCACCAAACATTATTCTCATCTCATTGAACCACATTTTACTTACTGACATCAACCGTGTCTCTCGGATTTTTGAAATTCCATTCACAGAAGCGGTAAAATTAATATTTATGAAAAAATTAATTTTTTTAACTACCACTTAGTAGTTTCACTATTCATCAAAAAATGAAAGTTATCCGAAAAGTACCAAAATTTCACCATAAGCTAATTTCGGTATTACGAATCCAAAAATGAATTCCATTTTGAAAAATAAAATTTACAAAATTTCAAAATGTGGTTATTACTATTCATAACGGATAGTTTTAATAATATTTTAATAGCATATTGTTGTTTAGTAAAACTCGTTATTGCGTACTACACACGCTATCGAGGAAGGTCGTGATTGCATGTAATGAAAGGCAAGTCAAGGATTCACGTTGTGCAAGCTCCTTTTGGTGTAGCGTACAACACAAGACATTAATGAAATTAAAAAGAATATTTTTCATAAAATCTCGGGGTGTTACATTGCTGGTCCCAATGCTGAGGTACAACAGGTTTCTCAAACTATTGTTGCTGGTCCCATTGCCAATACTAGCGCTCCAGGGGAAGATATTTATGCTAATTTTGAGGAAATGGTAGGACATGAATCCCTGAAAGCGCAAAAAAAAACAAGAGCGTCGTAGTTTGATAGTTTTGGCCAAAATCCTTAAGGCAAAAACAAAAGGCATCAAATTTGAGGTGGGATGGAATAAGCGAGGCCAACATGTAAACCCCAACAAAGCCATGTTTAGTAGCTAAATTGGAATCGTCACTCAGAAACATGTGCCGATTGATGTACAGTCATGGCACCATGTTGTCACTGGGCTAAAAACACTAATTTGGGAAGAGATTACGATAACATTATGATATCATTTTTTTAATTTATTAAACTAAAATAAAAAACCAAAACATTGACTTACTCTTCATCATCCATTACAGAGTGCATTTATAGTAGATGTCTCACACAAGGAATATGTATTAATAGTTTCAGGAAGGATTCGTAGAGGTTTCCGCACAATTTTAACAAAATATCATCTTAAAGATGTAGAAGGTAAAATCAAGCTGCACCCACCACCTTTTTACGCACACTTGATATCCCAAGGAGCATGGGATGCGTTTAGAAACCATCGTGAGGAGCATAATTTTCAGGTACATTGTGTGCGGTAATACGTTTTTTGACGTTTTCTTGTATTCATCACTCTGATTGAATGTTTTTTATTTATGAAATAGCTTCTGATTGCTGAAAATAAAAAATTCTCAATAGAACCAGTGTACCCTTACCGTAAAGCAAGGATGGGGTATGCTGATCTTGAGAAAAATTGGTACGTCTTTTAAATCTACCCTACTACTAGTATGTGACATAAAACAACACCATAACCATGTTTCTCTATTTATATGCAGATTGATGAATCGAAATCGAAAGCCATATCCATCTGACGCCATGTGTTATGAAAGGAGGCTCGTGTAAATAAAGAGGGGACATTGATAGATGAAAACACACAAAAAGTGTGTGAAACATGTATAAGTATGACATAATATAAATTTGAGTTGATTTAAATCTCTATTACATTACAATAACTACTTATTTTTCTATATTTTCTATTTGAAATAGTCACAAGAATCAACAACAACAGCACCAGATTCAGACATACTTTCAGCAGCCTTGAAGCAGCCAGAAAAGTATTGTCGCGTTAGAGGTGCGGGTTTTGGGGTGACACCCCGAACATATTTTCAAAATAAAAAACTAGAGGGGTATCAAAATGAAAAAAATGGAAAAGCTGCAAGAATAATAATACGTTTTTCAAGAAGAATTACAATACCAGAGAGAGATGATAGAAAAATTGATGGGGGGAGGCAAAGAGAATAAACAACTCAACAACAACCCATGCGTGACGATCTCGCCCCACCCCCACCAGCATTGAGGCAAGCCATTCCCCTAAAAACCTGACATAGATGAGGTAATCAATGTTTTAATAATTGTTTCTGTGAAATGTAATTTAGATAGACATTGATAGCTTTCCTGTACTAATATTCCATAGGGTGAAAATGATTGTGATTTATATTTATCAACTCCCACCTATCGCCTTATAGCGAGGGATAAGTTGTTCAATACGCAAAATGACATGCTACACAACAGACAGCTTCCAAAATATCATCTTAGAGTGTCAATTAACGTAGCTAATGATCCGACTGCCGAGATACCTATTCCAAATGACGATGAAGACATTCATACGGTTGAATAAGTTGTTGGAACATTCATCGCATGGCCGACAGTTCTTGTAAAAAAACTTATCGTCAAAAAGGTATTCATTTATAATTTATTTTTCAAGCTGGACGATTAACATTTAATGAAAAAATGTCTGAACTGATGACTATTATTACAGAATGACAAAGACTGTGGGGTGAAACGAAATATCAGCTCAAAATTATCTCAAGGATCAGCCAACCGATTGAAACAGTCTACTAAGAGCACCTTCACCCTACCCATTCTATATCCATAGTTAATATCATTGTAGGCTCATGTGGATACAAATTTTAAAGAAGACAGTACTCACATATTTGATTTCGAAAAAGATATGTATGGAGATGAGATATCGGATTTCATTAGTGCTGAAAATGTAAATGAACTACTCAAGTATGAATGGCTAGGCGCCTCGATTGAAAATGTATACATGAGGTAAGTTTTCAGGATTTGATTATACAAAAGCTGATATACTCTGATAATTTTGACTAAATACATTTTATATTTGTCGCAGACGTATATATGAAAAACAATTGAAGGGATTTCCCCATGAACAGAAATTTGTACTCGTTAGTCCTCACACCACATGTTCAAAAGACGAATTAGATTCTGTTAATGAGGCTGCAATAATGTCATCCCTGATCAAATCATTTGAAAACAAAATTATGGATGACCGACACATTTTAAAACCAACGATGTAGGGGTAAAACTCTACAATTTAATCATATCAACTATATTTTCATTTATTTCTTTACTTATTCCTTTTTTAATTTTTAGCGAGCATTTTATGCTGATTTCAGTCAATATGGATACTCCAAAGATTTATTTTCAGGATTCAATGCATGGATATCCAAAAAACCGACCACACATGATGGCGTTTGTTAATTTGTAATACACTAGATCCAACATTTTAAAACTAAACATCTAGTTATATAATTTATGTTATCTTTTAATGAGGATTCTGTTATGATTGGGCAGTGCAACAATATTTTCTAATACATTGAATGAATCCAAGGCATAAGGATGAGAACGCCTACAAGATATACAACTAGAAAAGTATCCAAGTATATATAATAACATTTCACTTTCCAAACACATATCAAAACAAATTACTTATTGTTGTCGATGTTTCTGTAGTGTCCCAAACAAACAAACGGAATGGACTGTGGTTATTATGTTTGTATATTTATGAAAGAGATTGTATTTCATCAACAAACTAGCATCCCTGATGAGGTATTTTCGAAAAGAATTACGAGTTCATTTAAAATATATATTAATCCTTTTTATATTTATATTTTTTCAGTACTACCATGACTGTCGCAAAAAATCATATTCAGAAGATGATATACATGTGTTTAGAAACGAATGGGAAACATACCTAATTGAAGATTGTACACAAATAGGATGAAGGTGAATTCCAACCACTTTTGTAGTACATATATGATCATTGATTATCCTCCAAACTTCATTGGTGAATTGAGAATGCTCTGATGTATTGAAATACTAATTTATTACTCAATGTTTTCTATCCCCGGACTTATATTATTGATCTTTGAACAAATCAATATTGAAGTAAGGCATGATGGTGTGCAGTGTGTATGGGGCGAACGACAAAACCACCGAGGATCAACAAAATCCATTATCTGTATCTCGTTTGTTTTAACTTTTATTCTAGCACATGTGTTGTTGTTTGACTTGCACAATTATTTCTAGGTAGATGGATGAGATAATCAGTATCATTGAGGGATTTTTTGGAACCAAAATATGTGTCCCAGGATAATTCAAGTAAGGGAAAGGCTGGTTTAGATGAAATCCAGTCTCAAACGACCAGTACATCATCAAAAGAATCAACCCTGTGATGCACCATCATGTAGAATCTGGTCCTCATGATGTTTTTAGGTGTTTATGGAAGGTATAGGTAGTCTGATAATCCCCGAGGCCACCATAAATAATGTTTATAGATAGATCCACATGTTTTTGTGCCTCGTGCCTCTTTACAAGGATAACACCATTCACATGGTCCATCTTAGCATGCATGTCCCATTCATCCCCTTGCTACTCTTGGAAGAACCCGAGAATCTGACAATGCATAAGCCCCAAAAAACCCATACTCATCCAACCAAGAGTATTCCTAGTGTGAAGGGAAGCTAACCATGGGTAATACCCACAACATACCTCTTTTAAATATATGTGTTTTGATCCCTGTATTCTAAATAGGGTATGTAGGAAGCCTTCATGAGGTTAAATCCCAACCAATGGTAAACCATGGTGACCGCCTCACTAGGGTACACCTTCGCTTATTTTCCCTCTTGTATTTCCCTTAGTGGCATCCGAATAAGTCTTCAAAATGAGAAACCTTACCTTAATGGGATGCACTACACTTGGTTCAGACCTCCTTGGGAATTTTGATCCATCTATTAGGTAAACATTCAGTGTGCTCCCTCCTAGAGATGTACCTACCTAATCCACCTTTATAAGTGTTTTGATCCCCCTAGGTCTTACATCTCTATAAGACATTAAATCATGAACCTCTATCCATGTGGTATGTTAAACTCATGGAATACCAAAAGTTAAACATGGGTTTCAATTAATATATTCAATATTAATGTTTAATCATTCTTTACTAATGTATTGTGGAGGTGTAGTTTTATGTTATCTAGCAGATTTCGGAAGATTCCATGCTTTATGTAGGTGATTCCATGCTTTTACATTATATTATGAGTTTATTATGCTGTATTTTCCTGCTAAGTGTACTATATGAAATGTTTATGTGGTTAAAAATGTGTTATCAAAGGAATTTGGGATGTGTATAGACTTGAAAGTTAATTTTAAAATGAATGCAGTTGTATTTCTTGTGGATTTTCATGCTTAAGTCCTTTAAATGTGTTTGAAGAAATTAGAAAGTTGTGTGATGGGTGTTTTTAAATGGATTTAATGTGTTTGTGAATTTTAAAGAGGGTTTTCTTATTAGATGTAGAGAGTCTATATATGTGTATTTACATTGAATGAATGTACATGAGAATGTGTTGATATATATGATGTGTATAATGTAAATTGAGCACAATTTCCATACAATGTATTTTCTTTATGATGTACAGGGGACAGGGTGAGAGGACAGCGGTGGTATTTTGGTGGAGGGGGAAGGGGGAAAAGTGGTAGGGGGAAGGGGTAGGGGGTAGGGGGTGTGCTGGGTTCTTTTGAAATATGTAGGGGGTGGGCAGGGGGGTGTGAAATGGGCAGGGGGGAGTGTAGTGGGTAGGGGTGTGCTGGGAAAGGGGGCAGGGGGTGTTCAGGGGGCAGGGAGTGTGTAGGGGTATGGGTTGTGCTCGGGGTTGGGAAGTGTGTAAGGGGTGTGCTGGGGAAGGGGGCAGGGGTTATTCTGTTTTATGGAATGGGGGGAAATATAGCCATGGTATTAAACCATGGGTGTGTTGGGTAGGGGAGGTTTTCATGGGGAGGGGGAAGGGGGGAAAGTGGTAGGGGGAAGGGGTAGGGGTGTGATGGGTTCTTTCCAAATATGTATGGGGTGGACAGGGGGTGTGCAATGGGAAGGGGGAAGTGCAGTGGGCAGGGGTGTGCTGGGGAAGGGGGTTTGGGGTGTTCAGGGGGTAGAGAGTGTACATGGGTAGGGGGTGTTCTCGGGGGTGGGCAGTGTGTAGGGGTGTGCTGGGGAAGGGGGCAGTGGTGCTTCTTTTTTATGGAATGGGGGGACATATAGCCACGGTATTAAAATGTGGATATAGGTATATATCCAAGGTTTAATGTCGTTGAAAAAGGCCCATCATTGGTATCCAATAGAGGGGGATAATAGGGTTGAAGATATTCCACCACTCTTTTAATGTAATTGATAATATTTGATTTATCTCAAAAGTAAGGGAGATATCCCATGGGGGAAGGGAGAAGGAGGAGAGTGCATGTAAAGGATTTTGTTGAGTGGAATGACGGATATATGAGGGTAACCCGGTTTAATGGTTGATAGTGAAAATTTGTTAATTCCACTCATTAATTAGGTGAATTATTAGGCATAATGGTAAAATAAATCATTTTCAAAAAATGTGGGAATCAATATACACACACTTATAATCCGTATAGTTTCATTGAGTGGCTTACAATCCATTATTCAACCATATAGAGATACTTCCACAAAAACTCATACCTTACACAACTTCATCACATTATTTGAAAAACCATTAACCATCAACGTGAGACCATCATTACCTTAGAACAAAACTGTAGGTTTATCTATTTCCCCTCAAATCATTAAATATCCCATGTTCTACTAAACATTGGGACATTTGATTATTATAGATGATTAGCCCTAACCACGCACCAATTTCGTTAATTGGTTATTTTATGTTTTGGGCCCCACTAGTATAATTCCATTTAGCAACCCCCTTCTTTATTTAATTATTGTATTACTAACATAATTTTTGTTTTATTATATACGTGAAATCTTTTTCCTTAGTTCGAATTCTTTATTCGGAAACCGGCGCTATGGACGACAATATTTTAGAGTGGATGGATGCAAAAAGGATGGAACATCACAATTTTTAACTGTTTGTTGGATAAATGTAATTGTAACAAAATTAAACATTTTTTTAAATGTATATAGAAGTGTGTTTTTTTGTATTCATGATTTCAAGTAAATGTATGTATCATTTTTGTTCTCTTGTGCATTGTGTGTGTGTGTTGTGTGTGTTGTGTCCAGGTTTTTTTGGACTCTGTGTAGGTGTTATAATGTGTGCAGGTGTTGGGTAGATTCTGTGCAGGTTTTGGTTTTGGATAGGATCTTTGGCCTTTATCAGCACTAGTTAAGCGCTGATATATTATACATTTATCAGTACTGAAAATAGCGCTGATAAATACTAACTTTATCAGTGCTATTTTTAGAGCTGATAAAGGGGACCCCCTTTATCTTCACTGAGATTAACAGCACTTTTTTAGCGCTGTAAAAGGCCGTTTCTAGTGCTATTATAAGCCATATTTTTAGTAGTGTGATGAGACTTACTCCAGGATGGAGGTCTGAGGCAAACAAAGCCCAGCAAGAGAGGGACTTGACAGTTAGGAAGAGAGGAGGAGCAGAGATTCCACCGCATGAAAGGAAGTCTAGGGGCTTACTCCAAAGTGGTTTCCCTCCCCCTATGGACAAACGCCACTCCCATAAAGAGGATATCATCCCCCGTGGAGACCAGGGGCATGGAGAATGTCCATGGTGGGGGCACCCCAAGTGCGAGGCACGCGGCGATGTCACAGTTGAACCTCATGTGCTGAGGATGATGGTGCTTGTCAGGTTAATGTCATGCAGCTCAAATGAGGTGGGTTTTCTCCACACCCCTAGGACATACATAATCAGTACCCTCTTTTCCTTGTGGATGGGAAGGAATCGGCAATGTCGTGGTGAAGTGGTGTTGGGGAGTGAACCATCGAGGGGCTGACGTTAGCGTGGCTGTGCGAAGAAGAAATATAAATTAGCATGCCAAGGAGAAGAATCATTAGGTGAAGAAATGCAATGGATAATATCATATAGGGTACTTTGAAATCACATCGTGAAAACCTGGTGGGTCGCACGGAAAAAAAAATTCCAAATAGAGGGGTCCATAGGCAAGGGCCTTGTGAAGCTTTGTTACTCCACGTGGCGGAGGGAACTCGAGAAGTGGTGTGCATTGCAAATTGGGGTTTTTTATCCTATGAATGGGGAATAAGTGCATAAGAGAGGTGCTTTGCAATGTGGAAAGGCATTCGCGGAGTACTACCTCACGATGAAAAGGTGCCTCGTGAAGAAAAGAGTTGTGAAGCAATGTGCTATGCGAAGTACAATGACCTTTCGTTAGCATGTAGATCATGTTTAAATGAAAATTGTTTCACAAAGCATAAATTCTCCGCAACGAATAAGGTCCCCTATAGGATCCCCTCCCTTTGCAAAGGCCCTTAGGATTTTGTAAAAGGCATCCCTCTTAGAAGAGGGGATCAAAACGAGACAATGGGGAGGCACTTGGCGGAGAAAAAATACCTCGCACAACTCATGGTTCGTATATCGGAAGGATGCTTCACGATTTTGGAGCTGAGAAGCCGAAAGGTTGGATTGTCCATCGTTTGGACTCAAGGGAGCCCAGTATTTATAGGCAAGAGGCACTTTGAAGCGGAGCATACAGGACACAAGGAAAGGCTCGGTTTCTTCGCGGTGGGATCACGAATGTCCAATGTGGTGGTGGAGCATCCTGCCTCGTTGCATCAAGACGGGCTCATGAACGTCAAATTCGTTCATGGAGCATCTCACATCCTTACTTCACGGAGGGCTCACAAATGTAAAATGAGTTCTTCGAGCATCCCGCCTCCTTGCTTCGCGAAGGCTGTGGTTCCAGGGGGAACTACATGGAATATCTTCACGAGGAAGTCACAAGTGCTTTCTTTTTTGGATTCTTCTCTGTCCCAGATTTTGGTGCCAATAAAATCCCCACCTCAGACTTGGAGCTCTGGAGAGATCAGGGGTCGAAGTCTGAGGGTAATTGCCAAAATCCTCACTTATTCACGGAGAGTCCAACAATCATTCTCTAATCTCACGTGGGTCGGGCCGGATGTGAGAAATGAGGGATGGCAACCTTATCACACCATCAAACGTAGGAGTGCAAACAAAGATTCAGGCATCTTAGGTTTGAACAACTGGTCCAAATTTCCTGGGGGAAACAGGAGAGAACTGACTGTAGAACGAAGCTCTCAAAACTACCGAATTTCCGTTTTTCTAGTGTGATCTTGTGCATGAATGGGGAAATTCCATGGGTGATGAAATCAATCCGAACATATGAGAATGAGAGGTGTGAATCACGATACCCAGGATTTAGAACATTGTGGGGGTGGAGTGATAATATAGAATAACTATTGACCACATTCGAAAAATAGTATCATTATTGTATTAGCTTGATGTGGGGATAGAAAATGAGGGCCGACCACTGACCATGTTCGAAACATGGGGCCTAACTCAAAATGGCATCCTTTAGTCTTCTATAACATTGGCCCAAGACAATAGGTGGTTCATAGGCCGAGCATCCACACTGTTACGGGGTTCATCCATACGTGATAGAGGATGAGGGTCCAAATAAGGGGCACACAAAGCGTGGAATGTGGATCAATGTTTGTTTGAACAGAATCCAACACTCTAGAATTTAAGCCACTATGGTGGAAGCACATTAGATGGATGAATCAGTCTGATCATGGATCATTCGTTCTTTTTGGAAGGAGCACTATAGTGAGGGAGCTGTTTCTTCCCAATGTCATCTTGGGGCATCCCAAACTTGTTTCGGAAAAAATTGCAGTTACATGGTTCCACACAAAGGGTCAAGCGAGGGGCCATAAATGAGGAGGAACAAGATTTATTATTCCTAGGGCTGAACCCTAGGTGAAATTCATGGGTGTCTCTATGTGTCCAATGATGATAGTAATCAAGTCATACGTAGTTCTGGAAGTACTGTTTAATGTAATGCGGGATAATGAAAAGCCTGGATGTGCTAGTTCACATCCTACCAAATCTAAAAAGCCCACTTGAGTCATGATAAATGTGGGAAACAATAATTAATGGTGGGACTTCCCTGACACAGGAAGGAACATGTTAGGGTGAATGGATTCCCAGTGAATGTCGGCCAAATGAGGCTAACTCATCCACGTAGCGCCCCTAGATGCGCAAAGAAGTAAAGCCGAGTATGTAAGAATTCCACTTGAACATGAGGAAGTGGAAATATGTGAATCATGATTATAGAAACATGGATCACAATGATGGTGGCATGACGATGAGGGATAATTGTTTACCGTGTTCAAAACACAGCATCCATACTGCGTTAGCATGGAATGGGGACATAAAAATGCGGGTGGACTATTGACTGTGTATGAAACACAGAACCTGTCGCAAATGTCATCCAAGATCCTTAGAGATGTTGGCCTGAAACAGTGGGAGAGTCCTTAGGCCTAGAATCCATGCCATCTGGGGTTCCTTTTGGATGTGGAAGAGGATAAGGATCCAAATAGAGAGCTCATGAAGCTTGGACATGGATCGAGGGGAATGTCCCCATTAAAATTCCACACTTCGTTCTCTCTGTCAAAATGTATCTAAATACGACAACGAGTTGTATTAGATAGAGGGAGTCGAGTCCCCTAACATAGGAATATCTTAGTTTAGGGTCGTATAATTTGGACCATGGATGGTAGGAAACGTGGGAAACTCATGGTGAGTTAATTATAAAACCTGACGTGGATGGGAACCCTGGGTTTTGACCACCACGTGTTCCCTGGGATGATTTTAGGTCATGCGACCAAAAACGAGAGTTAAACTGGGCAAGAAGAAAGATGCACGTACATTCTTACATACCCCATGAGTATGGGGATCAAGCTTCACATAGTTCTAGAGGTGGCACGGTAAGGTACTAGTGCTAGGGATAAAAGGTGTGTGCGAGTGTGGAACCCTTCACCAAATGAAGCGGTATTTGATATATCTTGTTTTTCCATTATCATGAATGGTTTTTTTATGAAGCGATAGGCCTATTATAGAATGTCCCGGCATTTCTCCAAGAATCATGCCATATTCAGGCATTGACAAATGGTATGGTGTGTGACCCATACCAAACATGAAATCCCCTAGAGTGAGAACATCACATTGCAGTTTCGTTTTTTCTCGTGCGACCAGGACAATAATGTCATAGTTTAGGGTAATGTGATAGGACCAAGCATGAATTTTAACTTCATGTAGCGCATACGTAATAGAGATGATGCTATGTGGGTAATGTGTACGGTGCAATAAAACATACCCGACGTGAATGGGGACATAATCCCATACCACACCGTATGAAATTATGAGATGGGAACCTTGGTCCAAGGTGCCCAAATATGGGTAAGAGGGTAAGGGGAATGAGAAAATAGATCCCAACTGAGATGGACGAAAAAACGATACGTCTGGGTGATCCTATTTATCTTATAAGGATGGGAATCCAGATATACGTAATTCTGCAAAGGGGGTAATAAAAAAAGATATTAGTTTAGTGTCTTAGAACTCATAACGTAGAGATGAAGGACTATCCCAAGCAAAGGCGGACCTTAACCCAATCCCTAAGCCTACTTGAGTTAAACACGGTGTAGGAAAAAAGGGTGGATACAGTATTCGTAATACATGATATGCAAGAAAAGGGGAACTGGTGAAGAACCGATCAATTTACTTATCGTGACTTTTTCATTCCTAATGCGTGTATGCACACTGAGAAATAGTACCAAGAGTTTTTAATTTCTACCTGGACATGATGATGTGGAGAAGGATGTGAATCAAGTAACCGACATTTTGGGCTAAAAGGGGTTGGCCTGATGATGGAGGATGACTAATGACCATGTTCGAAACACAACATCCAAATCATGTAAGCCTGGAATGAGAAAAACAAATGTGCATCGACGGATGACCATATTCACAACACAAGATTTTTATCGGCTTGTAGCTCAACATCCTCAAGGGCGTTGGCCCGAATTGGAAGGAGATCCCTTAGGCCTAGCATCCATGCCTTTTGGGGGCCCTTCTGGATGGGAAGGGTGATGGATGCCCTAATGAAGGGGAACAAAAATCATGAACGATGGGTGGAGGCATGTCCGAGTAGAGTCCGACATTCCAGGCATTAAACCAGAGTACCCTTCGGCACATTGGTGGATTTCTGAAGAGGATTGAGGGGCACATCTTGAGAGTGAATGACTTGAGGAGATGAGGATAGAACAAGGGGATAAAGACCCTTATGAGAAATAGTTACATGGAGTGGTTTTTAAAAAACGAGTGTGAACGTGGACATAATCCCGTACCACACCACATATCCCTTTCATGGAAGAATGCGGGCTGAGGGTTCAAGATGGAGATGAACCCGAAGACGAGATGCTCGGGCGGTCCTATGTATCCCATGAGGATGGGAATCAAGACACACGTAGTTCTAAGGTGCACATAGGGATAGGATTCCCTAATGAGGGGGGGGGGGTGTACGGTGTGGCGAGTAACCTGATGTGAATGAGGAAATAATCACATACTACACCGTGGAACCCTAAATAGGAACTTCGGCTGGGGGCCCAAAAGGCCAAGGTGCCTAAGGCTGTGCCTCGGTCAGGTAGGCCCAACCAGGTTGCAGTTGAACGTCTTGCAGCCAGGACAAAGAGGAGAATAGATGTCCCATACGAGGGATGTGTATGGCATGATGAAAAACTCGACGTGAATGTAGACATAATCCCATTCCACACCGCGCACTCCCGGTAATGACTTGGGATGGAGCCCGAAAAGGCCAAGGGGACTGAGGCTGGGCCTCAGTCAGGAAGTCCTGACCAGTTTTTAGTTTAACATCTTGCAGAAAGGATGAGGGGCTATCTCATCTGGGGATGTGTATGGCACGACGAGTGACCCGACGTGAATGAGGACACAACCCCACACCACACCGTACAATCCTATAAGACAGAACCTAGGTTGGGGCCTAAAAATGCCAAAGGTCCTGAGGCTGGGCCACATATGGGGAGGACATACGCCCCCTTGTATGGTTACATCCTCATCACAGCTCCTTATCCCATGTGAGCAGTGCTCAGTGTGGGAAACAAGGATCCAGTCTCGGCTCTTCCCCTCATACGGGGCCTGGTAGCTATCACTGCCCAAAGGGAGTTCATTTATTAGAGTTACAACAGGGTAGAATGAACCACTACACTCGATGTTTGAGACATCTTGGGGTGGTCCTAATGATCTAGGACAACTGTTGACCTTGTTTGAAACACAGTGTCCCTATAGTGACCTGAAATGGGAGAAACAAATGAGCATCGACCACTGAACATATTCGCAACATGGGATTTGTATCGGCTTGTTTCTCAACATCCTCAAGGGTGTTGGCCCAAAGTGGTTGGAGAACCCTTAGGCCTAGCATCCATACCATTCGGGGGATCTTCTAGATTGGAAATATGGTGGAGTCCCAATCAAAGGAGTGGCTGAAGAAAAGTTATACCCATCTATGAAAGAGAAAAACGTCTATAGGGAGCGATACCTATGGCCGGATTGGGGTTAGCTCAACGTGAATTGGTGCAGAAGTTTGCACTCCACCATATGTATGGACCCAAGGGGAAGATTCTGGCATTTGGTATGGGCCAACAGACGATGTGTCTGGGCGTTCCTACGTATCCCATAAGGATGTGAATCAAGTCATAAGTAGTTGTTAAAGTCCATGCAATTTAATGTCGTGCAGTGAGGACGTGGGATAATAGAAGAATGATGGAGCGCATGGTGAGATCATCATAAATCCCATGTGGATGATTCCATGGAGGCCTGCACCACATTAGGACCCTCTGAGAGGACTATACCCAGGGGGAATAGTCAAAGAGAAGAGTTAGAGGGAAGGGCTCAAGATGAGGCATCTGAGTGTTCCTATGTATCCCATGCAGATAGTAATCAAGCCATACTTAGTTCTCAAAATTTAGTTTAACATCATGTAGGATGATGCAAAGTTTAATGTCATGTAGGACTGGATAGTTTAAGGTCATGCGGGACTGGCGTGCAGTTTAGGGTCATGCGGGACCATCTAGTTTAAGGTCGTGCAAGACCAGTAGACTCAAGAAAATTATTTTATGAGGAACATGGCATTGGTGGGAGGAGTTATATGCTCACCATCCTTGGTCACCAGGGAGTATTCTCCATTGGGGTAAACCATGTGTACTATATAAGGTCCTTCCCATTTAGGATCTAGCTTGGGTGGTTTCCTACGAGGGATCATCGACGCTCGGGGGGCCAATACCAAGTTGCCTTGTAGAAAAGAGCAGAGGTGAACCTTCCTGTTGAAGGCTCTAGATATCTTATTCTGATGACTTTCCAGATTGTAAAGGGCACATCACCTATTCTTGTCATGTGCTTCCAATTTACCCGGATGAATTTCGGCCACCTTTTCTGGTGCCTGATGGTCATAGACCGCTTTGCGTAATGAATGCAGCTAGATCTCAATGTGCAAGACTGCCTTCAATCCGTATACCAGGGAATATGGGGTCACCTGGGTGGAATTGCGAGTCATCTTCCAATAGCCCCAGATGGAATTGGGGAGCTTGTCCGACCAACTATTCTTGTTCTGGACAACCTTTTTCTGCAAGATTTTAGAGATGGTTTTGTTGAATTCCTCGATCTTCCCATTTTCATGTGCATTATAGAGGGAGGTATGGTTCAAATGGATGTTTTACATAGAGTAAAATTTCGTTAGCTCGTCTACTTGGAAGTTGGTGCCATTATCGGTGAGGAAAATATGTGGTAATCCAAACCTATGGACGATGTTAGAGATCACGAAGTAAACGATAGAATGAGCCTTGACCTCCTTGAGGATAACTACCTATGCCCACATGGAAAAGAAATCTATGGCAGTCAGGATGAATCAGCATTGGCGAGCTCTCTCCGGTGGATATGGTCCAACAACATCAAGTCCCCATACCAAAAACGGCCAAGAGTACATGGTGGAGTGGAGAGGTTATGGCAGCCGATGCATGATGTTAGCATGGATTTGGCATGCATGACATATCATGGTGAACTCGATACAATTATGGACCATAGTGGGCTAGAAGTACCCCAATCTCTAGATCTGATGGGACAGCTTTGGCACAGCCTGGTGAGAATAACAGGAACTGGCATGAACCTATTGCATGACCTAAGAAATCTCAACTCCTTGGATACAATGGAAGAGAACACCATCGAAACTATACTTGTAAAGGTTCTGCTCGAGACTAGGACCACTCTAGTGGGTAAACTGCAATGTGTGGAGTCGTATTCGCTCAGGCTCAGCACGATCAGCTGGGAGGAAACCATTTTTGAGATACTAAAAAAAAGGGGATCTCCAGTTGGAAGTTGCTTCAACCACTGCATTTGATGAAATTGGGGTTCCTAATGTTGAAGATCTAGTAGTAATATGGCATACTCGTAGGATGTCGACATCATCTTGGGTGACAGGGGAAATGAATCTCTAGTGTGACATGTGTATAATCAGATCAACCTGCTCAGGTTCTTCAAGTGATACATCCAGGCCATCCATGGCATCCACTCGACGATTCTATGATTGAGGGACATGACTAACTTTCAGATGAGATGGAAACTAGGAAATTAACTGGAGGGCGTGCTCCAACGATGGTATGAGCTCTGGCTTTCTGACAACATAGACACCATTGACTTTCTTGATGACTAGTTTGGAACCCCATATCACATGAAAATGGGTTACATCGATCTCGTGGGCTACCTCAAGGCTAGTGATAAGAGCCTGATACTCTGCCTTGTTGTTGGAGCATCCTTCTGACAACAATAATTAGTATAGCTGTACAGATTGTGTCGGGTAAATGAAGACGATACCTAGGAATAATCTGATGAGCTTAGGATCATTGAGCCTCCTGCTGGTGGGGCTTCGGGAGGCAATGTCGAAGTGCATCCTCCATCACAGGATGGAATGATCTATCGAGAGGATTTCCTTATCTAGAAAATCTAGGTACATGGACTGGTCCATGGAGGTCGGATTGGTAGAAAAAAAGTATACCAATGTCTATCCCTTGATGGCCATCTAGGGGACAAACCTGATGTTGAACAGTTGGAGGACTACTGTCCACCGTGCTAGTTGGCCGGTCAACATGGGGCGGTTCAGAATGTACTTCTGCGGTTCTACCCGAGAAACCAGCTGTACCTCATGGTGCTCCGGGTAGTGTTGCAAATTCTGGATAGCAAAAAATAGGTCAAGGAAACCTTTCTCTATGGGGGAGTATCTGGTCTCCATATCAAGGAGCATGGGGCTATGGTAGTATAGACTGTTTTCCATCCCCTCATTATTGCTCTGGGCTAGAAGGGCACCGAGAGATCGTTCCAGGGCAGTCACGTATATGATTAGAGGATTTCCGGAGATAGGTGGCATCAAGACCAGAGGATAGATTATATAATACTTGTTTTATTCGAATGCGGTCTGACACACTTTGTCCCATTCATAGGCAGAGACTTTCTTCATTAGTCTAGAAAAGGGCTTGCACTTGTCAGCTATATTCTCAATCAATCAGAATATATAGTCTATGTGGCCTTGAAAACCTCGAAGCTCTCGAATATTTCATGGGGGAGGCATCTGGCTGATTGCCTTGATCTTCTCTTGGTCAATCTCAATTACCTGGTACCTGACAACAAATCCAAGAATATTCTCGGAGGAGACCCCGAAGGCACACTTCAAACGGTTCATCTTCAGGTGGTGGGAATGTAGGAAGCCAAACACTTTCTCAAGGTCCTTGAGATGGTATTGGCACTAGAGATATTTGACCACCATATTGTCCACATAGAATTCCACCAATGTCCCATGGATTGGTTTGAATATGTGGTGCATGGCCCGCTGATAGGTGGAACCTGCATTCTTTATGCTGAAGGGCATAACCTGGTAACAGAAAGTACCTTAGGGTGACCTAAAGGCGGTGGACTCTATATCCTCGGGGGCTATCCGTATCTGATTATATACTGAGTAACCATCCATGAAGGATAGGTCCTAGAACCTACCCATAGCATTGATCAACAATTATGTCACTGGACCTCCTTGATGAAGTTGGACCAGCTAAGCTTTTCAACATAGTCCTCAAACATGGCACCCTTAGAAGGGTGCATATTTTGGGGAGGCTTCTTGAACCCGCTATGATTTGTAGGGAGGCCGAGGTGGTGGATGGATACCTGAGGATATAGTCCTAGAAGCTCATCATAACTCTAGGAAAAAATGTCACGGTGTTGCTTAATAAATTACACGTACCATTTCTGCTTCCTGAGGGACATGGTGGAAATGATCAATGTGGGTATCATATTTGTCTCGCTACCAAGGTTCACTTGTACCAGTTCATCGACCGTGGTGGAGACTCCCTCTTCAAAGGCAGGGGAGCATCCTCCAGATCCTCTACTTCTATTATGGAAGAGAGATTCCCAGCGGGCGAAGATTCCCTGGGATTGGAAGAACCTGATGGGAGGCTGGTACCAGCCTAGACTGCAGTGGACAACATATCAAGAGATTCACGTTCCACGAAGACCATAACGATGAAGGAAGTCGATCCAATCCCATCTGTTCTTCAGCCCAAGTAGCTACTCTTGAAAATATCAAAGTAGTAGTGGCGAGTCAGTTGGATCTGGTTAATTCTAGCCAAGTGGAACAGACACATATGATGTACTATCATTGCCATGGGGCAGACATCCTAATACCGTATGGGGGTTGGAGGCTTCGGGATCACCTGAGCCTGTTTTTTGTTGGAGTACGAGGTAATTTTTCACCATCGCTTGGACATGGGAATATGCCTTCCTCTTGTAATAGAGACAAAAAATTATTTCCCCATTTCAAGGGTCATGGCCTCTAATCAACAGATTAAGAAGAAATATGCGTCATCCGGACCTACCGAAGGGCCACTTGTGACCAGGGCAAGTGCAACCTCACTTGCCAGAATCTGCTTATCCTTTCTCTAGTAATAGTCAGTGTCCAGATAACGGGCTTCAAAAGAGGAAAAAGGAGATGAATCACCTTGGAGTATGCCGAATCTACCATTAAAGTAGTAATTGAGGCATTGGTCATACGATGAGGGGACCACACCATGCAGGTGGAGCCATGGTTTGCCCATTAATGCATTGTACACGGTGTCCTGGGAGACAACCATAAACTCTGTACTGGAAACGAGGCCATCGAACTGGGTCTTCAAACATATCTTGCTGACCGGGGACTGTTATATCCTGTCATATCCCTAGATCCTTAAATTGGAGGTATTCGGGTCATCTTTGTATAACCCTAGCTTCCGCAGTGTCCGCGTCAGGATAAGGTTGATACCGGAGCCGGTGTCAACAAGGCAGTGACATACCTCCACACCATTTAATCGTCCAGTGATGTACAATGAGTGGATATTCCCCAATATGGGAGATCCTTAATTCTCTATAGAGAAATAAATTATGGCCTGACATTCTGCAATCTCAATTTCTTCATCATAAAATGATTTCACAGCTACAACCTCCGTCTAAAACTAGAGGGAGCTCCTGAAAGACTCATCGAGGGCCTCACGCAAATCTGATGACAAGAAGAGGGAATAAATGATGGAAAGCCACACTGGGATGCTAGAAATATTCTTCAAGACATCATATGTTCACTCTAGGTGTGAAGTTATTCTTACAGGTGGCCACACTGTAACTGAAGTTATGGTGGGCCCTGTCGGCTGGACCGACGATTGGCTGGTGCTGGGCATATCCCGCTGCTCACTAGTCGTAGCATGAAGAGTTTCTTCCAGATGAGGATTAGACAATTTAGATCAGCTTGTAGCTGGGTGAGGCTGGTCACGGCACAACCGAAGTGGTTCTGCCTGATCCTGTAGCACAAACAATGGTGGAGGTAGGCTCGCCGACACCGGATGAAGAGGCTACGCATGCTGAGTTATACGCTGGGCCTACTGTCTGGTCTCAGGGCATGCAAAACCTGGCTAGATCTTCAAACTGATGCACCTTGAAAACTCATATGGAAATCGACCCACCAACGTTGGCGTCGATTGGGGACATTAGAGAGGTTCTCCTGGCACTCCCCATCATCAGGAGTCATATAGGGATTTACCAACTCTATGGTATTAACCGAAGCAGACACTTGACTGTCTCTTGAAGAGTCATCCACCACTAGGAGAATTCTGGGAGGGATCCCAATATTAGGTGGAATTAAGTCACCGAGAGTGCAGGACAATGAAGACATTGGAAGGGTGCCTTGTTTCTTCTTGTGTCGCTGATGTTTTCTCTTCTGGGAAGTGGCCGGCTGAGATGATGATGCAGAAGTAGTGGCCACAGCTTCTGATGGCTCCAGCTGATTCAGGAGTGGTCGAATGATGCCATGGGCATGAGGAATAGTCTTCTGAGGCATACATTCATTGTACTTCTATGACCCATGGATGGAAACCTACTGTCATTCACCTTTACTATCGCTTCCACTATCTGGCCTTAGAAAGTCACCCGCTACTTGTTCTAGAGCTAGGCCCATCTTGACTATGTTGTTATCAACCTGGTCTTGGATCCAGTCTTTAAACACATAGAAATACTTGAGGGTGTGCCCCAGAATCCAATGGTAGGGGCAGTATTTGGGGCGATCAGTGAGATTCACCTCTTCCGACCTTCTGCACTCAGGCAAGCGTACAATTAACTGCTCTAGGGCGCTACGGATTTAACCAGGGAATTGATTTTTGCTGAACGAGTATGATAGGTGTCTTCATTCTGAAAAAGGGGACCCTTGGAGCCTGGCCATAATGAGGAGCCGGAGGGGCCTGTCGAGGAGGTGGACCCTTATTGTCCCACCTAGGCGGTGGCAGTGCATTATGATGAGGCGCTTGCCGATTATGAGGATGGTGCTAAGCCGGAGGCTGCACCTAATGAGGGCCTTTACGAGGCTACGAGGCCAGTGCAAATGGTATCAATTATAGTTTCCTGGTGGCCTCTATTTTGGGACACCGCAGTGGTCTTGGCTCTGGAAGCGCTCCATTCTGGGATTATAGTGGGAAACTGACGTGCTTTGCTGGCTTGTTACAGGGCTTCCTCAAGGCACTGAGCCTTGTTGGAGAAGTCTCAGAATCCTCCGGGATAGTTATAATGGATCAGAGATAGAATCAGTTCTGTATTGACATTTCCCATTCATATTTTCAGTAATTTCTCCTGATTCAGTGGCATTTCAAGGGAGTATGTGAGCCCCTTCCACTGGGCGATAAGGTCCGCGACTCGATCTTCAGGCCTTTGCTTGCACTTGAAGAGGTCTGCGATGCTGGTCTTCTAGGTGGTAGAGTTGAACTGGTAGAGGAATTATCTATGAAGTCCTCCCATCTGGTCATGGATCTGATGGGGAGCTAGTTGTACGTGACGAACGCCGACCCCTCCAACATATGTACAAAATCATAAGGCTTGGCAGCCTCCTGCTGTGCTGGAGTCCCCAAAATGGGCCCACACCATTAGTTGATGTGGGCCAGTTGTTGTGGTGGGTCTACTGTCCCATTAATGGGGGAGAAGGTAGGATTCCCAAAACCCGGAGGCACCGACATATCATCCACCCACGCAAGGTATGGCTTTCCATCTGGTGGGATTTCCACTTTACACATTTCCAGTGCTTTTAGGAGGGAAATAAGTTCATCCATTGGATCATCTGAGTGTGGGTCCTTTTCTTGATGAGTATCCCTAACTACGAGTGCATTGGTAGGTTCTTCAACATGGTAGACAGGCTCAGCGGCTAATGGAGTGGCTCGTGGAGCGGCCTGCGAGGCATCTGGGGGAACCCGGGACAGATACCTTGGATTTCCGCACCATTTGTGGGGGGGGGGGGGTTTGATGAGACATATAGTTCCCTCTTTCAATGAGATCTGGCTTCATCCCTGTCTGTAGGAGAGGCCTGATCAAGGTTGCATGGGGCATCTCGCCAAGGGGTATTTGTTTCTGCCCCTGCTGCCCTGACCTAGGATCACCGTTGTCAGGTCGTCGCTCTGCAGCATGTTCATCAAAGATTTCTTCTATCTTCCTCTTCTACACATAAAGTTTCTAGAACAATGTATCCTTCTCGGGGTCCTCCTCCATCTTCTACACTGAATTGGATAGGTCGGAGTGCTTGACAGCTCCAAAGTTCTATTTGACCCTACTGGAATTCCTACCAAGTACCAACGCCTCGGTGGGTGCAGGGAGACCTAGGAGGTCTCTCTACTGATGATTAATCCTCCCCGATGGGTCCAATAATGGTGTCACACCCTCATATGGTATGTATCCATCATGAAGCTCCAGATCGTATCCTTGTCCACTATGTCAGCCATGTTGACCGTGACCCTTCCTGGTGGCATGTCCTCAATATCACATAGTGAGTTGGGCTGCCGCCAGATAGAACTGTAGAGGAGGGAAGCATACTAACCCTAGCCATAGATTTTCATGTGGGGGTATCCTACATAGTAATCTTGTGGAGTACCTTGATACTCTGAACGCATTTTTGTTAGAGAACCTCAGGACGACCTGGTGACTCGGGGCGCTGGGCCACAACGAGTGCGGCCAGATCGAGTAGACATCACTACTCACTGATTTCTTCAAAATGCACATGGATCCTTGGATAAACCATGCTCTGATAATGGAGAATGAAATGTTTCACCTAGTGGGTGTAGCAGGAACAGTCAACTTCCACCGAAGTGAGGGATTTCAGTATGAAGAAATTTTTCGCTACCACAGGCTAGAACTTCTCGAGGAAGTGGTCCAGTGCAAGAAATCTATAGAAGAATCTCAGATCAAATTCAGGGTCTGGCCCTTGATTTCCCCACTCCCCAACTAGGGGTAGCTGAGGAACTGGCAGCGGTACTGTGGAAGACCACTGGGATGGCAGGTCGGCTGGTGGAGAATACGGTGAGCGGCCTGACTGGCTTTCACTTCCAGGGCTGTCCTCCAAAGAGCGTAGTGACATGGCCTCCACATCATGTTAAGAGGGGGTGATGGCTGTCATTGCTAGCTTAGGGGCCAAGGCTACTGGGGATAGGCCGAAATGTGGCTCACCTCCCATTTTTCCCTAGAATATCTCTCAGTGATCTCTTGTGGAGATAGAAAGTGCTTCCATTGATGATGGTGGTGATTGCACAACCATTACATGCAGGGTTTCAAGATTTTCGTCCTCCTTAATAAACCTGAAGTGTGAGGTGGGAATCCTGTGGAACTCACATTCCGGGAGAACAAGGATAATGTGCCTCGTCCCTGGTCCGACCCTATACATGGATGAGAAAGGTGAGGGTTCTTGAGCTGAGTCATAGTCCGCTTCAGAGTATGAGAAGTGGATCGGTTTGATCCCTGTATGGGCCTTCCCTGGATTCTTCTTGTGTTGGTGATGACCCACATTCCTTCCCCTAGGTTGCTCCTCGGGATAGGGCTGGTTTCCGACATGAGGCTCTACGGCTGCACTGGTGCTAGGGTGGAGAGGGTTTCCCCATGAGAAAGTCTAGGTGTGAGGAGCACCGGGACAAATGTCAAAGGGGACTTGGGGAGGGCCTCCATGAACAACACTAGGGTGGGAAAACCCTCCATTGGAACTGGAGGGAGCTTGGGGAGGACCTACATGCTTGGTGTGGGTGGAGCGAGGCTGGCCTTCACCCCTCTAGTTTTCGGGGAGAGGAGGACCTTCGCCAGCTGCATAGAGGACATAGGGAGGATCCCCACATTGGAGAGGGACTGGATGGGCAATGTATCTACATCGATGGTCGGGGGCATGAGGAATGACTCCATACCCAGTGTAATGGTCACAGGAGAGGCATCCTTACTTAACATCACTATCGCGGGGCAGACCTTCATTCGGATTGGGGGTGGCACGGGGTGGACCTCCATGCTTATTCGTGAAGCAGGGAAGGCCCACGATCTTAGTGGTAGTGGTATTGAGAGGACCTTCGTAAGTGGTGGCATTATTGTAGGTCGGATCACGGTGACCACTGTTCATGCATGGAACTAGTAGAGTTGACCTACCCTGTCTGTGGGGCGGTTGGGGCCTCAATCCCAGTTGGGGGTATAAGAACCCCTTCTCAGTGTATATAGGGACTTGATGATTTGCGTCAGCGGTGCCTCGGGCCACAGTAGTCATCGACATTGGGACCCCATGGCGGGCTTCCTCTTCAGCACGTGTCCGACACTAGAGTCCGGTCGGACGAGCTGGGGCTGGTGGCGCAGATGCCTGGGTTACCTGCTCCTCCTCCGAGAAGATCGGGTGGTGGTGCTGATGCGGCCCGATGGGAGCCCTTGCTGAGATTCCCTGTATTGGGAATCTGACTGGGCTTGGCCGGACATCGCCTACCTCATCAGTATAAGCCAGGGAGTCTTCAAAGTGCTCTGGGGACAGGCTCCTGAAGCGGCTGTATGTTGGGGTGGGGAGTAGTGGCTCCCTGCACGGCCCTCGGGGGCGACATTGATGGCGGGGCCTAAACACCTCCAGCTCTAGGAGGGCCATATCCTGTGTTGGGATTATTCACTCCTCCTTGTAATGATGTACGAGGTCATTAATTACCCTTCATTGGATAAATTCTAATGGGGAGATGAGGCGTCAGTGCCCCACAGTCTTGGATGCAAAGGCCGTCGTGGAAGAGGTGAAGCCACGTGGAGCGGCTGTTCTTGTTTTTCCCCTGTCCCTACATAGACTGTCAGGCGGTGATCACATTCCTGAGGTAGCAACCTGATTCCTAAGAAGTAGGGAGATAATCTCGTCAGTGCTGAAAGAAAAATGAATCGACAACAAATGCCCTAGTGCCACCCCATCTTCCATGACCGGTAAGAGGGATACACTCTAACAACATCACAGAATGGGATGTTCAACATTCTACTGCCCCAACATCTAGTGAGTTTCATGCTAGACCTATTATTTTCTTGAAGGGACCTGGCGCCAGATTACTAGATATGGTGACAAGTCAATCTATTAACGCACAGAACGCTACTTGTAACACCCGAGAATTTTATGAGAAATATTTTGTTTTTATTTTATATAAATCATCAAATCAATCTTTCACTACACACAACACTAGCTTGGCTTGCTTTACACGCAACCACGGCCTTCCTCGATAGCTTGCATTGTACGCAATACCGAGTTTCACTAAACAACGATATGCTATTAAAATATTATTAAAACTAGCCGTTATGAATAGTATTAACTAAATTTTGAATTTTATAACATTTTAATCCAACTTATACATTTTTTAGAATGAGGTATGAAAACAAAATTAGTTTTTTTGGATAAAAGTATTTTCCAAAAAAATGCCGTTTTACCGCCTTTTGATGGCGCACCCACATTAAATATAGTTTTTGACATGTTTATAAGTTCAATTTGACAAAATAAAATTCTTCTTTTGAATCAGGATATAAAAATTTACTTTGGATAAATTTTTGATATTTTTCTGATAACTTTCATATTTTGATGAATAGTAAAAATACGCTAATTTTTAATTAAAAACAACTTTTTTCATTGAGATAATTTATATGGTTAAATTATAATATTGAATGGTTTTAAATTATAGATAGAATATATTTTTATCATTTAATGTAATGTATGTAATTAGCAATAATTTCACATTGAATTCATAGTTAAAAATATTTCAATCTTTGGAAATGTTTTAACTTCTAAAACCCATTTTCTTAACAACAGGATTTATTTTAAATTAATTACTGCAACTTATATGTTTTGAATTTTGAAAAATGGATCCCATATTCAGAATCAGTGGGTCCAAATTTTTTTAATAGGCTACTTTTTATTTTTGGGCATTCTGAATAGTAACTATGATAAATTTTATTTACCATAGTCAAAGGTAAATCGGGCAATTAAGGGTAAATATAAGATTATAAAATTACCCTAACACCTGCTAAAATCCTATTGGATGACTAAAAGTTGACCCATATCACCTAAAAGTAAGATTAGATTCATTTAATATACTTTTTTCCATGGAAATAATTTAATTATTATTAAAACCAAAGAATGTGACAACATGTCACTTTCTTAAATCTTATTAGTATAATAATTTTAATTTGGTGATAAACCTAATGAATCTTCGAACATGAATAGTCTACAAAAATATAATATAATTATCTACATCATAGTAATTTATTTATACTTTTTAGGGGTTAAATAATTATCATTAATTATGACACAATAGTGATGTTGAAATTATTTTATTAATTAAAATATCAAATAAATGGTTTTAAAAATATTAAAATAAATATTATATTAACTATGTAATGTGATCCACTAATTTTATAGATACATATGACATTTTATTAATCTATTAAATATTTTATTTCGAACATATCCTCTATATATATTTTATTTAAATTCAAATAAATGAATAGTGTCAAAATTGACACTATTGTTATTTTATAAAAATATCATATTATAAAATTGTTTAAAAATCACAAAAATATTTAAAAATTATAAATTAAATTTTATATGGTCTAAAATGTTATAAAGTGTCAAATTATGGAAAATTCACAACACATATGTAATTATTTATAATAATTTAAAATTTAGAATATTATTACCACAAATAAAATAAAATTGATAAATAAGGATAAATCAAGTTGATAACGTTTAAAATAAATTCCTAACATGTATAAATTTTATTGGCTGATGATATTACAATCATATCTCATCTAATCTTCAGATATGGGTCATTTGGGAAGTTTTTAAGTGGGGTTGGGATTTAATATAAACTAATATTTCTTATATTTCAAAGGTGCCCCTCTCCTCCCATATAAAAGGGAACCTCCTCCCTCTCCTCCTCACACCAATTTGAGATTTCAATCTCGGCCCAACCCTGCCCATTTCACTTCCCCACTTCCCTAGAATCATCCTAGAGGTTCTGGTCTTCTTCAAAGACCAACCCTAGTGCCCTAAGAGGAGGTTAAGAAGATGCGTGTCAAAAAGAGGTAATATCCATTACCGATCCTTTCAAAATTCTTTCTTCTTCAACTTCTTATTCTTTAGTTGTTTCATTATTAAGTAATAACATAACTATAACTCATATACTGATATGTTATTATATGTATGAAACAACCCTATTTCAACATCTATCCATCCTACGGAAAACGAAATCACCGCGCGTGCGTACGTACGGAATACCGTCTCCACACCGTGGTGTAATCTATTTTCCCCCACCAACTTACTTGGATGGGTATAATGGTGTAAATAATTACTATATATAATTATTTTATAGTGATTTTGATTCTGAAATAGTATACATACACTCCAATACAATTCCACGATCAAGGGAACGATATCATCGCTCGTGCATACGTACGGAATACCGTCTCCACGATGTGATGTGATTCGTTCTACATGATATTCATTGAATAATGATTATATAAATGAATTTAATGAATAAATATGATATATATTACATTAATCCTGTTCTCGAAATGATGTATCTATAACCTAAAGAGAAGAATAAGAACTTATTCGACAAAACACGCATAAGAACAAAAAGTTATAAACACCCGAATAACAAGTAGCAATGAAATATTACTACTAAGAATCTATGAATATGACCATATATGAAATCATAACAATAATTATGACTCTGTAATAAGTCAATAAAATTATTTAAATCATTATACAGGATGTTCGGACACTTACGAGGCAAATCGGACCTAAGGTAAGGGAAATATCACAATCTCATTTTTATCCGAGATTGTTTATACTTTGGAATTTACTGGGGTGTATTTTATCATCCACATCCATGTTTACTCAATAATTACTATTATTTCCATCCACATACAATTTTTTAAATCCAATTTTACCCTTTGATGAGTTTTTAGTAAAATATTTGAAAGGAATCTTTTGTCGTTTTCCGTACGAGGTACTTTTTGACTTTTCTGACAAAAGTACGAGAAGAATGTTTTTTTACCTTATACGGCATGAATGGATTTTTAATACATTATTTACAATAATATTTCTTTACAATTTTTCATGTTTATTTTTAATCAACTTCTTTTAGTTTAATATTGTATGACATGTTAAGAAAGGAAAATGTTTTTGAAGTAGAAAAGATATTTTCCTTAAGAATGGAGTTCAAGTGTTTTAGCAAAATTATTTTCCATCTAAGATAATAAAGGTTTTGGTTTATATCCCTATTATTACATTTATTTGATTATGTTGTGATGGAATTATTTTTATGAATTCCTTTATCTTATATGAATTATTTTATGATGTCACGATGTTTAAGATTCCCATTTTTATTACATGGGTTATGCTATGATGTATGGTTTATGATTTTGTGGCACACATAAGAATGGTATAATTATGAGAGGGGTGGGATGTATATCTCCCTCCAATGAATTGGGTAATGATTTTATATCTCCGGAGATAGACATGGATGGAACAGCAGGTTAAACTGGTTCAGTGAAACAGGACTGAAACGAGGAGTGAACTCGGTTCAGAAATGGACTTTGTCCACTAAGATAGTCTTTCCCATGAGTATTGAATAAAAAAAATGATTCTCTATGATTATGTGTGTATTCCACAAAGGTTCATGTTTTAAGTTATGATTATTGTGATTACATTTCACTACTATGATTTATCCCATGTATGAAATTATGATCTCTTTTGCAGGTTATGATTTCCAAAAGTTATGTTCTTATGTATATGATGTGATTGATATTCCTTTTGTTTACCCATAATGAGCATTTGAGCTCACTCTTTTGTATTTTTTATTTCCCCAGGTCAGGAAGAAGGTTATTAAGTAGGATATTCCAAAAGGGACTCTAGATATGATGAAATAAATGGGAGGAAAAGTAGATGCCTTATGAACCAGTTGTTTATGTCTCCCAGTTTCTAAAGACACTATACCTATACAGACCTTTCCTGGTTTTTTTATATGTTGTAATAAGTGTGCTTCAATTTTGAAGTATTAACCATGTATGTAAAGTATGGGTCGTTATAGTTGGTATCAGAGGAAAGGTATAGTCAACATTTGGGAACTAGGAAGTTAAATCCTTAGTAAGAAACCTAAGGATATGTCTAAGAACAGAACACAATATTAGTGTTTAGTAATGGCCATGAACAACCTATTATAAGACCTTAAGTGTGAAATTTTATTCTTGATTATGTGGTTTTCCTATTATAATTAGTGTTGCTCACACTATTCTTCTTGGTTTTAGTCAATGGTTGGAACCCGAAGGAACCATGTTAATGCGGAATGCGACGGGCAATGCAATGATTGTCCCCTGGAGCAACCAAAAGTTATGGGAGCTGGAATGAAAAATCTTGTAGCCATGCTCACACAACTTTCTCAAGCTATGAATCATGTAGGACTTCCAAACGAGCAAAGGAAGGAGCAACATTCTATTGAATCTTTCATGAGGCAGCGTCCACCTTCTTTTAGCGGGTCTACTGATCCATTAGTTGCTGAACAATGGATTAGTACTACTAAAAAGATATTTTCAGTTCTTCAATGTTCTGAACATGATAAATTCATCCTAACAGTGTATCGTTTGGAAGGAGATTTCGATCAATGGTGGAATCTAATTAAGAATATGTGGAAAAGGGATGAAATTGAGTCCATGGAATGGGACGATTTCAAGAACTTATTTTTCAATAAGTACTTCCCTCGTATTCTCCAAACAAATATGGATAAATAGTTTCTTGAACTGAAGCAAAAGGATGATGAATCTGTTGGTACCTATGAAGCATATTTTACAAGACTT
Organism: Viscum album; assembly: GCA_963277665.1. Lineage (NCBI taxonomy): Eukaryota > Viridiplantae > Streptophyta > Magnoliopsida > Santalales > Viscaceae > Viscum > Viscum album. Next base: position 1,456,252,625 of record OY728131.1, on the reverse strand, counting down.
TCAAGGTATGATTCTGGTATTATTATCCAACCTGAGAGTAAGATCGATCGATTCTTTAGTGGCTTAAAACCAAGTCTTCAAAGGGCATTAGCCATAAGGGACTTCAATAGCTACGAGTAAATCATTCGATGTGCTCTCAAAGTCGAGATGGAGATTGGAGTAACCCATCAGTCATATGGGTTTGATAAGAAGAGGAAAATGGAATTCAAAGGAAAATCTAAAGAGCAGACTAAAAAGACGATGAGCTTTCCCTTATGCTCAAAGTGTGGAAAGAAACATGGAGGGAGTTGTCTTAAAGGGACAAGTAAATGTTTCAAATGTGGAAAGGAAGTTCATCGGGCATTTGAATGCCGCAATGATGGGAAGAAGATGTCTAATGATGAAAACAAAGGAAGGGACACACAGAATGAACCTACTAAACTTCAATGTTTCAAGTGCAAGGAGATGGGGCATTATGCTAATCAATGCCCAAATCCAAGGGTTGATGATGATGGTCGACGTCAACAAACTCTTAAGGCTAAAGACAAAGGAAAGTCACATGAAAATTCTATCAGCGATGTGGAGTACGATAACGATGTGGTAAAAGGTACACTTACCATCCACTCTAATGTAGAAAATGTTTTATTTGATTCTTGATCCACCCACTCATTTATTTCTGAAGAATTTTCTAATGATATCACCGTATTACCTAAACAATTAGATGTTGAGTTAGCTGTGACAACACCTAATGGCACAACAGTCTCATCAAAAGTTTATAATTCTTCCCCGATTGATGTTTGTGGAAAGTGCTTCCTGCAAATCTTGTGATCCTTCCTATAGTGGAATTTGATGTGATTCTTGGCATGGATTGGCTTTCTTTATATGCATCTCATATTAATTTCCAAATATGGTAAGTCACATTTCATATTCCAGATCAATCTATGATCATCTATCGATGCAAGGATGAACATATCCTTCCAGTGGGAATTTCTTCCATATTATGGGTCTTGATTCCACTTAATGAAGGTTATTTATCTCAAATGGTTAGTGAGAAACACACAATTAAGAATATGCCCATTGTACGGGAGTTTGATGATATCTTTCTGGAGGAATTACTGGGTCTTCCACCAAATCGTGAAGTTGAGTTTTCAATAGAACTCGTACCGGGTGCTTTTCCTATTTCAAAGACACCTTATAGAATGGCCCCAATTGTGTTTCAGGAATTGAAGAATCAACTCCAAGATAATCTTGATAAAGGATTCATACACCCTAGTCCATCACCTTGGGGAGCACCTATTCTGTTTGTTAAGAAGAAAGATGGATCAATGAGACTCTGAATTGATTATCGAGAACGTAACAAGATCACTATCGAGAACAAATATCCTCTCCCACGCATTGATGACTTATTTGACCAACTACGAGGAGATCAATAATTTTCCAAGAATGATCTTCATTCCGGGTATCACCAATTAAGGGTCAAAAGAGAGGATATACTAAAGATGGCTTTCCGTACAAGGTATGGACACTATGAATTTATAGTGATGCCATTTGGTCTTACTAATGCCCCTACTATCTTCATGCATCTGATGAATAGAGTCTTTAGAGACTATCTTGATCAGTTTTTGGTAGTCTTTATAGATGATATTATTGTATATTCAAAGAGCAAGGAAGAACATGAAGATAACTTGAGAATTATATTGAAGACCCTGAGAAAGGAGAAACTTTATTCCAAATTTACCAAGTGTGAATTTTGGCTTCAAAAAGTTGCATGTTTGGGTCACATAATCTCAAAAGAGGGGATATCTGTGGATCCAGCAAAAACAGAGGTTATCGAAAGATGGTCGAGACCAACAACAGTAACTGAGATCCGAAGTTTTCTTGGTTTGGCTGGATATTATCGATGTTTTGTGAAAGATTTTTCATGATTATCTAATCCACTCAGCAAGTTGACTTGGAAAGGAGTTAAGTTTGTTTGGATAGTGGAATGTAAAGAGAATTTCATGGAGTTAAAAAAAAGGTTATCCAGTGCACCTATGCTCACACTGCCTTGTAGTGGAGAAAGGTTTGTGATCTACAGTGATGCATCCATGAAGGGACTGGGATGTGTTCTCATGCAAAATGATATGGTGATAGGTTATGCCTCATGACAGTTGAAAATCCATGATAAAAATTACCCAACTCATGATTTGGAGTTAGCTGCCGTAATCTTTGCATTAAAGATTTGGAGGCATTACCTTTATGGTGAAAGGTGTGATATTTATACTGATCAAAAAAGTTTAAAGTATATTTTCACACAAAAGGATCTAAATATGCACCAAAGAAGAGGGTTGGAGATGATTAAGGATTACGACTGCTCAATTCATTACCACCCTAGGAAATCAAACAAGGTGGAAGATGCATTAAGTCAACAAGACCATGCCAGTTTATCCATGATGAGGATCACAAAAGATCCAATATTTATGGATTTAAAAAGGATGGATCTTGGAATTTTAATGGAAGGGGGAAAATTGTATCTTTCTCAAATGAATGTTCATCCATCTATACATGTGAAGATTAAAGAGGCACAGAAAGAAGATGTCGAGTTACAAAAGAAGGTGAGAAATGTTCCTGAATTCAACCTTGATTGTGATGGGATAATAAAGTTTAGGAATCGGGTTTGTGTTCCTCCCATCCCCGAATTAAAGAAGGATCTTCTGGATGAGGCTCATAGTTCTTCATTCTCTATTCATCCTAGAAGCACGAAGATGTATAGGGACCTGAAAGATTACTTCTGGTGGGATGGCATGAAAATAGATGTTGCTGAATATGTCTCTCGATGCATGGTTTGTTATCATGTTAAAGCTGAGAGACAGAAGTCTAAGGGGATGTTACAACCATTACCCATACCCGAATGGAAATGGGAAAACTTCACTATGGACTTTTTCACAGGAATTCCTAAAACATCCAAAGGCAATAATGCTATCTGGGTCATAGTTGATCATCTTAAAAAGTCTGCACACTTCATCGCTATTTGAGAGGATTTCTCTCTGGATCAGCTTGCCAGGATATATTTAAAGGAAGTGGTAAGATTGCATGGAGTACCACTTTCTATTATATCTGATCGGGATCCGAGGTTTACCTCAAAGTTCTGGCGAAGTCTTCAGCATACTCTGGATACAGAGTTGAGTTTCAGCACTACTTATCATCCTCAGACAGACGGTCAGTCTGAGAGAACAATTCAAACTCTAGAAGATATTTCGAGAGATTGCTCTATGGATTTCAAAGGTGGTTGGGATCAACACCTACCTTTGGTAGAATTTTCTTATAATAATAGCTTTCACTCCAGTATTCAGATGGCTCCTTATGAAGCTCTCTATGGAAAGAAATGCAGGACTCCAACTTGTTGGGATAATCTTGGGGAAAGAAATCTATTAGGACCTGATATTGTTGATGAGATGGCAGAAAAGGTCTGATCTATTCAACAACATATAAGAGCAGCTCAGAGTCTATAGAAAAGTTATGCCGATAACCGAAAAAAACACCTAGAGTTTGAAGTGGGTGATAAAATGTTCTTACGAATATCTCCCTAGAAGAGGGTCATGTGATTTGGAAAGAAGGGGAAGTTGAGCCCTAGATATATCGGTCCTTTCCAAATACTAGATCATGTTGGGAAGGTAGCTTACCAATTGGCACGTCCACCAAATCTATCTCAAGTTCACGATGTGTTCCATGTATCTCTCCTGAGAAAGTACGTACCTTATCCTTCATATGTACTCAGCTCAGAAGTTGTACCACTGGAGAAAGATCTTTCTTATGAAGAACAACCGATAGAAATTCTGGATCGTAGTGAAAAAGTCCTACGAAACAAGACCACTCTCTTGGTGAAAGTTTTATGGAGGAACCACCAATTAGAAAAAGCTACATGGGAGCTTGAGGATATGATGAGGGAGAGGTATCCTCATCTATTTGTTACAAAGTTACGAATTTTGAGGGAGAAATTCATTTTAAGGGGGGTAGAATGTAACACCCGAGACATTTATGAGAAATATTTTGTTTTTATTTATATAAATCATCAAATCAATCTTTCACTACACACAACACAAGCTTGGCTTGCTTTACACGCAACCGTGGACTTCCTCGATAGCTTGCATCGTACGCAATACCGAGTTTCACTAAACAATGATATGCTATTAAAATATTATTAAAACTAGCTGTTATGAATATTATTAACTAAATTTTTAATTTTATAAAATTTTAATCCAACTTATACATTTTCTAGAATGAGGTATGAAAACAAAATTATTATTTTTGGATAAAAGAAGTATTTTTCAAAAAATGCAGTTTTACGGACTTTTGATGGAGCACCCGCATTAAATATAGTTTTTGACATGTTTATAAGTTCAATTTGACAAAATAAAATTATTCTTTAGAATCCAGATATAAAAATTTACTTTGGATAAATTTTTGATATTTTTCTGATAAGTTTTATATTTTGATTAATAGTAAAAATATGCTATTTTTTAATTAAAAACAAATTTTTTCATTGAGATAATTTATATGGTTAAATTATAATATTGAATGGTTTTAAAGTATAGGTCGAATATATTTTTACCATTTAATATAATGAATGTAATTAGCATTAATTTGACATTGAATTCATAGGTAAAAACATTTCAGTCTTTGGCAATGTTTTAACTTCTAAAACCTGTTTTCTTAACAACATGATTTATTTTAAATTAATTACTGCAACTTATATGTTTTGAATTTTGAAAAATGGATTCAATACTCAGAATCAGTGGGTCCAAATTATGTGAATAGGCTAATTTTTTTTGGGCATTATGAATAGTAACTACGGTAAATTTTATTTACCCTAGTTAAAGGTAAATCATGTAATTAAGGGTAAATATAAGATTCTTAAATTACCCTAACACCTGAAAAAATCATATTTTATGACTAAAAGTCGACCCATATCACCTAAGGGTTGGATTAGATTCATTTAATATACTTTTGTCCATGGAAATAATTTAATTATCCTTAAAACCAAAGAACGTGACAACATGTCACTTTCTTAAATCTTATAAGTATAATAATTTTAATATGGTGATAACCTTAATTAAAATTAGAACATGAATATTCTACAGAAAGATAATACAATTATCTACATCATAGAAGTTTATTTAGAATTTTTAGAGATTAAATATTTATCATTAATTGTGACATAATAGTGATGTTGAAATTATTTTATTATTTAAAATATCAAATAAATTGTTTTAAAAATATTAAAATAAATAATATATGAACTATGTAATGTGATCCACTAATTTTCAAGATACATATGACATTTTAATAATCTATTAATTCTTTTATTTCGAACATAACCTCCATATATATTTTATTTAAATTCAAATAAATGAATAGTATCAAAATTGACACTATTGTTATTTTATAAAAATAAAATATTATAAAATTATTTAAAAATCACAAAAATATTTAAAAATTATAAATTAAATTTTATATGGTCTAAAATTTCATAATGTGTCAAATTATGGAAAATTCACAACACATATGTAATTATTTATAATAATTTAAAATTTAGAATGTTATTACCACAAATAAAATTAAATTGATAAATAAGGATAAATCAAGTTGATAATGTTTAAAATAAATTCCTAACATGTCTAATTTAATTTCTAATGATATTACAACCCTATCGCATCTAAGCTTCGGATATGAGTCATTTTGGATGTTTTTTAAGAGGGGTCGGAATTTAATATAAACTAATATTTCTTATATTTCCAATGTCGCCCCTGTCCTCCCTTATAATAAGGCACCTCCTCCCTCTCCTCCTCACACTAATTTGAGCCTTCAAGCTCGGATAAAACCTTCCCATTTCACTTCCCCACTTCCATAGAATCATCCTAGAGGTTCTGGTCTTCTTCAAAGACCAACCCTAGTGCCCTAAGAGGAGGTTAAGAAGAGACGCGTCAAAAAGAGGTAATATCCATTACCGATCCTTTCCAAATTCTTTCTTCTTCAACTTATTCTTATTTAGTTGTTTCATTATGAAGTAATAACATAAGTATAACTCATATACTTATATGTTATTATAAGTATGAAACAACCCTATTTCAATATCTATCCATCCTATGGAAAATGAAATCACCGCACGTGCATACGTACGGAATACCGTCTCCACGCCGTGGTGTAATCTATTTTCCCCCACCACCTTACTTGGATGGGTATAATGGTGTAAATAATTACTATATATGATTATTTTAGAGTGATATTGATTCTGAAATAGTATACATACACTCCAATACAATTCCACAATCATGGGAACGATATCATCGCTCGTGCGTACGTACGGAATACCGTCTCCACAATGTGATGTGATTCGTTCTACATGATCTTCATTGCATAATGATTATATAAATGAATTTAATGAATAAATATGATATATAGTACATTAATAGAATTCTGTAAATGATGTATCTATAACCTAAAGGGAAGAATAAGAATTTATTCGACAAAACACGCATAAGAACAAAAAGTTATAAACACCCGAATAACAAGTTGCAATGAAATATTACTACTAAGAAGCTAATAATATGACTATATATGACATAATAAAAATAATTATGATTCTGGAATAAGTCAATAATATTATTTAAATCATTATACATGAGGATAGGACACTTACGAGGAAAATCAGACCTAAGGTAAGGGAAATATCACAATCTCATTTTTATCCGAGACTGTTTATACTTTGGAATTTACTGGGATGTATTTTATCATCCACATCCATGTTTCCCCAATATGTAATATTATTTCCATCCACCTACAATTGTTTAAATCCAATTTTACCCTTCGATTAGTTTTTAGTAAAATAAATGAATGGAATCTTTTGTCGTTTTTCGTACGAGGTACTTTTTGACTTTTCCGACAAAAGTACGAGAAGAATGTTTTTTTAAATTATATGACATTAATGGATTTTTAATACATTATTTCCAAGAAGCTTCCTTTACAATTTTTCAAGTTTATTTTTAATCAACTTCTTATAGTTTAAAATTGTATGACATGTTAAGAAAAGAAAATGTTTTTAATGTAGAAATGATATTTTCCTCAAGAATGGAGTTGAAGTGTTTTATCAAAATTATTTTCCATCTAAGATAATAAAAGGTTATGTTTCTATCCATATTATTACATTGATTTGATTATGTTGTGATGGAATTTTTTTTATGAATTCTTTTATCATATATGAATTGTTTTATGATGTCACGTTGTTTAAGAATCCCATTTTTATTACAAGGGTTATGCTATGATGTATGGTTTATGATTTTGTGGCACACATAAGAATGGTATCATTATGAGATGAGTGAGACCTATATATCCCTCCAATGCATTGGGTAAAGATTTTATATCTCATGAGATAGACATGACTATAATGGAAAGTTAAACCGGTTCAGTGAAACAAGACTGAAACGAGGAGTGAACTCAGTTCAGAAATGGACTTTGTCCACTAAGATAGTCATGGCCATGAGTCTTGACAAATAAGAAATGATTCTTTTCGATTATGTGTGTATGCCACAAAGCTTCATGTTTTTTGTTTAGATTATTGTGATTACATTTCACTACTATGATTTATCCCATGTATGAAGTTATGATCTCTTTTGTAGGTTAAGATTTCCAAAAGTTATGTTCTTATGTATATTATGTGATTGATATTTCTTTTGTTTACCCTTACTGAGCATTTGAGCTCACTATTTTGTATGTTTTATTTCCCCAGGTCAGGAAGAAGGTTATTAAGTAGGATATTCCAAAAGGGACTCTAGATATGATGAAATAAATGGGAGGCAAAGTAGATGCCTTATGAACCAGTTGTTTATGTCACCCAGTTTCTAAAGACACTATACCTATACGGTCCTTTCCTGGTTTTGTTATATGTTCTAATAAGTGTGCTTCAATTTTTAATTATTAACCATGTATGTAAAGTATGGGTCGTTATACTACTAATCTTCATTTTGAGGAGAAGAACATCACATCGGGTTCACCATTTTCTGTTTTCGACACTTTTTGTCGGGGTGTGCACATCTGTCTTTTTCAGCAATGTGGGATGCAACTTTTTTGTTACCCTGCATTCCTGATTTTGAAAGGCAGGTGACATCTACTCCTTATTTAGGGACGTTTTCTCCTTTATCGAAACGAGATGATGGGATGCCGGTTCCTAATTCCATGGATTCCTCCTCGGAACTCATCATCTAGTCTGGATCTCCCACAAAAATTTATTATATTGTTCATGAAACTCTCCTCGGCGCCATATCTTCATGGACAACTGTTAATTACACTACTTCTGGCTGGACATTCCAAGGGGTCTGGTCAGGCCAGCAGCCTTCAGTTAAGGGAGTAGTCACGTGGGGGTATAAGCACCCCTTATCAGTGTATATAGGTACTTGATGATATGCATCGGTGGTGGATTGGCCCACAGCAGTCATCGATATTGTCACCCCTTGGCGAGCGTCCTCCTCAGCAGGTGCCTGACGCTCGCATAGGGTCAGATGAGCCGGGGTTGGTGGCGCAGGTGCATAGGTTACCTGCTCCTCCTCCAAGAAGATTGGGCAGTGGCACTGATGCGGCCTGGTGGGAGCCCTTGCTGGGATTCCCTGGATTGGGAATCTGACCGGGCTTGGCCGGACATCACCTACCTCAACTTCATAAGCCATGAAGTTGTCAAATCACTCTGGGGACAGGCTCCTGAAGCAGTTGTATGTTGGGGTGGGGAGTAGTGGCTCCCTGTGTGGCCCTTGGGGGTGGCATTGATAGCAGGGCCTAGACACCTCCAGCTACAGGAGGGCCAAATCCCGTGTTGGGATTATGCCCTCCTCCTTGTAACAACGTACGAGGTCATTAATTACCCTTAATTAGATAACTTCTGATGGGGAGATGAGGCGTTGGTTCCCCACAATCATGGATGCAAAGGATTTCGCGGAAGTGGTGAAGCCACGTGGAGAGGATGTGATTGCATTTCCCCCGCTCCTACATAGACGGTCAGGCGGTGATCACTATCCTGAGGTAGCAACCAGATTCCTGAGAAGTAGGGTGATAAAATCATCAGTTCTAAAAGAAAAATGAATCGACGACCATTGTCCCAATGCCACCCCATCTACCATGACCAGTAATAGGGATACATGCTAACAACATCACAGAATGGGATGTTCAAAGTTCTACTACCCCAACATCTGGTGAGTTTCACGCCAGACCTGTTATTTTCTTGAAGGGACCTGCCGCCGGATTACTGGATCCGGTGATGCGTCAATCTATTGAGGCACCGAACACTACTAATGTCTATATTGAGGAAAAGAACTTCACGTCGGGTTCCCCAATTTCTATTTTTTTTGCTTTCGTTGAGGCATGAACATCCATCTCATTCGGGAATGTGGGACATGGATTTTTTGTTACCCCACATTCCTGCTTTCGAAAGGCGAGCGACATCTGCTCCTTATTCAGGGAATTTTTCTCCTTTATCGAAATGAGATGATGGGATGTCGGTTCTTCCTTCCATGGATTCCTCCTCGGAACTCGTCGCCTAGTCTGGATCTCCCTCAACTATTTATGACATTGTTTGTAAAACTCTTCCCGATGCCATATCTTCATGGACAACCGTTAATTTCGCTGCTTCTGTCAGGACATTCCAAGGGGTCCGGTGAGGGAAGCAACCATCAGTTAAGGGAGTAGTCATGTGGGAAATCACAGGCGTGTCTGGACGCTGGGGGATTGGTGTCTCTGTCTTATGTCCCTTATTATAGGGCTTCTCGAGGGTGTGTAATCTCGAGTCATCCCACATCGAACGTGGGGAATCATATTCCATGTGCATATATCTGAGGTTTTCCTAATCTTCCCATGATTAATACAGAGTATGCCACCTGTTTATCGTCTAGTTGAGACAGATCAGGCTGATCAGAACACTGAATAGAGTGTATCAGGTGGAGGAACTCCTAAGAGGGAATGCCGATATTGGGCCCCACATTTTGGTGGCTTCTCGAATGTTGTCAAATAGAACGAGGAATGGGGTGGCATTATTCCATCAGGATGTGGCAGCCCGGTTAAGAATCTGGACAGATGATATAATAGTTGAATAAAGTTGGTGGTAGATGGGGGGGAACCGTCATGGGGTGACAATGGTTTTGGGCATGAGCCTTGAAGAGACTTCTTACGTATCCTCATAGCAGGGAATCAAAGTCCACATAGTTCATCTGATGACAGATTTTTGCCAATTGGGGATTTCAACGACATACCGCTGGATTGGGTCACAATGACATACTACAGGATGGGGTTTTAACAGCTTACCACTGAATAAGTGGAAAATGGATTAACTCTGAATGGAGTCTCAATGGCTTACGACGTGAAGGTGGAATGAATGACCGGGTGGTGGACTTGAACCACGTGGAGGATTCCTACATACCTTTCCTTGACAAGGATCAAAGACCACATAGTTAAGGTTGGGAAGGAGGGAACTGACGTGAAGGTGGACCTAGGGTCCGATGGGTTTTGGGCTTGAACCTCTGAGAGGATTCTTATGTACCATGCCTTGACATGGATCAAAGTCCTCGACGTTCGGGATGGGTTGGGTCGTACACTCTAGGCTGCCCAAGGAGTTTGGTGAACCGACATGAAAGGGGGTATAAACAACCAGATGGTGGGATTGAACCCCATGGATGCTTCCAATTTACCATGCCTTAACATGGATCAATGTTCAGGTAGTTTGGGATTGGTTGGGGATTACACTCTAGGCTGCCCAAGGTGTTGGGTGAACTGTTGTGAAGGGGGTCGGAACGACCGTGTGGTGGGCTTGAACCTCAGGGATGCTTCCTATGTACCCTGCCTTGAAAAATATCAAATACCACATAGTTTAGGTGCGGGTGTGGGTCTTACACTCTAGGATTCCCATGGTGTTGGGCATGAACATCAGGGAGGCTTCCTATGTACCATGCCTTGATATGGATCAAAGTCCTCGTAGTTTGGAATGGAAAGGTGCTCAGTACAACAATGTGGTGTAGTCGAGAACAATGGATGGTGGTCTTGAATCTCAGGATGCTTCCTACGTACCATGCCTTGACCTGGATGAAATTCCTCATATTTCGAGTTGGTGTTTAGTGAACTGACATGAAAGGGGTCAGAACGCCCGGGTGGGGGGCTTGAACCTCATGGAGGCTTCTTATGTTCCTTTCCTTGGCAAGGATAAAAGTCCCCATAGTTCGGGATAGGATTTGGCTTACACTCTGAGGTGGACCAGGGTATTGGTGAACCGACATGAAGATGATCAGAATGACTGGGTGTTGGGCTTGAACTTCAGGGAGGCTTCTTATGTACCCTACCTTGGAATGGATCAAAGTCATCGTAGTCGATAATGGAGAAAGGATTAGTACATCGATGTGGGGTAGTCGAGACCATTGGATGGTGGGCTTGAACCTCAGAGAGAATTCCTACGTACCATGCCTTGGAATTGGTCAATGTCCTATAGTTTGGGTGGAAAGGGGCTATTAAACTGACAAAAAGGGGTGTTGGAACAACTGGATGTTGGGATTGAACATCAGGGAGGCTTCTTACATACCATGCCTTGACATGGATCAATGTCCTCATAGTTGGAGATGGGAAGTGTTTGGTTAACCGATGTGAAGGGTGTCATAATGATAGGGTGGTGGGATTGAACCTAATGTAGGCTTCCTAATACCATGCCTTGACATGGATCAAAGTCCCCGTTGTTCAGGATGGGATTGTGGCTTACACGCTAAGGCGGCCCAGGGTGGTGGGGCTTGAACCTTGTGGAGGATTCATACGTACGATGCCTTGACATGGATCAATGTCCCCGTAGTTAGGGATGGGTTGGGGATTACACTATAGGATGCCCAGGGTGTTGGTGATCCAACGTGAAGATGGTCGGAATAACCAACTGTTGGGGTTGAACCTTAGGGAGGCTTCCTACGTACCCTACCTAGGAAAGGATCAAAGGCCTCGTAGCTCATAATGGGTTGGGGTTACACTCTAGGCTGACTAGGGTGGTGGGATTGAACCTCGGGGAGGCTTCCTACGTACCATGCCTTGACATGGATCAAAGTCCTCATAGTTCAGGATGGGATTAAGGATTACACTATGAGGTGTCCCAAGGTGAATTTCATCGTTGGTGCTTTCTCTAAGCCCACGTGAGTCATGCTCGGTGTGGGAAACAAGAGACAGAAAAGACCCAACGATCATGTCGTGAAAGGTGAGTCTGTAGGAAGTAGAGTGGGGATTAAGCTCTAGGCAGCCCAAGGTGTTGGTACGTACTCCAAGATGGAGGCCCGATAGAGACAAAGCCTAGCGGGAGAGGGAATTGACACCCAGGATGAGAGGAGGAGCATAGATGACACCTCCTTCAAGGAATGGTAGGGGCTTAAACCAAAGTGGTTCCCCCCTGTGGACAAACTCCACTCCCATAATGAGGATATCATCCCCTGTAGAGACCAGGGGGCATGGAGAATATCCATGGTGGGGGTACCCTGCGTGCAAGGCATGGGGAGATGTCACTGTTTAACATTATGTGCTAAAGACGAAGGTGCTTGGCAGTTTAATTTCATGTAGTTCGGATGAGGTTGGTTCTCTCCGCACCCCTAGGACTTACATAACCAATACCCTCTGCTCCTTGTGGAAGGGAAGGCATCAGCAATGCCGTGTTGAAGGGGTGTCGTGGAGCGAACCATTTATGGGACCACGTTAGCATGGCTATGCAAAGAAGAAATAGCCATTTGCGTGCCTTGGCGAAGAAGCATTAGGTGATGCAATGCAATGGGTAATATCGTCCAGGGGACATTGAAATAACATCGTTCGAACCTGGAAGGTTTCATGGAAAAAGTAATTTCCAAGCATAGGGGTCCATAGGCAAGGGCCTTGTGAAGCTCTATTTCTCTGTGTGGTGGAGGGTACTCACGAAGGGGTGTGCATCATGAAGAGGGGTGCCTTATCCTAAACATGAAGTAAAAGTGCATATGGGAGTTGTTTTGTGAAGGGAAAAGGAATTTGCGAAGTCCTCCCTCATAGAGAAAAGGCGCCTCATGAAGCAAGGTGTCATGAAGCAATGTGCTTCACGAAGTACAGTGACCCTGCCTTAGCATGGGAATCATGTGTACATGAAAGGTGTTTCGCGAAAAATAATCACTCAGCAGCGACCTGGGTCCCCTATGAGATCCCATTCCTTCAAAAGGCCATTAGGCTTCTTGAAAGGAATCTCTCTCGGATGAGGGGATCAAAAAGAGACAATGCGGATGCACTTCACGAAGGAGAAGTACCTCACACATCTCACGGTTTGCAGTGCAGAAGGATGCTTCATGATTCGAGAGCTGGGAAGTGAAAAAATCAGATTTTATATCGTTTGGGCTCAGGGGGAGCCAAGTATTTATAGGCAAGAGGTGCCGCGACATGGAGCTTACGCGGCACGAGGATAGAATTAGTTGCTTCATGGAAGGCTCGTGAACATCAAATGTGGTGGCCGAGCATCCCACCTTCATGATTCACGGCGGGCTCGAGAACGTCAAATTCGTTCATGGAGCATCCCGCCTATTTTCTTCGTGGTGGGTGTGAAAACATCCAATGTGTTCGCAGAGCATGCCGCTACATTGCTTCACGGAGTCTACGTTACTAGGGGGACTCCGTAGAATAGCTTTGTGAGGCAGTAATTGGTGATTCATTTTTTGGATTCTTCTCTATCCCAAATTTTGGCGCCAATAATCGTGAAGAAAATAATTATGTTACAATTATTTTCTTTTCAAATCCTTATCACTACTAAATAGTAACTAGGATTGAAAATTCTGAGAGTACTATTGAACTCGTGGGGGATTTTTCCCCTTAGGCAGAGCCTAACATTGACCGATGTAGGTCAAGGGTGAATTTTAATTTTTTTGAAAACTTTATTATGGTAAATTTAGTAACCCTCTAAGAGAGGTTTTATAACATTTGAAATGGTCCTCTGATAGAAAATCAGAGGGTACCGTTAAATTCATAATGTCACGATTCACTATGAAATGACTTAACTTCATCCATTAAAGTCCATATTGGAAAGATATTTCTTTTGGAATTTTTGAGAAAAATAGTAAACGAATTTAAAAGAATTATTTTATTTTCGTTCCCACAGTTGAGGGGTGGATCTAGATTCTATGGGGAAATGATGAGGTAGTGACGATGCTCATTAATCAGGCTCATTAATTTCTCATTATCTTACAATGTAAATACTTTTTAATGATGTGAAATAGTGATGTTGATTCATAAATATATTATCATAAATATGTAGTGTCACATCATAATGAAAATATTACAACGTGCTCCTATTAATAGTTTGATGTTCTGGGAAAATATAATGTATAAATTTGGAGGATTATCTAGATAACCTCTAACAGTCGTTTACCCCAGTGAAAAATGACGAACATCGGAGGAATTTCATCATCTTCGATGCCTTTAGAAGATCTGAGCTGGGAAGTGACGTCGACATCTTCATCCCTCAATGATGAATGTTGTGACATCAGACGTCATAAAAGGTATGGGTTTTTGATTTGATGTTCTTATCTTTCCTTTTCAAAAAACGACACACACAGATCAACAAACGAACATGTTGATATACGATTCGTGCATTATGTGGTAGGGTGTTTTATTATAGGGTTTTTTTATTTGGTGTCCAAATATTGTCATGTTATCGTAGAACACAAAATCCCTCGAACCTCCCTCGACTTTTAAACTCCACCGCAGAGGCCCTATGCTAGAACAAACAAGGCCTGACCACATCTTCTTGTTCATTATTGGTTTTCATACCCATGAAATGAAGGAAATGCAGGTTTGAGTTCATTGCAATGAAGACCACACTCCTTGGAGGCCACAGACATAGACACCAAATAGAACAGAACACCAGAGTGCATCTGGTGGCCTGCTGAATGCCCTGCCAGCATACTAGTCATGACAGCCGCATCGACAACAGAAGCGGATGGCCTTTCTGGCTGCATGGAGGTGGTGGGTCACACCGTATGTCATTGTTCAACATGAATCCAGGGATCGTCTGCTGCGCCAGCACATAAAAGGATGAAGCCCCAGGCAGGGCCCCATGTTGTGGGACAACCCGAGTCCAAGATGTCCGGACGGCTGGAAAAGATGTGGTCTTTCAACCACGGATATTGAAAGGGTCCCACACTGTCGGGGATAGGGGAGAAAGACATGGTAGCAGTGCAATGTTCTAGATGGTCGGCACTACTAGCCGCACCATGTGGCTTGTCCCCAACTAGTGTTCCAAGCCCCCATTGGGTCGGGCCAGACCCATACCGACGGGCAGAACCACACCGATGGGTTGACCCATGCCTATGGGACGGACATGCACCTAGTGATCTTGACCCACACCAGAAGTCTAGACCCGAGCCCTCTTCAGGTCGGGCCAGACTAGACTCGGTCGCCAGGCGACTCGATGGGATGGACCCTCAGCTAACCGGGTGGGTATAGTGAGGCCTATTGGGCCTCTCCAACTGCCCAATCCGAACCAGACTGACCCCGACCCACCACAGGTTGGATCAGGTCCATTTAAATAAAACGGGGTATGTGGGACCCAGAGGCCGAGTTGGTTGTGTGGGTTTGACCGGGTCAGACTGGGCCCCATCACAACTTTCCCCTAGTTTCTAAAACTCATGTATCTTGCAAACCGCCGATACGATTGAAGAGATGTTTGCAGAGTTGGGACCCTCTCAATGAGGTAGATCATCTGAAAGGATCTATGGTGACATTCATGGAAGTTGAGATGTGAAGAAGGTCTTGAGGATCGGTTCTCCCAACCACACTACATACTAAACCCTATGACTAGCTGAGACCTGAAGGCAGTGGAATTTTGGCCAAGTGTGAAGCACCTCTCTATGAATTTTCAATCACACCGTGTGAAGAACTACTCAATGACATTGTAGGCCCATAGTACATGATTAAGAGGAGTTCTTGAATTGGCCATGACTAGTGGTAATCACATGTCCATGACTTTGCTGTTGTATGGTATATGATGGGGAGGATTACCTAAGCATTTCATCGATAGTGGGAATCACCTATTCATGACTTAGAAGGCCCACTATACTCACTAGAGGAAGATTTATCCAGTAACCAAGGTGTTCAATGATGTGACTGATTATGATACTTTTACTATAATAGAATATAACATGTGTGAGTTATCTTGTGTTTTTTCCTTACCTTGAGAATTTGTTGTATGGTAAATCCTTTTTTAGGGGTCCCTTCTGAGTATTGTGTTACTTACCGCTACACGGGATTCGCCCACATGTGTTTTTTCTAGTGTA
The DNA here is from genome assembly GCA_963277665.1 of Viscum album. NCBI lineage: Eukaryota > Viridiplantae > Streptophyta > Magnoliopsida > Santalales > Viscaceae > Viscum > Viscum album. Next base: position 1,456,236,330 of record OY728131.1, on the reverse strand, counting down.
GATGACTATGTTTTTGACATAGGTTCTGAGGGAGATGGGAATAATGGGTACTATAACAGTGGAATTGGTAGCCCAACACCATGAATGGATGATTAGGATTGGGTGGACATGACATACTACTTCAACATCTAGTAGGTTCACTACTCTCATGATCAGGATGAGTGTTCAATGGATTCCCATCAGAGTTCTCTTTTGTGTTTTATTGTTTTCAGTTCTTTGTTGGGTTTTTATTCAAGCGCACATACATTCAGAAGAAATTTCAATATTCTTTGTTTTAGAAGTTTCCTATTTCCCACTTTTGGTGTGTTGGGATGTGGTTGGGAATGTCTGTGGGTACTGATACTCAGGAAAATTCCTCCCACTTGCAGGTTGACTCCATTGGCACTAGTCATCTTCCCCTAGCGTTTAGAATGTAGGATTGGGGTACTCATGGCATGGAAATTAGGGGACGGATTGTGGAAAAGAGGTATCAGAGGGGGATGGTCCTACCACAATGACCAGGAGTCTGTTGTTTTTGTTCAACAGTGTTAAGTGTTATGAGTTTGACTTTCAAATTCTAGAAGTCAAGTATTTATGCGGTGGATGACGTATCCATACACGCAAATCATGAGTTCTGATTTTCAGCTCTATAAATGAAAAAATGGTTGCATAAGTGTCTTGTTATGTTATTTTGAATAATAGTTAGCTGGCCAGGTATAACTTTATTATCATGGTATATCTTGATATATCTTAGGTTACCTCTTTGTGTATGACTCGCTAGAATCTGGATACACGGTCAAGAGGACCGTATGCCTAGAAAAGAGGCATCTATTCAGGGACACGTGTTAGAGATGACCCCACTAGGTGGTACACCAATGTTACCACCACCCGTTGATAAGCTATCAGTCCTACCTCTAGTGTTCCACATGATGCATCTTGTAAGACTGAGTCATGGATGACTCTTTTCACACATAGTGATGAGGCACAAAGTTTGAATGTGTGTCACGAGCATCCAAAGAAATGATCACCTATGATGCAGGGTCAGTAGGACCTACAGATTGCAGGTGCTCAATGTAATTCTTGAAACTAGAGGGATTATAGGATTGAACATGCTAGGTTCCAAAAGGACCTACTTTGTTATGCTTGTTGTCAAAAGGGACATCTCGTGTGATATTTTACAACCATTCATTCAAAAAGGCAGGAGAGGAGATATTTGCAGACTATCAAGGATTATGACCCTAGGACTCCTAGGATGAATCAAGGTATAATGTGTGACTTCTACATAGATGTAGTATTGATAGACACTTTTATTGGTGATTTCCCATTTCTATCACTTCTTCTTGTTTGATACCTAGAGGTTTTGGTTAAGACCATTAACTTGAACCTCTCATTTAGAGACTCATACTAGAGGAGACCCAATGACCACAAATTGGATCCGAAAGTGTGACCTGAATAATGATGTTTAGAGTATCGGTTGGGATTTATTAGTAGTAGTTTAGAAGCATTATGTCATCATTCAGGGTACGGACTAGTCTCATTAATGTCTGGATTGACTTTATTTCTCAAAGGATGTGGTTTATCTGTAGATATGGAACCTGATTTCCCTTTATGGGCAGAGGGAAATCCTTTCAACTCTTGCTGGACTCAGGTAGAGGACGGTATATAAAAATCCTATTTAGTGGGCCACTTAGACCCTCGGTGTTGTGAATGTAATGAGTCTTCAAGTTCCATAGTGATATTCGTTTATAATGACGTCTCCCTTGATGATGTTACATGATTATCTATCTATTGAGAGTTAAAATTCTCCCTTGATATGTACCTTGGGATGAACTGATATCCACACTGGCATATCGATTGGCTCCCATAGAGCTTCATGGATTGAGGGAACTGCTGTAAGATATGGTAAGGGAGTAGTTGCATGCGGTGTAAGAGTATGACCTGAGGGCACCATGAATGATTTTAGGTACATTAAATGTCTACCATTGTCTGAAATATTAACAGAAACATGTGATAATCATTCCTTCTTGTCCTGAATCATGATCAAGACCTAGAGTTTTTTGTTAAACCAATTACTTGATCCTTATATTTTGATATACATGTGGGAAGAGACTTGATGATCACACTTATTATGACATTGTGATATTAACCTTGAGATGAGAGTTTCAATTGGAACCACATTGTAGCAATGTCAAGGCCTTACATTGTAAGTTTGGGTCTGGACTGTTCATCATCTTTTCATGCTCATATTGACTATTTTATGAAAAATCATGTTCTATATATACAACATTAGAATGCAATTTTCCTTGGTTAGAGAAAAAAAGGAAACCCATGATGAACATGATAAACTCATTCATAGGATGGTGAATCATATCACTCTTGATTTGGGTGGCCTAACCCTTGTGGAAGTAGATGTTTGGAGTATTCAGTTCCCAACAGTATAGGAGGTGTGTGGGAACATCCCTTAAAAAGATATTTCGAGGTTATCCACTAGTAAGAGGAGGGACTTATGTGTCATTCAAAACCTCAATATGGAAATGATTTCAGCATTAGTATATCAGAGTGCCTTTTTAGAGCTTTGTAATATTGGTCGTCTGTGAGGGACTTGTAGAGGAAGGTCTTAGTAAAAACCAATGGTCGAGGTTATGTGTGGATTAACGTATCATTAAACAAGTCGTAAGGTATATTTAGTACCCACTACCAATGGTTCAATGAGTACATAAATCAGTTAAAAGGGGTATCCTTTTTCATGGATATAAAGAATCATATTGGAGTTTTAGTAGTGGAGACAACAGAAATGGCTTGAGTTCCCTCAGGACAATGACTCTGATATAATATATAATTCAGGGAAGGAGAACATTGTGGTAGAAATGATCATTAAATGGCCTGGTTTATAATTTCTGAGTGAGGAAACAGATCAGCTAGTCGTGATGTAGATATCCTTCATAATCAACAATGGAGCATCATACCTTCAATAAAAGACCATCACTCCCCCAGTCATATTGTGAGTCAGGGAGGCACAGTTAGATGTTTTAGACTACGAGGCCCAATATGCTCTATCATCAAGACATGGTCCTGATGGATTTTCAATAGGTGGTAAGCACATCATCATTTTCATAAGACACACCATAGTAGTCGGGACGTTACGGGAGGAGGTATTGTCAGAGTTCCATACAACCAATTTTGTGGTAAATCTTGGTGTGGTGATGATGTACTAGGACCTCCGACATCATTACAGATAGATAGGAGATAGAGATCATTGGAGTATCAGGAGGGTGATCATGTGTTCCTTTGGTTATCACCCTGATGAGGATTGAGGATATTTGGATGGGGTGACAAGCTATCTCCGATGCTATTCAAGTCTTTCTATGTACCGAGCAGAGTTGGCGAGGTGGTCTATTGCCTAGTTGTTCACATAAAAATGCACATGGTGCATGATAGTTTTCCACATTTCACAACTATAGAGGTATGTCCACAATATATCACACATCATCGACTGGGGAGAGCAGTACATTGATGAAGGGGATAAGTTTGAAGAGTTCACGGTGGAGATAGAGGACCGATGTGGGAGGGTCCTACGAGGATGGTTTATTTTTCTAGTGTGTGTTTGGGGACATCATGGGAGTCTCTATAAGATCCCATGAGAGAAGGAGTCTCAGATTCATGATCGGTACCACCATCTGTTTGTTTAATCTTTATTTAACCTTTCAAGGATGTAAATCCATAAGGCGAGGAGATAGTAAGGTCTCAGAATTTCCATGTAACTTTTTTAATTATATATAATTATTTTAAGATCATGAAATTAAACAACAGGTGATTACATCGACTGGAGTGCCTGGAATGATCAGTTGAAAATTGTTATGCTCGAAATAGCACGAGTGAGAAGTTTCCTTGAAAAAGTTGAACAACTCCAAAAGGTTTCTCAGATAATATATCTGATGGAACCATTACATTGAGGATGTTAGTTTAACCCTAGGAACCACATAATTTCAGTCGGTGTAGGCCTCAAGTGAGAATATAAAAAAAAAGGCATTACCATAAATAAAATAATAAAATAAAATTATTTTATTTTTCAAATGATTATAACTCACGAATGGTGACTTGGATTAAAAATCCAAGATCACCACTGAACACATGAGGGTATGTTTTTCTTAGGAACTCCCTAATATCAACTGGTGTGGGCCAACATTGGAAGTTACTTTTTGAGCATGAATAATATAATTAAGTGACAATTATTTTATTTGAAAATCCATATAACTAATAAACGGTAACTTAGATTGAAAATCCTATAGTAATGTTAAACATGTGTGGGGTGTGTTCTTCTTAGGTGAAGCCTAACCAAGACCAGTGTGGGTCGAGGGTGAAATTTAATTTTTTTGAATTTTTTTTATGGTACAATCAGTAAACGTGGGAGATGGATTTTCTAACATTTGATCTGGTGCTTGGATAAAAAATCTGATGGCTCCATTAAATTTGGAATGTAATGAATCTTCTATAAATGACATAAATTTTTCTATCAAGGCCTAGGAAAGAAATTTATTTTTTAAATATTTTCTGGAAAAATAAAAAAATAATTTAAAAGAATTATTTTATCATATTTCTCCCAGTTTAGTGGTGGATGACGATGTTGTGTGGCATCAATGAGGTGACAGCGATGCGAATTAATGACGATAGTTAACAAGCAGCTTAATGAATTTTTATTAATGCTCAACAACGATGTTGTTTATTAAATAAAAAAGCATAATGACGTGACATCACATCAAAATAGGAGTGCTACGACATGTTCTTATTTGTAGTTTGATGTGCTTCAGAAATAAGGAATAAAACATTGGAGGTTTCTCTGGTGGACCCCTGATAGAGATCCACACCAACGAGAAAACGACTAATGCTGGTTGACTTCATCATATTCGACACCTCTTGAAGATTGGAACCGGGAAGTGATATCCCCATCTCAATCCATTAAGGATGAACTCTGTGGTGTTGGACACCATAAGAGGTAGGGGTTTTTGGTTTGATGTTCTTACTCATCCTTTTCTAAAAGTGATGAACACACATCAACCCATGAACCAATTGATCCCTGATACATGCATAATGTGGGAGGGTGTTTTATTCATGGGTTTATTTTTATCCGGGGTCCAAATAATGGCATGGAATGATAGAATTAAAACTCCCCCGAACATCCCCAAACTATAAAACTCTAATGCAGAGGCCCCATGCCAGCACAAAAAAGGCTGGAGTGCCTCCACAAATGCATTCTTGTTGGATGTACCCTCAAAATTACAGTAAGGAATGTTTTGGATGTTCACAGTAAAGAGGGTGCTCCTCAATGGCTATATACACTGACAGCTTGAAGAAAGGACCACTGGATCACATACGGAGGCTCGTTAAATGCCATAACGGCATGATGGAACTGGTGCTAGTAGAAGCGGTGGGTGGCCATGATGGTTTTCACCAGCGGGAATCATTGACCAGGAAGCTGTGTCACGTCAGCCGTAGAGGTGCATTGGAGGACGTGGCGTTAGGCGGGCACCGCGTGGAGGGACGGCTGGAGAAGCCACGATCTGTCAACCATGACTCGTGGAAGGGCCTCACACCCAAGGGGATAGGGGGAGTCGGACACAAAAAAGGCCTCCTCCGAGCTGTTCGGCACCCCAAACCGCACCATGCTACCGATCCCCACTTGGGGTGGAAAGTACCTAGAAGATCGTGCCGGTCTCACGCTAATGGGCCAAACCCGCGCTGACAGGCTCTACTCGTGACGACGGGTAAGACCCATGTCGACAGGACAGACCCACGTAGGTGGGCCGGACCCACACCCACTTCGAATTGGGCCAGACTAGACCGGGTTTCTAGGGGACTCAGCAGACGATACCCATGTCCAATCGGGTCGTGTCTAGCGATGCCTATTGGGCTTGGCCCACATGCCAGGTCGGACCATACCAGCCTTGACTAGAAATAGGTTGGGTCAATTCCATCTTAATTAACCCGGGTCTGTGAGTCCCCTTACAAGGTTGGTCAGGTCATTCTGACCGGGTCTGACTGGGGCCCATCTCAACCGCCCCCTCATTACTAAAATGCTTTTATCTTCCATGCTGCCCATCTGATTAATGATCTGTTTGCAGTGTTGGAACCCTCTTGACGAGGAATATCATTTTCTATGATATTTAGTGAATTTCATTGATTTTGAGATGCAATGAATGGATTTAGGTGAAATTATACCAATCATTCTATGTACTGAACCCTTTGACTGACAGGAACCTAATGACTGCTGACTTTGGGCCCAGTGAGAAGCACATCTCTGTGACTTTGCATGCCCTCTGTGGGAAGCACCACTCTATGACAAAGCATTCCTATGGTACTTGACTAGTTGAGTACCTTAGTTGGCCACAAATAGTGGGAACCACCTATCTCTTACATTGCAGGCCCACAATTTGCAATGGGGAGGAGTACCTAAGAAGTCCATGGTTAGTAGGAAGCATCTATCTGTGACTTGGAAGACCCACTATACTCGCTAAAGGAAGATTTATTCAGGAACCAAGGTGTTATAAGACGTGAGTGATGATGTTACTATTAATACATCAGAATATACCTGGAGTGAGATATCTTGTGTTTCGTGCTTTATCTTGAGAAATTTGGTGGGTGGTCTTTCCTTTTTGTTTTTGGGTCCCTACTGAGTATTGTATTACTCATCACTGCATGGAATTCACCATCTCATGTTGTGTTTTTTGCACATAGGTGTTCAGGGATATGGGAATGATGGATTCTATGATGGTGGACTTGGTAGCCCTGGACAAGGCAGGGCTCAGAAGGACTTGGAGGACAGTACATACTACTTCGACTTCTAGTAGGTTCACTACTATCACGATCAGGTGGGTTTTTTTTGTGGATGACCATTATAGTTCCCTTTTGTCTTTTACTATTTTTAGTTCTTTTTTGGGTTTTTATTTTGTCCCACATACTTTTACATGAAATTTCCCTCATATTTTTTAGTGGTTCTATTTCCCCCCTTTCGGTGTGTAGGGATGTGTTTGGGCATGCGTGTGTACTTTTACTCAGGAAAATTCCTCCCACTTGAATGTTGACACCTTCGGTGCTAGTTTCCATCCTATGGCATTCGGAAGGTGGGATTGAGGTAGTCCTAACACGAGCCCTGGGGGACGGGTTGTGGAAGGGGGTTAATGTCCTTTTTTAAGATTCACTATTAGAAAGACCTCAAGATAACATGATATCAATTTTAAAGTCGATGTTTAGTGTAAGAAATTCTATCATATATATTTTGGAAACATAAAAAGTATATTACATACTAAGAGAATGGTGATTGGTTCCAATTATAAAAAGTGGGTGAGTATGAAGTCTCTTAATTAAAATAGTATATCAATAATGTGTTGAAATAAGGTAACATTTTTTTCCTATTTGAATAAAGGAGAGGGGCCAATCAGTATAGATTATTAATATTTCTCTCAAAAATTTATTAATGAATAATTGATATTTCATGAACCAACTGAGTCTACCACTAATATAGGAATCTGATATGGCCTATGACATAAGTCAAAACATATTCCTGATCACCAATGTATAGTAGATAATGACTAGGTATTGATATAGACATAAGAAGGAATTATATTTCTTGATAGAACATGAAAACAATACCGAAATCCCACTTAAGAGTCCAACATGACGACACTATAATATTAATATCCATATAGATGAGATAATAAATTTCAGATATTGAAAATTTAAATGAGGAATACAAATTCAACATAACTCTTTAACCATAAATAATATTAAATAAATATATCTAGATTATCATTAAGTCATTAAAATTAATCATTAATTACAAAAACACCATAAAACATTTAAATACAAAAGAAAACAATGCGTCTTTATAAAAAGGAAGATCCAATTAATATAACTGGACAATACATCACGAAGAATCCCACTATACCCATATTGATGTGCCATGTGAAACATATTCACATTCCACCTCCAACCTACATGAACTAGGATCCAAGGACCATCCACAACATCCATGTTGAACCTATACTGGTCTTTTAACATTATAATAATGAAAAAAAATTTCTAGTAGGTATCCTCCCCACACCCCATGCATAACCTATAAAATTAAATAAATTTTATACTAGTTTTAAATATAATTATAAAATTAAGAGTTTGAATTCATGTTTAGTGCAAGTAATATTAATTCATCCTATGAAACCATTTCCTTCAATGTACAAAGGGTATGCATTTGAAAATTTAAACTCACTCAATACCATTTAACGTAAAATTAAATTAAATATGATGAAAAATTTATTCCTTTACATTAGAAATTCTGATACCTAAATTGTATAGAAAAAGATCCAATATTAAAATACATTTCAGGTTCATAGAGAATCATTTAATAAAAAACAACTATTTATACCACAAAATGTTGAAAAACATAAAATCTGATAATAATGAAAATTTCAATTTGAAAAATAGTGATAAGTGGTTTTAATGAAATAACCACCAATTCATCACTAAGAAATTAAAAAATCTCAGTCATCTAAGGAACACCATGGATATTTGGAGACAATATATGATTAAAAATATATATAATTCATCTTATTAGAACATGATAATATTTAACTATATAACACATTGTTTTAGCCTTCCTAGAAAGACTAAGAGGCATACCCCCACATAGAATGAATTAAAAACATGGGGCCACTAGAAAAAGAAAAATCATAAACTACTATAGTGTTTATACATATATTTTCCACATTGATACATGTTGATTCCCATGATATGTAATAGTGTGTATAAATATATAAATGACAGATAACAACATGTAATAAATTAGAATCAGGATGCCCTATAAAAATCATATCCCATTTTAATCAAGAATAATAATATAATAAAATTATCCCTTAACATGGATAATTCCATCAACTGTACATAATTTCAACATCATTTTATCTCTTATGTATAAAACAATACCATTATACTTCAGGGGATTAATTACATATAATAATTTTTTTAAATTTTTTTAAATTATCCATTGGGATATAATTAAAAAGAAAATTTTATAAGAACATATTTTGTAAACATAATTGTAACAACATATGATTTCATAATACTTTATCTCTTTAACATAATTTAATAGCTTGTGCCACACGCCACACCGAGTTTGAGCACACCATGACTTACCAAACAAGCTGTTTAAAAAGTAGAGATGAATAGTAATAACTGAATTACGAATTTTATATATTCTATTAATTTTTAACATCCCTATTATGTGTTTTTAAACATAATATAAGAACAAATCAATTTTTTCAAATAAAATTAGTGTTTAAAAATGCAATTCTACTGACTTTTAATGGATAACCCTCTATAAATCTAATATTTGACACTTTTATATATTCAATATGAGAAAATAAACTTTATATTTAGAATAATGACATAAAAATTTAGTTTGGATAAACTTTTTTTGTTTTTATGATAACGTTTATATTTTGTGAATAGTTAAAAATACTCTATTTTAATTGAATTTTTTTTAATCAAAATAATTTATATTGATAAATTATAAATTTGAGTGGTTTGGAAGTATAATTAGATTATATTTTTATCATTATATCCATTGTTGGTCATTGGAAGTAATTTTACATTTAAATTGGACATTAACACATATCAATCTTTTGATAGTTTTTACTTCTCAAAACCCATATTAGAACTTTTAAACAAAGAGAATAAAATTTAAATTATTTAATTCAAATTATATGTATTGATTTTGGTAATACATAAACAGATTTTGAATTCAAAATATCAAAATTATCATTGGGTGAATTTTTGGTATTTTTTTGAAAACATTCAATTTTTGATGAATATTGAAAAATACTGCACAATACATAAAAACTAGATTTTTCATTTAAATAATTATTTTAATTAAAATTTGATCTTAAAATAGATACATAATACATATATTTTGTACAATTTATGTCACTAGAGTCATTTGATAATAATATTAGGTATAGAAAATTTTAGTGAACAATTTTAACATCTTTTTACCCACCTTCTTGGCACATTTACCCACCTTCTAGGCACATTTAAAAATTTTCATAAAACATACATTTACCTCTTATGTGAATTGAATTTAAAAAATTAGAGATAAATGGTCTTCAATTGTATGTAAAATGTTGTTCTATAGGATGAAAATAATTTTTAGTGAATAAAAACTTTTAAATTTAATTTACCATGGTAAAAATTAAATAAGTTATTTTAAGGTAAAAATAATATTAATATTACCCCAAAAAATTTCATAATTCTATTGAATAAGTTTATATAGACCAAAAAATACCTTTGGAATAAAATATGACTATTTTGGTCTACTTGGAATAGATTAGGACACTTATTATTATTTTATTTAAAGAAGAGTTAAAAGGGTAAAATTCAAGGTTTAATAACTAAATCATTTTTAATATAGGCTTACACAAAAGATAAATTAACTATAAATATTAATTTGAAATATAAAATTATTTCCTACCTCATGGTATTTCATTTATAATTTTTAGATATTAAAATATTAAATTTATATATGACACAATGATGATGCACTAATTATCTTATTAATGAAATATAAACATAATTGATATTATAAATATCAAAATAAATATAAATTGATACCTTTGATGCATTAAACGAATTTTATTGCTTAATATGACTTTCAAGGGTTGTTGTAATGCATTTTTCTCAAAGTAATAATGTATTTTGGACTTCCACATAAACCAAATTCTAAATAGTGAAAAAATTGATATAAATTAGTTTTTAAAACAAATTTTATATTACAAATTGATATAATATTTCTAAAAATATAAGTATCTTAAAAAGGACTTATATAATTATATATATTCCATTAATGAACCACTTTTGGTTCTATTGGTGTTTTATAGTATGTTTATGAAACATGTAATATAAAAATTCAAGAAGACATAGAAAAAGATAAACTATTTAACTAAAAGTTAAATCTAAATGATAAGGTTAATATGGTGAAATAAACATGTCTAAAACATATTGGTTGAGAGTATTTAGGCACATAAACACCTTATATTCTATATAAATCCATTTGTAGTATTATAAACCTAAAATTATTTTATAATAAAATAATATTTACAACATTTCATAAATTGACCCTTACCACTCTTATAAAAGGGTACTTCCTCATCTCTTAAATTCACACCTCCAATGCCAATTGGCTCACACAAAACCTGCTCAAATATCCTCCAAAAAACCCTCAAATAAACCTTGAGTCTATACATTGATCATAAGCCATCCTTTGGAGCCATTTTGATCAAATCAAAGAACATGAAGAAGAGTTAATTACTTCATGACCACTTTCAAAGTTCTTTTCTTCTTCCACTTCCTCATTCAATGTTGATTCCATACTAAAATAATAACTCCAATACCTTCTACATACTGAAATTTTATTATAAATATATTAAAACCATATTAATTATTCTATACATCCTATGAATGACAAAGTCACCATACGTGCGTACGTACAATCTACCATCTCCACATTGTGGTGTAGTTTGTTATTCAACACTTCATTATTTGGATGGGTGTAATAATTATTAAAATTTATGTAAATATAAAATATGAAATTTTAATGATTATCGATATATAATATACCATCAAATTACATACTACTTCACCATCAATAGAATGATATCATCGCTCTTGCGTACGTATGACTTGCTTTCTCCACAACGCGATGAGATTCATTTACCCGTTCATCATTTAATGATAATTATAAATAAATATATTATTAATAATTATCTAACATATGACCTAATAATTAAACTGTATATATATATCTATTTACATATATCACATTCACCTATTTCTATTCAATATGATATGAAAATGGAAACAACATTTATGCGTACGTATGACCTACCGTCTCCATAAACAATGTTTCCATTTCATATATCAGTCTATTATACATAATTATATACTGAATATATAAGATACATAAATATTGTTTTATATTCTAGAATAAATTAAATAATGATATAAGTTATATGATTAAGAATAACAAGTTAAAGCAAGTTTGATAAAGAAAGATATTATTACTCGAAATGTTATTTTAATTTAAAAAAATATTATTAAATGGGTAGTATAATGTCATAAACGAATAAGGTATGATATAATAAATATGAAAATGGTTATGTTATAATTTAATAAAATAAAATGGTCATTATATAGGAGGTTAATCTACCCTTGACCAGGAAAAATTACAAGGTAAATCTTAATTACTCAATCTCATTATTATTCGAGATTTTTTATGTGAATGTACTTACAGGGAAATTTTTATCATCCATGGACATGTTTCAGAATAATGTTTTAAAAATATATATTTTATGGTTCTTTAAATGGGACTCTTTATAAAGATCAACATTTTAAATGTTTTAATGATTTATTATTCTAAATCTTTTTAATTAATGCCTATGTTTTAAAAATGATTTTATGGATTTATTTATATGAACCTGATGGTTTTAAAATGTTAATTCCTTTCAAATGTTTCTTATTGGTATGAGAATCATTGATTAAAAAATGACTTTTAGATGACTTACTTTATAAATTTGTGACTTTTAAATTATTTCACCAAAAGGGATATTTCTCTCAAAGAGTTTTACTGATCATTTTCAAATATGTCAACATCCTTTACTGAAATGATTCTTGATTGTGGTTGATTTATTATAATACAATAATTCATATAGTATTGAATGAGTAATGATATGTTTGACTATGGATGTGCTATTTTTATACAATTCATGGTTTATGATTAAAGTATTGAAATTTTGTATGCCTATTTTAATATGAATGTTAATTTTATGATTCAACATTTTCATATAAGGAATGCATTGGATTTGGTAAATGATGGTTGGAGCCCGCTATAGCTCCTCGATGAATCGGTAGGTCTCATGAGGCAAAATAGTGTCTTGTCACAATGACTTGACAAAATTTTTATTTGTAGTCTTGGCACAAGGCCTCGACTATGTCGTTATGATGTCTGGTATTATGAATTCCCTTGTTATAAAATTTTTAATAACATGTAATTATTCAACTAAATGAATATCCATGTTCATGTTTATATGGTAATGAATGATTTATTTTTTCCATATTAGGTTAATAATTATGTTGAAAATGGTCTTGTTTTTATTGCACATCATGCCTTAAATGTTTATAGCTTCCTCTAAATTATTTACCCTTACTATTCATCTGATCTCACCCCTTTCTTATGTTTTATTTTCCTAGGATTCTAAGAAGTTTATTATGATTAATATGCATGGTTATGCTAAGGGAATAATGGTGGTATAAAAGGATTACTTATGCTGTGTTGTATGTTAGAAAGTGTAACTTAACATTAATGTATGTAATCTTTTCTCATAGACTACTAAGCTGATCGGTCATTCAGGACATGGTTCCTTATAATCATGCCAATGTATTAAAACAATTCACTGGCTCCAGGTAACCGGGGTCATGACATTACAGTTGGTATCAGAGGATGTTCCAAAAAATCATTGGAAACTAGTTTTAGAAAAAAAAAACTCTCATTAGAGAACACTATCCTAAGATAGACTTTGAGGATTAGTATAGAAGAACATCCAATATATTTGGTAATGTATATGTTATGAGAGTTTTCTAAGAAATATGCCCATATCTAGATATGAGTAGGTAGAGGTGGCTCTAGGACAGATGTATCTTGGGGTAAAACCCGAAAACATCGCATGGAGCTAGAATAAAATGGGAACTAGTGCACGATAATAGGATTTTCTCCACTCTTGGTTATGACACTTCTGAGGGAAAGACTTAGGATAATTCACATTTTTCATTAAAAACCATAATGAAGGATTTATGAGTAGATATGTCTACAAAGTAACCATTTTTATGACTATGAAACTAGATATTCATTTAATGTTTAAAATTTTTATAGTTTTGGGATTACATATTATGATATGATCTAACCTAGTGTATTTCATCATTTTAAAATGGATCACAATAGAAGGAATGAGAACTCTAGTAATACGCTTGATCCAAAGAGTAATAAGGATCATATCGTTCATTGTCTTAAGCCAAAATTTTGAAGGGAAATTATCTCCCACATATTCTCATAGTATTCGTAAATAATATCATGTGTTAATAGGATAAGTAAATAATTATATTAGTCAAATGGATTTGAAGGGATTACAGAGAAGAAGAGGAGGGTAGAGAAAAATATAGATAAAGGGAAGAAGGGAAAGAAGGATTTTTTCATATGTGATAACTGGGGAAAGAATCACCCTTGGAAGTTTATGTAAGGAATGTGAGTTTGTTATAACTATGTAGAAAAAGTACACCAACTTCCAGATTATAAGGGTTAGAAAAAGGATTCAAATGAACAATTCTTTAACTGCAAGGAGTTGAGACACTACAAGAATCACTGTCCCAATCATCACAGTATACCCAAATGATTCCATTGGATGATAATAATGTTATGATACTACCGTAGATGAAGAAGAATGATTAGTGTTCTTATGTTATTATTAAAGAATCATTTCATTTGAGTACAAGTAATAATAATTATAAAATATATATGGATTGTAATGTAGAACATTTGAATTAATTATTTGATATTTTATGGTAATAAGTAATGTGGCACGGTTTCAATTTAATCATTTTGGATAATAAATGGTTGAGGGAAATATAACCCTTAATATGTTTCTAAAACGCAGATAATGATTTCAGAATAAGATATAATTGAGTTGGATAAAGTATATTATATATTATTTACTTCCTTGGAACTAATTAATTGTTTGTTTATTCCATCACTGTTGGAGTTTACATCATTTTTGGATTTATGTAGTATATATGGTTTTCTATAAGGAATTAGGAATGATGAACAAATTCAATAAGGTTTTATGGTAATTTTGGGTGTTACCATGTTTTAAGAAAATACATGATGAAGGAATTCAAATGTTATTATAAGGAGAAAAGAGATATTCATTTTGTTTACCACCCATATAAATTTTTAGATAGGGAGTTTGAACATAAGTATTTTTGGATTAGTCTAATGGTTAGAATGTATTATGTTGAGAACTTGATATTTTGTGTAAGGTTAATTTATAATTTATTGGATACTCTAATCTATCCTTTTGGATTTTAGTAAACATATAGAGGATTAAAGAAATAATTCTGGACCCTAGGTTTATCAAATGTGCATTAGGTGTAAAAAATTATTTTTGAACATTCATTTCCTAGAATATGGGATGAAGTGGAAATAGATCGAAGCACAACCAAATGACGAGATTATGATTATTAAAGGTAATGAAATCAAGTATTTTTTCATGAGTTTTTATCATGATAGTAAATAAATTCCACCACTTCATTAAAATAAAGTATCTAAAAAATGTTTTATCCTAGTACCTTATGTTATTTAGAACTGATGATATTTTAAATCATCAATGATATATGGCTTTGAGGCCCTCTATTTTTCAATTTATTGGTAACTTGTTTTTGATTTATGATATCAATCACTCCATATAAATATTTACATTTTTCCTCAAATTATTTGTCTATAATTTCAACCAATGATCTCATATTATAAACCATAATTAGGTGGTTACTTTTTCATTTCCATTTCCCTCTTATTAAGACTAAATTTTAGTAACCCTATTTTGGATGTGGGTTTTCAAAAAATGTATTTTCTATTTTCAAAATTTTATTTTTGAATTTTTTTTCAAATCATGAGGATGAAATTTATTGTATGAGGGGAAAATGTTACACCCAAAGATTTCATACTACATTATCTCTTTAAATTAATTCAATAGCTTTCGCCCCACACAACACCGAGTTCGAGCACACAACAACTTACCAAACTAGCCATTTTAAAAGTGGTTATGAATAATATTAATCTAATTTTGAATTATATATACTACATATAATTTTAACATCAATATTATGTTTCTTTTAAACATAATATAAGTACAAATCAAGTTTTTCAGATAAAAGAAGTGTTTTTAAAAAACAAATGCAATTTTACCGCATTTTAATAGAGAACCCTATTTAAATCCAATATTTGAAATTTTTTTATATATTAAATTTGACAAAATAAACATTTATTTAGACTCGGTTCATAAAAGTTTAGTTTTTATAAATTGTAGTTGTTTTTCTGATAACTTTCATATTTTAATGAATAGTGAAAAATATAAAACTTTATTTGAAAACAACATTATTTAATCAAAATAATTTTTATTGTAAAATTATTTATTTTAATGGTTTTGAAGTATAATATGATTATATTTTTATCAATTAACTCAATTTAGGTCATTGGAAGTAATTTTACATTAATATTGGACATAAACTCATATCAATCTTTTGATAGTTTTTATTTCTCAACAACTCGCTTTTCGGTTGTGACAATGGGAATTAATTTTAAATAAATTTATAAGGATTATAAATTTTTAATATGGTATAATACAAATCATTTTTTAATTTGAAACATCAAAATTACCTTAGGTGATGTTTTTGTATTTTTCTGAAAACTTTTAATTTATGATGAATAGTAAAAAATACAGCATAGTACATAAAAACTGACTTTTTCATTTAAATAATTATTTTAAATAAATAAATTATCTTAAAATAGATAAATAATAGGTATATTAGTAAAATTTATTTCATTTGATTCATTTTATAATAAGATTAGGTACATAAGATTTTATTGAACCATTTTGACGTCTTTTTACCCACCTTCTTTGCACATTTACCCAGATTCTAGGAACATTTGAAAATTTTCATAAAATGTAATTTTACCACTTCTAAGAATTGAAATTCAAAAATTCAAGAGGCTTGGTTGCAATAAGTAAGTAATAAGAGGTTCAATAGGAGGAAAATATTTTTTGGTGACCAGTATTTTTTGAATTTTATTTACCTTGGTTAAAAGTAAATAAGGTAATTAAATGTAATAATAATATTAATATTACCCTAACACATTTACTAATTCCATTGGATACATTTATATTGAATAAAATCAACATTAGGATTAAAATATGATACTTTTGGTCTACATGGAATAGATTAGGAAATTTATTATTATTTTAATTAAAGAAGAGTTAAAAGTGTTAAATTCGAAATATAATTACTAAACCATTTTTGTTAAAGGCATAAAATTAATATAAATTATACTATAAATATTAAATAGAAATCTAAAACAATTTACTATAACATGGGATTTTATTTACATTTTTTAGATATTAAATAAATAAATTTATTTATGACACAATAATGATGCAGTAATTACCTTTATAATGAATGATAAAAATAATTGATATTCAAAATATCAAAATAATTATAAATTATGAATTTCTAGAAATTAAAAAAATTTATCAGTTAATATAAAATGTTTGGGTTTATTTAATGAATTTTATTCTATGTAATAATGTTTTTTTGACTATAAAAAAAACAAATATTAAATAGTGTCAAAATTAACATAAATGAGTAATTAAAACAAATACTATATTATTAAATGATATAATATTACAAAATATATAAATATCATACAAGGGCATATAAAATTATAGATATTTTTTTAATTAACTATTTTATATCCTCTTGGCATTTTATATAATGTTTATTGACCATATAATATAAAAATACATTAGACATTGAAAGAGAAAAACAATTTTACTAATAGTTAAATCTAAAAGATAAGGTTAATATGGGTATTTAAAATTATATAAAATCTATTGGTTGAAATTATTTATACACATATCATCATTATCATAGAAATAAATACATTTGGAGGCATTATATACTGAAAATAATTTTATTATATAATAATATTTCCAACTTTTCCTAAAGTGACCCACATCACTCTAATAAAAGGGAACTTCTCCTTCGCTTAATTTCACACCTCTAAATCTATTTGGTTAGGCCAAATCCCACATTAAAATCCTCCCAACATCCCTAATTTTAATCTAGAGTCCTTATATTGATTATAATCTATCCTAAGTATCCCCTTTGATCAATTCAAAAAGAAGAACCCGAAGAAAAGGTAATTACATCATCATCTCTTTCAATGTTCGTTTCTTCATCCACTTCTCATTCATTTTTGTTTCCATATTATAATAATACATCCAGTACCTTATACATAAAAACATATTATTGTAAATATTTTACAACTATATTTATTATTATATCCATCCTATGAATGATAAAGTCACCATATGTGCGTACGTTCGACTTACCGTCACCACGTCGTGGTGTAGTTTTTTATTCATCAAATAATTATTTGGATGGGTATAATAATGACTATAATTGATGTAAATAATAAATATAACATGTTAATTATTCATTATATATAATATAACATCCTATTATATATGACTTCACCATCTATATAATGATATCATCGATCGTGCGTATGTATGGATTACAGTCACCATGATGCGATGAGATTCATTTCCATTTTCACCATTAAGAAATGATTATAAATATATATATTATTAATAAGTTTGTAATATATTTCTTATGAATGATACAATATATATATATATATATATTTACATATATCACTTTCACTAACTTCCGTTCAATACAATATGAAAACAGAAATGATGTTTAGGCATACGTACGGCCTACCATCTCCATAAATGGCGTTTTACATTTAATATATCAATATATTATGCATATTTATATTATAATTATATATTATACCTTAATAGTTTTTTTATATTCTAGAATCTTTTAAATCATGATATTAGTTATTCAATCAAAAATAACATGTCAAAACCTGTATGATAAAGAAAGCGATTATTTTCTGAAATGTTATTTTAACATAGAAATTATTGTTAAATGGGTAGTATAATGCCATAATCGAATCAACCATGATTTCATAAATATGAAAATGGTACTGTTATAATTTAATAACATATTATAGCCATTATACCAAAAGTTAACATACCCTCGACCAAGGAAAACTACAAGTTAAGGGTTAATTCTTCAATCTCATTATTATCTGAGATTGTTTATGGGTAAGTATTTACTAGGAAATTTTTATCATCCATGTCCATGTTTCATAAATTTTTTTAAAATTAATATTTTATGGTTTTGTGGATGTTTCTCTTTATCTATATCATCATTTTAAATGTTTTAATGATTTATTATTTTAAATCTTTTTAATTAATGTGCGTCTTTTAAAAATTATTTTATGATTTTATTAAATGGACATGATGGATTTAAAATGTTAATTCATTTAAAAATATTCAATGTTGTATGAAACACAATGATTCAAAAATAAATTTTAAATTACCTCCTTTGTAAATTTGTTACATTTAAATGATTTCAAAAAAAAGGATATTTCTATCAAAGATTTTAACAAATCACTTTCAACTATGTCAATATCCTTTAACGGATATGATTCTTGATTGCATATGATTTATTATAATACAATATTTCATTTTTTATTGAATGAGTTATTATATGTTTGACTATGGATGTTCTATTTTTATACTATTCATGGTTTATGGTTAAAATATTGAAATTTTGTATGAAAGTTTTAATACCAATGTTAATGTAATGTCTCAACATTTTCCTATGAGGAATTCATTAGACTTAGTAAGTGAAGGGTGGAGCCTACTTTAGCTCCTCAATTCATATTTTTGTCTCACGAGTCATACTAGTGTATTAGTATAATGCCTTAAATGAAAATTTTTTTGTAGTCTTAAAACGAGGTCAACACTATGTGGTTATGATGTATGACATTATTCATTCACTCATTGTGGAATTAATTATTACATATGATTATGTGACTAGTAGAATATCCATGTAAATGTTTATATCATAATGTATGTTTTTTCCATATTATGTTCTAGTTAATGTTCAAAGGGATGTAGTTTTTATTACAGATTATTCCTTAAAATTTAATATCTTCCGCTAAATTATTTATCCATTCTGATCATCTAAGCTCACCAATTTATTATGTTTTATTTTCCCTTGATTCAAAGAAGTGTATTATGATTAATAATGGGTTAATCTAAGGGAATAATGGTGTTATCAATGGATTATTGTTTTGTTATAATGTGTAATGTATCATTCATGTATGTAATCTATTTTCCAAGGCTGAAAATTTGATTGGTCCTTCAGAACATGATTCCTTCTAATTAGGAAACTGTATTAAAATAACACACCGGCTTCAAATTACTTGGTTCTTGACATTCTAAAATCCAGAAACAAAATCATGAATGTAACTCAAAATAATAAAATAAGTACACAAAAATCTTTGAAGAAGAACGAACCCATAATTGTAAATAATTTTCTAAAATCAAGAGTCTATTCCCTTATATATTATTTGTGTATAATATCTCTAATTTAATTATGAAGTTAATTTAGTAATATAATTAGTGGTATTTTGAAAAAAAATCTTCTCATGGTAAAATTATTTAGAATATATGAACTATGAACTCATGAAAACCCTTTAATCTAGATGGGATATACTAAAATAATAATTTCCTTTGATTGGTGAATAATAGATATACAAATTATAACCCTTAAATAATTCGGAAAATGGAATAAAAAAATATATCATACATGAATTTATGATTAATTAATTATTCACAATGACACGTACCTCAAGAATACTACCTCATAAGGCATGGTGTTATTCCACTACTATGAGGAAATGGAACCTCAAAATGACTATTATAGTCATTAAAATAATAAAACTAAATTGAGGATGAGTTACCGGAAAAAAAAGTTTTCTATAAACATCTTAGGGTAATAAATAAATAGACATGGAGGGTTATAATTGTTTACCTTGAAGAATAATAAGAAAATTCTAAATTAAAACCACGGATATTCAAGAGGATGTGTGAAAATAAATGGGCAATAATGAAAAGTGTTTTATAAAATGAATGATATGAAAAAGGAACCCCTATCTTTTTAATTATAATAGGGAATTAATGGAATTTCAATAATTCTAAAACTGGAAAAATTCTTCATACTATGACCCCATGGATCATGATGTTATTCTCTTGTAGACTATCTACTAAATGTTTAAAAATTATTAATCCCGTAAAAATCAACCCAGTCAATCCTATCATATAATCTTGATAAACCAATATATATTAAGAAAATTAAATTTTTTTGTCTTATTTGTCTCAGAATAAACATTATTTATCTTACATGTAGTATTTTATTATTGTGACCCAAGATTAACATAAGTATATATTACATAAATTTAGAAGACTATTCAGCACATTAAAAAAGTAAATTATTGAGGACTGTAATTGTTTATTATATTTTTTAATCATTAAAATCAATATTCTAACTTGGGGAAGATATTAAATTTATCTAGTAATGATCTTCCCCTTTAGTACTATTTAAAAAATATTCGTAAAATCATGTATAAATGAAGCATGAAAATGTGTGAGATCTAATGCATAGTAAGGGTAAACAAAAGATATTTGTAATAATAAACATGATAATAAGGGTATGATAATATGATCATGTCATTAGAAGATCTTAATATTCCAAAAAAATATCATAAACATGAATCAAGTAATAAGGATTGACAGTTCATCAGACACAAATCAAAAGTGATTCAAGAGAATCTTATATGAAATCCTATGATATGAAAAAGACATGAAATTTGTGGAATACACCTAATCATAAAACCTAACATGATTTAAACCTACAAATAACATCATTACATGTTATTATTGGTATAATTACATGTTTACCTACTTTGATCAGGGGCTAACAAGGCATTTAACATCTTTATTTATGGGTTTTCACTACAACCCGTGTATTCTATTAACATCATGCATTAGACATTACCCGTATACCTACTTATTTTTAGTATTAGGATACAACCCATGTACCTTTTTATTTTGATGCTTGAGCTACAACCCATGTACCCTTTTAGATCTTATACTATTAAAAATTACCCAATTCATTGGAGGAAGATATAGGTCTAAAACGTCACATAATAAAATCATGCATACAAGTGCCACGTGATAATAAAACAATCATCATATCATGACTCATTAAAATATAAGAGTTTTATAAACATCATATCCTAACCCATGAAATAAAATGGGAATCACAAACATTTCATCATATAATTACCTATGAAAAAATTATAGATCTCATAAACATTTCATCAAAGAATAACCCATGAATGAAATGGATTTCATGATAATATAATCAATGGAAGAGAAATGAGTGTCATAAACATCATTCCATAAAAACATAAACTATTCAATAAAAAATATGAGTGGTATTTAATAACTATAACAAGGTATTTCACCCTATATGGAGAATGTTCTGGAAAGATTACATAGAATATTACTTATGGAATGAAACTTTTAATTGAAAATCCATTTAATAAACACATTTCAAAACTCCATATCTTATAAATAAATTTTTATAATTTATTTTAAAACATTTCATGAAAAAAATATATTTTCCTCAATAAAAAAATCCATTCAAACTTCAAATCATTTGAAAACCCATTTTCAAAGAAAAATAAAAAATGAAGCATGAAAACTTTTGGAAATATTTTCCATTAAAAATTATTTTAAAACATATAATTAATTCATGATATCATTAAAATCAATTTCATTGAAAATAGACATTTGGTAAACATTTATTGAAGCTTTAAAATTCAATTAAAACAAGTTTTTATTATAAAATATTTTTGAAAACATTTTTATTTGAAAAAATATTAAATTAAAAATATAATAGTATGTTAAAAAAATTTATTTTAAAAAATAAATCTTTTATACTTATAAAGAATATTTAAGTAAATTTCAGTCATGACGGTAGATACGTCTGTATATGCCGAACATTCCTTTTTCACATTACATGTTTGGAAAAGTTCCTTAACCAGAAAATAAAAGAATATTACTTTTAAAATCGTTTTTTAAAATTTTTAAACATGGTTAAATCATTACTTTAAACATAATTGGATAATAGTAAAATATTTTTTAAGGAATTTATAAAATACACGGGTTTTAACGGACATATATTTCTAACTAAAATGAGAAATAATGCCAGAACTTCTTAAAAACACGTTATTATATTTATTAAGTACAAAAGTGTCGATGAAGTGGTAGCAATACCTGAAAATATCATTAATGTTCATATAAGAGGAAATTTCTAGAGTTTTCATTAGATATGGATCAAAATATTTCATCAATGTAAGTATAACAAGAAAAAATCTTGATAAACGATGTGATAGTTTCAATAAACTCTTACTAAAAGTTAACACTGAATTATAATCCCCATATAAAAATATGAAATTAAATTAATCTTAAAATATCATGAAGATAATGATGTTCATGATAAATCATTTATAATGGAATTATATACTCCTCATAAAAAATGTAGGTTCATAACAGAACATGTGTATCAAAGATAGAAAATAGATACACAATAAAAATACTAATTTGGTAACATTGGAAATGTAATATCCAAGAATGATAGATGATAAAATGGATATATAAATTCATATAAATTTAATTATAAGAATCATATAATACATCCATGCTATGTACACACACAAAAAATAAGAAATATGAGGTGAACATGGCTTGTGTCTCATGAAAAATAAAAGTGAGAAGATAAAACCCCTTAGTACTTGAATAACATTATAATCATTATCCACATGAAACAATAACATAAATTAAATCTTTTAATATTATTAAATAAAAAAATTAATTATATAACATTTCATAGAGAATTATATACCCCACAGAAAAGAATTGTGGGGTGAATATGGCATGTATCTCATAGAAATAAAAAGTGAGATGAAATTCTCTTACCTTGAGCATTGAATTTATTTTTACACATTAAAACCACCTTTATAATAAATAAAAATTTATTATAAATCTACCACATAACCTTATTAATATATATAATATCATATAATATTCACTTATGTATTTATTGTCCACATTTATTAACAATTCAATGTTAAATTAATGTTTTGGGTAATAACCTCTTCGATTAACGTACATGTTTTGACTTTTCATTCTTTACCCTCTTACATAGATCATGATTTACATATATCCATAATTTAAAACATTACGTAAATTTCATATATAATATTTATATAAATATTTATACAAATCAATAAAATATAGAAATATTAAACTAAATACACAGTTCATGGACACGGTAAGCTATACATACGATTTAACACAACTATTGTTTTATAGTCGTATTGAATGAAAGAATATAAATTAAATGAGTATAAATATAATAAAATTATAGTGAAAATATTATTTAATATATTTCATATATTTTTACTAGACACATAATTAATACATTCCATGTAAAGTGTGAAAGAATCACATCACTTTGAGGATGTTGTAGTCCACAAAACTTTTAATGATGCTGTAATAGTTATAAAAATAGAAAATAATAATGTTATGTTTTATATAATAATTCCAAAATCATAATGAAATAATAAATATATAATATATAATATTAAAATAAAGGGTCCATCATAATTCCCAACCATGATAGGTTGTAATTGAATAACGAACAACATCATTTTGTGAGACGATAGTTCAACATACACAAGAATGGTAAGTTAGTTACCTATTAGATAGATGTGTGTGTATGTGTAGGTATAATAATTATAGTGAAAAATATACAAATATTAAATATACTAGGGTCAATATATAAGAATAAAATTTAAATTTTTTGTTGGTGTATAATGAAAATAAAACCAAGGATCTTGAGTAAGGATGTTACATACTCTTTGGGTAACTCATTTTGGTTTTCACAAAAGGGATTATTTTAAAGGACTTACTAATAAATGAATTATTCTAGGATAACGGATGGCATGTTGGGAGATTATTTTAGTAGTTTTTTGGTTTAAAAATGGCTTGAGAGGTGTGAATAAGGGGGAAGGATGAGTGCCTTTTTATAGTGGGGGAGGAGTGGCATTCTTGTTAATTTTGAAAAGGGAATTTCGAGTATGTTTGTCCTATTTCATGTGGATAAAATAATGGTCCCAATTAAAAAATGATGGATAGGGTCTAAATATGAACATATGATGGCTTTTGGACAAGATATTATGCCATTTGGGACCTTAAGTTTATGTTTTATTCATTTTTAATAGTTTAAAGTGGTTAGTGATATCAAATTGAGAACATTTGGTATAAATTTGATAATAAAAGTGGACATGAGTGAGGAATATGTTCGTGTTTAGTGGTGTTTTATTATCAGGATTCTTCGAAGAATGGGGTTTTTTGAGGGGGTTATCAATATTCTATTTTTTTGTTTAATCTCTTGTTGGGTGTCTATCTCTTTTATGGGGAATTGTTTTGAAAATTTAAAATATTTATGAGGATTATGGAAATGAGAAACCCTTTCCACCCCTTTGTTAATAATTTCCCAATATGACCTTAGCAGGTACATTAATCATTTCATTTAGGTTGTAAAGTTGAATCATTATCATAATAAAAATTTAGGTTAAGGTATTTCAAATATATGTTTTTAGAAGACAATATCCTATTTTCTAATTGTAGTAGAAGGTAAATTCAGGGGGTTAATAATGATATAGAGGTGAATTGTAGTGGGAGTGATTAGACTATTATTCATGATAAAAGAAATTTCTTTGTCCCTAAAAATTGCTCTAAGAGGTGAATATGGGTTTTATAATCCAGACTTTGCATGCATAAATGATCATTTCCTATGAAATACTTCGGTGACATGGTGGATCCTAATCCTCTTATTGTTAATAACATTGATCCAATGGGTGAAAAGATATTGGGGAATATTCTTAACTGTAAAAATAGGTTTTTTATTTTGGAGGGAGAATCACTTGGATTAACTCAATTTTATCCTCTATCCCAATGATAATTGTGTCCACTATGAAGGTTCCAAATAAAGTGGTTGATATCATATATGGAAATATGATATATTTACATAGGTATGGGAAATTGAAAGGAATGTATCACTGGGCTCCTTGAAAAAAATTCATTAAATGAATTAATGAAGGTGGTATCAATCTACGGAATATTTCTGGAACTGTGGTTGGACTTCATGTCAAACTAGACTGATAGATTATTGAGGGGAAATATCTATCAGAAAGTTATATGAAGCATACTTATGATGCTTACAGGTTTTGACCTAGATGAAATCCTTATATTATCCAAAAGATGGTCCTGCAGTTTATTCCTATTCTACTACAACATGCTTGATGGATTATTGTCAATGTTGATGTGATCTTCTTGAACTATAATTGGGTAGTCATTGTTCTCGGTGTTTTATTCTACCCATCTCCAAGTATCAATTTCATAGAATCCTTTAAATATACCCTACTCATCAATACCACCATGGAAGATAATTAAAAGCATTTTTTACAATATATTGTTATCTAATGATCATGATTATTTTTTTATAAGAGACTATAGGTGTTTTTAATATCAATGATTTCTAATCCATTGAATTGGTTACTGCTGTTTTGGATACATGGGGTGACATTTTTTGGTGAAAATAAATCCCTTTGAAGTACTTATGACATTTTTTGAATTTATGATATAATTTAATTCCTACCAAGGAGTGCATTCAATGCAGATGGATCAACCTTTCCTCTTAGTGCTAGTGCAGCAAGATGTCGAAATGTGAGTCAACTCACCACCAGTTTGTCAATAGAGAATGGGTGAAGAAAACATGGTGTTGTTTTGGTATGTTCTTTGGGAAAATGATTTTCTCTACCACTTTTGATTATTTCCACTTTCATTTGTATGAAGATGTAGATAGACCTAGTCCAAGGAGGAAGGAAAAATCGCTTCTTTTCACAATAGGGTGTTGGGTCCTCTGGTCGACAAGAAATACTTTCTGCCATCAGTTTTCTCTTGGAAATATTGAGGGTATTATAATTTACATTCATATAATAGTGTTTGATTTATATATGTAATGAATGAAATCGGTGAATGGACCTTCCATCTTTTCCCTTCATCCCCAACTCCCTTGCACTAGAAATGACCTATATACTATTGGGAGTTGTGTTAAATGGAAGATTCTGCAGTTGTAGAACAATATAAAAATAAAAGGTTCTAGTTTAATGGGAATAATGCATGAGGGTAGATTTATTGGGGGTAAAAAACACTATTGTGGAGGCTTTTTCGGCTTCCATCAACAATGGCGAATCTCTTCAAGATGAGGCTCTCACTATTCCCACTGGACTATCCCATTTCGATTAGAAGAATATTCCAATCAGGTATGTTGAAACCAATTTATTGATAATTTTTAATTATCTATCTGGATAAGTTCCCATTCCATGGTCTATTAATTAATCCATCATAAGTTCTAAGTGGATTATGAATAATTAGATGTTCATCCTAAACACATTGTCTGAGGTAAATGGTTGTGTTGACTTCTTTTCTTCTGAAGTGTCTTTGGATGATCGGTTTGTATGTTTTCTAGTCTGGGTTCCTTCTCCCAGAGGGTTTTTAATTTTTCCAAGATAATTCACCTAGATTACAATATTATAGTCCCCCTAAAATATCTATGTATAGTTTTTTTAGCAATTTATTATAATAAAATAAAAAAGTCATTTGGTGGTGGCCATCGTTTTAATGTAAAAAGGATCAAAAGTTTATTATGTTTTTATATCTAATGTAAATTTGAAAATAATACCAATAAAATATATTTTAGAAAGTGATGTATAATTGATATAATTATACTTTAAAACTAATTATAAATATAATTTGTCCTTATTAATAAATTATATGAAAAAGCAGTATTGAATTAAAATTCATTATTTTAATCTATTTATAAAAAATGGAACTTCATAGAAACGTACCAAAAATTCACTCTAACGCAATATTTAGGGTTCAATTTCAAAAATTATGTTTATTTTGACAAATAAAATTTGAAAATATCTATAATTTATATTTTAAACATGTTCTTCATTAAACGGTTCTAATAACACATTTATAAAAATATCAGTTTGGATGTAACACTGGGTTTGTTCCTATATCATTCCAATCAAATGTATTTTATGACTGTAAAAAATATTTTATTGAGTATATAAAATATATATTACATTTATTTCATTCACCAATAGTAATTTAATTATTTTATTTTGATAAAATTCCTTTGTGATCATAAAATTATATTTTATAAAAAAAACACCTTTATGTTAAGTTTGTTCTTATAATATTAATTTATAATTAATTTGTAACCAAGGAATATAACCTTGTATTTTCACAATTTTTTAAATACTATTCATAACCACGAACCTAAATTCTAGGTTATATCTTATTATATTAAATAGTATTATTTTTTAAATCATATGATTTTTCCGTAAAAAATGATCTTTCATGTTTCACAAGAAATCAAGGAATGATATTCTTGTGTGTAATGTATTGTAACCTCGGTGTTCTGTGTAGATAAAGCTAAAATTTATAATTTTTATTAGATGATTAACTTTTTGTTTCATAAAACACAATCCAAAATTATAAAAAAACTACTTTTAGGGTTGTGTGAAATGAAATATATAGAAAAGATTAAATTAATTCCAAAACAATATTTCACAAAATCTCATGTTGTTACATTATACCCCCATTAAAATTAATTTTTTCATATTAATTCATCTTGGATATTAAATTTTTTATATGATAAAGTTTCTATCATGAAAACCCACATCATAAAAATGAGTACAAAAACATCCTTTAAAAGTTAATGTTGGAAACATATCTATTTCAAAATTTACCATATAACTAGGTTTCCACATTGGAGAACATAAGAAAAATGTAAAAACAAGGAAGGGAAGTGAAATTTAACTATCATGATCTGATAAATAGTGACAGATAACAATGATTTGAGATAGAAAACAATCACAAAGAAATTAATCTGTGACGATCTAAGGGATAATTGATTTATCAGAAATAAATATTCTAGGATTACATTTCTTGGATTCAAAATCATTTTACATAATGTTGAAGAATTTTCATGAAATGATATACTTACATGAATTTAGTAAAACCTCAACCATTTTTTCCTTGATCAAATTATACTTCATCATATATTCTACGAAATAAAGGTTTATTTTTAATTCTAGAATCATTAATAGATCATGAGAGACAAGAATAGAATGACAAGTCATACCATCTATTTTTATCACAAAAAAAGGTAAGTACAAATTATCTAACATGCAGAAATCCTTATATGGTGACATAATAAATTAATGTCTAAATCCTCATTGGATCATTTTCATAATCAATTCCAAAAAAGGTTTTGCTGATAACCATTCTAGGATACTAAAATATAAATCATTAGAAATAAGGTCACTAAATTTATCAAAAACAACACATTGTTTTCACCTATATTTCATAGAGTAGCTCATGATTGTCCCATACAAAAACATGTGAATACATTCATCAAGAATGTTATTTAATAATGTCAATAACCAAAATTTCCATAAATATTATTTTGAAACATACATTTATCCAAAAGATAATTCATCTTATATTTATTAAATTGGATCTTCTCTAATAAAAATTATATTGGATGATTGGGTCCATCCTTATAAATCTATAAAATCAATGTGATTTTAATAGATATGGAATCTTCAAAATTCCATTATAAATTTCCAAATATGGAGTCCCCAATTATTTTTGTTCACTTTATATATTGTGATTTTATATTATTTACCATTTTCCTAATTTCATTAATGGTTGTTGGAACAGAACAACATTATTACCCCTTAGATGTGGAATCTTTTTGAAAAAATTTGCAAACTCCCTACAATTGAAAAAATGAAGTGTAGGAGGTGTATTTTGTGGATTTTTAACATTATTCACATCATTTTATAATTTTTTACTATCATGTCAGCATTCTGATACTAAATATACTTCTTTTCAACACTTAAAAAAATTACTAATCACATTAATACAATTTCTTCCAAGCCCTTTCCAACACATAAAGAATAATGGATTGATCATGTTTTTATCTCCAGGGTTTTTAGATTTGACACTGAACTTCATATCGTTTTCTAATTAAAACAATTATATTTATATACAACTCCAACCTCTATTTCAAATTTTATTTGACAATTTACAATCAATTTATATCTAATATAGTATCTTATGGATAATTACATTCCTAGATTTTTATTTAATCCGTATATAATCCTATAAAACATAATATTTTTGGATGAAAATTTTATAATCATACCTCACAAGTCTTCTAAAATTAGCCTCATAGGTACTGATATATTTATCATCCATTTTTGTCATCTCATGGTACTCATTTTCCGTATTCGTATGATGAAAATGAGTAATATATTTTTTGAAGAATAAGTTACTGAAATGATCCCAATCCATGGATTCAATTTCATCTTGGTTCCTAATATTTTTGACAAAATTCTACTAATATTCTACTAATAAACACCATGAATGGCATTATCATGTTCCAAAAACATGAAAATGGATAGTATATTTTCATTGGTACAAATTTAGTGTTCAACTAATTTTATACCAGAGGGCCAGATGAAATAAGGTTGAAATTTTATGATAATGGAATCAACATAATGTTGTTACCTCTTATTATAGCTTTAAAGCTAAGAATGATTAATTGATTGATAATGTTGTTTGATAATAGAAATGATATTTTTCATTCTGGATCTCATAGAATCTAGATTATCAAGTGGAAGATCATTGCATTATCTATCCTAATCACCATTAATGAATTTAATTTTAATTCTATCCATTTATTAAAAGAAAAAATCATAGAGTAAGAATCATTTTTCATAGTGAGGAACCACCTAATTCAGAAAAACTACTTACATGATGTCTAAATTACGTAAGTTACCCTAATCTATGACACACTAGGTTTATCCTTGTTTATTTATTGCTATCTAATTTTAAAATCTTTCATGATGGTTCATGAAGTGTTTGTGAATTCCCAATACATATATCCTAGGTGTGTCAATATAGGTACATATTAAGGCCTGCTATTGTATACCATATTATGCTCGAGTCAGTCCTGATTCACCTTTTCAGAGTTATTACTCATTGGTATATTTATTCTAAAACCATATCAAATTTTGGTATCTAGACAAGGATATATTTTAATAAAATCACTCACTCTATACTTTACCAAAATTCTTGGACTTTTTCTTAATATTTTCCTTATCTCTAGGCTTGGGTTTTGAGAAATCCGTAGACATATCCTAGGAAATGGACCTTGGAATATCACTAATGTTTTATCACCCGAGTTTCCAAAGGTTTCTTAAACCTTCACTCTTATATGAACTATTACGACCCGGATTTAACATAAATGGGTATTATATCAATTTAGATGAATATTATTCACATTAGAAAAGTATATTCCTGAGGACAATAATTGTTTTTCATATTTGGGAAATTAATACCCAATACATTAACTTAGTGAAATATCTTCAATATATCCAGTAATGATCTTCCACTTTAGTACTACTATTTAAAAACCATTCCTCAAAACCTGGGGAGAAGAAACAAAAAAATTGGTTATCAATGATTCTTACTAAGAGAAATCATAAAATATATGAATTCATAAACATAATTAGAAGGTTATGATAATTTTATCATTAAATTTTAAGATCATACTATATATAACAAATATCATAAACATGAATCATTTCATAATGACTTGAAGTTCATAAGACACGATTCATAAGGGAATCAAGATAATAATCTATTAAATAATAATTTATGAAATAGACATAGAATTTGTAGAATACACCTAAGCATAATAAATCTTATGTCATGGCTACCTACCCTGACATTTATTAATTGATGGGCATGGGTTAATTACCTGTGTACCTACTTTAATATTAGGATAACAACCCATATACCATTTTTTCCAGTTTGAGCTACAACCTATGTACCCTTGTATAGTAAGAAATTTTCTACAACCTATATACATTTTTTTTGGGAATGGAATAAAACCAATGTACCATCTTGTTTATTGGTCTTGGGCTACAAACCATTCACCCTTTTAAATCGTATAAAATTTATCATAACCCAATATTTTTGGAGAGAGATATAGGTCCCACCTATCACTTAATAAAACTATGTACACATGTTCCATAATATAATAAAACTTCCATCATATCATGACCCATAGAAGAGACGAATTTCATAAACATTTGATTAGAACCCTTGAAATGAATTGGGTGTGATAAAAATTTCATCATATCATTAACTATGGAAAATATATGGTTCTCATAATCATTTAACAAAGAATAAATCGTGAAAATAAGTTAGTTTCAAGAGAATATAACATGTGGAAGAGAAAAGGGTTTTCAAAACATTATTCCATCATGAAATAAACCATTCAAGAAATAATATGAATGGTATTAACAAACTATAATAAAGTATGTTATGTTAGATGGATAAGTATTTTTAAAGATCACATATAACATTTTTAATGAAAATTACCGTATGTTGAAAATAATTATCATCAAAACATTTCAAAAAGCTATTTATTATAAATATATCTATACAATTTCATTTAAAAAATTTATTGAGTAAAATATATTTTCATTATTGAAAAAATATATTAAAAACATAAATCATATTGAAAAAAAATATTCATTAAAACCATAAAAAATAATATTTAAAACAATTGGGAAACTTATTTCTATAAAAAACACATAAAATCTTATAAAGAATTTTTTAAATAATTTAATCATTTTTTTAAAATACCCCTTTATAAACATATAAATGATTCTTTATACTCATTTTAAACATGTTTTGATCATATTTTTTGAAATTATTTTTCTTTTCAAGCCACATTAAATTCAAAAAATTCCAGAATATTACAAAAATATTTTATTCAAAAAAAATTTACTTGTAAACTTTTAATTAAATCTTTGGGGAAATGACATTCATGAAGGCAGGAAAGTCCATATATTCCAAAAAATATTTTTCTGCCTTAAATGTTGTCAAAATTACCTTGAACAGAAATGGAAAAGAATATTAATTTAAAAAATGAATTGTAAAATGTATAAAAATGGGTAAAAATATCATTAAAAAATTATATGATAATATTAAACAATCTTCATATTTTTTTAGTATTCAAAAATTTAAAATAGCACTTATTTCTAACTGAAAGGGGAAATAAACCCTGATTTTCTTAAGATAATGTTATTAAATTGATTATATAAAAATGACTATCGAAGTGGTAAAAATAAATGATTATATCATTAATTACCATATTATAAGAAATTAATAAGTTTTTCATGAGATAATAATTATAATATTATATCAATGAAAGCATAATTATAATTTTTTTTGATAAATGATGTGATTGCTTCAATAAACTCATACCACATGGAATATCTGATTTATACTCTCCAGTAAAAAAATGAAATTAATTACATCTTATTATATCATGATGATAAGTATTTTCATGATATAACATATAAAATGGAAGTATATACACCTTCAATAGGAATATAGGTTCATAATACGGCATGTGGCCCAAACAAGAAAAACTGAGATCAAATTACTTTACCAATTTTATAACTTATGAAACATAAACCACATATAATAGAGATAATAAAATAAATATGAGAATAAAAATAAATCTTAGTTTAATAATCATATAATACATCCATGAAAAGTATTCAAAAAACATAAAAAATAGAAGGTGATCATGGCTCGTGTCTGAGGAAAAATAAAAGTTATATGAGAAAACCCCTTACTACTTTAGTGACATTAGAATAGTGATTCCCATGAAATAATAAAATTAATTAAATATTTTATTATCATTAAATATATATTATTAATAATACAACATGTTCTAGGGTACTGTATAAACCACAAAAAATAATTGATTGCTGAATGTGGCATATATCTCATTGAAGTTAAAAGTGATTTGAAATTTCCTTACCTTAAGACTTGACAATGATTAATGCCATTAAAACATACTATATAATGAATGAAAGATTATTATAAATATATAAATGAAACATATTCTTATATTTAATACCACATATGATTCACCTATGACATTATAATATCCCTTTATTAACATGTCCATGTTAAAATAATTTCTCAGGTAATAATCACATTGTTTATCATACATTATTTAACATGAAAATATTACCCATCTTACACAGATCATGAATTACTTATTTAAAAAATGTAAAACATGATGTATATATCATATATATTCATTATGTAAATATTTATCATAATCTATAAAAAAATTATATATTAATTGAAATTCATCTTTCAAGAAGATGGTAGTTCGTACGTATGAATGAAAACTACTTTCTTTTTAGTGTTTGAAATAATGAATGTAAATGACACACACACACACACAGAGATATATATATATATATAATATCATTATAGTAGAGTTATTATATCATATATATAATATATTTTTACTGAATACATCCTAAACACATTCCATGCACAGTGTGAATGAATCACACAGATTTGAGTAGGCGATAGTCTACGCTTCCACAAATGACGTTATCATAGTTATACAAAATGGAACAGATAAATGTATGTTTTATATAATAATTAAATAATTTAAAATACATAATAAATATTATATGTAAAATATTTTTAATATTAAAATATTGTTTCCATCATAATTCACATCCATTATATGTGGAAAAGGAAAACGAACAACATCGTTTCGTGAGGTGGTAGTTCACCGTAAAAAAGAGCGGTATGTTTGTTACCCATTATATTGATGCTTGTATATTTTTCATTATAAAAAATATAATATAAACAACTCATAATATTTATGATAATAATATTATTATATAATAATTTAGTAATAATAATTTATGTGTTAGGTAAAGAAAATTAAAAAAAGGATCTTAGGGAAGGATGTTACCTCTTCTTTGGGCAACTCCTAGTTTCCACTAATGGGCTTCCTAGCTTGGATTTAATCCCAATGTCAGTCATATAAGATTAATATGGAAATTTTGAGAGATTATTTTTCATATTTTTCATTAGTAAAATGGATTTATATGTGTTAATAAGGTGGAGGGGTGTGTTCCTTTTTATAATGTAGGAGGAGTGAAATTCTTGTAAATTTTGGAAAAGAGAATTACATCCACATTTTTCTTATATAAATTTGTCCCAATAATATAAAAATTATATAAAAGTTAGTATAGGGAATAAATATTAATATGAATGGATTTTTAAAAATTTTCATGGTCATTTTGTGACTTTATGATTATTGTTTAATCCCTTGTTAAACTAATTTTCCTCTTAATTGATGTAATTATTTTTAATTACA
Organism: Viscum album; assembly: GCA_963277665.1. Classification (NCBI taxonomy): domain Eukaryota; kingdom Viridiplantae; phylum Streptophyta; class Magnoliopsida; order Santalales; family Viscaceae; genus Viscum; species Viscum album. The sequence goes on along the minus strand of OY728131.1, from coordinate 1,456,201,071 downwards.
TTCATTATTAGTTTTTTAACAGAATACAAATTGAAATTTTTTGTCATAATAAAAAATTATGATTCCAAATATGGAATCCAATTTTCCAAATTCAAATCCCATAGGTGGAAGAAATTAATTTAAATTTAATGCTGCAGGTGGGATGATAATACTAGTTTTTTATGTAAAAATGATAAAAAGTATGTCAAATTTTTATCTCTAATTTAAATGTGAAATTGATACCAATGACATAATAATAATATTATTTTTATAATTAATATAATTATACTTCAAAAACAAAAATAAGTTTACCTTGTAAATAATTTATAATTAAAATTATATTTGAATTAAAATTTTGTATTTTTCTAAATTCATAAAAAATTGATCTTCATAGGAAAATACTAGAAATTCACCCAAATATTATATTTAAATTTTTATTTCTAAAATTATTTTTTAATATATATAAAAATTATAAATATTCCAACATTTTTATTTAAATGGGTTTCTCCATTAATGTGATAATATACTAATTTTATAAAAATATGGATTTTATAGGTAATATTGGGGTTTTCCTGTCTTATACCTATAAAATATATTAGATGGATGTAAAAAATAAGTTATTTAAAATATTAAATATATATATCATTAATATAATCAAAATAATTTTATTAATTTAATTTATTAGGATAAATTTTTTTGTTGAGCATAAATTTAATTTTTTATAACAAAATTCCATTTATATTTAGTTTGTTCTTATATTAATTTATAATTAATTTGTATCCACTGAATTCAACCATATATTTTCATAATTTATTTTTTACTATTTATAACCACCAAATTAATGTCAATGTTATATCTTATTGTATTAAATAATAATATATCATTTTTCTGGTGAAACTCAGTGTTGCGTATCACACAAGATATTGATGAAAGTTATTTATGCACATACGATATGTTGTCATTTGAGTTACGTGTAGAGAAAGATAATGTTTATGTAGTGTGTATTATAGGATTAACTCTTTCTTGTGTATAAAAAAATATAAACTTATAAACAACTATTTTAACAGTTTATTTAAATGAGAAATGTCAAAAACATTAAATTAATTTGAAAAAATATTTCACAAAATATCAGGTTGTTACACTTATTTATCATAATGAGACTATTAATATTTAGTAATTTATACATATTTTATGAACGTATTCAGAACTGACACGTATTTGGGAAATTTCTTAGGTAGTAGGGTTACCTTTCTGTACAATAAGAAAAAACCAATATATCATTATACATATTATATTCCATTTAAATATAATATAATTTCCATAGACCTAAGTAAATATATAAGATGTTTTCATTATAAATAATTTAATATGTAATAATTTATTCCATCTCCACCATAGTACATAAGGATTATGACTTATAAATGTTTCTAAATGTATCATATTTTTCAAACATAATATTTTTCCTTTATATAGAAAACTCTATATATAGTATCCATTCCTATATGTAATATACTTAGTTTTTGAAAATTAAAATATATGAGACATTTAACAACAATAACAAACATTACATAGGATTTAAAACCAATAAAAACCATAGAATTAAATATAAAAAATCTATCTGAAAACCCATAATGTCATGAGGCCCATTATCAAGGTTTTGAACAACATCCAAACACAAAATTCATTCCATTACATATTTCCTCACCACACTATGATTCCCTATTTGGTTTCACTCTATTACATATTTCATACCTCAAGTCTGGAGTAACAACCACATTTATTTACCAATCAACTCTAACACCTCGAACAGATAGTCTTGGCCCCAAACACAGATGGTTGGCCTTCGATCTGACCTAAATCAATATATAGAGATAAAAATAAATAAATAAATAATTTTATACATTAATGTTGAACTATGGGTGTTAAAATTTTCCCCATCATAATACTAATTATCATTCATAACGTTCTTCGAAGTATGTATTAATCAAAAGAAGGATGAGATTCAATTTCTCTCCAATTAAATAATACTATAATCATGGAAATAAAATAAACTCAATGAAATAAATCTTTCAAAAATTTCCTAATATAGTCTCTAAGAAAAAATAGTGGATTTGACAAAGAAAAATACACTATAAAAAAATATCAAGGTCTGGCGTACAATATACATCTGAATCAATCTTACATTGGTAAACCCAAGAGACTGTGGATAATAATATCAAACAAAATAAAGGCTAATAATCATTGGTCTTATATAGGGTAGGGTTATGTCAGGGATGTAAATGCATCTATCCATGAGTGTTATATTGCTTCCCCCAAAGGAAAAAAGGACACAATCATCAACGGTTTTCTCCCCAATATATTATTAATTTTTATAATGAAATAATTATATAAAAATATTGATCTCTCTCAATGAAACAATAAAAATATCAAGAAGAAAATGTTCCACAATAAAAGATCCATTAACTAAGTTCCAAAATTTCCCGATCGATAATCCATAAAAAAATAGATAATTTGAAAATGTTGCCACTAATGGTTTAGAAATACCAAAATAAGGAACTATCCATGAAATATGTCAAACATTTAATCAAAATTAAATTGTGTAGAATTCTATCACCTTAATTATAATATAAATAGAATGAATTAGAAAATTGAAAACAAAATTTGATAAGAATTATTTCATGAAGACACTAAATCAAATTTATGTTTGAGAGGTTGAAACTAGGTCTCTTATAAATGGGTAGATATTGTAATACTAAAAATTTGTGAAACCCCTTTATAGAACCATTATATATGACCCAAATTTACATAATTATGGTAAGTTTTAGATGAATCATAACACAGATATTTCTTATAACCTAGATTACTGTACTAATGGAATACATGAGACTTACATCTGGATGGACCTGTTGAGAATAAATAAAATGTCCTCTTAATGACAACATTTAAATGATCAAAATTCCCATGTTTCTCATTCGCTCTATAGGAATTTCTTTCACCACCCCTATGAATATAAGAATGGTTAATCCCCTAAGGCACTAAAACCAAAATTACCTCAACACAAATTTAATACTTCAAAACAACTACATAAGGTGATAATCTATATAACAACACCATAAACTATGATTAGAATGAATACACCTATTAAGCTACTGATATTTAAGGCCAGAACACCCAAATTCACCATAAATTAACACCCCAATTTATGGTTAACTCTACTCGATATTGAATTTAGATTCATAAAGAATGATTTTTTATATTTTATACATCATCAAACTTTTTCAGAAAATTCAATAAAAACATTCTCTAATGATAATAAATTCACTAGAAACTTCTTAGATATACCTGCATGACATCTACATGATTTTCTATACCACAAACAGTAACCATGAGAACCTTAAATCCTTCTTATATTATACTCTAAAACATGTAATTTCACATAAAAATTTATAAAAATTAAATATAATACATATATACTAATTAAAAGACAATACCAAATGAAATTAATTATAAATAAGGTTTAAAATCAAGACTTATATATCCAGAACACCATAGTTAAATCATGTAATAGTAAATAATGGTTTTATAGAAGATTATATACACATAAATCATAATCTCTAATGATCATATCTTATATCCTCTACGAATCCCATAATAATGGGTCACTGATTATATTTCATTGTAAACCAATTCAGGATTCCCCTAATTTGGGAACCAAATTTAGCGTATGGTTTGGAAACAAGAACATCCTGATTACTAAGATATTGATAATAGTACCTATAAATAAAAAATCAATATGGGGAATTATATTTCAAAATGAAATAAAAATATATATGTATTTCTAACTCAATATTCCATCATGAAAACTATATAAGTAATAGATCCATGTATATGAGAGAATAAATATCATAATTAGAAAAAATGACTCATAAAAATATAAAATAACTCATCAACTTGAAAAAAAAATATTTAGTAAATCCCAACATATTAAAAACTATACATTAATTACAAAACCAATATATAAATAATAAATATAAAGGTGAAGGATGTTTAAGTGGCATGATTCATTGGAGGAACTCATTAACATAATCGTAAAAGGTGTCTTGAAATAATATAATATACCCATCCCCATGTTCCATGTGAATCATATTTACATAAAAAATCTGACATACCTAATCTGAGATCCATATATCATCCTATTCATCGATATAAAACCAATATTTAACATGTGAAATGATAGGGATGATAAAATAATTCCCAATAAGTATCCTCACCACACCCTATGAATTACAATTAAATTTTTTCCCTTTTTATACTAGTTTTATGTAAAAATATTAAATCAAGAGTTTTAATTAAATTTTATATCCAAACGAATAGATGAAACACATAAAAGTATTTTATTCAAATTATAAAGGGTAAAAAATTATTTTTTAACCCATATAAAATATAATAATGTAAAATAAAACTATATATAAACATAATAATTTTAGGAATTTAATTCATAACAATTATTCTTATTGTCTAAGGAAAACATCCTAAATTTAAAATATTCTTCATTTATATTATCAATCTAATAAGAAAATAAAAAATCTATTTACAAGAAAACAATTTTGAAAAAAATAAATTAGATAACCATTCTTGTAATAATTAGGTAAACATTGGTAAGAAGTTAAGAAATAATCATGAATAAAATATGAAGGAAAAATCAAATTCATCATGGGAATTAGTTGGATCCTGAGATACAATCTAAGAGAACACAAGAAATAGAATTTATCAAATTGGAACATGATGTGGTTCAATAATATATCACTTAATTTTACCATTCTTGGAATATTTGATAGATCCCCCCATGCTGGTCACAGACCTACCGTGGTGACACTAACTAGAGAAGAATAAAAAAATAGTGCAGTATTTATACCCTTATATCTTTACTAGATACATGTGGGTTCCCATAACATAGGATAGAGGTGAGTTGTTAACAAGTGACTGATAATACAGAATAATGATAATACACCCTCACTTATGAACACCACTTATAATAGAATATCATTTTTTATCAATAACAGAAATTTAATAATCACATCCCCTATTTGGGATTAATCCATCAACATTATATAATATCAACATTACATCATATCATTCAAATGCAACGTTATGGGGATCACTTCATGGGTATAGTTACATCTAGGAAAACCTTTTTATATATTGAATATAATGCCTTCATGAAACCATTGGAATGATATTGATAGACTATAATCATTCTGATAGAAAAAAATTAAAAATCGTTAAATAAAAAATAATAACCGAAGAATCATCATGAAAAAACATAAAATAATACAACAACATCCTTTTTGAAATTGTTATATAAAAACAAGATTTTACTTCCTTATAAATCAGTTAAGAATAAAATCAATCCTTTTATCATCAAATTCCATTAGTGAGAGCCTCTAAAGTATTTTAAAAACATCATAGATTATCTGGTAAAATGATTTTTAATTGAAGAACTATGAAATCATTAAAAATTTAAATATAATTAAAAATTTAAACAATAATAAATTCCGTTGATAGGGGAACAAAATTTATAATTTTTAAAACCCTAATATAATTTACTACATGTAATGAAAAAAATAAATTATTCATGGATTTAGGTTTAAAGGATTATTCATAGAGATACCAATCTTAAAAATTATTCCCAAAAAATGGGATTTTATTCCAACACTAATAGGAAAGATAAACATTAAAGGACCATTAAAAGATCTTTAATTAGAAAAAAAATCAATTAAAATTGATATAGAAAAATAAATCTGTCTCAATAACCATATTATTGAAATAAAAATAATAAAAATAATGAAAAAAAGAGAGGATGGTGTTTAGAACTCCTCACATAGAATAATCTACATAAATTCATGAAACCAAATGTATGTAATATCCAAGATTACATGGAGAGTTAAATGGGAGAAGACACTTGTATATCTAAAAATGAATTGAGTAAAATAGTAACAGGAATGGTATTAATTATAACGGGAAAATATGAGAACTTCACAAATTCTAAAACTGGATGTATACCATTATAATGTGACCCTCTAAATCATTTTTTAATCCCCCCTATTAACACATCATTATGTGACCCCCCCGATATCAAAATATGATTCCACCTCTATAATCTACCCCAATTTTTTAAAAAGTATGAAACCTTACTATATCATCATAACCAACACTTATATACCATTATATTAAATCATTAAATATAATATACTATAAAAAATTCTAGAATCAACTTATCATAGTAACCCTTATGTGTCATCTAGGTAAACCATTAATGTATCATATGGAGACCTTTATTCTTTAAGAATTTACTAATTTTATGATAATCTTTAGAACCATTACATATATGGGTTTATGCTTTAATATTTGGGTTACATTTATGTACTATAAAGAAAACCTTTACATGTTACCAAATATAATATATTTCTTTCATATGTAATATAATACACTTATTTTGATTTCAATATATAACATATTTTCCTTATATATATTTAAATACACAAGATATATTTTGTAAATATAATTCAATATGTGATAGATTTTTCTAACTCTATTACAATATGTGTGGTTTATTACATAACTAAAATTTTAATATGTAACATATTTTTTGAATACATAGTTTTTCCATATCCAAAAAACTGATTACATAATACATTTTCACATACATAATATTCATTCTTTAAAAAATTCTAATAGATAAGATATTTAACTAATAAAAAAATATTACAAAATAATTTAGAATTAGAATAACATTAAACCTTAATGTATGAAATATAATTTCACACCGATTAAGCTTCAATGCATCCTATCTATGATGCGACCTATAGTTAACACAATAATTCAGTCCCATACACATACCCTTTCAGCAATATAATTCTCTAGGTCATAGTGAAGTTTATTATAACTAGAAAATTATATCCCTAATCCTGGGAGAACTAATGAACTTAGTACATGTCCTACACAGACACCCTTGACATCTCGACCTAGTATTAACACACATAACAAACCAATGATTTTACCCAAATAAAAAATATATATAATAATGAAAATAATAATATATTCCATACCGGAAAGTGAAAATTTGGGTGTAACCGAAATATGTTTATAATGGTGTTTATGAGTAGATAAAGAACTATGAAATTTCAATGAACGAAAATAGAATGAATCCAGGTGATAATGAGAGATACATGGTCTAGGAATTTCCATTGTGTTACTTTTTTAAAAATTGATTTGTATCTATTATAAAAATTATAAAATCATTATACTCTTGTATTTCTTATTTTATTTCATGATAGTATAGCGATTTATTTTCAAACCCAAAATTATATTTAAAATATATTATGTTGGAGGGGGATTGTTGGGGTAGTATTTAAATTTTAAAATATTTTATTTTTTAAGGTGAAATATATGTTTGGAATCCCATATTGAAATGTAGGAGAGATATGTTATCCTTTATTAGGGGGAACACATTATCATTATTGAAAAATGATTAATAGTGGAATGAAATATTGTATTCATACTAATTTTCAATATCCATGCATGCACACCCACACGTGTGTGATCATGAAATGTGGCACTATAATGGTTCATTTTTCACTTCTAATAATGTAAGGTGCCTAATGGTGCCTTTACTTTTTTGAAAGGAAATTAGAGTCATACTTGTTCATGAATTGTTTTAAATGGGGTCATCTGGGGGACCAACCCTGTTCATTAAATGGGTATGATCTGGGTACTTTTTTTGATTAGGTTCAACATAATGGACTCACCCATTCAATATGTGGGTGTGATTTGGGCTATTTATTTCATTTAGTGTGATTTTAAAGAATCAATAAATTCATTATATTTTATCAATAATAAACTCATTTTACTCTCTCATATTTATCATTTTAATGTGTTCAACGGTTTTTTTGAATCAAAGAATCAGTTCATTAGATTTTTATAATGATGTATAAAATTGCTAAACTTTTCATTTACTTGATTTATTTAATTTCTATAATAAAAAATATTGATTTTATTTTCTATATAAATTAAATTGTGTGGAATCTAACATCATAAGTGGAGATAAAATTTGGAAAAAAACTACGATTGTAAGGATCATAAAATAGAAATGTAAAATCTTTACGATGTTCCTTTGTAAGCATAATAAGGCACAATCTACATAATGTAATGTTTATACCCTTCTAAAAATCATGATTCTATAAGGATAATCCAATTACTTGTAAAGATGAATGAAGTATCCATAAGGAAGGATTTATGTAATTTTAATGAGTCTAAATTCCATAATAACCAATCTAGATTATCTATGGATAATCATTTATACTTATATTATTTAAAAGGATGATTTATAGCTTCATAGTGATCATTAAATTACTCCAGAAAGAGGAAACCACACTATGTGTAGATAAATTAGTTAATAAGGATTATTCCTATGTGAAATTTGGAAATTTTGAAAGAATATTTCCCCACTTAGTATGTTTTATAAAGATGATCATATGGATTATTACTTTACAACCATTATATTAATGAGAATGGTAAAAGGATATATTTTTACCGATCACTTATGTATCATGTTAAAGAACATTATTTCCAAACTAGTATGCATGCAACCGAATCAAAATCAACCACATAGATTATACTTAATAATATCAATAAAACTATATTATTGGACATTTAATAAAAATATAATGATAGACGATGTGGAGTTTATAGAAGGCCATACTATGGCATTCATGGTGGATTATGAATATGAATTAAGTATTTTAAATTTTAAGGAACCTAATATATCAATATGTTTTGATAGTAAAAATAATTATAATAACATTATTAAGAAGAAGAATATAAAGGAATAGAGGGGGGTGTGGGGGAAATGAGCACTCGAGCTAGGAGGATAGGAGAAAAAGATACTTTCATGTTTTCTTTTATGCATTTTTATTTTATAAAATTCTTCATTAATAATCATGATCATCTTCTAATTTAAATATAATTATTCTTCATTTTGAGTGATACTAACCATGAGTGATACTAACCATGAGTGATTAAGGGAATCTTGTTTGGTTATATATCATGAGATTATAAACATAAATGAATAAATATCTTCAAACTGTTAATTTGTTTTGATATTCAGTGGAATTTTATATTTTTAAATTCAATTTTCATTGAATTATTATATTTTTTTCAATTGATTATAGCTTCTTTAATGATAAGAAATATACCTACAAATATATTTTTCTATATACAATGTAATATAAATGTCCTAGTGATGAACTTCATTATGATTGAAGGTATGTTTTGAAGGAAATAAAACACTCCTAGGTTACTTTGGAAATAAAAATATTGATTATGTATTGCCTATGTAAACTAGTTGTGGTTTTTTTGAAATTAATTGATATATTTTTTTGAACATAGGAAGATGGATAGTAAATGAAAATATTTCTATTATGTTAGTTCTTATCATATTCATTGAATTAGTTGTGAGAGGTGAAACCAAAATAACAAATCATTCACCTATAAATTAGAGTAATAGGAAATTATTAATAAATTAATTTAATTATAATTAGATAACCTACCCATTAACCATAACTACATACTCAACACGATTTCAATCCACATTTTCCATTTGGTTTCAATGTAAAATAATCGTAATCAACCACTATAGAAACTAAAACGTGAAAATTGTTTTTTGAAAACCCCTTTTTGGAGACAATCTTATGTTTCCACTATAATTAATTCTAACCTAATATTTAAATTAGTATTTTTGTAATCCCTCTACACAGGTACCCTTATAGGTTGTTATAATAAATTCTAACATAGTTCTATAATATAATTGACTCTATCCTAGGAAGGAAACTCGAACTCTAACAAATCTAGAAGAACTCCATGAGACCGCTAACAAAGCTCGATTACTAACCAAATCATGCAGACGTAAATAATAGTTTATATATTTGTGAGGATCATATAGATACACTTCCTCCTAAAACACTGTCTTAAAAATAAAAAATGGTCATATAAAATATTAATTAATAAATAGAGGAAACTAACTCCTTACCCAAGAAAGTAATTTAATATCTCATCCTCACCAAGGCTTGATCACCATGAAATAAATAGATATAGAAAAACTATATACCCAAATCATATAAATCTAAAAGGTACCATGGATATACAAACCTAATGATTTGTTGATATCAGTCCATAATGCCAAATGCCAATTTACAGAAACCCTTATATAACTCATCTCGTCCCTAGAGTAACCATAACTTATCCTTTCTATTATCTTTACATACACCCTGTGTACGCATACAAAAATCCAATATCAACACATCCACAACCATTTAATAAGTTTTAAATCTATAACAAACTGTATATATTTTATTATAACATAATCTATTTAACCCCATAAAAGTAATCCTATGGGAACTATAGTCACTATAGTCGGAATACATAAACATGCTATAACCTCATGATGATTTATCACACAAAAAAATGTATGGTTAAACTTAGGGAAATTATAGCCTATCCAGACACATTCCTAATTCTTTAATACATTACATATGAGATATGCATAAACTTCATGATACATTTGATCATAGAGTGGTGAAGAGGGAGTATACATCCATATGTTCTCTCACTAATGTGGATATTGGGGAAACACTCATAAACAAAAACAATTATCCATGGGATGAACCCCAAATCAGATCGTAGAGAAAATGAAATAAAAATAATAATTAATAGTATAACACACAACCAAACTAAGGGAAAATACATATCCTTAGACTCAAATAGATATCATCCCACATGAAACATGGATTCCAATTTAATGTCATAGGAACTAGATTTCATATATGAGAGTAGACACTAAACTCAAACATTAAACCATTTAATTTTTTAATTTAGAACATTATCCACAATTAATTTACAATAGAATTAATTTTTTTAATTAGTATATATCATCCAAACCAAAAGGATTTTTTAATTTAACATTAGAATTCAAAATTTCCATTCCATGGAATCATAATATTTATAAAAACCAATTATATGGTTTCTAATTTAGATATCATTACCAGCATAAAACACCATCACCATTAATAAATTTATAAATTAATTTAACATTCTATATTTGGATATTCTAGGACATAACCTAAAATATTGTATTGAAGATGTACCCATAGAGCACAATCCTCCTGTAGAAGTCTGTTGGTAACCATAATAATGACGGTCAAGAAACCCATAAACCATGAAGGAATCTTCATATAAAATAAGGAAGAATACTTTTCATGCTATACCAATAAACCAATCAACAAATAGAGAATATCCATTAGAGATTTGTAATGTCCCAAACATAAATTATTCCATCCATTTAATCAATATAATCACTGAACAAATACCAAAAAATGGAAATAAACCTCACCCCCCAATAATCAAAGAATAAATGGCACACAACAAAACACACTTGGGGGATCTACGATGAGATTTTTTAAAATAGATGGAAAAAACATATTTTCAGTATAACAAATTTAGGTCAGAACTAAGGCTATCACACCAAGGTAAACAATAAAAGAATGAAATACTATGCTCATACTAACCCCCCCCCCAAAAAAAATAATTTTAGTGATAATCATTACCCAATATAGTATTTAATTATCCAATTAATTATGAGATAATTTCACCAAAAATAATATCATACATAGTAGCTAACTAGTAGTAATTAACTAAAAACATGGCTCAACAAATAGTTTCATGATTAAAAAATTTCATAGAATAACGGTAATAAAATTCACATGAATTATTCATTATGAAGTAATTCTTACCAACCCTAATTTTTAGAAAATATTAGGTATGTAAATCCTTCTAATTAGAAATATTTTTTTTCTTTATCTTGGAAATATCAATAGGCATCACTAAATATTGTATAAACCATATTTGATCAATAAAACATTCTAAATAATCCCATTTCCTAATTTTCAAATTATTTTATTAGTTGTGTAAATTAAACTACTTATTTAATGAATCTAAATTATGGAAATTCCATACATTCACATAAAATAAAGATAAGTCTTGAATTTTGTTGCTTGATATGATGATTAAAACATTCTCTTAGAAAGAATGGAATAATGAATGTTGATATCAAACAACATCCCTTGTGTGGAACCCTTAATCCTTATGTACATACTACCACTATGAATCCACCATATATAATAAAAATAATCCCCACATAAATAGTTGAATCAATATTTCATAACATGGAAGGAGAGAACAGAAGAAAGAGGAACCCACATAGAATAAGTAAATTTTCCGTAGATCACTTACGAATCAAACTTTTGAATCCATGGTCTTAATCTAATTCAGAAGAACCAAATTTCTATAAAAGAGATCCTAAATTGAATTAGGGTTTAATGTACGAGGAAAAAATAAAATAATTTTGAATGGGTTCTCGACATTATAATGGTTAGATAAAATAATATACCGTTATAAATCACTCATGACCCACTATAATGGTTAGGTATTTTACCCAAACAATTGTGTGAAAAAGGTGGCCATACCACAATGGTCATTGTCATAGATTCCCTCTAAAAACCCTCATGAAAATTCTTCCTTATCTCCCCATTCTAAAACATATTAAAAAATAATAATATAAACTAGAGGAAGAAACACAATGAAACCGACATTCCACACTGCCAAGTACCTTAATTCAGTAAACATAAGAATTCGATTCTCTAATCACCATAGTTCACCATCAACCTATAATTATGTGAAAATTTGAAAATTAAAGATAAGAACCTAACCCTTAAAAACCATGTCAAAACCTTAGGAAAATATTTAAATAACTCTTAGGGTGGTAGATATAATGATCCTAACCCCCCCAAGCTCTTCAACATATCTCAATGAACCACGACACATCTACCCCTAAAATAATATACCCACAAAATCATTTATCCTGAGACTCCATGGTGAAAGGAAATATATACACTTTAAGGTCTATGTACCAAACTACAACATGTTTTATATTACAGAAACATACCACAATAATAATTATGTAGCTAAAATTATAGCTCTAGCTACACCCCTTCTCATCCATCCTTACCCAAAATTGATCGAACCACATGAAAACACAATGTAAGGGATAAAAACACAATCAACGTACATCATAAACCTCTCAAACAATTATCTTTCTCACTAATTTAAATTAAAACATAGGATGGAATGTAATGAGGGGAATAAATAAACCACCTCTTGAGATATCACTATGGGATATCTCTAAAAAAATTTCATATATAACACATCATTCAAATAAGATAAATAAAAAACATCATAAAAACTATATCATATCTAAATAGAGTTAATGAAAAAATTATCAAGAATAATAAAACATATAATACTCTATAATATTGAGAATGTATCTATGAATCACAATCCCAAGTACACTCCTCCAAGCCATAGTACCACTACATAACACAAGACAGATGAATAATACCCCCACACAACAACATCTATAAGTAATCCTTGATCTCAATATGTCATCCATGGAATGAATAAACATATTTGAATTCCATATACCCCTAGGAAATAATGTGGGAATATTCATGAAGATACTGGTTAATCTATAAAACATAAAAAAATTCATGGATTCAACTCATTTGTGCGGATGTGATAACTATTACACAAATTCTCTAAAAAAATCAAACACCTTAGAAGTTAAAACACATCATGGAGAATTGTTACTCCAATAAAAAAACCACTGCTAAGAGTAATGAAGAGATATTATTAAGAACACATGATCTCTAACATCAAACTCTTGATTATTTATCCTATGAACAATATAGGTCTTCTCTAAATCCTTATATAACTTTATCCACTAATGAATATCGTAACCCTTATTTGTCACGTTAGGCACCAATTTTGGTCTATGCATAAATAACTCTCAAAACTCACTCCAAAAAAATAGATATCTACATCTTAAACCATACTATATCTAAAATGGTTTCCTACCAATGACTGGGTGATAACTATTATAATTAGTGAACTCTGTCTAGGGAAATTTCCTCACCCATAAACCTAAAAAATCTACAATACACTCACGCAACACAGCTTATAATGTCTAGAAAGTATACATTATCCAACCATCCATTTTTTGATGAAAATAAATGATAACATATAACTGAGAAGAAAAATCACACTAGATAACATAAAAAATAGAGGTAAAATAAGGATAATAATGTCATATATTATTCATTTGAACCCCAAGAAGCATTACTATCTTCACCAGATACTATCTCTACAAAATATAAATTCACCATGAATCCTTGAAAATTAATAATCGGGTTTACTTTGTAAAAATTTCCAATATAACCAATATATAAAAATATCCTCCATGGGATTATTAAAAATTAATGATTAAGTCCCTAAAGATGTTGGCCAACCTCTAGTAGGGATCATCAAGCAACAAATGTGTAACACCCCAGGTAAATAAAGAATATGACATTTTTATATTTATCCATATTTGTGAATAAAATATTAATATTACTTTAAAGGGCACACTTTTCTCGATGGCGTAGCCAATACGCAACAATGAGTTTCTTGGGAATCTTACGTTGCACTCTAATAATAAAATAATATTAATTTAAATGGTAGTTTACGCCTAGCCGTTGTAATGGCGAGAATGAACAGAACTAACTATAAAATGATTATATAGGTTTGTCAAATATTTTTACTTTTTACAATAAATGTTAGAGGATTAAAAATGTGAATGAATTCAATTTTTAAATGTAATCATTCTAATGTTCTTTAGAAGGAAGATTAACCGCCTTTTGATGGTGAACCTCTTTTAAATCCACGTTTTGACAATTTTATGTGTTATATTTGAAGAAATAAAATTATTCTTTAGAATCAGGACATCAAAATTTACATTGTGTAAATTTTTGGTATTTTTCTGATAAAGTTCATTTTTTTAATGAACAGTGAAAAATGTTGTATTTTAATTCAAAAACTCTTTTTAATATAATTAATTTATATGATTTGATTATATTTTGAATTTGTTTTAAAGTTAAATTAGAATATATTTTTACAACTTAATCCAATAGTGGTCGTTGGAATTAATTTTATCCTGAAATTGGACTTAAACTAGAGTCAATCTTTTGATACTTATTGTTTCTTAAAAACACGCTATTTGTTTTAACAGCGGAAATTAATTATTAAATTAATTAATTCAACTTATATGTTTTGAATTTTTTAAAATAGACTTCATTTTTTAATTCGTAATATCAAATATATCTTAGGGTGAATTTTTTGTATTTTTCTGAAAAACTTCAATTTTTGATGAATAGTGAAACCACTAAGTGGTAGTTAAAGAAACTAATTTCTCGTTTAAATGAAACTTTTCCACCTCTGTGTTTTGAATTTAAAAAATCCTACATACATGGTTGTCATTAGGATATAAAATGTGGTTCAATGGGATTAAAATAATTTTTTTGGTGAATAATAACTTTTAAGTTTTTAATCGCGATTAGAGGTAATTAGTGTTGTTTAAGGTAAAAATAATGTTTTAATAATATGAGGAAAGCTTGAAACATGTCCTACCCTTATTGGATGTGTCCTGGAAGACCAATACAATCCATGGGTCAACTTAGGGACCCCATAAAGCCACTTTGGTTGGAAAATTACATAAATAACTTTTTATTTAAAGTTAAAATAAAAATGACACAAACATGAGTTGTTTTACTAAAACAATTTTTACATGGGGTTATACAAATCAGATTTTTGACTATAAATAGTCATTGGAAAGATAAAAAGATTTAATAAATCATGATGTCTTTTTTATAATTTTTAGACATTAAATAAATAAAATTATATATGACATCATAATGATGCAGCGATTACCTCATTAATAAAGGATTTAAATAAAATGAAAAGATAATGTAAAATCTATGTCCTAAACATGTCCAAAACCTATTAGATTGGTGTATTCTGAAACCCTATCACCTTATCCTAGAATGATATCAATGTGGGACCTTTTAAATCAGAAACTCATTTTCATATAAAGTAACATTTCTTTACATTCCAAGAGTGCCCCTCCTCTCCTCTTATAAAAGGCCCCCACCTCTACCTCCTTACCCACACTTCCAAAGCCTTTGTCTCGGCCAAACCCTGCCCATTTTGTCTCTCCAAATCCGTCTCTTACTCATAGAAGCCTCAAGTTGGGTAGTAGTCTTCCCAAGGAATCCTTTGAGCTCAAATCAAAAAGACTTACCTGATTTTAAGGCAATGTCTTCACTTGTGTTCTTTTGTTATTTTGCTTCTCCAACCCCCTAAACTCTTTTTATTAATTTCTTTTGTAACAACTCCAGTATCTAAAATATACTAGGATGTTGTTATAAGAATAATTCTAGCTACACTTACACACACCTAAATATAATGGTTAAAGAACATACTGTTTCTGTGGATGGCGAATTTCTGCCTCACAAAATGATGATTGTTCAACACTCATATAACACCTTCAAAGGTGTCCATTAAGATGTAACTATATTTATATATTATATATAATATGTTTATTTTTTACTTAAGCTTATTTATCTTATTTTTTGGCATACCTTTATGGTTTCCATTGTGGGTAAACATGATAATTTCATTTTAGGAAGTGCGGACTACTGCCCCCTCAAAGTGATTTGATTCGTTAATGCCATATGTGGGATGTATAAAGGATGTATTTAAAGTTATTATATATGATATATGTTACATATAAATAATGAATATGATTATGGAATTAAAATATTCATACCTCTAATTTAGTTTTAATTCCATTAATATGACATAGAAATGAAAGTAGCGTTCATGCGTACGTACGGCTTACTGTCTCCATAAATGGTGCATTTCATTTCTTACCAATAAATGATTAAGTAATATTATAAATACATGTATATTCTGGATATATATGATATATATGATATCCAAATTATGATTATCATTCTGGATATAATGAACCTTTGACCACACGAACAACATGTAATTGTAAGAAGTCCACTTTTGACATAAGAACCAAATATCGACAAAACAAACATTATTAACATAATGATTACATAATGTTTATAACATGGAAATAAGTGATATAAAAAGAATAATTAACATGAAAAACGTTATTAATCAATTATAAATTAACTAAAGTTTATTATTCAGGACGTTAAAGAACGATCGAGTCAAGTCGGACCCGAGGTAAGGGATCCTACCCCTCTCTTTCTTTTTAAGTACACTCTTTTATGTCATTCCTTTTAAGCTCATCTTTCATGTGATTGGGATGTTATTTTATATTACTATTACTGTAATTTTTATGTTCATATGATGAGAGACCCTATTCTCTCTCATCACTCCATTTTGGATGTTTTGAGTGGCACCGTTAGGCTACCGAATTTTCGTAAGAGATCTAACCTCTCTCTTTATTTTCAAGTACTCTCCTTTATGTCACTTCTTTTATGATCCTATTTGTTATGATGGGGGATGTTCCTTTATATTCGCCTTTCTGTAAATCTTATTTTAATATGATGAGATACCCTATTTGATCTCATCAATCCATTTTTGGAAGTTTTAAGTGGCGCCGTTAAGCTGCCGAGTTTTCGTAAGGGATTTTTCAACTCACTTTTATTCTAGTGAGATTTATGTTACATTTTCCACAATTTCCTTTGATTGGTGTATGTACTGCCCATTATTTTACTCATTGTGTAATATACATTCATTTATGAGTATTTACATCAATGTTGTATTTTCATTCTTTCATGGGGTGTATGTTTCGAAAGATACCCATGTCGGTAAGGGAACCTTTCACCCTCCTCTTTTTAAAAGACGTCTCTTGTTATGTCTTTTAATTAACATAACATTATGTTGGGATATATTATTCTATATCCTTAGTGATTTAAATTTTATGTTCAAGTTATGAGATACCGTTTTTATCTCTCATCAACTAATTTTCTGAATTTTGTAGTGACGCCGTTAGGCTGTCAAATTTTTGCAAGGGAACTTCTTAACCAAATTTTGATTATTTGGGATAAGCTTGTACTCCTTGAATATGTTGTTCTATGAATATATGTGAATAACATCTGATGGTTTTCCACTAAATATCCACTTATATTTGATTTATTAGTTTGTCACACATAATTATGTAATTGATTTATCCTTAATCCAGGGATACCGTCTTTGTATGGGAATTCGTCTCAATATCCTTTCATTGAGGAATATTTTGTTTTATACACAACCTTCTTTTATACGGTGTATAAACCCCTTTGACCTTTACATTAATCCTAAAGGAATCATTTTTTATACCAAGCATTTTACTAAATGACAAAAGGGAATGTTTTTGTCGTACGTATGTGGCGACAACAACTTCTCCGCCGCCATGACCATTATTTGAGTTTCGGCTTCCTCTACAAGCCATACCTTTTTTTAAAATAAATAAAATTAAATACCATGTTTTTCTTTTCCTTTATTTTGGTATTAAAAATGGTTTTCATAATGTTTTTGTATCAATGTGTTGTATTGATATCTTGTAATTGAAAAGTGGAAATGTTATGTTTCCTTTATGCATGTTTTATGTGATACGATTATGTTATGGTTCTTGGGAATTATTATGAAGATGGGTGGTTCTGGGATAAACTAAGTGTGGGTGAGCCCGATATAGATCTCCAATGCATTGGGTAATGCAAAGGGGTTAAACTTTAAGGTTTCTCCAAAGATATTTAGGGAATATACGGTGATGGGTATTCCAAACGTAACCAAGAGGGTTACTCCCTACGTATGAATGTTATGAATGCCTCAAGTTACCTTTATGTCTTATGATTTCTATGATTTATTCATGATTTTATGAGGTATGTTAATGTGATTATGTTTTATGTGGAAAGTATGATTTCATTCTTATGTATACATGTACTCATGTTTCCATTCCATATTTTTATATCCATTACTGAGATTTTTATGATCATCCCATGTATTTGAAATGTTTTTCACAGGTCAAGGGAAGGGTACATGATATGATGATAGTGTTAAGGAAGTGTCAAGAAAGAATCCATGTTTTATTTTAAATATGTTTCCGTTGATGGGAAAAATGAATACTATCTTTTATATAACCACTTTGTTTAAATGTGGAATGTAATAAATGTTTTATGATCTAATTCTCTAAAACTCTAAACCTGAAAAGATCCTCAATGAGTAATCTTGTAATAACTCAAAATTAAGTAAGGGTTAAGGCTGGGGCCTTATAGTTGGTATTAAAGGTTGGTTTAGTTAACTTTAGAGGTTAGGGTATTCTCTAAGCACAAGTGACATTACCATAATGGTTAGGATTTCAGAAAGAGTCCTAGTTTTAGATAAAGTGAATGAGTAAGTATATCTTAGTGTTTACCTTCCTCATTAGTACATGATGGTTTTGTTGATATACTCACACTGACATTTCTATTTTTAGTGAATGGATGGATCTAGCAGGCACCATAGAGACACCAGGTTTGAAGGAAACTGTGGTGGTTCTCTTATTAAGATACTAGATAAAATGGGGAATTCAATGAGGAAACTTGAGGTTGTTTTAAACCAACTATCAAAGAGTAATGATCAACCACTTGAACCTTGGTATGATCTGTAATGAATCATCTATGAGATGAAAAATCGATGTGGAAGTTTATGTAATAATTATAAAGGTAACTATTAGAGTTTATATGATCCTTAATTTTGAGGAAATTATGGGTTATTATATGTTATGATGGAAAATGAAAGGCATGAGATAAACTTGAGGTCAAAATATATTATGATCATTTTTGAAGATTTTGTCTCGTTTTGGGGAATGTTTTAAGACTTATATAGTTTTGGAAAAAGGACAACACGCAGACCGTGTGACAACCCGCCGCGTCGGACAAAGCTGTAGGAATCGAACCCACAACCAAATTGCGACGGGTATTTATCGCCTACCACTGGACTACGTAAAGTCCCTGGTTAGTTTGACTAATTCATTTTTTAGATGATTTTAGGAATCAAGAGTAATTTTATTTTGGGTTATCTATGGAAATTATTAACCTATCATCGAGGATATGTGATTAGGTTAATTACTTTTCAATATGAGAATTTAAGAGCAACTAATGTTATTTGGAGATAAAACGTAATTTGTAACTTGGAAGACTATGTGACTAAATCCTTCAAATATTTGGGTTTCAATCTTAGTTTGGTTTACTTTGAATAATTTTATGGACAAATTGTTTATTGAATGGTCTTCGTTGAACTTTGGGTTTTGTTGGACAAATTTTGGTGATTAAGAATAGATTTTCTTTTTTATAAGGGATTATCCATTTGTGCATTAGCTGATCGTGTTGTAACAATTTTGGTTTTGGTTAAGGTCTAAAGTCATGGGAAATATATAGTTCTCTTTTTTGGACTAGTTGATTTTCTAGATGTTGATTATAGTACTCTTAATGTGAACAAGTCTTCCTAAATACTCTTCATTTGGGGAAAGTATGAGTTTGTGTAAGAAATTTAGTAAATGTTGAAAGTCAACATGACAAGTAAGTGTGTTTCCTTTAGATCAAAAATAAATTCCTCAATGAAAATTAACTTAAAACAAAAATGTTGTCTATTAAATTTTCCTACTCGGGAATCGAATACCGTTTAACCCACCACAAGTTTGTGATTTTCTTATGGTTAACTTTCTCCTATACATTTTTACTATCACTCTCCCTCAGAACATGACCCTTTGTTTTTTCTTCCATGTCCATGTTTTCCTACATGTAATCCTTGTATGGGTTAACTCAAGTGACCTTTTTAATTCTCCTTCTTTATTTTAAAGTGATAGTTTTACTGACTCTTATTCCAATGTAGGATTTTAAATGAAGTTTCCAAGCTCAATTTTAAAAATTTCAAGGACGCAATTCCCAATAGGGGGGAGGATGTAACACCCCAGGTAAATAAAGAATATGACATTATTAAATTTATCCATATTTGTGAATAAAATTTTAATATTACTTTAAATGGGACGCTTTGCTCGATGGTGTACCCAATACGCAACAACGAGTTTCTTGGGAATCTTACGTTGCACTCTAATAATAAAATAATATTATTTTAAATGGTAGTTAATGCCTAGCCGTTGTAATAGAGGGAATGAATAGAACTAACTCCAAAATTATTATATATGTTTTTCAACTTTTTTTACTTTTTACAATAAATGTTAGAGGATTAAAAATTTGAATGAATTCAATTTTTAAACGTAAACATTCTAATGTTCTTTAGAAGGTCGATTAACTGCCTTTTGATGGCGAGCCTATTTTAAATCCACTTTTTGACAATTTTATGTGTTATATTTGACAAAATAAAATTCTTCTTTAGAAGTGGGACATCAAAATTTACATTGTGTAAATTTTTGGTATTTTTCCGATAAAGTTCATTTTTTTAATGAACAGTGAAAAATGTTGTATTTTAATTCAAGACCTCTTTCTAATCTAATTTATTTATATGATAAGATTATCTTTTTATTTTTTTTAAAGTTCAATTAGAATATATTTTTACCATTTAATCCAATAGTTGTCGTTGGAATTAATTTCATCTTGAAATGGTACTTAAACTAGAGTCAATCTTTTGATACTTATTGTTTCTTAAAAACAAGCTATTTGTTTTGACAGCGGGAATTAATTATAAATTTAATTAATGCAACTTATATGTTTTGAATTTTTTAAAATAGACTTCATTTTTGAATTCTTAATATCAATTATAGCTATGGTGAATTTTTCGTATTTTTCTGAAAAACTTCAATTTTTGATGAATAGTGAAACCACTAAGTGGTAGTTAACGAAACTGATTTTTCGTTTAAATGAAACTTTCCCACCTCTCTGTTTTGAATTTGAAAAATCCGACATACATGGTTTCCATTAAGAAGTAAAAAATTTTTCAATGGGATTAAAATAATTTTTTTGGTGAATTGTAACATTTATGTTTTTAATTGCGATTAGAGGTAATTAGTGTAGTTTAAGGTAAAAATAATGTTTTAATAATATGAAATGACCTTGACACATGTCCTAACCTTATTGGATGTTTCATGGACGACCTAGAAAATCCATGGGTCAACTTAGGGACCCCATGGAGCCACCTTGGTTGGAAAATGACATAAATAAATTTTTATTTAAAGTTAAAAAAATGACACAAACATGAGTTGTTTTACTAAAACAATTTTTACATGGGGTTATACAAGTCATATGTTTGACTATAAATAGACATTGGAAAGATAAAACAATTTACTCCATAATGATAGTTTTTTTATAATTTTTAGACATTTAATAAATAAAATTATTTATGACATCATAATGATGCAGTGATTACATCATTAATAAAGGATATAAATAAAATGAAAAGATAATGTACAATCTATGACCTACACATGTCAAAAACCTATTGTATTGGTGGATTTAGAAACCTTATCACCTTATACTCGAATTATATCAATGTGGTACCTTTTAAATCCGAAACTCATTTTCCAATAAAGTAACATTTCTTTACTTTCCAAGAGTGCCCCTCCTCTCCTCTTATAAAAGGCCCCCACCTTTACCTCCTTACCCACACTTCCAACGCCTTTTTCTCAGCCAACCCCTGACCATTTTGTCTCTACACATCCCTCTATTACTCCTAGAAGCCTCACTTTGGGTAGAAGTCTTCCCAAGGAAGCCTTTGAGCTCAAATCAAAAAGACTTACCCGATTTTAAGGTAATGTCTTCACTTGTGTCCTTTTTTTATTTTGCTTCTCCAACCCCCTAAACTCTTTTTATTCATTTCTTTTGTAACAACTCCAATATCATAAATATACTAGGATATTGTTATAAGAATAATTTGAGCTACACTTACACACACCTACATATAATGGTTAAAGAACATACTATTTCTGTGGTTGTAGAATTTCTGCCTCACGAAACGATGATTGTTCAACACTCATATAACACCTTCAAAGGTGGACATTAAGATGTCACTATATTTATATATGATATATAATATGATTATGTTTTACTTAAGCTTCTGTGTTTTTTTTGGCATACGTTTTGGGTTCCATTGTGGGTAAACACTATAATTTCATTTTAGGAAGTGCGGACTACCGCCCCCTCAAAGTGATTTGATTCGTTAATGCCATATGTGGGATGTATAAAAGATGTATTTAAAGTTATTATATATGATGTATGTTACATATAAATGTTGAATATAATTCTGGAATTAAAATATACATAACTCTAATTTAGTTTTAATTCCATTAATATGACATAGAAATGAAAGTAGCGTTCATTCGTACGTACAGCTTACCGTCTCCATGAACTGTGCATTTCATTTCGTACCTCTAAATGATTATGTAATATTATAAATGCATGTATATTCTGGATATATATGATATATATAATATCCAAATCATTAATATCATTCTGTATATAATGAACCTTTGACCACTCGAAGAACATGTAATTGTAAGAAGTCCACTTTCGACTTAAGAACCAAATATCGACAAAACAAACATTATTAACATAAATGATTACTTAATCTTTATAACATGTAAATAAGTGATATAAAAGGAATAATGAACTTGAAAAAGGTTCTTAAGAAAGTATAAATTAACTCATGTTTATTATTCAGGACGTTAAAGAACGATCGAGTCAAGTCGGACCCGAGGTAAGGGATCCTACCCCTCTATTTCATTTTAAGTACACTGTTTTATGTCATTACTTATAAGCACATCTTTCTTGTGATTGGGATGTTATTTTATATTACTGATACTGTAATTTTTATGTTCATATGATGAGAGACCCTATTCTCTCTCATCATTCCATTTTGGAAGCTTTGACTGGCGCCATTAGGCTGCCGAATTTTCGTAAGAGATCTAAACTCTCTCTTTCTTTTTAAGTACTCTCCCTTATGTCACTTATTTTAAGCTCCTCTTTGTTATGATGGGGGATGTTCTTTTAAATTATTCTTGCTGTACATTTTATTGTAATATGATGAGAGACCCTATTTGATATCATCAATCCATTTTTGGATGTTTTAAGTGGCGTCGTTAGGCTGCCGAGTTTTCGTAAGGGATTTTTCATCTCACTTTTATTCTCGTGAGATTTATGCTGTATTTGCCACAATTTCCAATGAGTGGTGTATTTACTACACATTATTTTAATCATTGTATAATATACTTTCATTTATGAGTATTTACATCAATGTTGTATTGTCCTTCTTTCACGGGGTGTATGTTTTGAAAGATACCCATGTCGGTAAGGGAACCTTTCCCCCTCCTCTTTTTAAAATACTTATCTTGCTATGTATTTTAATTCACATAACATTATGTTTGGATATGTTCTTATATATCCTTAGTGATTTAAATTTTATGTCCAAGTGATGAGATACCCTTTTTATCTCTCATCAACCCATTTTCGGAATTTTGTAGTGACGTCGTTAGGCTGTCAAATTTTTGCAAGGGAACTTCTTAACCCAATTTTGATTCTTTGGGATATGCTTATACTCCTTCAATATGTCGTTCTATGAATATGTGTGAATATCCTCAAATTTTTTTACACTTAATATCAACTTATTTTTGGTGTATTAGTTTGTCACACATAATTATGTAATTGATTTATCCTTTATCCAAGGATACCGTCTTTGTATGGGACTTCGTCTCAATCTCCTTTCATTGAGGCATATTTTGTTTTATACACAACCTTCTTTTATACGGTGTATAAAACCATTTTAATTTTATGTTTATCCGAAAGGAATCTTTTTTTTATACAAAGTGTTTTACTAAACGACAAAAGGGAATGTTTTTGGCGTACGTATGCGGCGACAACAACTTCTCCGCCGCCATGACCATTATTTGAGTTTCAGATTCCTCTATAAGTCGTACCTTTTTTTAAAAGAAAAAAAATAAATACCATGTTTTACGTTTCTTTTATTTTTGTCTTAAAAATGGTTTTAATAATGTTTTTGTATCAATGTGTTGTATTGATATCTTGTGATTGAAAAGTGGAAATGTTATGTTTCATTTATTTATGTTTTATGTGATAAGATTATGTTATGGTTATTGGGAATTATTATGAAGACGGGTGGTTCCGTGATAAACTAAGGGCGGGTGAGCCCGATATAGCTCTCCAATTCATTGGGTAACGCGAAGGGGTTAAACGTTAAGGTTTCTCCGAAGAGATTTAGGGAATATACTGTGATGGGTATTCCAAACGTAACCAAGATGGTTACTCCCTACGTAAGAATGTTATGAATTCCTCAAGTTACCATTATGTATTATTATTTCTATGATTTATTCATGATTTTATGACGTATTTTAATGTTCTTATGTTTTATGGGGAAAATATGATTTCATTCTTATGTATACATGTACTCATGTTTCCTTTCCATATTTTTATATTCCTTACTGAGCTTTTTATGCTCATCCCAGGTTTTTGAAATGTTTTTCACAGGTCAAGGGAAGGGTACATGATATAATGATAGTGTCAAGGATGTGTCAATAAAGAATCCATGTTTTATTTTAAATATGTTTCCGTTTATGGGAAAAATGAATACTATATTTTATGTAACAACTTTGTTTAAATGTGGAATGTAATGCAAGTTTTATGATCTAATTATCTAAAACTCTAATCCTGAAAAGATCCTCAATTTGTAATCTTGTAATAACTCAAGATTAAGTAAGGTTGAAGGATGGGGCCTTATAAAATGAAAAACACTAGTGGCATGATGCTCAGCCTTTAGGTTCAGGAAGAACAAACATTATGATATAAATATCACAATTGATCTCTTCATCTTAGGACATAAAAAATAATCACTGTAGGCATGATACATCTTATCCAAACTAATATGTACCACCTAAGGTGAACTATGGAACTAATGGATAACCACCTCATGTATATCCTAATTGATGAAGATCCTCCCATAGATAAAAACCTAATAATATACACCCTGAAACCATCCTTTGGTTGTATCACCTCTATGTATGTGTACAGGATATATGATGGCCAAACCTCCTCCCCTATATTATTTTAAACTTATATAGCCTTTGGGCCTTGAATAATGACATATCATAATTTAAATGTCATAAGTAATTACAAAAGTACCATTCTATTTACTTATGAAATGGGATCACTTACACCACTATAAAGTACACCCATTCATTTAAAAAATAATCTCTAAAACATCCTATTATCTCATTCTAGGGGACTCCATAAAAATCATAAGGTTCTATTCTCAATTGGTAATCCTATAGTCTTTATTTCAAATAATATTTCCCATATAAATACAAATTTATCAAAAAGATTAAAGAGACTTAATGGAAGGTATGTATTACGGTTATGAAGATGAGTATAAATTTTCAAAACTATATAAGGTAGTATAGTGTGGATCCATTATGGATAAACATTTATATGTCTTTTTAAAATTAGTATCTTATGTTTATAGTAATCAAAGACCATAAACAATTATATTTCAAGGACTATGTGATTTTGGTTATATATAATTAATATGTTATTGAATTAAATATAAATTTGTTTTAGGTAATTCTACATTTTAAGATGAATGTTTTTAAACAATTGTTTTTCATCACGAGACCCATAAATGCAGGTCTAAGGTTCTATTGTTGGTATTAGGGTTGGGTTAAGTTAATTTTATAGATTATTTTAGCTATTTTGGGGGATTTTAATGACATAACATTATAGAAAACCCAATTATATTTATCTAAGTGTCTAATAACATCATTAAATATAAGTGAGATTTAGAGTATGTAGTTTCACTAGAAAATAATTCCTTGTTTGGATACCGAAATGTAGACATAGATGTAGAACAGATGCATCTAGGGTTTATCACTTTGAAAAGTGTTGGTTGTGTATTAAATTGGAATTCACTAGATTTAAAATGAGTAGGCCTATGGATGTATATCTGGATTGACACTCATAAGGGATATTCATTGGTAAATCATATTCTCATTACAATCAATTATAATGGATTTTTTATTGTAAGAAATTTTTATAAGGAGTGTGAAAGTAACCAATAAAAAATTGAACTAATAGTGATTTATATTAAACAAGTTTTTTAATTTATTTCTTATAAGAGTAAGTCATTTTGACGATGATACTTCCCTGAGGTGTTTATTGATAATTATCTTATGATGTTATTTTTTTCATTACAAAGGTTAACACCTTTTTATTTTAGTAATGGATAGAAAAAAGGGAAATGATATTAACAATTAGTGAAATGGGTTATGTGATGGTTTTCCTACTGAGTAATAAAATGATATGGGAGAATGAATCTATAATATTTTGATGATTCTCTCTCAAATATTCAAAACTATTAATTCTATCAAATAACATTTTGATATCTCAAACACAATAATGACTGTGAATCTTACTATTGAGTATTTAATGTGGAAACTTATTACCTTCTATATAGGCTCTTCAAATCCACTTATTAAAAATTAATGGATAGATGTGATGGAAAATTTATTTTCAATTATTCAGTGCTCAAAACATGACAAGTTTGGTCTACTCATATATCATTTGGATGGTATGGTGGAATGATTTCATAATCTCATTAAAAATAAAATGTAAAAAAATAAATAAACGCTATGGAATTGGATGTGAGTATTCTTATGCATATCGTACATAAATATTAGATCATTTTAAAACAATATTAAATTAATTTCTATACAATACTCAATTAAAAACATTAAAAAATTATTGTTTTTATAGACTAGATACATAATACACTTTTGTAATAAAACATCTTAAATATCACTTATAAATTTCTTATCATATAACATAATTATTGGATATTACATTATTTAAATCATTCTTCATATCCTATTGAAAATGAAAACATAATAATGGTTGAACTCAAATACTCAATATGGGCAATAATGGGATTTATGAATTGATTATCATTTATTATTCAAATATAAAGATAAGTGTAAAATATAATGACTGTAAATTACAAATTTCATACCCAATTTGTCATAGATCACATGATTTATGGCATAATGATTTATAATTTTAAAAGATATGAGTTCTGAGAGTTATTAATCAACATTAATAAATCATGAGAGATTAGAGTAAATCAGAATAATAAAGACATATCATATGAATCTTATTGAATAATCATAATAATGGAAAGTAATTTCATTATTAAATAGTCACTTTAATGACCATTGTGGTGTAAACATTCTCATAATGTACTGGGTGCACTCCACATTCCATCATTTCCTTTGTCCTGGTTCATTAAATTGACTATCAAATTAGACAGAGTGCCATAGTAAACTGAGTTCTCATCCCATTATACTAAAAATTATTAGATGATATATCAATAATTACCTAGTGAATTATAAGTACATAATAGAACCACCAATAATATAATGAAAATTTAAATTTTTTTCCACAAAATAATATAATATTTTATCATTTAAGTATAGAATAACCCATGGAAAAGAAAAGGGTTTCACAAAAATTTCATCATCACCTAGTCATAAGACTTCTATAGAAATAACATTGATTGTTTCATCAGATCATATCCCTAGTGATGTAAAAAATCTACAACGTATGTGTACCTGGATATAAAATCTCTTTTAAAATCATTAGAATATTTATTTGAAAAAAGAAGAATGTATTATTTTCCATTGAAATATTTAAAAATAAACATTTTTATAATGTCCATAAAAATATTTAATTTTAAAATAAAAATGAAAAGTTTTAAAAGAATAATCAAATAAAGAAAATCATGATTATGGGAAAAATTGTTCATGCGGTAAAAATTAAGAAAATATATAACTTTCACTATAAGTCCCTAGCCTTAAACCTTACTTAATCTTGAGTTAATACAAGATTACACATTGAGGATCTTTTCAGGTTTAGAGTTTTAGAGAATTAGACAATAAAACTTTCATTACATTACACATTTAAACAAAGTGGTTACATAAAAGATAGGATTCATTCTTCCCATCAACGGAAACATATTTAAAATAAAACTTAGATTCTTTCTTGACACATCCTTGACACTATCATCACATCACGTACCTTTCCCTTGACCTATGAAAAACATTTCAAAAACTTGGGATGATCATAAAAAGCTCAGTAAGGGATATAAAAATATGGAAAGGAAACATGAGTTCATATATACATAAGAATGAAATCATACATTACCCATAAAACAAATGCACTTTAACATACATCATAAAATCATGAATAAATCATAGAAATCATAAGACATAAAAGGTAACTTGAGAAATTCATAACATTCTTACGTAGGGAGTAACCCTCTTGGTTACGTTTTGGAATACCCATCACAGTATATTCCCTAAATGTCTTCAGAGAAACCTTAACGTTTCACTCCTTCGTGTTACCCAATGCATTGGAGAGATATATCGGGCTCACCCACCCTTATTTTATCACAGAACCACCCGTCTTCATAATAATTCCCAAGAACCTCAATATAATCGTATCACATAAAACATGCATAAAGGAAACATAAAATTTCCACCTTTCAATCACAACATATCAATACAACACATTGATATAAAAACATTATGAAAACCATTTTGAATACCAAAATAAAAGAAAAGTATAACATGGTATTTATTTTTCTTTTAAAAAGAAGGTATGGCTTGTAGAGGAAGCCGAAACTCAAATAATGGTCACAACGGCGGAGAAGTTGTTGTCGCCGCATACGTACGACAAAAACATTCCCTTTTTTCGTTTAATAAACACTTCGTATAAAAAGGATTCCTTTTGAATAAACGTAAAAGTCAAAGGGGTTTATACACCATATAAAAGAAGGTTGTGTATAAAACAGAATATGCCTCAATGAAAGGAGGTTGAGACGAAGTCCCTTACAAAGACGGTATCTGTAACAGCCCAAGATTTTATAAAAAAATATTCTTTTTAATTTTATTAAAGTCTTGTGTTGTACGCTACACCAAAAGGAGCTTGCACAACACGCATCCTTGACTTTCCTTGCATTACACGCAATCACGACTTTCCTCGATAGCGTGTGTAATACGCAATACCGAGTTTCACTAAACAATGATATGCTATTAAAACTAGCCGTTATGAATAGTAATAATCACTTTTTGAAATTTTATAAATTTTATTTTTCAAAATGGACTTCATTATTGGACTCAGAATATCGAAATTAGCCTAGGGTGAAATTTTGGTATTTTTCTGAAAACTTTCAATTTTTGATGAATAGTGAAACCACTAAGTGGTAGGTTAAAAACTGAATTTTGCATAAAACTTAATTTTACCGCTTC
This sequence comes from Viscum album, assembly GCA_963277665.1. Lineage (NCBI taxonomy): Eukaryota > Viridiplantae > Streptophyta > Magnoliopsida > Santalales > Viscaceae > Viscum > Viscum album. The sequence goes on along the minus strand of OY728131.1, from coordinate 1,456,170,791 downwards.
TGTGAATGGAATTTCGAAAATCCGAGAGACACGGTTAATATCAAGGACTAAAATGTGGTTCAATGAGATGAAAATAATTTTTTGGTGAATAGTAACTTTTTACTTTTTTTACCGCGGTTAATAGTAAATTGGGTAACTAAGGGTAAATATGATATTAATATTACCCTAACACATGTCCTAATTATATTGGAAAAGTGTAATTCGACCAAAAACAAACTTAGGAATAAAATATGACCATTTAGGTCCACTTGGATTAGATTAGGACATTTATTATTAATTTATTTAAAGAAGGGTTAAAATAGTTAAAATCAAAGTTTAATAAGTAAATCATTTATAATATGGGGTTATACATAAGATAAATTCGATTGTAAATATTCATTAGAAAGATAAAAAGATTTCCTACATAATGGTATTTTATTTGTAATTTTTAGACATCAAATAATTTAATTTATAAATGACACAAAGATGATTCAGTAATTATCTTATTAATGAAATATTGACATAATTGATAATATAAATACCAAAATAAATGTAATTTAAGAATTTTTATGAATTCCACTAATTTTATAGGTTACTATGATATATTAATGTTGATTTAATAAACTTGGTTCGAACATATAATTCTGTTATGACTTTCACAAAAATCATATATCAAATAGTGTCAAAATTGACACAAAATAGTTTTTAAATCAAATATTATATTATTAATTGTTATTTTATTCCTAAAAATCTAAGGTTCGGCCAAATGACTTAGATAAGGATATATATATTAATAATAAACAATTTGGGGTTCGTTTGGCATGTTATAGTAAGTTTATTAACCATATAGTGAAAGAAAACAAAAAGACATGGTAAAAGTTAAATTATTTAACTTAGAGTTAAATCTAATTGATAAGGTTAAAATAATACCCAAAACTTGTCTAAATCTTATTGTTTGATAGGATTTAGACCCATCCCCACCTTTTCTTCGAAATAAGACCCTTTGGAGCCATTATAAACCGATTTTGACTTTAATATAAAATAATATTTTGAGATATTCCTAAGGTGCCCCTCTCCTCCCTTATAAAAGGGCACCTCCTCCCCCTCCTCCTCACACCAATTTGAGCACTCAAGCTCGGCCAAACCCTGCCATTTCCCCTTCTCCACTTCCCTAGAAACATCCTAGAGGTTCTGGTCTTCCTCAAAGACAAATTTTAGTGCCCTAAGAGGAGGTCTCAAAGAGGCGCTTCAAAGAAGAGGTAATTACCGTTACCAATTCTTTCATCTTTATTTCTTCTTCCACTTCTTCTTCTTAGGTTGTTTCATTATGAAGTAATAACATCAGTATCACTCATATACTGATATGTTATTATAAGTATGAAACAACCCTATTTCACCATCTATCCATCCTATGGAAAAAGAAATCACTGCGCGTGCGTACGTACGGAATACCGTCTCCACGCCGTGGTGTAATCTATTTTCCACCACCACCTTACATGGATGGGTATAATGGTGTAAATAATAACTATACATAGTTATTAAAACATCATATTGATTCTGATATATTTTATAATCCACTCTGATTCAATTCAATATTTATGAAAATGATATCATCGCTCGTGCGTACGTACGGACTACCGTCTCCACGACGCGATGAGATTCATTCTCCATGTTAACCATTTAAGAATGATTATAAAGTATATATAAGAAATAATAATGAAATATATGACATTATAAAGCTACTGGATTATGTATATATATATATGTATGTCATCTACTTACTTCCATTTCAAGACAATAAGGAATGGAAAACAGCGTTCATGCGTACGTACGGACTACCGTCTCCATGAACGGTGTTTTTCATTTTATCTATCTATTATATATATATATACTGAATATATATGATATATAAATCAAATTTTATATTCTGGAAGTAAGTAAATCATGATATAAGTAATAATAATGTCAAGAACAACAAGTCAAAACACCTACGATAAATGAAACGATTTTACCCAAAACGCTTCTTTAACATGGAATTTACAAAAGAACGGGTAATATAATGTCATAAGTGAACCATATATGATATCATAACAATGAATATGATTCTATAATAAGTAAATGACATTATTTAAATCATTATACAGGAGTTTCGGACACATACGAAGCAAATCGGACCTAAGGTAAGGGAAATATCATAGTCTCACTTTTATCCGAGATTGTTTTTACTTTGGTAATTACTGGGGTGTATTTTATCATCCACATCCATGTTTCATCAATATGTAATATTATTTCCATCCACCTACAATTGTTTAAATCCATTTTTACCCTTCGGTGAGTTTTTAGTAACATGTATGAAAGGAATCTTTTGTCGTTTTTCGTACGAGGTACTTTTTGACTTTTCTGAAAAAAGTACGAAGAATGTTTTTTTAACTTATACGGCATGAATGGATTTTTAAAACATTATTTCCAAGAAACTTCCATTACAAGTTTTCAAGTTTATTTTTAATCAACTTCTTTTATTTTAAAGTTGTATGACATGTTATGAAAGGAAAAATGTTTTTGAAGTAGAAAGGATATTTTCCTCAAGAATGGAGTTCAAGTATTTTATCAAAATTATTTTCCATCTAAGATAATAAAAGGGTTCTGTTTTTATCCCTATTATTACATGGATTTGATTATGTTATGAATTCCTTTATCTTATATGAATTGTTTTATGATGTCATGTTGTTTAAGAATCCCATTTTTATTACATGGGTTATGTGATGATGTATGATTTATGATTTTGTGGCACACATAAGAAAGGATTCATTATAAGATGGGTGGGACCTATATCTCCCTCCAATGCATTGGGTAAAGATTTTATATCTCATGAGATAGACATGGCTGGAATGGTAGGTTATACCGGTTCAGTGAAACAGGACTGAAATGAGGGTTACTCGATTCAGAAAGGGACTTTGTCCACTAAGATAGTCTTGGCAATGAGTCTTGACTAACAAGAAATGATTCTCTATGATTATGTGTGAATGCCACAAAGTTTCATGTTTTATGTTATGATTATTGTGATTACATTTCACTGCCATGATTTACCCCATGTTATGAAATTATGATCTCTTTTGCAGGTTAAGATTTCCACAAGTTATGTGCTTATGTATATGATGTGATTGATATTTCTTTTGTTTACCCTTACTGAGCATTTTAGCTCACCCTTTTATGTTTTCTTTTCCCCAGGATATAAATAAAGGTTTTAGGTATAAAAAAAGAAGATCTTTATGGGAGATGTTGAAGATCTTTCACCACGATTAGAAGATTAAATTCCGAGTTTCCAAAGACACTAAACTATTACGATCCTTGTGTGTGTGTTTTTGTTATGTACCAAGTATTCCGCAAAAGTAATGTAATGTCCATGTACGTCAGGCTTCGGGTCTCTACAGTTGGTATCAGAGGAAAGGTTTAGTCAACCTTTGGAAACTAGGATGCGAAAACGTTAGTGAGATCCCTAGAGATATTTCTAAGGCATGTCTAGGGATGTCTCTAAGGTTAAGTATACGTATAGGTTATAGTCCTAGAATTGCGCTAACGATCTTCGAATTTAACCTAAGATGTTAGATATTGAGGGTACTACCCCTTTATTATGTTGTTTTCCCTAGCATGATTTTTGCCTCTCATACTTTTGGGGTTTTAGACGATGGCTGGAACCTGAAGGAACCGTGTTAATGCGGAATGTGATGGGCAATGCAATGATTGTCCCCCTGAGCAACCAAACGATATGGGAGCCGGAATGAAAAATCTTGTAGCCATGCTCACACAACTTTCTCAAGCTATGAATCATGCAGGACTTCCAAACGAGCAAAGGAAGGAGCAACATTCTGTTGAATCCTTCATGAGGCAGCGTCCACCTTCTTTCAGTGGGTCTACTGATCCATTAGTTGCTGAACAATGGATTAGTACTACTGAAAAGATATTTTCAGTTCTTTAATGTTCTGAACATGATAAAGTCATCCTAGCAGTGTATCGTTTGGAAGGAGATGCTGATCAATGGTGGAATCTTATTAAGAATACGAGGCAAAGGGATGAAATTGAGTCTATGGAATGGGACGAGTTCAAGAACTTATTTTTCAATAAGTACTTCCCTAGTATTCTCCGAACAAAGATGGAGAAAGAGTTTCTTGAACTGAAGCAAAGGGATGATGAATCTGTTGGTACCTATGAAGCGAATTTTACAAGACTTACAAGGTACGCTTCTGGTATTATCATCCAACCTGAAAGTAAAGTTGATCGATTTTTCAGTGGCTTAAAACCAAGTCTTCAAAGGTCATTAGCTATAAGAGACTTCAGTAGCTATGAAGAAATTGTGCGTTGTGCTATCAAGGTAGAAATGGATGTTGGTGTTACATATCCATCTCATGGGTTTGACAAGAAACGAAAGATGGAGTTCAAGGAGAAAACTCAGAATAATGGTGAAAAGAAGATGAATGTTTCCTTATGCACAAAGTGTGGAAAGAAGCATGGTGGAGATTGTCTTAAAGGGACTAGAAAATGTTTTAAGTGTGGAAAAGAAGGTCATCGAGCAGCAGAGTGTCGAAGTAATGGAAAATGGGATTCTAATGAAGTGAATAAAGCAAACACTGCAGAGAACGTACAACCAACACTTCAATGCTTCAAGTGCAAGGAAATAGGGCATTATGCTAATAAATGCCCTAATCCAAGGGTTAGTGATGATCGACATGAGCAACCGCTTAAGGCAAAGGACAAAGGGAAGTCACATGCGATCACTATTGGCAATGTTGAATATGACAACGATGTGGTGGAATGATTAAGTGTTTATGTAATGGGATTCCAAAATAATGTTGTATCTTGGAATATTGGAATATTTATGTATTGGTCTAATGTGGTATTCAAAGTGATTGAGATATTATGCGCATAATGAAGGGAAAACGAGAAAATGAAATGTTTAACAGTATTCATGAGCTCATGATTGATATAAGGACTAAGTTTGAGTATATAGAATTTTGAGGATTTTTGTATGTGAAAAGTGTTAACTTTTAACTGCATTCATGTTTTCACTAAGGTATTCAAGAGAATACACGATTAAGGACTTTGAATGTTTGGAATGTGACCAACAAAACATATCTTATGATATATGGGGATCGATGAGGGTGTTAAATCTCTGGTAATCATTTTCACTATATTATGAGAGTCGACTGCAGTATTATGGATAAGCCTAAAAGATTGGAATGGATTATATTGGACATAAGTTAGTATTGTTTGTTTTTTCGATATTATTGATGGGATGTTATATAGTTTTGGAAAAAGGATAACCTGCAGGACGGGCGACAACCCATCGCTTCGGACAAGGCTGTGGGAATTGAACCCACAACCGAAGTGCGACTGGCCTTTATCGCCTACCACTGACCTACAGGAAGTCCCTGTTTAGAAGAAACTAGTTTTATTATATTAAGCAGTATGATATATGAAGTATAAGTCCATTTTAGGAACCATATATGATTAATCTCACTATAGATCGACTTATGTATATAATTTTTGCTAACCTTTTGTTCGAGACAGATGGAATGACCCGTCATTCTATCACATGATCTGCTAACACTTCACGAATAACAAATTCAACTTCATTTATATAAGAGATGAAGTAGAAATTGTTCAAGGCACGAACAATAGTGAGATTGTACCAAAATAAAGTAAGTATTTATTCTAATTCAAATTCTTCAACTTTAGGGAAATGATCTTGAAAACCAAAAATGTTGTCCTAGTGCCCTTATATCTGATGAATCAGATGGTACCCTAGATCGTCACAAATTTATGGCTTTGTGATTACTGACTTTTCCATAGCCATGTTCTCTACCACTCTCCATCAGAACATGATGGTTAGATTTCTCTTCCATATCCATATTTTCACCTATGTGGAAACCCAATGATTAGTTTATTTGGGTAACCGTTACGTTTCATACTTTTGTTTTTAAAGATTGGTTTTGATACTCCTTTTTACGATGTGGGTTTCTATTAAAGAAACTTTCAAATAGTAAACCATTTATAACCCCGACGAATTTCGAGGGCGAAATTCATTTTAAGGGAGGTAGAATGTAACAGCCCAAGATTTTATAAAAAAATATTCTTTTTAATTTTATTAAAGTCTTGTGTTGTACGCTACACCAAAAGGAGCTTGCACAGCACGCATCCTTGACTTGCCTTGCATTACACGCAATCACGACTTTCCTCGATAGCGTGTGTAATACGCAATACCGAGTTTCACTAAACAATGATATGCTATTAAAACTAGCCGTTATGAATAGTAATAATCACTTTTTGAAATTTTATAAATTTTATTTTTCAAAATGGACTTCATTATTGGACTCAGAATATCGAAATTAGCCTAGGGTGAAATTTTGGTATTTTTCTGAAAACTTTCAATTTTTGATGAATAGTGAAACCACTAAGTGGTAGGTTAAAAACTGAATTTTTCATAAAACTTAATTTTACCGCTTCTGTGAATGGAATTTCGAAAATCCGAGAGACACGGTTAATATCAAGGACTAAAATGTGGTTCAATGAGATGAAAATAATTTTTTGGTGAATAGTAACTTTTTACTTTTTTTACCGCGGTTAATAGTAAATTGGGTAACTAAGGGTAAATATGATATTAATATTACCCTAACACATGTCCTAATTATATTGGACAAGTGTAATAAGACCAAAAACAATCTTAGGAATAAAATATGACCATTTAGGTCCACTTGGATTAGATTAGGACATTTATTATTAATTTATTTAAAGAAGGGTTAAAATAGTTAAAATCAAAGTTTAATAAGTAAATCATTTATAATATGGGGTTATACATAAGATAAATTCGATTGTAAATATTCATTAGAAAGATAAAAAGATTTCCTACATAATGGTATTTTATTTGTAATTTTTAGACATCAAATAATTTAATTTATTTATGACACAAAGATGATTCAGTAATTATCTTATTAATGAAATATTGACATAATTGATAATATAAATACCAAAATAAATGAAATTTAAGACTTTTTATGAATTCCACTAATTTTCTAGGTTACTATGATATATTAATGTTGATGTAATAAACTTGGTTCGAACATATAATTCTGTTATGACTTTCACAAAAATCATATATCAAATAGTGTCAAAATTGACACAAAATAGTTTTTAAATCAAATATTATATTATTAATTGTTATTTTATTCCTAAAAATCTACGGTTCGGCCAAATGACTTAGATAAGGATATATATATTAATAATAAACAATTTGGGGTTCGTTTGGCATTTTATAGTAAGTTTATTAGCCATATAGTGAAAGAAAACAAAAAGACATGGTAAAAGTTAAATTATTTAACTTAGAGTTAAATCTAATTGATAAGGTTAAAATAATACCCCAAACTTGTCTAAATATTTTTGGTTGATAGGATTTAGACCCATCCCCACCTTATCTTCGAAATAAGACCCTTTGGAGCCATTATAAATCGATTTTGACTTTAATATAAAATAATATTTTGAGATATTCCTAAGGTGCCCCTCTCCTCCCTTATAAAAGGGAACCTCCTCCCCCTCCTCCTCACACCAATTTGAGCACTCAAGCTCGGCCAACCCCTGCCATTTTCCCTTCTCCACTTCCCTAGAAACATCATAGAGGTTCTGGTCTTCCTCAAAGACCAATTTTAGTGCCCTAAGAGGAGGTCTCAAAGAGGCGCTTCAAAGAAGAGGTAATTACCATTACCAATTCTTTCATCTTTATTTCTTCTTCCACTTCTTCTTCTTAGTTTGTTTCATTATGAAGTAATAACATCAGTATCACTCATATACTGATATGTTATTATAAGTATGAAACAACCCTATTTCACCATCTATCCATCCTACGGAAAAAGAAATCACTGCGAGTGCGTACGTACGGAATACCGTCTCCACGCCATGGTGTAATCTATTTTCCACCACCACCTTACATGGATGGGTATAATGGTGTAAAGAATAACTATACATAGTTATTACAACATCATATTGATTCTGATATATTGTATAATCCACTCCGATTCAATTCAATATTTATGAAAATGATATCATCGCTCGTGCGTACGTACGGACTACCGTCTCCACGACGCGATGAGATTCATTCTCCATGTTAACCATTTAAGAATGATTATAAAGTATATATAAGAAATAATAATGAAATATATGACATTATAAAGCTACTGGATTATGTATATATATATATGTATGTCATCTACTTACTTCCATTTCAAGACAATAAGGAATGGAAAACAGCGTTCATGCGTACGTACGGACTACCGTCTCCATGAACGGTGTTTTTCATTTTATCTATCTATTATATATATATATACTGAATATATATGATATATAAATCAAATTTTATATTCTGGAAGTAAGTAAATCATGATATAAGTAATAATAATGTCAAGAACAACAAGTCAAAACACCTATGATAAATGAAACGATTTTACCCAAAACGCTTCTTTAACATGGAATTTACAAAAGAACGGGTAATATAATGTCATAAGTGAACCATATATGATATCATAACAATGAATATGATTCTATAATAAGTCAATGACATTATTTAAATCATTATACAGGAGGTTCAGACACATACGAAGCAAATCGGACCTAAGGTAAGGGAAATATCACCATCTCACTTTTATCCGAGATTGTTTTTACTTTGGTAATTACTGGGGTGTATTTTATCATCCACATCCATGTTTCATCAATATGTAATATTATTTCCATCCACCTACAATTGTTTAAATCCATTTTTACCCTTCGGTGAGTTTTTAGTAATATGTATGAAAGGAATCTTTTGTCGTTTTTCGTACGAGGTACTTTTTGACTTTTCCGAAAAAAGTACGAAGAATGTTTTTTTTAACTTATACGGCATGAATAGATTTTTAAAACATTATTTCAAAGAAACTTCCTTTAGAAGTTTTCACGTTTATTTTTAATCAACTTCTTTTATTTTAAAGTTGTATGACATGTTATGAAAGGAAAAATGTTTTTGAAGTAGAAAGGATATTTTTCTCAAGAATGGAGTTCAAGTATTTTATCAAAATTATTTTCCATCTAAGATAATAAAAGGGTTCTGTTTTTATCCCTATTATTACATGGATTTGATTATGATATGAATTCCTTTATCTTATATGAATTGTTTTATGATGTCATGTTGTTTAAGAATCCCATTTTTATTACATGGGTTATGTGATGATGTATGATTTATGATTTTGTGGCACACATAAGAAAGGATTCATTATAAGATGGGTGGGACCTATATCTCCCTCCAATGCATTGGGTAAAGATTTTATATCTCATGAGATAGACATGGCTGGAATGGTAGGTTATACCGGTTCAGTGAAACAGGACTGAAACGAGTGTTACTCGATTCAGAAAGGGACTTTGTCCACTAAGATAGTCTTGGCAATGAGTCTTGACTAACAAGAAATGATTCTCTATGATTATGTGTGAATGCCACAAAGTTTCATGTTTTATGTTATGATTATTGTGATTACATTTCACTGCCATGATTTACCCCATGTTATGAAATTATGATCTCTTTTGCAGGTTAAGATTTCCAAAAGTTATGTGCTTATGTATATGATGTGATTGATATTTCTTTTGTTTACCCTTACTGAGCATTTTAGCTCACCCTTTTATGTTTTCTTTTCCCCAGGATATAAATAAAGGTTTTAGGTATAAAAAAAAGAAGATCTTTATGGGAGATGTTGAAGATCTTTCACCACGATTAGAAGATTAAATTCCGAGTTTCCAAAGACACTAAACTATTACGATCCTTGTGTGTGTGTTTTTGTTATGTACCAAGTATTCCGCAAAAGTAATGTAATGTCCATGTACGTCAGGCTTCGGGTCTCTACAGTATCCTTGGTTTAAGGATAAATCAATTACATAATTATGTGTGAAAAAATAATACACCAAATATAAGTGGATATTAAGTGTAAAATAATCAAAGGTCATTCACACATATTCAAAGGATGACATATTCAATAACTACATGTTGAACCCAAAGAAATTGAAATTGGGTTAAGAAGTTCCCTTGACAGCCTAACGGTGTCACATCAAAATCAGTTGATGAGAGATAAAAAAAGGGTATCTCATCACTTGGACATAAAATTTACATAAATAAGGATATATGAGAACATATCCCACATAAAAATATGTAAATTAAAAGACCCAACAAAAGAAGTCTTTTAAAAAGAGGAGGGTGAAAGGTTCCCTTATTGACATGGGTATCTTTCGAAACATACACCTCGTGAAAGAAGGACAATACAACATTGACGTAAATACTCATAAAAGAACGTATATTACACAATGAGTAAAATAATGGGTAGTACATACACCACTCAAATGAAATTATGGAAAATGTAGCATAAATCTCACAGTAATAAAAGTGAGATGAAAAATCTCTTAAGAAAACTCGGCAGCCTAACAACGCCACATAAAACATACAAAAATTGATTGATGAGATAAAATAGGGTATCTCAACATATTAACTTAAATTTATAGAAATATGAATATAAAATAACATCCCCCAACATAAAAAAAAGAGGATCTTAAAAGAAGTGACATAAAGGAGAGTACTTAAAAAGAAACAGAGAGGTTAGATCTCTTACGAAAATTTGGCAGCCTAATGGCGCCACTAAAAACTTCCAAAATGGGTTGATGAGAGAGAATAGGGTCTCTCATCAAATGAACATAAAAATAAAAGTAATATTAATATAAAATAACATCCCAATGACAAGAAATATGAGTATTAAAAGGAATGACATAAAAGAGTGTACTTAAAAAGAAAGAGTGGAGTAGGATCCCTTACCTCAAGTCCAACTTGTCTTGTTCGTTTCTTTATATTACAGAATAATAAACTTTGTTCAATTAATAATTGCCTAAGTACCTCCTTTAGAGATTATTATTCAGTTCATTTCACATATTATAATGTTATAATAATTGTTTAATAATGTTAGTTCATATCAGACGTTTTTGCCGATGTTTGGAACATGAGTCAAAAATGAACTTGTTTGAAAAAATATTTCCCATGTATTTATAATTAAATAACTTACGTAATAGTATTAATGATTAAAATATCATATTTATCCAGTAAATATTCATTTTATACTATTCCATATCATTTGGAGATGAAAAAACGAAAAGCACCGTTCATGTAGACGGTAGGCCGTTTGTACGCATGAACGCTACTTTCATTTTTTTGTCCTATAAATGGAATTAAAATAAAATGAGATATATATATATATGTTATAATTCCATAATGATATCAATAATTTATATGTAATATATTACATATATATCCATTATATATATGTATTTATAATATTACATAACATTTTGAGATAAGAAATGAAATGTATCGTTCATGGAGATGGTAAGTCGTACGTACGCATGAACGCTACTTCAATTTCTATTTCATATTTAATGTAATTAAAACATAATGATAGATAATAGTATTTTAATTACAGTATGGTATCATATATAATATCATTAAATATATCCTTTATACATACCACATATGGTATTAACGAATCAAATCACTTTGAGGGGGCGGTAGTCCGCACTTCCTTAAATGAAGATATCACGTTTACCCATAATGGAAACCATAAAGGTACACCATAAATGAAAAATACAGAATCATAAGTAAAACATAAACATATTAAATATCATATATAAATATAGTGTCATCTTAATGGCCACCTTTGAAGGTGTTAGAAGAATGTTGAAAAATCATCATTTCGGAAGGCAGAAATTCGCCATCCACGGAAACAGTATGTTATTTAACCATTAGATGTAGGTGTGTGTAATTTTAGCTCTAATCATTCTTATAAAAACATCCTAGTATATTGAAGATACTGTATTTGTTACAAAATAAATGAATAAAAAGAGTTTCTGGGGTTGGAGAAGCAAAATAAAACAAAAGGACACAAGTGAAGACATTACCTTAAAATCGGGTAACTCCCTTTGGTTTGTGCTCAAAGGCTTCTTTGGGAAGACTTCTGCCCAAATTGAGGCTTCAAAGAGTAATATAGGGAAGTGGAGAGACAAAATGGGCAGGGTTTGGCCGAGACAAAGGCTTTTGGATTGTGGGTAAGGAGGTAGAGGTGGGTGCCTTTTATAAGAGGAGAGGAGGGGCACTCTTGGAAAGTAAGCAAATGTTACTTTATTTGAAAATGTGTTTCGATTTTAAAAGGTCCCACATTGATATAATTAGTGGATAAGGTGATAATGGTTAGAAATAAACTCATCCAATAGGTTTTGGACATGTGTAGGTCTTAGATATTACATTATATTTCCATTTTATTTAAATCGTTAAATAATGAGGTCATCGCTGCATCATCATGATGTCATAAATAATTTAATTTATTTAATGTGTAAAAATTATTAAAAAAATACTATGATGTAGGATATATTTTTAGCTTTCCAATGAATATTTATAGTCAAAAATATGATTTGTATAATCCCATGTAACAATTGTTTTAGTAAAAAAATTCATGTTTGTCTCATTTTTACTTTAACTTTAAATAAAAAGATATTAATGTAATTTTCCAACCAAAGAGGCTTCATGGGGTCCCCAAGTTGTCCCATCGGTTGTCATGGTCGGCCATGACACATCCAATGAAGTTAGGACATGTTTCAAGTTAATTTCATATTATTAAAACATTATTTTTACCTTAAACTACACTAATTACCTCTAATCGCGATTAAAAACTTAATAAGTTACTATTCACCAAAAAATTATTTTAATCCCATTGAACCACATTTAACATCTTAATGAGAACCATGTATTTCGGATTTTTGAAATTCAAAACACAAAGGTGGCAAAATTTGTAACGCCCCGACCCTAGTTGCCCAGTGTCGGTGCATTATTACATAACATTGGCATGCTCACAAGAAAGATCAAATCTCGAAAGACCGATTGGTTTAGTAGCCTTGTAAACACTAGATATATTCATAAGTTTTACATTACATCATTAAACGAAAAACTACTACAACTACATATTGTCTCCATAATCCACACTCATATCCCCACATAATATCCCTGCAGGTCATTCATAACTTACTTCTTCACTTCCTGGGAAAAATAAAACATAGAAAAGGGGTGAGCTCAAATGCCCAGTAAGGATAACAATATAGCGGAAACTTTCATAAATAAGAATAAACATTTAAGGCAATGTATAACTAAAACAAAAGCCTTTTAAATATGAACTTTCAACATGGTATGGCATAAATAAAATGAAATAATGCCATTTACTTATTCACATGGATATTCTACTAATCGAATAATCACATGCAAAAATCAATAACCACTTTCATAATGTTGGAATGCATAATGCCAGACTATCATAACCACATAGCCAAGGCCTCGTGCCAAGACTACAAATAAGATTTTGTCAAGGCCTTGTGCCAAGACACTAGTTTGTCTCATGAGACCTACCGATGCATCGAGGAGCTATAGCGGGCTCCACCCGTCACTTACTAAGTCCAATGCATTCCCATATGAAAAGGTTTAAACATAACATAAACATTCGTATTAAAACTAGCATACGAAATGTCAATAATTTCACCATAAACTATGAATGGTATAAAAATAGCACATCCACAGTCAAACATATCACAAAACCTTCAATACAATATAGAAGTTTTTTATCACAATAGATCAAATTCAAATAAGCGTAAAATCCATCAAAAAATGTTGACATAGATGAAATCAAAATTCTTTTTAAAGAAATATCTCTTTTTATTTTGAAATCATTTAAGATCCATATAAAATAAAACATTTTCTTTGAAAATATTCTTATAAGCTTGTAAGGGAAGTTTTGAAGATTTTATAACGGCGGAAATTAGCCGCACCCGCCGTATAAGTTAAAAAAACATTCTTACCTTAATTCTGTCGAAAAGGTTAAAAAAGACCTTGTTTTGAAAACGACCGAAAGATTCCTTTATAAACCACTTATAAAAGTCAAAAAGGGTATAAATGACTTTAACTCATATTCTAGTAAATAGTAAAAATTTTTTGAAATGAATTTTTAAGAAACATGGATGTGGATGATAAAGAGATCCCAGTAGATTATTACGTATAAACAACCTTGGATAATGAAGAGGTTGTAAAGTAAACCCTTACCTTGTACTTTTCCTTTTTTGGGGTCGGTTAACCTCCTGTATAATGGTGAAATAATTGTTATTAAATTATACAAGAATCATATACATTTATATGATATCATATATGATCTTTTAACATTGCTTTATTAATAATATCTTAGTATTATCGTCGTTTCAGGTGATAATCGATTCGTTCTTCTTAAATGTTTGGTTACGTAAGACATGTTTGTAATGGATAGATTAAATCTTATTCATAATCAGAATGATATTATCATTATTTTTAACCCTAAAATGAGAATAAGACTTGAATGGATACGATGGAGGATGGATCTCACCGCGTTCGTGGAGACGGTAGTCCTTACGTACGCACGAACGCTACTTCCATTTAATTTTTATTTTAAAAGAATTGAATCCAAATGATACATAGGTATATTACTATTCCAGTATAATATAATATTTTATATATGTTACTTAAGTTCATTAACACCATCCTTTATACGTTCCATGTGTGGTATGAACGAGTCATATCATTTTAAGGGGGTGGTAGTCCGCACTTCCTCAAATGAAATTATCGTATGTATATACAACATGAAATGAATAATGGTATGAAATAAAATGGAATTACAGAAGCTTATATATAAAATATATATCATTAATATCATATTTAATTACAGTTCCATCATAATGGCCACCATGATAGGCGGTAAGATGTATTTGAACAATCATCGTTTCGTGAGGCGTTAGTTTTCCATCCACAGAAACATTATGTTCATCATCCATTAGATGGAGTTGTGTGTATTTGTAGTTTGAATCCTTCTTATAACAACATCCTAGTATATTGAGGATACTGGTGTTGTTACAAAAGAAAGGAAATAAAAAGAGTTTGGGGGTTGGAGAAGCAAAATAAAGGAAAATAATTTAAGAGAAATCGTTTCCTTTAATTTAGGTAACTCACTTTGGTTGGAACCAAAGGACTTCTTGAAATGATTTCTTCCTAAGGGGAAGCTTCAAGGAGGAGGAGAGGGATGTGGGGAGCTTAGTTGGGAAGAGTTTGGACGATCCAAGTGGCTTGAGAGGTGTGAGGAATGAGTAGAAGTGGCCCCCTTTTATAAGGGAGAAGAGGGGCTCTTTAGGAAAGAGTGAAAGTATTACATTATAATATAATTATATTCGGTTTATAATGGTCCAAAAATCATTGAGGTCGACGATAAGATGACTAATATTCTAAATAACATCAACCAATAAGAATTGGATAGGTTTTTGATAATAATTTAATCATTATAATCTTATTTATTTAAATGATTTATTAATGAGGTAAACATTGCATCATTATTGTGTCATTAATAATTTAAATTATTTGATGTCTAAAAATTATAAATAAAATATCATTATGTAGGAAATCTTTTTATCTTTCTAATTAATATTTATAATCGAAAATCCAACATGTATAACCCTATGTAAAAATTGTTCTTCTAAAAGATGTAAGCTTATGCCATTTTTATTTTTATTTTAACTTTATTAATATAAAGTGTCCCTACCACATACAAGTGGCTCCAAGGGGTCCCCAAATTGACCCAAGGATGCTCATGGTCGGGTATGTGTCCACCAATAAGTTTAGGACACGTTTTAGGTTAATTTTGTATTATTATAATATTATTTTTTTAACCCTTATTTACCGGATTTACCCTTAACCATGGTAAATAAAATATTTACCACAGTAATTATTCAAAATGTATAAAAATAAAAGTTACCTATTTTCAAAATTTGGACATCCTGATTCCAAATATGGAATCCATGTTTCTAAATTCAAAACACAGAAGTGGAAGAAATTAATTTAAAATTAATTCCCACTGTCAAAACAAAAAGCGTGTTTTTAAGAGGTAATAACTATCAAAAGATTGACACTTGTTTATGTTCGGTTTAATTGTAAAATTATGTCCAATGACCAACATTATATTAAATGGTAAAAATATATTCTAAATATACTTTAAAACCACTCAAATTCACAATTTATCACTATTAATTATTTTGATTAAAAAAGTTGTTTTTTAATTAAAATTTAGTAATTTTCACTATTCATCAAAATATGAAAGTTATCCGAAATGTACCAAAATTTCACCTTAGGCTAAATTCGATATTCCGAATCCAAAGATGAAGTCCATTTTAAAATATAAAATATATATAATTTTAAAAAGTAGGTATTACTATTCATAACGGCTAGTTTGATTGGTTGTGGTGTGTGTTAAAACTCAAGGTTGCGTACAACACACGCTACTGTATTATTCAAAGAAAGTGTACCGTGGAAGCTTGGGATGTTTCATTTTAAATTTTTGATGTCCCCATTTAGTCAAAAAGTTTAAAATATTGTATTTAAAAAGGGTTCACTATTAAAAGTTTATAAAAGTGCAATACTGAAAATGAATTTGTTCTTGCATTATATCTAAGAAACTCATAATATGGATTCTAAAATTATAAGGATTATATAAAGTTTAAAATTTAGATAATACTATTCATAACCTCTTTTGAATGGCTTTTTTTTTGTAAGTCATGGTGTGATTGAACTCAGTGTTGCGTGTAGTGCAAGTTATTGAATTATTTTGAAGAAATAACACACTATGAAATCTTGGGGTGTTACATTCTCCCCTCCTTCAATAAATTGCGTCCTCGCAATTTGATATTGTTCTTCAAAAATAAAAGGTTGAAAATAGAAAATATATTTGTGGGAAAACCCACATCGGAAATTGGGTTTCTAAAATTTAGTCTTAATATGAGGAAAAGAGAAATGAAAGGATCACCACCAAATTATGATCTTGATTAGGAGAACATTGGGGGCAATTAGAGAAATATAATCGGAGGAAAAACGTAAATATTTATAGGTAGTGATTGAGGTCATCAATTACAAACAAGTGTATAATTGAGGTCCTTAAACTCATCAATCTATGATGATTTAAAGTACCATCGGTTCAACAAAATATAGGGTATTGGGATAACACATTTTTGACGTTTCAAAATATCTTAGTTGAAATCCCACATCGAAAAATGAATTAACGATGCCTCTATTTAAAATAAAGAGTGGAAAGTATAAAGATTACCGAAAAGAACACATACTAGGGTTCCATGTAGTAAAATATGGATATATAAGAAAAATATAACCATCAATTATCTGATGGAGAGTGGTAGAAAACATGGTTATGAAAAGGCTAACAATCCCAAAGCCATAAATTAGTGATGATTTAAGGTACCATCTAGGAAAACATTTTTGTTCTAATTTTCTTTTCTTAATATTGAGGAATTTTTTTATGATATTGGCAAAGATCATATGGAGATATACTTACTTTATAATTAGTGTTTTATCCATTAATAAATTTCTACCACAAACTCATCTTTCACTCTAAAAGATAATAGAATGTAAAAAAAAATTCTATTTACACTATTCGTATAGGGTTCCAAAATAAACGAATTTATAATTCATCTAAAAGATCATTTAATAAAAACTAAATTATTTAATCCAGGACATCTCGTGGGCCAGTGGTAGGTGATACACCCTTGTCGCCCTTCGGTTGCGGGTTCAAGTCTCGCAGCCTTGCCGGACGCGACAGGTTGCCGCCCGACCTCCGGGTTGTCCTTTTATGGCAATCCAAAAAAATCCAAACTAGGACTATCCAAAATACTTCTATCCAAACTCACAGTCCAACATTTATAAGTAAGGTAAACATAATGTAGAACCTTTTTACCCCGTAATAGCATATGAATACCTTCATCATGTATTCTTTTAATACACCGAAACATCCTGAATTACCATATTCCTTATTGATTACATTCATGCTCCCTTATTCCATATAGAAAGCTGGATATACTTCATTAATCCAAAAATGTTTTAAACCCCAAAAATGATGGACTATACAAATCATTAATCAGTTCGAAGGTAGTTAAGAATATCCAATATAATTTATCCCAAACGATCATGTATTATTCCAAAATCACTACTTCGGTATCAGAACTATATTATGGTTTATCATTCTCTCAAACATATATTTTCCAAAAATTTATCCTGCTATTGAGTCACTTTTCATTGTTACACAAAATCTCAAGTCCTTAATGAAATAGTACTGCAGTACAATCCTTATATACTCCATAATTATTATAACAAGTACATTGTTGATACAACACTCAATTGACATAATCAACATAAGAACTCTAATCATTCCTCTTCATCTGTGGTAGTATCATAACTTTATTATTATCCAATAGCATCATTTGCAGCATAGTCTGATGACTGGGGCATAGGTTCGCGTAGTGTCCAAACTCCTTGCAAATGAAGCATTATACATTTGAAACCATTTTCTCACCCTTGCAGTCACGTACTTTGTGCCCTTTTCCTCCACACTTATAACAAACTCCCATTCCTTTCAGGCAAGTTCCAGGGTGTTTCTTTCCACAGTTACCACATATGGGAAAATTCTTCTTTTCCCTCTTCCCTTTATCCATCTTTCTCTCTTCCATCCTTTTCTTCTCTTGCTTCCCTTCAAAGCCATAGGACTCAGTAAACTCTTTACATATCTTATCAACACATGATATTATTTCTTCATATGATGATAATACATGGGAGACTATTTCTCTTATAAATTCTAGCTTAAGACCATGAAAGATATGATCCTTCCTTCTCTTTGAATCATGTGTATTTCTGGAGTTCTCATTCCTTCTACTGGGTGCCATTTCTAAACAATGGCATAAACTAGATCAGTTTATGAATCAAAATACAGAATCCCATACTTATAAAACACTTAACATAAATTGAACTATTTATGGATATAATCCATAATCATAAAAATGTTTTCTTTGAGGAAGTATATACTCATAAACCCTTCATAATGATTTGTAAAGAAAATGAGAGTTATCCTAAGCATATCCCCCGGGAGTGTCGTAACCAAGAGTGCAGCAAGGCCCGTTGTCGTGCACCAGTTCCCGTTCGAGTCTAGCTCAAAGCGGTGTTTTCGGGTTTTACCCCTAGGTATATCTGTGCCAGAGCCGCCTCTACCTGCTCGTATCCAGACAGGGATGTATTGCTCGGAAAACTCACAAAATCTCTACAATACCAAAATTCTAGGAAGTTCTTCTATACTAATCCTTAATGTTCATCTTAGGTCTACGTGCTCTAATCAGAGTTTATCTAAATCTAGCTTCCAAGGTTTGTACTAAACTTCCTCTGATACCAACTGTAACGCCCCGACCCTAGTTTCCCAGAGTCGGTGCATTATTACATAACATTGGCATGATCACAAGAAAGATCAAATCTCGAAAGACCGATTGGTTTAGTAGCCTTGGAAACACTAGATATATTCATAAGTTTTACATTACATCATTAAACGAAAAACTACTACAACTACATATTGTCTCCATAATCCACACTCATATCCCCACATAATATCCCTGCAGGTCATTCATAACTTACTTCTTCACTTCCTGGGAAAAATAAAACATAGAAAAGGGGTGAGCTCAAATGCCCAGTAAGGATAACAATATAGCGGAAACTTTCATAAATAATAATAAACATTTAAGGAAATGTATAACTAAAACAAAAGCCTTTTAAATATGAACTTTCAACATGGTATGGCATAAATAAAATGAAATAATGCCATTTACTTATTCACATGGATATTCTACTAATCGAATAATCACATGCAAAAATCAATAACCACTTTCATAATGTTGGAATGCATAATGCCAGACTATCATAACCACATAGCCAAGGCCTCGTGGCAAGACTACAAATAAGATTTTGTCAAGGCCTTGTGCCAAGACACTAGTTTGTCTCATGAGACCTACCGATGCATCTAGGAGCTATAGCGGGCTCCACCCGTCACTTACTAAGTCCAATGCATTCCCATATGAAAAGGTTTAAACATAACATAAACATTCGTATTAAAACTAGCATACGAAATGTCAATAATTTCACCATAAACAATGAATGGTATAAAAATAGCACATCCACAGTCAAACATATCACAAAACCTTCAATACAATATAGAAGTTTTGTATCACAATAGATCAAATTCAAATAAGCGTAAAATCCATCAAAGAATGTTGACATAGATGAAATCAAAATTCTTTTTAAAGAAATATCTATTTTTATTTTGAAATCATTTAAGATCCATATAAAATAAAACATTTTCTTTGAAAATATTCTCATAAGCTTGTAAGGGAAGTTTTGAAGATTTTATAACGGTGGAAATTAGCCGCACCCGCCGTATAAGTTAAAAAAAACATTCTTACCTTAATTCTGTCGAAAAGGTTAAAAAAAGACCTTGTTTTGAAAACGACCGAAAGATTCCTTTATAAACCACTTATAAAAGTCAAAAAGGGTATAAATGACATTAACTCATATTCTAGTAAATAGTAAAAATGTTTTGAAATGCATTTTTAAGAAACATGGATGTGGATGATAAAGAGATCCCAGTAGATTATTACGTATAAACAACCTTGGATAATGAAGAGGTTGTAAAGTAAAACCTTACCTTGTACTTTTCCTTTGTTGGGGTCGGTTAACCTCCTGTATAATGGTGAAATAATTGTTATTAAATTATACAAGAATCATATACATTAATATGATATCATATATGATCTTTTAACATTTCTTTATTAATAATATCTTAGTATTATCGTCGTTTCAGGTGATAATCGATTCGTTCTTCTTAAATGTTTGGTTACGTAAGACATGTTTGTAATGGATATATTAAATCTTATTCATAATCAGAATGATATTAACATTATTTTTAACCCTAAAAAGAGAATAAGACTTGAATGGATACGATGGAGGATGGATCTCACCGCGTTCGTGGAGACGGTAGTCCGTACGTACGCACGAACGCTACTTCCATTTAATTTTTATTTTAAAAGAATTGAATCCAAATGATACATAGGTATATTACTATTCCAGTATAATATAATATTTTATATATGTTACTTAAGTTCATTAACACCATCCTTTATACGTTCCATGTGTGGTATGAACGAGTCATATCATTTTAAGGGGGCGGTAGTCCGCACTTCCTCAAATGAAATTATCGTATGTATATACAACATGAAACGAATAATGGTATGAAATAAAATGGAATTAAAGAAGCTTATATATAAAATATATATCATTAATATCATATTTAATTACAGTTCCATCATAATGGCCACCATGAGAGGCGGTAAGATGTATTTGAACAATCATCGTTTCGTGAGGCGTTAGTTTTCCATCCACAGAAACATTATGTTCATCATCCATTAGATGGAGTTGTGTGTATGTGTTGTTTGAATCCTTATTATAACAACATCCTAGTATATTGAGGATACTGGTGTTGTTACAAAAGAAAGGAAATAAAAAGAGTTTGGGGGTTGGAGAAGCAAAATAAAGGAAAATAATTTAAGAGAAATCGTTACCTTTAATTTAGGTAACTCACTTTGGTTGGAACCAAAGGACTTCTTGAAATGATTTCTGCCTAAGGGGAAGATTCAAAGAGGAGGAGAGGGATGTGGGGAGCTTATTTGGGCAGAGTTTGGACGAGCCAAGTGGCTTGAGAGGTGTGAGGAATGAGTAGAAGTGGTCTCCTTTTATAAGGGAGAAGAGGGGCTCTTTAGGAAAGAGTGAAAGTATTACTTTATAATATAATAATATTCGGTTTATAATGGTCCAAAAATCATTGAGGTCGAAGATAAGATTACTAATATTCTAAATAACATCAACCAATAAGAATTGGACAGGTTTTAGATAATATTTTAATCATTATAATCTTATTTATTTAAATGATTTATTAATGAGGTAAACATTGCATCATTATTGTGTCATTAAAAATTTAAATTATTTGATGTCTAAAAATTATAAATAAAATATCATTATGTAGGAAATAGTTTTAGCTTTCTAATGAATATTTATAATCGAAAATCCAACATGTATAACCCTATGTAAAAATTGTTCTTCTAAAAGATGTAAGCTTATGCCATTTTTATTTTTATTTTAACTTTATTAATATAAAGTGTCCCTACCACATACAAGTGGCTCCAAGGGGTCCCCAAATTGACCCAAGGATGCTCATGGTCGGGTATGTGTCCACCAATAAGGTGAGGACACGTTTTAGGGTAATTTTGTATTATTATAATATTATATTTTTAACCCTTATTTACCGGATTTACCCTTAACCATGGTAAATAAAATATTTACCACAGTAATTATTCAAAATGTCTAAAAATAAAAGTTACCTATTTACACAATTTTGAAATCATGATTCCAAATATGGAATCCATTTTTCTAAATTCAAAACACAGAAGTGGCAGAAATTAATTTAAAATTAATTCCCACTGTCAAAACAAAAAGCGTGTTTTTAAGAGGTAATAAGTATCAAAAGATTGACACTTGTTTATGTTCGGTTTAATTGTAAAATTATGTCCAATGACCAAAATTATATTAAATTGTAAAAATATATTCTAAATATACATTAAAACCACTCAAATTCACAATTTATCACTATTAATTATTTTGATTAAAAAAGTTGTTTTTAATTAAAATTTAGTAATTTTCACTATTCATCAAAATATGAAAGTTATCCGAAATGTACCAAAATTTCACCTTAGGCTAAATTCGATATTCCGAATCCAAAGATGAAGTCCATTTTAAAATATAAAATATATATAATTTTAAAAAGTAGGTATTACTATTCATAACGGCTAGTTTGATTGGTTTTGGTGTGTGTTAAAACTCAAGGTTGCGTACAACACACGCTACGGTATTATTCAAAGAAAGTGTACCGTGGAAGCTTGGGATGTTTCATTTTAAATTTTTGATGTCCCCATTTAGTCAAAAAGTTTAAAATATTGTATTTAAAAAGGGTTCACTATTAAAAGTTGATAAAAGTGCAATACTGAAAATTAATTTGTTCTTGCATTATATCTAAGAAACTCATAATATGGATTCTAAAATTATAAGGACTATATAAAGTTTAAATTTTAGATAATACTATTCATAACCTATTTTGAATGGCTTTTTTTTTGTAAGTCATGGTGTGATTGAACTCAGTGTTGCGTGTAGTGCAAGTTATTGAATTATTTTGAAGAAATAACACACTATGAAATCTTGGGGTGTTACAAAATTTCATTTAAACGGAAAATCAGTTTTTATAAGTACCACTTAGTGGTTTCACTATTCATCAAAAAATTGAAGTTTTTCAGAAAATTACCAAAAATTCACCCTGAGATATATTTGATATTCCGAATTAAAAAATGATGTCTATTTTAAAAAATTCAAAACATATAAGTTTCATTAATTAATTTAATAATTAATTCCCACTGTCAAAACAAATAGCGTGTTTTTATGAAACAAAAAGTATCAAAATATTGTCACTAGTTTAAGTCCGATTTCAAAGTGAAATTAATTCCATCGACCACTATTAGATTAAATGGTAAAAATATATTCTAAATTCACTATAAAAACAATTCAAAAGATAATCTAATCATATAAATAAATTATATTAAAAAGAGATTTTGAATTAAAATACAACATTTTACACTATTCATTAAAAATTGAACTTTATTGGAAAGATACCAAAAAATTACACAAAGTAAACTTTGATGTCCAAATTCTTATGAAGAGTTTTATTTTGTCCATTATAATGTATAAGAGTGAACAAAACTATATTTAATGACGGTTTTCCATCAAAAGGCGATAAGTGAACCTTTAGTGAAAACTAGGGCATATACGCCTAAAATTGAATTCTTTCCGTATATTATGCCTTTATCTTTTATTAGAAAAATGTAAAAACATTTAAGAACATATATATTCATTTTTTAGTTATTTCTATCCATTCCCACCAATACAACAGATACATGTTAACTACCATTTAAAATAATATTATTTTATTATTATAGTGCAACGTAAGATTGTAACGCCCCGACCCCAGCTACCCAGAGTCGGTGCATTAATTACATAACATTGGCATGATCACAAGAAAGATCAAATCCCGAAAGACCGATTGGTTTAGTAGCCTTGGAAACACTAGATATAATCATAAAGTTTTACATTATATTTCAAAGTGAAAAACTACTACAACAACAAAGTCTTCATATCCACACTATTAACCCCTCATAATATCCCGCAAGTCATTCATAAATTACTTCTTCACTACTTGGGAAAAATAAAACATAGAAAAGGGGTGAGCTCAAATGCCCAGTAAAGATAACAATATAGCGGAACATTCAAAATAATCATAAACATTTAAGGCAATGAATTACTAAAACAAAAGCCTTTTAAAATTGAACTTCAACATAGTATGGCAAAAGTAAAATGAAATAATGCCATTTACTTGTTCACATGGATATTCTACTAATCGAATAATCACATGCAATATCAATAACCACTTTCATAATGTTGGAATGCATAATGCCAGACTATCATAACCACATAGCCAAGGCCTCGTGCCAAGACACCAAATAAGATTTTGTCAAGGCCTTGTGCCAAGACACTAGTTTGTCTCATGAGACCTACCGATGCATCGAGGAGCTATAGCGGGCTCCACCCGTCACTTATTAAGTCCAATGCATTCCCATATGAAAAGGTTTAAACATAACATAAACATTCGTATTAAAACTAGCATACAAAATGTCAATAATTTCACCATAAACTATGAATGGTATAAAAATAGCACATCCACAGTCAAACATATCATAAAAACTTCAATACAATATAGAAGTTTTGTATCATAATAAATCAACTTCAAATAATCGTAAAATCCATCAAAGGATGTTGACATAGATGAAATCAAAATTCTTTCTAAAGAAGTATCTCCTTTTATTTTGAAATCATTTAAGATCCATATAAAATAAAACATTTTCATTGAAAATATTCTTATAAGCTTGTATGGAAAGCTTCGACAATTTTATAACGGCGGAAAATAACCGCACCCGCCGTATAAGTTAAAAAAAACATTCTTACCTCAATTCAGTCAAAAAGGTTAAAAAGGACCTTGTTTTGAAAACGACGGAAAGATTCCTTTATAAACCTCTTATAAAAAGTCAAACAAGGGTATAAATTACTTTAACCCATATTCTTGTAAATAGTAAAAATGTTTTGAAATACATTTCAAAGAAACATGGATGTGGATGATAAAGAGATCCCAGTAGATTATTACGTATAATACAACCTCGGATAATGAAGAGATTGTGAAATAACCCTTACCTTGTACTTTTCCTTGGTTGTGGTAGGTTAACCTCATGTATAATGGTGAAATAATTGTTATTAAATTATACAAGAATCATATACATTAATATGATATCATATATGATCTTTTAATATTGATTTGATAATAATATCTTAGTATTATCGTTGTTTCGGGTGTTAACTTACTTGTTTTCTTTTGTATGTTTTGTTACCTAATACATGTATGTAAAGGATAGGTTGTATATTATTCATATCCAGAATGATATCAAGTCCTTAAACATCATTTTTTAAATCATCAAATTATACTTGAATGGATACGATGGAGAATGAATCTCATCGCGTTCGTGGAGACGGTAGTCCGTACGTACGCACGAGCGACAATATCATTCTTTTGATATTAAAATAATATATAAATGGATGGTATATCATATATAAAGAATCATTAACATGTTAGATTTATTATTTACATGAGTTACACATCATTATTATACCCATCCAAATAATATTATATTGAATAACAATTACACCATGACGTGGAGACGGTAAGCCGTACGTACGCACGTATGGTGACATGTTATTCAAAGGGTGGATAGGATAATGAATATGGTTGTACCATATTTATAATAACATCACAGTATATGTGAGATACTGGAGTTATTATTTTATAATGGTAAGAACAAAGGAAAAAGAAGTGGAAGAAGAAATGAACTTAGAAAAGGGTGGTGAAATCATTACCTCTTCTTCGGGTTCTTCCTTTTGATTTGATCAAAAGGGCTCCTTAGGTTGGCTTTCTGATCAAACTAAGGCCTAGAGGTTGTATTGAGGGATGTTGGGAGAGTATTTGGGCAGAGTTTGGCCGAACCAAAAGGCTTTAGAGGTGTGAAGAAATGAGAAGGAGGAGTGCCTTTTTATAAGAGGGGTGAGGGGCACCTTTGGAAAAGCTAGAAATATTAATTCATATTCGGTTTCTAATGGCTCCAAAATTGACTATTCAAAGGTTAAGGTGAGGATAGGACGTAAAAAACTCAACCAATAGAATTTAGACAGGTTTGGGTACTTATATTAACCTTGTCTTTAAGTATTAACTCTAAGTTAATTAGTTTCACTTTTACAATGTTTCTTTGTATTTTTATATTATATGGTTAATAGACTTACCATATACATACAAGCGACCCCCAAGTGGTCCATTAATGATGATACTATCATTATATAAGTCTCTTGGCCGAACCTTAGATTTTTAAAAATTTAATATCAATTAATAATATAATATTTGTTTTAAGAACTCTTTTATGTCAATTTTGACACTATTCAATAGTTGATTTTTGTGAAACTCATAACAGATTGATTACTTCGAAAAAATTCAATTAAATCACTCCTAATATATCATATTATCCTAGAAAATTAGTTTAATTCATTAAAAGTTTCATATTATATTTATTTGGGTATTTATAATATCAATTATTTTAATTTTTCACTATTTTAGAAATTACTGCATCATCATTGTGTCATAAATAAAATAAATTATTTAATGTCTAAAAATTATAAATAAAATATGATTATGTAGGAAATCTTTTTATCTTTATAATGAATATTTATAATCTAAAATCCAACTTATATAACCCTATGTAACAATTGTTTTTCTAAAAGATATATGGTTATGTCATTTTTGTATTCATTTTAACTTAATTAAAATAAAGTGTCATTATCACTTACAAGTGGATCCATCGGGTCCCAAAATCGACCCAAAGATGCCCATGGTCGACCATGTATCAACCAATAGGGTTAGGACACGTTTTAGGGTAATTTAGTATTATTATAATATTATTTTTTTTAACCCTTATTTACCGGATTTATCCTTAACCATGGTAAATAAAATATTTACCGCAGTAATTATTCAAAATGTGTAAAAATGAAAGTTACCTATTTACATAATTTGGACATCCTGATTCCAAATATTTAATCCATTTTTCCAAATTCAAAACACAGAAGTGGCAGAAATTAATTTAAAATTAATTCCCGCTGTCAAAACAAAAAGCGTGTTTTTAAGAGATAATAACTATCAAAAGATTGACACTTGTTTATGTTCGGTTTAATTGTAAAATTATGTCAAATGACAAACATTAAATTGAATGGTAAAAATATATTCTAAATATACTTTAAGACCACTCAAATTCATAATTTATCAATATTAATTATTTTGATTAAAAAAGTTGTTTTTAATTAAAATTTAGTAATTTTCACTATTCATCAAAATATAAAAGTTATCCGAAAAGTACCAAAATTTCACCCTAGGCTAATTTCGATATTCTGAATCCAAAAATGAAGTCC
Source organism: Viscum album (assembly GCA_963277665.1). Classification (NCBI taxonomy): domain Eukaryota; kingdom Viridiplantae; phylum Streptophyta; class Magnoliopsida; order Santalales; family Viscaceae; genus Viscum; species Viscum album. The sequence continues at coordinate 1,456,143,130 of OY728131.1, read as the reverse complement.
ATTTTGAAATATAAAATATATATGATTTCAAAAAGTAGGTATTACTATTCACAAAGGCTAGTTTAATTAGTTGTGGTGTGTGTTAGAACTCGAGGTTGCGTACAACACACGCTATCGCATTATTCGAAGGGAAACGTACCGTAGAAGCTTGGGGTGTTACATTCTCCCCTCCTTCAAATAATTGCGTCCTCGCAATTTCTAGGGTATTACTGCATAAAAAGACTCGTGTGGTTCTTCATCATAAGTTCATCGGGTTCCCACGTTGCCTCTTCCATCTTATGGTTTCTCCACAAAACTTTTACCAGACGCGTCGTCCGGTTTCTCAGCACTTGTTCTCTCGTATCAAGAATCTTGACGGGATCTTCGCAATAAGACAGATCGGGTTCCAGTTCTAATTCTTCATAGGTGAGTACATGCGTTGGATCAGGCATGTATTTCTTCAATAGAGATACGTGGAACACATCGTGAACTTTGAAGAGACTTGGCGGCATTGCCAATCGGTAAGCTACAACCCCAATTCGTTCTAGAATTTCGAAAGGTCCAATGTACCTGGGACTCAATTTACCTTTCTTACCAAAACGTATGACTCCCTTCCACGGAGATACCTTCAGGAAAACATGATCACCGACTTGAAATTCCAAATCCTTCCTTCGATTATCGGCATAGCTCTTCTGCCTACTTTGAGCTGCTTTGATGTGATTTTGGATTACCTTCACCTTTTCCACCGTTTCCTCCACCAGTTCTGGGCCTACAAGTTTTCTTTCACCAACATCATCCGAACAGGTTGGTGTACGACATCTCTTTCCATATAACGCTTCATATGGTGACATCTGAATACTCGAATGGAAGCTATTGTTATAGGAAAATTCTACCATAGGTAAATATTGATCCCATATACCCTGAAAGTCAAGTGAGCAAGATCTCAACATGTCTTCTATGGTTTGAATAGTCCGTTCTGATTGTCCGTCTGTCTGAGGGTGGTAAGCAGTGCTCAAATAAAGTTCAGTATCCAGGGATTTCTGAAGACTTTTCCAGAATCTTGAAGTAAAACGGGGATCACGATCAGAAACAATTGATAAGGGTACTCCATGAAGTCTCACAACTTCATTAATATATAGTCTTGCTAGACGTTCTAGGGGTAGATCTTCTCTTATAGCAAGAAAATGTGCTGACTTGGTAAGACGATCAACAATAACCCATATTGCATCATTCCTTCTAGGAGTCTTTGGTAGCCCCATGACAATGTCCATCATAATATTTTCCCATTTCCACTCCGGTATGGGAAGAGGTTGCATGACTCCTCCAGGCTGTTGCCTTCCAGCTTTCACTTGTTGACAAACCATACATCTTGACACAAAATCAGCAATCTCCCTCTTCATGTTGTCCCACCAAAAATGTTCCTTCAAATCTCTATACATTTTGGTGCTCCCAGGGTTTATAGAGAAATTGGAACTATGAGCATCATCCAGCAATTCCCTTTTTAGATCAGGTAAATCGGGAACACAAAGTCTCTTCCCGAATTTCAAAATCCCATCTTCATACACAAAGTCTCTCAATCTCCCATCATTCACAGCTTTAATCTTCTTCTGAAATTCTTCATCATCGGTCTGAGAACTCTTAATCCTTTCTAGTAAAGATGGTTTGGCAACCATTTGAAAAAGCATTGATGTTTCACCTTCCCTGGTTATTCCCATGTCCATCTTCACTAGATCCATGAAAATTGGATCCCTTTCAATTCTCATCATGTTCAAAACTCCATGGTCTTTTCTGCTCAAAGCATCTGCCACCTTGTTTGCTTTCCCCGGGTGGTAGTGTATCGTACAATCATAATCCTTGAGTAATTCAAGCCATCTCCTTTGCCTCATGTTGAGTTCTTTTTGTGAGAAAATATACTTCAAACTCTTGTGATCAGTATAAATCTCACATTTTTCCCCATAGAGGTAGTGCCTCCATATCTTCAAAGCAAAGATCACAGCTGCTAACTCAAGATCATGAGTAGGATAGTTTTGTTCATGAATTTTCAACTGTCGTGATGCATAGGCAATAACTCTATCATTCTACATAAGGACACAGCCAAGTCCCTTCTTTGATGCATCACTATAAATAACGAACCCATCATTCCCCGATGGTAGAGTCAATATAGGATCATTGACTAATCTTCTCTTCAGTTCTTCGAAACATTCTTCACACTCTTTTGTCCAAACAAATTTAACCCCTTTGCGTGTGAGCTTCGTTAATGGGTTAGCCAATCGGGCAAAATTCTGGACGAAACGTCGATAATAACCTTCCAAACCAATAAAACTACGTACCTCAGTTATACTCGTAGGTGCTGGCCATTCTTGGATTGCCTTGGTCATAGAAGGATCAACAGAGATTCGATCTTTAGAGAAAATATGGCCAAGAAAAGAAATCTCCTGAAGCCAGAATTCACACTTGCTAAACTTCCCATATAATTCATGCCTCCTCAGAGTCTTCAAGATAATGCGCAAGTGATTTTCATGATCTTCGTAGGTTTTGGAGTATACCAAGATATCATCAATAAATACCACCACAAATTCATCGAGATACTCCTTGAAAACTCTATTCATTAGATCCATGAATACAGAGGGTGCATTAGTCAATCCAAACGGCATTACAGTAAACTCGTAATGCCCGTACCTGGTTCGAAAAGCTGTTTTCGGAATGTCTTCCTTCTTCACACACAACTGATGGTATCCAGATCGAAGGTCAATCTTTGAAAAGTATTGAGCTCCATGCAGTTGGTCAAATAAATCATCAATACGAGGTAGGGGATACTTGTTCTTTATCGTTATAGCATTGATCTCCCTATAGTCGATACATAACCTCATAGATCCATCTTTCTTTTTAACAAAAAGAATAGGGGCTCCCCATAGAGAAACACTAGGGCGAATAAATCCCTTATTACTCAGTTCCTCTAGTTGTTTCTTTAGTTCGACTAATTCTACAGTGGCTATTCTATAAGGGGTCTTCGATATAGGCCTTGATCCAGGAATCAAATCAATGGAAAACTCAACTTCTCGTTCTGGAGGATGTCCAGGTAAATCTTCTGGAAATACATCTACTAATTCTTTCACAACAGGTACATCCGCTATTTGAACATTCCTTTCCTCACCGACAGTTATTTCATTCTCTTCCTCCCCAATAATTGAATTAAGTTGAGCTACTGGGGGTGGATCTAAATAAGAATTAGGTGGTGATGATTCTGCTCTAAAGATAAGGTGTTCCTTATCATTATCATCAAGAATTGTAACCTCTTTCTTCTTACAATAAATCTTCGCATCATAGTCCGAAAGCCAGTCCATACCGAGGATTATACCAAACTCAATCATAGGTATGACGATGAGATCAGCTGATAATGAAAATTTATGTGCTCTAATGGGGACTGATTCACAAAACTTTGTTGCAATGATACTTCCCTTAGGAGTTTTAACTGACAACTCCCTTATTAAATCAAATTGGAAATATCTAATTTTCTTAGCAAACTGGGAAGATATGAAACGATGCGATGATCCAGAATCAAATAATGCATTTGCTAAACTTGAGGAAACCATTAAATTACCTGCCACCACGTCTTTCGGAGCTTCTACCTCAGCAGTAGTGATAGCATATGCCTGGCCTTGATCCCTTGGCCTTTTCTGAGGTAAGTTCTCCTGACGCTTAGGACATGAATTTGCATAATGCCCCGTCTCCCTACAATTGTAGCACTGAACGTTGGTAGCTTCCTTCTTCCCCTTGCAATTAAGAGCTTGGTGGCCTTTTTCACCACACTTGTAACAGACTCCCATTCCCTTCAAGCAAGTACCAGGGTGTTTCTTCCCGCATTTACCACAGGATGGATATTCAACCTTTCCCTTCTTCCCCTTATTTCCATTCCCAGATTGTTCAGCAGGTCTCTTCTTCTCTTGCTTTGCTTTAAAGTCATAAGACTTAAAGAATTCCTTTTCGGTCTTGATGGCACATGAGACAATGTCTTCGTACGATGAAAAGGATTGTGAGACTAATGCTCGACGGAGAAATGGTTTTAACCCATCAAAGAAACGATCAATCTTACTTCTTGGGTTGCGTATATAATCTCCAGCATACCTCGCTAACCTTGTAAAGTTAGCCTCATACTTTGCGACATTTTCATCCTCCTTCTGTCTCAGACTTAGAAATTGCCTTTCCATATCTGCTCGATGGTCGCGAGGGAAGTATTTTTCTAAAAACAGATCTTTGAACTCCCTCCATTCCATATTTGATACTTCATCATCTTCCTTCATGTTTTGAATCAATGACCACCGTTGATCAGCATCTCCAGTGAGGCGGTAAACTGCCATGATAACTTTCTCCCTTTCACTGCTCCCCAAAGCCTGAAATATTTTCTCTAGGGAATTTATCCATTGCTCAGCTACTAAGGGATTTGTACTCCCATTGAACGTTGGTGGTTGTTGCCTCATGAATCGATCTAACATTGATCCTCCGTGCTGCGGATCAGGGTGCTCCATACGGGTAAGGTTATTATTCATAACCTGAGTAAGTTGTCCCGGTATGGTGATTAGCTGATCGGCACCAGTTGCATCACCAGCCCCACTATAATTATGTTGAGCAGGAGGGCAATCCCTACATGGAGTGCGCACATTGATACGGTTCCCATTTCTTCCACTAGGCGCCATTTCTAAACAATGGCATAAACTAGATCAGTTTATGAATCAAAATACATAATCCCATACTTATAAAACACTTAACATAAATTGAACTATTTATGGATATAATCCATAATCATAAAAATGTTTTCTTTGAGGAAGTATATACTCATAAACCCTTCATAATTATTTGTAAAGATAGTGAGAGTTATCCTAAGCATATCCCCCGGGAGTGTCGTAACCAAGAGTGCAGCAATGCCCGTTGTCATGCACCAGTTCCCGTTCGAGTCTAGCTCAAAGCGGTGTTTTCGGGTTTTACCCCTAGGTACATCTGTGCCAGAGCCGCCTCTACCTGCTCGTATCCAGATAGGGATGTATTGTTTGGAAAACTCACAAAATCTCTACAATACCAAAATTCTAGGATGTTCTTCTATACTAATCCTCAAAGTTCATCTTAGGTCTACGTGCTCTAATCAGAGTTTATCTAAATCTAGCTTCCAAGGTTTGTACTAAACTTCCTTTGATACCAACTGTAACGCCCCGACCCCAGCTACACAGAGTCGGTGCATTAATTACATAACATTGGCATGATCACAAGAAAGATCAAATCCCGAAAGACCGATTGGTTTAGTAGCCTTGGAAACACTAGATATAATCATAAAGTTTTACATTACATTTCAAAGTGAAAAACTACAACAACAACAAAGTCTTCATATCCACACTATTAACCCCTCATAATATCCCGCAAGTCATTCATAAATTACTTCTTCACTACCTGGGAAAAATAAAACATAGAAAAGGGGTGAGCTCAAATGCCCAGTAAGGATAACAATATAGCGGAACATTCAAAATAAGCATAAACATTTAAGGCAATGAATTACTAAAACAAAAGCCTTTTAAAATTGAACTTCAACATAGTATGGCAAAAGTAAAATGAAATAATGCCATTTACTTGTTCACATGGATATTCTACTAATAGAATAATCACATGCAATATCAATAACCACTTTCATAATGTTGGAATGCATAATGTCAGACTATCATAACCACATAGCCAAGGCCTCGTGCCAAGACTACAAATAAGATTTTGTCAAGGCCTTGTGCCAAGACACTAGTTTGTCTCATGATACCTACCGATGCATCGAGGAGCTATAGCGGGCTCCACCCGTCACTTATTAAGTCCAATGCATTCCCATATGAAAAGGTTTAAACATAACATAAACATTCGTATTAAAACTAGCATACGAAATGTCAATAATTTCACCATAAACTATGAATGGTATAAAAATAGCACATCCACAGTCAAACATATCACAAAAACTTCAATACAATATAGAAGTTTTGTATCATAATAAATCAACTTCAAATAATCTTAAAATCCATCAAAGGATGTTGACATAGATGAAATCAAAATTCTTTTTAAAGAAGTATCTCCTTTTATTTTGAAATCATTTAAGATCCATATAAAATAAAACATTTTCTTTGAAAATATTCTTATAAGCTTGTATGGAAAGCTTCGACGATTTTATAACGGCGGAAAATAACCGCACCCGCCGTATAAGTTAAAAAAACATTCTTACCTCAATTCAGTCGAAAAGGTTAAAAAGGACCTTGTTTTGAAAACGACGGAAAGATTCCTTTATAAACCTCTTATAAAAAGTCAAAAAAGGGTATAAATGACTTTAACCCATATTCTTGTAAATAGTAAAAATGTTTTGAAATACATTTCAAAGAAACATGGATGTGGATGATAAAGAGATCCCAGTAGATTATTACGTATAATACAACCTCGGATAATGAAGAGATTGTGAAATAACCCTTACCTTGTACTTTTCCTTGGTTGTGGTAGGTTAACCTCCTGTATAATGGTGAAATAATTGTTATTAAATTATACAAGAATAATATACATTAATATGATATCATATATGATCTTTTAATATTGATTTGATAATAATATCTTAGTATTATCGTTGTTTCAGGTGTTAACTTACTTGTTTTCTTTTGTATGTTTTGTTACGTAAGACATGTATGTAAAGGATAGGTTGTATATTATTCATATCCATAATGATATCAAGTCCTTAAACATCATTTTTTAAATCATCAAATTATACTTGAATGGATACGATGGAGAATGAATCTCATCGCGTTCGTGGAGACGGTAGTCCGTACGTACGCACGAGCGACAATATCATTCTTTTGATATTAAAATAATATATAAATGGATGGTATATCATATATAAAGAATCATTAACATGTTAGATTTATTATTTACATGAGTTACACATCATTATTATACCCATCCAAATAATATTATATTGAATAACAATTACACCACGACGTGGAGACGGTAAGCCGTACGTACGCACGTATGGTGACATGTTATTCAAAGGGTGGATAGGATAATGAATATGGTTGTACCATAATTATAATAAAATCACAGTATATGTGAGATACTGGAGTTATTATTTTAGAATGGTAAGAACAAAGGAAAAAGAAGTGGAAGAAGAAATGAACATAGAAAAGGGTGGTGAAATCATTACCTCTTCTTCGGGTTCTTCCTTTTGATTTGATCAAAAGGGCTCCTTAGGTTGGCTTTCTGATCAAACTAAGGCCTATAGGTTGTATTGAGGGATGTTGGGAGAGTATTTGGGCAGAGTTTGGCCGAACCAAAAGGCTTTTGAGGTGTGAAGAAATGAGAAGGAGGAGTGCCTTTTTATAAGAGGGGTGAGGGGCACCTTTGGAAAAGCTAGAAATATTAATTCATATTCGGTTTCTAATGGCTCCAAAATTGACTATTCAAAGGTTAAGGTGGGGATAGGTCGAAAAAAACTCAACCAATAGAATTTAGACAGGTTTGGGTACTTATATTAACCTTATCTTTAAGTATTAACTCTAAGTTAATTAGTTTCACTTTTACAATGTCTCTTTGTATTTTTATATTATATGGTTAATAGACTTACCATATACATACAAGCGACCCCCAAGTGGTCCATTAATGATGATCCTATAATTATATAAGTCTCTTGGCCGAACCTTAGATTTTTAAAAATTTAATATCAATTAATAATATAATATTTGTTTTAAGAACTCTTTTATGTAAATTTTGACACTATTCAATAGTTGATTTTTGTGAAACTCATAACAGATTGATTACTTCGAACAAAGTCAATTAAATCACTCCTAATATATCATATTATCCTAGAAAATTATTTTAATTCATTAAAAGTTTCATATTATATTTATTTGGGTATTTATAATATCAATTATTTTAATTTTTCACTATTTTAGAAATTACTGCATCATCATTGTGTCATAAATAAAATAAATTATTTAATGTCTAAAAATTATAAATAAAATATCATTATGTAGGAAAGCGTTTTATCTTTATAATGAATATTTATAATCTAAAATCCAACATATATAACCCTATGTAACAATTGTTTTGCTAAAAGATATATGCTTATGTCATTTTTGTATTCATTTTAACTTAATTAAAATAAAGTTTCATTATCACTTACAAGTGGATCCATGGGGTCCCAAAATCGACCCAAAGATGCCCATGGTCGACCATGTATCAACCGATAGGGTTAGGACACGTTTTAGGGTAATTTAGTATTATTATAATATTATTTTTTTTAACCCTTATTTACCGGATTTACCCTTAACCATGGTAAATAAAATATTTACCGCAGTAATTATTCAAAATGTGTAAAAATGAAAGTTACCTATTTACATAATTTGGACATCCTTATTCCAAATATGTAATCCATTTTTCCAAATTCAAAACACAGAAGTGGAAGAAATTAATTTAAAATTAATTCCCACTGTCAAAACAAAAAGCGTGTTTTTAAGAGATAATAACTATCAAAAGATTGACACTTGTTTATGTTCGGTTTAATTGTAAAATTATGTCCAATGACAAACATTAAATTTAATGGTAAAAATATATTCTAAATATAATTTAAGACCACTCAAATTCATAATTTATCAATATTAATTATTTTTATTAAAAAAGTTGTTTTAAATTAAAATTTAGTAATTTTCACTATTCATCAAAATATAAAAGTTATCCGAAAAGTACCAAAATTTCACCCTAGGCTAATTTCGATATTCTGAATCCAAAAATGAAGTCCATTTTGAAATATAAAATATATATGATTTCAAAAAGTAGGTATTACTATTCACAACGGCTAGTTTAATTAGTTGTGGTGTGTGTTAGAACTCGAGGTTGCGTACAACACACGCTATCGCATTATTCGAAGGGAAACGTACCGTAGAAGCTTGGGGTGTTACAAAGATTCCCAAGAAACTCGTTGTTGCGTGTTGGGTACGTCATCAAGCATAACATCCCATTTAAAGTCATATTAATATTTTATTCACAAATATGGATAAATATAAAAATGTCATATTCTTTATTTACCTGAGGTGTTACATCCTTCCCCCCTTTTGGGAATTGTGTCCTCGCAATTTTTAAAATTGAGCATGGAAACATCCTTGAAAGTCGCACATTGGAACAAGAGTCGGTGAAACAATCACTTTAAAATAAAGAAAGATAAGTAAAAAGGTCACCCGAGTTAACCCATACTATGATTCCAAGTATGAAAATATGGACATGGAGGAAAAAACAAAGGGTCATGTTCTGATTGAGAGTGATAGTAAACATGTCTAGGAGAAAGTTAACCATAAGAAAATCACAAACTTGTTATGGGTTAAACGGTATTCTATTCCCCAGTAGGAAAAGTTAATAGACAACATTTTTGTTTTAAGTTACTTTTTATTGAGGAATTTATTCATAAGGAAACAAAATCACTTATCATGTTGACATTTCAACTATTACTAGATTCCTTAATCAGACTCATATTTTCTCCAAAAGATGAGTATTGAGGAAGACTTGTTCGCATTAAGAGTACTATAATCAATTTCTAGATAATCACCTAATCCACAATAGAGAACTATATACTTCCCATGTCTTTAGACTCTAATCAAAACCAAAACCAAAAAGGTTAGTACATTATCAGATAATCCAGAAAAGGATAACCCTTTATAAAAAGAAAATCTATTCTTAATCTCCAAAATTTGTCCAACAAAACCCAAAGTTCAACGAGGACCATTCTATAATCAATTTGTCCATAAAATTCTTCAAAGTAAACCATGATAAGATTGAAACCCAAATATTTGAGGGATTTAGTCACATATTCTTCCAAGTTAAATCGTAACATTTATCTCCAAACAACATCAGTTGCTCTTAAAGTCTCGTATTGAAAAGTAATTAACCTAATCACATATCCTCCATGATAGGTTAATCATTTTCATAAATAACCCAAAATGAACTTACTCTTAATTCATAAAATCATACAACTAAAATGAATCAGTCAAACTAACCAGGGACTTCACGTAGTCCAGTGGTAGGCGATAAATACCAGTCACACTTTGGTTGTGGGTTCGATTCCCGTAGCTTTGTCTGAAGCGACGGGTTGTCACACGGTCTGCGTGTTGTCCTTTTTCCAAAACTATTTATTTCTCAAAAAAATTCCCAAAACGAGATAAAATCTTCAAAAATAAAAATAACATATTTTAACCTCAAGTGTATCTCATGCCTTTCATTTTCCATCATAACATATAATAACCCATAATTACCTCAAAAGTAAGGATCATATAAACCCTAATGGTTACCTTTTTAATTATTACCTGAACTTCCACATCGATTGGTCATCTCGTACATGATGCATTATAGAACATCCCAAGGTTCAAGTGGGTTATCATGACTCATTGATAGTCGGTTTAGAACAACCACGAGTTTCCTCATTGAATACCACATTTCATCTGATCTCTTAATCAGAGAACCACCACAGTTTCCTTCAAACCAATTGTCACTTTGGTGCCTGCTAGATCCAACCATTTACTAAAACCAAAAAGGTCAGTGTGAGTATATCAACATAACTATCATGTACTAATGAGGAAGATAAACACTACGATATACTTACTCATTCACTTTATCTAAAACCAGGACTCTTTCTGAAATCCTAACCATTATAGTAATGTCACTTATGCTTAAAGAATACCATAACCTCTAAAGTTATCGAAACCGACCTCTGATACCAACTATAAGGCCCCAACCTTAAACCTTACTTAATCTTGAGTTAATACAAGATTACACATTGAGGATCTTTTCAGGTTTAGAGTTTTAGAGAATTAGATCATAAAACTTTAATTACATTCCACATTTAAACAAAGTGGTTACATAAAAGATAGGATTCATTCTTCCCATCAACGGAAACATATTTAAAATAAAACTTAGATTCTTTCTTGACACATCCTTGACACTATCATCATATCACGTACCTTTCCCTTGACCTGTGAAAAACATTTCAAAAACTTGGGATGAGAAAAAAAAGCTCATTAAAGGATAAAAGAATATGGAAAGGAAACATGAGTTCTTATATACATAAGAATGAAATCATACATTACCCATAAAACATAGGCAATTTAACATACCTCATCAGATCATGAATAAATCATAGAAATCATAAGACATAAAAGGTAACTTGAGGCATTCATAATATTCTTACGTAGGGAGTAACCCTCTTGGTTATGTTTTGGAATACCCATCATAGTATATTCCCTAAATCTCTTCGGTGAAACCTTAATGTTTCACTTCTTCGCGTTACCCAATGCATTGGACAGCTATATCAGGCTCACCCGCCCTTATTTTATCACAGAACCACCCATCTTCATAATAATTCCCAAGAACCTCAACATAATCGTATCACATAAAACATGCATAAAGGAAACATAAAATTTCCACCTTTTAATCACAAGATATCAATAAAACACATTGATATAAAAACATTATGAAAACCATTTTCAATACCAAAAGAAAAGAAAAGTAAACCATGGTATTTATTTTTCTTTTAAAAAGAAGTTATGGCTTGTAGATGAATCCAAAACTCAAATAATGGTCACGACGGCAGAGAAGACATTGTCGCCACATACGTACGACAAAAACATTCCCTTTTGTCATTTAATAAACCCATTGTATAAAAAAGATTCCTTTTGAATAAACATAAAAGTAAAAGGGGTTTATACACCGTATAAAAGAAGGTTGTGTATAAAATAGAATATGCCTCAATGAAAGGAGGTTGAGACGAAGTCCCTTACAAAGACGGTATCCTTGGTTTAAGGATAAATAAATTACATAATTATGTGTGAAAAACGAATACACCAAATATAAGTGGATATTAAGTGTAAAATAATCAAAGGTCATTCACAAATATTCAAATGATGACATATTCAATAACTACATATTGAACCCAAAGAAATCAAAATTGGGTTAAGAAGTTCCCTTGACAGCCTAACGGCGTCACATCAAAATGAGTTGATGAGAGATAAAAAAAAGGGTATCTCATCACTTGGACATCAAATTTACATCAATAAGGATATATGAGAATATATCCCAACATAACAATATGTAAATTAAAAGACCCAACAAAAGAAGTCTTCTAAAAAGAGGAGGGAGAAAGGTTCCCTTACCCACATGGGTATCTTTCGAAACATACACCTCATGAAAGAAGGACAATACAACATTGACGTAAATACTCATAAAAGAAAGTATATTACACAACGAGTAAAATAATGGGCAGTAAATACACCACTCAAAGGAAATTATGTAAAATTTAGCATAAATCTCACGGGAATAAAAGTGAGATGAAAAATCCCTTACGAAAACTCGGCAGCCTAACAACGACACATAAAACTTACAAAAATGGATTGATGAGATAAAATAGGGTATCAAATCATATTAAATTAAATTTTATAGAAAGAGGAATATAAAATAACATCCCCCAACATAAAAAAATAGGAGCTTAAAATAAGTGACATAAAGGAGAGTACTTAAAAATAAAGAGAGAGGTTAGATCTTTTATGAAAATTTGGCAGCCTAACGACGCCCCTCAAAACATCTAAAATGGATTGATGATAGAGAATAGGGTCTCTCATCACATGAACATAAAAATTACAGTAATATTAATATAAAAGAACATCCCAATAACATGAAAGATGAGCTTTAAAAGGAATGACATAAAAGAGTGTACTTAAAAAGAAAGAGTGGAGTATGATCCCTTACCTCAAGTCCAACTTGTCTTGTTCGTTTATTTATATTCCTGAATAATAAACTTTGGTCAATTAATAATTTCCTAAGTACCTCTTTTAGAGATTATTATTCAGTTCATATCACATATTATAATGTTATAATAATTTTTTAATAATGTTAGTTCATATCAGACGTTTTTGTCGATGTTTGGTACATGAGTCAAAAATGAACTTGTTTGAAAAACGATTGCCCATGTAGTTATAAGTAAATAATTTCCAGAATAGTATTAATGATTAAAATATCATATATATCGAGTAAATATTCATTTTATACTCTTCCATATCATTTGGAGATAAAAAAACGAAAATCACCATTCATGGAGACGGTAGGTCGTTCGTACGCATGAACGCTACATTCATTTTTTTGTCATATTAATTGAATTAAAACAAAATGAGAGAGATATATATAAGTTATAATTACAGAATGATATCCATAATTTAGATGTAATATATTACATATATATCCATTATATATATGTACTTATAATATTACATAACATTTTGAGATAATAACTGAAATGTACCGTTCATGGAGACGGTAAGCCGTACGTACGCATGACCGCTACTTCCATTTCTATTTAATATTTAATCAAATTTAAACATAATGATAGATAAGAGTATTTTAATTACAGTATGGCATCATATATAATATCATTAAATATATCCTTTATACGTACCACATTTGGTATTAACGAATCAAATCACTTTGAGGGGGCGGTAGTCCGCACTTCCTTAAATGAAGATATCACGTTTACCAATAATGGAAACTATAAAGGTACACCATAAAAGAAAAATACAGAAGCTTAAGTAAAACATAAACATATTAAATATCATATATAAATATAGTGTCATCTTAATGGCCACCTTTGATGGTGTTAGAAGAATGTTGAGCAATCATTGTTTCAGGAGGCAGAAATTCGCCATCCACGGAAACAGTATGTTATTTAACCATTAGATATAGGTGTGTGTAAGTGTAGCTCGAATAATTCTTATAAAAACATCGTAGTATATTTAATATACTGTATTTGTTACAAAATAAATGAATAAAAAGTGTTTAGGGGGTTGGAGAAGCAAAATAAAATAAAAGGACACAAGTGAAGACATTACCTTAAAATCGGGTAACTCCCTATTGTTTGAGCTCAAAGGCTTCCTTGGGAAGACTTATGCCCAACGTGAGGCTTCAAGGAGTAAGAGAGAGAAGTGGAGAGAAAAAATGGGCAAGGGTTGGCCGATCCAAAGGCTTTGGGAGTGTGGGTAAGGAGGTAGAGTTGGGGGCCTTTTATAAGAGGAGAGGAGGGGCACTCTTGGAAAGTAAGCAAATGTTACTTTATTTGAAAATGAGTTTCAGTTTTAAAAGGTCCCACTTTGATATAATTCGTGGATATGGTGATAAGGGTTCTAAATCCACTCATACAATTGGTTTTAGACATGTTTATATCTTAGATTTTACATTATATTTCCATTTTATTTAAATCGTTAAATAATGAGGTCATCGCTGCATCATCATGATGTCATAAATAATTTAAATTATTTAATGTGTAGAAATTATAAAAAAAATACTATTATGTAGGAAATCTTTTTATATTTCCAATGAATATCTATAGTCAAAAATCTGATTTGTATAATCCAATGTAAAAATTGTGTTAGTAAAACATTTCATGTTTGTCTCATTTTTACTTTAACTTTAAATAAAAATATATTAATGTCATTTTCCAACCAAAGTGGCTTCATGGGGTCCCCAAGTTGAGCCATTAGTTTTCTTGGTCGGCCATGACATATCCAATGAGTTTAGGACATGTTTCAAGTTCATTTCATATTATTACAACATTATTTTTACCTTAAACTACACTAATTACCTCTAATCGCGATTAAAAACTTAATATGTTACTATTCACCAAAAAATTATTTTAATCCCATTGAACCACATTTTACTTCATAATGACAACCATGTATGTCGGATTTTTGAAATTCAAAACACAAAGGTGGCAAAATTTCATTTAAATGGAAAATTAGTTTTTATAAGTACCACTTAGTGGTTTCACTATTCATCAAAAATTGATGTTTTTCAGAAAATTACGAAAAATTCACCCTAAGCTATATTTGATATTCCAAATTCAAAAATGGTGTCTATTTTACAAAATTCAAAACATATAAGTTGCATTAATTAATTTAATAATTAATTCCCGCTGTCAAAACAAATAGCGTGTTTTTATGAAACAAAAAGTATCAAAAGATTGACACTAGTTTAAGTCCGATTTCAAAGTGAAATTAATTCCATCGACCACTATTGTATTAAATGGTAAAAATATATTCTAATTTAACTTTAAAACCAATTCAAAAGATAATATAATCATATAAATAAATTATATTAAAAAGAGGTTTTGAATTAAAATACAACATTTTACACTATTCATTAAAAAATGAACTTTATCGGAAAGATACCAAAAATTTACACAAAGTAAATTTTGATGTCCCAATTCATAAGAAGAGTTTTATTTGGTCCAATAGAATTTATAAGAGTGAACAAAACTATATATAATGACGGTTCGCCATCAAAAGGCGATAAGTGAACCTTTAGTGAAAACTAGGGCATATACGCCTAAAATTGAATTATTTCCATATTTTAAGCCTTTATATTTTATTGGATAAATGTAAAAACATTTAAAAACATATATAATCATATTTTAGTTATTTATATCCATTCCCGCCAATACAACGGCTACATGTTAACTACCATTTAAAATAATATTATTTTATAATTAGAGTGCAACGTAAGATTCTCAAGAAACTCATTGTTACGTGTTGGGTACGCCATCGAGCATAACGTCCCCTTTAAATTCATATTAATATTTTATTCACAAATATGGATAAATATGAAAATTTCATATTCTTTATTTACCTGGGGTGTTACATTCACACATTGGGTAAAAACTCCAAAAGTATCTCATTTGGAAAATGACAAGATGATTCATTTTAAAACATTGAATTGAAATTAAAATATTGTTCTAAATGAATTTAAATAATCATTTTATCATATAAAATAACATTCATTAAAATATAATAAATAAAATTCTTTAAAATATTATAAAAAATGTTGATATGGAAGAATTTTTTTAACCAAACATTAAATAAGGTTGAATTTTCTTAAAAGAATTATCTCAAACATTTGCTGTATCAAAGAGAGAAAAATGAATGGAAAATAAGAAATATGATGAAATAAAGATAGTACAAGTATATATATGGGTTTTAAAGGATAAGGATCGTATAATTTCACATAGTGAATGTTTAACATAGACAATCCTGAAAAGAAATGAGTTTGAAATATTAACCCTTACCTTAAAATTACCATCTTAATTATTATATGTTCAAACACCCTGTATTATAAAAATTTATGTATTAAAATTTATTATATAAATACATTTATATATAACATACAAATCATAATTACTTTATAATTCTCATTTATCCTTTTATAAATAAATTTTCATTAAAATTTATATTCAGTTGAAAACTGGTTTGCTTTCTATGCCAATTTCACTTTCATGGTTCATGCTCCATGTTCATGATAACACTATTTATATAATCATGATTATATAATAATTAACATATTTAATTATTATGTAAACCTTAATAACCATTCATATTAATTGGTTATGAATAATTAATCACATCACTTCATGGGGAATGTAGTCTTTACAAATATAAGAGTGAGGTTTAAAATTTTTGATAGATGTAAAGAAATAACAATAAATAATAATTCAACTTTATTTATGCTTAAATATATTATAAAAATAATATATATTTATTATGTTTATTTTTATTACCATAAATTTAAAAAAAATTTGAAAAATGAATCACATCACTTTGTAGAAGGAGTAGTACACACATATACACGAGCAATGTTATCATTTTCTAACAGAAAATAAAGTGATATAATCATGGTATAAAATTAACATAATAATTTCAAATATTTTAAATTTATTTTATACATAATTTTAATATGTATAGATAATACTTGGAAGAGTTTTAAGAAGAAATAAACATTAAAAAGATCAATAAGATCATATAGCTCTTTTAGGGTATCCTCCATTGATAAGAACCATAAAGATTCTTAGATGGATTTTTCAGAAATATCATAACATCAATGACATATATAAGGATATTTAGATTATGTTTTGGTATATATTTTTCAAGATGAAGGGTTTTAATGGAATTTATATGTTAGGATAGGTGGTTCCCTATAATAAATGAGGTGACCAACACAATTGTAATTATTAAGAATATTAAAATATAATATAATAAATCCCACGAGAATGTGAATTGAAATTGGATCATCTTCCAAGATAAGATGATATATGATCACAATCCACTCAAAAATAGTATTCATACAAGTTTTCTGGCCATTTTATCACTTATAACATCAGTTTAAGCCATCATTAACCATTTTAACCTTTATCATAGTAATGAATTTTTACGTCAGATACTAATCATAATGAAAAAAATAATAGTGGCCTTATTAATTTTTTTAAATTTCGATTCCAAATATGGAAACCATTTTTTCAAATTTAATTCATATTGTTTAAAAAAAGTAAATTTAAAATAATATTATGTAAAGAAGGAAACCTGTTTTTAAAAATATTCATTTTAAGAATAACAATAAATTTATTCTCATTTCATGCTCAGTAATATACATTAAATGAATTTTGAAATATTTTATTGAATATATTATTTATACAATTAATTATATTCATTCATAAATATTTGTAATGTTTATTTTAAAAAATAAAAACACATTTCATTTATAAAAGATTTTTTTGAAAAAAAATCTCTTATATATTAAAATAATTTTTATATAAATTTATTACGAATTGATAAAAAATGAATCCATTTTTTACATTTTCTAAAAATAATTTTTTCATAATTTATTTGGTCTCATTCATACCTTTCAATACCATAAATATATGATAACTCCCAAATATAATAATAATATTTCATTAGTATATCATGGTTCATATAAACTTTGTGTTACATGTAATGAAATATAACAAATAAATGAAACATATTTACATGTAAATATATCATAAAATATCATGGTGTTACATTTTACTCCCTTATGAGAATATATCTCATGATATACAAACACTTTGATACAAAAAATGAAGTTTCTACTACTAGATCACATCCTTGGATTCAGCTATAGTGTCTTCAATATTTACAGTTTCACTAGAAAACATTTGTCTAGGGGTGTGTTCTAGTTTCGAAAAAACATCTCCCTTTGATAAAAAATATGAGCATAGTGTTCATTAAAAGAGGGATCATGATTTAGTGGTGTGACCACTGATATAAGTACATTTGAAGTATTAGGTATGTACATCATCTAGATATAAAAATTGAAGTCATCGTGTAATTGAGAGTGATTCAGTGGATACACTAAGTGATATGAAATTATGCTGATATGATAAAAAATTTCCAAGAGTCTGATATATCTAAAGAAATATTTTTCATATTTAAAAATATCAAGAACCTATTATATGGAGATATTCGTTGGAATAACTTTTCACAGACAATGAATTACTTTTCTCACAAACTATATTCATTAAAACATTTATGTCATCACTGAGCTACCGTAATGTTCATCTAAATGGATCTGAATGTATTTTTCATTTCCTTAATTTTCTCATGTCCCCAAAAATATCATTCTACAACTTCATCATAATATATTTGAGTTCATCACTACCTTCCATAGAGTTATTTATTAGGATACTTCTGAATTCCTGAGTGAAATATATTGTTCTAAGAAAACACATCCAATGAATGGAGTTGATCCTAAACATATTTGAAATTCATAAAACATACTCTCAACATATCTTATAGTGTCTTAATGTACCCCTTAGTATAAAAATATACCCTAGGATGATATTCTGTGTTAATGTTCAACACAACATACAAAAATTATTTAATACTTCTCAAAAACCATGAGTAAAAACATGGATCCTGATAAAATTAAATATAATTTGATAATTTATGAAACCTTAACACTTAAATATTTTATATAATGTAAATTTTTTCATCTAATTATAATTAAATATTCGTAATTAATAAGGAAATAAACTATATCCTAAATAAAATTATGACCTTTAGGTATTTTGCAGAGCTCAAAATTTCCATTTTGGTATTGTTAATGGTTATAACATTCCCTTATACTTATATCTCTCATCCATGAATTTTTAACCTATTCTATATTGAGATACATCATCTAAAATACCCTTTTTCATAATATTACACTAGAAAAACTTTTTTAAATCCTTATATATCTCTATAATTTCTACATAAATAGAGAATGAAGAAGTATGATATTTATATGACATATTCATACACAAATTTGGTATTTATTTGACACATATAGGATTCTTTATTATTATCATTCAGTCACAAAAAAAATTGAACTTGAAAACATTCTACACCATCTTATAACACCAAATATCCCCTCCATACCTATTTAATCTTCCCATGAATATATGGTTGATTACTCACTAGATAATGATAGGATTTTTCTACCATTCTTATGATTTCAAGGACCATATTTTTTAAATTTATAAGTATTGAATCTCATTGTTTCATTATCAATGATAATCTATTGTGGTCCTTCTAACTCAGAGATTCATTCAGCTTGTTTTCTTTTCTAAGGTTGTATTTTATTGACCAGTCATAATCTATAATCCAATTCACCGTCCTCTTTTGGTTCATATTTAAGTCTCTACATGTAAATATATACATCAATATTTTATGATAAATATATATTTATATATATATAATTTACTAATATACAGATAATGACTCTATATTTATAATGAAAAAATAAATACTGAAAATTCCTAATTAAGACTCAAGTAATTTCTCTAATGAATTTCCTATTTTCATGAGGCATAAGAAATCAACATATCATTCTATAGGAGGTTTCATTCATGTCCGTAATTCAATAAAACAATATAGATCACAACACATTATCCACTATATGGTTGTGTGATCATAGGTGGTTTTACAGACCCTCTCTTTGGTTCCTTGTAATTTCCATCACATTCATCTATCTAAAGATACATAACTCTCTTCCATATCAACTTGGTCATTGGATTTGATAGTTGGATGGAATATCACACAAACGGTTTTTGGTAAGCATTAAAATTAATAAATATAGGAATATTTATTGTTATGGTGGTTTACCCTATTACTCAATAATATTATTCTCATAATTATCCTCTAATATACCCTTTTTTTGTTATTAGTTGAACCAAGAATATATATTTTTTTTCTCTAATTCAAAGTCAATAAAATTATAATACCAGTTATCTTTCCTCAATGTATTCATCACAATCCCAAAATGACTTTCCTAATCTTTATTTCCCTTTTAATATATAATAACATCATATATAAATAATAAAAAAAACTAATTAAAGTAATATCTAAACAATCTATTCATTAAACCAATGATGATAGAAGGGTCATTTTTATGTCTGAATGGAATCATAATAAATTCATAATTTACATACATCATATATAATATTATCTTTAGGTATATACTCTATATCAACCCTCAGTGGATGATATTCATAATAATGGTCAATATTGAAAAAGTATTATGTTTTAATTAGTTTATTGAAACTTTCATCAATATGTTATACATGAAACTTATTCTTGATATGAATATTGTTATGTTAACAATAATCAATTCAATGACACATGAACCCATATTTATTATTAATAAAAAGAACATGTGCATCCCATTATGAAACTCTATGATGCATTAATCACTTTTCATGATTATCCAAGTGGTTCGTTTTGAATTTTTAAAAATAAATTGGGGTCATTCTATATGTTGATTTTCAATTAGATGTAGTGATAGGTATGGGTTTTAATAAAAATTAAATATCTAAATTTAGGGTAAGAATAATAATGTATTACGAAAATAGTTAATCCTTTTCACATCCAATTAGAACCTATTTTATTTTTAGTTACACCCCAAACATTTGAGATAAACATCCCTCATATATTTGTAATAAAAATCTTACAACATAGGTAATTTAAATTTGAGGTTCATATTAATCCTCACAAAAATTAAAGATAAAATATTAATGTGGTATATCAAATTTTAATTCCCATATTTGAAAATTGACATGGGATCAATATAATGAAATCCAATGCAATCCCAAAATAACATCAAATTAAATGAGGGGTTGAATCATAATAATTAAGGGAAGCAAATTCCCACAAAATTCTATCATCATTTTGATATAGATGTGGCATACAACCATCATAAAATTAGGATTTGTTACCACTAATTAAATATCTAATAATCAAGGTGGTGATTTGATACACATAATAAATAATTTACATATAAATGAGTCGGTAAAACTAGAATAAAATCTGAAATTTATTATTCTAGAGGGGATGATAAGGGTTCTATCCACAACATCAGTCCTGGGATTCCATTCAACAATTGTGATCCCATTATATATCACATTATCTTTTTTATTAAGAGGGTTTTTATGCCGATTGTCGTCATTAACCCTTGGATTTGGGAATTGGTTTTTTCAATTCCAATAATACATGTAATTATAGAATTATAGTGTGGGTGGTGAATTAAATTAAAATTTCTCCCCATTATCGTCATTAGATTTATCATTTACATCTCCTTAAAAATTACTCAATCGATTCTCTTCTTTTCTTGACTTGAAAAAATTAATATCACCTTAGAGAAAATTTCCTCCATTCTTCTTTCCATAATTTTGGAAGAAAGAATTATTCAATATTATCATCCATGGGTTTTAATAATATATTTTATGTAATCACTATATTTCTCATCCTATCGAAAACAAGATAATGATATGGATATATAATCTCAATTTATAACATGATAGAATGTGATGAAATTTCTTCATAACTACTAAGCTCCCTTATGGATAGATCCTTTCATAGAATTGGATTTATTCTATTAATAAACTGATCACTTTTTTTCAATATCAATTATAAAACAAGAACCATACCGCACAACCCTTTTATATTTTTCCTCATTTTTACTAGAATATTCATCATACTTAATCATATGTTCAAAAAATTACCAATCAATTTTTATACGAAGAGTATAGGGAAAGTAATTCAGAATAAAATTCCTTCTAAACTCATTCTATTTCATTGGGTAAATTTTATATTCATTCCACATATTAATAATAATATTCCAAAAATTTTACGATTTCCCTTTAAAAGGAAACACTGAAAGGAAAAATTTCTCATTCTTCAAGCCCTAGAGAATTGAAAATATCTTATCGATGATGTTGATAATTTTTTTGAAAACTAGTGGATCATAAAACCAACTAAAATAAGGTGGATGTTTACTCATGAAAATATAAATGTTGTGTTTTTCTATCAATTTCCTAATTGTAATTCCAACAGGATTCATGTATTGAGAGAGTTTCATGAGTATAACAATATGATTTTACATTCTGACCCTAATGTATTTTGGTTAATAAAGAGGAAAATAGTAGCATTTCCCTATAAATTTGTTGTTAAAATTATCCCTCATTATTTGTTCATTTAAATATGACTATTTAATCAAAATATAAGAATTATATTATAATAATTATAGTGAGAACTCATATAATTAGGGAAATAACTCTTGAGACGTTGTTATTTATGACACCATATTATCAACATAAGAAACATTTATGTTCACACAATAGATTTTTTAATTCATATAGGTTTTATTTAGTAATATCATCATATAACTCATATCATAATTTCCATAAAATAACTAAACCATCCTCTAAAAATAAATTTGGAGACCCATGTGTTACATATATAAATGTGGCATCATTTTCTATGAATATTAATTATATGAAACAATAATACTCACCACATGACCATAAATGTTTTTTGTATTTTGATACTGGATACATAATAAACATATTAAATAATATATCTTCAACATATCTCATAAACGTATTAATTCATCTAACTCTTACTAGACATTTATTACATAAACATTTTCTTTAAAATCTAGTGAAATCAGAAATATATGGCAGTATGAGATTATATTCTCAGTTATGGGTAATATGGGAGATATAAATCTACGATCATATGCATGAAAACTATATGAATAATGGTTTGAGAGCATAAAAATAAATTATAAATTTTAAGAGAAAATATTTTTTGACCATAAACCAAGAGTCTTGGCAAAAATATTTATAATTCCAAATGACGTTATTCATAATAAAGAGAAATAATAATTAATAAATCATGTTCTATGATAAAATATAATAATATTAAGAACATATCAATCCTTTTTTAATAATAATAATAATTAAAAAATTTCATTAGTCAATGCTCAATACCAAGACTATTTTAGTGGTCAAATTCTAATAACTCACTGGTTTTACTCTATATTCTATTATTTCATTTGTCAAGGTTCACTCCCATGAATATCATAGGGGATATAGTCCTACACAAAATTGGGATAAATTTCTATCATATTCTATATTATCTAATGAGATAACAATAATTAAAATATGCATTAGATTGTTTTAATGGACACTAGCACAAAACTATTATTATCCTCACATTTTTTACATCGATTTTTTAGAACCAATGTGAAAATCTCCATAAATTTAATTTTCAAATCATTTATTATATAACTCTTGTGAAAAATCATTTACATTGATTTTTCAGGTCTATTATTTAATAATCATCCTGAAAAATCAATTTCCATGACTTTCTTCATGACAGTTCTAAATAACCGACGTGAAAATTGAATTTTCCCAACACTTATTCAATAATCGTCGTTAAAATAAATTTTTAAATCTATTATGTAAAAAATATTTGAAAACTGTTTTCAAACACGTATATAATTTACCAGGCTTAGATTTTCCTACTCTTAGAGCTCAAATGGAGTTACAGATCAAAGGTTATCACTATTAGAATTTTATTATCAGTAAAAGAAACATAGGGAAGGCCAACTACTAATGGTCATACCTTTTGATCCATTTCACTGTTTGAGCTCCAAGACTAGTCATAAAAAATCTTGTGAAAATAACTACATATTTTTAAATATTTTCAGGTTTTATATTTGAAAACCAATTGTAAAACTTGATTTTCACATCGATTATTTATAACCAACATGAAAAATTAACGAATAATGATATTTCACATCATTTCTAATTTAACCAACATGAGAAATCAGCCAAAATTTAAATATATTTCTATAAAGGTGATAATAAAACCAGATTGAAAGATAATTTTAATATCCAACCGATAACGAATATCAATTTTTTATAGCCCGAGATTGGTAATTTTTATTGCCACCAATAATTTTTAATAATGCATTTTCTTTTACCATATCAGTTATATGCATTCATTATACACATATCAATATTTAATGATCATTTCCTTCCACCATCATTATTCCCCCAACATGACTCATTTGATCATCGACGTGAATCCACTATTTCTTCTTTCTATGATATCCTCAATGTATTGGTAATTAATTTTTCACGATTTAAGTTTTTTATGATTAGTTTTGTTAATTGATATTCCATTTAATGCTTATTATTTTCTTATAATGATGAATAATACAATTTATCATGGTAAAACTATAAAACCACCTTTATATTCTAAAATATTTTTAAGATGAAGCTTTGGTTGGATCATTCGATCTTTCCTCGAAATTGTTTTTAAGAAGATTCTGATGGTCATAATAATTGATCTATATCTCCATTTCAACTCTATGACCTGTCAAATCAATGCTTATAAAATTATTTATAATCTAACAAACATTTTTAGGTCTGTTTTTTTAAAACAATATGTCAAAAATGACTTCAAACATATGTTTTTAAAAAATAATGAAAACAAGGATTTAACACCATTTTTTAAAAAACCGACATAAAAATAGCTTTTTAGCCTCATTTTTTTAAAAACAGATAGTGTTTCAAATAGATTTTAAAAAGAATTCCAAAAAGCCATAAATTTTATTAATGTCAGTAATTTTATAACTAATGCTAATAACATACTTATTACATTGCTCATCTAGTAATTTCCTCAAAACCAACATTTAAAAGATAATTTACCGGCATGAAAAGTGGTTTTGTATTAGTGGGAACCTATTGTCACATTATAAAAACCATTCATATGTGTTCCATAAGATCATAAAAACATATATCATGTCATTATTCCATATAATATGGAAAATAAATAGGTTTCATAATCATTTCATTATCACATAATCATAATCCATCTAGAGAAACAATATTTATGGTTTCATTAGTTCTTATATACAGTGAATGACAAAATAAGTCAATCAATGTATATATAGATTAAAAATATGATGAAAATATTATTTAAACATTTTTTTTTGAAAAAAATAGAATATACACCATTTCATTTGGTATATTTAAAAAATAATTTATAGAATATGTATAATTATTTCCCAGTGAATATAACTATAAAAACTTGTAATGGAATAATCAAGTGAATGAACATTTATGATGGCGAGTTAAGTCATTTATACTATAAATATTAAAACATATATTCCTTTTACACTTGGAAAAAATTTATAAAATACCTAATTTGATAACCAATAAGAATATTCATTTTAAAAAATTTAAAATAAAGTCAAATATAATAAAAATGTCATTAAAAAATCATTTTACCATTGAAAATGATGTTTTGAAAAAATTATAATGCATATGGAGATGGATGAAAAATTTCTTCGACCAAAGAAGAAATAATGTGAAATTTTCATAAAAATTTCACAAATTATTTTGTAAATATCCCATTCCCAGTCTCCCAAATTTAATACATACATAATTTAATTCATTCTAGATATAAAAAAATTCATCACAATTGATTGAGTAGTTTAATAGCCATAAAAAACGAATACATACATGAAACACCCAATACATTAGAAAATATAAAATACAACATAGAATTTTTGTGAGTACACCATTATTACCTTTAGGAAATGTCATCATATAAATCATAGTACACTTCGTGGAATCTTGGGGAAATAAAATGTTATATAGTGGTGAGATCTAATTCTCAGTAAGGGTATGCATATAATAAATTCTATCATAAAATTATAAGGCATAAACATGGGGGAATCGTAAATAGTCAAAAGAAATTTAATTTAATCAATAATTATACATAAATAATAATGTTGAAATAATAAATGATGATCAAATAAATCTATATAAATAATCACATGACTTTGAAACTTATCCATAAAAATTATAACTAATTTAATAATCACATAAACATCAATAACTAATATCAATATGAGGCAATGCATAATTCCAATCATAATGACCATATTATTATGTAATGATGCTACAAATGTCACGACCCACACTAGTGAGGCCTAAACCATGACCCCCCAAGCCTGTCTCCAATAGGCCAGGGGATGGTGACTTGCACTAAGTAGGAATATCTAATACCTGGGAGGCACTTTGTATCTACCTATATAGATACACACCTATCCACGACCACAAATTCTTGAAGGTAAGGAAAACCACTAAGGAGAAAAATGTATGAATATAACTAAACCCAACCAACAGAGCACAACTGAAATTAATGTACGGAATGTAAACTGGGATGGAATAATAGACCAAAAAAACAAGAGTCTTAAAACAATAATGTTCAATCCTGAAGCACAACAAGGTACTTGGACTTCTACTGATAGTCGTAGGAACACCTCGACTTATAGGGAACTCAGAAATCATGGTTTGGTATTGGTCCGCCCTGGAATCCGTCAAAAGGCTGCTCATATGCACAAAACACGACACGTGCGGGAAAATCCCATGTGTGGGTGAGTATAACAATAATCAGCAGAGGACCCATAAACCAAAAATTAATACATAAATAAAAGGTACAGTCAGCACTAAACAATATATGTCTACCAATAATATATAAAGAGAAACAAAAATCTATATATACTCAAAACTCATACCCACAGTCTAAGGATAAGTCACACACTGCATACCACCGCTAGGGGTTCAGTTTGAAGGTTCCATGAAGCACTCATCTAAGAAAACATACCCCACAATCAGATAGCTCTGATTTCATTCATCCAAGAAGTAATGTTCATCATGAAGGATCGCGAGAGATACATACACTCATTTTGGGAGAATACACTCTTGAGTTGGGAAAGATTGTGATACATAAATGAGGATCACTGCCAAGGCTTTGGTGAATACGACAACTCATCCAAATTCACTTTCTATGTAGAAGATCAACATCATATAGGAATATTCATATCAATACCTGACTCTACCTAGGGTCATGAAAGGTTAGGGGATCTCGCTCCGGGCCTCTTTGAGGGATACCTGACTCTATATCATAATTTTTTTATAAGGGATCATACTATTATAAATGGAAATGAAAGATGACCTGCAGAGGAACAAGGAAAAGGGAAAATAACCCAAATAGAACCTGTCCAAAGAATGGTAGACAAGAAGATTAAGCCACGTACTGAGAAGTTCACAACATATAGAAATGTCACATGTCATGTATTCTAACCTTGGGTACATCCTATGCACAAAAACGTATGTTGTATGGATTATCATGTAAAACACAACTACATGGTGTGTAGGAAGGTTCACATGTCGTGTTAAGGTATCTGGGGTCCACTCCGAGTATGCTGTCCATATGCCCTTACACAGCCCCAACCCATGTATTCCAACCCGTGTAATCGATACATGGAGTTACCCATGTTACCGGCCTCATATGGACATGTCGTAGAGTACATGTCATGTAATCCACCTCATGCCTATGTATCATTTGTTATAAAAGCCGCACCCTATATTAGTACCCACACACCATGTGACAGTGGTCACACACTGTGTCTACGCTTCCTGTTTCCTGAGAATCCAACCACAGCTAGGTGAGGCCCACACATTGTGTCTTCCTAAGGGGCACATTGTGTTATTCACCGTGTGCATCACATAATCCCTAGACATAGCCATTCCGACCATACACAACGTGTTCTTCGAGATACAGGTCGTGTTGATTTGAAATTTATAGAAATTGTTTTTCTTCATTACCGTGCCTCAAGGCTCCTCCAATCCTCGACCCGGTCATATGATCATCATGATACTAAAGATCTGAGGTCACCCTATTATACCATAAACATTTAATATTTTTTTAGTGGTTCGACCAGGCCCAAAAAACAAATTTAATCATCCCCGAAAAGAACGGCCGAAGAACGATTTCTTCTGAACTTTGTTGATTCGTCTGTCGTCGTCGTCATTGAACCTCCGTTTAGTTTTTATGATGTTGGATCTCAAATTTGGGATATTTTTGTTGCAAAATGGATGTGCAATGATCTGTTGTTCACAACACCATGAAGAATACAAAGAACGTGGGGTTCAAATAGAGGAATAAAATCAATAAACAAAAAAAGAAAGCACATCCACCGTCATTAATCATGGTTTTGATTCACTCCCATTAGAATGATTAAATATTTTGTATCAAAATATAATCCAAAAATTATAATAAATCAATTTTCCTGAATCAAACCCCTAAAGAAATAGAATATAACACCCTCTCCCATGAACACATGATCATCAGATCAACCTTCGTGTATGTCGATTCAAGTTCATCATTTAATCAATGAACATGGAAGAACTAAATAAAAATAAAAAACCCCATCATCGATTAGGTTGATGAAAAATACCTGCATGGCATTCATTGGAATGGTCCGTTGAAATCGATATGCATCGATCGATTGTGTGGTCGTCATCTGCCAAAGGGTTTACCTCCAAAGCTCCAATGGAAATCCTCAATTAGAAAGGGGATGTGGCTAACCTTGCGAACATAACATAGGTATTTACTTAAAGGGAATGAATTAGGTCATTGGATAAAAAGGAAACATTTAAAATAAATTAAGAGTCAATTGATTTTATTTCATATAAAAGTCCAAAAACTTACTTTTGCAGAAAACTAACACTGGTGGAAGTTAGGCCCAGCCTAAGGTGAATCCACTTCTTGAAATTCAATGGTGCCATTATATTTCTGATAAGGGAACTCATTTAAATGTTATTCCACAATTATAAGAAAACCCCTCATGCACACTATTTAATTGTATAATTTTTTTCAAAAATTTATTCCAAGAACAATGGTCTTCAGAATCGCACACCGTCAGAATCTATAATGTTGAAATAATTCCATAAAATATTTAATAATAATACAAGTAAAATCTGAGACATTACAATGAAAATTTCTATAAATGGGTAAAGCCTCATAAATAATCCCAAAATTGTTTAGCTCGTGAGATATAATAATTTATCGAGGGGATATATCAGGCCCCTATCATTACATACTAATATAAATACATTACACATATAAAAGAGAGAAACATAATTATATAAACATTTTTATTTAATATGTATCATATTAAATGTTAATTATTTCACAAAACAATAACCATATTTAACAAAAAAAATTATTGGAAACTATTATATGAAATGTAAATAATTATCTTATCCAATAACCATGATCATAAACCAAATAGAGAAATATAGAGATTGGTATCAGAATAGTATATTTCTATTCAAACTAATCATAACCCATCCAGTGAATTAAAAAAATTGTATCATAAAAAAATATTCCTAACGGATCATATGTATAATGTGGTTTTTGTTACTGATAAATATAACATAAAAAAAAAGAGGGGATTAAAACCATTCTAGAGTAAAATAAAATTTTAACATAGAAAATATATTATTAAAACAAAAAAATTCTGGAATATTTGGAAGATCATTTTCATTGAATAGTAAATAGTTAATTTTTTTATATAAATATTCAATTTAATGAGTGTTCATTATTTTGGGAAATTTCAATTCATATAGAATATGTTAAAATTATTATTTCATTCACATTCTTATAAGAAAATTAAAATGTACCTTGTTTGGAAAACAATAGGAAGTTTACTTTTATAATTGTTTATAAATATTCCATCATAGGTAAAAAAATTATTAATAATTTAAATAATTTTCAAAGAAAAATTTGAAATGTTTTTTTAGAAAACATCGATATTCTAAAAAGGGTTATCAACTGAATATTGAAATAATGTCATGTCTGCTTAAAAATATTTTCTCTACCATTATAAGATCCAAAGAGAATAAAATTCAACTATTACTATAAAATATAATTAATTTAACTATGAGAATAAAAATTACTCTATTTAATATAGAAATATCAAAATATTTCCCTACGGTAGTCTTAAACATAGAAAATCATGAATATTGATGAGACTAATAAATACACCCTTACATTTTTTATATCTTTTGAATTTTAATCCCCATGAATAAAATATATTTAAATGAAACATTTAAATAAAACTATGATAAACAGGTTCATGATATAAAATATAAGACAATATTTATTTAGACCACACAAAAGATATAAGTTGTGAATATGGAATATGTCTCACATAATTTAATGTGAGAAGAAAAATCATTACATTTTTTATGATTTAATTCTTAAGTGTTTGAAACTCATGAATAAAAAATAGATTTGTTATACATATTTTAAATAAATAAAAAAATAATATTATTTAATTTAATATTTACATGTAATTTTTTATCACTTGTTTATTGATAATTCATTTTAAAAAAATACATTTTTGGGTGATAATTGCTTTGCTTTTAGCATATGTTATTGTTTAGTAGTTTTGGTCCTTATTCAATGAAAATGGATCAATAATATCTAAAATTGAAAAAATTATATAAATATAATATATATTTATTATAAAATTATTTATAATAGTCCATAATTTTTAGAGGTTAAAAAATTAGTTACACCATTCTTGGAGACGATTGGTTGTACGTATGCATGGATGTAGTTTTCATTTTTTTAATGGATGGAATGAATAAAAGGTAAAAAATATTGAATCCTCCAAGTATAATTATTATATAATATATATCATATAAATCAATTAAATATATCATTATTATTAACTATTTTAAAGTAAAATAAAAAACAGTTTACATCACTTTATAGAAGCTGCATTTCACATGTATGCAAGAGAGACACTATAATTTTCCAATACATTGGAGGGTAAGAAGGTTGGTATGATATTATAATTATATAATTTTATTAATGTAATTAATATAATGTATATACTTTAAATTCATCATTACATCCATCGGTGAGAGGTTCTGAAGGAAAATTAATAACTTTGGTTCGCGAGTTGGTAATATTCACTACACACGGTCGATGAATTCATTTCCCATTGCATCAAATAATATAATTATAAAATTCATTAAATTAAAATAATGAAATCATAATGTATTTTATATAATTGTGTTATTAACATATCAGAGATTCTAGATATCTTAAAGATCTAATAGAAGTATAAAATTAAATCATATTGTTTATAGTTATACCTCTTCTTCAGAAAACCACATTTGGATTATACCTAAAGCCTTACCATATCTGGTTTTTAATATATAAAAGTAATATATGTAATGGGGTGGTATTTAATGAATATATTTTCTATTTTACTATCTTATATAGCTATATTTGGATGTGTTAACGGAAGAGAGAATATGGTGGCCTTTTATAAGTGCGGGGAATAACCCATAAAGTGTTTTTGAAAAGAATTAATTGTATCAACATTTGTAGAAGCTAAAAGGATCATAATTAGCTCAATATCATTTATTATATGATATAATGTCTATAAGTTTCTAGATAATTGGATTTGGAGAAGTTTTTTTTCATTTAAACCCTTATCATCATAGTTTAACCCCCGATAAACTCATTTTAACCTTAACTATGCTAATTAATTTTTACTATTTCAACTATTCATTTTGAAAAAAACATAAGTTGAACCTATTATATAATATTAATTAATATGATTTAAATTATTCAATCCAATTTTAATATTCAAATCATATATGTTACAAAAATTAATATTAATTTAAACCCAAAAATGAGATAAAAAATAGGTTTCCAACGGAAACGTGTTCATAAGTAAACAAACTATTTTATAAAAAAATTGGACAATTAATTGATTAAAATGAAAGAAATTAGATTTATTATAATATAATTGAGATAATTTTACATTTAAATCAGTTGAAAACAAATATTTTATGGGTAAATGATTTAGAAAAGAATACAGTTTTCTATAAAAAATCAGAACTTTCACTATTCATAAAAAATTGACCTTTTTTTGGAAAATTATATATTATTAACTCTAAAATAATTTATTCATAGTGATTTAAATAATGAAGTTGATTTCTTAAAATAAATTATCTATAATAGATAAAAATTAATTTTTAAATATGTGTGTAAAATGAGACGAAAACATTTTTATGAAAATACATTTTTTCAGAAAGGAATTTTTTTTCAAATGATTTTTATTTTCAATTTTAATTAATTGATAACCAATTAATTTATTTTATATATGTGAAAATATTAAAATTTTCATATGATTGTTAGTACTATTCATAATAATCAATTATGTGGCTATTTTTGAGAATCTGGATGGGCACATTAGAGTAAGATATATGAGGTTCAAATTCTATTTCTACAGAGATGAACACATGAATTTAGTCTGAAATATACTTCATTAACAATGATATATGGAACATTTCATGTAAAATATAGAGACTTGGTATCACTACAAAATGATAATACATAGCTCTAATTCATTATTGGATTAAAAAAGGTCTAATGTAGCATAAGATCATTTTACCTTTCTTACAAAGCCTTATAACACCCTTTCAATGACAAACATTCAAGAAAATGTAATTCCTATAAAAAATACAAATCATTCGTTAAATTATCAATGTAAAACAGTTTCCTTCTTTTTGAAACTCTAATATGGGATTGAATAGTGTTCACCAATTATATTGTCACATCTAAATGTTTTGGTCCTATAAGATTCCATTTAGCAACTTAATCTCAATAAGTTATATTGTGTCATCTCTTACCATTTAACGCTTCATATTGTTTCATTTTAGTACTTTAATAAAATTTATTTTTATAGGAAAACTCTACCAAAAGTAAACACTAACCCCACACACAATTAAAGTGAATATACCATGACCTGAACATATATTCTGTTGTTTTAATATCCCCTTTATACTATCTATAATTTTGTGGGTGATAAGAGGTGATCAAATAAATTCATTATCAAGGTCCTTCTAAAGACAAATCCATAATTTCAATGTAAATCATGAATCATTATCAGACAAAATTTATCTATGTTCTCCATGATATCTAATGACATCAATAATATTGAGCTATATTAGGAAATAATGTTTTAAATATTCTGTTATAACAGTAAAATATGAAGGTTTGTTGTGGGGATTAACAATAACCCACATTTTATCATGATTTATAGAAGTCTTTGGAAATCATGGGATAATATTCATAGTAATAACATCTCATTTCCACATTTAAATAAGAATATGTTGCATGAATCCTCTAGGATGTAGTCTTTCTACCTTCCCCTATGGGATAAATAAATATCATAACACATAATAAAAAAGTATTCTTCATATTTTTCATATAAAAATAGTACATTATATCTTAATAAATCATGGACCTACCAGGGTTTATAGAGTTGTTACACCTATGAGAATAATAAAAATATTCTTACATCAACTCAGGTATAGATGGGATGCATAGTCTCTTTCAATATTTTACTATTCCATATTTACTAATAATGTGTCCCATTTTTCCAGCATTTATGGCATAAATATTTTCTTGATTATCATGATCATCATATTGAGAACATTTTATCTTTTACAACAAAGCTGTTTTGTATGTCATTTGAAAATGTAGGTATGTCTCTCATTCCTTAATAATTAATTTATCCATATTTATAAAATATGTTAACATAAGATCCTTTATAATCATAATTTTTGTTAGGACTCCACATTATTTTTAGCTCAATGCATCTGCAACATTATTTAACTTCCTAGGGAGGTAGTGTATTAATAAAATCATATTCCTTGAGTGTATTTATCCATCTTTTATTCCACATATCGATCTCATTCTATGAAAATATTTATTTCAAACTACTAGGATCTATATATATATATATCACTCTTTTCATTATAGAGATATTTTATATATAATCAAGGAATATATTACATCTTCAAACTCAATATCTTGCGCTGGATAGTCTTGTTTCATAAAAATTTAACAACCATGATTTAAAGGTAACAACATAATCATTATGTATAATAAATCAACCATATCTTTTTTGGATGCATCACTACATATTACAAATCCATAATTTCTTGAAGGTAGTATAAAAATCGAAATAGTAACGAATTTATTATTCAATTATTCAAAAACATTATTCATATTCCACTGTTTATATGAACTTAACCCCTTTTCGAGTAAGATTATTTAATGGTTTATACAGTCTGAATTTTTTTTAACTAATCATAAAGGGTAACCTACCAAACCAATTAAAATGCATACATCAATAATGTTGGTTAGTGTTGGCCTTTCATCGACTACCTTGTTCTTCAAAATATAAATTTATATTCTATCATTTAGAATAATATATCTATGAAAAGAATAAATTTGAAGGTAAAATTCACACGTTCTAAATATCCCATATAAAACTTTTTTCTTTGATTCTAAAGAAATATACTATATTTATTATCATTTTCCTCATATATGATAAAGTACAACATGATATCATCAATAAATAAAACCTGAAATTTATAAATATATTATAGTAAAACGCTCTTTATTGGATCCATAAATATGGATGGTGCATTTATCAATCCAAATAGAATTATTGTGAACTCATAATTTATATACCTCTTAGAAAAATCTATATTCATAATAGATTTATTATTTACCTGAAATTTATGAAACCCAAAATCAAGATCAATATTTGAATAATATATAACTACATGATGTTTATTGAAGAAATAATCAATTTAATGTAGATAATACTTGTTCTTTATTTCAATATCATTTATTTACATATAATTAATGCATAATCTCATATATCCATTTTTATTCTTATAAAAAAGAATAGGGGATCCCCAAGGAAAAAAATTAGTGTTTATAAATCCCTAATCACAAAAATCATTTAATAATTTCTTCAACTCCACTAATTCTACAATAGCCATTCTATAGAGAGTCTTTCTTATTAGTCTTACATGAGGAAAACATTAAATAGAAAATTAAACTTCATGCTATAGTGGATTACCATGTAATTATATAGGAAATAAATGAATGTATTCATGTAAAATAAGAACATATTCATTTTAAAGATTACCTTTTCTATCTATATATTTTTTCTCTTCATCCCTCTTAATCTCAACCCATTGAGATGTTAGGTGTTAATATAGATCTGAATCAGATGATGAAGTCTCCCATCTAAAGATAAAGAATTAAAAAACATTATATTGAATCACAATTTTCATATATTTTCAATAAATTTTTATATCATATTTTGAAATCCCACCCATAACAAGGATTATATCAAAATAAAACATAGGAATAATAATGAAATAATCACATAGGGAACATTTTTGTGTCATAATTAGAACTAGCAAAAACATCTTTTTTTGAGACTTACAAATGAATTAGATACTAAAAAATTCCTTATTAAATTTTTAGGGATGTATCTAATTTTCTTGGAAAACATATATGATATAAAATATTAATAATACCCTTAATCAATTAAATCATTAGATAAATTCATAGATATTAATAAAATACCTACATCCATGGCATTAAGAAATTCAACATCGGATGATGTGATCACAAAATCTGGGTTATTCAACCATGTCATTTTATAGGTAAAATTCCCTTGATGCATGAGATAATAATTTTCATAGTATCACAACTTTTTACTATTTACCCATTTAAAAATTTTATCTTCTTTATTTCCCATGAAATCATGAGTAAGGTGGGATTTTCTACACACTTTTCAAATACTCCTTTTCCTAGAAATATTGTTCAATAGTGTATCTTTCCATGTTTATTAAATGTGGTAAATTTAACTCTTCTAATCTTTCCTTTTGTTGTATTTACTTTTCTAGAGTGCTGAACTTCCCTTTTGTTATCTATAATTATTTAGAATTCAGAAGAATTGAAAAATTATTTCTTGATCCTGATATATCATTATATTATATCATTGTATAATAACAATGCTTGAGAGAATATTTTACATCAATTAATATGTATAGAACCATCAAATATATAATTAAAATTTATGATTAGATAAAATAAATTTTCCAAATAATGAATTTCAAACCATATAAACTTTTTATCACACATAAAATCATTTTTTCGTAGTCCAAATAATTTTCCCTCTGTATGTACTCATTGCACACTTGGAAAATATATATTGTTAAGAATAGTACCTTAATATCTTTCCACTCTATGTTTTCAATTTATTATACATCATTGTTGTTTTAAATCAATAAACCCAATTGATATGTATCCCCGGAGAGATGATGAAATACCATGATAACCTTATAACTTTCATTACATATCGAAGAAAGATATATATTCCCAATGGAACTTATCCATTACATTGATACAAATTTATTTTTTTCCGATTAAATGATGTTTTTTATGACTCATAAAATTTTATAACATTGTTACAATTCAATGTAGATCAGTAGGCTAATATTTGAGGAAATGTTATCAGACATAACATGATTCAACTTCCCCAATATAGTTTTAAATTGTTCATGTTCATTTGTAGCTCCTAATCCACCTTCAAAATCATTCCCGTGCTGATAATCACAAGATGGATTAAACAAATTGATATTGTTTCCATTCCATACATTATGATTAATTTCTAAAAAATATAATATACTATATTCGATCATAACATTAGGATTCATATAATATAATTTCAAAAATAAAAATTCACTGAACATAAATTAAAAAAAATTTGCATAAAAAATACCATAATAAAAAAATGGAGTCATTGGGAATTTTCTAATGTCATAAAAATATTATTAAATCCATCATAGTGGTTATTAAGTGAAATTGGAATTAGAGATGGAATATCCATTAAGAGTGTCAAACCATATGTTTAGTAAGGCATATTGTTGTCCACCAAGTAACGATTGAGTCCAAACCCAATGATCCAATTTACAAGTTATTAGCTTTAGGCACATATATTATAGATCCACAACTACATATAGTATCTTGAGAGGGATTTAGTTTTATTGGATTCTCTATCATACCAAAATTTTAGGATATTTTCATATAAAAAGAGTTATCCTTAATGTCAATGATAGGGTTCTGTTCTCTAATATATGTTTTCCAAAAACAATTACAACATATTTAACTGAAATTCCTCTAATATAAATTGAAAATATCCTGACCCTAGTATCCCATATTTGTTTCTTACTTTCATACATTGGTTCTAGATATAGTTAATTAGATCCTAATAGACCAAATAGATTTGTGTTATTGGAGAAATATATATATATACATGGAACTCACATTTCATTTGAAAAAAAATATAGAATTTTCATTGAGAACAACATTCTTTTCTTTAAAATATCATTATATATCAATTATATTAAACTTCCAAGGATTATGGGTAAAAGAAACATATGAATGTTGAGAGGTGTAATACTCAGTATGGGTATGTAGAAAATGTAATCTATAATGAAAAAATGTATTAGTTAATATGGAAAGGTAAATAATTGAATTAGATTAAATTTAATACATAACATGAACATGAATAATGATATGACATGAATAAATAAAGATCAAATAATGAAATAAAAATAATAACATGATCTTAAAACTAATCCTCGTATATTCTAACTAATATAATGATAACATGTACATCAACATATAATATCATAATGAGGGAATTAATTACTCCTGAAATCATTACCATATAATTAATACCTTATCCAAAGTAATATTATATAAATATGTGAGGCATCAGTTAAAAAATCAAACTAGTTTTTCTAGTGATACCTACTAATACATCGAGGGGCTATAATAGGCCCCGCCTATCACTTACTCTGTCTATTGCATTACCCATATAAAAGGGTAGAACACAATCATGTAAATAATAGTAATGAAAAACTATCATATTTAATGTTAAGAATATCCCAAATGAATAAAAATAATCAATATAAACATTTTTATGGAAAATATCATATTAAATATTACTGATTTACAAGGTCAATAAACATAATCATAAACAATATAGAGTAATATGTAGAATGGTATCAAAATTTTACATTTATAGTCAAATTATCATAAAATATACAAAATAAGTAATAAGGATAGTATAATTAAAAAAAATATAATGGATTGTAAGTAAAAAAGTGTTCTTTTATTGAAAAATATTAATTACCTAAAGATATTATTAAAATAATTAATGATGAAAATTTGATTTTCACTTTGAAAAAAGCAGTTGAAAAAATTAAAAAATAAAGAATACTGGGGAAAAAATTATTTGAAAAAAAAAATTAGATTTTAAATGAAGCATAAAATAAATGTGTGTTCATGATCCTTGGAAATTTATTTTCATGTAATTTATGTTAAAACAAATATTCCATTAATAATTTTGTAAAAAATTCAAAGCGTACCATAATGGAAAAATGATAGGGAGTTTCATTGTAAATATTATTCTAAAAATATAATTATGGGTAAAAATATATTTAATAAATTAATTATTTAGTTTTAAAAATATTTCCTATTTGTTTTATAAAAACTAGATATGTAAAAAAGGATTTTTTACAGAAGAGAGAAATAAAGTCAGCTTTTATTACATACATTTTCTAAATCATTTTAAGTAGAAAAGAGAATAAAATGGTATTATTACTTTAATGGTTCATGAATGATTATATTATAAGAAAATATATATTTTTTTATGATAAAAATATCAAATTATTCCTCAATGAAAGAATTAAATAAAAATAATCATGAATAATGTTGGGAATGTGAGATAGACTCTTAACACTCCTAATTGTTGAATTATAAGCCTCAAAAAATATATAACATCAAATGAATAATTTTAAAAATAAAAATAAATATATTAATTATATAGAATATAAAAGGGGTATTATATATGTAACACGCAATGATTTTAAATGAAAACTATGTTCGATAACAAATACTATAAAAAACATTTAGCCAAATAAAATTCCAAAATATTTTTATTTAAATATAGAAATTATAACCTTGAAGTTATATTAATGGGTATTAATAGTATTAAATGAATTATGACAAATAATTAAAGGATCAATTCAATTAAAATCATTTATTAATTTGTATAAAATAAATACTCTCATTTTAGTAATTTTTTTTCTTCAGAAATACATATTCTTCAAATATGATTTTTAATGATTTTTGTGAAAAATTAGTATAATAAATTCCTTGATCTTCTATAACTCTTGATTTATTAAAAAATATCATTATTAAAATTATCACTTCAAAATTATATTAGGGTTATATTTAAAAAAAATTATTTTCCAGTGAATAGACAATAATACTCATTTTGACCAAAAAAATTATTTTTTATTTCCAGAATTTAGAAAGTTACATTTTCTTTTAAAATGGAATAAAAGTAAAACTATTTATATTGTATTATCAATAACTAATGAAATTCATTAGAAATATTTTTATTATTTATTTTGATATGAAAAAAAATTTATACAGAAAAAGACATCTTTCTATATAACAATATTTTTATAAAAAGAAGTTTTATTTCAATTTCATTATATTTTAAAAATTAATTTAATCATATTATGTTTATTTAATTATATAAAATGGATTCTATATTTTATATCAGGTAGTTAAAATTTGGTAAATATGCCCCTTTTATTTTTAGGTATTATGAATAGTAATGCTTGTAAAATTTATTGCCACGGTAGGGGGTAAATCAAGAAAACATAGGTTTAAAAAACATTATAAGGAATAATTTTTCATCCTAATTATTATTGATAATTATAATTTTACTGTTATTAAATTAGGTTTCATATAAATTTATTTTAGTAACATTTTCTATGAAAATGATAAAATTTATAGTTAAAGAAATGATAGTTACAAACATCACAATCTTGGCTTTAAATATCTATTACACCAACATAAAAATTCAAAATCATGTTATGAAATAATTGAGGGTTCCAGCTGCAGCGGAATCTCATGGGTGGATGTGCCCACATGGATTTTTGTCATTAACAATGATCAATATGGATCAATATGATGATATGTGCCAGTCTCCACAGATCGAATCAGTGAAATAGACAAAGAAAAGGAAAGTCCCATAACAACAAATTAGGATTATTATAGGTTGATTATAATTAATTTAATTAATTGAAAAGAAGTACTATTTTGTGTTCTTTCTTCGTTGATATTCATGATCACGTTCTGATGTGATTCAACATTGCGTCGTAGAAGCCATGCATTGACTTCCTCTAGCGATGATCCACACATGCACCTCGTATCTCTGGACGTCGACAAAGGAGTCTCTGGGTGATAGTGTGGAGAAAACGTTGCTTGCATTGTCTGCATTAGATCATCTTGATCTGATGGAAGAGGATCTCTCTCGGTCATGAGAGCATTCTTGGAGGAAGAGGTTCTTTCGGCCTTGAAATAATTCTCCTTAATTATTGGGCACAATGATTCTCTTGTCTTAGGAAAAGAGTTGGGGTTGTGAGAATATTTATAATTGTGTTTGAGGTTGTAGTGTTATGACAATAAATAAACGTGTTACGTGTTTTATATATTTCATTAACTCTTTTGAAAATCCCATGTCGAGTCATTAATTCCTTGACAAGCACCCACACAGATTGTAATAAATATCATTTAATAAAATGAAATTTCCTTAAAATCCCAACTAGAAAAACTACACAACATGTAATTATAAATATACAGCGTGTATATCTTGTTTTCATTTATTCATTTCCTTTACAAAATGAAAACTACTCAGCGGGTACATTTAATAATACAATGCATGTACTTGTTTTCAAAATAAAAACTACACGGCCTCTAATCATTAATACATGGCATGTACAGGTTTTTATTTTATTCTTCCTCCAACATTAAAGTGATTAAGGAGTCCTTGAATAATTATTAAACCACGTACGGGAATAATCTTTATTCAACTTGAGATACTTGAATGCACTTAGTGTGTGACCCTCTAGGCCTCTTTCTCGTTGGTATTAAGTGGGCTTGCCTAAATTCAATGATTACTGTCTAGCAACGGGTCATGGCACCGAAGAGAAAGAAGTTGAAGCTGCATTGACGTATCACCTCCAATGAGTGCTTACTGTGTAATTTATTCCATTTGTCTCAATATCTCATCAAGAAGGTTTCATGGTAGTGTCATAAACCTATATACGTGATCTGTCATTCTTTGAATTCCAGAAACAAACTCGTCGTGACACCGTGGCCATGGAATTTGTTAGACAGTTATATTTCAATTAAAGGGCATGAGATATCTACATCCATAAATATGGAAGGGAAAAATCCTTCCTCTTCTTATCCATTAAAAACATGACATTCGTGACACACCCAACGTACCCTACTTCCTGCCAACTATCTTCATGATGGTTTTCGTCATCAAGTATAAGTGTGCGAGTCATGACATGAGTTAATGATAATCTTCCAATATAAGGACCATTACACATGCTCACAGATAGTAATGTCCGATGACACCAAGGCATGCAGAATTACTACTGGCGGTTCTATTCTCATAATCTCCCATCTTGGATATTACAAAGTGCAAACTCCATGAGAGAGAGTCTCGTCTTCTTAAAAGTACTCTCACATGATGGTCTATATACTATGTGTCCAATCATAGTATGTCATCCAACCACAGAACATTATTTAATAATATTGTTAAACCACATCAAGGTTCTCCTCATAGTGGGGATCTGCCATGACCTTATTAATGTAACAAATATTCTAGGACATTATTGTATTATATTCATACAAGACAACAAACAATATACAATAAGTGAACATTAATGTAATCAAAGTAAAAAATAGTTGGTTTTCAAGACACCAACCATTACAAACACCCACTTGGAATAGAGCCAACTGCCTAATACATTTAGTCTTCTAGACCTCATATAATGATCATGTCTTTGCTGACTTAAGGCTTTAGTCATGGGGTCCGCCACATTGTCTTCCGTGGAAATAATACTCACAGTAAGTTCACCTCTTTGAGAAAAATACCTCAAGAGATGATACTTCTGAAGTATGTTCTTTGTCCAATGATGTGACCATGGCTCTTTTGCAAGTGCCTCCATTTCCGTATTATCACAATAGAGTGTGATAGGATCTTTACTGCTCAGTACAACACTCAACTCTTGAATGAAGCTTCACATCCATAATGCTTCTTTATCTTCCTCAAATGCCGTGATATTCTTGGACTCTCCTATAGAATCTACCACCACACTTTTCTTTGAGCTCTTCCAGCTCACTCCACTTCCATTCAAATAGAAGATGTATCCTGTTTGTGACTTCATATCATGTTGATCAGTCTGGAAACTAGAATCTACATGTCCTCGGATGACTAGTTCCACATCTCCTCCATAAACAAGAAACATATCCTTAGTACGCCTCAGATACATAAAGATAGT
Source organism: Viscum album (assembly GCA_963277665.1). Lineage (NCBI taxonomy): Eukaryota > Viridiplantae > Streptophyta > Magnoliopsida > Santalales > Viscaceae > Viscum > Viscum album. The sequence continues at coordinate 1,456,100,742 of OY728131.1, read as the reverse complement.
CTTGACTGCCATCCAATGAAGTTCTCATGGATCAGCTTGATATGTTCCCACCGCACTTAATGCGTAAGATAAATCTAGCCTCATACATAGCATATCATACATGACTAACCCTATCGTGGATGCGTAAGGGATCCTAGACATTTTATTTCTTTCCACATGTGTCTGAGGACACATTTTCTTGGAAAGATGAATGCCATGTGACACTGGCAACAATCCCCTCTTGGACTGTTCCATATTGAATCTCTTTAGTATCTAGTCAATGTGTGTACTTTGCCTCCGGCCTAGAATTCTCTTAGATCTATCATGATGGATCTTTATCCCAATAATATATGTTTCCTCGCCCATGTATTTTATGGAGAAGCATTTATATAAACATGCCTTAACTGACTATAAGGAAGGCACTTCATTTCCAATTTGTAATATGTCATGAACATATACTATTAAGAAAATGAATGCACTTCCACTAAACCTCTTGTAAACACAAGGCTCACATTCATTCTTAACAAAGTCAAATTCTGTTACAGCATCATCAAAACGAATGTTCCATGACCTTGATGCTTTCTATAATCCATAAATGGATTTATACCACATTTATACCTTGTTGGCATCCGTTGGAGTCACAAACCCTTCAGGTTGTGTCATGTAGACATCTTCCTAGAGGTTCCCATTAAAGAAAGCTGTTTTGAAATCCATTTTCCATATTTCATATTCATGGTAAGCGAGAATGGCCAATAGGATTCTGATGGATTTCAGTTTCGTAACAGGTGAAAAGGTTTCATCATAGTCAATTCTTTGATGTTATCTAAAACCTTTGGCAACCAGTCGTGCCTAATAGGTGATGAATTTCCCCTCCACGTATAGTTTCTTCTTGAATACCCATTTATTACCAATAAGCATTACTTAAACTAGAGGATCTACCAAAATCCAGACATGGTTTTGGTACATTGAATCCATTTTATAATTCATTGCTTCATCCACTTGGAAACGTCTGTGACTTCAACTGGTTCCTTCTAGGTAAGAGGATCATCATTTTCAACCAATAATGAGTCACCATCCTCAGTGACAGGAAAACACATTCGCTCTGGTTCTCTCACCTCTCTCATGCTCTTATGTAATTTTGGGGTCTCTGGAATAGATTGTTCTTCCACAGGGCTTTGTAGAATCTGTTCTTATAGCAGCTAATGTTTATCTTGAGCCTCGACTTCATCAAAGTCTATCTCACTACCACTATCTCTTTTGGAGATGTGATCCCTCTCAAGGAATATGGCGTGTCTTTCCACTGTAAACATTTTGTTTGAGGTATTGTATTGGTAATATCCCCTTGTTTCATTGGTATATCCTATAATGATACACTTTTTTCCTCGGGGTGCAAGCTTCTTACGTGAAGAGGCCATAATAAATGCTTCGCTACCCCGCACATGTAAATTCGATAACATGGCTTTGTTTCCACTCCACAACTCATATGGAATACCATTTATCGATTTAGTTGGTACTTGGTTTAGTATGTGCGTTGTTGTTTATAATGCATATCCCCAAAAGGATAATGGAATAATCGCACGAATCATCATTGATCTCACCATATCCAATAGGGTGCGATTCCTCCTTTCACTTACACTACTCCACTAAGGTGTGTAATGAGGATTGAGTTGAGATAGAATCCCAAAATCCGATAAGAATTCAATGAAGACCTGATTAAGATATTCTCTTCCTCTATCTGAGTAGAGTTTCTTAATATTCTTTCCAAGCTGGTTCTCAAATTAATTCTTGTATTCATTAAACCAATCAAAAGAATCTGACTTATACCTCATTATGTAAATATGTCTATATCTACAAAAATCATCAGTAAAAGTTATGAAGTGTGAGAACCCACCCCTTGAGTCAACTATAAATGGTCCACACACATCTGTGTGAACTAATTTTTGAAGCTATTTATCTCTTTCACCTTTCCCACTAAATGTGTCTTTGGTCATTTTTCCTTGTAGACATGCATGACATAGACCAAGTGGTTTTAGTTCGAAAGAATCTAAATACCCATATTGTGGTAATTTTGTCCAAACTTTCTCATTGACATGACCTAGCCGATGATTCCAATGATGGGTGTGGTATGAGTCATGTGAATTACCATTGTCATCTATTTCCATTACATGGTTTGTGTAGTCTAACACAAAAAAGCCGTTATATAAATGTGCCCAAGCAAAAAAATTCTATCTTTATAAAAGTAGCAACATTCATTTCCAAACGTGAAGACGAGTCCATCAATATCTAATCTGGATACTAAAATAATGTTTTGGGTACATAGGGTACATAATAATATCCTTTTAAAACCGAGACCATCCCAGTAGGCAATGTGAGGTGGTATTCCCTAACAGCTACAATAACAAGTCTGGCTCTGTTGGTTGCTCCTACTTCTACCTCCCCTCGATCAATCTTCCTAAATCTACTTGAATCCTGTATATGGATACATATGTGATCACCAAAAGCTGTAGCTAATACTGAATTGGTAGAAAAAGATAGATTTCATTTGATAACAAACGCACCAGAAGCTTCCCCTTGGTTCCTTGGTTGGTTTAATTTTTTCTTCCAGTGTCCCTTATTGCCACATGCGAGACAAACAACCTCCTGTTCTATTGCCTCCCCTTTGATATTCCTTTTCTTGGAAGGACTTGAGGATTATTTGGGATTAAATCTCTTTGAATTCACTTTCCATTTATTCACCATAAGGACATAAGGCTTTTCATGCTTCATATCATTGTCCACTTGGCGAATGAGGATAAGAAAATCAGACAGAGACTTCTCAATGTTCTTCATGTTGAAGTTCGCAACAATGTTTGAGAAGCTCTGGGGGAGTGATGCAAGAATGAGATCGGTACCCAGTTCATCAGGGAGTTCAAACCCTAGAACCTCATAGTGCTCAATGAAGCCAATGATCTTGACTACATGATGCCCAGCTGGGGCACCCTCTCCAAGATTGATCTAAAATAGAGCCTTGTAGATCTCAAACCTTTCCCGTATTTCTCTCTCCTGGTATAGACCACGGTGGTGATCGAGCATGCTGTAGGCATCCATGTCTTCATGAGACTTCTTGACCTCACTAGAAATTTATGACAGCATCAATCATTGAACTTCGAGTGCATCTCTCAAATGTTGATCATAGACCAGGAAATATTCATCACCTGCCCCTAGGGCAGGCGGATCAGGAAGTGAGGACTCCAGCACGTAAAACATTCGTTCATGGCGTAGGATAACCCAAAGGGGCCTACACTATTTCTAAAAGATACTTCCAGTGAAGATATTGTCTTTATCTAGAATAGGTCATAGTGAAAATGTGGTTAATGAGTTTTTCATTTTGATTCTACAAATTAAAAGAGAATATTTATCAGTACCTTTGATTACATTTTATGAAAACTAATAAATGAATTTTTTATTTCTCCCACTATTTTATCAAGTCCGAATGGCCCTCACCATGGAACTTAGAATATCTAGTTTTATTGACATTGTAGTCGAAAGGATCCATATTACCCTTCATATAACCCCAACAATGTTTGGTCAATCTATTTGAAGGTATTTAGGTAGGTAGGTCTTTGCCAACTGTGAGATTACAGTTCCTTGATCTATTGAGTTGACTCCCCAATCCTGAAATCCTGACTAGGATTTCCTTAACTTTTTCCTCCAATATTACATCAAGTCTATAAAGGGCTACTCCTCTTGATGTAATATGGTTAAGTCAACCTGAAACCTTTCATAAGGTATTCCTTTACAAAAGTAAGTGTCCTAACAGTGGTTGGTCAAAAAGATAGTTTTATTGAGTCTTGCCCTTAATCAAGTAACAAAAGGCTTCGTCTGGCTTAATATGGTATTGAATGATTTTAATATATTATGCGTTGTTTTTCATTATCACATTCATTTTAATATTAAGTGATTCTCGCTTAAGTGATTAACCATCTTCTGGTAATATTTACGCATAGTCCAGTTTTTATTTTATTCTATATTTGTATGCTTATTTATTTCATTATTTATGTGATCGTGATAACACATACATAATAAATAAACCATGCAGTCAGACTGAAATAAAATAAGATGGTATGATCATGAGATTATATTGGTTAAATTATCTAGCAGTTTGATAAAATTACCTTGACCTAGGGAAAAACACCTTGAACCCAATGGTTCGGGTTCTCCAGCTCCAACCTGTCCACCATTGTATCTTATTGGGTTGGTTTCACCTCAAATTCAGATTTCGAACCGTCTCCTATGGCTTGGGAGATCCTCCATTAGATGGGGTTTACATTAAAGAAACCATGGGAATGTAGACACTACATTTTATTGGAATAAGGCTCGCAGGACAACAAATTTAAATTAAACAAATTTAAATGAAACCATAAAAACATACAAAGGGTCTTTGGTCTATCTCATGATCATATATAGCATGAAACGACATTTACGCATATTCAAATTCTTTTAATCGTTCTATTATTTATGATATGCCGCACACAAATTAATTTAATTATGATCTTATAATAAATCAATTCGTTATCATAAATTCCTTTCTGAATTTCCTTTAGATTCTTCTCATCCATATTTCTTGTATTGGTCTTTGTACTTTTGGAGGAAACCTGGTGAAATTTATGGAATATACACGGCGTACATTTTATATTTACATGGTGTGTATTTCTTTTCACCCTTTATCCAAATTACATGCCGGGGGATTTGGCATGTTCTCTGTACTTGGGAAATTTTGGAGTACACAGTGTGTAGATAAATCAAACATGGCATGTACTTCCTTGTTACGCGGTAACTGTTATGGAAATCACATGTACGTGGTATGCGACTTCTCCATTGTACACAGTTTCACTTGGGCCCGATTGGACTACTCGACATGTTGCTCCAACATACATACAATATATTTCATTTTACCACACGATGTTCATTTCTGGTCAAAAAGGGTGTTAAATGCATAGGTTTAATCAATTCACATGGTGTGGTTTGGCGGACCTGTACCAGTTCGTTGAACCTAAGTACATGACGTGTATATTTAATTACACGTCATGTATTCCTGTATTGTACAGACAAAATGATCGGCTCCTTCGGATGATTTCCTCATTTTTATTTTAATCCAAATTAAAATTAAAAAGCCCGTTTCTATGATATGAATAGAGAAATGAATGAGGAAGAACAGATCATGTTTATTCAGATTTATAGAATGATATATTTATAATTGAATCAAATATAAATGTGTAAATTATCAATGAAAATTAAATAACTATAATCAACATTTTAACCTCGATCTATTACCAATTGAGGGTTCCAGGCACAGCGGAAGCTCGTGGGTGGATGTTCCCACATGGCCTTTTTTCATTAACATTGGACAATCTGGGATCAACACGATGATAGACACAAGTCTCCACGGATCGAATCATAGAAATAGACAATGAAAAGGAAAGGCTCGGAACCACACTGTAGTATTGTTATAGGTTGATTATAATTAATTTAATTAATTAAAAAGAAGAGACTTTTGTCATTCTTTATTCATTGATATTCTTGATCACGTTCTGATGTGATTCGTCGCTGCGTCGCAGAAGCCAAGTGTAGACTTCCTCTAGAGGTGATCCACACGTGCACCTTGAATCTCGGGATGTCACCAAAGGAGTCTCTGGGTGCTAGTGTGGAGAACCTTTTCTTGCGTTGTCCGCCTTATATCACCTAGATTCGATGGAAGAGGATCTCTCTCGATCTTGAGAGCGTTTTTTGAGGAAGATGTTCTTCTGGCCTTGAAGGAATACCCCAGAATTGGTGTGCACAATGACTCTCTTGTCTTAGGAAAAGAGTTGGGGTTGTGAGGATATTTATAATCAGGTTTGAGGTTGTAGAGTTACAACAATAAATAAATGTGTTATGGGTTTTATTTATATCATTAACTCTTTTAAATACCCCATATTGAGTCATTAATTCCTTGACATGTGCCCACACTGATTATAATAAATATCATTAAATAAAATGATATTTCCTCAAATTCTAAACTGAAAAAACTACACGGCATGTAATCATAAATACATGACATGTATATCTTGTTTTCATTTATTCATTTCATTTCCAAAATGAAAACTACATGACTTGTACATTTAATAATACATGGCGTGTAATTGTTTTCAAAATAAAAACTACATAGTGTGTAATCATTAATACACGGTGTGTACTTGTTTTCATTTTATTATTCCTCCAACATTAAAACGATATAGGATTATTTGAATAATTATTAATCCACATATGAGAATAATATTTATTCTACTTGAGATACTTGAATGCACTTAGTGTGTAACCCTCTAGGTCTCTCTCTCATTGGCATTAGGCGGGCTTTCCTAAAGTCCAAGATTACTGTCTAGAAATAGGTCAAGGCACCCAAGAGAAGGAAGTTGACACCTCATTGACGTATCACCTCATATGAATTATTACTGTGTAATTCAATCCCTTTGTCTCAATATCTCATCATGTAGGTTTCACGGTAGTGTCATAATCCTATATGCTTGATTTGTTATTCTTTGACGTCTAGAAATAAACTCGTCGTGATACCCTGGCCATGGAATTTGTTTGAATGATCTATTTCAATCAAAGGGCCCGAGATATGTACTTCCATAAATTTGGAAAGGACAAATCCTTCTTCGACTTATCCATTAACAACATGTCATTCATGAGGCATCGAACGTACCTTACTTCCTGCCAACTATCTTCATGATGGTTTTCGTCAGCAAATCTAAGTGCGCAAGTCATGAAATGAGTTAATGATAATTTTTCTAGTCTATGGACTATTACACACGCTCGTAGATACTAATGTCCGATGACACCAAGACATGTGGAATTACTATTGGAAGGTTTGTTCTCATAATCTCCAATCTTGGAGATTACTAAGTGCGAACTCTATGAGAGAGAGTCTTGTCTTCATATGAGTACTCTCACATGACGGTCTGTATACTATGTGTGATTTCATATTATGTCATCCAACCACAAAACATTATTTTAGAATATTATAATAGAATTTCAAGGTTCTCATCATAGCAGGGATCTGCCATGACCATATTAATGCAACAAATGTTCCAGGACATTATTGTATTATAGTCATGTAGAATAATGAACTATATACAATTATTGAACATTCATGTAATAAAAGTACAAAATAATTTTTTCTCAAGACACCAAACCTTACAATAATATAAATAATTATTTTTATCTAATTGTTGTTTTCTTGATATAAATTTAATTATAGCATTTCTAAATTATTTCATTACAAAAAAAAATTTATGCAATGCCAATATAATATTTACTTATTTAATAGAAAAACAAAATATATGATTTTCAAAATATTTAATGTGATATAATTTGAATGTGTTAATGTGTCTGAGGATGTGAAATAATTGTTTTGCGTGAAATAATAATATTTTATTTCCTCGTTTTTCTTGATATTCTAATGTCAAATTAAATTAATAGTGTTAAAAATGACATTAATGATATTTTGTAATATATATTATTTTATTAAATGATTTAAAATTGAATCAAATATATGATTTCAGAAAATTAAGGGGATATAGTTTTAAAAATAACACATGGTTCAGTTGTGGGTCGTTTTTTATCTTATAGTATCATTATTAAATGTTAAAGGGTTGAATCATTTAATATTATGTTAATTGTAAAAAGGGTTAACATAGTCTTCAAAGAAAAGGATAAGGATACAAATGTGATCCAACCCTGTACAAATTTTATTTTATGATATAATTTAGATTCATCATTATCTTAAATTTTAATATTATCAATTTAGAACCATTTGGACATAAAAATTAATTTATATTAATTTAATATTTTATGAAATTCTATAAGTTCTCCTCTTATAAATTATAAAATGGTACCATTTGTTTCTTTCATCCCACCACATTGATCTATATAGATCAACCAGAACCTACCAAAATACCTTATAAACATTCTTATTCATATTATATTGGTTATTTTACTCCAAAATACAATCCCTATAATCCATAATTTTAGATAAAAACAAGTCGTTTCAAAGAAGTGGTAATATTCTTCAACTAGAACTTTTTTAACTCTTATTTTGCATCATCTCTGTTTTTTATATTCCTTATAAAATAATTAATTCATTATCATAAATATTAAAAAAATTATTATGTTTACAAAACTACCATTATCTATCCTCCTTCTCATCAAATGCGATGTGAATGTAGCAGTCATGTATATATAAAACCTACCGTCTCCACATAGTGATACAATTCATATTTCCCTACCAACATTTTGGGGATGATTATTATAATGGTCTTAAATTGTGTATATTATATTTAAGAATTTATTATTCTCCTATAATGATAATTTCATTTATAAATTCTTACCTTCCTAACACATGGAAAATGATTAAATCGATTGTGCGTACGTGTGGAGTACCAACTCCATGATGCAATGGGATTATTATATTTATTTATATTTTAATTGGATGGTAAAAATTAAGGAATTGATGAATATATTTTATTTATATGAATAATTATTATTATTTATAGTTGAATTATTATTTACTTATCTATCAATCCATCAATCATAAAATGTTAACAACATGCATGCATAAGTATGGCCTACCGTCTCAATGAACAATGAAATTCATTATTCTATCACAAAAATTATGGATGAATATGAATATATATTATCTAATAAGTAATAAAATAATTTTATTACATAATCATAATTAATATAAATTTATTATATCGGAGGTTAGTGAACTTTTGAAGCAACATAATCTTGTGATAATTGCATTTTGTCTCAGTTTTATTTATGTCATACGGATTCCATTATCATCACTTATTTCATTTATGAAATGTATATAAATTCAAATAATTAATTATATAAATATTCTAATAATCATTATGTGGAATTACATATCCATTTATGGTTATTTTCATCATGAGAATATGATTTAGAATCAACAAAGTGGTCAAGGTTTTATTTTACAATGTAATTGTTTATATGGATTATTTATGAATATTTTTATGATATATTAAAATTATTGTCCACTTATAATGAAACTAATATATATTCTATTAATATTTTTATTTTTTTATCTTTCATGTTTTACTTCCTTTTTCCTTATCTTAAGTATTAAAGAGAATTAAAATATGTTTTTAATGAAAATTGAATTCATTTACTTCTTTGGTCCAAAATCCATTTTATTCTATATCTTTGTTTAATATAAAAATTTAAAAAAGGGTTTAACTATTTTAATATAATTTTTTTATTTAATTTTTACCCATTATTTATTTATTTAACATTTTTGTTTTAAAAAATAATATTCTTTTCATTTTCTAATTGAGGATCTTATTTTTTACATTTTACAGAAGTATGATAGAAATGTTATTCAACCTTTATAGCAAAAATGAAATTTCAACCTATCATGACCACTCAATATCTTGGAGCGTAATTTAAGAACTCCAATTCTTAATTTCAATGAAAATATTATCCATAATATTTTCAATATTGTAGTATTGTAAAGAAGTTATTTAAAAAATGGAAAGGTAATTTTCCTGAAGAAATATTCTGGGTGATAATTAAAAAAAATTCTATATAATATGATATCCTTTTATGATACATTATGTTTACTATGGATATTATCCAATGATACAATCCTTATTTTATCTATGGATGTTTAATAGTTTTGATGAAAAGGTATTTACGAAACACATTTTTTCCTTGTGTTATTCTATAATGAAATGTTTATTAAATATGTTTCCTTTCATGGGATCTGATATTATAAATGTTTTAAAATATTGTAGAACACATATGTATTGTTTTTATTATTTTATGGTTGGCCTATATCTAACTCCAATGTATTGAATAAATATGGATAGCTCATTAATTAAATATATTATGTGTGAACCTGATTTCATGTTAACAACATTAAGCATGGATCTAGTTTTCATAATCATAAGATTATTCATGTTCATATTTTTAATGTTCATAAGTTTATGTGTGGAATTATATCTAATGTTCATAATATTATACATTCACTATGTTTTTCATTCTCATAAGATTAGGCTTGGATATTTATTTCATATTCATAAGATCATGTTTAGACTTAGTTTCATGTCTATATATTTATGTAAGGGATAGATTTTATGTCCTTAACATATTGAGTTAACCTATTTATATATATGTTTTGAAAATGTTATAATTTTATTTATATTTACAAAATCATTCATGGATCATTTTATTAGATTCATTTATGACTCATTTCTTATAAACTGTCAAGGTTTGTGCAGTGACATAAGATTAGGATTTATTATATTCATGGTGTGGATTTAAAATATTTATGTAATGTTTTCACACCCTTATAATCTTGTTATAATTATGAGATAATTTATATCTCCCTTTTCCACCCTTACTAATTATCTTATCTCACACTTTCTTATTTTTTCATCCCTAGGTTATGAATAATGGTTTAAAATATGTTATTTCTAAGAAGTGTGATTTTTAGAATGAACATAGTGGGAGATGATGTAGATTATTTATGAACCAATTTTTTTTGTTTACATGTATCCAAAGGGACTAGACCAATATATTTATGGTTTTTGTCATTATGTTATATATTAATTATTAATATATTTAGATTTTATATCATTTTATGAAATGTATTTGTTTTTATATTTGGTATTTGAGAGTGTCTTAGTCATCCTTTGGATACTAGGATGAGAAAAAAAATTGAGAACCTCGGTGATAGTTATATAAATTGGATAACATCCTAATTCTTTGTTATTGAACATGACCGATCTAGGTTAATCATTATAAATCATATATTGAAATAAATGTGTGCTAAATTATACATCCAATGAATATTGATTTCATATTATGTCATTTAATAATATAATTATCATTTGTCACCCTATGTTTTTGGGTTTTACTTAGTGTATTTCACTTGATTGATTCATGTGTAAAACAAATATGATTAATTATTTAATGAAAATCCTCATAAAAAATGATTATGATTTGGGATGAAATATCATGTGACTATGATCACAATAAAATCCCAATATATTTGTGGTAACATGAATCATGTTGAACTGCAGATTTCACCAAGTAGAGAGAAAAATGTTATTGAATGTTTTATGTGACAATAATCAAAATATTTTTATGGGTATTATAGTTATTAATAAATGGATTAGTTTTCTTTAAAATATATTTTTCTTTCTTCTCTAATGGGACCATGAAATTTTTTTCTGATCTATTAATTTTTTTGAAGGTGAAATAAATCATTGTAGGAATATTTTTACGAATAAATAGAGAGTAGATGAAATAGAATCCAAACAATGGGATGAGTTTAAGGGAATATTTTTTTTACATCCCTAATATTCTTTGTAAAAACCATAGGAAATTAATTGACGTTAAAAATGATGATGAATCAAATGGTATCTGTAGGGAAAATTTTACAAGATGTCCATGGTGTGATTTAGTTTTGATTGTTTTCTCTAATATAAAATTTTATTGATTATTTTTTAGTTTGAAGATAATTCATAAAAAATAATTTTCCATAGTGGACATTGGATGCTATGAAGAAATAATTTGATGTACACTGAATGATGAAATGGAAGATGTAAAACCTCTTGTTTCTAGTGATAAGAAAAATAAGTTAGAGATTCATGGGAGATCCAGTATTTTGAAACATAGAATGAATAAAAATCATTAAACTCATACATTCTAAAAATGTGCTAATGAGAACGTAATTTAATTACAGGAAGGGAATAAAATATTGAATCATATAGTCCACATATATAGAGAAAACGAATGTCATAGTGATGTAAAGTGGCCAATAAATGAAATGAATAGAGCTAGAGTTTAAAAAAAATACACCACTCATACATCAGTTCTATAAATGAAAATATTTTGGTATTTATATGAAGAACTGCCATGATCCAAGGCATCTCGATGATAATAATCTTTAAAAATCTCTAAAATCAAAGGAGAAACTAAAAGATTATTAAATAACAATAGTTTAAGTGAATCATGATAGTTAGGGAATAGTTATCCTCCAATCTATCATTTGGTATTCCATGTTGATATTTGTATGAATAATCCTAATGTATATTTTATAATTTAGGGAAATTTTATGTGATTCGATAAATTAATGACCCATCCCAATATAGATTCCATATATTTTAATATAATAAAGAACTCATATTTTATATATTGAACAAACCTATGATTTTCCATTAATGCAAGGATAAACCCAATCCTCTAATGGAAATATTTTTGAATAAAATAAATTCTCATTTAATTAATTAGGGGTTAATTATCATTTATAATAATATATAATTTAATTATGAAATTTTGGAAAATTATTCATATAAATTATAGAATGTATGATAAAGGTATATACATTTTGATTTTATAATTTAAGAGTGATAAAAATTATTTTTATGTTGATCATGTAATGGTATTATATCAATTAACTTTTTTGGGTTTTGAATATGGTCCGTAAAATATTAGAGGAGTCTTTATATTAACTATGTAGGAAATATATTAATTTAATATTTGGAAATTATTTGGTGAGGTGAAATTATTTTTCCACCAAAAATATAGTAAATGTTTTTTTATTAAATACTTAAAGGCCGAAAGAATGAATTTTGGATATTATTATTCATTAAAAGTTATCCTTCCATGAAAAATTCCACATGAATATATATATCCCCACCTAATAAATAAATAATTAATTGATTAAAGAACACCCAAGGGATGATATTGTGTTTATGAAATTGAATTAAATACTATAAATAAATATCCATGAGTTATATATCTAGATATTAAATGAATCCCTAAAATTAAAAAAGTGGTACGTGAAATAAAAGTATTATCTGTTAACCTCTCTTACCAATAAATTAGTTTTCTTTTAACCCATCACAAATTTTTAGTTTTCTGATGGTTAAAATTCTCATGAACATGTTCTCTATTACACTTTTTTGATCATTTTTACATTAGTTTTCTATTTCATATCTATAGTTTCACTTCCCACTAATGATTACCTATTAGGAGACCTAGTTTGGTGATAACCTTTATACTTTTTCTTTCCTCTTTTTAGAGGTTGTTTTACTAACCATTTTTAGAATATAGTTTTTCCATAAATGGATTTTCAAATATCATCCCTTTTATTATGAAATGTTTTTTCAATATTTGATGAAAAAATTTATGTAATTTTGGTAGAATGTAACACCCCATGATTTTAAAAGAACATTATATTTAATTTCATATACGATATGCAACACCGATCCTAAATGAAACAAAAAATATTATTATTTAAATATTGTTACAACCTTGCCATTAAATTTATGGATTTGAATAGAATTGACAGAATTATTTAATACATTAAATGATTTCCTCAATAAAAATAATTGATACATTCTTTTGGAATATGTACTAAATTTTAAGTAAATATATTTTATGCTGCATAAAAAGGATTTCATTCAAAATGTGTTCTTTTCACTTTAGTGATAATGTAATAAAATTAATTTGAGTAACTTAAATATACATTTTTTGGTTAATATATTATGATTTCATATATTATCATATAAAAATTATATTTGGGTGATTTTTTTATTTTTTCTTAATTTTTTTTAAAAGAATACAGAATAAATCTAAATTTTATCAAAATTTAATTTCTTTTTTCTGGAATTTAATAAGATCCATTTTATATTTAAATGATTTAAAATTAAAATAAGTCATATTATATTATTAAAATATATTATGAATCATTAGAATAAAATTTATTATATAATTTTTTATTAAGAAATGTTTATTCATAAATATGAATTTTTCCAAAAAAACGTAAATTTTTTTCTTCAGAGAATCGGTTTTCATTGCATTTCACATAATTATTTTTAAATTAAATTTTGATAGTTATTTTTTATTGGATAAAATATTTCAATATTTTTAATTACGATTTTCAGTTTTTTTAAGTAGTTCCATTTTCTTTTAGGGCACTATAAATAGTAACTATAGTAAAATTTATCACCTCGATTATTAGAAAATATAGTTAATATATGATAATAAAAAGTGATAAGAACTTAATTTGAAATCATAGTTGTTATTTTATAATTTTAATTTTACCGCTATCATCTTAGGATTTATATTTTTTAAGGGACATTTTTCAATGAAAATGACATACTTAATATTTCAAAGAATGAATGTTTCAAAATTTCACTATATTAGTTTTAAATATATAATATATATCCACATAAGGAAAAATGTATGTTATGAATAAATATGAATATATATTTTGATATTAATTAAATAATTTTCTTGGTATAAATTGATTAAAATTTTAAATAAATTAAATAATTACCCTAAATTCTTGTGCAACACTAATAATAAATTTGTAGTTAATAGAAAAACAAAATAAAGAATTTTTTAAATATTAAATGTTATATAATTTGAATGATTAATTTTTATCATGAATTTGATAGATCTATATGACTTATTAGGTATTATTGAAATCATTTTATTATTATAACCCCTTTTATTTATGTATTTATAGTCATAAAAAATTAATTGTGTTACAAATTAAAATAATGATATGTTATAATAAATAATATTTTATGAAGTGATATAAAATTTATTAAATATAATATTTGGGAAAAGTAAAGGAGTAATATTTTGAACATAAGAAATGTTTCATTGATGGTTTCTTTTTTAATTTTCTTACACTATTAACCCTCAAATGGTTGAAAACATTAATATTATTGTTATTGTCAGAATGGTTGATGAAGGGATGAAATAAAATGATTAGGATAAAAAAGTATTCCAAACATGTTAAATTATTAATTTATGAGATTATTTTGGTAAATAATAATAATATATTTAAAAACTATTATTTTGGTTCTATTTGGAAATCAAACTTAATTTATATAAAATTAATATTTTATGAAATTAAAAGGGCCTCCTCTATTCAATTGTAAAATTCAACCATCCATTTAACATATTCACACCAATTTGATCCCTATATATTAAACCTATCCTATTAAAAACACTTATACAATTCTTTATAAACATTTTATATGTGTTTTTCAAAAAAGAAATACAAACTATAAGATCATTCATAAGTGATTTAAATGAGCTATTATAGGGAAGAGGTAATTTATATAACTGATTACATTATTTCATAATTAATCTTTCACCACATATATATATGTTATACTCCTAATAATATATTTAATTAAATTTTATAAATTTACTAAAATGTTATTAATATTATGAAAATACCATTATACATCTTCTATATCATCAAATTATGAGTAAAATATTCTTTCATGAGTACGTACGACTTACAGTCTCCATGTAATGATACATTCAAATTATCAGTTAAAATTTATATGGATAATTATAATTATAATGTTAATGTATATATAGGTTATTTATGAACTTATTATGATTTAACAATTATGTTTATATATCTTACTTATTACATTCAAAACCGTTGGAAAACGATAATGTCATATTGCCTATATGTAGACTACACCATCCACACAACAATGCAATATGTTTCGTCATTTATATTTTAAATGGAGTGTAATAATGTTGGAATTTATCAATAAATATTATTTATATGATACACCAGGTATTCTATAAATTTGAATTATTATTTACCTATCTTTTATTCCATACATCAAAAAATAAGAAATGTGTTCATGTGTACATAAAAACTATAGTCTCCATGAAAGATTTGATTCATTTTCTGGGCTATACAATAATGGATGAATCTATACATATATGTATATAATAAATATATATATATATATTATAATATTTTATTTGATTCAGGAATAGAATTATAATAAATACACATTTCATATATAAGAGGCTATGAATTTTTGAAGGAACACTACAAAACAATGCCATCGATTAGAAGGATTTATTTATGTTATTGTGGGGGTGGGGAAAACCACATATAAATAAATTATTAATTATTAATAATAACCATCACTAATTTACCTACATTGTGTTGTTAGAAGTGTTTTTCATAGATCAGTGGTAAGGTGTGACTCAATTAGCAGTGGTTAAATTAGACGGTGTTTACACCCCCTCAAATTTTTCTACAACATCACATGCTGAAGATAGTTTAAATGGTGGTTTAAAACCCTCTAAATAATTTTAAAATTTAGGTATGGTTGATAATTTCCACAAATTGACTTATAAGAAAAAAAATAGGTGTATTTTTCAAGCTAGTCCAATTTGATATAGAATTATATGGGGTTGGATCACCTCTAATTAAATCACATATTAGACTTATATTTTAATAACCAACTATAATTATATATATATATATATTAATATCCACCCACTCCTCATTCAATTCTACCCCATCCTATTCCACCCCAAACATTTCTGTGATGGCATACTTCCTCTAACAATATTTTTTGTTATAGTCACTCCACTCCGTATTCAACACTACCCTATCTTATTCTGCCCTAACCATGCCCCCGATGACCCCCACCCCCACAAAAATTCATACCCCATCTGTTTACCCATTCAAGTCACCAACATTTATGTGATCTACCCTCACTTTCAGAACCAATGTGGTCACCTCCATATATGACACACACACTGACATTTCTATTACCACCCTTGAAAAAATCTCAAGGCAGTGGGTTTTGAACCCATACCTCCCCAATAGTGTACACGTTTCTCTACCTCCATTGAAAATAAATTTTACTATAATAAATACACAGGACTATATTTATACATTTTAAAAATATTTTTTAAATAAGTATAATTTCAATAAATATTTAAATACATATAAATATATAACTTATATATATATATATTAACACATAGATGTTTCAATTAGGTATTTTTATATTAATAAGGTATTTAGTTTATACATTTATATAAACTATATATTTCATACATGTATCTACATAAATTTTATTAAATAAAATTTTACGTATATTTATAATTGTATTTGTTTTAGGTATACACACACACATATATATTTATAAATATATTTATGTAAATTATTTATATACTTAAATAAATATTTATATATTATATACATGTTTACTTAATATATATATATATATATATATATATTTAAAGTATATTTATATATTGTATTTGAATAAAATATTTATTATTATATACATTAATATATACTTTTTTGTATAAATTTTATAATATTTTATACAATTAATATATAATTATTAATATGTGAAGAAGATCTATATAAAATAAAATTTATACAAATATTTATATTTTATATAATTAATATTGTATGAAATGAAATTTATACAAATATTTTATATGAAATAAATTTTATAAAAATATTTATATAATTTTATGAGAAACATATTTTTATATTGTATATAATTAATATGTATATTATATATAATTAACATTATATGAAATTAAATTTATAAAAATATATAATTAATATTATATGAAGTAAAATTTTTATATAATATATGTTTGAACCAAAAAGGATATGAGATGTCAAAAACACAAGAGGGGGTGAATTGTATATTAAAAAATTTCTATTAAAACCTTTAATGATGGTTGTTAACATAAACTAAAAAAATTCACAAAGCCACATATAAAAGGAAAAAATGATCAGACTGACTTTCGATCTGATGATATTTTTAGGATACTATAGGTTATGAAACAATTGTATTCAGATTGAATAAAAATATCAGAGTAATACAATTTTTAAATGATTCAACCATATAGTGTATTGAAATAAAAATAAAAGTATATGTTGTAATTAAAACAACTATAAAAGAATTCAAATAGAAAGAAGAAGTAAAAGGATTCTCATTCTGTTTCAATATTCAACAAAAATGTAAATATAATACAAATAATTTATCCAAAATAGTAGGGTATCCCTCCCCCTAGGATAATAGGTCTATCATACCAACAACGGTAAGCCATCTATATGATGATAGGCTCATCAATCTTGCTATCCCCGTAAGCCCTTGATTTTATAGGTAATAGACACCTCTATCTTTCAAACACATGAATGCCCACAATATGATGATCAGTTAACCTGTCTACCTATCCCTGGTAGCACTCGATCATTATAAGTATATTAGAAGAACAAAGAAAAAACAAAGAACTTATTAAAATACAAAAATTATGAATGTGTCGTTCATGTTTTTGAAATTTCAAGGCATTTATACGAAGTAGAGAGAAGTCACACAGTCTCTCTCTAGAACATGGAAGTAGATAAATTTTTTTTCTCTACTTCAAATGACCATTTATTTATAAGCCTCAGGTTCCAAATATAATATTTTCTCCAACTGTCATTTTTCTCTGGAAAACTCGAAGGGACTTGGACACTTGGCATTGCAACAGTAATTTGAAATAGAGAACACATCATCGTTTTGATTGGTTTATAACTAACTCCACAACATCATTATTGATAAAACAATAGGTATATGAGAATTTTAACATGATTATGATTGATATAGAACACGTATTTAGATAAATAATGAAATTCATGCATGTGATAGAATTATAACTTGGGAACGATTAATATTAATTAGTAAATAATATTAATATGATGAAATGTATGTATGATGTGCATGGTGAATATGATAAATATAGTTAGTATGATAAACATAGTGGGTATGATGGATATAGTTAGTAAAATAGAATAAGTCAGTATGATAGACAGAGTCAGTATGATAGACAGAGTCAGTACGATAGACTGAGTCAATACAATAGAAAAGTCAGTATGATAGACAGAACAATCGTATTCAAAGTATGTCTTTTATTTGAGTAATGAGTATAATTATATTTTTGATTTTAAAATCAATATAAAAAAAGTCAAAATTAAACCTTTTCCATAACAATATCCCCTATTTTGTAAATCACAAAACACAAATTAAAACTAGACACATATACATATCTCCCCCTGAGTTATGAAAACTCTAATGAATAAATAAATGAATACAACTAACACCCCCCTTAGGTATAGACTTTCCTTAGGATTGTACTCGAATATTTTACATAGTTTATATAGATTACATTTTATTAAAACATCAAGAGCACTCCCTCTTTGTAAAATTTACTGCCCTTTTTATATAACATTCTTCCCCGTTATGATTTAAAAAAATAATGTAGTAGTCTATAGTTTCCTGAAAAGTTTAAAGAGAAACAAAAAATCAAAAACAATGGAAATGAAAACATAAACCTCATTAATGTGTAAAATTATTAGAGAATTTTTTATGAAAATAAAGAAATAATGGTACAGAAAAACAATCATTTGATTTATATTAATTTTTCATTCATTATCAAATCATGGAGAATGACCTTCATCTTCTTAATTTCTTTCTTTTATTTTGAGATTGAAACACCATGATATTAGAGATGTAATTGTTGGTCTATAGAAATTTTAATATGGATTTTGATGGATTCATCTTGAATTTTTATCACTTCTTCAAGAGTATCAATTTTGCCTTTCGTATTGTTATTTTCTTCTTCAAAAAATTGTTTTTCTTCATTAACAAAACTATATCATCATTGAATGATGAGTAATTTAAAAATTATAACTAGAAATCTCTAAGTATTTCTTTCAACTATTTCTCTAAATGATCGTTACTATCATGTGTATTATAAATCTCATTCAACCTTTAAATTGTTTCTTTAACAATAATATTGAAAGAAATACCAAGATCACGATAAATACTCCTTATCTCCTTAATTGATTCACCATATTCATTTTTTGATCTCTACGTCTTGTATGACCAATAGTGCATCTTGTTACATGATTTCTTATGAGAAAGAGTGTTGTCACTCAAAAACATTTAGATAAGACTCTACATTAATTACTTTCTTTCAGATCTCTCGTACTAAACAAAATTTCTTGCTATGATTCTTTGTGTTGAAATCTTGTTTTCCTTCAATTCTAGGAATATAAGGAATAATCTTTTCAATAAACCTCAAAAAATGAACAATGGTATCACTTTTTTCCAAATAAATTGTGTTATATGAATCAATATCATCATTGAATGATTCATGTTCATTTGATCGGCTTGAGTGTTGATCACATTTTTTCTCTTACATTATCTATTTAAATTTCAATTAATTCTTCTTTTTTCAACTCACTATTCTAAAACTATGTCATTAGTGATAATGGTCCCCTATGAATTAGAACTTTGAGCCATTTTCTTTTGTAGAAAAGGAACAATTTTTTATTGAGTTTCCATAGATTGTTCTTGTTTTTGAACGGTATGAACATTCAATTTTTGAACCCCTTCAATTTGTTTTTAAGGGAATATTATTATGTAATATTCCTATAACTATGAAGGTATTTCATAAGAAGGTAATATTCCTCTACACCACTTACCTATTTTGAAGATTATTGAATAACTTCTTATACAATTTCAATCCCTTTTTCATTCTCTGTAAGTGTCTGAACAATCTATTTTTATTGAAATTCTTAATTTATTTGACCACTAGATAACTCCACACCTTTTTGATTTTTGGAAACATAAAAATCATGATCTTTTCATTTCAAAAGTTCTTTCTTCTTCTTCTTGTCCTGTAGAGTATATTCTATTCTCATCTTCATGACCAGAGATTTATCTGGATGAAGACCAAATGTAGGAATAACATATTTTCTTTATTATTTCTATTTTCTCACCTTATATACAACTTCTTTACTATATTTGGTTTTCTTCATAGGATTTGCACTGATTTGAGGATTTGAAATTTGATAAAATAAAATTGTTGAAGAAGATTCTATTAGAATTTGTGTCAATTAATTTGGAATAGATTCTTCCACGTCATTGATCAAGAGTTTTGACTTTTCATTAAAATTAAAATTCAATTTATTTATTATATTCTTGCTTATCCATGATCCGTTCAGCTCTTTCAATTATCCTATTACTAGAATATTGAAAAAATTCTATCTTTATAGAATCAAATTTGTGAGAATGGTTGGATACATGATAATATGATACTTAATTGATCTAGAATTCATATTCTTGATTATATAAAAGATGTAACCCATGAGATTTACCTTTCTCATATTTATAGGATAATATAACATAAATATATCATAAAAATTACGAGTTTCTTGACCCCCTTTCCTTGGAATATGAAATCCTTTCATCCAAAGAAAAATAAAGAGTTTGTCTACTGAGTGATGTGATACATTGTATTTTATCCTCATTGCTAATAAATAATGACTTTTCTGATCCTTCCATATAAAACATTCCAGCTTCCTCAGGTGGCTTATGATAAGGACAAAAGAATTCATAATCAGTAGAGATATTGAGTAAATGTGTCTCTTTTTTTACTAACATAGAAAAGTATTGGAAGAATACTAAAAGATAAAGTTGATTAGCCAAAGAAATGACCATACTGAGTCTTATAAAGTGGACTAGATATTCACCGGGAAATTACAAGATAAAAAAGATCCAACTGTAGAAAAAAAATATTTTATAAAAAAATGGAAAACATATATTATTTTTTCTAAAAGAAAACATTATAAAATAATAAAAAATAAAAGTGATAAAAATTGAAAAGAAAACGTACCTATAAAATATTTCAAGAGAATTATTGGTTTCATACTATTATGAATGTAAAAAAATTATATAATAAAATAAAAGATATCGTTGAAATAATTAAAGAGAAAATTATTAAATATCAAATCGATGATAAAGAATGTGAATACACTCAGTTGTTAGATTGATGGAAGATAAATTCATTACCATAGTTTTTCAAGATGATGGGAAAACATTCATTACCATAGGATGTCAAGAATATGAAAAAAATTCATTACCATAGGTTGTCAATTCGATGGAAAAAAATTCATAACCACAGGTTTCCAACCTGATGAAAAATAATTTAATTGTAATAGGTTGATAAATTGAAGATAAAAATTCATTACTATAGGTTGCCATACTAATGGACAACAATGTCATATTGATTAATAGATTATCCAAATTATAAATAATATTCCAAACCAAAAATGAATCTGAATGACATCAATAAAACAACAAATGAAACAAATAAAATAATATAAATAATGAAAATAATTAAGATAAAATTAAAAATATAAAATAGGAAACAAAATAATATAAAATGGATAAAATAAATAATAAAATGGCTAATGTTCTTCCCTTAAGTAGAGGAGTGTTTTAATGTAAAGAGATTTGTAAAAATTGGAAGTATACGTGAATGATTATTTAAATGTAATCATTCATAGATTCCTTTTAATATATTCAATTATATATAAGGTAATGGTCTTGAAGTAATATCAACAAGTTTTACATACATTATAATGATTTGTAAAAGAATATCTCCTATATGTGTTTTATCTCTAATAAAGTTATTCCTAATATCTATTTGTTATTCATGAGAGTTATGTGCAAGGTTTTTACTTAATGTAATGGGACTTGTGTTATCACACAATATTTGAGTTTTAGTAAAACACATTCCATTTTTTGTGAGTGTGTGTTACATCTAAAAAACATGAGCGCAATAACTTCCAGCTACCACATATTCAGCTTCTGTAGTGGAGAGTACGAATGAGTGTTTTTTTATTTGACCAAGATACTAAGAAATCTCATAAGAAAAGAAAATTTCTAGAAATATGATTTCTATCCATTCTACAACCACCAATGTCAGC
Organism: Viscum album; assembly: GCA_963277665.1. Lineage (NCBI taxonomy): Eukaryota > Viridiplantae > Streptophyta > Magnoliopsida > Santalales > Viscaceae > Viscum > Viscum album. Next base: position 1,456,078,085 of record OY728131.1, on the reverse strand, counting down.
ATATGAATGAATTTTTAAATCTAAATCATTTCCATATGAATAGAAATATCCTATATCCAAGGTTCCTTTTAAATACCAGAAAATCATTTTTCACAGCTTTTAATATGAATTGTTTTGGATTTTCTTGATATTTTGGACATAATCATTAAGAAAACATTAATTCTGGACGAGTCTCAATTATGAATTTTATACTTCCATTCATACCTCTAAAAGTTGTTCAATCAACTAGTTTCCCAGTTTCATCAAGATCACGATTTTGTGAGGTTCCAATGGGAGTTCTAATACTTATTATTTTGTCATATACATACTTTTTGAGTATGTTTTTTAAATTAATATATTGAGATATATAACTACATTCTAGTTTCTATGAAATATACAAACAAAAAATAATAATTCACCCATCAAACTAATTTCAAACTCATACTTCATTATATTCAAAAACGAATCTATCAAAGGCTTTTGAGTTGATATGAAAATGATTTCATCAACATAAATTTGTACCATAATATGTTTTATTTTTTTATTTCATTATGAAAATAGTTGGATTAGCTATTCCCTTAATTTAATTGTTTTGGAACAAAAATCATGTAAACTTATTCATACCAAGATCTATGGGATTTTTTAAATCCATGAATGGACTTGGTATGTTTTTAAACTTATTAGGGATGTTTTTTATCTTCCAAACTATGAGGTTGATCTACATAGACATCCTATTATACATAACCATTATTAAAATTACACATAACATCCATTTGAATGATTTCTAAAATATGGAATGTTGCAACAACTAATAGAATTCTAATAGATTTGAGTGTTGATAGCAGAGAATATTTTTATTCATATTATATTCCTTCTTGTTGACTATATCCATTAGCTATAAGTCTAGATTTATTTCATAAAATGATACCATTTTCATCACATTTATTTTTGAAAACCCATTTTACTCCAATAATAGTTATATCATTAGGCTCTTCAACCAAGGTCCAGATATTATTCCTTTCAAATTCATTTAGCACATCTTGTATTTCCTTAATCCAATCCCTATGACCTAAGGCATCACATAGAGTTTTAAGTTCAAATTGAGAATTAAAATCAAGATTTTCAATTTTATTTCATAGGGACATTCTAGTCCATACTGGATTTTTTCATCACAAATGATGTTATCACTAGTATGATTATTGAGTAATAACTGAATTGTATTTTGAAATTTTTGTTCATCAACATAAGAGAAAATAGATTTTAGTGTAAATGACTCAAAAAAATTCTATTTAGTATTTGTTGTGTTTGAAAAATCTTCTATCATAGGTAGATAATCAGTTTTGGAAAACACATTATAAGTAATATTTTGAGGTTGTTGTAAAAACAAAGGGTCTGTTTCATCAAACATAAAAAGTATTGATTCTTCAACAAAACAAGTGATTTTTATTGAATATTATATAAGACATAGAAGTAGTAGCATAACCAAATAATATTATATTATCTGATTTTGGTTAAAACGTATGTAATTTTACATTTTTAATTAAAATAAATACTTTGAAATCAAATACATTGAAGTATGAAACTTTTGGTTTTTAGTCTATACACAACTTATAAGAAGTTATATTATGAAAATGTCAAATTAAAACTCAATTTATAGCATAAAAAGTATGACTAACATATTTTTTCGAAAAAAATTGTTTTGAAATTTATTATTCACTCAACATGGTTGTTTCTATCTCTCAATAAATTGTATTTATTCTTTCAACAGCGCCATTGGTAGAGGTGTTCCTAGTATAGAAATGTTGTGAGTAAAACCTTTTTTACTACAAAAAGTATTGAATTAAGAAATTACAAATTCTCCATCATGATCACATAATATAGTTATCAATGGTAGGTTTTCCTCATTTTTGACTTTGGAAACAAATATTTTTTAGAAACAAAAAGCCTCTGAATTTTTAGTGAGAAAATATAGCCATGTAAATCTAGTATAATCATCAATAAGACATATACAGAGTACTAACCTCTAGTAATTTGAGTTTGTGTGGATCTAGAAATATCCATTTTCATTAAATGTACTGAATCAGTAATTGAGACTTCACTAATTTAATTAAATCTTGATTAATGTTTTTTTCTATATTGAAAATGATCACAAACATTACAGAAATCAGAACTAAACTTTGGTAGATGATTAACAAGTAATTTTTTAAGGATTTTATATAAGTTTCTACCATTACAATGTCTTAGTATTCTATTTTATAACCATTTTTTATATTCCATTGCACATAGACAAGGTAAGCCTTGTATCCTCAGGTCTTCAACGTTCAAAGTGTAAACATTATCAAGCTTTTGGGAAGATGTAATGAATCCATCCTTAAAATTGTGAACTATACATTTATCGTTCCTAAAATTCAAAAGGTATCCTTCATCACATAATTGAAATATAATAACGAGGATTTTACTAATACCATCATCAAATAAAACATTTGAAATGAAAATATTATCAAGGGAAAACATATTTCCCATATCAACAATTTTTCCTTGAGCATTGTCTCTAAAGGTAAAATTTTCACCTTTTGTATTTATAACTTTTTCAAAGATGTCTATGTTTCAAGTCATGTTCTAGGAACATCTACTATCGATGTACCATGTATTATTATTTTTTATAATTTTTTTATTAAAAAATTATACTTTTAAATACCGAGCCTGTTTGGATTTGAAAATATTAGAAAAAAAATTGGAATCAAAATTTTCTTTGAAAAGTGAGATTTATAGAAACCTAAACATTTGAATTTATTAACAGAAAAATTTATTTCCCAATATCTACATCATTATCCTTTGGTGTATAATGTATCACATTTGAATAGAAAAAAATTATTAAAAAAACCGTATTTTAATGGGTATATCCAATTCCATAACTATTCCTTAAAGGCTGAATTTGAAAATACATATTATCAAACTCTTTCATTCTAGTAGTGAAATTATATTAATGATTCTTCAAAGAAAATATTTCTGATTTTTGTCTTAGGATAGAATTATTTTCCTTATTTATATTAGTTTTACAATTTATTTTTTCATCTAAAAATGATTTTGCATAAATTATATTATCAAAATCATTAAAAACATTTCTCTTTTCAAAATTTACCTTTTCTCAATTTTTAAAAAAATATTCAATTTTAATAGTTTTAGAATCTAGAACTTTACAGAGATATAATACTTCTCTTATTGAAATATCAATCATAGTATTTTTTTCATGTTTTCTAGAAACTTTACAATTTTCATTTTATAAATTTACCAATTCTGTAAATATCTTCATAAGAAGGTAAATAATTATCATTATCCGATGAGTATGTTTCTTCATAAATAAAACAATATTTATCATGATAATTGTTACTCAAATACATATTAGTATTTTATTCAGAACTGTGTACCATAACTATTATGCAATGATAGGGTGTTTTGGAAAGGAGACCAATATTCTTGTTATTTGAGATATCGCTATTAGAAGATTCTTCAGAAGAATCACCTCAACTGAAACTCTAGGATTCCTTAAATTTCAAGAATTTTTCTCTTGTACTTATAGTATTTGTTATAATTATTCTATAAATTTCCTTCCTTTCCATCCTTTCTATTTTTCCAAGGAAAATCAAATCAAATGTGTCCAAATCTTTTACATTCATATCATGTGACTTCAGAATATTATATGTAATTCTTAACTTTGAATGTATTTTTATATTTGTATTGGAAATATTTCATTCCAAAAAATTTATTCATTATTCTAGAAATATTTGAAACATCATTATTTGATTTCTCAGTATCATTGGAATCTGATAAGACTTCATACTTTCTTCTTCTTGACATAGTTTTCATAGGTGATTTCAAATTTATAGGATTCGATGTAGTAGTGAATACTACCCCACAAATATTCTTTTTTAATTTATCAGCATCTCTATTAATTCCTCCATATTTTTGAAATAAATTTAAAAATAGATCATAAAGCATTAGATTAGAAAAACTTCTAGACTCATCAACTAAATTCCTCCTAGATACCCATTCATTTGGCATAATATATTTGATCTTCTCAACTAATACATAGTAATCGAAATATTTCTCTACCATAACATGAAGGATTTTATCAATTGTCATAAATTTATGTTTAACATTAAGTATAGGTCCATCATAATGAAATTCAAAGTCATGATAGTCAGCTATTAGCATTGCTATTCTTATTTCAATAACATTGGAAGTACCAAAATGTGTAATCTCTAATTTCTTCTATATACAATTTATAGCTTCACATGAAGATATTTGATTTTAAATGTTCCTCATCAATGAACATAATAAATTACTGTGTATATAATTTTTTATCTGATATTCATGTTTTTCGTGAGCATTAAGAGTCTTAACATCATTATCGGGGATCATATATTCCCCAGTGGGCATAAATATTTTATCTACACCTATGTTTATAATAAAGGAATTCATTCAATCTATCTAATATTCAAAATCATTAAAATAAAAATTAGGTGGTCATATAGTTTTATGATTTTCAATTGAACCAAAATTCATCATTCTTTCCATCATAATGAAACAATATCCTTTTTCTACAAATACAGTTTAGTGAATTTATAAAACAATGTAATTAAAAATATACAAAGTTGTGGAAAACCATCTCTAATACGAATTGCTGGATTGATATGGATATGAGATGGCACTCATAAAAGAGAGGGGTGAATTTTATATTAAAAAAATCAATTAAAACCATTAAGGAATGTTCTTAATATAAAATAAAACAATTCACGAAGCCTCTTATAAAAGGAAACCAATGATAGGGCTGACTTTCGATTTGATGATATTGTAACGATACCATAGGTTATAAAACAATTGTATTCATATTGAATACTAATATCAGAGAAATATAAAGTTTAAATTATTCCACCATAGAGATTATAAAATCAATAATAAAATTATACATTATAAATAAAAAAATTACAAAATAATACATATAGAATGATGAAATAAAAGGATTTTATTTCTAATATAATAAGCAGTAGAAAAGTAAAATATATTACAATTAATTTATCTCAAAGTTTAGTGCATCATTACCCCTTGTATAATACGTCTATCTTACCAACACTGGTAATCCATCAATTCTATGATCATCACACCCATCGTGATATCCCTTCAAGCCCTCAATTTTATATGAAATCAGCACATTTGTCTTTCAATCACTTGAAATCCCCAGATACAATGATAGTTAGAACTGTTTGCTTATCCCTAGAATCCCTAAATAATTATCACCTGAATTCAAAATGAAGAACAAATCACGTATTGATATACAAGAACTATAAAATATCCATTCACATTTTTTAATTTCAAGGCTTTAGAACAAATCATAGAGAAGTCATGCAGTCTCTCTCTAGAATTTGGAAGTAGGTGATGATGTTGTCTCTTCTTCAAATGAACTTCTATTTATAGGACATGGGCTCCAATGATTATACATTCTTCAACTATCATATTTTTACTGAAAGCTCAGAGGTTCTTGAACACATGGCATTGTATCTGTCATACTGAAATGGAAAACATGACACTGTTTTGACTAGTTTATAACTAACTCCACAACATCATTTTGGTTAAAAATATAGGTATATGAAAATGATAACATGAGTATGATTGATATAGAGCTTGATTATAGTTAAATTAAGAAAATAATGCATGTGATAAATGTATAACATGAGTTTTATTAATATTGCTCAGAACAAAATACTGATATAATAAAAAGTGAGGATGATGAAAAATGTGAGTACGATGAACAAATTGAATACGATAAATAAATTGGGTGACATAGATTGAGTTATTAGGATATACTGAGTCTGTATGATAGATAGAATCAATAAGATTGTTAGAGTTTGTATGATAGACAATGTCAGTATGATAAACATAGTTAGTATGATAGACATAGTCAACACGATAGAGAGAGTCAATGAGAAAGATAGAAAAATTGTATTCAAAGTAAGTCCTTTATTTGAGAAATGAGTATAAAGAGATTTTTTATTTAAAAAACAAAATACATAATAGTAAAAATATTAACTTTTTCTTAAAATATGAAATTAAAATTTTTATTATATATAATTTTTATTATATATAATTAATATTATATTAAATACAATTTATAAAAAAATATATTTATGAACAAAATATTATATAATTATACTTATATATACATATAAATAAAATTGAACACAATCGTATAAATATTTAATATAACATGGCCCTATAATGTATTTCAAAAAAATTAAATATTTGGTTTTAATAATATATATATTATTTATTTTTTAAAATATTGGATGTTCACAACCCCCTAAAATTAATTAAATTATTAGGGTGTTAAACACCCTCTAATTTAAATACAATATAAGAGGCTTTTAACCCCCATTAATTTATGATATTTGAGAGTTTTTTATCCCCCCTATAATTTCAGATATTACAGTGGGGTTTTAACAACTCGAATTCGAAGTGGCTATAAACCCCATCTAAATCAAATAGTATATATTAAAAAAATGTTAAATTTTCTTGAAGAGGTTTATAAACCCCACTAAATTCAGACCACCTCTAAATATTATTAGAAGGGAGGGTAGTATATAACCATATATAATTATTAAAAAATGAATTTTGATAGTGATTTGTGTCACCTCCTTTGAATAACCACATCTAATCTTCTATTTTATTAATAGTTGAAGTCGAGATTGATGTAACAGACATTCATCTCACTTTTATTTTATTAAGAAACATTAAATATTCAATACTTATTTCATTATTGTGGTGTATATACATCCAATTGATTAATATTATAATTACTCTCTTGAATATTATTTTGATTTATGTATCCATATAAGGTTATTTTTTCATGGGATGTATGATTAAAAAGTCACCAAAGTGGTAAGTGTTTAATGTGACAATCTCATTGCTTGATGGGGTTGTTTAGGACTATGTTTACGTTAATAAAAACTTATAATCTACCTCTATTGAAACTCATTAATATTTATTTAATTTATTTAATTTTTGATCAATCGTGTTTCCCTCTCATTTCCCACCCAATGTATTCCAGAGAGAAAATATATTTTATGGAAAATCGAGATTATTTTTCTCTTCGATCAAAAATAATTTTTCATCATATACATGATTTCAAAAAATGTTTTGAAAAATGTTTTTATATTATCTAATGGTTTTTTAATTTAATATAATTTTTATCCATGTTTTACATTTTTAGATAATATTTTTAAAAGGAATGTTTTTATCCATTTCGAAATGAGGTACCTTTTTAATTTTACAAAAATATGAAATGACTATTTTTTAGATTATAGAACATGATTAAAATTTCCTAACATCATTACTAGTAAATTCATTGAATATCCTTCATATGATTCCATTTTTATTTTCCAAAAATATTTTTTCAATTTTTTTTAAAGAAATATATCATTTATTTAAATAATTTTAGAATGGAATGATTATTTTTCTTATGAAATGTTCCAAGTGATTTTTCAAAATCAATTTCCTCCTATTATTCAATAATTTGATGATTATTATATTTTAAGAAGTATATTATCCATGGATATCAAACTTATTCATTATATGGATGGATTATAGTTATATTGAAAATACGCCCATGAAACCCAATCTTTTTTCCAGGGGTTATACTATATTAATATGTTTTTAAAACCCATTTCATTTCCTAGATTCTGAGGTGATGAATATTTTACGATCTTGTGGAACACATACATTTTATTTTCATTGTGAGATTAGTGAGACATATATATTCTTTCAATGAATTGGTAACAAATAAATAACTTAAATGATAAATATATTATTTTTTAACTTTATTTCATGTTCAAAATATTATATCTTGATCTGGTTTTCATGTCTATAAGATTGTGTGTGGACCTGGTTTTCACTGGTTCAAAAAAATGACTTTCTACTTCAGATATTTTGCTTTATAATGTTGGTTAGAATGTGATGTTATTGAAGGTGACATTGAAATAATTTTTTTAACATTTATTAATAAAAATATATGTAAAAAATTAATTAGTTTATGTTATTTAACTTGTGTTAAAGTATATATTATTTTATAAAAGATTTTTAACATATCTTATTCTCTAACCAATAAGAAAAACCAATGAATTTTTGGTTTTTCACATCATTTTTTGAATAAAAAACATGAAAGAGCTTTCGCTAATGGGTATTTATATCATTTATCAAATAACCATCCTGAAAAACAAAAATTCATTGGTTTTCAGCTTTTTTATAGAATAAACTATGTGAAAACATAATATAATAGGGTTTTCACAACAGTTATGAAATAATCAATGTGAAAACACATAATAAAAGGATTTTATATCGGTTATCTAATAACCATTAGGAATAAATAGAATAATTTTATTTTCATTCCTTCGATCCATATACACAATGAACAAAAAAGTAAAAAACCAATAGAAAAAAGGAGAAAATGAAGGAAAAAGGGAAAAAATAAGAAAGACATAAAAAACACACTTATAATTCGATCATTAATGATCACATTATTTACAAAAATAAACTAAAATCTAATATAAACTTTTAAATGATTATTACATTATATTTTTAGAATTATCAATACATGTTCACTATAAGGGATAGGGTCATAAAAAATATATAAATTAAGAGGAATTCTTTTAACATGCATTTTGAATAAAGGGATTGAAATATTAAGGAAATGTTTATTAAAAATATAATATGGTAGAACTATATAACAATATTACTTAAAATTATTTCATATATATATGTTAAAACATAATATCAACATTACTTTATTCCTTAATATTTTTGAAAATTCTATTTAACACAGTTTTTCAATCCAATATACTATCATTAATTAAGATATCTAAAAATATAGTTATTGTAAATAAACATTCACCGTTGCTTTTATATATTTGATCTTTTTTTTCTGTTTTTTATTTTGGTTTTTATAAATAAATATCATGATTTGTTTGAAATAATTATGATTAAAATAAATTTAAAATCCATTAGAATATAAAAAATTATTAAAAAATCAATCTTATGTGTCCAATATACTCTTATAATTTGGTCTCACTTCACTATAGATAAATCAAAGCCAGTAAATTTTCTTCCATTGACAAAAAACACCTAACATTTAATGGACATTAATATTATAAAATTAATGTTATTGGTCATTATTTAAACATATATATAATAATTCCTAAGATATATGTTTCATACTGTTTAAGATAAGTAAACATCAAGCACTGATAAATTTCACTCTTTTGAAATCGTTCAAAAATATAAACTATTTTTTCTATATGATTAATTTTAATTTAAATAGATTAAATAATGTTTGGGTCCCAAAATATATATATATATATATATTTATTTTCATTATCCTTATAAAATGTATAAATATACCTTTTTCAAAAAAACATTTGAAAAAAATGAATACATTATACTAATTGAAATATTTTGTTAATCAATTTACAAGGAAAAAAATTTCATTGTGTGGATGCCTAATTGATTCCAAGTTACAACCAAAATGATATATATTTTCCAAACATCCAGGACCATTTAATTCCTATAAATAAAATCTTCAATTGGAATCTTGCAAACATACAACAAAAAATTTGTCTAAGTGGATAATGTTCTAACAATACAAGAATTTTTATATAATGTTAGAGACATTTGTTTTTGTTGTTCTATATACAATATTTCATTAACTTTAAATTATTACTATAAAAAATAGAAAAAGATATTAACTTTTAAATGATTAAAAAAATATAATATAAACATTAAATAAAATATAAAATATTAATGTACCTCAATGTTAATTTGTCAAACATGTCTAGAAGGCCAAACTAAAAACTGGATGATACATTTTCCTACAATACACTCCTCATATTTAGGTAATGTTACTCACATTTTTCTACTTATAGTTTCATGCACAATGAACTTATGATTATCTATATCTATCTATGTATGATGAATAGTATCTCTAATATATTATATCATATCATATGTAACAGTATAATGATGAGGATTAGAAAAATATAATTCACAATAACTCAATAGCTATATAGGAAGGGTGTAGGATTTGGATAAGAATTAGTGGGGTATTTCGATGTAGGTGGAGGTGTGGGAGCTATTGGATGTGGTGGAGGTGTGGGAGCTGCATTCTAAAACTGTCTTTGCATGTCTACAAACATTTACTATACCAAATCTCAAATTCTATCCTCCATCGACAATGAATATCCTAAACATTAGATTTTAAATATTTTATTTAATTTTATTATATACTTCATCCATTGAAGAAGATTTGGAATTTGGATACCCTTCTTTCAATTATACCCTTATCGGGTATCTTCATACACGACCCGAGTGTTTTGGATTCCCCTATGTTATAGTTAAAAAAAATTCCTTCCCTCATAAATGAAAAACATTTATGTTCTATTCTCATCAAGAGAATCCTATATGAAGTATTTGAAAAAACACGTAATGAATAAAAATATATTTATAATTTAATTTTCTTAATTAAATAAATAATGTTTCCATATTAAAATCCTCTTAACTTCAACCGTCGACTCTTATATAATACATTTTCAATTTTTATCATTAAATTTCTCTTCATTTTTCCATGTTTGGAGGGGTAGTGTTAACCTACGTAGAGCATGAAAACCCATTTACCAGTTTTTGAAATTTTCTTGCAATCATTTGTTCTTCCAATAACTTATACCCCCCTTAAAATAATGTGTATGGTATACATCTCTATATTAGATCTCATGAAAAATACTCCTTGACTACTATAAATTATAAATAAATAAATCTTTAATAAATAATTAATATTAAAAATATGAATAATGTATAATTTCACGGAGAATTTTTTTTAATATTATAATTTCAACAAATTGATTCCATGTATCTTCATCTATGAATTGGTATATATAACATGTATTATGATGTTGACTATATCCAAAAATAAAATTTTATGTAGGGGATTATTTAAAATCACTACATCGTATACCAAAAATTGATATAAATTTTCTCTCGAATCCCTGTGTATCATCAATATCATATCATCTAATAAGAAGGTGTAAAATTTATATTAATATAAAAATTTCATGTTAAATAAAATTGTAAAACAAGTGTTTTCCCAAACTGTATCCTATAAGGTAAATATTGTAAATTTTCCAAAAAACTCTCCAAATACCAATCAAAATAAAAACATTTCATTTTTCCTACACTACTATAGAACTATTGAATTGTTTTTTATTTGGACCTCTAAGAATACAATCATAAAAAAACACAATCAGTATCCTTTGGTCCTAGATATGAGTAAATTATAACATTTGTAAACTTGTGATTCCATGTTTAACAACCCTTGAACTCTTCTTTGGCCCCATGGAAGGAGATGTCTCATGTAAAGATGAATGTGTCTCATAAACTTGAGCATGTGTACATTATTCAATAGATATATGAGTATGATCATATTCATTAATTTGTGCTAGATCAGATTATTAAACATTCATTATCCAACAAATCAAAGAAATAAACAATTATTACACTAATATAAAAATACAACTATTAAATACTTATGTAAATAAAAATGAAATATTATCAAAAAAAATAAAACTAAAATATACCATAAATAATTTTTTTAGTTTTCTTATAAATAACTAAAATTCAATCATCATTAATGAGATAATAAATGACAAATAAAAAAATAAAAAAATTGGGATTCAATTTTAAATATACTCCATCCTTATAATTTAATTTTTACACCAAAAAATATGTATAGAATTTACTCCTATACAATTTATTTTAACATATTATATTATATTATTATTTTAATTAATTATATTAATAGATAAGTTATATATGGTTAAATAATTTAAACTTAAAAACTAAACATATATCAATAAACAATTTAACTTATTAGTTATAATATGTACATTAATAAAGAAAACAAAATTAAAATATATAATATTTTAATAAATTCAGCCATGTAGATGAGAAATAAACCTATCATACCTATATAATTACTAATATACTAAATTATTTTCTTTCCAAATTCCATTTCCATTATTAGTCTATATGGAACTGATCATGACTATTATGTTCCAAACAATATTACATATTAATCTTTCATAGGAAGTATGGATCTCAAATAAATTAGTATATTCTTCATGTTTATCATCACCAACTTTTTTTCACATGTAGAACAATAGACCACTACATATCCTATTGACAAAAAATAAAACTTTTTTACCTTTTTTTATATAATTAAATGATCTGTTGTGCATTATAATCAATTCTTATTAAATTGTGTCATTATAAATTCATCATATCTAGCATTATTGTTAATGGTATACCATTAGAAGTGAAACAAAATAAATTTAAATTTAATGTAATCAACATCCAATATTACATCAATGATACTTCCATATTCCGTTGATGAATATTTTTGAATTTTTATTTGGAAGTCAAAAAATAATTTTTTTATGTGAAAACCAATTCACTTCTATCCTAAACAACAGATCTGTTTTCTTGGTATTTTGATTGAAATTTATATCCACTAATTTCATAGCTAGAACATATCACAAAATTTAATTATGGACCACCCACTATCTATCTCAATGTTTCTGATGCATCTGATCAACCAAGCATGGTCTATTTAAACATTGGGAAAAACATGTTTTTATGATCATTAAAAAACAAAATATCTTTCTTCTATAGATAACATTGTTCCAACACATCAATGTGAAATTTTATATTTTTAAGATCATTATCTATGTTATTAAATATGTATAAATATAACATCATTACCTATTCACTAATCAATGATTTTTCATTTATGTCACAGATCCACTTTCCACTATAATTTACTCATTCATGTCGAGATATAGGAAAACCAATGTACTCAGTAGCTGACAAGTAGCTTATAAAAAACTATGTAACCTCATCATAAATATACTTATCCTCATTGGTGGCTTCATCCCAATATGGATTCTTAAAATTCCCCTTAAATATCTTCAAATACTATTCAGAAGGATACATCCAGCATAGATATTTAGGAATACAATGAAAAATTAATTATGACAAATAAACCATAAAATGACCATGATATCGATAAATTATGAAATAAAATAAATTTCCAATTGAAAATATATATAAGCATCATTGATATATAAATTTTCCAAATCATTCAGATCAATCACATTCATAAAAATTTAATTGAAAAAAATAACACCCCTTAATGACAGTCATTCAGACATGAATGAGAAATAATCAATGCAATTCAACTAGTATGATCTAATGCATCATGATGTGACAATCATGATATTTCATACCTTCTAACATAATATCCTTTAAAGACATAGATATTGTACATTTTATGAATACAACTCTATAAATTTAATATCCTGATAACAGTGACAAAAGGTAATTGTTTCCGTATTGGATTCTAAATGATATTATGATGAAGGAATAGTCTGCTTCCATCAAGTGTGGGAGATAAACCAAATTTATTCCCATTTTGAGTAGGTCTAATATTTCAATTATCCCATCGTTAGTTTTTAATTTAATATCTGACAGTGTTTTAATGAGGAATTAAAATATATTCTTCTCTACATGCATGAAAAAACATTTTTGTTTGACCGCATGGTATCTAAAATAAGGTAGCTCAAGAAATATTGAATGTTTCATCCAAATATTTCTATAATTAGAATATTTATTTCTCCTTAAAAATGTCCAATCAATTCATTTCACCATCTAAAATTGATTATCTGTACATAATTGTTTTAGAGAAAATAAAAATTATAATGAACCATTGGATGCCTTTATTAATCTTTTATAAGTGTGATATATAGAAACAAAATTTGGCGAATGATGTTTACCATTTATCTCCCATGATGGAGTTGATAATATTAAGTCTATTGATCATTAATTGGACAATATTTATGCACCTTAACATAGAATATAGACAAATTTCCATATTCTCAGTAGTCATTTAAAGTGAATATAATCATTACATGTAGTTGAAAATATTAAATTACATAAGAATCATACATAATAATAAATTATTATCATAAATGGTTCAAATCATCAATTAATGATGAAAATAAATCATCAATATCATTTTAGTGCTTTTCTTGTTTCATAGAACATTAAATTGAACGTGAAATATTTTATCGTTATATGAAATTCTAGAGATAATGTTATAAATCACAAATAAAATAGCCCCTGAAATATATGTGATACTATAGATTTTATAAGGATTCATTAAATTAATTCTTAGTCCATTTCTGAGAGTCCAAAATTCAATTTTAAAAATAATAAATTTTTGATCAATGTTCTTTTATTGTGGAAAATCAACTGGATACTGTAATTTATCATCACATATAATCTCATTTGAATTCCATCATAGCCTTTTATCATCATGTGAGTTTAAAAATAAAAATTTCAAATGAAGGAAGTATAGGAAGATACCAAAATGCCTTGGTAGGGGTCTCTATAGCTGATAAATTAGCATGTAATTTCTCATTCATCTTATAAAGTGATGACCAAAACATAGGATACCTTGACAAAAAGTCTTATCCCTTACTAAATTAAACAAATTTATTCAAGTAAACATGTATTTTTTTTAAACTAATCTCCTAGGGCAAAGTATTTTATTCTCTTTATAAAGTGACTCTAGAATATAACTATCTTTGGGATGAATATATTTCAATAATTTTAGAAAATCTATAAAACATGTGTAATTTCATCCATGTTTCACATTAAAGTTAATATATCTTAACGCCATTGATAAAATTCTAAATTATGTACAACCTCAATACAATGGTTTTTCAGCATCACTAAATATACACACGTACTACAAGTTTGTTAAATGATGCTTCTATCACATCACTGGTACTGGCCATATCTATGGAGTACAATTATGTGCAATAATTCATGAAATCGGGTACGCAATCCATTACAATTTGAGGATAATTTGGATGGAATCTAATTTTGTGATTGTGGTTCATGCTTTTAGAACACAATCACGTAATGTGACATGAAAAGTGATTTTCCACTGGATTGATTTCCTTAACAAGTCTGTCCAACACAATATTGTTGTTTCACATGCTTATCATGAAGCCAATCAGGTCATAGATGCTTTGGAAAAGTTGATGGTCAAGAATATGGACACACTGTGGTCCTTTGTTTCCTCAAATTACTATTCCCCAATGGAAGATGTGGATAGATTTGGTTATAGATAATCTTGTTTTTGCCAATATCCCCAAGTATTCCTGACTCAGTTCCATATTTTTATATAACATTTTTTGGGGTCGGCTTCTGAAGGTTCCGGGGCTTTAAAAGTATAGTTAAACTATTCTATCATTTCTCATTTACTTATGAATGAAATTAGGTGAAACATAACATTGAATATTATTGACCAGAATCCAAATCATGTCTGCGTTTTCTATTTTGATTTGTTCCTTTATCACTTTTTTAACATATTTATTCTCTTAAAAACCCAACAATTATTATAATAGACATTCATTAATACTATATTATAAAAGTATGGTAGATTTCAAACAACCCAATGAAGAATATGTAATGAAATACATATACATATTCATAATTAACATTATTTATTATTTAATCGTAGTGTATAATGAAAAATATTCAATGTATTCTTTGTATTGTTTATTCAATGACATAATATTTTATTTGAATATACCACACTAATAACATAAATTTTAAATATTTCAGTCCTTTTCATTTGATACAATAATAATTCAAATTTATGGAGGGAAAAATTCATTCAGTGTAAATAAAATGTTATTCATATATAATTCCATGAATATATAACATATAAAAAATCTACCAATCTAGTGGTATAATTCTCTAAATTTAAAAATTAATGTATCCTAATTAATGAAGCGGGATAATATATGGCTAGGGATAGGTAACAAAACAATCTTATTATAATTTTTTCCAAATTATGTAATTATTTCAAACTAAGATAAATCCTATCATATATCTATTAAAATATTAAAAATATATTTAAGGGGACAAACTAATAGTTTATATTGTGTATTCACTAATAATGTCAACATTATAATGACAGTAACTCCTAATATGTACACATCATAATTAATATTTGATTTTTCAAGAAAATAATGTTCTCATATTACATGAAATGAAAAGACATATATATACAATACTTATAACATATTTCATATTGAACTATACAAAAATATAAATATATGAATACATTACAATTTTTGATTACTCTATCACTAATAAATGTGTAGCTATTATTGAAATACATCCATATACATGGATGTGTGTGAATAAATAATGAATGATTCCCAAACATAATCCAAATAAAAAACATTTAGGAATCAATGAATGAATTTATGATGAGATGCAGTATATACATCTAAGAAATAATTCCATGAAAATTTCCTTATATATATTTAAATTAGAAGATGATAAGATATAATTCTAAAATTTATGGCCAAACATATAACATTATTATATACTGAAATCCAGACCTTTTTAATTAAACCAATGGATAAATATGTTATATGAACATGGTAATCCAAAATTTAGGATGAGTAGATCTACAAAAGAACACGAAACAATTAGGGAAATGAAGCTTGAGAGTTTTTGAAGATGGTAATGCAAGATTTGAGTCAATGGAATAAAAAAATAGTTAGGTCTTCTAGTGAATTGAACGAATGAAAGTGAGGATCGATTTGTGAGTCTTAAATCAGAGTTGAGATACTTTTAGATCTAATTTGAAACATGAGGCCGATGAAACTGGATGATGTATTAAGACGGAAAACTGAAATTGGTGGCCATCAGATCGATGAAATGAGGCTAGGTATTCTGTGTGAGAGAAACAGATTTTCTTTCTTGATATCAAAGAACCCCAAGATTATTAAAAATTTAAATTTACCAAATTCTAAATGGTATATTACATTAGTTATATAATAACTAATAAATATGCATTATCACATTTTTTATATAATAACGGATCTGAAAAATCATCTCAATCACATCAGATATTTTTTAAAAAATTCGATGAATTAATGAAACATGATCTAACATGTCTGATATATAATAACTAACAAGAAAAACCAACTTTATCATGTCTATTATATATTAACCGACCCTATAATGTTAGATTCATGTTTTTTCATGTTGTTTATCATTTAACTAATTGGATAAATCAATATTTATTGCTTTTTTCATGTTAGTTATAAATAATTGATATGAAAAATCCTACATGATAAATACTTTTTTATATACTATTTCATGTTCATATTTTTATGTTTGGACATAGATTTAATGAATATATGATAATTCATTGACCTAGTTTCATGTCCATCAGTTTATCCATGATCTATATTTCATGTCCTTAACATAAAAAAGGATCCAATTTTTATTTAAAAATGTTCATAATTTTATATGTTTTTGTGTATGAAAAAATTATATATGATAATATATTATGTTCATTTATACTTATATAAATTATATCTTATGATTTTCTATGTTTTATTCCACGACTCATTAGTATGATTTTGGATGTGTAGGGTGTGGATATAAAATGTTAATCCCATATTCTCACAACCTTATACTCATATAATGCTTACGTGATAATTGATATGTCAGTTTTCTAAAATTAATGAGAATATAATCATACCATTTAATTTTTTAAATTCCCTAGGTAATAAAGAAAGTTTTTGGAAATGATATTTTTAAGAAGGTTTCATGTTATGAAGAACTTAAGAGGAGATGGGGTAGACCATTTATGAACAAATTATTTATGTTTCTGAGTTTCCAAATTAACTAGAAATATATGATTAAGGTTGGATATTTATGAAATTTATTGAATATTTATATATTAAGATATGATATCTATGTATGACTGGCATGGTTTTCTATAATATTCACCATATAACAGAAATATGTTTTGAATATAGCATCTGTTATAGAATAAAATGTCATATGGGAAACCATTATCTTCGTTTTAGTTCCATAAAACATGTTCTAAAAACCAATAATATAAATAAATATTTATTATACTTTTATTATGGAACCAGAATCATTAATATTATATCATATATTATTTATATATAAATTTTATCACATGGTTATTAATATTTGTTTATTAAAATCATTTGTTTACTTGAAAACAACATCATTTTTCACGTATGATTTGGTTTCGATAGTTTTGATCCTTCAACATATATCATTGTAACGTCATCTCTAAAATAATAAAAATGACATAAATATAATATATATATTTTATATTTGTATTTATAATATCCAATAATTTTATTTGTATAATAATGAGTTACACCATTCGTGGAGATGGTAGGTCTTAAGTTCACCTGAATACTGATTTTATTTTTTTGAATGATGGAATGAATGAAAGGTAAATAAAATTTCACCTTTACGGAATCATTAATTTATCATATATATATATAATATATCCACAAAATCAGACATATTACCATATATGTGAAAATTATATAAAAAACATTTTGCATCGCTTCATGAAGGTGGTAGTCTATATGTATGCACAAGTGATGTTATCATTTTACATATAATTAAAAGGTAAGAAGTAAGATGTGATATTATAAATTTAGATGTGTAATTTGGTCATAAATATACTATATATACATTAAATACAACATTATATTCCTCCATGAAAGTGGTGATTTAGAATGAATTACATCAGTTCATCGGAAAGTAGTCAATGGAATACACAATTGGTGGTTTCATTTCCAATTTCATGAAATATGACATGTATATTGGTCATTAAATTAACATTATAAAATCATACAATATAGAATACACATGTGTTATTATTTTATCATATTTTATTTATATTTAATGGAGTTAAAAGAATAAATAAAATGAAAATTCATTGTTAATAATAATAGTTCTACTTCAAACAACCTCTTTAGGATTGTATCTAAAGCCTTGATAAATTGGTTTTATGGTCCAAATAATTAATCTATGACATGATTATTGATTTATGTAATGATTTTTGGAATGATTTGAATGAAACAAATTCTTTGGAAGTATAAATGGGAGAATATTGGGATGTTATTTTATAAGTGGGTAGAAGGGAACACTTGGAATGTTTGAAAAGAATACATTTTAACCACTTATATAAGATTATAAAAGGATATAAATTGGATTATTATAATACCTTAGATGACATAAAGTTGAAATACAGTCATCCCATAGTATTTTGATACATTCTTGTTCATTTTGACCATTATCTTTTTAGTTTAACCCATGGTAAACATGTTTTAATATTAATCACTATAATATTTTTGTACTGTTCAATATAACAAAAAAGTTATTTTTAACTAATTATATGATATTAATTATCATGAATAAAAATTTGGATTCTATTTTTCCAAAGTCAATTCAAATAAGTGGATGAATTTAATTTTAGGCTAAACCCACGAATCTAAAGAAAAATGGTTTTAAATTGGAAAATTTTTCGTAAGTATAAATTTTTTTAAACTACAATTAAACATATAATTGATTACAATAATATAATATGGATAAATAATATTATAATTGACCTATTTTAAATTTTACAAAAAAAATTACCAGAATGGAACTCTATAAATTATGTTGGCGAAAAGGAAATGTTCAATAAAAATATATTATTTTTCAGTAATCTTGAAAAAGATAACCATTTTAGAAAATTATCAATGGTTTTCTCTAAGATAAATTTGAAAAGGGGACTTCTAAAATGAAATTGAATTTTTCAGGATTTTTTTATATTACGTTTTTAATTGAAATTAGTAAAAAAAATATGACGAAGTAGTATTTTAGGAAATATTGTTTTTTAGATTAACATTTATTTTATTTTAATTATTTATATTTTAATATATTCATAATTTATATCCAATATATTTATTTTGTAGATGTGTAAATAATATAATTATAATAATTTATTTATTAACATTAAAGGCTTTTTTATGAAAATATAATATTTTAGTGTTTTTTAGTCTCAGGGTTGCATGTTACCTAAGCTGTTGAAGAGGATTAATTTATTTAAAAAGAAATATATATCATAAATACTTTTGTTGTTACACATTCTATGTGATGAAGAGAGTATTGTTAAATGAAAACATGGAAACCCTATAATTAATCGAGGAGATGAAAATATAGTGTGTGTAATGGAAAAGATCATTTAATTTTCTTCTATAAAAGTTTAATATAGAAATTCTTGAAAAGAAATGAGATTCTAGAATAGACTCATACCTCACATCTCATCTCCCTTCATATGTGTTCAAAAATCATATATAATAAATATATATTTATTTTTCATCTAATATAAAACCGTATTAATATAAAAATTGAAATGTATAATTCCTTTGTAATTTCTAATTAAACTTTTATTAAAAACTATCTTTAAATGGACAATCAAATGAAAAATAGTCTATTTTTTGTGGATGTTGTGATTACATCGATAAATTCATTTCACCTTTTTAATGGTTTAATTATTTCTCGAATTATGTTCATGAAATTATTACCATATTCATTCATTATAAACACTTTTATAAGCATTTATATAAAGTAGTGATATAATTAATTACACCACTTCCTGGAGATGGTGGTCTGTATGTACGCATTAGTGATTTTTAAACGTTTTAGTGGATAAAACAAAAGAACAGTAAATTATATTTCAATATTATAGAATCATAATTATATCATAAATATAATAAATCTTCATTAAATCTTCTATTATAACAATCCATGTAAAAAGTAAATAATATGATAATAATATCTCTTTGTTTATGTGGTGGTCCAAATGTATGTAATGGCGACATTATCATTTTACAACATATTAGAAAAATATATAATGTGTATATAAAATTAGCATTAAAACATCTACAAGATTTATAAATACAAGTTAAGTGATTTTAATTAAGTTGAATTGTATTTTAAAGATGATTAAGAAGAAATAAACATGAAAATGTTCGGTAAGAATATATAACTCATAATTGAGTATACATTTTTGAGAATCACCTAAAGAGTTCTTGGATGGGTATTTTGGGAATAAAATAACCTCAAGGTCATGGATAATTATGTTTTAAGAGTATTTTGGTAGATCATTGTCTATATAAGGTTCTCATGTGATGCTAAGTGGAAAGGAGAGAAGGTTCTAATTTAAACGTGAGGGGAGTGGCACAATTATAATTTTTATGAATATTGAAACATAATTAAGTCACTATGTTTGGAATGTGGATCGAAATTGGCTCAATATGTAATATAGTATGATATAAGATCGAAATAATTTTTTATTGTATTTAGAAAATATTTTATACTATTTTAATCAATATTTTTTTTAGTTTAACCCTTCCCTAACCCATTTATTATCAGAGAAGAATAGAAAATGGATAACCGCCTAACAATTTATTAAAATAAAAGAAAAGGAAAGTAAGAAAGTACCACAAGTCAAGAGAGACAGTTACATATCATCAAAACCATACCCATCTCAACATCCCTGATAGAAAGCTTCCTTCATAGTGGTCGATTCCCATTCTGAACAGTCATAGTGTTTCAGAACCTTCACATAACTCATTCACAGATTCATCCATTCCAATAATAAATGTTCAGAGTTTCCAATAGAAGAACGGGTAGTCATAGGCATTGGAAAGCATGATTAGTTCTTCCTTGACCTACGTCGAGATGGAGTAGTCATGCCTTCTTGAGTCACTGTCATCTTTGTAACCTCCCAGGTAAATAATGAGTAATATATTTTAATATTTATTAAAATTTTTGAATTTAATATTGATTTTACTTTTAAAGGGTTTCTGTGTTCGATAGCGTACTCGATACACAACAATGGGATTATTTGAAATCTTATGTTGCACACTAATAATATAATATTATTATTTTAATTGGCAGTTAACTCCTAGCCATTGTATTGTACAAAATGAAAAAAACTAACTACAATATGATTAAACATGTTTTTTAAATGTATTTACATTTATCCATTAAAAGTTAGAGGCTTAAAATGTGAATAAATCCAATTTTAAGCATAATTTACATTAAAAGGTCGATTTTCCAACTTATAATGGAGAACCCTCTTTAAATATAGTATGGTCACTTTAATACATTCTATTTGACCAAATAAAATATTTCTTTAGAATAGGGAAATCAAATTTTACTTATTGTAATTTTTTGTAATTTTTCCAAAAAAGAACATTTTTTAATGAATATTTAAAATATTGTATTTTAATTCAAAGCTACGTTTTAATATAATATATTTATATGGTTAAATTATATTTTTAATTGGTTTTAAAGAGAGATTAGAATATATTTTTACTATTTAATCCAATTTTGGTCATTGGAATTAATTTTACATTGAAATTGGATATAAACAAATGTCAATCTTTTGATAGTTATTGTTTCCTAAAAACACGCTATTTGTTTTAACGACATGAATTAATTTTAAAATTAATTAGTTCCCCTTTAATGCATTTAATTTGAAATAATAAACATCATTTTTGAATTATGAAGATCAAATATAGCTTAGGATGAATTTATGGTATTTTTCTGAAAATTTTCAATTTTTGATGAATAGTGAAACCACATAGTAGTAGATAAAAAATTAAGTTTTTCATTTAAATGAAATTTTACTGCTTCTGTTAATTGAATTTAAAAAATCTGACATACATCTATTTTCTTAGTTAGTAAAATTTGGTTCTAATAAGATAAAAATAATTTATGGTGAATAGTATCTTTTGAATTTTAATTACCACGGTTAAAGCTAAATAAATTAATTCAAGGTAAAAAGATAATTATAATAATTCATAATTACCTTATAACATGTCCAAAACGTATTGGATGAGTCATGCCTGACCATGAGCATATTTGGGTCGATTTTGGGACCCCATGGATCCACATATGAATGATAATGACACTTAAGATTTATAAATTTAAAGGAAAACATAACATAAACAAAACTCATTTAGTAAATTATTTTTTATATAGTGTTATGTAAGTCATATTTTAGACAATAAATATTATTTATAAATCTATAATTATTTCCTACAATATAGTATTTTTTTTTAATTCTTAGACATCGAATAAATTAAATTATTCATGACACATTAATGATGCAGTATTTACCTCATTAACAAATGATTTAAATAAATAAGATTATAATGATTACAATATTACCCAAAACCTATCCAATTATTATTGGATGATTTTATTTCGACCATTATTCATCTTATCTTTTAATTTAATGATCTTTTAGACTTTAAAACCGAATATCATTATATAATAAAATAATATTTTTCACACTTTCCTAAAGAGCTCGTCCTCTCGTTTATAAAAGGAGACCACTTCTACCAATTACTCAAACCTCTAAAGCCATTAGGCTCATCCAAAATCTTCCCAATTAAGATCCATACATCCCTATCCTCCTCCTAGAAGCCTTACCTTAGGCAGAAGGCACTTCAAGAAGTCATATTGGTTCAAACCAAAAGAAGTTACCCAAATTAAAGGAAACGATTCCTCTTAACTTATTTTTTTTATTTCTCCAAAACATAAAATCTATTTATTCAATTATTATATAGAAAAATAATTATCCATAATATACTAGGATGTATTTATAAGAAATATTCTACCTAAATTTACACACACACCTATCTAATGGCTGATGAACATAATGTTTCTCTTGATGGAAAACTAACACCTCACGAAATGATGATGGTTCCATTACCTCTTACTCCCTATAATTGTGGCCATTATGATGGAACTATATTTATATATGATATATATTATGTTTATTATTTACTTATGCTTCTGTACTTTCCATTTATATCATGCCTTTATGGTTTCCAATGTGGGTAAAAACGATAATCTCATTTGAGGAAGTGTGGACTACCGCCCACTCAAAGTGACGTGACTCGTTAATGCCTTATGTGGGATGTATAAAGGATGGAATTAATGATATTTTATGTGATATTATACAGTAATTATAATATAAATTTGTAACATTATGTTTTAATTCCATTAAAATAAGAAATAGAAATGAGAGTAGTGTTCTTGTGTACGTACGACTTACAATCTCCATTAACGGTGCATTTCATTTCTTACCTACAAATGTTAT
Organism: Viscum album; assembly: GCA_963277665.1. NCBI lineage: Eukaryota > Viridiplantae > Streptophyta > Magnoliopsida > Santalales > Viscaceae > Viscum > Viscum album. Next base: position 1,456,053,919 of record OY728131.1, on the reverse strand, counting down.
GTAATATTATAAATACATGTATATACTATATATATATGATATATATTACATCTAAATAATTAAAATCATTTTCGATATAATGCACTATTGACCACATGGACAACTTGTAAATATAAGGTGTTCATTTTTGACTCAAGTACCAAATATCAACAAAATGGATGTTATTAACTTAAATGATTACATAATGTTTATACATGGTAATAAGTGATATAAAAGGAATAATAAACATCATGATGTTTCTTAATCAAGTATAAATTAACATTAGTTTATTATTCTGGTGATTAATGAATGATCGAGTCAAGTCGGACACGAGGTAAGGGGATTTCTTATCTCACATTTAATTCCGTGAGATTTCCAATGTTCCCCACTTATTTATTGCATGTGGCGTAATGTGTACTTAAATTGATATATATTATTATTTTTTATCTTCATATTCATGGTATTCATTGATTCATTTTGGGGTAATTAACTTTTGGTCATACGACTCGATTTGATTACAACGAAGTGAGGGTTTTGCATCTCACTTTTTATTCTCAAGATATTCATGCTATATTGGCCACTATTTCGTTTTGTGTGGAATATGTACTGCTCATGGTTTTACTTTTGTGTAATATAATTTCATTTACGAGTATTTACATCTTCATTTTATGATTCAACATTCATGTGTCATATGGTTTGTATGTTACCAAAGCAGTAAGGGAACCTTTCACCATCCTCTTTTTAAAAGACTTATTTTTGTTATGTCTTTTATTTAAATCTTATTATGTTGGGATATGTTCTTTTATATCTTTGTTAATATAAATTTTATGACCAAGTGATGAGATACCATTTTTATCTCATCAACTAATTTCTTGAATTTTAATGTGACGTAGTTATGCAGTCGAATTTTTACAAGAGAACTTCTTAACCCAATTTCAATTATTTGGGTTCAACTTGTACTTATTAAATATGTCATCTTATGAATATGTGTTAATGAAATTTGATTGTTTTACAAATAATATCCCCTTATATTGGGTGTATTTATATTCTTTAGACATAATTAGGTGATTGATATATCCTTGATTTAAGGATTCCATCTTTATAAGGGTTTTCATCTCAATTTACATTTACATTAAGACTTCATTGTTATTATGCACCAAATCAATCTTATGTGGTGTATATAATGTAATTTGGAATAATATAACATGAATCCCATTATTCTAATGATATTATAATGTTTTGATTAAATTTTATTCCTCAATTATTTGTATTGAAGTGTCTCTTCTTTTTGTTAAAAAACTCTTTAACTAAAAGATAATTTTAAATGTTTTAAAGATTTATTATTATAAATATTTCTCATTAATATCCGTTTTTTCAAAATGTATTTTTGTATTTATTTATATGTATATTAAGGTTTTTGAATAATAATTCATTTAAAATCTTCAATGTGGTATGGGACACTTTGATTCAAAAATATCTTTTTAAATGGTTTTGAAAATGATTTGATAAAGCATTGTTTATTTAAATATCTTGATTGGATATATTGGAATATGGAAATGTTATATTTATTTTATACTTGTGTTATGTGTAATTATTATGTAATAGTTATTGGGAATTGTTTACTATACAGGTGGTTCCGTGATAAACCTGGGGTGGGTGAGGCCGAGATAGCTATCCAATGCATTGGGTAACTTGACGGGGGTAAATGTGATGTTTCTTCTAAGAGATTTAGGGAATATAATGTGATGGGTATTCCAAGTGTAACTCCCTATATAGTTTTGATTGCTACAATTTACGTTTGTTATGGATGCCATAATTATCCATTATGATTTATGATGTTTTTTTGTTATTCATAAATCATATGATTTCGTATGGAATGTTATGGTTGAAAAGTATGGTTTCATTTATTTTTAATTATCGATGGGATAATGTTTTCCTTCTTTATTTCATAACCCTTACTGAGATTTTTATTCTCATCCCATGTTTTTGAAATGTTTTTCCACTGGACATAAATATTAATAGGGTCAATAATGGGATCAAGGAAAACTCATGCAATATAAAACATGGAAGTATACATGTTTCTTTATAATATTTTTTATTTTATGAAAGAAATGGATACTATGTAGTAGTGTCTTCTTGTAATATTCTCGTTCTTATGTAATAGTTATAGGCTAATTATATAAAAATCTAAAAGTGAAAAGATCATTAATGTGAATTATTCATTTAATTAAATATTATGAAATGTTTGGGGTCAGGTCCTAACAGTTAGTATCAGATATCTGTTTAGATAACATTAGAGGTTAGGGTGTTCTTTAAGCATAAGTAACATTACTATAATGGTTAGGATTTTAGAAATATTCAATGTTATTTTAGATAAAGTGAATGAGTTTAAGATAACATGAATTAGTATATCATACTATTTACCCTCATCATAAGATATTATATGATGATTTTACTAATATAATAACACTTACCTTTTTGTTTTTAGTCAATGGATGGATCTAGTAGGAATCAAAGTAAAAAATGGATGTGAAGAGAACTGTGATGGTTTTCTGAATGAGCAATTGAATTAAATGGGAGATGCAATGAAAACTCTTGTGGTTATTCTAAACCAACTATCTGGATTCATGATTGACCACTTAAACCTTGGTGATTTTTATAAGGCATCGTATATGTGAGAAAGAAACCCCCATGAAAGTTCAAGTAATAATCATAAAGGTATGGATGTTAAAAAACCTATGTGTCATGGATGTGGAAAGAAAAATCATGGAAAATGTTTCAAAGGGATGGGAAGATGATATAGATGTGGAAATGAAGGTCATAATGCAAGAACCTGCCTTTGAAAAAGGAAGCATCCATTTGACTCTAGGAAATGGACATAAGTTCTTTCTGAGGGATAAGTTGAATGTTTTAAATGTGGTGTGCATGGTCACTATGCGAAAAGTTTTCCTACGAAGAAGTTTCAGGAATGGGATTACCAGCTTTGTACAAATATATGTTTACCAATACCTAATTCCATTCTAATTGAGGATAAAAAAACTGACAATGACCAATGAAAGGTATGGATTATTTCTTAACATATGCTTTGAAATTTTTTAATTTTAAAATATGATTCATGATTTTGTTTGTAGGAAAGAGGTATTTCATTATATGTTGGTAAATAATGGTTAATGGATCATAAAGAACATTTAATGAGTATGAAGTCAACTTATAAGGGATTCAAGAGTTATTGCAGATTTTAGTATGGTGAAATGATTAAAATTATTAAGGCTCTTTTGATGATGGGATTACATTAGATGACTTTTTATATAATGTGTAACCCAGAAGTTTGATATATGAAAATTTCATTCGAGGAATAATTATCCTTTCTTCTGAGGATATAGTAATAAAGAACCATTTGGGTTTATATGATCCTTGAATTTTAGGTAATTACAAGTTAATACATTTTGGGATGAAAAATTAAATTTTTTAGATAAACCTTGTGGTTATAATATGTTGTGGTTATTTTTGAGTAATTTATCTCTTTTTGGGGATGTTATAAAATTATATAGTTTTGGAAAAAGGCCGACACACAGACTGCGTGACAACCCATCGCGTCGGACAAAGCTGTGGTAATCGAACCCACAACCAATGTCCGATTGTGATTTATCACCTACCACTGGAATACGTGAAGTCCCTGGTTGTAATAACAAATTCTTTTTTGATAGATGATTTTATGAATCAATAATAAGAATATTTTGGGTTATCTATAGAAATAATTAACCTAGCATAGAGAATATGTAATAAGGTTAATTACTTTTCTATATGAGGCTTTAAGAGTAACTAATGTTATTTAGAGATAAATGTTATGTTTTACTGTGGAATAATCTGGGATTAAATTCTTCTGAGTTTTGGTTTTCAATGTTATTGAGGATTATATTGAAGAATTTTAAGGAATGTTGTTTATTGAATGGTCATTGTTGAGCTTAGGGTATTGTTTGTTGAATTTTGGAGATTAGGAGTAGTACTCATTTTTATAAAGGATTATCCTTTTTGGGATTATATGATAATGTTCTAATAAATTTTTGTTTTGGTTAATGTATAAAAATAGGGGAATTATATAGTTCATATTTTTTGGATCATGTTATTCTCTAGAAGTTGATTATAGTGCTTTGAATGTGAACATGCCATCTTGAATTCTTACCGTTTGGAGAAAAGATGATTTTGTGGTATAATTTTATTAAAGGATGACACTCTACATGATGAGTAAGTTTATTTCCTTATGATATTGTACTTTTTATTAATAACATTCTTCAACTCTATGAAAAGGATCTTGAAGAAAAAATGATATAGACCATCTTTTATCATCAGAATTTTACCCAACAACAAATTTATGGTATTGTGGTGGTTAAATTTTTGTGATTATGTTCTCTATCACTCTAAATTAATCTATGAGAGTTAGTTTCTCTTGCATATCCATGTTTTTATGAAATATTAGTATCTGTTTTCTCAGGTCACCTTTGTAATTCTCTTTCTTTCTTTTAAAGTAATAGTTTTGTTGGCTCTTCTCCGATGTGGGACTTTTCATGATGTTTCCAAGCCCAGTTTTAAAATTGTGAGGACGGAATTTCCAAAAGGGGGAAGGTTGTAGCATCTGAGGTAAATAATGAGTAAAACATTTTCATATTTATTTTTATTTTTTAATGAAAAAATAATTTTACTTTAAAAGGTTTGATATGTTTGATAGCATACATGATACGCAACAACGGGTTTCTTTGAAATCATGAATTGCAAACTAATAACATAATATTATTATTTTAAATAGTTGTTAACTCCAAAATGCTATATTTTCTGGAATGAACAAAACTAACTAAAATATTATAATACTTGTTAAATTTATTCACATTTATCCAATAAAAGTTAGAGGCTTAAGATGTGAATAAATCCAATTTTAAGCATAATTTAAATTAAAAGGTCGATTTACCGACTTTTAATGGAGAACCATATTTAAATATAGTTTTTGTCACATTGAATACATTATATTTGACCAAATAAAATCCTTTTTTAGAATTGGGACATCAATATTTACTTTGTGTAAATTTTTGGAATTTTACCGATAATGTTCTTTTTGAATGAATAGTGAAAATATTGTATTTTAATTCAAAACTGCATATTAATATAATTTATTTATATGGTTAGATTATGTTTTTAATTGGTTTTAATGTTTAATTAGAATATATTTTTACCATTTAATCCAATTTTGGTCATTGGAATTAATTTCACTGTGAAATTGAATATAAAAAAGTGTCAATCATAGGATAGTTATTGTTTCTTAAAAACATGTTATTTGTTTTAACAACAAGAATCAATATTAAAATCAGTTAATTCCACTTTTAGGTTTTGAATTAGGTAAAATAAACATCATTTTTGATTTCGTAAAATCAAAAATAGGTTATGCTGATTTTTTGGTATTTCTCTGAAAAACATCAATTTTTGATGAATAGTGAAACCACTTAGTAGTAGTTAAAAAACTGACTATTTCATTTAAATCAAATTTTATGACTTTTGTGAATTTAATTTCAAAAATTTAACAAAATTGTTTTTTATTTGTTAGTAAAATGTGGTTTAATAAGTTGAAAATAATTTTTGGTGAATAGTAACTTTCGACTTTTATTTATTGTAGTTAAAGGTAGATAAGGTAATTCAAGGTAAAAAGAATATTATAATAATTCAAAATTACACTAACACTTTTACAAACATTATTGGATGAGTCATGGCCGGCCAGGATCATCTTTGGGACGATTTTGGGACCCCATGGAGCCACTTATGAATGATAATGACACTTTAGATTAATTAATTTAAAGGAAAGGAAAAAATAACATAAACTAAAATATTTTAGTAAATTAAATTTTATATGGTGTTATATAAGTCATATATTCTACTATAAATATTATTTATAAATCCAAAAATATTTACTTAATGAATGTATTTTTTTTAAAATTTTTATACATCGAATAAATTAAATTATTCATGACACAATAATGATGCATTATTTACCTGATTAATAAATGATTTAATAAATAAGATTATAATGATTAAAATATTATCCAAAACCTGTCCAATTCCTATTGGATGATTTTATTTCGACCATGATTCATCTTATCTTCGACTATATTGATTTTTGGACCTTTAGAAAAATGAATATCAATATATAATAAAATAATATTTTCACACATTCCTAAAGAGGCCCTCCTCTCCCCTACAAAAAGAGACCACTTCTAACCAATTCCTCACTCCTCTAAAGCCTTTAGGCTCATCCAAACTCTACCCAATTAAGCTCCCTACATCCCTATACTCCTCATAGATTCCTTACATTAGGTAGAAGTATCTTTAAGAAGATATTTTGATTCAATCCAGAGGAAGTTACCCAAATTAATGGTAACATTTTCTCCTAACTTCTTTTCTTTTATTTTACAACTCTAACAGCTAAAATCATTTTATTACTTTATTTTATAGCAGAAACAGTATCCTAAATATACTAGGATGTTTTTATAATATGTATTTGAACTACACTTACACACACCCCCATCTAATGGGTGAAAAACATAATGTTTTAGTGGATGGAAAACTAAGGCCACACAAAACGATGATTGTTCAATTACCTCTTACCCCCTCTAATGGTGGCCATTATGATGGAACTATATTTATATATGATATATATTATGTTTATTAATTCTTAAGCTTCTGTACCTCCCATTTATATCATGCCTTTTTGGTTTCCATTCTGGGTTAATACGATAATCTCATTTGAGGAAGTGCGGACTATCAGCCCTTCAAAGTGATGTAACTCATTAATTCATTATGTGGGATGTATAAAGGATGGATTTAATGAGATTATATACGATATAATACTGTAATTATAATATATCTATGTATCATTATGTATTAATTCCATTAAATTAAGAAATAGAAATGAAAGTAGCGTGCATGCGTTCGTACGGCTTACCGTCTCCATGAACGGTGCATTTCAATTCATACGTCTAAATGTTATGTAATATTATAAATACATGTATATAATAGATATATATGTTATATATTATATCTAGATAATTAATATCATTTTAAATATAATGGACTATTGACCACATGGACAACGTGTAAATATAAGGTGCTCATTTTTTACTAAAGTACCATGTATCGACAAAATGGACATTATTAACTTAAATGATTACATAATGTTAATAACATGGTAATAAGTGATATAAATGGACTAATAAACTTTAAAAAGGTTCAAAAGTAATTGTAAATTAACTTTAATTTATTATTCTCGATATTAATGAATGAGTGATTCAAGTCGGACAAGAGGTAAGGGGATTTCTAATCTCACTTTTAATTCTTTGATGTTCTCATTGTTCACCACATATTTATTGCATGTAATGTAATGTGTACTTAAATTGATATATATTATTATTCTTATATTTATAATCATGGTATTTTTTGATTCATTTTATGGTTATTAACATTTGGTCATACGACTCAATTTGATTTCAATGAAGTAATTGTTTTCATCTCACTTTTTATTCTCCTGAGATTCATTCTACATTGGCCACTATTTCCTTTTTTGTGGCGTATGTACTACCCATGATTGTACTTTTGTGTAATATACATTCATTTATTAGTATTTAAATCTTCATTTTATGATCCTTCTTTAATGTGTCATATGTTTTCTAAGTTACCAAATCATTAAGGGAACCTTTCACCCTCCTCTTTTTAAAAGGCTTCTTTTTTGTGATGGATTTTATTTACATATTATTATGTTGGGATATGTTATTTTATATCCTTATTGATGTAAATTTTATGTCCAGGTGATGAGATACCCTTTTTATCTCTTCAACTCATTTTTTAAATTTTAAAGTGGCGTCGTTAGGCTGTCAAATTTTTGCAAGGGAACTTCTTAACCCAATTTCAATTATTTGGGTTCAACTTGTACGTATTGAATATGCATTCCTATGAATATGTGTTAATGACTTTGATTTTTTTACACTTAATATCCACATATATTGGGTGTATTTTTATTTTACACACATAATTATGTGATTGATTTATCCTTAATTTAAGGATACCATCTTTACAAGGGATTTCATCTCAATTTACATTTCCATTGAGACTTCATTGTTGTTATGCACCAATTATCTCTTATGTGGTGTATATACTATACTTTGGCATAATATATCATGAATACCTTTATTCTCATGATATTATAAAGTTCTGATTGAATATTATTCCTCAATTATTTGTATTCAATCATCTCTCGTTTCTGTTAAAAACCCATTAACTAAAATATCGTTTTAATGTTCTAAAGTTTTATACTTATAAATATATCTCATTATTGTACATATTCTAAAAATGGGTTTTAGGATTTATTTATATGTCCATTAATGCTTTTGAATAATAATTCATTTAAAAGATTAAAAGTGGTATGGGACACTTTGATTCAAAAATCTCTTTTAAATGGTTTTGAAAATGATTTGATAAAGCATTGTTTATTTAAATATCTTGATTAGATATGTTGGAATGTGGAAATGTTATCATTCCGTTATAATTGGGTTATGTGTTATGATTATGTAATGGTTATTGGGCATTGTTTACATATACAGGTGGTTCGGTGAACAACCTAGGGCGGGTGAGCCCGAGATAGCTCTCCAATGCATTGGGTAACATGACGGAGGTAAACATGATGTTTCTCCTAAGAGATTTAGGGTATATATTGTGATTTGTATTCCAAGTGTAACTCCCTCTATAGCTGTGATAGCTACAATGTATGTTTGATATGGATTCCATAATTAAACATTATGATTTTTGATTTTTGTTTATCATTCATAAATCTTATGATTTCATATGGAATGTTATGGTTGAAAAGTATGATTTCATTGATTTGTAATTATTTATGGGATAATCTTTTCCTTCCTTATTTATAACCCTTACTGTGCTTTTTATGCTCATCTCATGTTTTTGAAATGTTTTCCACAGGACTTAGAGATTAATAGGGTTAAGGATGGGATCAAGGAAAAGTCATGCTGTCTAAAACATTGAACTAGACATGTTTCTTTTTAATATTTTTTATTTTATGAAAAAATGGATACTAAGTAGTAGTGTCTTCTTGTAATATTCACATTTTTATGCAATAGTTATAGCCTAATTCTCTAAAACACTAAACCTGAAAAAATCCTCAATGTGAATTATTCATTTAATTCAATATTATGTAATGTTTAAGGTCGGGTCCTTACAATTGGTATCAGAGGTCGGTTTAGATAACTTTAGAGGTTTGGGTGTTCTTTAAGCATAAGTGACATTACCAAAATGGTTAGTATATTAGAAAGAGTAATAGTTATTTTAGATAAAGTAAATGAGTTTAATATAACATTAATAAGTATATATTAGTATTTAACCTCATCATAAGTTATTATATAATGATTTTACAGATATACTCACACTTTCGTTTTTTATTTTAGTCAATGGATGGATCTAGCAGGCATCAAAGTAACAATGGATGTGAAGAAAACTATAATGATTTCCTAAATGATGAATTCAATGAAATTAGAGCTGAAATGAGAAATATTGTGTTTATTCTGAACTAAATATCTGGAGCCATGATTGACCACTTGAACCTTGGTGATTTTTATAAGGCATCATATATGCGAGAAACAAACCCCCACAGAAGTTTAGTTAATAATCATAAAGGTATGTATATTCAAAAACCTATGTGTCAAGGATGTGGAAAGAAACATCTAGGGAAATGTTCTAAAGGGATGGGAAGATGCTGTAGATGTTGAAATGAATGTCATAAATCAATAACCTACCATGGAAAAAGGAAGCATCCATTTGAATCTAGGAAAGGGAATGAATTTCTTTGTGAGGGATCAGTTGAATGTTTTAAATGTGGTGTGTATGGTCACTATGCAGACAGTTTTCCAATGAAGAAGTTTTAGTAATGGGATCACCAGTTTCATACAAATATATGTTTACAAATACCTAATGCCATTCCAATTGAGGTTGAAGAAACTGATAATGACCAATGAAAGGTATGGATTATTTCTTAACATATTCATTGAAATTATTGAATTTTAGAATATGACTCATGATTTAGTTTTTAGGAAGGATTTATTTCAGATTAAGTTGGTCAAGAATGGTTAATGGATCAATAATAGTGATAGATGGGTAAGAAGTCGACTTATAATGAATTCAATAATATTTCGAAATTTTTTGGATGGTGAAATGCTTAAATGTATTCAGGATCATTTGATGATGGGATTACATTAAAAAACTTTTTATAGTATGTGTAACACTGATGTTGGATATATGATAATTTAATTCAATGAATAATTATCTTTTCTTTTGTGGATATAGTAATAAAGAACCATTTGGGTTTATATGATCCTTGAATTAGAGGCAATTACAGGTTAAAACATTTTGGGATGAAAAATGAAAGTTAATAGATAAACTTTCTGGTTAAAACATGTTATGGTTATTTTTGATAAATTTATCTATTTTGGGGAATGATATAAAATTATATAGTTTTTGAAAAATTATGACACAGAGACCGTGTGACAACCTGTCGTATCAGACAAAGATACGAGAATCGAACCCACAACCAAAATGCGATTGAGATTTATCGCCTACCACTGGACTACATGAAGTCCCAGATTTGTATGAATAATTATTTTTAGTTAGATTATTTTTTGAATCAATAATAAGATTATTTTGGGTTATCTATAAAAATTATTAACCTCTCATGGAGAATATGTGATTAGGTTAATTATTTTTCAATATTAGACATTAAGAGTAACTGATGTTATTTGTAGACAAATGTTATGAATTACTGTGGAATAATATGGGATTAAATTCTTTTTATTTTTGGTTTTTAATGTTATTTTGGTTTATATTGATGAATTTTAAGGAATTTTGTTTATTGAATGGTCATTGTTGAACTTAGGGTACTATTTGTTGAATTTTGGAGATTAGGAGTAATACTTATTTTTATAAAGAAGAATAGTTTTGGGGATTATCTGATCATGTACTAACCAATTTTGGTTTTGGTTAATGTATAATGATATTGGAAATATATATATCATATTTTTTGGATCACGTTATTCTCTTGAAGTAGATTATAGTGATTTCAATGTGAACAAGTCATCTTGAATACTTACCGTTTGGAGAAAAGATGAGTTTGTGGTAGAATTTTATTAAAGGATTAAACTATACATGACAAGTAAGTATATTTCATTAAGATATTAGTCTTTTTATTTATAAAATTCATCAACTATATGAAAAGGATCTTGAAGCAAGAATGATATAAGCCCTATTTTATCCTCATACTTTTACCCAACCACAAATTTACGGTATTGTTGTGGTTAACTTTCCGTGATCATGTTCTCTATCACTCTCTATTAATTTATGAGAGTTAGTTTCTCTTCCATATTCATGTTTTAATGGAATCTTAGTATCTATTGTCTCAGGTTACCTTTGAACATCTATTTCTTTCTTTTAAAGTAATAGTTTTTTTGACTCTTCTCTGATGTGGGACTTTTAATGAAGGTTCCAAGCCCAATTTTAAAATTGTGAGGATGCAATTTCCAAAAGGGGGGAATGATATAACATCTTAGGTAAAAAATGAGTAAGTAATTTTCATATTTATTAATAATTGTGAATTAAATATTATTTTTACATTAAAAGGGTTTCTACGTTCGATATCGTAACAGATACGCAACAACAGGTTTCTTTGAAGTTTTACGTTGCACACTAATATTATAATATAATTATTTTAAATGGTCGTAAACTCTTAGATTTTGTATTGTCTGGAATGAAAAAAACTAACTAAAATATGATTATACATGTTTGTTAAATGTATTCACAATTATCCAATAAAAGTTAGAGGCTTAAATGTTAATAAATCCAATTTTAATCATAATTTACATTAAAGGTCGATTTACCACCTTTTAATGGAGAATCCTTTTTAAATATAATTTTGGTCACTTTAATACTTTCTATTTGACCAAATAAAATCTTTCTTTATAATGAGTACATCAAAATTTACCTTCTGTAAATTTTTGGAATTTGTCCGATAATTTCATTTTTTAATGAATAGTGAGAATACTGTATATTAATTCCAAACTGCATTTTAATCTAATTTATTAATATGGTTATATTATCTTTTTAATTTGTTTTAAAGTTTAATTATAATATATTATTTCTATTTAATCCAATTTTGGCAATTGGAATTAATTTCACATTGAAATTGGATATAAACAAGTGTCAATCTTTTGATAGTTAGTGTTTCATAAAAACACGCTATTTGTTTTAACAACCGGAATTTATTTTGAAATTAATTAATTCAAATTTTATGTTTTGAATTTGTAAAAATAAACCTCATTTTTTAATTTTTAATATCAAATATAGATTAGCCTAAATTTTTGATATTTTTCTGAAAAACTTCAATTTTTGATGAATAGTGAAACCACTTAGTAGTAGATAAAATACTTTCTTTTTAATTTAAATGATATTTTACCACTTATGTGAATTTAATTTAAAAAATATGAAATAAATTTTTGTTATTAATTAGTAAAATGTGGTTCAATAAAATGAAAATAATTTTTGGTGAATAGTAACTTTTGACTTTTATTTACTGTGGTTAATGATAATAATGTAATTCAAGGTAAAAAAGAATATTATAATAACTTAAAATTACTTTAACACTTGTCATAACCTTATTTTATGAGTCATGGATAACCATTATCATCTTTGGGTCCATTTTGGGACCCCATGAAGCCACTTATTAATGATAATGACACATTAGATTAATTAATTTAAAGTAGAGGCAAAAATAACATAAACAAAAAACATTTAGTAAATTAAATTTTATATAGTGTTATATAAGTCATATTTTGGTCTATAAATATTATTTATAAATATAAAAAAATTTCCTACATGATAGTATTTTTTTTAATTTTTATCCAACGAATAAATTAAATAATTTATGACACAATAATGATGCAGTATTTACCTCATTAATAAATGATTTAATAAATAATATTATAATGATTAAAATATTATCCAAATCCTGTAAAATTCCTATTGGATTATTTTATTTAAACCATTATTCATATTATCTTAGAATAATGATTTTTGGACCTTTATAAACCTAATATCATTATATAATAAAATAATAATTTCACACTTTTTTAAAGAGCCCCTCCCCTCCCTTATAAAAGATGTCCACTTATAACTAATTCTTCACACCTCTCAAGCCTTTAGGCTCTTCCAAACCTTTCCCAATGAATCTCCCTACATCCCTCTCCTCCTCCTAGTATCCTTACCTTAGGCATAAGGCACTTGAAGATGTCATTTTGGTTCAAACCAAAGGAAGTTACCCAAATTAAAGGTAACCGTTTCCCTTACCTAATTTTCTTTTATTTGACTTATCCAAACCCTAAAATTTTATTTATTACTTTAATTTATAGCGAAAACACTATCCTCAATATACTAGTAATTTTTTATAAGAATTATTCAAACTACACTTACAAACACCCCCATCTAATGGGTGATGAACATAATGTTTCTGTGGATGGTAAACTAACGCCTCATGAAACAATGATTGTTCAATTATCTCTTACCGCCTCTCATGGTGGTCATTATGATGGAACTGTATTTATATATGATATAAACTGTGTTTATTATTTCTTTATGCTTCTGTACTTCCCATTTATATCACACCTTTATGGTTTCTATAGTTGGTAAATACGATAATCTCATTTGAGAAAGTGCGGACTACCACCCCCTCAAAGTGATGTGACTCATTAATGCCTTATGTGGGATGTATAAAGGATGAAGTTAATGATATTATATATTATATTACATTTTAATTATAATATAACTATGCATAATTATGTTTTAATTTCATTAAAATAAGAAATATAAATGAAAGTAGCGTTGATGCGTTCGTAGGGCTTACCGTCTCCATGAACGACACATTTCATTTCTTACCTCCAAATGTTATGAACTATTATAAATAAAAGTATATACTCGATATATATGATATATATTATATCAAAATAATTAATATCAGTCCATATATAATTTGTTATTGACCACATGGAGAACCTGTAAATATAAGGAGTTCATTTTTGAATCAAGCACCAAATATCGAGAAAATGGACATTATTAACTTAAATGATTAAATAATGTTAATAACATGGTAATAAGTGATATAAATGAAACAATAAACATGAAAGAGTTTCTTAAGAAATATTAATTTATCTTTTTTTAATATTCAGGAGATTCAAGAATGACTAATTCAAGTCGGACATGAGGTATGTGGATTTCTTATCTCACTTTTAATTCCGTGAGATTTCCATTGTTCGCCACATATTTATTGCATGTGGTGTAATGTGTAATTAAATTGATATATATTATGATGTTTATCTTTATATTCATGGTATTCTGTGATTAATTTTGTGTTTAATAAATTTTGGTCATATGACTCGATTTGATTACAATGAAGTAAGGGTTTTTCATCTCACTTTTTATTCCCGTGAGATTCATTCTATATTGGACACTATTTCATTTTGTGTCGAATATGTACTGCCCATGATTGTACTTTTGTATAATATAATTTCATTTATGAGTATTAACATCTTCATTTTATGATCCTTCTTTCATGTGGCATTTGTTTTGAATGTTACCAAATCGTTATGAGAACCTTTCACCCTCCTCTTTTTAAAAGACTTATTTTTTGTAATGTCTTTTATTTACATATTTTTATGTTGGGATATGTTATTTTATATCCTTATTTATGTAAATTTTATTTCCAAGTGATGAGATACTCTTTTTATCTCATCAACTCATTTTCTTATTTTTAAAGTGACGCAGTTAGGCTGTCGAATTTTTGCAAGGGAACTTCTTAACCCAATTTCAATTCTTTGGGTTCATCTTGTACATATTGAATATGTCGTCCAATGAATATGTGTGAATGACATTTGAGTTTTTTACAAATTATATCCACTTATACTAGGTGTATTTATATTTTTCACACATAATTATGGGATTGATTAATCGTTAATTTAAGGATTCCAACTTTATAAAGGATTTCATCTCAATTTACATTTTCATTGAGACTTCATTGTTGTTATGGACCAATTAAATCTTATGTGGTGTGTATACTGTCTTTTGGCATTATATATCATGAATTCCTCTATTCTCATGATATTATAAAGTTCTGATTAAATGTTATTCCTCAATAATTTGTATTCAATCATCTCTCCTTTTGTTAAAAAACACTTTAACTAAAAGATCGTTTTAAATGTTTTTAAGATTTATTATTATAAATATTTCTCATTAATGTCCATGTTTTCAAAATGGGTTTTAGGATTTATATATATGAACATTAATTCTTTTGAATAATAATTCATTTAAAATCTTCAAAGTGTTATGGGACTCTTTGATTAAAAAATCTCTTTGTAAATGGTTTTGAAAATGATTTGATAAAGCATTGTTTATTTAAATATCATGATTAGATATATTGGATTGTGGAAATGTTATCATTACATTATAATTGTGTTATGTGTTATGATTATGTAATGGTTATTGGGAATTATTTACGTATACGGGTGGTTCCGTGATAAACCTAGGGTGGGTGAACTTGAGATAGCTCTCCAATGCATTCGGTAATGTGAAAGAGGTAAACGTGATGTTTCTCTTAATAGATTTAGGTAATATATTGTGAGGGGTATTCCAAGTGTAACTCCCTATGTAGCTGTGATATCTACAATCTAAGTTTGATATGGATGTCGTAAGTAACCTTTATGATTTATGATTTTTGTTTTTTATTCATAAATCCTATGATTTCGTATGGAATGTTATGTCTAAAAAGTATAGTTTCATTGATTTGTAATTATTAAGGGGATAATGTTATCCTTCCTTATTTATAACCCTTACTGTGGTTTTTATGATCATCCCATGTTTTAGAAAATTTTTTCTACCGGACTCAAAGATGAATAGGGTCATGGATGGGATCAATGAAATTTCATGTTGTCTAAATCATGGAACTATACATGTTTCTTTTTATGATTTTTAATTTTATGAAAATAATCGATACTAAGTAGTATTGTCTTCTTGTAATATTAAAATTCATTTATAATAGTTATGGACTAATTCTCAAAATCTCTAAACCTGAAAAGATCCTCAATGTGAATTCTTCATTTAATTAAATATTATGTAATTTTTAAGGCCGGGTCATTACAGTTGGTATCAGAGGTTGGTTTAGATAACATCAGAGGTTAGGGTGTTCATTAAGCATAAGTGACATTGCCATAATGGTTAGGAATTTAGAAAGAGTCATAGTTATTTTAGATAAATATAATGAGTTTAAGATAACATGAATAAGTATATCTTAGTATTAACCCTCCTCATAAGATATTATATGATGATCTTATGGATATACTCACACTTACCATTTTGGTTTTATTCAATGGATGGATCTAGAAGACATCAAAGTAACAATGGATGTGAAGAAAACTGTGAAAGTTTCCTGAATGATAAATTGAATGAAATGGTAGCTGAAATGTGAACTCTTGTTGTTATTCTCAACGAACTATCTAGTGTCATTATTGACCACTTTATCCTTGGTGATTTTTATAAGGCATCATATATACGAGTGATAACCCCCCATGGATTCTCAGGTAATAATCATAAAGGTATGTATGTTCAAAAACCTATGTGTCAAGCATGTGGAAAGAAACACCTTGGAAAATGTTTCAAAGGGATGGGAAGATGCTATATATATGGAAATAAAGGTCATAAATCAAGAACCTACCATGGGAAAAGGAATAATCCATTTCAATCTAGGGAAGGTAAATAAGTTCTTTGTGAGGGATCAGTTGAATGTTTTAAATGTGGTGTGCATGGCCACTATGCAAATAGTTGTCCTATGAATAAGTTTTGGTAATGGGATCACCATTTTCGTAAAAATATATATTTACCAATACCTAATGCCATTCTAATTGTGGATGAAGAAACTGACAATGACCAATGAATGGTATGAATTATTTCTTAACATATGCTTTGAAATTATTGAATTTTATAATATGATTCATGATATTGTTTGTAGTAAAGTGGTATTTTAGAATAAGTTGTTAAAGAATGGTTAATGGATCATGAAGAACGTTAAATGAGTAAGAAGCCGACTTATAATGGATTCAAGAGTTTTAGTAAATTTTATGATGGTGAAATACTTAAAAGTATTATGGCTCTTTTGATGATGGGATTACATTAAAAGACTTATTATAGTCTGTGTAACCCTAAATTTTGAAACATGAAAATTTTATTCAAGGAATAATGGTATTTTCTTTTGTGAATATAGTAACAAAGAACCATTTGGGTTTATATGATCCTTGAATTGGAGGTAATTACAGGTTAATATATTTTTGGATGAGAATTGAATGTTATTAGATAAACTTTGAGGTTAAAATATGTTATGGTTAATTTTGAAAAATTAATCTCTTTTTGGGAATGTTATAAAATAATATAGTTTTTGAGAAAGTACCACACATAGATCGTGTGACAACCCATCCTGTCAGACAAAGCTGCGGGAATCGAACCCACAATTAAAGTGTGATTGAGATTTATTGGCTAACAATGGACTACGTGAAGTCCTGGGTTAGTATGAATAATTATTTTTAGTTACATGATTTTTTGAATCAATAATAAGATGACTTTTGGTTATCTATAGAAATTATTAACCTGGCTTGGAGAATATGTGACTAGGTTAATTACTTTTCAATATGAGACTTTAAGAGTAACTGGTGTTATTTGAAGATAAATGTGAAGACTAATTGTGGAAGACTATGGCATTAAATTCTTCTAGGTTTTGGTTTTAAATGTTACATTGGATTATATTGAAGAATTTTAAGGAATTTTGTTTATTGAATCGTCATTGTTGAACGTAGGGCACTGTTTGTTGAATTTTGGAGATTAGGAGTAGTACTTCTTTTTATAAACGATTATCCTTTTGGGGATTATCTGATCACATACTATCCAATTTTGGTTTTGGTTAATGTATACAGTTAGGGAAATTATATAGTTCATATTTTGTGGATCATTTTTTCTCTTGATGTTGATTATAGTGCTTTCAATGTGAGCAAGTCATCTTGAATACTTACCGTTTGGAGAAAAGATGAGTTTCTGGTAGAATTTTATTAATGGATGAAACTCTACATGACGGGTAATTTTATTTACTTAAGATATTAGTCTTGTTATTAATAAAATTATTCAACTCTATGAGAAGGATCTTGAATCAAGAATGATATAATCCCTCTTTTATCACCAGAATTTTACCCAACCACAAATTTATGGTATTGTGGTGGTTAATTTTCGGTGATCATGTTCTCCATCACTCTATATTAATCTGAGTGTTAGTTTCTATTCCATATTAAAGTTTTCATGGAATATTAGTATCTATTGTCTTAGGTGACCTTTTTACATCTCCTTCTTTCTTTTAATGTAATAGTTTTGGTGACTCTTCTCCGATGTGGGAAATTTAATGAAGTTTCCAAGCACAGTTTTAAAATTGTGAGGACGCAATTTCCAAAAGGGGGATGGGATGTAAAATCCCTAGTAAATAATGAGGAATACATTTTCAGATTTATTAATATTTTTGAATTAAATGTTATTTTTATTTTAAAATGATTTCTATGTTCGATAGCGTACCCGATACACAACAACAGGTTTCTTTGAAATCTTATGTTGCACATTAATAATATAATATTATTATTTTAAATCGTAGTTAACTCCTAGTCATTGTATTCTCCGGAATGAACAAAACTAATTAAAATATTATTATGCATGTTTTTTAAATGTATTCACATTTATATAATAAAAGTTAGAGGCTTAACATGCGAATAAATCCAATTTTAAGCATAATTTACATTAAAAGGTCGATTTTCCACCTTTTAATGGAGAACCCTATTTAAATATAGTTTTGGTCACATTAATACATTCTATTTGACCATGTAAAATACTTATTTATAATGGGGAAATAAAAAATCTACTTTGTGTAAGTTTTTGGAATTTGTCTGATAAAGTTCATTTTTTAATGAATAGTGAAAATATTTTATATTAATTCAAAACTACATTTTAATCTAATTTATTTATATGGATAGATTATCTTTTTAATTGGTTTTAATGTGTAATTAGAATATCTTTTTACCATTTAATCAAATGTTGGTCATTGGAATTAATTTTACATTGAAATTGGATATAAACAAGTGTCAATCATTTGATAGATATTGTTTTTTAAAAACATGCTATTTGTTTTAACAACGAGAATTAATTTTGAACTTAATTAATTAAAATTTTATGTTTTGAATTTGAAAAAATGAACATCATTTTTGAATTTGGAATATTAAATATATCTTAGGCTAATTTTTTAGTATTTTTCTGAAAAACTTCCATTTTTCATGAATAGTGAAACAACTTAGTAGTAGATAAAAACTGGCTTTTTCATTTAAATGACATTTTACCGCTTCTGAGAATAAAATTTGAAAAATCTGACATAAATGGTTGTTATTAGTTAGTAAAATGTGGTTCAATAAGATTAAAATTATTTTTGGTGAATAGTAACTTTTGAATTTTATTTACCGCGGTTAAATGTAAATAAGGTAATTCTGGGTAAAAAGAATATTATAATAATTCTAAATTACCTTAACACTTGTCTAAACCTTATTAGATGAGTCATGGCTGACCCTGATCATCTTTGGGTCTATTTTGGGACTCCATGGAGCCACTTATGAATGATAATGACACTTTAAATTAATTAATTTAAAGTAGAGGAAAAAATAACATAAACAAAAACCTTTTAGAAAATTAAATATTATATGGTGTTATATAAGTCATATTTTCAACTATAAATATAATGTATAAATCTTAAAATATTTCCTACATGATAGAATTTATTTATTATTTTTAGACATCAAATAAATTATATTATTCATGACACAATAATGATACAGTATTTGCCTCATTAATAAATAATTTAAATAAATAAGATTATAATGAATAAAATATTATCCAAAACTTGTCCAATTCATATTGGATGACTTTATTTCGATTATTAGTCATCTTAGCCTCTACATTAATGTTTTTTAGACCTTTAGAAACCGAATATCATTATATAATAAAATAATATTTTCACACTTTCCTAAAGAGCCCCTCCTCTCCCTTATAAAAGAAGACCAATTATAACCAATTAATCAAACCATTAAAGCCTTTAGGCTCGTCCAAAATCTACCCAATGAATCTCCCTACATCCCTCTTCTTTTCCGAGAAGCCTTACCTTAGTTAGAAGGAACATCAAGAAGTCATTTTGGTTCAAACCATAAGAAGTTACCCAAATTAAAGGTAACAGTTTCCCTTAACTTCTTATCTTTCATTTTACCTATCCAACCCCGAAACTCTTTTTATTAATTTAATTTATAGTAAAAAAATTATCCTAAATATACAAGGGTGTTTTTATAAGAAGTATTAAAACTACCCTTATACACACCCTCATCTAATGAGTGGTGAACATAATTTTTCTGTGGATGGAAAACTAACGCCTCAAGAAACGATGATTGATCAATTACCTCTTACAGCCTCTCGTGGTGGACATTATGATGGAAATGTATTTATATATGATATATATTATGTTTATTATTACATTATTCCTCTTTAATTCCCATTCATATCATTCCTTTATGGTTTCTATAGTGGGTAAATATGTTAATCTCATTTGAGGAAGTGCGGACTACCACCTCCTCAAAGTGATGTGACTCGTTAATGCCTTATGTGGGTTGTATAAAGGATAGAGTTAATGATATTATATATGATATTATACTATAATTATAATATACCTATGTATAATTTTGTTTTATTTCAATTAAAATAAGAAATAAAAATGAAAGTTGCATTGATGCGTTCGTACGACTTACTGTCTCCATGAACGGTGCATTTCATTTATTACCTCCAAATGTTATTTACTATTATAAATACATATATATAATAGATATATATTATATATATTATATCTAAATAATTTATATCATTCTGGATATAATGGACTACTGACCACATGGAAAACCTGTAAATATAAGGTGTTCATTTTTTATTCAAGTACCAAATATCGACAAAAGGAACTTTATTAACATAAATGGTTTCATGATGTATATACCATTGTAAAAAGTGATATAAAAGGAATAATAAACTTGAAAAAGGTTCTTAATAAACTATAACATAACTTTAGTTTATTATTCAGGATATTAAAGAATGCTCGAGTCAGGTCAGACACGATATAAGGGGATTTCTTATCTCACTTTTAATTCCGTGAGATTTCCATTGTTCGCCACTTATTTACATCATGTGGTGTAATGTGTACAGCCATAGATATATATTATGATGTTTATAATTATATACATGGTATTTTGTGATTCATTTTGTGGTTGTTATCTCTTGGTCATATGACTCGATTTGATTACAATGATGTAAGGGATTTTCATCTCACTTTTTATTCCCCTGAGATTCATTCTTTATTTGACACTATTTCCTTTTGTGTGGAGTATTTAGTACCCATGATTGTACTTTTGTGTAATATACTTTCATTTTTGAGTATTTACATCTTCATTTTATGATACTTCTTTCATGTGGCATATGTTTTGTAAGTTACCAAATCGGTAATGGAACCTTTCACCATCCTCTTTTTAAAAGACTTCTTTTTGTTATGACTTTTATTTACATATTATTATGTTGGGATATGTTATTTTATATCCTTATTGATGTAAATTTTATTTCCAAGTGATGAGATACCCTTTTTATCACATCAAATCATTTTCTGAATTTTAATGTGACATCGTTAGGCTGTCGAATTTTTGCAAAGGAACTTCTTAACCCAATTTCAATTCATTGGGTTTAACTTGTACTTGTTGAATATGTCATCCTATGAATTTGTGTGAATTACCATTTATTGTTTTACAATTAATATCCACTTATATTTTGTGTATTTATATTTTTCACACATAATTATGTGTTTGATTTATCTTTAATTTAAGGATAACATCTTTATAAGGGATTTCATCTCAATTTACATTTCCATTGAGACTTCATTGTAGTTATTCCCCAATTCACTCTTATGTGGTGTATATACTACAATTTGGAATAATATATCATGAATAACTTTATTATCATGATATTATAATGTTATTATTAAATGTTATTCCTTAATTATTTGAATTCAAACATCTCTCTTTTTTGTTAAAAAACACTTTAATTAAAAGATAGTTTTAAATGTTTTTAAGATTTATTCTTATAAATATTTCTAATTAATGTCCATGTTTTCAAAATGGGTTTTAAGATTTATTTATATGGACATTAATGTTTTTGAATAATAATTCATTTAAAAGCTTCAAAGTGGTATCGAACACTTTGAATCAAAAACATCTTTTTAAATGGTTTTGAAAATGATTTGATAAAGTATTGTTTATTTAAAAATATTGATTAGATATATTGTACTGTGGAAATGTTATCTTTCCTTTATACTTGTGTTATGTGTTATTATTATGTAATGTTTATTGGTCATTGATTACGTATACGGGTGGTTCCATGATAAACCTAGGGTGGGTGAGCCCGAGATAGCTCTCCAATGCATTGGGTAACGTGACGTAGGTAAACATGATGTTTCTCCTAAGAGATTTAAGGAATATACTGTGATGGGTATTCCAAGTGTAACTCCCTATGTAGCTATGACAGCTTCAATGTATGTTTGATATGGATTCCATAAGTATCATTTATTATTTATGATTTTTTTGTTAATCATAAATCCTATTATTTACTATGGAATGTTATGGTTGAAAAGTATGGTTTCATTGATTTTTAATTATTGATGGGATAATATTTTCATTCCTTATTTTATAACCATTACTGATCTTTTTATGCCCATCCCATTTTTTTGAAATGTTTTTTCACATGACTTAAAGATCAATAGGGTCAAGGATGGGGTCACGGAAATGTTATGTTGTCTAAAACATGGAACTAGACAAGTTTATTTACAAGAGTTTTTATTTTATGAAGTTAATTGATAAAAAGTAGTAGTGTCTTCTTGTAAAATTGACATTCTTATGTAATAGTTATGGCCTAATTCTCTAAAACTCTAAACATGAAAAGATCCTCAATTTGAATTATTCATTTAATTAAATATTATATAATGTTTAAGGTCGGGTCCTTACAGTTGGTATCAGAGGTCATTTTAGATAACTTTAGAGGTTAGGGCGTTATTTAAGAATAAGTGACATTACCATAATGGTTAGGATTTTAGAAAGAGTCATAGTTATTTTAGATAAAGTGAATGAGTTTAAGATAACATGAATAAGTATATATTAGTATTTACAGTCCTCATAAGATATTATTTGATGATGTTATAGATATACTCACAAATACCTTTTTGATTTTAGTCAATTGATGGATCTAGCAGGCATCAAAGTAACAATGGATGTGAATAAAACTGTGGCAGTTTTTTGAATAAGTTGTTGAATGAAATTGGAGCTGAAATGATAACTCTTGTGGTTATTCTCAACCAAATATCTAGAGTCATGATTGACCACTTTAACCTTGGTTATTTTTATAAGGCATCGTATATACGAGAAAAAAACCCCCATGAAAGTTCAGGTAACAATCATAAAGTTATGAATGTTCAAAAACTAATGTTTCAAGGAAGTGGTAAGAAACACCTAGGAAAATGTTTCAAAGGGACAAGAAGATGCTATAGATGTGGAAATTAAGGTCATAAAGCCAGAACATACCATGGAAAAAGGAAGTATCCATTTGACTCTAGGAAAGGGAAAGAAGTTCTTTTTGAGGGATCAATTGAATGCTTTAAATCTGGTGTGCATGGCCACTATTCAAACTGTTGTCATATAAAGAAGTTTTAGGAATGCGATCACCAGTTTTGTAAAAATATATGTTTACCAATACCTAATTCCATTCCAATTTAGGATGAAGAAATTGACAATTACTAATTAATGGTATGGATTATTTCTTAACATATGGTTTGAAATTATTGAATTTTAGAATATGATTCATGATTTTGTTTGTAGGAAAGTGGTATTTAAGAATAAGTTGGTAATGAATGGTTAATGGATCATAAAAAACGTTAAATGAGTAAGAAGTCGACTTATAACGGATTCAAGAGTTTTGGTAAATTTAGGATGGTGGAAAGCTTAAAAGTATTAAGGCTCTTTTGATGATGGGATTATAATAAAATACTTCTTTATAGTATGTGTAACCCTGAAGTTTGATATATGAAATTTTATTCAAGGAATAATTATTTTTTCTTTTGTGGATATAATAATAAAGAACCATTTGGGTTTATATGATCCTTGAATTAGAGGAAATTACATGTTAATACATTTTTGGATGAAAAATGAATGTTATTAGATAAACTTCGTGGTTAAATTATGTTATGGTTATTTTTGATGAATTTATCTCTTTTTGGGAATGTTATAAAATTATATAATTTTTGAAAAATTATGACACATAGATCGCATGACAACCCATCTCGTCAGACAATGATGCGGGAATCGAACCAACAACCAAAGTGTCATTGGGATTTATCGCCTACCACATGACAACATGAAGTCCCTAGTTAGTATGACTAATTATTTTTAGTTAAATGATTTTCTGAATCAATAATAAGAATATTTTGTGTTATCTATAGAGATGATTAACCTGGCATAGAGAATTTGTGATTATCTTAATTACAATTAATGTGAGACTTTAAGAGTAACTGATTTTATTTGAAGATTAATATTAAGATTTACTATGGAAGAATATGGGATTAATCTTTTTTGAGTTTTGGTTATCAATGTTATTTAGGATTATATTGAAATTTTTTAAGGAATGTTGTTTATTGAATGGTCATTGTTGAACATAGGGTAGTGTTTGTTGAATTTTAGAGTTTAGTAGTAGTACTTCTTTTTATAATGGATTATCCTTTTGGCAATTATCTGATCACATACTAACCAATTTTGGTTTTGTTAATGTATAAAGATAGTGAAAATATATAGTTCATATTTTGTGGATCATGTTATTCTCTAGAAGTTGATTATTGCGATTTCAATGTGAACAAGTCATCTTGAATACTTATTGTTTGGAGAAAAGATGAGTTTGTGGTAGAATTTTATTAAAGGATGAAACTCTACATGATGAGTAAGTATATTTCCTTAATATATTAGTCATGTTATTAATAAAATTATACAACTCTATGAAAATTATCTAGATGAAAGAATTATATAGGCCCACATTTATCATCAGACTTTTACCCAACCACAAATTTATGGTATTGTGGTGGTTAAATTTCTGTGATCAAGTTGTCTATCCCTCTCTATTAATCTATGAGAGTTAGTTTCTATTCCATATTCAAGTTTTCATGGATTCTGAGTATTTATTTTTTTAGGTGACCTTTTTAAATCTCTTTATTTCTTTTAATGTAATATTTTCGTTGACTCTTCTCTGATGTGGGACTTTTAATGATGTTTCCAAGCCCTATTTTAAAATTGTGAGGATACAATTTCCCAAAAATGGGAAGGATGTAACATCCCTGGTAAATAATGAGTAAGGCATTTTCATATTTATTAATATTTTTTAATCAAATATCTCTTTTACTTTAAATGGATTTCTAGGTTCGATAGCATACCCAATACGCAACAATGGGTTTCTTTGAAATATTATATTGCACAGTAATAATATAATATTATTATTTTAAAATGTAGTTAACTCCTAGCTTTTGTATTGTCCGTAATTAAAAAAACTAACTAAAATATGATTATTCATGTTTTTTAAAAGTATTCATATTTATCCAATAAACTTTAGAGGCTTAAAAGTTGAATAAATCCAATTTTAAGCATAATTTACATTAAAAGGTCGATTTACCTCCTTTTAATAGAGAACCCTATTTAAATATATTATTGGTCACATTAATACATTTTATTTCACCAAATAAAATCCTTATTTAGAATGGGGACATCAAAATTTAGTTTGTGTAAATTTTTGGACTTTTTCCGATAATGTTCATTTTTTAATGAATAGTGAAAATATTGTATATTAATTCAAAACTGAATTTTAATCTAATTTATGTATATGGTTATATTATATTTTCAATTGATTTTAAAGTGTAATTATAATATATTTTTACCATTTAATCCAATTTTGGTCATTGGAATTAATGTCACATTGAAATTGGATATAAACAAGTGTCAATCTTTTGATAGTTATTGTTTCCTAAAAACACGCTATTTGTTTTAACAATGTCGATTAATTTTAAAATTAATTAATTCAAATTTTATGTTTCTAATTTGAAAAAATAAACATAATTTTTGAATTCAGAATATCAAATATTTCTTAGGCTTAATTTTTGGTATTTTTCAGAAAAACATAAATTTATGATGAATAGTGAAACCACATAATAGTTGATAAAAACCGACTTTTTCATTTAATTGAAATATTACCACATTTGTGAATTGAATTTCAAAAATCTGACTGAAATGGTTGTTTTTAGTTAGTAAAATGTTTTTTAATAAGATAAAAATATTTTTTTGATGAATAGTAACTTTTGACTTTTATTTACCGCAGTTATAGGTAAATAAGGTAATTCTAGGTAAAAAAATATTATAATAATTCAAAATTAACTTAACACTTGTTCAAAACTTATTGTAAGAGTCATGGACGACAATGGTCATATTTGGGACAATTTCGGGACCCCATGGACCCACTTATGAATGATAATGACACTTTAGATTAATTAATTTAATGTATAGGCAAAAATAACATTAAAAAACACTTTTAGTAAATTAATTTTTCTATAGTGTTATTTAAGTCATATTTTCAACTATAAATATTTTTTATAAATCTAAAAATATTTCATACATGATAGTATTTTATTATAATTTCTATACATCAAATAAATTAAATTATTAATGACACAATAATGATGCAGTATTTACCGCATTGATAAATGATTTAAACAAATAAGATTATAATGATTAAAATATTATCCAAATCCTGTCCAATTCCTATTTGATGATTTTATTTAGACTATCAGCCATATTATATTTGAATTTAATTATTTTTTGACCTTTAGAAACCGAATATCATTATATAATAAAATAATATTTTCACACTTTCCTAAATAGCCCCTCTCCCTTAAAAAAGGAGACCACTTCTAACAAATTCCTCACACATATAAATCTTGTAGGCCCATAAAAACTCTGCTTAATTAATCTCCCTACATCCCTCTCCTCCTCTTAGTATCCTTACCTTAGGCAGAAGTCACTTCAAGAAGTAATTTTGGCTCAAACCAAAGGAAGTTAACCAAACTAAAGGTAATACTTTCCCTTAACTTATTTTCTATTATTTTTCTTCTCCAACCCCTAAAATCTTTTTATTCCTTTAATTTATAGCAACACTAGTATCCTCAATATAATAGGATGTTGTTATAAGAAATATTAGAACTACACTTACACACAACCCCATCTAATGGGTGAAGAACATAATGTTTCTGTGGATGGCAAACTAATGCCTCACGAAATGATGATTGTTCAATTACCTCTCACCGCCTCTCATGGTGGCCATTTTGATGGATCTGTATTAATATATGATATATATTATGTTTATTATTTCCTTATTCTTCTGTACTTCCCATTTATAGCACACCTTTATGGTTTCCATAGTGGGAAAATAAGATAATCTCATTTGAGGAAGTGTGGACTACCGCCCCTCAATTTGATGTGACTCATTAATGCCTTATGTGGGATGTAAAAAGGATGGAGTTAATGATATTATATATGATATTATACTATAATTATAAAATAACTATGTATCATTATGTTTTAATTCCATTAAAATAATAAATATTAATGAAAGTAGCATTGATGCGTTCGTACGGCTTACCGTCTCCATGAATGGTGCATTTCATTTCTTACCTACAAATATTATATACAATTATAAATAGATGTATATAAAATATATATATCATATATATTATATCTAAATAATTAATATCATTCTATATATAATGGACTATTGACCACATGGACAACTTGTAAATATAAGGTGTTGATTTTTTACTCAAGTACCAAATATCAACAAAATGGACGTTATTAACATAAATGATTACATAATGTTTATAACATGGTAATAAGTGATATAAAAGGAATAATAAACTTGAAAAAATATCATAAGAAAGTATAAATTAACCTTAGTTTATTATTCAGGAGATTAAAGAATGATCGAGTCAAGTCGGACACGATGTAAGGAGATTTCTTATCTCACTTTTAATTCCGTGAGATTGCCATTGTTTGCCACTTATTTATTGCATGTGGTGTAATGTGTACTACCATTGATATTTATTATTATTTTTATATTTATATTCAGGGTATTTTGTGATTCATTTTGGGGTTATTAACTTTTGTTCATACGAAATTATTTGATTACAATGAAGTAAGGGTTTTTCATCTCATTTTTTATTCACCAGAGATTCATGCTATATTGGCCACTATTTCCTTTTGTGTGGCATATTTACTTCCATGATTGTACTTTTGTGTAATATACATTCATATATGAGTATTTAAATCTTCATTGTATGATCATTCTTTCATGTGTCATATGTTTTGTAAGTTACCAAATCTGTAAGGGAACCTTTCACCCTCCTCTTTTTAAAAAACTTATTTTTGTTACGTCTTTTAATTACATCTTATTTTGTTGGGATATGTTCTTTTATATCCTTATTGATGTAAATTTTATGTCCAAGTGATGATATAACCTTTTTATCTCATCAACTCATTTTCTGAATTTCAATGTGATGTCGTTAGGTTGTCAAATGTTTTCAAGGGAACTTCTTAACCCAATTTCAATTCTTTGGGTTCAACTTGTACTTATTGAATATGTCATCCTATGAAAATGTGTTAATAGACTTTTATTGTTTTACACTTAATATCCACTTATATTCGGTGTATTTATATTTTTCAAACATATTTATGTGATTGATTTATCCTTAATTTATGGATAATATCTTTCTAAAGGATTTCATCTCAATTTACATTTCCATTGAGACTTCATTGCAATTATGCACTAATTCACACTTATGTGTTGTATATACTGTCCATTGGAATAATATATCATTAATCCATTTATTCTTATGATATTATAAATTTCTGATTAAATGTTATTCCTCAACTATTTGTATTCAAGCGTCTCACCTTTTTGTTAAAAACACTTTAACTAAAATATAGTTTTAAATGTTTTAATGATTTATTCTTATAAATATTTCTTGTTAATGTCCATGTTTTCAAAATGGGTTTTAGGGTTTATTTATATAGAAATTAATGTTTATGAATAATAATCCATTTAAAAGCTTCAATGTGGTATGGGACACTTTGATTCAAAAATATTTTTTTAAATGGTTTTGAAAATGATTTGATAAAGCATTGTTTATTTAAATATCTTGATTGGATATATTAAACTATGGAAATGATATATTTCATTTATACTTGTGTTATGTGTTATTATTATGTAATGGTTATTGGGAATTGTTTACGTATACGGGTGGTTCCCTGATAATACTAGGGTGGTGAGCCTGAGATAGCTCTCCAATGCATTGGGTAATGTGATGGAGGTAAACATGATGTTTCTACTAAGAGATTTATGGAATATACTATGATGGGTATTCCAAGTGTAAATCCCTATGTAGTTATGATATCTACAATTTAAGATTGATATGGATAACATTAGTAATCTTTATGATTTATGATTTTTGTTTTTTATTCATAAATCCTATGATTTCTTATGGAATGATATGGTTGAAAAGTATTGTTTCATTGATTTGTAATTATTAATGGGATAATTTTTTACTTCCTTATTTTATAACCCTTACTAAGATTTTTATGCTCATCCCATGTTTTTGAAATGTTTTTCCACATGACATAATGATGAATA
This sequence comes from Viscum album, assembly GCA_963277665.1. Lineage (NCBI taxonomy): Eukaryota > Viridiplantae > Streptophyta > Magnoliopsida > Santalales > Viscaceae > Viscum > Viscum album. The sequence continues at coordinate 1,456,023,898 of OY728131.1, read as the reverse complement.
GGGTTAAGGATGGGATCAAGGAAAAGTCATGTTGTCTCAAACATGGAACTAGACATGTTTCTTTTTAAGAGTTTTTATTTTATTAAATAAATGGATACTAATTAGTAGTGTCTTCATGAAATATTCACGTTATTATGTATTAGTTATGGCCTAATTCTCTAAAAATATAAACCTAAAAATATCCTTAATGTGAATTAATCATTTAATTCAATATTATGTAATGTTTGTGGCTGGGTCCTTACAATCTTCATTCTCCCATTATGAACCACATCACTAAGAGAATTCCTAGACATACCACCATCATTCTATATGTCTCTCTTAGAGAAATAACCCAATTTACCAGCAATAATCACCTCCTGATATCTATAATTCTCTCTTTTTCCATTCTGGAGTTGTCCATTGGTGTTAATCACCACAAGACACCTTGGCTGTTTCATAGACGTATAACTAACCATTTCCCACTACTATGAAGAATGTGTTCCAGTGACATCCTCCTTGGAAGGAGGCTCAAGCTTCCCATTAGCATCTTCAGTCATTGGAATGACCTCCTCCACGGTCTCCTACTCTAGCTCATGAAAACGATTTTTAGTAACAATTGTGAAACCCACATCCCAATAACTCATTGTCCTCCCTTGCACCCCTTTGACAACTTCCACCACCTCCAACGGACCACAGACCCATCCAAAAACATTTAAGTTTCCTTAAGCAACATGCACTGATCCTAAAGGCACAAAACCCTCCTGTTGTGTGTCCTTTGCAACTGCATTGACACTTGAAGGGCTTCCAATGCCTCTAGCACTTGCAGCATCTTGCTTCACTCCATCCCCCAACATCAGATCATGTTGAATCCTATCAATAACTATAGAAAAAACTAGATTCGAGGACACATATGCATGTTCCAAACGTACTGCATCGTGGTTCTCCACACCAGCTACATACCCAGAGACCAAACCTATAGCAAACAACAGTCTTGGACAATAGGACATTTCTAAAATCTTCATGCCATCTGCATTTCCAAAGACCAAACTTAGAGAAGACAACAGACTCAGACTTGAGTATTTTCTTACACCCTCCTTGCCATCTGAATTTCTAGAGACCACACTTGCAGTAGACAAAAGACTCGGACTAGAGGGCTTTCCTTCCCTCTCCCTCAAGACTCTTCTGTTCATCACCTCATGATGGCATTTTGATTCCATATGTCCTAGTAGACAAATTTGTTGCAGTATTGCACCCATGATTCAATGACGACATCCTGATTCCATATGAACACTTAACAAATAGATATCCATACCCAATCGGCTCAGGGCCTTGCAACATCAACCTCAACGCAAAGGCGAGGATTAATCGGATGAGTTATAGTAGATTTTATAACATCCGGGTAGAGAAACTGAACCACCATATTACCAATCATACGAAGGATTGTAGGATTTTGTAAATATAAGGGGTGTTGAGGGAGACTAACCCATATTGATATAGTGGATGGATATTGATTCATACACAAATCAAATGACCAATGAAGGAGGAAGAACCGATAGTCATTGCATCGATGAGGGTCACTATACCAGGCCCAGATCAAATCACCTTATGAAGAAAACCTAATGATGATGTGGCTCTTGTCAAGAAGACCATTAACTGTGTGGTCTTGAAAATCCCACATACAAAAGCTGAACCGGTCAAACTCATCAACATATGGCCTTTGATGATTGAAACGTGCCACCAGTGTCAATTCTAGATGGCCCGAAGTTTCATATAACTTTGATGGTGAAATAGATAACTAGGGAGAACCTAGATGAAGATCACAATCTTTTGGGAATAATGAAATCGTTGGGAATTCAAAGAGGAAGATAGGGTTTGATAATGAGATAAATGGTTTCCTCGAGATTGAGCGCAATGAGATTTGTTCCTCTTCCACCTTCCACCGGGAAGAGGGAGAATCATCTCCCTTCATCTAGGGCTCCATCACTGCAAGTCTTCATCGCTGTATCCCCTATTAGATATGAAATTATAAATTAATCCAAACCCATTTATTATTTATCATAGTAATGAGTTTTTTACTGTAGTAACTATTCATAATGATAAATATGAATGCTTCCAAATTAAAAAATTTATACATGATGATTATAAAATTTCAAATCATTTTATCAAATTTAATTCCTATCCACCAAAAAACATTTTTTCATTTTCAAATAATTTGTTTTAAGGGTTAATAGTAACAGTACATACAATATAAAAAAATTGAAAACAACCAAATCTATTGTAAACAGTCATTCTATTTTTCATTTCAAAATTTTAAATATCAAATTATTATAAAATCATTACCAGATAACATTTTCACTTCATGTTACACAACCAAATCAATCAATGATCCCTATTATCATGTGTCTCCATCATCACATTAGAGTAGGTATCTAGTGATACCATCAACTAAAATTATCATCATCGTTGTCCCATCATGATCACGTCCACACTCACCATGATAATAATCCTCATTTGATAGAAAATCCACCATTTACATTGTAACCATCTCTCAACTAAGAACTAATGTCACTATAGATAATTCTTCCAATGTTGCTTTCGACTTACTCTTCATGTAGTCCCAGAATGTCGAAGCCCATCATTAGCATCAAACAATCACCATAGTCTCATCATTACACAACCAATGACCACCACTAGAGAATTAAATAACCTACCCTAAACACATATTTCCATCAAGGAAGAAAAAAATATAGATAAATTAAATTGAGTGTTAAACCCTAAAGGAAAAGAAAACAAAATGATCCTAGTAATGAAACATAAATAAGAAGAAATATAAGGATGAACCCATAATGTCACCAAGAAAAAGAGAAAACTGAGAATGAAATTCTAGGGGAGAAACACATTTCACTCATAAGAATTTTTTTATAGAAAACATTCCCTAGTACATTCAAATATTTTTATTTTTATTTCTACTCAATTGGTAAGCAGTGAATTAATTATGTATAATTGTAAAAATTAATTTTCAAAATTTACTTGATTCTATTCATAACCAAAAATCCAATGTCTATATGATAAAAAGCACATTGGAAAACAATATCTCAGTAGTATATCATTGTTTTTTTATAATTAGTGTTTCATATAAAACAAACCATAAAAGAAATGAATGTTATTCTAATTTTAATATATAATAGAATCATAAGGTGTTATAGGATGAGCTTAAGAAAATGTTCTTCAATAAATTTTTTCATAAACACTACACATGAAAATGCAGTGAAAATTTCATTTGTTAAAACTGAAGGAGGAGGAAAATATTTGATCCTATATAAAAATCATCACAAGAAACAAAATGTATTCCACTTGTTTTGTTATTAACTCTATTAGTAATATTGTAAAATTATTTAGTTTCTCAAAGTTGGGTATTAATGATAAATTAGCTACCATGTATTTAAGTAGCTAAAAATAATTTTTTTGATGTAACCTTATTGTTGAGATGGAATATGGAATACATATTATTATGAATCCATGGGAAGGAAAATGTAATATTTTATGAACTAGTAGGATAAATATAATTGATGATATGAATTCCCAATAACTACATGATAATAATATTATAAAGAGAAATAATGTAATTTTCTAAAAGGAATGTGATGATGTTTAGGAGTTGTGGGGTTGTACATCTTGATAGAAATTATGGAAGGAATGACAAAATTAAAATTTATGTCACAGAGGAAGAGAAAGTCCTATAAAAATTTACACTCACAATATAATGCTTAAATTAAATGGAGTATTTGAATTATTTAAACGGATTCCCTAATCCACGGGATAACGAGAAAAGAATCCATAAAACCTTCTAGTACCAGGGGACAAGGGAAATCCAATTATGCCACTACTGATGAAGTAGAATGTGTTATTTACTGAAATATAGGATTTAGTTACACTTATCTGGTCTATATCTTTTATAATTAAAAGATATAGGAGCATCATTAAAGTTTATAGCAAAGTTTATTATCCCTGGAGTGAAGGTAAATATGTTACAGGCTACCTAGATTTGATGAACATTATTGGTTCAGATTGATTGTTTTTAAATGTCTTGAGTAGTTATAAACTAAAAGGTGTCAAAATCATTAGAGGAGACTCCCTTGGACTCCAATATTTTAGGCCCCCTTGAGTCTCCCCCTTTTATTTGTCTTTCTATATGGATGTTGTAATTATTGTAAACTATTCATTTCATCGAATAAAAAAATTATATGATTGATGGATAATTAATGAAAAGTTAATCTCCAATAAATATTTATGCAAATATTTTTGGATTTTGATTCTATGAAAATTAGTATATAAAAAACATTTCAAAGAACATTAAATCACCACATAAATGATTTCAATATCAATGATGAATTCTTATTATACTATTATTGCATTCCATGTTAAATTTTATGGGAGTATGCCTTGTAAAAATCCGCTTATTCTTCCCTTTGATGAATTGAATTTTATTTTGTATATACATTGAATAATTTCATTTTATGGGGGAAAATAGAATAAAGATATCATATTTTATGTCAAAATATAAAAGTCTACAAAGGAAAAGATTAGAATGAATACCCTTATAAGAAATTTATATAATGTGGGTTTAGATACAAAAAAGGATACACTCTTGGCACAAATGGTTAGAAAAAAACTCAATATAATGATAGATCATTTCTGAGGGGAAATATATGTTTTTTATATTGTAAAGTTAATATTTTACTAGATGTTAAATCCGGAGTCTTTTTTATCTATTTTAATCTTTAAATATTTCATTAGTGATAATTAATTAAAAATTATGATGAAGCAATTTTTTTAGGGTGTAGAGATGTAACACACCTTATTTTTTACTTGGTAATTTACATTTATATAATCATTTTCTCGATAGATTTTTTAACACACAACTACAAACAATAATATGTTGGGACATTCTCGATGGATATTATTCAAAAAAATTCGAGAATAATAAAATATCTAGTATATATAGATAATTAAATCAATTATATATATTTTGAAAATATGAATAAGAATAATCAATGTTTTAGAAGGTCATTTTTTCAACAAAAAAGATTTCTTTTATATGATGTATTTCCAAATAAATGAAAAATTTATAAATTTTTTAATTTTATCATGAAAAAATTAAAATAAATTTAATATTTAATATTATAATATTATATAAGTATTATTTTTTTATAGTTTTTATAAAATAATTATTTTTTGTGAATAATGAAAAATATAGTTTTTAGAAAAATTAAAAAATTTATATGTTTATCAATATAAAGGAAAAATTACATATTTATTTAAAATCTTATTTAATAAAAGATCAAATTATATGGTAAAATTATTAATTTTCAATATTATTTTAATATTTTAAATCCTATATTTTATTTTTAGAACATATGTAGCATTTTACTCCAACATAAAAATATTTTATAGTATTTTCAATAAATTCAAATTTTTTATGATGTTTTATGATTTTGGAGATATTTTTAATGGAATCCTTATTAATTTTATGAGTAACGAATTTTTTATGGAAAATAACTACATTTATAATTTTAACCTAAACATTATTTTTAATCATAAAAACATAATTTTTTCAAAAAGAATTATTTTTATTTTTCATGTGTGTTAATTAAAAAATTATTTATTCTAAACCGTAGACATATTAATTGAAGAAATTATTTTATTATTTCAAATTAATAGTTTTGTTTTGGTAATATCTATAATTTTAATTTTTGTTAACAAAATACATTATATGTATTAATGATTTTCCATTTCTCCTCAACATGTCTCCACCACGTTATTTCTACTAATGTGGCCGACTCGCCGTGTCTTCCAATACCCATAAAAATATTTCACCCTCTCCATATAATTATTCTCCTACTATACCTTCATCTCCTCTATATCAGTCTCCTCCTCTGCAGTGGCATTATCCTCTGCCTCTGCCTCCCTCTTGGCCTCTTATTTGACTCCTTGTCTACCTTAGCCTCTACCTTACCTCATTTTATACCTCAACCCCAGCCTCATCTACATCTTCTTCAACCTCTACCTCCAAACCAACCTCAGTCTCTGCCTCAGTCTCCACATCTGCCACCTCCTCGGTCCATAGCTATATCTCAATTAATAATTCCCTTCTTCATAACTACCATCTTGATTCAACTTCCCTAATGCTCAAATCATTATTTTTTCTAGTGTATCTGTGATTTCCTCCATGATATAATAATCCCAAAACTAGGTTCATGTGTAGGTTTAATTTCTCTAGTTATTACCATTCTAACAATGAAATAGGTGATCACATCTCTCAATCTGCATAGATGTTCTCTTATGTAGTTGTACAAACCTGGGATATTGGTGGTGTGGGGATCCAGTTATTTATGATATGGGATGGGCAATTTCTATTATGGGTTTGAAATATCTGGCTTCATTGAGATGAATTAGTTAGATCTTGGAGGCTACCTAATCTAGAGAACATACTAGAAATAAGCAATTTTTGTTCAAAGGTGATCTCTCCACTTTGTGTCGTCAGCTGCTGATAAGGGACCCCGACATGATGGGGCCAAAAATTCTTTGAATCTAGATAAATTATCCCACAACTAGGTAAATATATAAACCAAAAATAAAACACTACAATTGTAAATTTGATAGTACATAAATATTACATTTTATAATTGTGTTTTTTATTTGAATTTATGTTCTTCTCAACCTTGAAAATCATGACGATAAGAGTGGTGTTGATTAATGCAGTTAATGCATAACATGTATTCTTGGTGTTTTTTTGAATGAATATTTTTTGTGGCACCCATCTTGAAATTATTTGTGGTAATCCTCTTCCTATCATTTTCATTAATAAATGCATATGTTTCTATCCTTATAATGTTTTTTTTCTTACTCATTTTTTAATTTGATTTAGTTTTCATATATTTGCGATGAAAAGTTTTGTACATGTTTAAAGGGATAATTCATGATTGTGGGTCTAGTAATCATAGAAAATACTCCAAATTTTTTTACATTTATTTATTTTTGACATGTTTTGAGATACATTTATTTAAATGAACTCATAAAACCTAATATAGAGGATAATGTGTGCATGTATAGGTGAATTTTTTCCTGATATGAAATATTGTATTTAACCATTTCTTTTCATTCCTATAGATTTTTAATTGATAAATCATTAAAAAAATAATATTATCATTTCCCCATTGAAGATTAATTTTTTATTTTATTTTATATGTATTCTAATGTAATTTATGTGATACTAATCATGGAATGTGTAATTTGAAATGTCTTGGGTAGTTTGAACCATGATCTAGGTAAAATGATGAGATATTTTTTTTATTTTTATAATTTATTTATAAATTCCATATTTGATAATGATTATTTTACATGTTTGGCGTCATGTATGATTTAATATTTACTAGTTTTCTTGCACTCTTTGAACTTGTTGGTTCATCCATAATTATATTTAAGGATTATTTCAATTTTTTGTGTCTTTTTTTATTAGTTTTGAAGTGATACTAGTGATCTTATTGGTTGTGTTGATTGAATAATACTTTCTATATTTTAAGGTGTTAAGCTTCCATGGGCATCATTTTTTTATTCATTTATCTGTTTATGTTTATCTTTTGAATTCTTACTATTTTATATTTATTTCTATGTATCATTTAAATTAAGTTATTCCAATTAAATATATTTAGTATTGTGTGGTTGTTCACTAGGGTTATGGAATTGGTCTTATTTTATTTTTTTGGCGGATTTGATGATGCGATGATTATAGCTAGTTTAGAGGGTAAATAATGTATTATTTTGACAATTCATTTCATTTTCATACCAATTATTTTAAAACATATATAATTGGAACAAATCATCACTAGAAATCATGGTTTTTACACGAAAAAAATGTTAATTTTGTATATGGCCATCTCAATAAATGATTTCTAGTTTCAAAAGGGTCATTCATAACATGTAATTCATTGTTTCACATATGTCCCCTGTAATATGTGATTTACAGGTCCTATGATGACATGTTAGAGTTTTTATTTTGAGAATTTTACTAACAACACTTGTTAATTGTGAAGTGTTTTGGTTGCATCTTCTTATGAATTTTGGGATGTTTTGGTGTTGTGGATGAGAATGAAAAATGATTTATTCTACAATTTGGATGGTTTTATTGCACTCCACTGGAAAATTGTTTCCTAGTGGTACAATGTTTATGGTGATTTGTAGAATATTTTTGTGAAATGTTGAGTTCTATGTGGTAAATTATTTTACATACTATAGTTGTGTGAGGAATTAAAATAATAGGGTTAGAGAAGTGTTGAATATTTTATAAGATAGAAGAAGTCTATAATACATGGTTTAGATTCGACGCAGTCTATGATCAATGGAGCAAGTAATGCAATTTATGCAAGTGATATTAGTATCAAAGTAGTGACATGTATATTTAATGCAATTATATTTTTTTCTGATTTCACATTCATATATCTATCTATCATGATATGATTTACCGAATTAATGTTGTTCGAGTTGATAGGGATGTAAGAAAACTTGATAAAATAGGAAAAATTTCCTTTGGTGGAAGTAAACAAATGCATTCATGAGATCGAAAAGCTATTGAAACAAAAACATCATCTCTCTTATGATATGGGAAATACAACTCAACTAGAGGAGTTTGTGGGAGAGAGTGATAAAATTTTAGAGCGTCTAAAGGAACTCTTCATTTTATTCTCCTTTACTTAACTTTTTTGTGATTCATTACCTTTCCATACACATTATAAGTCCCACACATCAATTTGGAATATAGTTTGGTGAGACAATATTAGAAATGGAATAGAATTGTATGATCTTGATCATAATTGGTTTTAGATAATACAAAAGTTTTATTGTCAATGCTAGTTCCATGTTTGGTAGGATTTAGTAGTTTTAAACTCACTGCGGGTGGTACCCAAACAGGACTTTAGAACATTGGAGGATAGATTTCTATAATTTTTCTTGCAACAAGTATGAGTTATCTTATAATGACTCATATGGTTTTTCCTCAAACTCAAACACTCATGATTATTATATTTCAAATAACTCATTCAACATTGGTATAACATATATATATAAATTCCATTATTTAAAATGTTTTAGTTCTATATGAAAAACTAAAATTTGTATGAATAAATAAACATGTAGAGTTATTTCTATGAACTAACGTCAAATTACATTAAATTATAGGTTTTTTAATTTGATGAAACCTCTATATTTTTTTTCAATTACTAATATAATCTCTTCATCATACCTAAAGGTATGAAATATTTAATGTCTTATCTCTTTGAATTTAATATTGAAAACGTACTTTTTTTATATAGGATGATTTTTAAAAATAGTTTCATATTTATTTATATTTTTTCAAAGAACTTAATTTCTTTTATATATACTTTAGGTTAGGAATTCTACACTATGTGTCGCTAGCAGATCCATCAATCTTACATAGAAACCTTTATGGTATAAAATTTTTGTTGGACTTGTTAACTCTATTCTCATCACCCAAACATCAATGTCATTAATTTTTAAATGAATTTTATAAGATTATTAAAATAGATTAATAGTAAAATTAAGTTAGAATACTTTATTCTCAGAAACTGCAAATAGTGTACATTTTTTCTTTATATTCAATTTGAATTAATTTACAATATTCTCTATTATTCACAAATTATAGTTAAATTGAGAGAAAAATATAAAATTTTGGAGGAAAGGAACCACTAAGTTATTTTTTGTGGTATTATATTAGAATTTTTCGTCATCTGAAGATTTTTTAGTTCTAAAATACCACTGAGAAAAATACCTTTGATTTTTTTTCAGTTTCTTCATTTTTGAAAAATTGTACTTTATTTCTCAACTTAAACACTTTTTTTACTTATATAACCATGTTTATTAAAATTATAATAGATGGAAAATGATGTGATTTTTAGTAAGAAGGGGATATCATAATGTTTCAATAATGTCTGTCTATCAATATAAAACCCCTTCGATTTTGGTATAATAGAATATTCAAGTAAATTTAAAATTTTAATTGATTATACTTTTAAACAAAATCATATAAGACCTCCTTTAAAATAAAATTCAAAATAGAATGTGAATAGTGCAGGGTTGGGTATCTCATCTATGTCATCAGTGAGTCATTCATTACAAATTATTATTTCACCCTATGTCATAAATTTCTACCATTTTATTTGGCTATTTTTATTATTTTAAAATTTTATTTGAAATGTATATACCAAGTTTTCATATTTGGATTGAATAAATTAGAGATTATAAAATTGTTTTTAATGTCTATTTCATTGAAAATATGTTATGTTTTTTTTTTGTTTAGTCTAATTAACTATTATATAAAAATATTATTTTCCAGGTAATCATCTCAATACAAATTACATAAGTGGAGGAAATTTCATTAACGAGCCTTATAGAAGGGGAAAAACTATGAGAAAGCTACTATAAAAAGTTCCACAAAATACAATTTAGTTTCATACATACCTCCTCAGTTACTAATCTTATGATTTTCAATCAACTTCATAATTACTATAATATAATTTTTTAAAATATATTGCATCTATAAAGCCAGAAAAACATCTTATATTTAAGTTATATACATTTATTTATTTACTTTTCAAATAATATTATTTTCATTAATGTGAAATACATGTATTTTTTACAATTTATTTTTTATATTATGAGTAATGTAACTGATGAATTTTTTATATTTAAATGTATAACTCATTGTTTTAAGAATAAAATTAATTATTCCACCTTCATATTACTATACAACTGAGGTATTCATCTTATATTTTTATATTTCCATTTCTATAGTGCCATAAATACGTGAAAGGGATTTATTTTACCATTATTGAAGAAAATTAGGGAGTTATTTTCTTTAAAATGAATAATATTCTTCAGTTATGGATTTCATAGCTATTTATCTATATATCTTAGTCAATTATATATCCACAAAAAGTAATTTCATATTGAAGATTCTATTTTTTAACATTACCCCTTTTAATTTTACTTCCCTCTTGATTCACCTTCATTTTCATCCCTTTTAAAATAGATTTTGTGGTTTAAACATCATGTACAGTCCAAACATCCTCCAAATTCATAGGTTATAAGTGATTGGATTCATTCTTAGCAACGTTATATAAGGAATATTTATCTTCGTGATCATTCCTGTTTTTTCTGTGATGTACTAAAACCCTACCTCTAATTTGACTTTAGTTATTAAATCATCTTTGTTATATTGTGATGTAACAATAATTGTTTTAAGTGATGTGAATGGAAATATTATCATTTATTCTCCATTGAAAGGTATAGTCATAGAACATGACTAGCTTGACCGATTCCATGAATTGTTAAATTTCTAAATCTTAGTCATATTGAATCTTAATATTTTAAAATTTATTGAATTGATATTCTATATTGAACTAATTTTAGCATAGAGCATCACAAAATAGTATATATATCTTGGAAATAAAATTAAAAACATATCCAAATGAAAAAATCAAATAATTATTTTATTTTATCAAGATATTCTGTGTAATTAGTCTCTATCGGTGCATGTTTTCTATTAAAAGATCCATCATAAATGAAATCTACATGTTCTTTAACCACTTTATTATTATTTTTGATCAAACATTCAACAAAAGAGGTGAAGGTGATGAAATTATCAGGAATATTTGAGATTAAACTAATGGTAATTCTTGCCGCTTATCAATGTTAGGTGTAATTGAGTGATCCTCTGGATCATATTCCACAAATAGTCCATGTACATAATCAATGTAAGAGTCCAAGGGTGCTAAGTGATATTCTTAATACTAAGATGAACATCACTAATTTATTTGGAATGTTTCAGGCCAGTCATAAGAAAAATAGTTTATAGACTATACTATGTAATTATTAATGACGAGACTTTATTATGTTGTCCATGGGATGATTATTTTTATATGATTTTCTTAGTGCGGGAAAATAGTTTTGGTTCATTTTTATTAATTTTATATGATATGGGTTAAATATATTTTCTATAATATACCATTCCTTTTTTATTTATCTTCACACATTCATTCTAATTATAATTTACATTTATTTCTTGATTCATTTTTTAACTTTTATTATACTCAGATTTGTGATATTATAAGATTTAAATTGAAATCCCCATTGATTTTGGAAAAAATAATTTCTAATAACAACTATGGAGACATATATAACATCAAAACATAAACATGTCCTTCAGGTTTTTAATTTTAGTTTATGAATTTTGATGAAAAAAATATCTTTTTATTGAGAATATTTGATTCTACCATCCCCTATAAAACATCATTTTTATTTCAGATTGGTGGATACTTTTAAATTATAAGGTCCCATTTAGAATATAATTACTATAATATGTTGAATATTATCCCAACACCCATAAATATATGATTTTCTATTCCTAATGATTTTGAAGAATAGTCCAGTGTATAATAAGTTAGAGAGTTTTTTTGCTTCAAAATCTCCATTTGATGGAGTAATCATGAATTGAAAATTGAAGCTAGCATCATAATGGTTTTGATATAGGTAATTAAAATATTTTAATTTCTAAAATCATCCATGGTTTGTAAGGATTTATTTTTTAATTTTGGGATTTGTTATGATGTTTTATTATGAAAAATACATATAAATGAACAAATACTACTTAGGTTTTCAAACCTCTTATCTTAATTGATTACTTATTTAAGTTGTTTTTTGACATGTGCTATCAAAAAGAGCCAATTATTTCCAGTATAAATGTTAATGTTTCATATTGTTTTGATAATGAGTATTTTTTTCCTTTTGTTGTGATACTCATCATTTAAATTTTTTTGGTTCTACCAAATAGGCTTGGGTAATGAGATAGCTTGTGAAAGAGATCTCCATTCCATTGATATAAAAAAAGTATTATGAGTTAGATGGTGCTTCCAAAAAATTAATTTTCATTTCCTGGAACCCGATCTCTAGGGGTAAGACCATGATTAAGATAAGAAGTAATATTTTTTATGGTTTTAAATAATAATTTTTGTTTGTATTTTTCTAATGTGTAGTTGAAAATGTGTTATGAGATCTTTTGAAATGTGCAGGGAAAAAATAAAGTATATTAACTACCTATATATTCAATTTAATTTTCCCAAAAACATGAGAACACATTTTTCTCAAAAATATATCTATTTCATTTTCCATTTCTAAAAATATTTTCTACTTACATAATATGTTGTTTTTTATAATATATTTACTAGAATGAAAAATAGAATTGTTTTCTGAAACGAAATTAAACCAAAATATCTATTCATATCTATTCAATTAAACGATTATTTAATACATTAAATTGTGCATAATACATAATATAATTATATATAATTAAGAAAAAATTTTATGGACACGACATAATCATTTTAAACATTGTTTAATTATCAATTTCATTCCATTGAAAAAAATTATGTTTCATATTATATATATTATATGATAATGTATTTTATGATGGCGAAGACATTACTTTTCTTAAATAGGTCCACTTTAGAAAAATTATCTCATTTTAGTGTTACCATTCACTGAAATGTAATATATAATATTTTTGTAGATGCATTTAAAACATGAAACTGATTTCATTAATATCAGAGCTCATATTAAGGAATATATTACTCCTTTAGGTCGATGCAATTAGTATTCATTATGGATTATATGATTTTATTTCATATTATATTTCATTAATATTTTTCATATAATCTTATATTATTGGTTTATGCCCATAAATCCTATCCCATAAACATATATAGGTGTGCAGAGTAACCATCAGTGCCCCATGAGCGATAATGATAGATATATTAAGCCACGCATGAAGCAATTTGTGTTCACCACCCATAACACACCCCCGCCACCTCAAACATAACCCCAATAGAGATGAACCCGACAAACATAATAGAGTTTCACCACTTCTTCCCTCCTGACCACAATCTCACATATAGTCACCATCGTATGTCATTTATATCACCTCCAACTTCCCTCTACAATCAACCATTGACCATTAAAGGTGTTTCAATCCCAAATAATGTGTTGTGATCATGAATATATGCATACATTCTATTATCTTCAACTATTTGATCTCAAAATTCAATAATACATAAATAAATACAGTTTGATATTTCAAACATGTAATCAATTTTGTATAAATATATGAATACAATTTTAAAATATATGTATAATATAGTTTACATATATAACCATCTTGCCTATATACAATATTAAATATAATAACACATGATGTGGTCCTATTTTGAGAGCCTTATTAGGTGTCATGTGAAATATATATGATTTAATTCTACATAATATAGATGATATAAAGTATAAATGATATATATATATATATATATATTTCCGTTCATCGCCTATATGGGTTATGAAAAAAAACTATTCATCATATATTTTAACATTTTCATTTACAATTCAATTTTATCATTTTATTCTTCATAATCTATAATTATATTACAAGTTTATTTATTTTTGCAACAACATCACCCACTCGTTCTCATATGTGAACTAAATCTAAGAGATCTATAGGTTAAAATTATAGGTTCTATTCTTATAATCTCAAAACTCAACAATTATGTTACTTGTAACTGTCTAAAGCCAAATTCTAAAAGTGTATTTCTAATAGGTAACTGTTCATTTTTTCTTTATCATATTATGAATTATTCTTTTGAATGATCTTTAAAATATACTATAAACACCTCCATTTTTTCTTTTTCATCTAATTTATAAACATTATATCAACCCATATGTTCAATTCTATTTTATCATGAATTTTTCCTCTATACTAATTTAGATATTCTTTTATGACACATTTATTCCTCTTTGTAGTTTTTTATTCATATAAATCACATAAGATCTTTCATGTCTTCATCCAATGATATTTTTGAGTGACTCTTCACCATTTTCCACATAAATCAATATCTATTTGGATAATTTTTGAGTAATTTGTTTTAGACATTCCATGGAACACTTTTTGGTAATCCTGAAGTATGTTTTTTCTATTTATATCAGTTTATAAATTTTAGTGTATTGTAAAAATTAAAAATACACAAATTACAGAATATATTTATTTTTCCTGCAATGATTTAATGATTCTTAAAAAAATAATGAACAACATGAATGATTCATTTTTTATTTATATATTGTCTATTATTTACTCTTACATTTATCTTATTATATTGTATTTGTCAAAATATTAAATCTGAATTAAGAGTGTGTATGAAATTTTTTTATTAAATTATTAAGTCGTGAAAATGCATATATTGGGAACAAGTTATTTAATATGGTTATATACATTATTTTCTATAGTAAAAGTAAAAAGACGAAAAAAAAATTTATTAAGATTTAATGGAAAAAAATATTTAAAAAACGTATATCCAAGTTTCTATAAGAGAGGTTTCTCAACCAACCCTCTTCCCCTCCATTATTTTAAAAAAAATTACACTTTTAATCATGATTTGTGACATTCTGTTAGTGAAATGTAATGGGTACTTTAAAAATTACTCTTCCCTTCACATATGGATAGGGATTACTTCCCCCACATAATGATACACATATTCCATCAAAATTCATCATAAAAATTTGAAATTTTTATCCTCCTCTATTCCTCAATAATTTTCATAATCTTAATTTTCTAATTTATTAGAAAAATGCAAACATTTTCGATGATATTTCCAAGATAAATACCAATTTCACAATGAGACTCAAGATTTTTAGATGAAATCAATAATTATGGTCATGAAGATGAGTATATCTTATGGAATATATTAAATGGAGTAATGTATGGTTAAATTTAGGATAAACATTCATAGGTGTTTTAAGATGAGTTTCTTATGAATATATACATAAAATACACTATACCATTTAATTTTTTTTATTTTTTGGTTATTATGAGATGTAATGTATATAGTATTGGAATATATGCACGTTTTTATTGGGTAATATCACCTTAAATGATGAATATTTTTTATATAATATTTTTTCAGTATCTTACTCATGAGTATGGGTCTTAGGAAAAATAAAATATAACATAGCAGTTGTAATCAAAGAGAAATTTTGTACGATGCT
The DNA here is from genome assembly GCA_963277665.1 of Viscum album. Lineage (NCBI taxonomy): Eukaryota > Viridiplantae > Streptophyta > Magnoliopsida > Santalales > Viscaceae > Viscum > Viscum album. Next base: position 1,456,007,764 of record OY728131.1, on the reverse strand, counting down.
TATTTAATACCCAACAAAACCAAGAAAACATCACACCACAACAAAATTCATGGGGGATACCCAAAAAGAAACTACCAAAACATTAAATGGATCAATGGATAATCCACATTAACATATAACATATCTGAATAAATAGTTATCATGGAACCAAATATTATACTTCAACACTTCCTACATAGCTGATGATTCATAAGAATCACTGATGTAGCTCGCAGATGATATACTTGTTACATCTATGACTCTTAAGGCACCATGATTTCATCAATGAACATCACCATGAACCAATATAGAAATTAATGTTAGATAAAATTCATTAGTTTTATGAAAATGATGCAATCATTCATAACATTGAACGACATTACAATGAACTCATAAATCTCATATTGAAAATAATAATTAGTCTTCATAATATTCTCATCCTTCAACCATATCTTTTGATATCGTAACGGAAAATAATTCCTCTAGAACTAGCTATCCCCCTTTAGCTAATCAAACAAATCACCAATCCATGAAATATGATGTTGTCTTTTCACTGTCAACCAATTCACTTATTGATAAATAATAATATAAAATACATATTATCATCCCCAATCATCCAAAATAGAACTAGAGAACCCCAAAGTGATAGACTATGAAAAATAAATCATCTCTAGAGAAATTCTACGACATAAATTTTTAACTCCATAATATTGAATGATATATCATATATAGAGGAATTAACAGTAATGATATACATAGATACAACTCTATCACAAACACATTCTCATGTTGAGGGGTTGATAGAATAACCTCTTCTTTAAAGACATCGAGGGACCCTTATATAACATTTGGAAATACAGTTGGATGGGACTTCATTGAAAGGAACATCATGAAGACAATCATGAATGATAATAACTCAACACATCCTCATTTAATCGGATGATCTTAAATACTAATAAAAATAACATGATATCCAAAAATTTCATAGAATATAACATTTCAATAGGAGTGATCAATAATCACTTACAACGAATACATCTATTCTATTTTTAAGATGCTGTTATATAGAGATTTCATAAACATAATAAATATTACCAAGAGAGTTGTTTTCATAGAATTAACTAACATTATCTATCAAAATCATACAGGATCCTGTAACATCCTACTGGTATTGTGATTCCCTAGAACTGTACTCTTACATCTTGTTCTAAAAAAATATTATTTTCATATTAGTTTTAAAACTGGATGAAGTGGGTCAAATTTAAAAATAAATTATCGTTATATCATTAATAAATATACAATCACATATAAAATAAGTACCATTTGTTTATAAAGTTTCAGAGTATTATAAATACCTTTAAAAAATTATATATATTACCAATCCAATGAAAATTATTTCTAAAGATATATGGGATTAATAAATTTTATTATGTCTTTGAAAATTCCAAAAAATTACATACACATGATTCCCTTATAGAAAAAACATAATTAATACTCTATTTCATAACCAAGAGAAATGGAAACAAAAAAAGGGTGAGTATAAACACTTTGTGAGGGTTAATGTATTTAATGAAAATAGATGATCATAAATAAAAATATTATTGCATTCCGGTATAAGAACATAATAAATGTATAAGAAGACATAATAATAAAATATTATCCAATAACTCATTGATCATAAATCTCGAATCATAAAATAATGATTTTGTCATAAATAAGAATATATCATAGGATAATGGAATCATTAGGATATGAAAAACCATTAAGTATTAGGAAATAAATTAAATATATAAAATAGTGTGACAAAAAAATAATAATAAAATATGATATCATTGTTGTCAAATCCCGCACATATGTTGAAAACAATTCTAGCCTCAAGTTCAAAGATATCCTTTGAGTATAAATCATCCTTTAATAAAAGGAGAATAATGAAAGAATCACGTTCAAATATAATACACATAAACTAATGAGATAAATCACATTACCTAATTTATTTGAATTCCATATAATTGCAGGACCACCCATAACATCATAATATTTATATGTATACGTCCACTAACTAATAAAAATATGTATAAATTAATCAACATTCATAACAAGATAAATTCGTGGTAATTAAAATTGTATCCAAGGAAATTATGTGACTCTAGGTAAATACACCTCAATTAAGAAAATAAAGTATATGGAATTCACATCATATAGATATGGAATATATGGTTCAGTGATAATTTCCACATCTAATCGATGTATAGTTATCTTGGTGAACACCCTTAAATCATAATAATTAAAAACAATGTTTTCATAAAGGATAAATATTTGAATAAAATTTATTTTTATAAACATTTGATGATTATGATAGAAAAAGGAAGTGATGGTTCATTTCTATTATCGAGATTTAATTTTCATCACCACCAATAACCTAAAAAATATATAATAAATCAATGAAATATTTTTTAATAATTAAAAACACCTTTAGAAGTAAAAGATATGGAATGTGTAGAGACTTGGAATTGAGACCCTTTACAAGAGTGTATCAAGTGAAGTAATAATATACTAATGAATAAATTATCGAAAATAAATTTATATCCATATAGAATAAGTATAAATAGTACATAAAAATTTCAATGGTTATATTTTTCATAATCATTGAATAACATAAATAATTAATGAAGGATATAACTCAATGAATGTAAATTTAGTTTACAGTAACCTTATGGTTTTAGAAATGGATCAAATTTATATGGAAAAATATCGTGAAATATACTTTTATGTGACAACAACAAGAGTTTATTTTTTTTATAAAATATTTCAATGGATAATATTAGGTAAATTTAAAGAAGAATACGTGAATAATTTGAAGTTTGTATCAAGATATGCAAATTATGATACAAAACTCATAATATTTGTGCAATGTTTGAATATAAAGATCTAGATGGGAAAAACATGAAATGAATATCTAAATACATTAAATTAAAATAGGTTCATGATATAATACTTAAAATAGTTATTATCTAAAATATATAAAATAAAATATGTTCATAATATAAAACATCTATTAAATAATGATACTTGAGACAATAATCCCTTGCAACATAGGCAATGTACGAATCAGAGGATAAAGAATCATGAGATATTAAACGAAAGTGAATATTCTTTTATTAAAAAATTAATTAAGATATATGAAGTCAATGTGGAATTTTTTAAACCATTTAAAATTACATTTTTTCAAAATAAGAGGCTTTTCTCAAAGAATTAAAATTAAGACCAAAAACACTTTTTGTCCCATTTTATTTTTTTATCATTCTCAATTCATTTATAATAACATAAAGTTGTTAATACATGAATAAAGAAGTGAATTATATTCATTTTTTTAATTATTGATCAGTTAAAATCAATACAATTTATTTGTTACTATTTATTTAGAATGTCTAATATCTCGAAGACATATTTTATTTTTTGAATCACCCAATTTTGTTTTTATTTCTGAATTATTATTATTTTTAATTTTATACATCTAAAATTGAATATAATATATTATTATATATTAAAAATACATTTATATAATATTGTGTATATGTCAAATAATTAGTTAATTTGTGCCAATCGGTAGTAATATTTTATTATGGTTTAAAAGGAGTTAATTAACTATCCAAAGAATATCCATCAGGAGTGTCAAACCTAATGTTTAGTTAGGATCTCTTATCTTTCATAGATTCATGATTGAGTTAATACCCAACCAAAATGTTTCAGGATTATTACCCCATGTTTCAAAAGATCAACAACCTTTACCAACTTATATATATATATATATTGGAATATCTTTTCTGGGAAACCAAACACACATTATTAAAATTTTAGGATTGTTTTATGGTAATGGGAACATTTGATGACTATAAAATCTTAAAAGGGTAGTATAATCAAAGGTAATGTGGATATATCACTGATAATATCATAATTAATTTTTAAAAATGAATCATAAAAACTTTAATCATTGATCAAAATGTAATTAACATGGATTTTAAGAATAAAATAAAAAAATAGGTCAGAGGCCCTTAATTTCAAGTAAACTTCTTACATGTTGAGAGGAACACTATGAAAACATGGAAAATATCTATAGATACACTTATAAGTGCGAATGAGAGGGAATGTCTACTTGATAGATTTATATAGTATTAGAATGAGTGAATTTGTTGGTATTCCTACATAAAAGGTGATATTTTTGTGTTAAAATAATGATTGGATTTTTATTCAAGACAACCACATTTGGGTGACGTTGAATACAAAAATATTAGTACATAATTAATGGTGAAAATATTTGTTAATGTCAAGAAATTCCCAAAACACCAATAATTTTAATGTTTTGATTACAAAATAAATGTACTTTTTATCAAATTAAAATTTGAAAAATTGGAATTATACTTCTGAATAAGATCATTTAATATTTTGAAAAGCAGTATATTTAAAATAAAATAAAGATATTTTTTATGAGGGACTACATTTATATTTATTATTTTATATGGTTGATTACATCACTAATAATTACTATTTTATAGATCAAAATAATGAAAATAATATGAAATTATTCTTCTAATTAGGTGGAATTTATATTTTAAATACCTAATTGAGAAAAAGATTTTAGTGTAATAAGGTATATAAACAATGATCAAACTTATCATAATGAAATTTTAAATTTTATAAACACAACATTATAAATATTTTATAATAAATAATAGAATTATATTTTCAAAATAAAATAATTAATATTTCATAAAGTTATTTTATTATAAAAAAAGTTAGATAAATTTTTAAATATAAATTATTACAAATTAAATAGGTATATGAAATTGGATAAAAAAATTAGGAATCAAATTAACTATAATGAAATTGAAAAAATTCATGGCAATGTATTATTTTAGTGTAAAAATGTTATTTAAAAAATGATCAAGTATTTCATAAAAAACGTTATGTGGAATTACATTAAATATGTTACAACTTGTTGACTTTGAAAAAATATATCATAATATAATATTATTTATATTATAATGAAGTATTCACTATTATGATATAAAAAACAAAAAATTAATGATGTTATGAAACTATATTTTCATAAAAATTCATTAATATAGTAAAATAGATATAATGATATATAAAAGGAATTGTTACATGGGAGGAAGAGAACGCATATGAATGTGGTAGGAATTTCACTCATGTATCTTTTTAGTCAGGGGTTCGAGCCCTATAGCTTCTCTAGATGTGACATTCTACATCCCTACCTAAATTCATTAATTTTTTTAATTAAAAATTTTAAGAAATAAAATTACATCATATTTGAAAAATATATAAAAAAAAATTGTGATAAATTAATATATATATATATATATATATATATATCTCTGTGTGTGTGTGTTTAGTATATTATAAAAAGAATGAAATTCATTTAACATTTACCTTAATAATTTATGAAACAAAATATATAAATATTCATTAAAAATTACTGATATTAAATTATACCACCATAAAGGGAAGTGTTCCATCAATATTATAATTTCTCATCAAAGATTTTAATTTTTTCCAAAATAAACTAAATTCCCTTGATATGAAAATACATAATAACCCTATAGAGTGTTTATACCTCAATCATGTCTTCTTCATGTAACCTAATAATCATCTCAATGTATATAATTATTTGGATTAATATTCAATTAAATAAGACCTCAATATGGGTTTATAACTCTTACATTATCTTCAAATGAAGTCATATTAATTAGTAAATTTATCTAAAATCTTTTTTATATGATAAACTATTCTCAATACTCGTGACCAAAAATTTCATTTTTATTTTTATCGGAAATGAAGTCCAAACCCCACCAAATACATGAATCCGTCAAGGAGGACAAAAACTGTGTAGACCAAAAGAATTCCATTGAGAAAATACCTTGCACTCTAAATGAATCACACACAAACCATCAATAATGTCTATCCTCTATCCAAGATACCCAAACCTTTCAAGCCCTCCCACAATAAAATTGGCTTCCCTCCAACTGTGGTGAACTATATGCCCATAATTATCCAATAAAACACATCTCTTGATAATGTATGCCAAATACCATGGAACCTCGTACCTCCCCTGAACCTGTTTCACCAGAACATTAGAATCGGTCTGAACATCGAACACCTAAAATCCATTCTCCCTGAAAACATAGAGCCCAGTAAGCAGTGTATGTTCCTCCACCCTAAGGGAACTACACAGACTATAAAACTTGCTAAACGACATGAAAACCAAGCCATACAAACCACATGGGACACCTACACATCTCATTATCCCATTCATACAGTAGCCATCAACATTTAGCTCCAAACCATTTGTGGGAGGATTTCAAATGACCCATCTTCTTCTCAAACTTCTACACATGATATGTTTGTTGATAATATTGCGCATAGGGATAGAATGATGACCCCATTTAAAAAAACCATCATGTCTATTAATAATCTCAACATCATGTCTAGTAATGAAACTGAGCTATGGGAACCCATGAAATATTGATTATGGGCCTCCCAAATGATCAAGCATATTGAAGTTAGAATGATGGCATGAACCTCGAATTCCATGCTCCTGCAATCCGCACACTGAAACAATGATAACATGAGACCTTGAGCTGAAAAAAACAGAATAATCAATTACTATTACATAAATAATAAATATCAAATTACATACTCACCAATGGCCTTTTATGTTTAGTGTTATAGAGAATTAAAAAAATTATCTAAAAAACTCATACCATTCCAATATGATGGATTTGTTTCCTACTAAATCTAGGTTTCCTTAATATATTGTATGTCTTAACAACCCTAAAAAGTTCTATACACAAAATTGAATTCTAGACGAATCACATACAATATTATACTTAATAAACTATGTAAATGGAATTATAATAAGGGTGGGATCAAAAACTCTTAAAGGATAAACCTAATAAATGATACTCAATGATCTCAAGTGAGGATAATATGAAGTAAATAGTACATGATAAATCAATTATCATAATTAAAGTTTCATTACATAAGGATTATTTAAGAGAGAAGTAGATATCATATTATCATGGAATGATTTTAATTAATAAAAAACATAATGTATGAGGGAATCATTTAAAAATATAATTGAATTTGGAATATGAATAATAAAAAAATATCATATAATTGTGGTCAAATATCATAAATATATTATTAATAATTCTAGAATCCTTTTCAAACATATCCATTGAGTACAAGTCATCCTTTAAAAAATGTGAACAATGCTATCATCATGTTTAAGCATAGTGAACATAATATCATGAGATATATCACATTACCCAATTCAATAAAGAACTATATAATTTTTATCCCACTCAAAAAATTATAGTATATACATTAATATGTTTTTAAAATGAGGAATACATATGAAAATCCATAAACTATAATAACTTGATAATCCCATGGAAATTAAATAGCTATCTAATGAAATTCTATAACTCTTTCGGAAAATAACCTTAAATTAAGATAATTAAGTGTAATGAATTTAATCTAAATTGATATAGGGTATATTATTTTTTTAATAATATCAAATGAAAAACAATTTCTAGTTATCTAGGCGAACACCATTTAATTAGAAGAATGAAATATGTTGTATTTCTAATAGAAATGCATTGGATGTAAAGTAATGTTCATACACAATTTCTGTTTGGGAAATAAGATGGTAGTGATAGATCATTTCCCATAGAGATATTTCATGTCCATATCATACAAAAAATAAGAACCATGATAATTAATCAAAATATTATTTTCATATATGTTAAAAATATATTTATATGGGAAACACTTGGAATATATGGAGGCTTTGAAAGAAAATAGTCACCAGGATTCTAACAAGTGGTATGTGTATATATTAATGAAGATTTTATGTGAAAGATATGTATATCCACATAAAATAAGTGAAAAATACGATAACCAATCAGTAATTATATTCTATATAATCATTTAGTTACATAATCAATGAAAAAAAGATATAACTCAAAGAATCTAAATTGAGTTAATAGGCCCCTTATGGGTTTGGTAACAAATCAAAATAATAATTAAATAGACCCTAAAAGGAACTTTTAAATAAAAAAATTATGTTTATATATGATAAAATAATTCAATGGAAATTAGATTCATTATGATAAATAATAATTGGTTTATACTTTGAAATATGTCTCCTGAAATTAAAATGATGACAAATAATGCTTATGATTTTGGTAAAATTTAAATATAATAACTTGAAAGCAAGAACATGATATTTGTCATCAAATAAAATGAATAAAAATAAAATCAGGATATAATATTTATATGATTTTGTATATATCCCACAAAAAATAAAATATGTTCATAATAGGAAATATATCGAAACAATTAAAGCTTGAGATAAGAAACCCTTAAAAATTAGGTAATGTATTAATCAAATGATAAATAATAGGGACTGATTGAATGAAAGTGGATATAACAAGAATAAAAAAGTAATTAAGATTTAATAATTCAATAGGGAAGTGTTTAAACAATTTAAAAGTATATTGATTCATAATGGTAAGCATGACTCAAAGAATTAAAATTTCGACTAAGAACCATTGCTATAGGTCCAGTTTAATTTTATTCACATTTGTGCCTCCTATATAATAAGCTTATTTTAATTAAATGAATAATTTATAAGTGAATGAATTTATGTATTTATATCTTCGTTAGTTATAATAGTTGAAATTTACTTATTACTATTTCAATTAAATAAAAATGGCTTGAATGCATGCCCTATTTTTATATTGTCCGATTTTGTTTCAATTTAATGGTTTTGATTATTTGTTATTTTTAAATTGGTGAACAATTTATATATGATAATAATAAATTAAAATAAATTTATATTACAAAATATACATTATCTATCATTTCATTATAAATTAGTTGGAAATTATCCTTCGTTATATATTTTAAAGATTTTTTGAATTATCTATAGTATATCCCTTGAGAGTGTCAAACCAAGTGTACCGTTAGGCTCTATTGTCATAAACAGAGTGAAGATTGATTTAAAAATAAACAAAAAAATTAATGTTTATTACCCCTAGGTTTAACAAATCCATATCTTGTATCCAGTAGTTTGTATATAGATAGGGATTTTATTTCTATGAAACCAGACACATCTAACCAAAATTAAAGGATGGTTTTATGGTTACTGGAATTTTTGAGAATTATAATTACCTAAAATGGTACTATAGTGAAATTAAATGATGATCAATTATTTATAATTTAATATTTAATTTATAAAAACGAATCATTATGGCATTTCATAAAAAAATAAATGGATCTAACTACTCTCAAAAAAATAAATGAAAATAAAATGTTAGGAACCATTACTTGTATAGTATCCTCTTAAGGATTGATAGGAATACCATAGAAGATAATAAAATACATGAATATATTATTGATATAGGGAATTATTATTAATTAATGATCAATGGAATTAGGGTAATGTGTAGACAGTTAATTGGTGGGTACATATACATGAAAAGGGGAGTCTTTTTGTGTATAATTATTGGTTATTTTGTTATTTAGGACAACCAATTTTGGGTGGAATCGATTCCAATGAAATTTATTAATAATTAGTCACTAAAAGGTTAGTTAAGTTAATATATTACCTCAAATACAAAATTATATGTGTCAATTTTGTTATTTTACACTTTTTTTATTTAATTTTATCCTTTTACCTTATTTTACCTTTGTCGTGTGAACTTTGTTTTCAACTTATTAAATTATTTTTATCCTAAAAATAATATTTAAATTTTTTCTTAAGTATTATATTTTTATTAATATATATAATCTATTTTATTTGTTTTCATTTCAAATTTTGATAAAAATTTAGTTTCAATGATACATCTGTAACATGTAAGAATGTATTTTATAAAATATATAAGTTATATTTTAAAATGTAATAAAATAAGTTTCTAACTAAAACATGATATAATTAAATAAATTTTATTGTTATATAAATAATTTTTTTATTTATAATAAGGATTCATTAATTTTTTTGTCAAAAAAGCACAATGATTAAGTCACAAATGTTAAAATATTGACAATCAAGATTTTCACCAATCACTGAAAAATAAATCATTTTGAAAAAACCCCAAAAATAACACCAATATAATTTTTGTGTAATTAATTCAAAATATATGTCCTTTTAATCAATGTAAAATTATAAAATTTAATAACTAATCTTTTGAATTAATCCAATAACATGTGTAAAAAAGTTTATAAAAATTAAAATATAGTTCTTTTGTTTTGGGTGATGACATTTATATTTGTTATTATATTTTATTTATTACATGATTGAAAATAATTTATTTATTTTTCTAAATAATATATTTTTATGGAATTATTCATCAAATTATGTTGAATTTATCTTATAAATACATAATCTGAAAAATCGTTTTTCTGTAACAAGCTATATACACTATGCTAAAAATTATGTAAATTACCATTTTACTTTTATAAAACCAAAATTAAAATAATTTAATAATAATTTTTTATAATAATGAAATAAAAAATATAAATTATATTTTAAATATAAAAAATTGATATTTCATAATCATATATTATTATAATACTTTTTACGTATCTTTTTAAAAATTAATTTTTGAAAAAAATATGTACATATAATGTGATAAAAACCATATAGATATTAAATTAGATCTAATTTAATTAAAGAATTAATTTCAAAATATTATTTTAGTTTAAAAATGATATTTAACCACTCATTATATATTTCACATAATATGTTATATGGAATAACATTAAATATGTTAAAATATTGTTACGTTGAAAACATGTACAATACTATGAAAATAATTTGATTATAATGACTTAATTACTATGACAATATAAAAATAAAACCAAAAATAAATATATTTATAAAACTATATATGTAAAAAGAATCATAAATATAGTAAAATAGATATGTTATACATAAAAATTATGTTAAAATAGAAGCATGACATCGCATAGTCTTGTGGTAGGCGTCCCGCCCCCATGGCTCTTCGATCATGGGTTCGAGTCCATTTGCCTCATCAGATTTCATGAGTTGCCACCCAAGTTTTAGGAAATCCATTTTAAAATAAATAATTTAAACAAATAAAATTAAATTATTCATGAAACGTATATAATAAAAAAATTATTGAATCATATGCATATAAATTTTTTGTTTATATTATTAATCCAAATAAATTCATGAAAAATTTAGATTATTAATTTATGTATAAAAATTTATAAAAAATTTTCTAGAAATTAGGGATGTTATTAGATTAATTAACCCGAAAAGAACTAAATGCCTCTGAAACTCTATTATCAGATCATGGTTTAGGGTGGGTAAAATGAAGGTGTATATATCTTCTGAATCTAATATGTCACACACCACAATAAGATATAAAAAATAATACCCCACATAACATATGTATTTTCTTAGTATGATAAAATCTAAGGAATAAATCATACCATATATGGATCCTTGAACTCACTAGACATGATAGGGAAAACCACAATGTATATTCTACAGACTGTCCTTGAGGACTAAGTGCATCCTAGGGTTATCCTTTTCCCAACATACCTCATATATACTGATAAAATGTTAAATAACCCTATTGATAGATACATTTCCATAGAAGATAAAACTAAAATATATATTCTTAAGGAGGACCTAAAAATATACTATAACTACCATGGATGTTTGGACACACATTCCTCCATTCAATAAAACCTCAATATAAAAAAGTCTATCTTCATTATTAACAGAGGATTGAGAATTGTCAGATTTAGTGAAATGGGATGAAGATGGATGGAACTCACTCTAGGTTATCTAAAAAACATATTACTATGATATTAAGAACTTATGGACATATATATACTTCCATTTATCCTAGTTCCCCAGTCCTATGATGATCATAAACAATATCCTCCCATAAAATTATAACTTTTCCAACACCTCATGACACATTGAGATGTGAATGGGGTGAACTCACACTGGATCATTAGATGAAAATCTTATTCCAAATGCCTCTCCCATTCTACATAATTTTACCAAAGTCATAATGAATAACATAAGATTTTCTTAAACCCAATTCTAAAATTCTGTATATTATAACTTCCCAGGAGAAGAGTAAGGATCACTTATTGACATTCCTCCTTCTAGGATAATGAATAAATCCATGCTTGATACTAATACCTAAATTTATCACTTTAAGTAGATAACTCTTCATGATACACACAGAATAATAACCCCCATTATAGATTATGCCCATGCAATATACTATCTTCCAATGGAACCTAGTACTCCCTCCTAGTATGTATTTAATGGAGGAAAGTATCTACCTCTACCAACCAATCCTTAGACACTTATCTAAAATGGACCCCTCATACTTATATAGGAAATTAATTGTAAATTAATGATGAAAATGTATCATTGTTTCATTTTAATCTATATCAACTATACATATATTAGCTGGTGTATCATACTAGAATACATAAGAATTAACCCGACTAGGACAACGACATGAAGCCATACTAGTGAAACAAAAAACATTTGGAACTCAGTTGCCAATAATATAGTAAATTTAGTGTTAATTGGTTAATATATAAACTAATCCCCTTCATCTATCCAATTATAAAATATGAATATACAACAGTGATACATGATCCATACCAAGCTATCCACCTTGAAGGTAGTGTCACTTCCCATATCATAATCAATAAACATATGTACCATGAATCAAATCATAAGAGGACATATGATACCATAACCTAGATAATTATCCTTTTTTGAATCACATTAAAATATCATATTATAAAATTCACATACAATCCCATGCAATCCACATTGGTGACTATCACTATACTATGTCATATTGGTCAACCATGAGATATAATACAACTTTTTCACATCCTCTACTTCACTGGTACCCCTCTCGTACTAGTAGTAAATATGGGGATGACCCCAAAACCCTATTATAACTAGCCCCAAGTTAGTGACTATCATTAAGGGTATACAATACTTTCAAATGTTAGGTGTTTCCACTATATATAAATATTAGGATAAAATGTAATATACACCAACCAACCAAAAAATTAAAAAATATATAAACCATACTAGTATGTGAATGTAAATTCATATACAAGGATAATATTAAAAATATAAAGAACTATACTAAGAAAGAGACCCTACAATCCAACATATCTTGAACAACTAGTTAAACTAGCGCCACCCAAATCCATCACCAACTTGGTTCTAGGGAATTGGGAAATAATTTCTATTTATATTTAGTTAGGATATTTATAGACTTAGTAATTTCCACTTGACAACATTTCATAAAAATGTGGAAGAATCATAACAAATTAAAATGATTAAATAAGGGAAACTAACTCATTACCTAAGAAATTAAATCTATATCCCATCAATATTAAAGATTTCCCACAAGGAAACATATATTAAAAGGATAGACTATATCAAAAGAATATACATAAGAATGTTACCCCACATCTACTTCCCCAAAATAATGTCACTCTGACACCCCTACACAAAAATATACTATTCTTCAATCCCTTTTTTATAAGTCATACTTCCCCTCAAGATATTATATTACATCTATATTATCATCACATCTTACATCCCATTAATACATACCCAACTACATCTCATCACACCCACAATGAAGAAACATTTTAGAAAGGCATAAAACCTATATATTTGGAATTACACCTTAATACATCATAACTCATGAATGTACACCTATGGTGACCATAATAATTATAGTTATAATAAAGAAAAAAGTTATAACCTCAAGTTGTAATAACCCACAAAAACATGTATTCAAAATCCAATGGTCATAAAATATTTCACTGATTCATACCCTATACTATATGATATTATCACGTAAATACAGCAACCCCTCAAGATACACCAGAAGGGAGAGTGGGGAAGAGGTATTAGTTAAAGATCTATTCCCTATCCAACTAGATTGTTGGGAAACCCAATTGGAATCCAATTCATTTGTGAATCATCTTCTCACCTCACTAATGTAGTGAAGAATATGAAACCAAAAAATATAATGATTAGTATATCATAGAACCAAACTATGGGAAAATACCTAGATATTGTCTTCATTTGCAGTCAGTATACCAAATGACACATGATTTCTATCTTAATGGTCAATAAAACATAATTACATATATTTACATATGAAATAAATTCTAAAATTAACTAATTTCATTTATTTATATTAATAGGTAACAATATTTAATTTACCCCATAATTAATTCTTGTTTAATGATTATATATCATCAAAGGAAAATTGATTTTTATAATTAATCATTAAATTTTTAATTTTATTTCCATTTTATTTGATAATTTTACTTGACCAATTATATGGATTTAAATTTAGATATTATTACATTATTTAATACCCATACCCATTAGTTATTTTATAAATTCATTTAACTTTCCATAATGAAACGATTCTAGGACATTACCTGAAATACAACAAGGATGATGAAATCATAGTGTATATGCCAACTGTAGAATATAGTTTGTAACTACAACAATGACCATAAAGTTTCATTGCCACCAAGAAATAACATCAATAATATAGGGATTGTTTGTCTATTAAACTATTTAAATTAACAAATCATCAGTCCTAGTAGAATCATCTATTATCCTCATTCCATTTTTTATTTTTTGGGAAATAAACATTTTTTTCAAGTGGGAACCTTGAAAACCAAACATTTCCACACATATAACACCCATAAACCAGATTCAAAAGTCAAATTACATATTTATAAATTCAAAATTGAAATTTAAAAAAGTAGTAACCACCTTAGGGGACGTCCTTGTCCCCTCTTCGCACCTAATCACCGAAGTGGAGACTACATGAATCCAACATCATCATCCTAAAATCACCATAATCGTTGTAAAAAATATACACAAGGTAGAAATCACATATCATCAGAAATCTCAAATAGATGAACATTATCAAGGGAGATAACAGCACCACCACCATTGAAGACCAAAACAGATCACCACATTCATCAAAATTGTGAAACTTTTAAGAACCTCTCTATCATCACCTAAAAATCCTAACACTAACAAAAACACCTCCCAAAGCCTCCTCGAAACCATATCACCCTACCGACCAGGGAAGGAGAAATGGATCTGGATGCTAGAGTAGAGTGGGTGCCAACCGACCACCATAGTGAGCCACGACAAGGAAAAACACTAGTAACGCAACGAAGAAACTATGTCGTCAAACCATAACCGCCTTTTTCATAAACAAGAAGAAATGATAGAAAATATAACACCAGAAAATCCTATTAACTAGAGAAATTCTATAGAAATTGCTAGCCGAGATGAGCCCCCAACCCCGTCGCCAAACCTCCAGAACCATCCCAAAACCACCATAAACACCCTCGGATTGAACCCACATGTGGCCCAGAACAAGGGGATTTGTAGTAATAGCAGAGGATGGAAAATGAGCCTTGAAATAAGATTCAAAACATCCCACCAACACCATCCCAAACCACTAGATATCCTTCATGATAAACCAATATGTGGTTTCCCATGGAGGTTTAGGTGGTAAGAGCAGAGGTGGGAGCATAATAATCTATGTAGTGACGAAAAAAATGTCATTTGAAATGGACCAATTGAACCATACACCAGAAGACCTAACAGGATCGAAGAAAAAGGGGAAGATAGAATCAGAAACAAGAAAACCCCTTAACTCCATGAGTGCCAGATGCAGAAAGGAGGAATGTGAGCATCAAGAAAAAATTGGGGAAGATGCAGAAAAGGGGGAAACCTTAGAGCACAGCAAAAGATAGATCTGAGAAAGAGAAGAAAGAAGAATCAAGCCAAGATAGCAAGAATCGAAAAAATTACAATGATGTTTAAATATCATAAATACTAAATAAAATGGATAACAATAGCAATGTATTTTATAAAATCATTTTTTAAGAAATACATTCATGCTTAGTAGATTTCCTAGAGAAAACATAATTAAATTTACATTCCACATTCATTATTCACTTTATCATACCATATTTACATTATTTGACTAATTTTAAGAATATAAATATTTATAAGGAGCATTAATAATCATATAATTAAATTTCACGATATCTATAGAATATCATGAGGAATCGCCAAACATATAATAATCCACATGAAATCATTTCACCCTTCTAAAAATTCTAATTTTCAATTCTTTGGATTATTATATTCATTATGAAGAATCCACTACTCAATCAAAGATTCTAAAGACTTTTAGCCTCAAACATTCACATAAAATATATAAAAATATATAAAAATGTCTTTATATTTATCTTTCAATGTTCTCAATGAAATAATGGAAGATAATCATCCATCTCTATTGACCTATATCACATGGAACCCCTCATCTATATAGATATCATCACGAAATAAATATTCATCAACAATCAATACAAATAACATGAATGTAAATTGAAAGAAATATTATATTTAATTAAAGAGATAATGGGAGAAAAAATCCTTAAATAAGAAAAAAAAACTTGACTCAGGTCACCCAAAATTATATTTCTAGAAGTTTGGGGATAAATTTCAGAAAGGAGGCCTTAGAGTCTCTAAAAGGGTCCTCTTTTCATATAGGGTTTAAAAGAATATTAATTTTATAATCAAATCATGAATGGGATCTTGAATTTATTAATCCAAGATAAAATATAAGACCATGACAAAATTCCCCTAACCACACAAAAATGGTTAATTCTTTAACCAAAACCACGTTATAGTAAGGGGACACACCATAATCTTCCTATTCAAATATGACCTCTAAAAACCATGATAAAATTCTATTGTATCACCTCTTTTACAAAACTCCTTAAAACATGATCTAATTAACACTATCTAGAACCATGACATAGTTGAGACTGAATAATATATGGTTCCTCAATAGGGAAGATCAAGGATTTCCATTCACTAGACCCAAAGGTGCAACCCTCAACATTTTATATAGAGGACCTTAAAAATATAGAAGCAATATCCAGATACACAAGCTCCATGGTAAATCCCTAATCTCACCCTGAAAATACATCGTGGAGAAAAAGAGAAGAGGATAAACCTTGTATCTCCATGACATATCCCACAACATATCGTAGGTACTCAAAAAGAAGAAGATCTTCCAAATCATTTATCCCAAGACTCAATGATGTAGGTACATGGCCAGTCCAAAACGGCCATATTTGAAATTGAACCATGAAATATCCTACTAGTCCACACAATAATTCTACATGTAAAAAAATTTATTCTCCAAAACGCCTCTACTCATCCATCCTTTTACCGAATAACTCTAACAACCTGAAACTAAAATTGAATGACATGAAAAAACCTAAACTTTACACGTTTTTTCACACACCAAACAAGTGTGCAATGATACTGTGGATAATATATATCTAAATAATCTATACATTTCCATATTATGGTTCTACCCAATATGAAGGGGAAGAATAACATATAAAAATAGGAACTTACATATATATAAAAATAAATCTCAATGGAAGGGACATATGATTACCAATAACACCAAATACTCTTACAAAAATTGATACCATCTCTAATGTTTTATAATAATAAAATGAACTATGTTTCTATGGAATGACAATGTATTTCCAATTATTCAATTGATTTCAATGACTTTTCTGGGGTTAGTCTCCACTATGTACTATTGTTGATTAAAAACCCAATATTGTATCACACATATCATTTAATTATAAAATATATAACTATCAGCTTGATGGGGTTGATTATATTCTTAAGTAGTGTCATATCATAAAATTCATTGAAGGGATCTATCAACAATCATTTGAGTTTTCCATTCTATAATCTTTCACTTATATAAAAAAAACATGATTGATTTTCATTATTGTTTGTTTCATCAGGTTTGATGCAATATAATTACTTGATCAATGTATTATTAATATATGATCAATTGGAATAGGAAAAAACAAAGGAATTACTGATGTATGTAATAAAAAAATTGACATGATCAATAAATATTAAAGGTATAGTTGACCTTGAATTTGTTTCATTGATTCAAAAACTAATCTTCTCAAATATTAAGAAATTCAACACACACTGATAAACATTAATAAAATTATGATAAAATAATATATTTAAAATTAATGACATTTAATTTAAAAAATTATTAAAAAATATTTCACAACATAAATAAAACTCAATGAATATTCAATTAAAAATATGAAAAATATTTATTATAACCATTTCATATATAATATAATATTTTTTTTTCAATATTCAATTTTTTAAATACAATCTTTTTAATTATGATTTACTATATGTTCACTGTAAATATCCAATAAATGAAGATGATCCTTTAAATATTATATCTTATATCAAAATTTTTGGTTCTAAAATGTGGAAAATAATTAGTATAAATGTTAATATAATGGGTATTTCTATAACTTATAGGATAATTTATTGTTGTAAACTCACAGTATAAACGTGTTTGTTTTCATCTATAAAATTTTAATAAAACCGACACAAGTATACATTTATTTTTAGTTATAAATAATGAACCATAATTTTGATTCTAATTTCACTAAAACACATGGGAAATGGAAAAAATGTGATGTGTTCCAAATTTTCTTTTTATAGATTATTATAAACAATTATAATCAACATTAAAATGACTAATAATGTTATTGGAATTTTATTTAACTAATAAAACTAAATTTAATTTATTCTTTTGTCATTTCAAAATACTTTTATGAATACCCATATAAGATCATATGGGTTTGGTTGGATTATTACACAAACATAAAAACTAAAAATAATATCTTTATGCATAAAAATAATGTGTAATAAGATATTAATAATTCCTTTATAAATATAAGAATCGGTTTATAGCCTCATAAAAATATAATGTAAAATTAGTAATTATGGGAGAATCAATTTTTTTATTAATATATTTTATAAATGTTATTAAAAAATATATTATATACTTTATTTGATTTAAAATGATAAATTTTTTTCATGATAAATGTGAAATTAAAAATATAGAATTTAAAGAATTGTCAAACTCATTTAAAATTAAATTTTTTACATTGAAATTTTATTATAAATAGATGTCTTTTGAAATAAAATATAGTATTATAAACGTTTAGTTTGGTAGTCAAATAACTTTTAAAAATCATTTTTAAAATAATTTTTTGTACCCATATGTTTATGGTAAATATTTTCGTCCTTTAGAATTAATTTTTGTTGTTGTGGAGAGCTAGAGGAGTTTTATGAAGGTCTGAATGGGGTTTTGTGGTGAATAACATGACCATGTTGTCACCATTATGGTCTCACTACAAATAGTGATTGGAATTTTCATGTTTAAAATGCAGTGGGAATTTCATGATATACCATTCAGAGTCACATTGTATTGTTGGGTCTTATGTGGTAGTGATCACTACATGGGAATTCCATTGCTTTCAATAGACAAATTAATCATTTCAATAATATTTTTTATTAGTTCATCTATGTTCAATACCATGAGAGGGTGAATCAGGTATGAAAGATTAAAAACTACTTCTTTTGGATATAGTTTCCTCTTTAAACAAAGATATATTCTATCCTATTTCTATATCAACCTATGAATTGAAATGAAAGCATGTATAAGACATAAAAATTTTACTTAGTTCACCCACACTGGGATACCTAGAAGGAACATACAATGGAAATGTTCCTATGTACTAAATCCAATAAATCTTAATATTGTTAGTAATATCATAATAGACAGATTGTCCCTCCTGGTTTACAAACAATCATAATTTGAAACCTTACTAATCTCTCAACTAATGTTCCATCACTACTCCTTAATAATATTATAATTTGAGCACGTAAATCATTATTATTAAAATCTAATTTTGTGATCCAATAATTTCATGTATAATTCTCTTGATGAATACCATTGTACCAAATATTTATTGGGAATTTCCTTTGGGTAAGCATGAGATTTACTTTTGTGAGAACCCTTTTTCCAAACATCAAAAAACTATCAAATTTATCACAAGAATATACATACTTCACAATCACTATAATGTTTTTGAAGCTCACCAATTTCCCAAATCTCGCATATAATTAAAAAAGGCCCTCCTGTCCCAATGATCACTTATCCATCATGATGCTCACTATTTTATACAATCCCACATATCCATTTAAGATATCACAATTTTTTTGATTCTTTAATCTTTCATGAAGAATACACAACATTCATGAACTCCCAATCTCCATGAAACAAAGGATCTAATAAAAACCTTCAAGGATGAAAAATACATTATTAACCATCTTCATTAATACATAGAATTTGTGTTTTCATTAAGGATTGTTATCTTAGATGAGGGGGGTAGAGTCCTATTTATATTCATTTCCTCCCTTTCAAAAATCTTTCAACCTCACAGACTACTTTTTTTGAAGCTATACATTATATTAATTAATTCCATAATCTTTTTAAATCTCTAAAAAAATGTATTCATTCATAGAGATTCTTATTTTAACAAGGATTACCATCATTCCAACAAACATTTTCCAACCATTAAACCTCCATGACACTCTTCATCTTCGTGTAGATAAACAGCTGTGTGAAACTAAAATATTCAGGAAAAATTTGAATTTTCCAAAAATATTAATATTCAATATTGAAAATACAATTTTTTTTGCGTTTTATTCATCCTCATGATTTTAATCCACAAATTTGGGAAAAACTGGGAAACACTGCTACCTTGTATATAAAATTTTCTATTCATAATCTATATTAGTCATTACATTGTCTTGGATCATTTTAAATAGACATTTTCCATAGTATATATAGAACCCCACAAATATTCTTAGAATCATTGTTTCTTTAAATAAAACCAACCCCAAAACACATCAAATTTATATAGAGGGATTTTTTCCAAAATGTTTCATCACATCACAATGTGTGTTATGTTAGATGAAATGGTGAATTGTGATATTACACAAAACCAAAACCCCTTAACTATAAAATTTTTGATCATATATGTTTGGATAAAAAAATTAATAATATTCTATGGTGATGATCATTACAACACTACATGTATACTAGTTGGAAGAAAATGAGAGAAGAAACAAATAATCATGCAATAACTCATGATATCACGGTGTGATATAGGAATAATTATGAATTTAATTCGATTTTATAACATGTTTTTCTTAATGTGATATGTTGTTTTTGTATTTAATTTCAAAATGAAAAATTTAATTCAAGGGTGATAATATATTTATGAAATATCTAGTGGATGATTTTGATGTTTTTACACTTTATGTGGTTATTATTTTGAATATGAAATTGAAATTCAAATTCCATGACATGTAATAAAATTGGATTATTGTATAAGAAATATAATGGAGAGAACACATATCATAGGAAGAGAAAATAATAAAAATGTGAATCATGGAGTTCATATAATATATACAATTATATAATTACATTATTATAGAATAAATTACTCTTAAAAATCATGTGTTAGAAAAAGTATTTTACTAGGATGTTTGGTGTCAGTTCACTCATGGATATCATTATATGAGGGATGCAAGTGTAATTATTTTTCATTATTTAAATACCTTGGAAAGAAGTGACCAGAAGATAAGAGGTGGTTTTGAAACATATAGAAATAGTGAGATATTCATAATAAATATAATAAATAACATGAATTTTTTTTATTATTATGTATATAAACACAATGTTGATAAGGTGTCCTTTATTATAGCCTCGTGTAGGTAAGCCATGTAAAATATATATTTTGTTACTTGTTTCATTTCTCTATTTTTGGTATGTGTTTGTTATGATTTTATGAAATATTCTAAGCATTTTGGAATGTAAAATAATAATATATAAAAATTCTCATACAAGGGGGTATATTTTAATCATCTTAATAAACCACAAATTATGGTGTATTTTCTTACCAATAGTTACAAAAAGTGTTATTAGATTCACTTGGTAAATATTAATGAACCTATAGAAATAATATTATTGAAATTGTAAACACATTTAGTGATACCATATATACATAATTTGATGATACTAATTATCATATTTTTAAGAATAAAACAAGATTAAACTTATGGCCTCTCAAGATTTTTATTCTCTAAAAGATTATTTATGGAATTTGATTCAGTGATTATTTTGTTTTTTCAATGAAAAAATTGGGAAGGAGACTTCATAAAACTAATTCAATATCCAAAAATTACTTATTTAATGATTTTTAAAAGTCAAATAAAAATTCATTTTATGATTTGTACATCATTGAAATTAATTTTGAAAAATCATTATAAGGTTTATTAGGGTGATAATGATGTTATGGAAGAAAAGAAAAATTTTATTCGTAATAGGTCATATGGTATGAAGATGACTTATAATAAATGAATTGGTATTTTTTCAACCATCTCATTGATTTTATTGATCCTATTCATGGAATAAATAATGAGATAAAGGATATTGATATTGTAAAAAATCATGTGGAAATTTTCAACATTGTAAAAGCCAAAGGGTTTATCCCTTGAATAATGTAATCTCTTTTTATGATATTTAATAAAAATTTGTTGCATATGAGTTTTTAGTGAATCCAAACAACATATAACGTCAGGTATCAATGGGAAATTTCAATAAGATCTAGATGATTTTTTAAAATTATTATTCTTGAATCTAAAATTAAGATGTTAGTGATTATTTCTTATCACAAGTGGTGAGAGTGATGGAGTGACATGAAAGAAGATTCAAAAGTAAGTTACTACCAGCATGATTTAATTGTGTAATGGTTTATCCTATTTCTGTAAATATACTATGGAAGGATGTTGGGTATGTTTATTGTGAATGCATTTAATAACAATATAAGTAAATTTACTCATAGAGTTTACTTTAAGTCTATAAAAATTAGTAGGAGTTAATTTTTTATAAAAGTGCATGTCTATAAAAAGGAAATAATGGTGAAGATGATCCTTTAAAATATTTTTAAACTAAATGTATATCATACATGGAATATTATATTATGGACAATAATGATAAATACAATTATGAACATGAAATGGACAATCATATTATTAGAGTATTTTATATTAAGATATATCTGTAAGGATTCATTATGGAGCTTAACATAAAAATCGAAGGATTCAAGTAATGAACCATCTTTTCAATGAAGGTATAAATTCAATGTTTTTCAATTTTAGTCCCTAAAATAGAATTATTAACAATGTCCAATCTAGTCAAAGAGATCATGAGAGCATTAGTGGCTCGTTCAGAGCCTAGATATCTGAAATGGATAAAATACAATTGGTCACAAGGGTTTTCTACAACCGTGCGACCAAGGGTGTGTGACTGTGAGTCCTGTTGCAGAGAAGGGACAGACCCATTTAGAATGGTTTTTGTAAAGTTATTTAAACCATGTGCCAAACCATGTGGGGTTCCCCTACTCTATATACAACAATGTAAGGTTGTCCCATGGTTTTGAAATTGTGCACTTGAATAGTGCACCATGATATTTTGGGTGGAAAGTAAATTTTCCCCTAATTTAACTCTTATACCATTTTTAATTATTTCCTTATTCTCCTAGTGGGTAGTAGTGATATTTATATCTCCCATGAGCTCAAGAATATCCAAATGCTATAAATTGAGCTAACTGCATCATCTGGTGTCCAATCTTCAATATTTCATATGCATTAGACCAATCTCCTTAAGATTCCCTAGTATCTCAATTCCTATAAAATTTTATCATTCCATACATTGTACTATTTTCTATTTGATTCATAATTAATATTTTTCAATGAATTGGACTATTTCTCATATCTTTTCTGACCTAATTTGAATTTGAGTCTTATACTGAGTGAGGAGTTGTCTACGATCTTGAGGTAAGTTGTTATATCATATTCCATCGGTGTTTTTTTTCATTTTCTAATTATATCACTGCGCCATATGTTGTATTTTTATAGAATATCTTTTATATTGATTTGATCATGTATAATTGATTGTTCCACATTAATACATGTCAATTTAATATTTTTTAGTATTTTAGCGGTTGTGCATACCATATGTGGTAACCCCATGGGTGTGCCACATAAAGCCATCCAGTTTTCTCAAAATGGTCAAAACCCCTTTCAACTAACAAATTGGATTCTATATGAAATTTCGCATGTTAAATGTGTATTTAATGTATCCCAATTGAACTCAATGGTGTTTTTCCCTCTTGTAGTTAGAGTTTTCCAAGTAGGCATATGCCATGATTCCCATGATGTATTCATTTGACATTTGATCCATAGTAATGAAATTTCATGGTCATAATGAATTAGATGATTTGGTTATCTAAAATGGATTTTTTATATATGAGGCCTAATTCATGATGCTTTCCACACTTTTAATAGATCATTTTTTTAAATGGAATGACTCTATAGGAGGTTAAAAAATTCCATTTTTTAATGCCATAAAAATGTTTATTTAAATTTTAATGCTTGAAATTGAGCAGAACATGACAAATTTAAAACATAAGAGGATATTACACTATTATTTATTTGTGAATGTGAATATTCATTATTTACATTTAACAGGTTTTAAACATTTTACAAGATGGGTATTTCCTCAGTTTACATTTAAATATAATATTCCTTTATAGTGGATGTGTATAATGATAATGGGTGTAGATTTGAGAGTGAAATTACACCCCCTTTTATCAGGTGTAAAGTATTCCATCTCTTAAAAGAGATAATATAGGGGTTTTCAGATTTACACACAATGTTTCACTATTAGAGTGTTTCCATTAATGTTTACTCATCATCCCGAGTGTTTCTTTTTGATATCTCTCACTATTCATGGGTATAAAGAATGTACCTTATTGCATGATCTTTTAGCCTTTTATACTGGTTATGGATGTATGAGTTACACCCCTATCTAGTCCAGCATAAGTTTTCCAGGTACATGACCATTAGGTGTCTGCACACAACTGGTTGATATAGTTGGATCAAATATATAATAAATATATATATATATATTAACAATTAAATATATATATATATATATATATATTGTGGAATGATCAGACACACTTTCTATCCATGAGATGAAGTTGGTAGACTCGCTAGGTGTCCTATAGGAACTTGAGTGGGATGGTTATTTATCTAATAATTTTTTTACTATTATTCTCATACTTGGATGTTGTTTAGTTATGATCACTACTCAGAATACATGTAGACACCTTTAGTAGGGGACTACTGAGATTTATATCTCACAACCTACCTGAGATGCCTTTGGTACCTGAGAAAACTATCTTTCTACATGAAATGGTAAGGGAAACAGACATGCTATAAGGTGGTGACATTCCACTCCTAATTAGATCAAAGGAGAAGGGTATGGGGAATAGGCTCGATATGCATAAAGTATCCTTGGTCTTTTCACATTGGTACTATTTTATATCATTCCTGTATGTGATTTTTTCTTTCTATATCATAGTAATCCTTGCATAAATGTATAAATAATTATATTTTAGGATTTTTTTATTATTATCAATTATTCAGTTATATATTTTTTCCTCTACATACATAATTATTTATTTTTGTATGTTTTAGCCATTTATTTCTTTTATCTATTTATATTATGATTCAACTATTTTTTGTAAATATTTTTATCCACTGTTCCACTTTGATAATAGTTTATAGTCTCACCAATATAACACCTTTACTATGTATTTGTTACTTGGTAGCTTTTAGAATACAGGGAGGCATGCCTGAGGTAATGTGACCCACTAGCTTGAGGCATGGGTTAATTGGAACCCAGGTTTGTACATTACAATGTTGTATCTGGGGGGTTCTGTTCATGAATAAATATTTGGATAAAATATATTGGAGAGTAGAAAAACATGGAATTTAGTCATAATATATTCTTGGGAATTACGGACCAAAGTTATGGGTGAAGGACGAGTTTGTCAAATTGTATATGAAGTTATGATTTTTCATATTATTATTGATATCATTTTACCATTGGGTGACTCACTATAATTATGATTTTCTTGATGTTGGTATTATTAAAATAGTGATTTTTTTACTATGGCATAATGAAATGAGTGATTTTCATTAGGTAATACATTATCATTAGAATAGTATGATTAATGGGCCTTTTATTTTTACATGTCCAATTTATTTTCAACATTCATGTTCTTGTTGCATATATATAGTGCCTTGTATATGTCTTGAATGTTTCAGACACTTATTAAAAGTAATAGAAAACATTATTAACACTTAAAGTGAATGAATTATCCTAATAGTGTTTACAATAATAGGTTAATGTAGACACTATAAGCATTCAGTTATGGATTTTTGCGCTATGGACCATCGGTCTCATGAGTGGTGACTTGTTATGTTTTGGAAAATGTGGGTTCAATATTTTGTTAATATGGTTTATGGGAAATTATGGATTGGAAATGGAAATAAATTTAATTAGACCATCAAAAGTTATTAAATTTTTTAAAATATCACAAATTAAAAATAATTATGATTCCCAATTTAAAACAACCATCTTATATATATATATATATATATTAAATTTCATCATAGACCCAAAAAAACCTTAGATGTGGGTAGTGGGTATCTCTTGTGTTCTTAGAGAATGTGAGGGTCTATTATACCGTATAAAAATTGTTTTTGAAGTTGGTAGAGAGTAATGGTTATTTCTATAAAATGGTTATTCTACTATCCTAGTTTTTTTTAATTCAATCTATTGATTTACTTAAATATTCTCTAAGGCATCTATTTTACACTGTAGTGTCAAGATACTAGGACGTCAACTTGTCATATTCCCTAGAAGAAGTGACCACCATGTAACTAAGAATGTGTGTAATGAGAAACGAGTTGTTCCTCATGTAAATATATATGTGCCTTTCATTCCTATTCCAGTAATGGGAATTCATGCCAATTTTTTGAGAGTTTTATGCATATACAATAGTTGATTATTGGTGGCATTTGACAAATCCTAAGTATGGATGAGTTTACTCATGTATTTAACTAAAAATATCCTCCCACCTTTTGTGGGATAGAAGACATCTTGCTACAGAGTCATTTCTAGAGGTTATTCTATTTATATTTGATAATATGGTGATGCCTCCAGAGCAGAGGGTCAAGCTAGTAGATTATATACTCCAAGATTCAGACAATAGGTTGTGAGATGTTATCACCCAAAAAACCATAATAGATACATCATCTTATATGACATCTAGAATATCTCCGCAAACATTTTATTCACTCAAACTCTAAGGGATGATAGAGATAGAGAATTCACGAACCTCTATCATATGAGTATGTCAGCTAGGGAGTATTATACTCATCTAACATAGTTATAGTGAATCACTCCTACTCTAACTGATTATGATATTTTTAATACTTGGAATTTAAAGGACGGAATGATGTATGACATCTTTTTATAGTTCTATGTGTTCAGGTTGACTACCATTTCTAAAGTCATCGACCAGTCCCTAATTATATAGAGGAACTTTAGATGTGTTGAAGGTGTTGATGCCATGAGTCAGGATGGTTTGAGAACTAGGGATTATAGTGGTTATTCTTTTGGGAGAAAGTGTATTTTTTGAGACTTATCATGAAGGATATATTAGTAAGTCTACTCTTACAGACAGATTTATTATTTTTCACTAGTGTGGGATGCTAGGAAACATCATGTCTTAGTGACCATGAGATCCAATAAATTATCGATGTTGTAGAAGGATGATGTATAATCATCATATATACTAGAGATTCCATCATGATTCTAGTGAGTGTGGATCTACACCTATTCCTTGGTTATAAAGAAGGTGCATCATGATCACAATATATTGGCAGTTTGAATACCATCGGCTGATCAGTTAGATGTGGTATTTGGGGAAGAATCAGTCAGACTTAGGATTCTCAGTGCCACCAGAGAATGCCTACATAGGGTAGTCATGAAGCAACATAGGCTAACTGTACATGCTAGTGACATGCAATCTAACATATTCTTTTATAGAAAATATATTACCCTTTTACTATATGAGATATTATTCTAGTAGCATCCACATTAGTGCCTTCTTTATTGGACATTGAAAAGTATTTATCCTTAATATCACGAGAAATTATTGGAATCTCGATCCTCCAGATTGAATGATATCATGGAATTATGAAATTAGACACACTGGTAAGTATATGATCAGAGGGTGTTCTCTATTTTATAGATTATCCACTTGGGATAGGCAGTTACCTATTCGTGTGAAATCTATATACCTTTGACACAATGTTCATTGACAAAATCATTAGGATGGACAGTTTAGTTCCCTATTGATCCCATATTGATTTTTTACATTAGAGGGTGATGTTTGGATCACCAGAGGGCATTACACATGTATACAGTGGTGAATAGGATTTCAGTATGACATGAACTAGACCCATGCATTGGAAGATGGGTAATCTGATAATTTAAATTGTTAGTTTTTTACTCAATGACCATGGTTTGTAAACCACTTTATTTCCTCTTATAGTATATAATTTTTAAAAACTTCGTTCATGATGAATTATATAGTTTAACTGATGTGTGAGAGGTGGATTTTACTATTGATCTATCATTAGAAGTGGAATTAGGGGCCATTCCTCCTTATAGGATAGAACCTAAGGAGATATCAGAGCTCAAGTAATAGTTGGAGGATTATAATGCTAATGCTTTTATACAATCTAATATTTCTACTTGGTGATTATTGGTCATTATTTTTCAAGAAAGTGGACGATACCCTTTGGCTTTGTGTGGATTACCAGTAGTTGAATTAGATCATGATCAAGAAATGGTAACTATTTATTAGAGTATATGACCTCTTTGATCATATATATAGATAAAATGTTTTTACAAATATGTATTTGAGGTCAGTATAACATCAGGTATGTTAAAAAACATCATACATATATCTCATAGCATTCATAAGTAGTTAAGGTCTATAATAGTACCTAGTTATGCAGTTAGTACTCACAAGGGCACCAATCGTTTTCATGTATTTAATGAATCTAGTCTTCTAGTCATATCTGGATTCATTTGTGGTTGTATTTTTTAATGATATCATGGTGTATTCAATCTATCGAGTTGACCATTCCATCCATCATGATATCATGTTAAATACATAAAGGGATCATGAAATCTATGTTATGCTCAATAAATTCAACTTCAGGATTGACTAAGTCCACTTATTGGGTCACATGATCTTGAAGTCAATAGTTTCATTAAAACCATAGAATGTGAGAGCTATAGTTTCCTAAGAGTATCCCATGAACGTAATTAACATTCATCATTTCATGAGGATTTCCAAATCTAATAGATTCATATTCTAGGATCTCTCATTCCTTGTATAACATCTTACATTAACTATAACGAATAATGTGAAATTTTTTTGGTCATTTTCTTAGGAAGCATCATTTTAAGAGTTGAATTGAAGATTGACATCAGTGTCGATATTGATTCTGCCAGAGCTAGGAAATCTCTATACTATATATAGTGATGTGTAAGGTATCTAGAATATGGTTTTTTTGAAATATTATTAGTGATTTTTCACGTATGAATCATGATAATTGATTCCTAATTAGAAGAATTACCTGAATCACGTCTTCAAGCTTATAATTGTTGTTCATGACATAAACTGTTAGATACACTATCTATTTTGATTGAATTTTTTGGTATTCACTGATCACAAAATCCTCAAATAAATACTCATATATAGGGACTAGATTCTATAGTATCATAGGTGGGTTGAGTACCTACAAATTTTTTATTTGGAATCTGCCTACACACCTAGAATGGGGAATTCATTAGCCAATGCTCTGGGCCAAAAACTCATACAGAGGTAGTTTAGTAAAATAATAATGAATATAATATTATTGGATTATTCTAAAATATTCATGTTAAGGTTCAATAGTAACATAGTAAGACTCTCATCTCATCCTTAGAAGAGACATCTAATCTTCTGGAATTGGTGAGAATAGATCAGTTATCAGATCCTAATTGAATTTTCCTATGTTAATGAATTTCAAATGGTGATACATATTCTGGTTGGATCATGGATTGGGTTATACATTATTGTTTCATGGGTGTGGATGGGTACCAATAGACATCATATAGAATATTATGTAGGAATTACATTTCACAACATGGGAGGTTCACCCCGGTGTCACCAAAACGTATTGACATATTTGGTGCTAGTATTGGTATCCTGGTATGAAATGAATAATTTCCTGCTTTGTCACAAGGTGTTCAAATTTTCAGTAGGTGAAGGTAGAAAATTATTATATAGTATGAATTTTATATTCATTGTCCAGTCATGAGTTGTAATGGGGGGATGTTTCGATGGACTTCGTGACTGGTCCACCCTGATAACCTAGAGGCAACGACACAGGGTGAGTTATCATTAATAGTCTGATAAAGGTATCACACTTAATACCTATAAAAGATACCTTCATAGTAGATGAGACTGGGAGGTTGTAAGTTAGATATGTTGTATGTATTCATGGAGATCCTTGTTCTATAATTTTTGACAGAGACACTCGTTTCAAGACAACGTTTTAGAATGGGTTTCTATAGGCCTTGGCTACACATGTACTTCTTATCATGAACTACGACCCAAAACTGAGGGAAAGAAATAGCATATGATTTATGTACTATAGGACATGTTCTGTGCATACGAGCTTAAAATTGGTGGATTTTGGGAGAAACCCATTCCTCTTATAGAGTTATCTATAAAAAATGAATTCATGCAACCATCGATATGGCTCCCACTGATGCCTTATATGGTAGGATTTTCTTTTAACCTCTATGTTTAATATAAGACGTGGAAATAGATATTCTTGGAACACATATCGTTCATGAGAATATAGATAGGGTCCAGCTGATATTGAAGTGAATATTGATGGATTAGTATTGAAAACCACTACTGGAAATACACTATTTCCCAACGGTTGTGAACCGCTGGGAAAGCCCCTCAAACCGTTGGTATCTAATATACCAACGGTTCTCTCAACCGTGGGGAAGTAGGCCGTGGGGAAAACCTTTCCCAATGGTTTACTGGGAACCGTTGGGGTAGGGTGACAGAATGCACTCTATCCCAACGGTTTCTCCCAAACCATTGGGAAAAACCACATGGGTTCCCTCTTTCCCAACGGTTTAGAACCGTTGGGAAAAGAGCTCTTTACCAACGGTTTAATGAACCGTTGGTAAAAACTTATTTAGAATTATATGCCAACGGTTTAAAACCGTTGGCATACCCTATGCTGCAAATTGCATCCCCCTGCAATTTGGCAGCCCCTCTCCCCTGTACATCAAGCACCTCTCATCTCATCAGGCCTCATTTTCACCTCATTTTCGATCCAACAGGCCTCATTTTCACCTCATTTTCGATCCAACTATTGTACCTGTAATAAAATAAAACATACATATACAATTACGAACAAATTCATACACATTTAACATATAATGGATCCTGAAACTATACACATCCATATTTAAATTACAATTCATAAACATACATAATTCATATAGAATTCAATTTAAAATTTAGATGACAATTATATCTGGAATCCGATTGAGATGGGGATGATTGGTACACGTCACATATGACCCATGGATCGTTCTCCTAATGTTTCAATGGAAACCGAATGTGTTTGGTCGGTTTTGCGTATGCCAGTTCTTTTCACTTATAATCCTACCCATTTTAAACAAAACAGACACAGTTAGAGCGATGTTGGCCACACCGCGCCTCGGATTGAGGCGGGGATGATTCGTACACCTCACATATGACCCATGGATCGTTCTTCTAAAGTTTCAACGAAAACCGAATGCGTTTGGTCGGTTTTCCGTATGTACTTAAAATGATGTCCATTTTAATCAAAAGAGAGCCACTTAGACTGATCCCGGCCACACCGTGACTCGGATTGAGCCCGAGTGGGCTCGTACATGTCACATATGACTGATGGATCGTTGTGATAAATTATCAACAGATTCGGAATGCGTTTGGTCGGTTTTGCGTATGTCAGTTGTTCTTTTCACTTATAATCCTGTCCATTTTAAACAAAAGATACATAGTTAGAACGGTGTCGGCCACACCGCTCCTCGGATTGAGGCGGGATTGACTCGTACACGTCACATACGACCCATGGATCCTTGTGCTAAAGTATCGACACAGTCCCAATGTCTTTGGTCGGTTTTTCGTATGTCACTTGATGATTTTCACTTAAAATAACGTCTTTTTGAAACAAAAGACTGACTCTTTGAGTGGTGTCGGCCACACCGCGTCTCCGATTGTGGCGGGGTTGATTCGTACACGTCACATATGACCCATGGATCGTTCTCCTAAAGTTTCGACGGAAACCGAATCCGTTTGGTCGTTTTTCCGTATGTACTTAAAATGGTGTTCATTTTAAACAAAAGAGAGCCACTTAGACTTATCCCGGCCACACCGCGACTCGGATTCATCCCGGGTTGGCTCGTATACGTCACATATGACCCATGGATTGTTGGCATAAATTATCAACAGATTCGGAATGCGTTTGGTCGGTTTTCCGTATGCCAGTTGATGCTTTTCTATTAAAATGACGTCCTTTTGAAACAAAAGACGGACACTTTGAGTGGTTCCGGCCACACTGCGTCTCCGGATTGACCTAAAACCACCGGGAAACATTCTAATTATTATTCGTGACGTGTACGCGCAGACGGCACGTCAATCGGACGTGCGGTTTGCGCGGTACGGCTCAATATTCGTGTTTTAAGTGATGCTCGCGCTTCGTAAACGCGCGTGAGGGGGGTCCAAACGGGCCGAATGATTTCAGAATGACCTGAAATCAGACGAAAAATACGGGTGACTGATTTATGAAGTGGTCGAGTAGACGGCACGTCAATCGGACGTGCCGTGTGCCCGCGGTGACCGACAACGCAGTTCTGGTGTCATAAACGGCCAAAACGGGCGTCCAACGGTCAAATTCAATGCGGACGACCTCGGATTGACCTGAAACCACTGGGAAACATTCTAATTATTATTCGTGACGTGTACGCACAGACGGCACGTCAATCGGACGTGCGGTTTGCGCGGTACGGCTCAATATTCGTGTTTTATGTGATGCGCGCGCTTCGTAAACGAGCGTGAGGGGGGTCCAAACGGGCCGAACGATTTCAGAATGACCTGAAATCAGACGACAAATACGGGTGACTGATTTATGAAGTGGTCGAGCAGACGGCACGTCAATCGGACATGCCGTGTGCCCGCGGTGACCGACAACGCAGTTCTGGTGTCATAAACGGCCAAAACGGGCGTCCAACGGTCAAATTCATAGCGGCCGACCTCAGATTGACCTGAAACCACCGGGAAACATTCTAATTATTATTCGTGACGTGTACGCGCAGACGTCACGTCAATCGGATGTGCGGTTTGCGCGGTACGGCTCAATATTCGTGTTTTAAGTGATGCTCGCGCTTCGTAAACGCGCGTGAGGGGGGTCCAAATGGGCCGAACGATTTCAGAATGACCTGAAATCAGACTACAAATACGGGTGACTGATTTATGAAGTGGTCGAGCAGACGGCACGTCAATCGAACGTGCCGTGTGCCCGCGGTGACCGACAACGCAGTTCTGGTGTCATAAACGGCGAAAACGGGCGTCCAACGGTCAAATTCAAAGCGGACGACCTCGGATTGACCTAAAACCACCGGGAAACATTCTAATTATTATTCGTGACGTGTACGCACAGACGGCACATCAATCGAACGTGCGGTTTGCGCGGTACGGCTCAATATTCGTGTTTTAAGTGATGCGCGCGCTTCGTAAACGCGCGTGAGGGGGGTCCAAATGGGCCGAACGATTTCAGAATGGCCTGAAATTAGACGACAAATACGGGACAGTGATTTATGAAGTGGTCGAGCAGACGACACGTCAATCGGACGTGCCGTGTGCCCGCGGTGACCGACAACGCAGTTCTGGTGTCATAAACGGCCAAAACGGGCGTCCAACGGTCAAATTCATAGCGGCCGACAACGGATTGACCTGAAACCACCGGGAAACATTCTAATTATTATTCGTGACATGTACGTGAAAACGGCACGTCAATCGGACGTGCGGTTTGCGCGGTACGGCTCAATATTCGTGTTTTAAGTAATGCTCGCGCTTCGTAAACGCGCGTGAGGGGGGTCCAAACGGGCCGAACGAAGTCGGAATGGCCTGAAATCAGACGACAAATACGGGTGACTGATTTATGAAGTGTTCGAGTAGACGGCACGTCAATCGGACGTGCCGTGTGCCCGCGGTGACCGACAATGCAGTTCTGGTGTCATAAACGGCCAAAACGGGCGTCCAACGGTCAAATTCATAGCGGCTGACCTCGGATTGACCTGAAACCACCGGGAAACATTCTAATTATTATTCGTGACGTGTACGCGCAGACGGCAAGTCAATCGGACGTACGGTTTGCGCGGTACGGCTCAATATTCTTGTTTTAAGTGATGCTCGCGCTTCGTAAACGCGCGTGAGGGGGGTCCAAACGGGCCGAACGATTTCAGAATGGCCTGAAATCAGACGAAAAATACGGGTGACTGATTTATGAAGTGGTCGAGCAGACGACGCATCAATCGGACGTGCCGTGTGCCCGCGGTGACCGACAACGCAGTTCTGGTGTCATAAACGGCCAAAACGGGCGTCCAACGGTCAAATTCATAGCGGCCGACCTCGGATTGACCTGAAACCACCGGGAAACATTCTAATTATTATTCGTGACGTGTACGCGCAGACGGCACGTCAATCGGACGTGCGGTTTGCGCGGTACGGCTCAATATTCGTGTTTTAAGTGATGCTCGCGCTTCGTAAACGCGCGTGAGGGGGGTCCAAACGGGCCGAACGATTTCAGAATGACCTGAAATTAGACGAAAAATACGGGTGACTGATTTATGAAGTGGTCGAGCAGACGGCACGTCAATCAGACGTGCTGTGTGCCCGCGGTGACCGACAACGCAGTTCTGGTGTCATAAACGGCCAAAACGGGCGTCCAACGGTCAAATTCAAAGCGGACGACCTCGGATTGACCTGAAACCACCGGGAAACATTCTAATTATTATTCTTGACGTGTACGCGCAGACGTCACGTCAATCGGATGTGCGGTTTGCGCGGTACGGCTCAATATTCGTGTTTTAAGTGATGCGCGCGCTTCGTAAACGCGCGTGTGGGGGGTCCAAACGGGCCGAACGATTTCAGAATGACCTGAAATCAGACGACAAATACGGGACAGTGATTTATGAAGTGGTCGAGAAGACGGCACGTCAATCGGACGTGCCGTGTGCCCGCGGTGACCAACAATGCAGTTCTGGTGTCATAAACGGCCAAAACGGGCGTCCAACGGTCAAATTAATAGCGGCCGACCTCGGATTGACCTAAAACCACCGGGAAACATTCTAATTATTATTCGTGACGTGTACGCGTAGACGGTACGTCAATCAGACGTTCGGTTTGCGCGGTACGGCTCAATATTCGTGTTTTAAGTGATGCGCGCGCTTCGTAAACGCGCGTGAGGGGGGTCCAAACAGGCCGAACGATTTCAGAATGGCCTGAAATCAGACGACAAATACGGGACAGTGATTTCTGAAGTGTTCGAGTAGACGGAGCATCAATCGGACGTGTCGTGTGCCCGCGGTGACCGACAAAGCAGTTCTGGTGTGATAAACGGCCAAAACGGGCGTCAAATGGTCAAATTCAAAGCGGACGACCTCAGATTGACCTGAAACCACCGGGAAACATTCTAATTATTATTCGTGATGTGTACGCGCAGACGGCACGTCAATCGGACGTGCGGTTTGCGCGGTACGGCTCAATATTCGTGTTTTAAGTGATGCGCGCGCTTCGTAAACGCGCGTGAGGGGGGTCCAAACGAGCCGAACGATTTCAGAATGGCCTGAAATCAGACGACAAATACGGGACAGTGATTTCTGAAGTGTTCGAGCAGACGGCGCATCAATCGGACGTGTCGTATGCCCGCGGTGACCGACAACGCAGTTCTGGTGTCACAAACGGCCAAAACGGGCGTCCAACGGTCAAATTCATAGTGGACGACCTCGGATTGACCTGAAACTACCGGGAAACATTCTAATTATTATTTTTGATGTGTACACGCAGACGGAACGTCAATCGGATATGCGGTTTGTGCGGTACGGCTCAATATTCGTGTTTTAAGTGATGCTCGCTCTTCGTAAACGCGCGTGAGGGGGGTCCAAACGGGCCGAACGAAGTCGGAATGGCCTGAAATCAGACGACAAATACGGGTGACTTATTTATGAAGTGGTCGAGCATACGACACGTCAATCGGACGTGTCGTGTGCCCGCGGTGACCGACAACGCAGTTCTGGTGTCATAAACGGCCAAAACGGGCGTCCAACGGTCAAATTCAAAGAGGACGACCTCGGATTGACCTGAAACCACCGGGAAACATTCTAATTATTTTTCGTGACGTGTACGCGTAGACGGCACGTCAATCGGACATGCGGTTTGCACGGTACGGCTCAATATTCATGTTTTAAGTGATGCTCGCGCTTCGTAAACGCGCGTGAGGGGGGTCCAAACGGGCCGAACGATTTCAGAATGACCTGAAATCAGACGATAAATACGGGTGACTGATTTATGAAGTGGTCGAGCAGACGGCACGTCAATCGGACGTGCCGTGTGCCCGCGGTGACCGACAACGCAGTTCTGGTGTCATAAACGGCCAAAACGGGCGTCCAACGGTCAAATTCAAAGCGGACGACCTCGGATTGACCTGAAACCACCGGTAAACATTCTAATTATTATTCGTGACGTGTACGCGCAGACGCCACGTCAATCGGACGTGCGGTTTGCGCGGTACGGCTCAATATTCGTGTTTTAAGTGATGCGCGCGCTTCGTAAACGCGCATGTGGGGGGTCCAAACGGGCCGAACGATTTCAGAATGGCCTGAAATCAGACGAAAAATACGGGACAGTGATTTATGAAGTGGTCGAGCAGACGGCTCGTCAATCGGACGTGCCGTGTGCCCGCGGTGACCGACAACGCAGTTCTGGTGTCATAAACGGCCAAAACGGGCGTCCAACGGTCAAATTCATAGCGGCCGACCTCGTATTGACCTAAAACCAATGGGAAACATCCTAATTATTATTCGTGATGTGTACGCATAGACGGCACGTCAATCGGACGTGCGGTTTGCGCGGTACGGCTCAATATTCATGTTTTAATTGATGCGCGCGCTTCGTAAACGCGCGTGAGGGGGGTCCAAATGGGCCGAACGATTTCAGAATGGCCTGAAATCAGACGACAAATACGGGTGACTGATTTATGAAGTGTTCGAGAAGATGGCACGTCAATCGGACGTGCCGTGTGCCCGCGGTGACCGACAACGCAGTTATGGTGTCATAAACGGCCAAAACGGGCGTCCAACGGTCAAATTCATAGCGGCCGACCTCGGATTGAGGCGGGGTTGACTCGTACACGTCTAAAATGACCCATGTATCGTTGTCTTAAAGTATCAACACAATCCGAATGCGTTTGGTCGGTTTTCAGTATGCCAGTTGATGTTTTTCACTTAAAATGATGTCCTTTTGAAACAAAAGACATACACTTTGAGTTGTTCCGACCACACCGCGCCTCGGATTGAGGCGGGGATGACTCGTACACGTCACATATGACCCATGGATCGTTGTCCTAAAGAATCAACACATTTCGAATGCGTTTGGTCAGTTTTTCGTATGTCACTTTTTGTTTTCACTTAAAATCTTATTGAAATTCATATAGAATATTTTTATATCATATTTAGTATGGATTAGATTTTAGTTGATCGTGCTATGAAACATTTCAGAGCTAATGAAATTAAGGTGGAGGGGCTGTCTGGGGGGCTGTCCGGGGGGGCTGTCCGGTGGGTGTCCGGGGGGCTGTCCGGGGACCAAGGAGGAGGGTGGGGGGGCTGTGCGGGGTCTGTCCGGGGGGTGTTTGGGGGTTGTTCAGGGGGTTGTCCGGGGATGTTTAGGGGGCTGTCCGGTGGTTGTTCAGGGGGTTGTCCGGGGTTGTTTAGGGGGCTGTCCGGGGACCAAGGAGGAGGGTTGGGGGCTGTACGGGGGGCTGTCCAGGGGGCTGTCCAGGGGGCTGTCTGCGGGGCTGTCCGGGGGGTGTTTGGGGGGTTTTCGGGGTCCAAGGGGGAGGGGGGTTGTCCAGGGTCCAAGAATGAGGGGGGATGTCCAGGGAGTTCTCAAACACACAACCACTAAAAGACAGCAACATCCATAAAAACAGACAATATATAAAAATAACTCAACTCCAATACTATACTACGAGTCTAGATAAAACCAACAACTAGAATAGATTAAACATCAAATCTCAAGTCAAAAATTTAACGGATCAATATGTCCCACATCAGCATCACCATCTCCATCATCATCATCATCATCGCCCTCGTCATCGTCCTCCTCATCGTCCTCACCCTCCACTGCGCCTTCCTCCTCGCCTTCGCCCTCCTCCTTGCCCTCCTCATCTCCCTCCTCTTCCGCATTAGACTGCTCGCCATCATCATCTTCAAGCTGGACATTGGCCTGACCACCACTGGAACTGCCACCTGGTGCACCATATATAGAATGTATCGACGACATGTATTCATCAATCGCTGGGCTGGCCTCTGCTGGAAGTGTTGGACGTAGAACTTCAATAAATTTCATAAATGCACTGTTTGCCCTAGCAGACTGTTCTGCCGTCTCTGTGGCCCTTTTCTCAGCCTGTTCTTCTTGTGCCCTAACTTGCTGCAGCTCGGTGGCACTACAACTCGTACCTGAGGTAGGCCAATACCTCGTCGGGGCTACCCTAGGTCGGCAGCGTACTCTGCCAGAATGATCCTCTCCCAACACCTGATGTAAGTGATCAGATGGCCCAAAATTGTCTTCTTATTGGGCATCGAGGGCTTCTAAAGCATCCTGTTAAAAATATAAATATATTATTAAGTTACGAAATAGATATTAAAATATAAAATCAACAGATTAAAACTTACAATCTGCTGCTGAGTCGCTTCGTTGACAGCACGTCCATCCTTTTTTCGTCTACTCGAGCAAAACAGTTTTGCTCGAGGCACACGTCCTTCAATATTTTGTACTTGCCTGTACAATGACATTGAAAACAAAATTTATATAAAGACTTCAGAAAATAATTAAATAATTGAGGAAACAAAAGAAAATGTAAGTCGTAAAGAAAACTTATAAACAATTGTCATACCTGCTGCCTCTCATGATCCGGCATCGTCGTGCGTCCTAGTGTATGGAGGTATTTTTTGCATCAATGTTTTTTTTATTTCTTCCAGATGATTCCTAAATAAAATTCGATAATGCAAAGGATAATATTAATGCAAAACTTGGAAGTTATTATTTAAATACCTCAAATGTAATTCATACCTTAAACTGGGTACTCGTCCAATGAGTAATCATCTGACGATACTGCTCTATAGGACAATCATCCACGACTGGTACCGCCTCTAACTCAGTGCCAACTCTAGCACGCCAGCCAATATACAGCTCATGCTTGTAGGCTCTCCAAAGCTCACCTAAATCCTTTAGACGTTCCAGTCGTGCACCCTCACCATCAGGAAAATTAAATCGAAGCTGAAATGAAAATATTAATTTATATAAATACAAAAAAAAAATTCATGGCATTAAATACAACAGATTTTTTTACCCATATCTCTGCCCAAACTCTATCTTTGACCTCATGTGGCAAATGTCTCCATGACAGCGGGCTGACGGGAATGATGTCGGAGTATTTGGCAAGCGTCACCATAAAACTCCGACATTGTTGCCCTGTTTTCTCAACCATCTGATTTTCTTCATTATATTCCACCATAACCTGTGTGCGACGGTTCCACATCGAACGCATGCGTGTACGGCCCCGCCCTCGCCTCCTGTCAGTAGATGTATCTGTCATGAAAGAAAAACAAATATTTTATCAAAACATGTTATAATGAAAATAAATATTGCTATAAAAATTTGTTAGGGTTTTATAAATATACCTGTGCTAGAAATATTGTTTGATTTGGTTTGAATACAGTTCAATTCCAAATTAGAAAATGCAATTCAAATAAAACAGCAACCAATAAACATTGAAAATTCACATAACGGTCAAGTCAGCTAAAACATATTTGTGATCAATACTAAATAAATATGAATATTACCAACCTTAACAACCCAACTCAAGGTAAACCAAAATAATTGAGAACATGGATGAATGATTCTATATATTTCCAACCACAACTTCAGGTTCACAATCAACTCTGACAATTGAGCTATTAGAGTCATCAAAAGAAATAAATGGATTGGTTCCAATGGCAATAGGGACAGTGTCAATTCCATCATCAGCATCATCAAAAATATGTCTTGGAATTACTTCAACTATGACACCAAATTCAGGTTGAAGTTGATCTTTGACATAAAAAACTTGTTTATCCATTGATGCCAACACATATGGTTCTTCGGTTGCAAGAGTGCGGGTCATATTAATTACTCGAAATCCACAATCATCAATAAATGTGCCATGACTCGTCATCGAATCAAACCAATGGCATTTCATTATTGTGACTCGTCCATGAGAGTAATAATCTAATATTATTATTTTCTCAACGACTCCATAATAACCCACATTTTCAAGTCGCGGTCAACTATCTGATGCACTGGCATAACAATCTGTTGTGGCAGTAACCATAATACCATCATGTTGTGTTCTCATGTTTTTGGCTCGTTCAGTGACAATAAATCTGTACCCATTGATAACAATTGATTTACAGTCACGAACCACGGTATTAGGACCAAAAGCCAAAGCTCTTATTTCCTCAGAGACAGAGTCAGCAGACAAACTCAATACCTGCAATATAAATGATAGTTAAACTTAAGTAAATATTGAAATAATTAATTTAAACAGTAATATTTTTACCTTCAATTTTAACCAAGCAGAAAACTCTTTGCTATGCAAAGTCTCTCTCCTTCTCAAAGATAAAGAACGATGCTTCCTATTTATCATTGTTTTATGTTCCCTGTAGATAAAAAAATATGAATAGTTTAACAGATATATATGTAAGATATACATATTCAATTTTGTTACCTGATATAGTCATCGAACAAATCACAGTTGAACAAAACTGTGCGATGTGCCATCTCCCGCTCTTCATGGATTAATGTATTCAATGTATATGATCCAGGAATTCCTCCTGTTTGAGGAAGTGATGGAAAACTGGGTTCAATTTGCTCATATTGTTCTTCTTCATTTCTCATTGGTCTGTTCATTCTTGTAGTAAGATCAGACAAATACATTGAACAGAAATCCATACATTCTTGAGCTAAGTAACCGTTCACGATAGAACCTTCGGGATGATTCTTGTTTCGAACATAAGACTTTAATGTGAACATATTTCTTTCAGTTGGATACATCCAACGAAAAGAAACAGGTCCTCTGAGAAGTATTTCAGTTGGAATATGGACAGTCAGATGCAGCATGCATGTGAAAAATGATGGGGGAAATATTTTCTCCAACTCACACAAAATTAATGGGGCATCTGTCAACATTTTTTGCAAGAAAGAATTGGACAACTTCTTAGCACAAAGATCTCTAAACAAATGGAACAACCGAATAACACCCACCCTTACATTATTGGACAAAAGATGACGGATTGCAATTGGAAGCAACTCATGCAGTAGAACGTGATAATCATGAGTCTTCAAAGATTTTAGCTTCAACTCTCTTCTGTTGACCCGTTTAGATATGTTGCTTGAATAGCCATCAGGAACTCTAATAGTCTCTAATACTTCCAAAAATTGTTTTTTTTTTCAGTAGGTGTCATCACATAATAAGCACATGGAAGTTGCCATTTATTTTCACTGATACGCACAGGATGCAATTCTGGTCTGATGCCCCAATCCACCAAGTCACGACGAGATCGTAAATCATCTTTTGTCTTCCCCTTGACATTTAGAAGAACTGAAAGAAACATTTCACATATATTCTTTTCAATATGCATTACGTCTAAGCAATGACGTAGCAAATTGGTTGACCAATAAGGCAAATCAAAAAAGATACTCCTCTTCCTCCAATTGTAACAGGTTTCTGTGGAAACATTCTTTCTCTTTCCAGATTTCATTTGACCCTTCCCGAACAAAAAACTGAAATCTTTCAATTCATTAAGCACATCAGTTCCAGACATATGCTGAGGTGGATCATCGGTCTCTATAGTATTATCAAATCTTCGACGATTCATTCTATATGGATGATCCTTTGGCAAAAATCGTCGATGTCCCATAAAACTGAAACTACAACGATGTTTCAGTCTTATGGATCGTGTATTCTTCATACTAACTGGACATGACAGTTTCCCCTTCGTGCTCCATCCAGACATCATTGCATAAGCCGGAAAATCATTGATTGTCCACATAAGCGCAGCGCGCATCTGAAATATGTCTTTCGAACATGCATCGTATGTGCGCACACCCACATCCCAAAGAAGCTTCAACTCTTTTATTAAAGTTTGCATGTATAAATCAATATCAAAGCCGAGATTAGAAGGACCAGATATGAGTATACTCATGAAAGTGAAAGATTTTTTCATACACAACCATGGGGGAAGATTATAAATGTGCATATAAACGGGCTATGTGCTGTGCGAAGTAAGCATCTGCCCAAACGGATTAAAACTGTCACATGAAAGACCCAACCTCACATTACGCACGTCAGCTGCAAAATCAGGATGTCGAGCATCAAATCTCTTCCATGCAAATCCATCTGCAGGATGAACCAACTCATCATCAGTCTTCTTTCTCTCGGTATCATGTCATCTCATTTTTATTGATATGTCATCAGACATAAAAAGATTCTGGAGTCTGGGGATCAATGGAAAGTGCCACATTACTTTCTGTGGAACGCGGGATGGTGTTCCATCAGATTTTGACTTCCATCGGGATGTGCCACATTTTATACATTCATTTCGTTCAGCGGTTTCCTCCCAGAATAAACTGCAATCTTTCGGGCAAGCATGAATTTTGTTTCTTGAAAATCCAAGTTCCTCAACTAACTTCCATGCCATATAGTGGTTTATGGGAATATCTGCATCATCTGGAAGTAAATCCTTCAAGAGGGTAAGAATGTAATCGATTGCTGTATTAGAAATCCCATACATAGTTTTCCCATGAAATAATCGGATTAAAAATTCCAGCTTTTTCATTTTATCGCATTGTCGATATACTGGAGTCGTGGCAGCATCATTCAATTTTTTCACCCTATCAATATCATCATTTTCACTAGATGCATCAGCTGTCCTCATATCGAAGTCTTCTTGAGTCGAAATCCTTTCTTTTTCATGATGATGAATAAACGGAAACTGATCATCTAACAAATTCTCCATTCCAGTCTTTTCATTTCGATCATCACCAATTTGAGATTTCGTTTTCTCCCCATTGTGATACCACAGAAAGTAGTTTGCTTGAAACCCATTTTTGGTTATGTGGTAGCTGACTTCTTCATGGCTCAACCAAGGTCTACCAACACAATTGGAACATGGGCAGTGTATGCGACCACTATCTGAAGCATTGTGAAATGAAAAATCTATAAAGCTCTCCAAATTGTTTTGAAAATCGTCTGAGATCTGATCGGTTTCATACATCCAACTTCTGTACATTCTGTAAAAAGAATTTATATAAGTCATTTTGTCATAAACAATTCAATAGGCATTAACTATAATAGAAAATACATTTAAGTAAATGATAAAGGAAGAATATAATCAAGGTATCAACTACACATGTCAAAAAAACATACAAATGTGTTATTGAAAAAATGTAAAACCAACAAGAACTTAATGTGTTATATCACATAACAGCATGACTCATCCCATAACCATATTAGTAGGGTATCATGAACATGAATAACATCAACCTTGTTCCATCCTCCTACCCTACATGACCCCAACCACATGCCACATCTTATTATAGCCTTATCACATCACACCTCACCGAAAAACACTAGGGAAATCATAGTACATCTCACCTGAAGACACATGGACAATCACATCGCATCTTGCCTAAAAACACATGGTCAATCACTTTTGCAGGAAGAGTAGGGAAGACATGGTAGCTATCCAAACATATAACCACCATCCTAGATATTAGAAAAAATACTCAAAACTCAAAACCTCTGATCGTTGGTAAGTTTATCCAACTCTGGTTGGGAATGTGTAGAAATAACATAAAAATACATGATATATAGATAGCACAAAATACTCAACCTATGGGTTCACATTAACTACATAATCACACACTTCACTACTACCATAAAACACATAAACCACACCACCACCACACAAGACGCATAGCATTGGAATATAATTCTACATTCAATAAGTCTATCTATGGAATTATCATAAGAATCCATGTATCAATTGGAATATAATTCTACATTCAATAAGTCTATCTATGGAATTATCATAAGAATCCATGTATCAATTGGAATATAATTCTACATTCAAT
The DNA here is from genome assembly GCA_963277665.1 of Viscum album. Classification (NCBI taxonomy): domain Eukaryota; kingdom Viridiplantae; phylum Streptophyta; class Magnoliopsida; order Santalales; family Viscaceae; genus Viscum; species Viscum album. The sequence continues at coordinate 1,455,963,130 of OY728131.1, read as the reverse complement.
AAGTCTGTCTATGGAATCCCTCCCTTGGATCCATGTATCACCCATGGCTTAATCAATATTCAAAGAAATGAGTCTATCCGTGGAATTCCACTATGAATCCATTTATCACAAAAAGCGTATAAGTTAATAGAAACAAGATTATATACCTGTCATCCTAATAGAATCCATGTATCACTATTTACTATTAATCATTTAATGAATTCCATTTCATTTAAACAATTCATTAAACATACCAAGGTCAAAAACTAAGGTATTTAATACAACTCACCTCAAAATGGCGACTCAATCAAATAATAACCTGAAAAGAATGAAGCTTCATTTACTCATGTTGTAATGAAAAGATAATGAGATTCCCTTGCTTAATCAATCAATTCCATATCATGGTCTCAACATAACTCATAATGGCTAGCAATTCAATGAAAATTCAAGCACTCACATGGGAATTTTTAAAAGAACACTCCTAACAAGACTATAAAGATATCACATGCATTAGTTATAATATATCTAACATGGTAACATAAAATATAAGATAAATTCAATCCAATTTCATAGATTCATAGCATAGTCTCTACTTTACTCACATTGGCAAGGCAATACAATTAAAACATGTGTTAAAAAATAATTGGCATTCATGTGTTAAAAGGGGAATGAAAACCATAAAATACCCTTAATTAATTTAATTTACAATTCAATTCAGAAATCGAACAATCAATTCGATTTATATAACCTTTCACAAATGACATCCCATGTTCAAGGGGTAAAATCCAAAAAGGAATTTTCAAGAAAACTCACCCTTAGGCTGGTCCGGCCGGCAGTAGCACCAAAATCACCTAAACTGATGGGAAAAATGAAAATAGGTTTAAATACTATCCAAACATTTGAATATATTTTTAGTTAAGAAGAAGAATAACCTGAATAAGAGCTGGAAAATTGAAGGCCGGCAGTACCTCCAAAATCGCCTAAATCGGGTGATGCTCCCGTTTTAGGGTTGTGTATCGCGAATGGGGGAGAGAACAGGCGGCTGGGAATTTGGGGAGGACCTTTGCCAACGGTTCTTAAAAACCGTTGGCATATGTATATCTATCCCAACGGTTCTACAGAACCGTTGGGAAAAACCTGCAAAAACCTCATCTATGCCAACGGTTCATGAGAACCGTTGGTAAAAAACCATCTATCCCAACGGTTCATGAGAACCGTTGGGAAAAAGCTCCCTGGAAACCTCTATGCCAACGGTTCTAATGAACCGTTGGTAAAAACCTCCTTCCCCAACGGTTTCATAGAACCGTTGGTATCTAACCGTGGGGAAAGGCCAGCATTCTAGTAGTGAACATTCGTTTTCCAGCAGATGTCTAAAACCAATTTAGTATGAGGTATATGTTCATGTTTTCATTCTTGGTTTTCCTAGGATATTCCAAAGACGTATTCAAAGAAAACATAATCTATAACTGTGGTTTGTTGGACTATTCGAGGAAGTGAAATAGATCAAACCAATGGCCCTCTAGTGAGAACATACTTTAAGATATCGGTCTATGAATGATGTATTTCATTTATCTCATCTTTATTGATACTATCTAGACTGATCACACATTTTTCATCATGATGAGAATGAATTGGATATGGATTCTTCCTTAGAGGAGTATCCAGTGTGTATAATTGATACGATCTTGAGGACACTTAAAGGATGATTTATTCTTATGGTATGGGATCTATGGTTGCATGGCTAAGTACATGATGAAACCTGGGAGAGAGATGCTGAAATACACTCTCAGTGAAAATAACTCTTTCTTGATATTACCTCTTTACCATTAGAATTAAAACTTAGGGATGAGTTCCTTTCAGGAGGAGATGTTGTAATAACACTACTTTTCAATGAATGTATGGAACATTATTTTTTCAATTTGAATAACTTAGACATCCCTAACAATAATTTATAATCAAATAAATGAGGTCAAAAGTGAATTTTGGGATTGTTTATATCCTTGATATCTTAAATGTGAAAAACAAACTGCACCACATAGTTTTTATGCAACTGTGTGAACCAAGGAGAATGACCATGAAGTATGCTAACATTATAGGCTATAGCCATTTTGATGATTCTATGAATGGTTAGAAATTTTTTTTACATAACCATGAGATGTTCCCCTTTTATATAGTAATCTATGCATGTTTGGTTCACAGTTTGAAAACCATGCACCTAAACCGCATGCCTTGATATTTTGGGTGTAAAGTATAATTTCCACTCATTTGAATGTAACACCATTTTTTCCTTTTTTTTCTCCTTCCTCTATAGAATATAATTGGATTTTTTTTATTATCACTGAGATCAATATTATCCTCACACTAGGCATTAAGCTGAATCCATCATCCAGGGTCCTTTCATTAATCTGTTGGATGCATTGGATTCGTCTCGATAAGATATAATAGTCTCTCAACTCCTATCATGGTTTATCTTCCTATACATTAAACTATTTATCTTTAGGGAATTTTAAACATTCTCATAGCTCTTCCAACCTACTATGAATATGTGTTCGATAATGAGAAAGGTGTAATCTATGACCTTGAGGTAGGATGTCATGTTTTTTTTCATTTTATTTTTATTATTTCGTAATTATGTCATTGACCATATGCTGGATTTTGATAAGCATCCCTTTTATGTTGATTAAATAATGTATAATTGAGTGTTTCACATTAAAACATGTCTATTGAATATTTATTAGTAGTTTTGAGGTTGAAACTACCTTATATGGTCACCCAATGGGTGTGCCACATAGAATTTACAAATTGGATCAAAATTCCAGAAACATGTTTTTCCTAACATCTTGTATTATAAATGAAATTTCTTTTATTAAATTCATATTTTATGTGAAACAAGGCACCTCATAGGTGTTTTAAACTCTTGTAATTGGTATTTACCTAGTGGGAATATACCAAGTTTCCCAAGACACATTACTTTGACACTTGAGCATTAGTAATATAATTTCCATGTCATAACGAATTGGATGGGTTAGTTATGTTATATGGTCTTGTTTTTATATGATGGATAATTCATGATGGCTAACTTAACTTTAATGAATCCTTTTTTTAAATGTATTGACCCCATAGGATGGTAAGACCATGAATTTTACTTATTTTATAAAAATTATTATTTGATTTATAATGATTTTTTGGAAAGATAAGAAAAATGTCTCTTTATTTACATTAATGAAATGTTACAGGAGTCTAAAGGAAGGAATATTAAATTTTTCCCTAATAAAGATGTGATGAAAATCATTACGGTACTTTCTAGAACATTTGACTTCCTCTACATTTTCCCCATTGTTAGTAATACCATCCGTGAGATAGTTGGATTCTCAAAAGATATCTCTGATGAATATGTTCATAGAAGAGAGATTTTCATGAAAAATATCTCATTTTGTTGTTTTCTTTCAAGAGTTAATAATCATTTTCATACTTATGGAATTATCAGTAGTGGTAGAATCACAATCATACAAAATTTTCTTCCAGTTTCTTTGAAAAGAATATTAATCAACTTTGATAAGTCCCATAATACCCTCTTCCTGGGTAGTGACTCTACCATATGATCTTTAAAGATATTCCCCTACATCACCATTGTGTTCACTATAAATCAATACATAACCTTCTAGCCCTAGGTTTCCCCACAAGGAATCATTAGTGTTTCATTTTAACTAGCCTAAAGAGTGGGGTACCCAAAATACCTCAAGAGTGCCTCATGGTTGAGGGAAGTTAACATGATAATTCAGGTTCATCATGATTGAAAATTACTTCACAAAGTTATAGTAGTACTCATCATATAGATAACTTGAGGTCCAACGTGCTGCAATAAATGAATCAGGAGCCGGTCGGGTGTGGGAGTATACCTATCCATGAATGAGTTTCATACTTCCGTCTCATATTGTATGGAATACCTCTATTCACGCAACCCTAAAATATTTTGTAAATTATTTGGAAAACTAGATGTCAAGAATGGTAGGGATATTTTTATGAATTGATTGAGTTTGAGGGACACAACTCTAAAAAATATCTAAAATTGGTTCCCATAAGTATGAATTAGTTTTAAAGTACTATAAGTGGTGGTTTCCATCTTCATTATGTTGATTTCAAAGAACACATTTAAAGAATAGATAAAGTCCAACAAGTTTAAGGTTTTCATCAATTGGAATTTTGTTAATACTAATCCTATAGAGTAGGGTTAATCTAGAAGGAAGTAACCACTTTTTTTAAGGCATTTATACAAAAGTAATCTTAATGAAATAGGTGACTATAAAAGGTTTTAGAGTCACGTTTTCAATTTAGATCCTTCTCCAATATGAGGTTATGCCTAATGTATTTCTTTATGAATGTGAATATTCCTTATTCATATTTAACGGCTGGCTGAAAATAATACATTAGAGGTATTTCCTCATGTTTAATGTTAAATGTATTATGCCTTTATAGAAGATATGTATGATGGTATGGGGTGTTGTTACAGGAAGGAAATCACACTCCCATACACCAGGTGTAGAGTATGGAATCTCACAATAGGGATCCAATATTGGAGTTGGGATTTACATGGCACATTTCAAGATTACAGTGATTCCATGATGGTTCACTAGCCATACCTAGTGATGCTACATGACGTATCTCACTCCTCATGGGATGTTAGGAATATACACTATTTCATGAGGATTTTGGATTAATAGACTAGTTATGGATGTTTGAGTTACTCCCAAGTCCAGTCCTGCAATAGTATTCCAAGTATATGGCCATTAGGTGTCCGTACACACATGGTTCATAAAGGTGGATGCAATAGAAAACTATGTTATATATATATATATATATTACTATTTATATATATATATAGTGACATGATCAAACACACCTTCCAAACAAGAGGTGAAGTAGGAAGACTCACTAGGTGTCCTATAGGATCCTGAGTAGGTTGTTTATTTATCTCAGTATTGTTTTACAATTCTTCTAATACCTTCAATATCTTTAGTTACGATCACTAAACAGAATACACATAGAAACCATTCATGGTGGCCAATAGAGTTTTTTTGTCTCTCACCCTACTTGGAATGACTTTTGTACTATATAAGACTATTTTTCTATAGGAAATGGTATGAGAAAAGGCCCTACTATATGTTTTTGATTTTCCATACCTAATTGAAGAAGTAGAGGCTCGATCATATACTCAACATTCTAGGAGTAGATTTTTTCTTTTGTCTATTTTACTATTTCACAACATTCTTGTATCCAATTGTTTCTTTTTTTATCCCAACATGACATACATACCTGTATGAAACACTTTTTATAAATCTTTTTTATTATTATCAGTTGTTTGGTTATCTATTTATTTCACAACTTAATTAGTCATTAGATTATCCTTACGTAGTTTATCGATTATATCATTTTGTATTTACTTTTGCTTTTTATTATATATATTTTTTATCTATGTGACACTATAATAAGAGGGTATAATATCCCCTACATACCACATTTACAACGACTCTTATAGTTAGCACCCAATGGGATATGCAGAGGCATGCTTGATTCCATGTGACCCACTGGGTAGGCGAACGAGTTACGTTGATCATGAGTTGGGACATTACATTTTAGGACCATCAGAATCACCTATGGAGCTTAGATAACTTGGGTTTATTTATTTAATGATTAAATTATATGAAATTTTCGTGAGGAATAATCTCATGACTAGATGAATTAAATGAAAAATTTATTAACTTGTTAATACAAAAACCATAGGGTAGGATTATCTCATATAATTTTTTATAATTTAATAAATATATTTATAGTTATATTTACTTGAAATTATTTATTTTTTGATGTTTTTCTTGACTAATATTAGTGTACCATCATTACATTATTGAATCCAAGGATGTAGTCCATCTAGAGATGATCCTCATGTACTCTAAAATCATGGAATGTTGTTATTGTATCATAGGGTTCTAACATGGTCAAATCTATCACTTGTGTCGGTCATCATTCATCATAGGAAGACTATCCTGATGGATATGGATTTATACGGATCTCTAAAAATAATTTGATATTGTAGGAATATTGGTGCCCTATTTTATATGCATGTTTTTATAGGATTATATCTAGGCATTTAGTGATTTACCTTTTTGTTTTTTGTGTACAATAAGTAGATAACCCTGGAATGTGATATAACTAGGTATGTATAAAGTATGGAGAGGGTTGGTAATTTAATATACATACTTCTTCAATCCCTTATTAATCATAAAACCAAATTTCTAAACATAATATAAAAATTGGGCATGTGAAACACTTATAGATAATCAAATATCATTTCATAATGATATAAATTATTAATTATATAAATGATATTTAATATTCCATTTTCTATAGGACCATTAGACTCAGTCCACAACTATACTAAATATTTATCAAGTCCAGAATTATGAAAATATATTTATAAAATAAATATCATTTCATTATTATACAATAAATTTATTAAATCAATTATTCAGTCAGTATTGTTAATAAATATTTATTATCTTTTATTTCAAATTTTTATTCCATAGGATAAGTCATGATTAAATAATTGAAATCAACAAATACTAAATAAATATTAAACCACAAATATAAAAAAGTATTTATTATAACATGTTATATTAATATAGAATTTACAAATATTACATATATACATAGTTTTTCACCCTATATGCCATTTTCTTTGTGAGATTTGGAAGAATATTTTAATGTTCAATATTTTAATCTAGAAACACATTAATGTACCCATAGAGAAAGTGTTTAATTTTACAATGACATATAAACTCATTTGATTTATCACTTTGTAATATTATACCTTTATCATGGAATCTCAAATCATAAGACCAGTATGGTTGTCTCAAATAATTTATGTGGTTGATTTCCCTATATTTGACTTTATCAAATTGAAACTTTTCATAGAATACCATTTCCATTGAAGTATTATGGATATTACATTCCCATAAAGGGGATAACATATTAACATACATTAATTAATAAAAGGAGGACATTCGCTATCACAGTATTCAACAACGAAATATCACTCTTGATGCACCCAATATATCCTACTTTGTTAGGAGAATATGTCTTCAAGATTTTCTGCATTTCAATAAAACATGTGACTAATGATATCCATTTATAATAATAATAAATTCTTAAAATCAATATAATTTCCTGCAGATAGGATCATCTAATGAAACCCAAACACACACACATATGGATTTCTAATTAGAGAGTTCTGTTCTCATTATCTATTTCACGTGAAATATCCAAGAGAGTTGAATATAATAATGTTCATCAAATTCATATGGGTTTCCACCCCTGATATCCTCTATCATTTTTGTTTCATTAAATGATATCATCTGAATATAGAATATATATTTATGAATACTATTTAATCACTTCCAGCTTCTCATAATCCCTAAGAACTACTATGAAATTTCAGTATGATAACTACTATTATGATATTAACATATTCAATTTCATGTCCAGTAATAATAATGATAAGAAAAAAAGATTATATTTATTTAATGATATCAACACATATAATCATAAATTTTATATAATTTAGTTTTAAGGAAAAAAATACAAAAAAAGATGTAAAATAGGGTAATTGGGGGTTTATTTAAATAATCATCAAGTTTTATTGATAATATTAAAATAATAAATTGATAAAATAGATAAAAATATTAAATTACATTAATAACATCTGGATATAACTGAATATTTGGTGAATTGGAGGTTAAATATTAGAAAAACGTCCACGGACATTGATAAATTAAATATATGTATTAAAGAGAGAACTATGAAGATTGAAAACCTCAATGAAGAGGTTATATCTTTAATGAAGAATCTTGAGCTGAAAATTAATTTAGATTGAGCAAATAAAATTTTATTTTTAGAAATATAATCATATGAATAGATAAATTAAGTTATAAAACATGTTACATGAAATGTTTAAGAGGTATTGGGTGCTAAAATAAAATATATAATGGGTAAAATAAGGCTTTTATTCAATGTTGAAAAATAAATAATTATGATAATGAGTATAAATAGGAAATACAATCAGATGGTCGGAGAATTTTCTTAATCAGGAAGACTTTTTCAATAAACAAGGATATTCTCAGGAGCGCGATATATATGGAAAGGGAGAGCGTAATGAATTTAATAGATTTTATTATCTGTTAAATATATTGTTACATAGGATAATTGATTTTATGTTATTATGGGATAGGGATAACAAGGAATGAGGGATAAGTAAGATTCAATAATGTAAAACAAACAAATATCCTTAATCTTAATCAAGGATTCATTTTTATGGGTTTTTATTTTATTACTTTATTTTTAGTCATAAATATTTTTATTTTAGGAAAATTATAAGAATGAATTATTTTATATTAAAGAAATATTTGTATTGAAGCTATAAAATGAAACAAATTTAACCTGGGAAATAATTTAGACCCATTTGATAATGAACAGTATGACTTGGATGTGTATTGTGAAGACAATTAGGAGAGAACAACATATGTTTCTACTTATATTGGGATTTTATGGAATGTAACGATGTTTAAAAGGAAGGATAAGGATATAAATTCTATGATATCCCTGAATTATACTGAAGAAAATTTTTAGGTCAATTATATATAAAAAAAATATTCATCTAATATGAAAAGAATCCAGAATATTCTCATAGATGTGGAAGTGGAGAGTAAATGGATTGGTCTTTTTTGGTAATGGTGGTGCTTCAATTATCAATTGAATTGGAAGAAACTATTTGTATGGGTAAAATTATAATAATGAAAAATAATTCTCTATGTATGGTCTTTGATAAAAAATATTGAGTGTGAGCTAGTTACATGACATAGTTTTTAAAGTAAATTTCAATTGAAAAGGTTATCCTATCAAATAAAATGGTTAAAATTTTCTAATGCATGTATGGAGAAAAAAATGATATTTTTATCTTATGGATATCATGAATAAAATTTTTATTCTTATAATTTAATAAGAAAATAATTTATATAATTAGTGACTGGAACCCATCCACCAACTAATTATAGAGGATATTTGAAAATTTAATGGAAGAAGTGTATATTACTAACATTAAGTGGAGTAAATAGAAGTCATGATATTTATGATAGAGGTTCCAAATGGTAAGAAATAGATATCAAAAAAGAGTAATTGAGTGTAATAACTTCTGAATTTTATCTATACTAATGTATATGGTCTAATTATTCTTGTTATAAATCATAATGAGAAATATTCCATCTTATTTGTTGATGTTTATAATATAATGAGATGTTTCATGATCATGTTATCTAATAATTAAGTGATGTAATACCTACAAGGATATTAAATAAGATTTCAAACAAAAATGGGAAGAAAAATTAAGATTTTAGGGTCAAATAATGCAACATAATACAGTAAAATTGAAGTGTAAATTTATTTACAGAATCATTGAATATTGAAAGAGATTTTTTTAGTAAGGGCCCATATAAAAATCAACGATGTGGAAATGAGGATTCTTATGGTCAAAATAAAGGATATAAATTTGATAAATGACAATTTTGTCTCTATCTATTAATGTAAACATGTAATGAATGTGATTATTTACACCAAAAAGAGAGAACTTATTATCACTTGAGATATGATAATTACTTAAGAGATGTAGAATTATGGGAAACCATTCTTCAATCCTTTAGAATAATTTGGAAGTAAGTTTTTCATCCAAAATAAATAGTTAAATCATTGTAAATATTTATATATATCAAATTAAGGAATACATAGATTATAATATTATAATATAAATGATATTAAATTTTAAAGTAATCATTTCAAAAAACTATTGAAATCAGCGATGACAATTTTAGTGGGGATAAATCATGAAAAATACTGGAGTTTTTATATTTGAATAAATATATGTGTAGGAAGAAGATAATTATGATAATACGAGAGATGATAAAAAAATATCTTATGATGAAGATTCAGAATTTGAATCCAAAAAAGATAATTCATTTGATGGGATTCAATTTATAATTACAAATATAATGTCAAATATTGAAATAATAATAAATAACAATAGGGTTGATAAATACACCATTAATATAACATATAGAATGAATAATTTAGATAAAAATTATGTACTTACTATGGTAAACCAAAAATTCTTTGAGGAGATGAGTTAGGATGAATCATGTCTAAAACCCATAGATGAAGAGTTAAACTAGACTGACAAGAACAACACATTAATATCAGCAGATAGACTTGAACATCACAATGTGATTGGTACAAATTGTGAATTTAAATGTAAATTTTATAAACATGTAAGAGTGATTCAAAATAGGAAAAGTCCTACTTAAAAAGTGTAAGCTAAGATGAAAGGAGTTTAGATCGATGAAATGTATCGACTTGTGGAATGGTCCGAACAATTTTGATTATTCATGATGATAATAGTTTAGATAATATTAATGTTTTATTAAATTGATACAAATAATGAATTCATAAATGTAGTGTCAAAAAAGAGGTATACATATGAAAATTAATATTCTTCTATATCATATATGATGATAAAAAAAAGATATAAATACTAAAAGGATTTATATATGCTGAATAAATAACCATGTTCTTAGTATATACCATTATAAATTTGTATGAGAATTCATGAATTCAAAAGATTATGAGTTGATCATAACATTTATGTGAAATTAACAGATGAACAATAATTCATTTTAATAACATTCAGGGATAGTATCTTTTTTGTGGGAAACTAAAAGAATTTTTTTGATAGGTTATCTAATTTAATTAATTCCAAATTAAATATTACAATTGTCAAAAAATTAATATAATTAATTGGGATGATATTACATTGAAATGAAGGGTTTCCATTCATCTCAAAGGTGATGTATGAAAATGGTATAAATATAGAATAAAATAATCAAAATATGTTTCAAATACTACAGAGGTTTGAAATAAACTAAAAAATTATGAGGATAAAAAGCTAGTGTATTAAAAACTATATATAATATTTATTTGAATCATATTGTACCACAATAAAACAAGGATTTATATCACATTAGCTATATACAAGATGGTAATGCTGCAAATTAATAAAATGGAAGGAAATATTATAATTGTTAGAATAATAAAATGACACATCTGATAGACTGTTGACATTAAATTACTATATGAAATAAAAATTCCCATGATTTGATATCCTAATCGGATAGAGATAGCTATATAAATGTTTTGGATCACAAATCAACATGTAGTGATAAATTGATTACTACATGAAGAAATGTATATGTGATTATTAAAAAAACATGAATGTATATCATTGAAACAATAGTGGAAAATTTACATTTTAGTCACTAAGGAAAGTACTCAATTTTTATAAATTGAGAAGTAGATAAAATATATTGGAGATGTGGTGAAATAATTAATGATGATTCAATGTGAAAATAATATTGGTATCAAGTTAACTAATTACAAAGTACAACATTCACATGAAAATTATATCTATATAATTTTTAATTTTATAATTGAATTTTTTGAGAATGAAAATATGATAATGCAGTTTATTAGATCTAAATATGAAGTGGTATATATCATTTAAAAGTCATCAGACACTCATGTGTTTAATAATGAGTTTTTAAATTAAGGGGTATAACCATCACCTTCATCTTAACGTGTTTTGAAAATCTCTTCTCACATCAGCACATATGTTTCCATTTTTTTATTTTATATACTTTGTAAGTGATTACCATGAGATGTTATTATGATTGAAAGGGTATAAAATACCAATTATAGTCATTTAAATAAAATCTAGATATAATGTTTCAATAAGATAATACAACAAGAGGGGTTACAAATATTGTAGTGATGATTAAAAGGGTGATGGCTATAAATTATAAAAATTATATACGAATTGACATAATATATTGTTTCATACAACAATATTTAAATCATGTAGGAAAATATGATTTTTTAATGATTCCCTTCATAGTTACAAAAATTAGTGAAATATTATTTGTCTATGAAGGTGTATTTTATCATTAATGAATAGTAGTGGGAGATTAGAGAAAACCATTCTATTTAATATTATTAACAAATATGGGGATTATGTTTACTATAAATATGATGATGGTATGAATGAATCAATAAAAAGTTGTAACATAAATCATGTAATAGTAAGAATTATTGGAAAAAAATCAATGAAAAATAATGTTGCAAACAAAAGCTATTATTTTGTATTTTTTTCAATTTAAGTTAATTTTTCAAAATATAGAGAGATAATGAAGTTTGTTCATGTGTTGGAGGAATTATTATTATATATAAAAAACACCATGTAACCATTATTTTTATTACATGAATTGTGTTTTATTGATTCAAATTTAAATGGAAAAGAGTATGTTACTCTATATCATCCTAATCCATGCCATAGTGTTGGGTCTCTCATTGTACTAAGAACCCCATGATAATTTCATGTTTCAATATTTGTATGCGATAATGAAATAAATCTGTGATTAGTTTTACCGTGTTTTATTGAAGGTTTTTTTATAAAAATAAAATAAAATTATAGGATAACAAAACACCACATCCCCAATCCATGGAAATTAGTTTCAATTTTGTATGATAGGAAAACAAAAAAAAATTCAATAGAAGATACAGTCATGTATTTAATTATATTGTAGTTAATGGAAACTGATTAAGGAACCATCTCATAACACCACAATTCATGATTCGATGCCATGATTTATGAATAAAATATAATTTTATGTTAATTTTTTAACATTGATTTATTATATTTCTATTCAGGTTTTGCCGCAAATTTCATTGTCCAAAATGAAATTTAAGGATGATTATTCCATTATGACACATCCAGTGGATGGGTTAGACATTATGGAATTAGAAATTGATGAGGATGTTTAAATTTTACAATAAATTTAAATTACTTGAAATAAATGATAGGTGGATTACTCTGTAAGAAATTGAAGATTGAGAATATATAATATATTACAAAAAACGTATATAGAATTCTTTGAACATCTAAGATAGATTTATTGAGATATTATTGAATGGATTTCTATTTATGATCAAGTTTTTGAAAAATTATTTTTCTATTTATACATTTAAATATAATTTAGATAAATACTATTTATCAAAAACAACATTGTATTCTATGTTGTGACACTTCTCTCAAGCTTATCATTATAAGTGAGAACCAAGTGTGGTTATTTTTCGTCATTGATATTTATATAGAAAATTAGTGTGTGGATGAGATGAATATTTCATGTACATTGGATGAGCAATGATATATTACTAAAGGTTTTATTTTCTAACTACTGAAGTATTTATTATTACTCATATCAACACATCACTTATATATTCTCCTTGATGTTGCTAAGTGTAGATGGATCATGTAAAATCATGGTGTTCATATTATTTTCATTTATGAATATTTGTTGTGTGTTTATACAAATTTAGCGATATATTACCGGTGTTTTATAAATATATGTTTAAATGATCAAAACCTTTTTTTAACATGAATAAAAATTTAAAACATCGTAGTCCATCCGCCACTAATAGTAAATCTTGGAAATGTAGATTATAATATAATGTATAATCCATTTTAAGATATTCTGATCCTTATTGACCACTTAAACTCAAATCCTATGATGAATAGTAATGTTACCTGGCCATTTAAACTAATATTACCTATATATAAAACACACACACACACACACAAAATCTCTCTATCTCTATCCCTCCACCCACAATCCAACAATTTAGTATCCTTTTACATTAGTTATATATATATATATATATTAATTCATAAAATATTTTAAATTACATATATAACAGTCTCCATGCTTTATTCACTCTTACATTCATTACAATATCAAAAAAAATTCCTTGAGAATTGATCTCTTTTTCTCATGAGAATAGATAAAACATTCTTCAAAAAATTATCGCTGAAAAAATATTACCTATATCAACAATTTTTTTCTTGAGCATAGTCTCTGAAGGTTAAATTTTATCCTTTGGCAATGATAACATTTTCAATGATGTCTATGTTTCCAATCAAGTGTTAGGAACATCCAATATCAATGTACCATGTATTATTATGGTTTCCTAATCTATTTTAATTAAAAAAATTATAATTTTTAATACCAAACCTGTTTAGATTCAAAAATATTAGAAAAAAAATTTGGAATCCAAATTTTCATTGAAAAGTGATATTTAAAAAAACATAAATATTGGGACTTATTAAGAGAAAAATTTGGTTCGCAGTATCTAGAATTTTAAAATTTGGTGTAGAATGGATCTCATTGGAAAACAAAATAGTTATAAAAAAAGGGATTTGAATGGGTATAACCAATTCCAGAACTATTCTTTAATGGCTTAATTTGAGAATAAATATTATCAAACTCTTTCCTTCTATTAGTGAAATTAGATTAAAGTTTGTCCAAATAAAATATTTCAGATTTTAGTCTAGTGATCGAATTCTTATCCTCATTTATATTAGTTTAATAATGGTGTTTTTCTTCTAAAAAATATTTCTCATAAATTATATTATCAAAATCATTAAAAATATTGTTCTTTTCAAAATTCACTTTTTCATGATTTTTAGAAAAATATTTATACATAATAGTTTTATATTCTAGAACATTAGGGAGATTTGAATCTTCTCTTATTAAAATATCAATTCAGTTATTTAATTTTTCATGTTTTTGAGAAACGTTACAATTTTTATTTTATAACGTTTAGCAAATCTGTAGACATCTTCATAAAAAAGTAAAACATTATCATTGTCTGATGAGGATGTTTATTCATCAAAAAAATAATTTTTATCATGATAATTGTAACTCAAATAAATTTTAGTATGAGATTCAGAACTGTATACCATAACTATTATACAACGATAAGGTAATTTGGAAAGTAGAACAATATTCTTGTGATTTGAGATATCACTATCAGAAGAGTCTTCAGAAGAATCACCACCACTAAAACTCTAGAATACATTAAATTTCAAGAATTTTTTTCTCTTGGACATATATTATTTATTTTAATTCTTCTCTAGAGGTACTTCATTTCGATCCTTTAATTTTATCAAAGGATAATCAAGTTAAATGTGTCCTTCTATTTTACATTCATATCATGTGACTTCAGAATATTATATGTACTTATTACCTTTGAATGTATTTTTATATTTGTATTGTAAATCATTCTTTCTGAAAATATTACTCATTATTCTAGAAATATTTGAAAGATCATTCATTGACTACTTAATATCATTGGAATCTGATAGGACTTCAACCTTTATTCATCTTGACCCAATTTTCATAGGTGATTGTGACTTTGTAGGATTTGATGAAGTAGTGAATACTACCCCACTAATATTAATTCCATCATCAGCATCATCAAAAATATGTCTTGGAATTACTTCAAATATGACACCAAATTCAGGTTGAAGTTGATCTTTGACATAAAAAACTTGTTTATCCATTGATGCCAACACATATGGTTCTTCGGTTGCAAGAGTGCGGGTCATATTAATTACTCGAAAACCACAATCATCAATAAATGTGCCATGTCTCGTCATCGAATCAAACCAATGGAATTTCATCATTGTGACTCGTCCATGAGAGTAATAATCTAATATTATTATTTTCTCAACGACTCCATAATAACCCACATTTTCAAGTTGCGGTCTACTATCTGATGCACTGGCATAACAATCTGTTGTGGCAGTAACCATAATACCATCATGTTGTGTTCTCATGTTTTTGGCTCGTTCAGTGACAATAAATCTGTACCCATTGATAACAATTGATTTACAGTCACGAACCACGGTATTAGGACCAAAAGCCAAAGCTCTTATTTCCTCAGAGACAGAGTCAGTAGACAAACTCAATACCTGCAATATAAATGACAGTTAAACTTAAGTAAATATTGAAATAATTAATTTAAACAGTAATATTCTTACCTTCAATTTTAACCAAGCAGAAAACTCTTTGCTATGCAAAGTTTCTCTCCTTCTCAAAGATAAAGAAAGATGCTTCCTATTTATCATTGTTTTATGTTCCCTGTAGATAAAAAAATATGAATAGTTTAACAGATATATATGTAAGATATACATATTCAATTTTGTTACCTGATATAGTCATCGAACAAATCACAGTTGAACAAAACTGTGCGATGTGCCATCTCCCGCCCTTCATGGCTTAATGACTTCAATGTATATGATCCAGGAATTCCTCCTGTTTGAGGAAGTGATGGAAAACTGGGTTCAATTTGCTCATATTTTTCTTCTTCATTTCTCATTGGTCTGTTCATTCTTGTAGTAAGATCAGACAAATACATTGAACAGAAATCCATACATTCTTGAGCTAAGTAACCGTTCACGATAGAACCTTCGGGATGATTCTTGTTTCGAACATAAGACTTTAATGTGAACATATTTATTTCAGTTGTATACATCCAACGAAAAGAAACAGGTCCTCCGAGAAGTATTTCAGTTGGAATATGGACAGTCAGATGCAGCATGCATGTGAAAAATGATGGGGGAAATATTTTCTCCAACTCACACAAAATTAATGGGGCATCTGTCAACATTTTTTGCAAGAAAGACTTGGACAACATCTTAGCACAAATATCTCTAAACAAATGGCACAACCGAATAACACCCACCCTTACATTATTGGAAAAAAGATGACGGATTTCTATTGGAAGCAACTCATGCAGTAGAACGTGATAATCACGAGTCTTCAAAGATTTTAGCTTCAACTCTCTTCTGTTGACCCGTTTAGATATGTTGCTTGAATAGCCATCAAGAACTCTAATAGTCTCTAATACTTCCAAAAATTGTTTTTTTTCAGTAGGTGTCATCACATAAGAAGCACATGGAAGTTGCCATTTATTTTCACTGATACGCACAGGATGCAATTCTGGTTTGATGCCCCAATCCACCAAGTCACGACGAGATCGTAAATCATCTTTTGTCTTCCCCTTGACATTTAGAAGAACTGAAAGCAACATTTCACATATATTCTTTTCAATATGTATTACGTCTAAGCAATGACGTAGCAAATTGGTTGACCAATAAGGCAAATCAAAAAAGATACTCTTCTTCCTCCAATTGTAACAGGTTTCTGTGGAAACATTCTTTCTCTTTCCAGATTTCATTTGACCCTTCCCGAATGAAAAACTGAAATCTTTCAATTCATTAAGCACATCAGTTCCAGACACACGCTGAGGTGGATCATCGGTCTCTATAGTATTATCAAATCTTCGACGATTCATTCTATATGGATGATCCTTTGGCAAAAATCGTCGATGTCCCATAAAACTGAAACTACAACGATGTTTCAGTCTTATGGATCGTGTATTCTTCATACAAACTGGACATGACAGTTTCCCCTTCGTGCTCCATCCAGACATCATTGCATAAGCCGGAAAATCATTGATTGTCCACATAAGCGCAGCGCGCATCTGAAATATGTCTTTCGAACATGCATCGTATGTGCGCACACCCACATCCCAAAGAAGCTTCAACTCTTTTATTAAAGGTTGCATGTATACATCAATATCAATGCCGGGATCAGAAGGACCAGATATGAGTATACTCATGAAAGTGAAAGATTTTTTCATACACAACCATGGGGGAAGATTATAAATGTGCATAAAAACGGGCCATGTGCTGTGCGAAGTAAGCATCTTCCCAAACGGATTAAAACCGTCGCATGAAAGACCCAACCTCACATTACGCACGTCAGTTGCAAAATCAGGATGTCGAGCATCAAATATCTTCCATGCAAATCCATCTGCAGGATGAACCAACTCATCATCAGTCTTCTTTCTCTCGGTATCATGCCATCTCATTTTTATTGATATGTCATCAGACATAAAAAGATTCTGGAGTCTGGGGATCAATGGAAAGTTCCACATTACTTTCTGTGGAACGCGGGATGGTGTTCCATCAGATTTTGACTTCCAGCGGGATGTGCCACATTTTATACAATCATTTCGTTCAGCGGTTTCCTCCCAGAATAAACTGCAATCTTTCGGGCAAGAATGAATTTTGTTTCTTGAAAATCCAAGTTCCTCAACTAACTTCCATGCCATATAGTGGTTTAAGGGAATATCTGCATCATCTGGAAGTAAATCCTTCAAGAGGGTAAGAATGTAATCGATTGCTATATTAGAAATCCCATACATAGTTTTCCCATGAAATAATCAGATTAAAAATTCCAGCTTTTTCATTTTATCGCATTGTCGATATACTGGAGTCGTGGCAGCATCATTCAATTTTTTCACCCTATCAATATCATCATTTTCACTAGATGCATCAGCTGTCCTCATATCGAAGTCTTCTTGAGTCGAAATCCTTTCTTTTTCATGATGACGAATAAACGGAAACTGATCATCTAACAAATTCTCCATTCCAGTCTTTTCATTTCGATCATCACCAATTTGAGATTTCGTTTTCTCCCCAT
This sequence comes from Viscum album, assembly GCA_963277665.1. NCBI lineage: Eukaryota > Viridiplantae > Streptophyta > Magnoliopsida > Santalales > Viscaceae > Viscum > Viscum album. The sequence goes on along the minus strand of OY728131.1, from coordinate 1,455,944,612 downwards.
TGTGATACCACAGAAAGTAGTTTGCTTGAAACCCATTTTTGGTTATGTGGTAGCTAACTTCTTCACGGCTCAACCAAGGTATACCAACACAATTGGAACATGGGCAGTGTATGCGACCACTATCTGAAGCATTGTGAAATTAAAAATCTATAAAGCTCTCCAAATTGTTTTGAAAATCGTCTGAGATCCGATCGGTTTCATACATCCAACATCTGTCCATTCTGTAAAAAGAATTTATATAAGTCATTTTGTCATAAACAATTCAATAGGCATTAACTATAATAGAAAATACATTTAAGTAAACGATAAAGGAAGAAAATAATCAAGGTATCAACTACACATGTCAAAAAAACATACAAATGTGTTATTGAAAAAATGTAAAACCAACAAGAACTTAATGTGTTATATCACATAACAGCATGACTCATCCCATAACCATATTAGTAGGGTATCATGAACATGAATAACATCAACCTTGTGCCATCCTCCTACCCTACATGACCCCAACCACATGCCACATCTTATTATAGCCTTATCACATCACACCTCACCGAAAAACACTAGGGAAATCATAGTACATCTCACCTGAAGACACATGGACAATCACATCGCATCTTGACTAAAAACACATGGTCAATCACTTTTGCAGGAAGAGTAGGGAAGACATGGTAGCTATCCAAACATATAACCACCATCCTAGATATTAGAAAAAATACTCATAACTCCAAACCTCTGATCGTTGGTAAGTTTATCCAACTCTGGTTGGGAATGTGTAGAAATAACATACAAATACATGATATATAGATAGCACAAAATACTCAACCTATGGGTTCACATTAACTACATAATCACACACTTCACTACTACCATAAAACACATAAACCACACCACCACCACACAAGACGCATATCATTGGAATATAATTCTACATTCAATAAGTCTATCTATGGAATTATCATAAGAATCCATGTATCAATTGGAATATAATTCTACATTCAATAAGTCTATCTATGGAATTATCATAAGAATCCATGTATCAATTGGAATATAATTCTACATTCAATAAGTCTATCTATGGAATCCCTCCCTTGGATCCATGTATCACCCATGGCTTAATCAATATTCAAAGAAATGAGTCTATCCGTGGAATTCCACTGTGAATCCATTTATCACAAAAAGCGTATAAGTTAATAGAAATAAGATTATATACCTGGAATCCTAATAGAATCCATGTATCACTATTTACTATTAATCATTTAATGAATTCCATTTCATTTAAACAATTCATTAAACATACCAAGGTCAAAAACTAAGGTATTTAATACAACTCACCTCAAAATGGCGACTCAATCAAATAATAACCTGAAAAGAATGAAGCTTCATTTACTCATGTTGTAATGACAAGATAATGAGATTCCCTTGCTTAATCAATCAATTCCATATCATGGTCTCAACATAACTCATAATAGCTAGCAATTCAATGAAAATTCAAGCACTCACATGGGAATTTTTAATAGAACACTCCTACCAAGACTATAAAGATATCACATGCATTAGTTATAATATATCTAACATGGTAACATAAAATATAAGATAAATTCAATCCAATTTCATAGATTCATAGCATAGTCTCTACTTTACTCACATTGGCAAGGCAATACAATTAAAACATGTGTTAAAAAATAATTGGCATTCATGTGTTAAAAGGGGAATGAAAACCATAAAATACCCTTAATTAATTTAATTTACAATTCAATTCAGAAATCGAACAATCAATTCGATTTATATAACCTTTCACAAATGACATCCCATGTTCAAGGGGTAAAATCCAAAAAGGAATTTTCAAGAAAACTCACCCTTAGGCTGGTCCGGCCGGCAGTAGCACCAAAATCACCTAAAATGATGGGAAAAATGAAAATAGGTTTAAATACTATCCAAACATTTGAATACATTTTTATTTAAGAAGAAGAATAACCTGAATAAGAGCTGGAAAATTGAAGGCCGGCAGTACCTCCAAAATCGCCTAAATCGGGTGCTGCTCCCGTTTTAGGGTTGTGTATCGCAAATGGGGGAGAGAACAGGCGGCTGGGAATTTGGGGAGGACCTTTGCCAACGGTTCTTAAAAACCGTTGGCATATGTATATCTATCCCAACGGTTCTACAGAACCGTTGGGAAAAACCTGCAAAAACCTCATCTATGCCAACGATTCATGAGAACCGTTGGTAAAAAACCATCTATCCCAACGGTTCATGAGAACCGTTGGGAAAAAGCTCCCTGGAAACCTCTATGCCAACGGTTCTAATGAACCGTTGGTAAAAACCTCCTTCCCCAACGGTTTCATAGATCCGTTGGTATCTAACCGTGGGGAAAGGCCAGCATTCCAGTAGTGAACATTCGTTTTCCAGCAGATGTCTAAAACCAATTTAGTATGAGGTAGATGTTCATGTTTTCATTCTTGGTTTTCCTAGGATATTCCAAAGGCGTATTCAAAGAAAACATAATCTATAACTGTGGTTTGTTGGACTATTCGAGGAAGTGAAATAGATCAAACCAATGGCCCTCTAGTGAGAACATACTTTAAGATATCAGTCTATGAATGATGTATTTCATTTATCTCATCTTTATTGATACTATCTAGACTGATCACACATTTTTCATCATGATGAGAATGAATTGGATATGGATTCTTCCTTAGAGGAGTATCCAGTGTGTATAATTGATAAGATCTTGAGGACACTTAAAGGATGATTTATTCCTATGGTATGGGATCTATGGTTGCATGGCTAAGTACATGATGAAACCTGGGAGAGATATGCTGAAATACACTCTTAGTGAAAATAACTCTTTCTTGATATTACCTCTTTACCATTAGAATTAAAACTCAGGGATGAGTTCCTTTCAGGAGGAGATGTTGTAATAACACTACTTTACAATGAATGTATGGAACATTATTTTTTCAATTTGAATAACTTAGACATCCCTAATAATAATTTATAATCAAATAAATGAGGTCAAAAGTGAATTTTGGGATTTTTTATATCCTTGATATCTTAAATGTGAAAAACAAACTGCACCACATAGTTTTTATGAAACTGTGTGAACCAAGGTGAATGACCATGAAGTATGCTAACATTATAGGCTATAGCCATTTTGATGATTCTATGAATGGTTAGAAATTTTTTTTACATAACCATGATATGTTCCCCTTTTATATAGTAATCTATGCATGTTTGGTTCACAGTTTGAAAACCATGCACCTAAACCGCATGCCTTGATATTTTGGGTGTAAAGTATAATTTCCACTCATTTGAATGTAACACCATTTTTTCCTTTTTTTTCTCCTTCCTCTATAGAATATAATTGGATTTTTTTTATTCTCACTGATATGAATATTATCCTCACACTAGGCATTAAGCTGAATCCATCATCCAGGGTCCTTTCATTGATCTGTTGGATGCATTGGATTCGTCTCGATAAGATATAATAGTCTCTCAACTCCTATCATGGTTTATCTTTCTATACATTAAACTATTTATCTTTAGGGAATTTTAAACATTCTCATAGCTCTTCCAAACTACTATGAATATGCGGTCGATAATGAGAAAGGTGTAATCTATGACCTTGAGGTAGGATGTCATGTTTTTTTTCATTTTATTTTTATTATTTCGTAATTATGTCATTGACCATATGCTGGATTTTGATAAGCATCCCTTTTATGTTGATTAAATAATGTATAATTGAGTGTTTCACATTAAAACATGTCTATTGAATATTTATTAGTAGTTTTGAGGTTGAAACTACCTTATATGGTCACCCAATGGGTGTGCCACATAGAATTTACAAATTGGATCAAAATTCCAGAAACATGTTTTTCCTAACATCTTGTATTATAAATGAAATTTCTTTTATTAAATTCATATTTTATGTGAAACAAGGCACCTCATAGGTGTTTTAAACTCTTGTAATTGGTATTTACCTAGTGGGAATATACCAAGTTTCCCAAGACACATTACTTTGACACTTGAGCATTATTAATATAATTTCCATGTCATAACGAATTGTATGGGTTAGATATGTTATATGGTTTTCTTTTTATATGATGGATAATTCATGATGGCTAACTTAACTTTAATGAATCCTTTTTTTTAAATGTGATGACCCCATAGGATGGTAAGACCATGAATTTTACTTATTTTATAAAAATTATTATTTGATTTATAATGATTTTTTGGAAAGATGAGAAAAATGTCTCTTTATTTACATTAATGAAATGTTACAGGAGTCTAAAAGAAGGAATATTAAATTTTTCCCTAATAAAGATGTGATGAAAATCATTACGGTACTTTCTAGAACATGTGACTTCCTCTACATTTTCCCCATTGTTAGTAATACCATCCGTGAGATAGTTGGATTTTCAAAAGATATCTCTGATGAATATGTTCATAGAAGAGAGATTTTCATGAAAAATATCTCATTTTGTTGTTTTCTTTCAAGAGTTAATAATCATTCTCATACTTATGGAATTATCAGTAGTGGTAGAATCATAATCATACAAAATTTTCTTCCAGTTTCTTTGAAAAGAATATTAAACAACTTTGATAAGTCCCATAATACCCTCTTCCTGGGTAGTGACTCTACCACATGATCTTTAAAGATATTCCCCTACATCACCATTGTGTTCACTATAAATCAATACATAAACTTCTAGCCCTAGGTTTCCCCACAAGGAATCATTAGTGTTTCATTTTAACTAGCCTAAAGAGTGGGGTACCCAAAATACCTCAAGAGTGCCTCATGGTTGAGGGAAGTTAACATGATAATTCAGGTTCATCATGATTGAAAATTACTTCACAAAGTTATAGTAGTACTCATCATGTAGATAACTTGAGGTCCAAAGTGCTGCAATAAATGCATCAAGAGCCGGTCGGGTGTGGGAGTATACCTATCCATGAATGAGTTTCATACTTCTGTCTCATATTGTATGGAATAGCTCTATTCACGCAACCCTAAAATATTTTGTAAATTATTTGGAAAACTAGATGTCAAGAATGGTAGGGAGATTTTTATGAATTGATTGAGTTTGAGGGACACAACTCTAAAAAATATCTAAAATTGGTTCCCATAAGTATGAATTAGTTTTAAAGTACTATAAGTGGTGGTTTCCATCTTCATTATGTTGATGTCAAAGAACACATTTAAAGAATAGATAAAGTCCAAAAAGTTTAAGGTTTTCATCAATTGGAATTTTGTTAATACTAATCCTATAGAGTAGGGTTAATCTAGAAGGAAGTAACCACTTTTTTTAAGGCATTTATACAAAAGTAATCTTAATGAAATAGGTGACTATAAAAGGTTTTAGAGTCACGTTTTCAATTTAGATCCTTCTCCAATATGAGGTTATGCCTAATGTATTTCTTTATGAATGTGAATATTCCTTATTCATATTTAACGGCTGGCTGAAAATAATACATTAGAGGTATTTCCTCATGTTTAATGTTAAATGTATTATGCCTTTATAGATGATATGTATGACGGTATGGGGTGTTGTTACAGGAAGGAAATCACACTCCCATACACCAGGTGTAGAGTATGGAATCTCACAATAGGGATCCAATATTGGAGTTGGGATTTACATGGCACATTTCAAGATTACAGTGATTCCATGATGGTTCACTAGCCATACCTAGTGATGCTACATGACGTATCTCACTCCTCATGGGATGTTAGGAATATACACTATTTCATGAGGATTTTGGATTAATAGACTAGTTATGGATGTTTGAGTTACTCCCAAGTCCAGTCCTGCAATAGTATTCCAAGTATATGGCCATTAGGTGTCCGTACACACATGGTTCATAAAGGTGGATGCAATAGAAAACTATGTTATATATATATATATATATATTACTATTTATATATATATATATATAGTGACACGATCAAACACACCTTCCAAACAAGAGGTGAAGTAGGAATACTCACTAGGTGTCCTATAGGATCCTGAGTAGGTTGTTTATTTATCTCAGTATTGTTTTACAATTCTTCTAATACCTTCAATATCTTTAGTTACGATGACTAAACAGAATACACATAGAAACCATTCAAGGTGGCCAATAGAGTTTTTTTGTCTCTCACCCTACTTGGAATGACTTTTGTACTATATAAGACTATTTTTCTATAGGAAATGGTATGAGAAAAGGCCCTACTATATGTTTTTGATTTTCCATACCTAATTGAAGAAGTAGAGGCTCGATCATATACTCAACATTTTAGGAGTAGATTTTTTCTTTTGTCTATTTTACTATTTCACAACATTCTTATATCCAATTTTTTCTTTTTTTATCCCAACATGACATACATACCTGTATGAAACACTTTTTATAAATCTTTTTTATTATTATCAGTTGTTTGGTTATCTATTTATTTCACAACTTAATTAGTTATTAGTTTATCCTTACGTAGTTTATCGATTATATCATTTTGTATTTACTTTTGCTTTTTATTATATATATTTTTTATCTATGTGACACTATAATAAGAGGGTATAATATCCCCTACATACCACATTTACAACGACTCTTATAGTTAGCACCCAATGGGATATGCAGAGGCATGCTTGATTCCATGTGACCCACTGGGTAGGCGAACGAGTTACGTTGATCATGAGTTGGGACATTACATTTTAGGACCATCAGAATCACCTATGGAGCTTAGATAACTTGGGTTTATTTATTTAATGATTAAATTATATGAAATTTTCATGAGGAATAATCTCATGACTAGATGAATTAAATGAAAAATTTATTGACTTGTTAATACAAAAACCATAGGGTAGGATTATCTCATACAATTTTTTATAATTTAATAAATATATTTATAGTTATATTTACTTGAAATTATTTATTTTTTGATGTTTTTCTTGACTAATATTAGTGTACCATCATTACATTATTGAATCCAAGGATGTAGTCCATCTAGAGATGATCCTCATGTACTCTAAAATCATGGAATGTTGTTATTGTATCATAGGGTTCTAACATGGTCAAATCTATCACTTGTGTCGGTCATCATTCATCATAGGAAGACTATCTTGATGGATATGGATTTATACAGATCTCTAAAAATAATTTGATATTATAGGAATATTGGTGCCCTATTTTATATGCATGTTTTTATAGGATTATATCTAGGTATTTAGTGATTTACCTATTTGTTTTTTGTGTACAATAAGTAGATAACCCTGGAATGTGATATAACTAGGTATGTATAAAGTACGGAGAGGGTTGGTAATTTAATATACACACTTCTTCAATCCCTTATTAATCATAAAACCAAATTTCTAAACATAATATAAAAAATTGGGCATGTGAAACACTTATAGATAATCAAATATCATTTCATAATGATATAAATTATTAATTATATAAATGATATTTAATATTCCATTTTCTATAGGACCATTAGACTCAGTCCACAACCATACTAAATATTTATCAAGTCCAGAATTATGAAAATATATTTATAAAATAAATATCATTTCATTATTATACAATAAATTTATTAAATCAATTATTCAGTCAGTATTGTTAATAAATATTTATTATCTTTTATTTCAAATTTTTATTCCATAGGATAAGTCATGATTAAATAATTGAAATCGACAAATACTAAATAAATATTAAACCACAAATATAAAAAAGTATTTATTATAACATGTTATATTAATATAGAATTTACAAATATTACATATATACATAGTTTTTCACCCTATATGCCATTTTCTTTGTGAGATTTGGAAGAATATTTTAATGTTAAATATTTTAATCTAGAAACACATTAATGTACCCATAGAGAAAGTGTTTAATTTTACAATGACATATAAACTCATTTGATTTATCACATTGTAATATTATACCTTTATCATGGAATCTCAAATCATAAGACCAGTATGGTTGTCTCAAATAATTTATGTGGTTGATTTCCCTATATTTGACTTTATCAAATTGAAACTTTTCATAGAATACCATTTCCATTGAAGTATTATGGATATTACATTCCCATAAAGGGGATAACATATTAACATACATTAATTAATAAAAGGAGGACATTCATTATCACAGTATTCAACAATGAAATATCACTCTTGATGCACCAAATATATCCTACTTTGTTAGGAGAATATGTCTTCAATATTTTCTGCATTTCAATAAAACATGTGACTAATGATATCCATTTATAATAATAATAAATTCTTAAAATCAATATAATTTCCTGCAGATAGGATCATCTAATGAAACCCAAACACACACACACATATGGATTTCTAATTAGAGAGTTGTGTTCTCATTATCTATTTCACGTGAAATATCCAAGAGAGTTGAATATAATAATGTTCATCAAATTCATATGGGTTTCCACCCCTGATATCCTCTATCATTTTTGTTTCATTAAATGATATCATCTGAATATAGAATATATATTTATGAATACTATTTAATCACTTCCAGCTTCTCATAATCCCTAAGAACTACTATGAAATTTCAGTATGATAACTACTATTATGATATTAACATATTCAATTTCATGTCCAGTAATAATAATGATAAGAAAAAAAGATTATATTTATTTAATGATATCAACACATATAATCATAAATTTTATATAATTTAGTTTTAAGGAAAAAAATACAAAAAAAGATGTAAAATAGGGTAATTGGGGGTTTATTTAAATAATCATCAAGTTTTATTGATAATATTAAAATAATAAATTGATAAAATAGATAAAAATATTAAATTACATTAATGACATCTGGATATAACTGAATATTTGGTGAATTGGAGGTTAAATATTAGAAAAAAGTCCACATACATTGATAAATTAAATATATGTATTAAAGAGAGAACTATGAAGATTGAAAACCTCAATGAAGAGGTTATATCTTTAATGAAGAATCTTGAGCTGAAAATTAATTTAGATTGAGCAAATAAAATTTTATTTTTAGAAATATAATCATATGAATAGATAAATTAAGTTATAAAACATGTAACATGAAATGTTTAAGAGGTATTGGGTGCTAAAATAAAATATATAATGGGTAAAATAAGGCTTTTATTCAATGTTGAAAAATAAATAATTATGATAATGAGTATAAATAGGAAATACAATCAGATGGTCGGAGAATTTTCTTAATCAGGAAGACTTTTTCAATAAACAAGGATATTCTCAGGAGCGCGATATATATGGAAAGGGAGAGCGTAATGAATTTAATAGATTTTATTATCTGTTAAATATATGGTTACATAGGATAATTGATTTTATGTTATTATGGGATAGGGATAACAAGGAATGAGGGATAAGTAAGATTCAATAATGTAGAACAAACAAATATCCTTAATCTTAATCAAGGATTCATTTTTATGGGTTTTTATTTTATTATTTTATTTTTAGTCATAAATATTTTTATTTTAGGAAAATTATAAGAATGAATTATTTTATATTAAAGAAATATTTGTATTGAAGCTATAAAATGCAACAAATTTAACCTGGGAAATAATTTAGACCCATTTGATAATGAACAGCATGACTTGGATGTGTATTGTGAAGACAATTAGGAGAGAACAACATATGTTTCTACTTATATTGGGATTTTATGGAATGTAACGATGTTTAAAAGGAAGGATAAGGATATAAATTCTATGATATCCCTGAATTATACTGAAGAAAAGTTTTAAGTCAATTATATATAAAAAAATATTCATCTAATATGAAAAGAATCCAGAATATTCTCATAGATGTGGAAGTGGAGAGCAAATGGATTGGTCTTTTTTGGTAATGGTGGTGCTTCAATTATCAATTGAATTGGAAGAAACTATTTGTATGGGTAAAATTATAATAATGAAAAATAATTCTCTATGTATGCTCTTTGATAAAATATATTGAGTGTGAGCTAGTTACATGACATAGTTTTTAAAGTAAATTTCAATCGAAAAGGTTATCCTATCAAATAAAATGGTTAAAATTTTCTAATGCATGTATGGAGAAAAAAATGATATTTTTATCTTATGGATATCATGAATAAAATTTTTCTTCTTATAATTTAATAAGAAAACAATTTATATAATTAGTGACTGGAACCCATCCACCAACTAATTATAGAGGATATTTGAAAATTTAATGGAAGAAGTGTATATTACTAACATTAAGTGGAGTAAATAGAAGTCATGATATTTATTATAGAGGTTCCAAATGGTAAGAAATAGATATCAAAAAAGAGTAATTGAGTGTAATAACTTCTGAATTTTATCTATACTAATGTATATGGTTTAATTATTCTTGTTATAAATCATAATGAGAAATATTCCATCTTATTTGTTGATGTATATAATATAATGAGATGTTTCATGATCATGTTATCTAATAATTAAGTGATGTAATACCTAAAAGGATATTAAATAAGATTTCAAACAAAAATGGGAAGATAAATTAAGATTTTAGGGTCAAATAATGCAACATAATAAAGTAAAATTGAAGTGTAAATTTATTTACAGAATCATTGAATATTGAAAGAGATTTTTTTAGTAAGGACCCATATAAAAATCAACGATGTGGAAATGAGGATTCTTATGGTAAAAATAAAGGATATAAATTTGATAAATGACAATTTTGTCTCTATCTATTAATGTAAACATGTAATGAATGTGATTATTTACACCAAAAAGAGAGAACTTATTATCACTTGAGATATGATAATTACTTAAGAGATGTAGAATTATGGGAAACCATTCTTCAATCATTTAGAATAATTTGGAAGTAAGTTTTTCATCCAAAATAAATAGTTAAATCATTGTAAATATTTATATATATATAATTAAGGAATACATAGCTTATAATATTATAATATAAATGATATTAAATTTTAAAGTAATCAGTTCAAAAAACTATTGAAATCAGCGATGACAATTTTAGTGGGGATAAATCATGAAAAATACTGGAGTTTTTATATTTGAATAAATATATTTGTAGGAAGAAGATAATTATGATAATACGAGAGATGATAAAAAAATATCTTATGATGAAGATTCAGAATTTGAATCCAAAAAAGATAATTCATTTGATGGGATTCAATTTATAATTACAAATATAATGTCAAATATGGAAATAATAATAAATAACAATAGGGTTGATAAATACACCATTAATATAACATATAGAATGAATAATTTAGATAAAAATTATGTACTTACAATGGTAAACCAAAAATTCCTTGAGGAGATGAGTTAGGATGAATCATGTCTAAAACCCATAGATGAAGAGTTAAACTAGACTGACAAGAACAACACATTAATATCAGCAGATAGACTTGAACATCACAATGTGATTGGTACAAATTGTGAATTTAAATGTAAATTTTATAAACATGTAAGAGTGATTCAAAATAGGAAAAGTCCTACTTAAAAAGTGTAAGCTAAGATGAAAGGAGTTTAGATCGATGAAATGTATCGACTTGTGGAATGGTCAGAACAATTTTGATTATTCATGATGATAATAGTTTAGATAATATTAATGTTTTATTAAATTGATACAAATAATTAATTCATAAATGTAGTGTCAAAAAAGAGGTATACATATGAAAATTAATATTCTTCTATATCATATATGATGATAAAAAAAAGATATAAATACTAAAAGGATTTATATATGCTGAATAAATAACCATGTTCTTAGTATATACTATTATAAATTTGTATGAGAATTCATGAATTCAAATGATTATGAGTTGATCATAACATTTATGTGAAATTAACAGATGAACAATAATTCATTTTAATAACATTCAGGGATAGTATCTTTTTTTTTGGGAAACTAAAAGAATTTTTTTGATAGGTTATCTAATTTAATTAATTCCAAATTAAATATTACAATTGTCAAAAAATTAATATAATTAATTGGGATGATATTACATTGAAATTAAGGGTTTCCATTCATCTCAAAGGTGATGTATGAAAATGGTATAAATATAGAATAAAATAATCAAAATATGTTTCAAATACTACAGAGGTTTGAAATAAACTAAAAAATTATGAGGATAAAAAGCTAGTGTATTAAAAACTATATATAATATTTATTTGAATCATATTGTACAACAATAAAACAAGGATTTATATCACATTAGCTATATACAAGATGGTAATGCTGCAAATTAATAAAATGGAAGGAAATATTATAATTGTTAGAATAATAAAATGACACATCTGATAGACTGTAGACATTAAATTACTATATGAAATAAAAATTCCCATGATTTGATATCCTACTCGGATAGAGATAGCTATATAAATGTTTTGGATCACAAATCAACATGTAGTGATAAATTGATTACTACATGAAGAAATGTATATGTGATTATTAAAAAACATGAATGTATATCATTGAAACAATAGTGGAAAATTTACATTTTAGTCACTAAGGAAAGTACTCAATTTTTATAAATTGAGAAGTAGATAAAATATATTGGAGATGTGGTAAAATAATTAATGATGATTCAATGTGAAAATAATATTGGTATCAAGTTAACTAATTACAAAGTGCAACATTCACATGAAAATTATATCTATATAATTTTTCATTTTATAATTGAATTTTTTGAGAATGAAAATATGATAATGGAGTTTATTATATCTAAATATGAAGTGGTATATATCATTTAAAAGTCATCAGACACTCATGTGTTTAATAATCAGTTTTTAAATTAAGGGGTATAACCATCACCTTCATCTTAACGTGGTTTGAAAATCTCTTCTCACATCAGCACATATGTTTCCATTTTTTTATTTTATATACTTTGTAAGTGATTACCATGAGATGTTATTATGATTGAAAGGGTATAAAATACCAATTATAGTCATTTAAATAAAATCTAGATATAATGTTTCAATAAGATAATACAACAAGAGGGGTTACAAATATTGTAGTGATGATTAAAAGGGTGATGGCTATAAATTATAAAAATTATATACGAATTGACATAATATATTGTTTCATACAACAATATTTAAATCGTGTAGGAAATATGATTTTTTAATTATTCCCTTCATAGTTACAAAAATTAGTGAAATATTATTTGTCTATGTAGGTGTATTTTATCATTAATGAATAGTAGTGGGAGATTAGAGAAAACCATTCTATTTAATTTTATTAACAAATATGGGGATTATGTTTACTATAAATATGATGATGGTATGAATGAATCAATAAAAAGGTGTAACATAAATCAAGTAATAGTAAGAATTATTGGAAAAAAATCAATGAAAAATAATGTTGCAAACAAAAGCTATTATTTTGTATTTTTTTCAATTTAAGTTAATTTTTCAAAATATAGAGAGATAATGAAGTTTGTTCATGTGTTGGAGGAATTATTATTATATATAAAAAATACCATGTAACCATTATTTTTATTACATGAATAGTGTTTTATTGATTCAAATTTAAATGGAAAAGAGTGTGTTACTCTATATCATCCTAATCCATGCCATAGTGTTGGGTCTCTCATTGTACTAAGAACCCCATGATAATTTCATGTTTCAATATTTGGATGCGATAATGAAATAAATCTGTGATTAGTTTTACCATGTTTTATTGAATGTTTTTTTATAAAAATAAAATAAAATTATAGGATAACAAAACACCACATCCCCAATCCATGGAAATTAGTTTCAATTTTGTATGATAGGAAAACAAAAAAATTCAATAGAAGATACAGTCATGTATTTAATTATATTGTAGTTAAATTAACTGATTAAGGAACCATCTCATAACACCACAATTCATGATTCGATGCCATGATTTATGAATAAAATATAATTTTATGTTAATTTTTTAACATTGATTTATTATATTTCTATTCAGGTTTTGCCGCAAATTTCATTGTCCAAAATGAAATTTAAGGATGATTATTCCATTATGACACATCCAGTGGATGGGTTAGACATTATGGAATTAGAAATTGATGAGGATGTTTAAATTTTACAATAAATTTAAATTACTTGAAATAAATGATAGTTGGATTACTCTGTAAGAAATTGAAGATTGAGAATATATAATATATTACAAAAAACGTATATAGAATTCTTTGAACATCTAAGATAGATTTATTGAGATATTATTGAATGGATTTCTATTTATGATCATGTTTTTGAAAAATTATTTTTCTATTTATACATTTAAATATAATTTAGATAAATACTATTTATCAAAAACAACATTGTATTCTATGTTGTGACACTTCTCTCAAGCTTATCATTATAATTGAGAACCAAGTGTGGTTATTTTTCATCATTGATATTTATATAGGAAATTAGTGTGTGGATGAGATGAATATTTCATGTACATTGGATGAGCAATGATATATTACTAAAGGTTTTATTTTCTAACTACTGAAGTATTTATTATTACTCATATCAACACATCACTTATATCTGCTCCTTGATGTTGCTAAGTGTAGATGGATCATGTAAAATCATGGTGTTCATATTATTTTCATTTATGAATATTTGTTGTGTGTTTGTACAAATTTAGCGATATATTACCGGTGTTTTATAAATATATGTTTAAATGATCAAAACCTTTTTTTAACATGAATAAAAATTTAAAACATCGTAGTCCATCCGCCACTAATAGTAAATCTTGGAAATGTAGATTATAATATAATGTATAATCCATTTTAAGATATTCTGATCCTTATTGACCACTAAAACTCAAATCCTATGATGAATAGTAATGTTACCTGGCCATTTACACTAATATTACCTATATATAAAACACACACACACACACACAAAATCTCTCTATCTCTATCCCTCCACCCACAATCCAACAATTTAGTATCCTTTTACATTAGTTATATATGTATATATTAATTCATAAAATATTTTAAATTACATATATAACAGTCTCCATGCTTTATTCACTCTTACATTCATTACAATATCAAAAAAAATTCCTTGAGAATTGATCTCTTTTTCTCATGAGAATAGATAAAACATTCTTCAAAAAATTATCGCTGAAAAAATATTACCTATATCAACAATTTTTTCTTGAGCATAGTCTCTGAAGGTTAAATTTTATCCTTTGGTAATGATAACATTTTCAATGATGTCTATGTTTCCAATCAAGTGTTAGGAACATCCAATATCAATGTACCATGTATTATTATGGTTTCCTATTCTATTTTAATTAAAAAAATTATAATTTTTAATACCAAACCTTATTAGATTCAAAAATATTAGAAAAAAAATTTGGAATCCAAATTTTCATTGAAAAGTGAGATTTTAAAAAACTTAAATATTGGGACTTATTAAGAGAAAAATTTGGTTCGCAGTATCTAGAATGTTAAAATTTGGTGTAGAATGGATCTCATTGGAAAACAAAATAGTTATAAAAAATGGGATTTGAATGGGTATAACCAATTCCAGAACTATTCTTTAATTGCTTAATTTGAGAATAAATATTATCAAACTCTTTCCTTCTATTAGTGAAATTAGATTAAAGTTTGTCCAAAGAAAATATTTCATATTTTAGTCTAGTGATCGAATTCTTATCCTCATTTATATTAGTTTAATAATGGTGTTTTTCTTTTAAAAAATATTTCTCATAAATTATATTATCAAAATCATTAAAAATATTGTTCTTTTCAAAATTCACTTTTTCATGATTTTTAGAAAAATATTTATACATAATAGTTTTATATTATATAACATTAGGGAGATCTGATTCTTCTCTTATTAAAATATCAATTCAGTTATTTAATTTTTCATGTTTTTGAGAAACGTTACAATTTTTATTTTATAACGTTTAGCAAATCTGTAGACATCTTCATAAAAAAGTAAAACATTATCATTATCTGATGAGGATGTTTATTCATCAAAAAAATAATTTTTATCATGATAATTGTAACTCAAATAAATTTTAGTATGAGATTCAGAATTGTATACCATAACTATTATACAACGATAAGGTAATTTGGAAAGTAGAACAATATTCTTGTGATTTGAGATATCACTATCAGAAGAGTCTTCAGAAGAATCACCACCACTAAAACTCTAGAATACATTAAATTTCAAGAATTTTTTTCTATTGGACATATATTATTTATTTTAATTCTTCTCTAGAGGTACTTCATTTCGATCCTTTAATTTTATCAAAGGATAATCAAGTTAAATGTGTCCTTCTATTTTACATTCATATCATGTGACTTCAGAATATTATATGTACTTATTACCTTTGAATGTATTTTTATATTTGTATTGTAAATCATTCTTTCTGAAAATATTACTCATTATTCTAGAAATATTTGAAAGATCATTCATTGACTACTTAATATCATTGGAATCTGATAGGACTTCAACCTTTATTCATCTTGACCCAATTTTCATAGGTGATTGTGACTTTGTAGGATTTGATGAAGTAGTGAATACTACCCCACTAATATTAATTTTTACTTTATCCACATATCTGTTAATTCATCCTTCATTTTGCAATAAATTTAATAAGATATCATTAAGAGTTAGATTAGTGAAACTTCTAGACTCATCAACTACATTCCTCATAGATACCCATTCATTCGGCATAATGCAAAATCTATAATGTCTTCAAAGGACAATCAACAACATTGGAATTACCAAAATGAAAAATCTCTAATTTCTTCCATATACAATTTGCAGCTTCACAAGAAGAGATTGGATTGTAAATGTTCCTGGTCAAAGAACATAATATATTATTGTGTACCATATTGTTTAGATGATATTCAAATTTTTCTTGAGCAGTAAAAGTCCTAACATCATTATCAGGTATCATATATTCCGAGTGGGTATAAAAAATTTATCTACACAAGTGTTTATGATAATGGTCTTCATTCAATCTATCCAATATTCAAAATCATTACCATAAAAATGGTGGTTTATATGGTTAATATTTTCAATTGAACCGACATCATCATTACTTCCGTCATAATGAAATAATATCAATTTTTTACAAATACAAGTTACTGCATTTATAAAACAATATATTTAAAAATATCAAAGTAGTGGAAAACCATCTATAATACCAATTGTTGGATTTAAATGGATATGAGATGGCACTCATACAAGTGTGGGGTGATTTTTATATTAAAAACATTCTATTAAAACCTTTAAGGAGGGTTTTTAACATAAACTAAAACAATTCAAAAATCCTCTTATAAAAGGGCACAAATGATAGGACTGACATTCGATCCGATGATATTATTATGATATCTTGGGTTATAAAGCAATTGTATCTAGATTGAATTCTAAATATCAGAGAAATTATCAATTTAAATGATTCCACCATAGATATTATAAAATCAATAATAAAATTATGAGTTATATTTTAAAAATTTACAAAAGAATTCAATTATTAATAATAAATTAAAGGATTCTCTTTCTAATATGATAATCAGTAGAAAAGTAAAAAATATTACAATTTTTTTATGCCAAAGTTTAGTGCATCATTACACCTATGATAAATGGTCTATCATACCAAAACTGGTAATCCATCAATACGATGATCTTCACACCCGTCATGCTATCCCTTCAAGCCCACGATTTTATAATGAATCAACACCTTTGTCTTTCAACCACTTGAAATCCCTCGATACAATGATCGTTTTAACTGTCAGCCTATCCCCAACATCCCTCAATAATTATCACCTGATCATATGCACAATGAAACACAAATCTTTTATTGATATACAAAAACTATGAATGATCCATTCACATTTTTTAATTTCAAGGCTTTTGAATGATGCCAAGAGAAGTTATGTAGTCTCTCTCTAGAAATTGGAAGTAGGTGATGTTGTTGTTTATTAATCAAATTAATTCCTATTTATTTGAATTAGGATCCAATGATTATATTTTCTTCAACGGTCATATTTTTTATAAAAACTTGGAGGGCTTGAACACCTTCCATTGCAGCGGTCATACTAAAATGGAAAAACATGACATTGTTTTGATTAGATTATAACTAACTCCACAAAATCATTTTGGATAAAAATATAGGTATATGAAAATGATAACAGGAGTATGATTTATATAGAGAATTTGTTTAGTTAAATAAAGAAAATCAGGCATGTGATAAATGTATAACATGAGTATGATTAATATTTCTTAGTATAAAATACTAATATAATGAAAAGTGATGATGTTTTAGAATGTGAGTACGATGAAAAAAGTGAGTATGATAAATAGAGTGGGTGAGATAGATTGAGTTGGTAGGATAGACTGAGTCCGTATGATAGATAGAATTAATAAGATAGTTATTGTTATGAAGATAGAAAATGTCAGTATGATAAACATAGTCAGTATGATAGACATAGTCAATAAGATAGACAAAATTAATATGATAGATATAAAAATTGTATTCAATGTAAGTCCTTTATTTGAGAAAAGTGTATAAAGAGATTTTTGATTTACAAAATAGAATAAATAAAATAAAAAAGAATAATTTTGTCTTAAAAATATGTAATTAAATTTTTAATTATATATAATGTATATTACATGAAATACAATTAATAAAAAAATATATTTATATACAAAATATTATTTAATTTTACTTATATATACATATAAATAAAATTAAATACAATCATATATATATTTTATATAACAGGGTCCTATAATGTATTTGAAAAAAATTATTTTGTTTTAATTATATATATATATATTATTGATTTTTTTAAATAGTGTATGTTCACATCCCCCTCTAATTAATTAAATAAGAGGGGTTTTAAATGCCCTATAATTTAAATATAGTATAAGTGGATATGAACCCCAATTAATTTATTATATTTGGGAGTTTTTTATACCATTATAATTTAAGACATTAGAGTGGGGTTTCAACAACTTGAATTAGAAGTGGATATAAACCCCATCTAAATCAAATACAATATTTTAAAAAATGATAAATTTTTTTGAAGGGGTTTATAACCCCCTCTAAATGCAGACCACCTCTAAATTAAATAATAGGGAGGGTTGTACAAAACCCTCTATAATTATTAAAAAAATGAACTTTGATAGTGTTTTTTGTCACCCCCTCTAAGTAAACACCTCTACTCTGCTATTTTATTAACAGTTGAAGTCGATCTCTATGTAACATACTTTCATATCACTTTTATTTTTTTGTGACACATTAAATATTCAATATTTATTTCATTATTGTGGTGTATATATATCCAAATTATTTATATTATCATTGTTATCCTTAATATTAGAGTGAATTGTGTATCCAAATAATGTTATTTTTTTCATGGGACATATTATTCAAAAGTCACCAATGTGGTAAGTGTTTAATGTGACAGTCTCATTGCTCGATGGGGTTGTTTAGGACTATGTTTACAATGAATAAAAATTATAATCTAACACTATAGAAACTCATTAATATTTTTTCATTTATTTATTTGTTGATCAAACATGTTTTCATCTTATTTCACAACCGATGTATTCAAGGGAGGAAAAATATATTTTATGGAAAATTGAGTTTATTTGTCTCTTCGGTCAAAAATAAATTTTCAACATATCAATGTTTTGAAAAATAGTTTTGAGAAAAGTTTTTACTATTTTCCAATTATTGTTTAATTTAATTTAATTTTTATCCATGTTTTTCTTTTCTTGATAATGGTTTTAAAAGTACTATTTTTATCCATTTCTAAATGAGGTACTTTTTGAATTTTACAAAAGTATAAAATGACTATTTTTTATATTATAGAACTAGATTATAATTTCCTAACATCATGACCACCCAATTCATTGAATCTCATTCGTATGATTCCATTTTTATTTTCAAAAAATATTTTTCAATAATATTTTCAAAAAATATATATTTCAATGAAATAAATTTTGAATAGAAGGACTATTTTTCTTGAGAAATGTTCCATGGGATTTTTCAAAATCATATTCTTTATATGATTTCATCATTTGATGAATATTATATTTTACTAAGTATATTATCCAAGGATACCATAATTATACATTCTATGGATGGATTATAGTTATAATGAAAATATTTCCATGAAACTTAATCTTTTTTATATGGGTTATACTAAATTATTATGTTTTTGAAATCCATTTCACTTCCTATATTCTGAGATGGTTAATGTTTTACAATCTTGTGGCACACATATATTTGAGTTACATTGTGATATTAGTGAGAAATATATATTCCTCCAATGAATTGGTTAAAGATAAATAAATTATGAGGTAAATATATTATTTTTTAACATTATTTCATGTTCAAAATTTTATGTCTTGATCTACTTTTAATGTCTATAAGATTGTGTGTGGACCTGGTATTCAATTGTTCAAAAAAAGACTTTGCACGTTAGTTTTTTTGCCTTCTAACATTATTTAGTATGTGATGATGTTGCAGGTGACATTTAAATAATGTTTTTAACATTGGTTAATAAAAATAGATGTTAAAAATTAATTACTGTATGTTTATTAACTTTTGTTATAGAATTTATTATTTCATAAATGGTTTTTGACATTTCTTATTCTATAACAAATAAGAAAAACCAATGCATTTCGATTTTTCACATCTTTTGTTGAATAAAAAACACGAAAAAAATTTCACTAATGGGTTTTTATGTCATTTATCAAATAACCATCTTGAAAACCAAAAATTCATGGGTCTTTAGCTTGGTTATTGAATAAACTATGTGAGATGTAAATATAATGGGTTTTGCACATCAGTTATGAAATAATCGATGTGAAAACACATAGTAAAAGGATTTTTATGTCATTTATCTGATAACCAGCTGGAATAAATATAATAATTTTCTTTTCATTCCTTTGATCCATATACGAAATGATCAAAAAAGTAAAATAAGCAATAAAGAAAAGAAGAAAAAGAATAAAAATGGAAAAAAAGAAAAACATCAAATAAAACACACTTATAATTAGAACATTAATGAATACAATATATAAAAAAAATATAATATAAACTATGAAATTATTATTACATTAAATTTTTATGGTTCTCAACACATGTTCACTATAATAGATAGGGTCATCAAAAATAAAAAAATTATAAGGAATGCATTTAACATGTATTTTGAATAAAGGTATTGAAATATTAAGAAAAAGTTTATTAAAAATATAATAGTATAAAACTATATAACTATCCTAGTTAAAATTAATTCATATATATTTATATATTGAATCATAATATCAACATTACTGTTTGCCTTCTTTTTTGTGAAATTTATATTTAAAATGGTTTTCTAATCAAATAAAATATCAATAATTAATATATCTATAAAATTAGTTATTGTAAATAAACATTCACCATTGCTTTTATATATTTCATTTTTTCCTTTTTTTCTTGTGGTATCTATAAAAAATATCATTCCTTGTTTGAAATTAATATGATAAAAATAAATTTAAAATCTCGTACAACATAAAAAATAATTAAAAAATTCAATCTTATTTGTCTAATACATTCTTAAAATATGGTCTCACTTCACTATAGATAGATCAAATCCAGAAAAGTTTCTTCTCCCTTCGACAAAAAACACCTAACATTTAATGGCCACTCATATTAAAAAATTAATGTTATTGGTCATTATTTAAACATATATGTAATAATTACTAAGATATATGTTTCATACTATTTATGATAAGGCAACATCAAGAACTGATAAATTTTATTCTTTTAAAGTCTTTCAAAAATATAAAGTATTTTTCAACATGATTCATTTTCATTTAAATAGATTAAATAAACATTGGGTCCAAATATATATATATATATATATATGTATTTTAATTATCCTTATAAATTGTATAAATATACCTTATTCAAAACAAACATTTAAATAAAATTTAACACATTAAACTAATTAAAATATTTTGTTAATCGATTTACATGGAAAAAAAATTCATCATGTTAATTCCTAAATGATTCCTAGTTACAACCAAAAGGATATATATTTTCCAAAGATCCATGACCATTTCATTTCTAGAAACAAAAGCATCAATTGGAATATCGTAAAGATCCAACAACAAATGTGTATAAGTTGATAATCATCCAACACTAATTGAATTTGTATCTGATGTCAGAGAACATTGTTTTTTTTCTATATAAAATATTTCATTACCTTTAAATTATTACTATAAAAATATATATAAATATATTAAGTGTATAATGATAAAAATATATAATATAAACAATAAATAAAATATAAAATATGAATGCACCTCAATGGTAATTTTTTGAACATGTCTAGAAGGCCAAATTAAAAACTGGTTGATAAAATTTCCAACAATACTCTCCTCATATTTAGGTAATGTTAATCACATTTTTCTATCTATAATATTATGAACAATTAACCTATGATTATCTATCTCTATCTATGTATGATGAATGGTATCTGTAATATAATATATCATCTCATATTTTACAATATAATGATGAGGATTAAGAAAATATAATTCACAATAACTAGACATCTATGTAGGATAGGTTAAGAAGTAGGATAAGAATTAGTTGGTTATTTAGAAGTAGGTGGAGGTGTGGGAGCTATTTTATGAGGTAGAGGAGTGGGAGCTGTAGTCTAAAACTATCTTTGCATGTCTACAAGCATTTACTATACCGAATCTAGGATTCTATCCTCTATCGATAATGAGTGTCCTAAACATAATCTTCTAAATATTCTATTTAATTTTTTATAAACGTCCTACATTGTAGAAGATTCAGAATTTGGATACTCTTTTTTCACTTATACCCCTATCAGGTATCCTCATACTCGGACCGAGTGTTTTTGTAGAACCCTCGTTTTGAGGTATGTGGACTTTGTTTATACTTTTTTAGGTGTTTAAAGTGCATGATATGATTTGGGAAGAGGTTTGAAGAGTCTGGAATGGTTTTGGATGAGTTTGGAGGACCTTAAAGGGGTGCACGTTTTGAGCTCGGTTAGTGGAAACCGGGCAAATTCCCCAGGAAATCGTGCAAAGGAGACAGTAGGCTTCGCACGGCCTGCGCACGGTTTTCCAAACCATGCAAGGAAACCGTGCGGACCCTTGCTCTTGAGGAAGTAGCGTGCACACGGTTAGTGCATGGTTCGACAAACCGTGTGGGGTACACATGCTTCCACTTAAAAATAGGGTTATATGTTCCGGGCTCCCTCAGGATTAACCTATTTCACTCTAATCTTCCTCCCACTCAAGCCTCACTCGGGATTTTTGGTTCTCATGGGTTAAGGGTGATCTCCCAGGCATTTAAGAAGAATTTAAAAGGGGTTTCAAGGCGGTTTGAAGGTGGTTTCTCCCAGGTAAGTCTCTCTTCTTGTTTCTCGAGTGGTTTCCTCTAGATCTACACCCTTCTCTTTCTTTGTTTTCTAGATCTAAACTTGTTGTGTGTAGATCTAGGGTTGTAGTTTACTTGGACATTAATATTAATTCTTGTGGATGTTAGGGAAAGGGGATCTAGAGAGGTTTCGATGGTGTGTTCGCCGAATTTGAGTTGTGGTGGCCTATGGGTCGATTTCTTGGGATCCCTAATGGTGTGTGGCTTATTTCTTGACTCCACTTGGTTAGAAGTAGTGGTACTTTATTACAATTAATTGTTGTGCTGAAAATTAATTATTAATTGTTATACGAAATTGGTTGCAAATCCCTTGGGTGATGTTTTGGGGATTTTTGGGAGAAAGGGTGTTTTATGGTGAAATGCTATTCTTATGGATTTTAAAATGAAGATTTTAAAATGGGATGATATGATTCATTTGTGAAAATGATTGATGTAAAGTGTTTTCAATAAAAGGGTTGTTTTATTGAAATATTGTTTGGCATGGAAAATGGTTTTCAATAAATAGGTGATTTATTGAAGTGGATTGATATGTAATGGAATTGGTTGATTGTATGATTTTGTGACCTTGGTGGGTTATATTCTTGGTTGTGATTGGTTGAAATGTTGTTTGGAAGTGGGCAGGAAGTCCCACTATAAAGGGTAATGGATAGTGGTCAGAAGAACCACCATATGAGTAGTGGTCGGGATGTACAACTAGTTGTGAATGGGAGAACGGGTTGGGTGGAAGTCCGACCATTTTGATTGTTTTGGTTTGAATGGGTGAACGGGTTGGGTGGAAGTCCCACCGTTTTGGTTGTTTGTTGTGCATTTCTATGAAAGGTCGAAATTGTTGTGCTAAAATGTAAATGTTGACCTGGCTTGTGGCATGTTTGGTTGGATTTCCCTTGGTTTCTTGGTTTGGGAAAGATGGCTTTGTAAGGGAAATTTTGGCTAATGAAAATGGTTTCACTTGTGATTTATTTTATATAATCCGTTTCATATAAATGTGATAATGGTTTTATCCTAGTGGCGTGTGTAGGGAAGTCGTTTGGGGAAAACCTACTGAGTTTTTTTACTCACCCCCTGCTTTGGCACGTTGTGTCTTTGAAGATGTTGTGTATCATGACATGGGAAAATGTAAGCCACCAACATCCTTTAGTGGTGTGTTTTGATGTCTTTGTAGAGCTTGGATCTTGGAGCTGGGTGTGGAGTTGTAGAGGTGTCATGGCTCGTGGTGCTTTGGTTGTTTAGTTTTTTCTTATACTCTGATGTGGGTGGACATGTCTAGTTGTATTGGTTTGGGGTTGTATTTTGGAAAAACATGTTTGTTTTTGGGAATACATGTTTGGGTGTTTTCTTGAATTGCATCATATAGTGGCTATTAGTGGATGGTTTGGTTTGTTTTTTCTTATGGTAAAATCGTTCCCGAACTTGATCTTGGAGCCCTCGACATTTATTTTCCAGCCTTTCGCATCTTTGGAACATCACTTAAGGCCAAGTATCCCTCACCACCTCCTCAAGGCAATGAGGTAGGTGCGGGGTGTTACAAGTGATATTTATTTGTTCAGTACTTTCTAGTAGATTCTCAGATTTGGATTTGGTATTTGTTGTGGTATATTCCTTGAGTCGGGATTTTAGCAAGGCATAGGAATGTCGAAACATGAAATTTATAGCATAAAAGGACGTAGAAAACCCTTTTATGTGGAAATTCAAGTTACCAGGGAGTTGGGTACATAAGTGTTTTGGAAACACGTATAGGCATTGGATATCTCATTGTCGTGGGTGTGGCCAATGAGATGAGCATGACATGCATGGTAGAAATGACATCCCTCTACGATGCATATCTCATTGGGGTATAATGATTTACGGGCTGAATAGGGAAATGGTTTTGTAAGAAACTGTAATAGGAATAAATATGGTATTTTGAAAAGAGTTCGGTTTTCAAAATGGTGGAACATGGGAAATGTGAACTTGTGGAAAGCCTTGTTCTGATAGTTCTATGTAATTTGATTTGAAATGGAATTTCGTGATGTCTACGGAAGTGAGACTCATGGTCATTTGTTTTCTGTTTATAGAAATGGCACCAGGTAGGCGTCATAGAGACCAACCGGAGGCGGCTGCTGAGAATGTGGTAGCACAAGAACCTCGGGTTAACCTGTAGCTAGTGCAAACCATAGTGCATGCTTTTCGAGCTATGGAAAGTGGAAAAAAATGGATGAATCAAGGCATGTAGATCATGCAGTTCAGTTTCAAAAGCATAATACACCCATATTCTGGGGTTATTCAGAGGCGGATAGGGTATAATCATGGTTTATTAGAATAAATAAGATCTTCGAGTTCATGGGAACACCGATAGATTTGAAAGTGAAGTTGGCTACATATATGTTGAAAGATCTTTCCCTTAATTGGTGAGAGTTGGTAGTCCAAAGAGGGATGGACTAGGGTATGATGTTGGAAGGCTTTGAGGAATTGTTCAATAAATAATTCTACCCACATACATTCAGAATTCAGAGTACAACTGATTTCTTCGTTTTGAAGCAATAGTTTATGTCTATGACAGAGTACACATCTATGTTTACGATCTTAGTGTGGTTTGCACCCAAGGTGGCGGGTAGCAAATCATTGAAGGAAAGTATCATTGATGTGGGATTAAGGCAATAAATCCATTCAAATGTAGTGGTGTTGTGTATAAATGATTACACAGAGATGCTGAATAGAGCCTCTATGGCTGAGTAGGATCTGTTGGGCGCTTCGGGCGGAGGAAGCATGGTGGTACCCATGGGGAATAGTGGGAACTCTAACACTGTGTTCACGCAAAGTAGGGAAACTTATTCCTAGAGCTGGAAAATGGCATATAATCCGATGGTAGGATTGGTAAATCTTTCTCTGAATCCCTAGAGAAAGATGGGATGTTTTCAATGTCGTTCTACGAGCCAAATCAAGCGGGATTGTATGACACAACCTCGAGCATGTCATAATTATAAGAAGATAGGGCATTTGCAGTGTTATTATCGGAATGCTCCAAGGTCGGGTGCACGTGACACTCCTCAAGGATCCCAGATGTAGTATGCTTTGACGGGATGGGGGAAATATTATACCCCTCGGCAGAAGAGTAAAGTGGGTCATGGTGATTCTCGGAATACAACGACACCTCATCAGGGTAATAAAGAGCAGAGTGTGGCCACCAAGGAACTGTTCGGAGCTGAGAAGGTTGTGGTGGATGATCAGTCGAGCCCATCCACAGTATAAGGTACTGTTGTTTTGAATTCTAAATTGATGCAAGTGCTATTTGATACAAGTACTTCACAATCTTTTATTGATGCACGTGTGGATGATTTATTGGGTTTAAGGGTAGAAATTATTCCCTTTCTTTTAAAACTTCAAACTCCTCTGGGTCTAAGAGAGTGTCGAGCCTTCTTTTATAGATCGTGTTTTATGGTTGTAGGATAGGTTGAGCTCATGTGGAATTTCTTGATTCTTGGGATGGATGGGTATGATGTAATCTTGAGAATGGATTGCTTGGTGCCGTTTAAGGCTCACATTGATTTTGATGTGCGAACAGTGGATTTTACGACACACAATTGTGTTAGACATCTCTTTAGAGAAGAGAGGCATGAAAGGAAGGGTTCAATGAGTTTTTTGGCACCAGTATTGGGTACGTTATCATATCGGTTGGTGGTCTTATCGTTGGAATCAGTAGAGGGTGTTGAGAATAGTGTTCTTTCAGATGTGGTAGATCATTTCATGGATGCTTTTTCTGATGAATTCTCGGGGTTACCTCCTGTAAGAGAAGTGGAGTTTAAGATTTATCTCATTCTAGGGACCAGTACTATCTCACTTACATATTACCAGATAGAACCAACTAAATTTAAGGAATTCAAATTCTAGTTGGAAGAGTTGGAAAACAAAGGGTTTATACGGCCTAACACGTCTCTATGGGTGGCACCGATGTTGTTTGTAAAAAAGGAGGATGGAACGTTGAGGCTCTATGTTGATTATTGTAGACATAACCATGTTATGATAAAGAATAGATATCCACTTCCACAATTTGATGATTTTTTCGACCAGTTGAGGGGAGCATAGTGGTTCTCCAAGATCGTCCTGAGGTCATAATATCATCAATTGCAGGTGATGAAGGAGGATATTTCGAAAACATCTTTCAGAAGTAGATATGGCCATTATGAATATGTGTTTATTACCTTTGGACTAATGAATGCGCCAATGGTGTTCATGGAATTGATGAATCAGATATTTCAAGGATATGTTCATTCATTTGTGGTGGTTTTTTTAGATGACATCCTGTTGTATTCAAAGATAAGGGTGGAGCATGAGCAGCACTTGGAAACAGTGCCGAGGATCTTGAGGGATAATCGCTTGTATTCAAAATTGTCATAGTGTGACTTTTGGATGTAGGAAGTTCATTTTCTTGGCCATTTTATTTCTGGAAGGGGTGTTTCAGTGGATCCAGAAAAGATAGAGGCTGTTATCTTATGGAAACCACCAAATCGTGTGTTTGAGATATGGAGTTTTATTGGTCTGGCTGGGTATTATCAGCATTTTGTTCATGATTTTTCACTTTTGGCTTCACCGATGATAGCTTTGAAAAGAAATAATGTTCCATTCCAGTGGAATTAATAGTTTCAGTAGTGTTTAGAAGAGCTAAAGGGTCGCCTTACATTAGCACCAATCTTGGTTTTTCCATAACGAGGAAGAGGGTACGTGGTGTATTGCGATGCATCAGGGTCAGGGTTGTGGTGCATTCTCATGAAATAGAATCATGTGGTTGCATATGGCTCATGGTAGTTGAGAGTGCATTAGAAGAACTAGACAACTCGTGATTTTGAATTGGCAGTGGTGGTCTATGCTTTGAAAGTGTGGCGTCATTATCTCATCAGTGAGAAATTCACGGTATATACAAATCATAAGAGCTTGATGCACATTTTCTCACAAAGGGATTTGAACATGAGGAAAAGGAGATGGATGGAATATCTCTAAATGTTTGATTTTGAATTGATGTATACACCGGGTAAGGGAAATTTGGTGTTGGATGCATTAAGTAGAAAATAATATGCTCAGATAGTGAAACATGAATCAGACCAGTGTCAGTTGATGTCGGTTATAGCTAATATGCAGTTTGAAAGTGAGGACCAAGGCGATAGAGCGGTCTTCTTTCCAATTTTGTTGATTCCTGACTTGGTTGTCCTGGTTAGAGAGGCACAGATATCTGATTCTAAGTGTGTGACCATGGGGTCGAGACTCAATGGTGGGGAGACCATTAAGGGTTGGCAACTGAATGTATATTCAATTTTGTGTTTTCTAAATCGGATAGTTGTACTAGTTTCGTGTCAGTAGGATCTTCTCAGGGCGCATCATCATTCCAGGTGGGCTATTCAACCTGGAATTTAGAAAATGCATAAAGCGTTGAAGGCACAGTTCTGGTGGGATGGTGTAAAAAGAAGTGTGGATGAGTTTGTTTTGAGATGCTTGACTTGTCAACAGGTCAAGGCATAGCATCAGAGGCCATTAGGAATGTTGTAGTCTTTACCAATCCCAATTAGGAAGTGGGAGAATATAGTGATTTATTTTGTCACATGTCTCCCAAGAATAGTCATAAATCACGATGCCATCTGGGTGATAGTGGATCGGCCAATGAAGTTGGCCAATTTCATCCCAATTCATGAATCTCATACGGTGGAGGATCTATCCAAAATCTATATTAGGGAGGTTATAAAAAGGCATGGTGTTCCAGTTTTGATTGTATCAGACATAGATCCAAGATTTACATCTCGTTTCTGTAAATCCATGCAGCATGCCCTGGGGACACAGTTGACGATGAGTACGGCGTATAACCCACAGACAGATGGTCAATCCGAAAGGATGATACAAACTCTGTAGGATATGTTGTGGGCTTGTGTCAAGGATTTTGGTGTCTCGTGGAGGAGCACTTATCATTGGTTCAGTTCTCGTACAATAACAGTTATCAGGAATTCATACAGATGGCTCCATTTGAAGCATTGTACGGGTATCCATATTGTTCACCACTATGTTTGGTTGAAACGGGTGAGTCCTCAATGGTTGGACCGAGCCTTCTCTAGGAGACTACATAGAAGATCAAGTTGATGAGGAAAATAATGGAGACATCTCAAAGTCGTCCGAAATCATATGCATATCTTCATCGATGGTCATTGTCATTCAAGGAGAGTGATCATGTGTTCTTGAGGATATCTCCTAGGTTAGGACATCGTCGGTTTGGAAAGCAGGGAAAGTTATCTTTGAGATATATTGGCCCTTTTGATATTCTTGAGCTGGTTGGTGAGGTGGATTATCGTTTGGCTTTTCCACCTAGGTTCAGTGCAGTTCAAAATGTGTTTCATCTGTCACAGTTGAAAAAGTATCATCCGGATCATGACTATGTGATTCGATGGGATCATATTGAGCTAGAACCAGATGATTTGTTGGTGCACATGCCATTGCAGGTTGTAGATAGGAAAGAGAAAGTATTTCAAGGTAAAATCATTTGTTTAGTTAGTGTTTTTTGGAAACATGGTCAGATTCAAGAGGATACTTGGGAGGGGGAGAAATAGATGGTCGAGTAGTGGCCCGAGCTCTTTCGGCAAAGGGCGGGTTCACTACATTCCATGGACAGAAAGTCCAATAGTGTGGAGAATGTATCACCATCTATTTGATGTATGTGGCCTTTGTTTATGATTTTTTAGGTGTTTAAAGTGCATGGGATGAGTTGGGAAGAGTTTGGGAGAGTTTGGAATGGTTTTGGATGTTTTTTGAGGCCTTGAATGGGGTGCACATTTTGGGAACAGTTATTGGAAACAGTGAGGATTCCCCAAGAAACCATGTAAGGGAGACAGTAGGCTTGGTAGTTCCTGCACACAGTTTTCCAAACCATGTGAGTAAACTGTGTGAAACCTTTATCCTGAGGCATTATCATGTGCATGGTTAGCACACGGTTTGCCAAACCATGCGGGCTAACCATGCGGCCACTTAAAAATTGGGTTATAAGTTCCAGTCTCCCTCGGGCTTAACCAATTTCACTCCTATATTCCTCCCACTCAAGCCTCACTCAAGATTTTGGGTTCTCCAGGGTTAAGGGTTCTCTCCCACTCGATTTGGATGTGTTTCAAAGGGATTTAATGGTGGTTTCTCCTGGTTAAGTCTTTCCTCCTGATTCTCTTTTGTTTTCCTCTAGATCTACACCCCTCTATTTCATGGTTTTCTAGATCTACACTTTTTGTGTATAGATGTAGGGATTCAGTTGCATTGGATATTAATGTTATGTCATGTGGCATGTTTGTTTGGCTTTCCCTTGGTTTATTGGTTTGGACAAGATGGATTGGTAAGGTCATGTTTTTCTTATAAAAATGGTTGCAGTTGTGATTTATTTTATATAAACTGTTTTATATAAATGTGCTAACGGTTTTATCCTAGCGGTGTGTGTAGGGAATTTATTTGGGGAAAACCTACTTAATTTTAGTACTCACTCCCTGCATTGGCACGTTGTGTCTTTGTAGATGTTGTGTATCGTGATGTGGGAAATGGTAAGGCGTCAACCTCCTTTAGTGGTGCATGGTGATGTCTTGGTAGAGCTTGGAGATTGGAGCTGGGTGTGGAACTGTGGAGGTTTCATGGCTTGTGGTGCTTTAGTTATTTAGTTTCCGCTTGTACTCTAATGTTGGTGGACATGTCTAGTTATATTGGATTGGGTTGTATTGTGGAACAACTTAGTTGTTTTTGGGAATACATGTTTGGTTGTTTTCTTGAAATTCATTATATACAGGATGTTAGTGGATGGTTTGGTTGGTTTTTTCTTAAGGGAAAATCCTTCCCCAACTTGATCTTGGAGCCCTCGGCATTTATTTCCAACCTTTGGCATCTTTGGAACGTCACTTAAGGCCATGTATCCCTCACCACCACCTCAATCCAATGAGGTAGGGGCGGGGTGTTACAGTTCTGGATTCTCTTATGTTATAGATAAATTAGTATTCCATTCTTTAGAAATAAAAAGCTCTTATGTTCTCTTCTCCACAATAGAATCTTGTATTAAATATTTGAAAAAATACACAATGAATCAAAATATATTTATAATTTAATTTTGTTAAATAAATAAATAATGTAAACATCTTAAAATCCTCTTAACTTCATCCTTCGACTCATCTATGATACATTGTAAAAGTTTATCATTAAATCCCTCTTCATTTTTCTATGTATAGGGGGTAGTGTTAACCTATGTAGAGCACAAAGACTCATTTATTAGTTTTTGAAATTTTCCTGCTATTGTTTTTTCTTCTAATTACGTATATCCTCCCTGAAATAAAGTATGAGGCATACATATCTCTATTAGATCTCATGAACAAATCTCCATGACTTCTATAAATTATGAATATAGAAATCATTAATAAATCATTAATATAAAAAACATCTAAAATGTAAATTTTCACATAGAAAAAATGTATTTAATATTCTACTTTCAACAAACTAATTCCATGTATCTTCATCTATTAATGGGTATATATCACATGGATTATGATGTTGACTATGACCAAAAATGATATTTGATGTGGGGGATTATTTAAAATCAGTACAACTCATACCAAAAATTTATAAAAATTTCTTGCTGAATCCTCAGGTATCATCTATATCATATGTCATATAATAAGAATGTGAATAATTTATATCAATATAAACATTTAATGTTAAATAAAATGGTAACAAAAGTGTTTTCCCAAACTGTCTCCTAAAATTGAGATATTTTAAATTTTCTAAAAACACTCCAAAAACTAATCAAAATTAAAACATTCATTTTTCCTACACTCCTATAAAATGGTTGAATTATTTTTTATTTGGAAATCATAGAATATAATCATCATAAAATTCAATCAAAATCCTACGGTCCTAGCTATGAGTAACTGATAACATTTTTAAACATGTGATTCCATGTTTGACAACCCTTTAACTCTTCTTTGGCCCCCCACAAGGAGATGTCTTTTGTAAAGATGAATGAGTCTCATCAAATAAAGCATGTGTACATTCTTCTATAGAGGTATGAGTACGATAATATTCATAAATATGTG
This sequence comes from Viscum album, assembly GCA_963277665.1. NCBI lineage: Eukaryota > Viridiplantae > Streptophyta > Magnoliopsida > Santalales > Viscaceae > Viscum > Viscum album. The sequence continues at coordinate 1,455,912,176 of OY728131.1, read as the reverse complement.
TAGGATCAGATTATTGATCGTTCATTATCAAACAAATAAAATAATTAAACAATTATTAAACTAATATAAAAATCCAAAAATTAAATAGTTATGTAAATAAAAATGAAAAAGTATCAAACAAAAAATAAAACTAAAATAAACCATAAACAATTTTATTAATATTTGTAATAATTAACTAAAATTCAAACATCATTAATGAGATAATAAATGACATTTAAAAAATTTCAAAAAATGGTGTTTCAATTGTAAATATTCTCTAACCTAATAATTATTTTTTACACAAAGAATAATATCTATTAAATTTACACTTATTCAGTTTTTTTGACATATTATATTTTTAGTATTTTTTCAATGAATTAAATTAATAGATAAGTTACGCATGGTTAAAAAATTTAAACTAAATAACTAAACATATATCAAAAAATAATTTAAATTAATAGTCATAATATGTGTTTTAATAATGAAAATAAAAATAAATTATATAATATTTTAATAAATTTAGCCAATTAAATGAGTATTAAACATATTTTACCTATATAATTAAGAATGTACTAAATTATTTTTCCCCAATTCCGTCTCCATTATCAGTTTTTTTGGATCAACTCAAGTCTATTACGTTCCCATAAATATTATCTATTAATCATTCCTTTGAAGTAGGGATCTCTAAAAAAGTAGCATCTTTTTCAAGTTTATCATCACCAAAAAAATAATTTCATTTGTTGAAAAACAAACCACTACATATCATATTAAAAAAATTCCACTTTTCTTCAATTATAAAATGATATGTTGGGTATTTCAATCAATTCTAATTAAATAGTGTCATTATAAATTCATCATGTATGGCACTATCATTACTGTTAAACCACTATAATTTAAAAACAATAAATTGAAATTTAATGTAATAAACCTCCCATATTTCATCAATGACTCTGTTATATTCCCTTGACGAAGATATTGTGTTTTTGTATTTGGAACTCAAAAAATAAATTTTTTTATGTGAAAACCAATTCACTACTATCCTGAACTATATACATGTTTACTTGGTCTTTTGTTTGAAATTTATATCAACTAATTTCATACTGAGACCATGTCACCAAATTTAAATATGGACCACCCAATATCCATCTCAATGTTTCTGATGCATCTGATCTAACAAGAATGGTCTATTAAAATAGTGGGGAAAAAGTTTTGTTATGATCATTAAAAACCAAATATCCTTCTTCTATGGAAAACATTGTTCTAACACATCAATGTGTAATTTTATATTTTATAGTTCCTTATCTATGTTATTTAATATGTACAATTATAACTTTATTACCTATTCACCTATCAATGATTTGAAATTTATGTCACAGATCCATATTCCCCCATAATTAACTCATTCATGTCGAGATATAGGAAAACCAATGTGTTCCGCTGCAGAAAAGTAGCTTGTAAAAGCTACATAACCTCCTTATAAATATATTTATCATTATTGGAGGCTTCAACCAAATATGGATTCTTAAAATTCTCCGTCAATATCATCAAATACCTTTCAGAAGGATACATACAACATAGATATATAGGAATTAAAATATTAATTCATTATGCCAAATAAACTGTTAAATGACCATGATATCGAGAAATTGGGGATGAAAATAAATTTCCAATTGAAAATGTATAGAAACTGCTTTGATATCTAAATTATTCAAAGCATTCAAATCATTCACATTATTAAAAATTTAATTGAAAAAATAACACACCTTTATGAGAGTCATTATGACACAAATGGGAAATAATACACGCAATGAAACTATTAAGAGGTAATGAATCATGATGTGACAATCCTAATATTTCATATTAGTCAATATAATATCCTTTAAAGACAAATATATTTTGCATTTTATTAATAACACTCTATAAATTTAATATCTTGATGACACTGACAAAATATAATTTTTCCCTCTTGGATTATAAATGACAACCTAAGGTAGGAATGGTCTTCTTCCTTCTGGTGTGGGAGATAAACCTTATGTATTTATATTTTTAGTATGTATAATATTTAAATTAACCCATCATTAGTTTTTCATTTAATATCTGAAAATGTTCCAATGAGTAATTTAAATATATTCTTCTCCACATGCATGATAAAACTATTCTATTTGACACCATGGTATCTCCAATATGGAAGCTCGAGAAATAATGAATGTTTCATCCAAATATTTTAATAATTACAATAATTATTTGACTTTAAAAATTACCAATCAATTTATTTCACAATATCAACAAGATTATCTGTAGATAATGGTTTTAGAGAAAACCAAAATTATTATGAACCATTGAAGGACATTATTAATCTTCTATAAGTGTGATCCATAGTAAAAAAACATTAGAAGAATGATGTTTAAAATTTATCTCCTATGATGGAGTTTGATATTATTAAGTCTATTGATCAAGAATTGGACATGCTTTATGAACCTTAACATAGTGTATAGAAAAATTTACATATTCTCATAAGTCATTTATAGTTAATATAATAGTTACATGTATCTGAAAATATTATATTTTATAAGAATCACACATCCTAATAAATTCATCTCATAAATGGTTTAAATCATCAATTAATGATGAAAAGAAATCATCGATATCATTTTCCGGCTGTTTTGTACCATAGAAAATTAAAATAACCATGAAATAATATATCTTTATATAAAATTATAGAGATAATGTTATAAATCACCAATAAAATTGTCCATGATATATATGTGATACTATGGATTTTATATGGGTTCATTCAATTAATTTATAGTCCAAGTCTGAGATTTCTAAATTCAATTTTGATAATAATAAATTGATGATCAACTTTCTTTTATATTGGAAAATCTTCTCGATACTGTAATTTACAATAACATATAGTCTCATTTGAATTCCATCATAGCCTTTTATCTTCATGTGAATTTAAAAATAAATGTTTCAATAAAAGGAACTATAGGAAGATAACAAAATGCCTTGGTATGGGTCTCTATTACTGCTAAATTAGCATGTAACATTCCATTCATCTTATAACATGACGACCAAAACATAGGATACCTTGACAAAAGTCATATACCTTACTATATAAAATAAAATTAACCAGGTAAACATGTATTTTTTTAACCTAATCTCCTAAGACATATTCATTTATTCTCTTTATAATGTGACTCTTGAATATATCAGTCTTTAGGATGAATATATTTCAATAATTGTAGAAAATATATAAAACTTGTGTAATTCCATTCATGTTTCAACTTAAAGTTAATAAATCTTAACACCATTGATAAAATTATAAATTATGTAAAACCTGAATACAATAATTTTTTAGCATCACTATATATACACATGTTCCACAGGTTTGTTATAGGATGCTTCTATCACATCACTGGTACTTGCCAAACCTATGAAGCAGAATTATGTGCAATAATTCTTGAAAACAGGTATGTAATCCAATAAAATTGGAGGATGATATAGATGGAATCTAATTTTGTGTTTGTGGTTCATTCTTTGAAAACATTATCATGTAATGTGCCTTGGAAAGTGCTGCCCCATTGGATTGATTATCTAGACAAGTCTACCCAAATCAATATTATTGTTTCACATGATTATCATAAAGCTAATCAGGCCAGAGATTCTTTGGAAAAGTTGACGGTCATGTAGATGGACAGGTTGTGTTCCTTTGTTTCGTCAGATTACTATGCCCCAATTGAAGAGGACGATATATATGGTGTTATATAATCTTGTTTTTATAATATCCCACTACATTCAAGACTCAGATGCATCTTTTTACGTAACAATTTTTTAGGGCCGACTTCCATCGGTTCCAGGGCTTTCAGAGTATAGTTACACTATTCCCTCATTTTTCATTTACTTAGGAATGAAATTAAGTAAAACGTAACATTGAATATTATTGACCAGAATCCAAATCATGTGTTAATTTTCTTTTTTGATTTGTTCCATTATCACTTTTTTACTATATTTTTTCCATTAAAAACCTAACAATTATTAGAAGAGACATTAATTAATACTATATTATAATCATATGGTAGAGTTCAAACAACCCAATGATGAATACGTAATGAAATATATATATATACATATTAAAAATTAATATTATTTATTATTTAATCCTAGTGTATAATTACAAATGTTCAAAGTATATTATGTATTGTGTGTTCTTTAACATCATTTTTTATTGGAATATACCACAATAATAACCTAAATTTTAAATATTTCAGTCTACTTCATTTGATACAATAAAAATCCAAATTTATGGAGGGAAAAATTATTTTAGTGTGAATAAAATGTGAAGAATATATAATTCCATGAAAATATAACATAGAAAACATTTACAAATGTAGTGGTATAATCCTCTAAATTTAAAAACAATGTATCCTAATTAATGAAGGGGTATAATGTGTGTCTAGGGATAGGTAACAAAAAAATATTATTATTATTTTTTACCAAATGTGGTAATTAGTCCAAACTAAGTCAAATACTATCATATATTTATTAGAATAATACAAATATATGTAAAGGGACCAATTGTTAGTTAATATTGTGTATTCACTAATAATTCAAACATTATACTGACTGTAACTCCTAATTTGCATACATCATATTTAATATTTTATTTTTCAAGAAAATAATGTTCTCATATTACATGAATAGTTAAGAAATACATATACAATAGTTATAACATATTTCATATTGAATGATATGATATAGAAATGTATGCATAAATTATAATTTATGATTACTCTATCACTAATAAATTTGTTACTATAATTGAAATCCATCCATGTACGTGTAAGTGTATGAATAAATAATGAATTATTCACAAATATCATCAAAATAAGAAACATTTAGGATTCAATGAAGGAATTTATTATGAGATGAAGAATAAAATTCTATGAAATAATTCAATAAAATACCCTTCAATATATTTAAATTAGCAGATTGTTAAGATATAATGATAAAATTGATTTCCAAAAATATAAAATTATGATTTAATGAAATCCACACCTTTTGAATTAAACCAATGGATAACTATGTTATATGAACTTGGTAATCCAAAATTTTAGGTGAGTAGATATACATAAGAACATGAAACAATGAGAGAAATGAAACTTGAGTGTTTTTGAAGATGATGATGCAAGATTTGAGTCAATGTAATAAAAAAGAGTTAGGGCCTCTAGGAAATTGAACAAATGAAAGTGAGGATCGATCTGTGAGTCTTAGTTAAGAGTTGAGAGACTTGTAGATAAAATATGAAACCTAAGGACAATGAAACTGGAGGATGTATTAAGATGGAAAACTGATATTGGTGGCCAGTGGATCGATGAAATGAGGCTAGGTATTCTGTGTGAGAGAAACAAATTTTCATTCTTAAGATCAAAGAACCCCAAAATGATTCAAAATGGAAATTTACCTAATTTTAAATGGTATATCACATTATTTATATAATGACCGATAAATATGCTTTATAACATTTGTTATATAGTAACTGATGTCAAAAATATTCTCAATCACATCAGTTATTTTATAATAGATTTGATGAATTAATGAAACTTGATCTACCTTGTCTGATATATGATAAATGAAATAAAAAACACACTTTATCATGTCCATAATATAAGAACCGACCTGATAAAGTTGGATTCATTTTATTCATTTTTTTAATTAAATAAATTATGGGATAAATCAATATACATTTCTTTTTCATGTTAATTATAAATAACTGATATGAAAAATACTACGTGATAAATACTTTTTTAGGAAGTGTTTCATGATCATAGGTTTATGTTTGGACCAAGATTTTGTAACTACAAGATAATGCATTGACCTCATTTCATGTCCATCAATTTATGAAAGATATTGAAATCATGTCCTTTTCATAATGAAAGATCCAATTTCCATTTGATCATGTTCATAATTTTATATGATAATCTGTGTAAAAAAATTATATATGCTATCGTTTATTATGTTCATTGATAGTTTTATTATTTATATATTATGAATTCCAATGTTTTATTCCATGAATCAATACTATGATTTTGGATGTGTAGGGTGTGGATTTAAAATGTTAATCCCATATTCTTACAACCTTGTACTCATGTTATGATTACGTGATAATTGAAATATTAGTTTTCTTCCCTCAATGTGAATATAATCATTCCATTTAGTTTTTTACATTCCCTAGGAAATGAATAATGTTTTTAGAAATGATATTTATAACAAGGGTTCTAGTTATGAAGAACATAGGAGGAGATGGGGTAGACCATTTATGAACCAATTATTTATGTGTCTATATTTCCAAATGAACTAGACATATGTGATTAGGGTTGGATATGTTTTGTAATTTATTGAATTTTCATATATTAAGATTTTATATCTATGTATAAAATGTATGTGTTGCTATAAAATTCACCATTTAACATAAATATGTTAGGAATATAGCATATGTACTGTAGAAGAAAATGTCATATGAGAATATGTTATCTGAGGTTTTATTTCTGTCAAACATTATTGAAACACCTTTAAAATTCATAAATATTTAATATACATTTATTATGGAACAAGAATCATGTATATTATATAATATATTATTTTCGTATAAAATTTATCAAGTTTTTATTAATATTTATTTCTTTAAAAAAAAATTCTACTAGAAAACTACATCATTTTTCACGTATGATTTGGTTCGATAGTTTTGATCTGTCAACATAGATCATTATTACATAATTTCTAGATTGATAAAAATGATGTAAATATAATATATATTTTTTATATATGTATTTATAATATCCAATAAATTTATTTGTAGAATAATGAGTTACACCATTCATAGAGACGGTAGGTCTTACGTTCAACTGAATACTGAATTTATTTTTTTGAATGATGGAATGAAAGAATAATAAATAACACTTCTCCTTTATAGAATCATTAATTTATTCTATATATATAATATATGTTCATTTAATCTGAAATATTACCATATATGTGAAAATAATATAAAAAACATTTCCCATCTCTTCAGGACGGTGGTAGTCTATATGTATGCACAAGTGATGTTATAATTTTACATATAATTAAAAGGTAAGAAGTAAGATGTGATATTATAAATTTAGAAGTGTAATTAGGCCATAAATATATTATATATACATTATATCCATCATTATATTCCTTCATTAAAAGTGGTGATGTAGAATGAATTATATCGGTTCATCGAGTAGTAGTCCGTCGTATATAAAATTGGTGGTTTCATTTCCCATTTCCTAAAAGAGGACATATATATTGTTCTTTAATTTTACATTATAATATCATACTATATAGAATACACATTTGTTATTATTTTATCATATATTATGGATATTTTATGGAGTTAAAAGAATAAATAAAATGAAAATTCATGGTTAATAAAAATAGTTCTTCATGAAAATACCTATTTAAGATTGTATCTAAATCCTTTAAAGATTGGTTTTATGATCCAAAAATGGAATCTATGAAATGATGATTGATTTATGTAATGATTTTTGGACTGATTTTACAGAAACAAATTCATTGGATGTATAAAAGGGGGAAGATTAGGGGTGTTATTTTATAAGTGGGTATAAGGGAACACTTTGAATGTTTGGAAAGAATACATTTAACCCACATTTATAAGATTGTAAAAGGATATAAATTGGATAATTATATATCCTTAGATGAAATAATGTCAAAATAAAGTCATACCATAGTATTTTCATATGTTTTTGGTCATTTTGATCATTATCTTTGTAGTTTAACCCCATGTAAACATGTTTTAATATTAATCACTGTAATAATTTTCATCCAATTTTTACTATTTAATATTTCCAAAAAATATTTTTAAATTATTATATAATATTAATTATCATGAATAAAAATTTTGATTCTATTTTTGCAAAGTCAATTAAAATAAGTGGATGAATTTAATTTTATGATAAAACCACAATTCTAATGAAAAAATGGTTTCCAATGGAAACTTTTACCTAAGTATAAAATGATTTTATACTATAATTAAACATATAATCGATTCCAATAATATAATTTGGATTAATAATATTATAATTGAACTATTATAAATTTTATAAAAAAAGGAACCAGAATGGACCTCTATAAATTATGTATGTGAAAAAAAATGTTTTAAAAAATTATATTGTTTTTCTTCACTCATGAAAAAATTAATCATTTCATAAAATTATCAATTGTTTTATCTTTGATAAATTTCAATAAGGTATTTATGAAATGAAATTTAATTTTTCAGGAATGTTTTTATATATTTTTTTTTTAAATTAGTACAAAAATATGATGAAGTAGTATTTTAGAAACTACTGTTTTTTAGATTAATATTTATTTTTCAAAAAATATTTTTATTTTAATTTATACTTAATTGATATGCAATGAATTTATTTTATAGATATGTAAATTATATAATTAAAATAAATTTTTTATTAACATTAATAACATAAATTTATTAGCTTTGTTTTAATGATATAATATTTTAATGTGTTTTAGACTAAGGGTTGCATGTAACATAAGCTGTTGAAGGGGTTTAATTTATTTAAAAAGAAATATATATCATAAAGACATTAGGTGTCACACATCTTATTAATTGAATAGAGTATAGTGAAATAAAAACATGGAAACCCTATAATAAATAGAGGAGATGAAATTATAGGTTGTTTAATGTAAAAGATCATGTAATCTTCATTTATAAAAGATTAATATATAAATTCTTGAAATGAAATGAAATTCTAGAACATACTCATACCTCACATTACCTGTCCCTTTATATGTGTTCAAAAATAATATATAATAAATATATATTTATTTTTCATCTACTATAAAACCATATTTATATTTATATTACAATGTATAATTCCTTTGTAAATTGTAATTATCCATTTTTTAGAAACTCTCATTAAATGGACAATCAAATGTAAACTAGTCTATTTTTTGTGGATGTTTCGATTACATTGATAAATTAATTTCACCTTTTTAATGGTTTATTTATTTATAGATTAATAATCCTGAAATTATTACCATATTTATTCCTTATAAACACTTTTATAAGAATTTATATGAAGTATTGAAAAAATTAATTACACCACTTCATGAATATTGTAGTCTATATGTATGCATTAGTGATATTTACACATTTTAGTAGATTAAAAAAATAACTACAAATTAAAATTCAACGTTATAGAATCATAATAATATCATAAATGTAACAAATATTCATTAAATATTCCATTATAACCATCCATGTAAAAAGTAAATAATATGATAATAATATCTCTTTGTATAGGTGGTGGTCTACAAGTATTCACATGTGGCATTATCATTTGAGAACATATGGGAAAAATATATAAAGTGCATATAAAATTTTCATTAAAACATCTGCATATTTTATAAATACAAATTATGTCATTTTAATAAGGTTTAATTACATTTGAGAGAGGATTAAAAAGAAATAAACATGAAAATGTTCAATAAGATCATATACCTCTAATTTGAATATCCATTTTGAGAATCACCTTAAGAGTTCTTGGATGGGTAATTTCAGAATAATATATCCCCAAGGTCATGGATAAATATGTTTTAAGAGTATTTTGGTGTATCATTGTCTATGTAAGGTTTTCAAGTGATTATAAGTGGAAAATAGAGGAGGTTTGGGTTTATACATGATGGGAGTGTTACACTTGTAATTATTAAGAATATTAAAACATAATTAAGTCACTATGTTTGGAATGCGGATCCAAATTAGATCAATATGTAATATAGTATGATATAAGATTGAAATATATTTTTTATTGGATTTAACAGATATTTTATACTATTTTAATCAATATTTATTTGGTTTAACCCCTAACTAACACCTTTATTCTTCATCCCAGTAACGAGTTTTTCACCACAATTACTATTCATAATGAGAAATATGAAATATTCCAAATTAAAAAATTTGTATGTTATGATTATAAATTTTCAAACCATTTTATCAAATTTAATTCCAATTCATCAAAATCCATTTTTTTCATTTTCAAACAAGTTTTTTTAAGGGTTTATGGTAACCATACATACAATATAAACAAATTCAAAAAAAACCAAATACGTGGTAACCAGACATTCTAATTTTCATTCTAAAATATCAAATTTCAATTTATAATTAAATCATTACAAAAGAACGTTGTCAACACATGTTAAACAACCACATAAATCCATGATCCCTATTATCACATGTCTCCATCATAACATCATAGTAGGTCTCTAGTGAGACCATCCACCGAAATTATCATCATCGTTGGCCCATCATCATCACGTTCACACTCACCACAATAATCATCCTCATTTAAATGAAAATACATTCTTTACATCATAACCATATCTCAACTAAGAACTAATGTCATTGTGGATAATATTTCCACTATCGCTTCCGAATTACTCCTCACAGAGTCCCAAAATGTCGAATCCCATCATCAGCATCATACAATCACCATTGTATCATAGTTACACATCCAATAACCACCACTAGAGAATGAAATTACCCACCCAAAACACATACTGCCATCACGAATGAAAAAAATAAGGATAAATTAAATCGATAGTTAAATACTAAAGGAATATATAACAAAAGAAACTGGGAATGATAACTGAACAAGAAGAAATACAGTGATGAAACCGTAAAGGCACAAAAAAAAATAGAATCCTAAGGAAGATATTCTGGGGGCGAAACACATTTCATGCATAAGAATCGTTTTTATAGAAAATATTCACCTTTACATTAAAATATTATTATTTTTATTTCTACTCAATTGGTAACCAATTATTTAATTATATATAACTGTAAAAATTAATTTTTCATAATTTATTTGTTTCTATTCATAACCAAAAATCATATGTCTATGAGATAACTATCACATTTAAGAACAATATCTTAGTATTATATGATTTTTTTAATCAGTGTTTCATATAAAACAGATCATAAGATAATGGAATGCAATTTAAATTTCATTAAATCCGAAAATCATAGGGTGTTCTAGGATGATCTCATGAAAATGTTCTTAACTAATTTTTTTTGATAAACACTACACATGAAAATGCAGTGAAACATTATTGAGATAAAACTGAAGGAGGATGAAAATATATGAACCTATATAAAATTCATCACAAAACACGTAAGGTCTTCCACTTATTATTTAATTAACTCAAATATTAATATTTTAAAATTATTTAGTGTCCTTATGTTGGGTATTAATAATAAATTATCTAACATATATTTCAGTAGCTACAAATAATTTTTTTGATGTGAACATTTTGTTGAGATGGAAGCTGGAATATTTATTATTATGAATCCATGGGAAGGAAAATGTAATATTTTGGAAACTAGCAGGATAAATATAAATGATAATATAAATTCCCATTAACTACATGATAATAATATTGTAAAGAGAACTAATGTAATTTTCTAAAAGGAATGTGATGATGATTCGGTGTGGCGGGGTTGTCAATCTTGCTGAAAATTATGGAAGGAATGAGAAAATTATAATTTCCTTGAAAGAGGAAGATAAGGTCCCATAAAATTCTACACTCACAATATAATGCTTAAATTACATTTAGTTTTTAAATTATTGAAACAATTTCCCTAATCCAAGGTCTAACGAGAAAAGAGGCCATAAAACCCTTCTAATACCTGGGGACAATGGAAAGGCTATTATGCCACTACTAATAAAGTAGAATGTGTTAATTAATGTAATATATGATTTAGGTATACTTACTTGGTCTATATCTTATATAATTAGACTATACAGGAGCATCATTAGAGTTTATATAAATTATTCTCATACCTAGAGGGAGGGCAACTATGCCTGAGACTAACTAGCATTGATGAACATTATTGGTTCGAATTGTTTGTTTTTTCATGACTTGAGTAGTTAGATACTAGAATTTGTCAATATCATTAGATAAGACTATCCTGGACTCCAATATTTTAGGCCCCCTCAAGTATCCTCCTTTTAATTGTCTTTCTATATAAATCTTGTAATTATGGGTCTCTATTCATTTAATTGAATAGAAAAATATGTTATTGATGGATAATTAATAAAAAATTAATCTCTGATAAATATTTGTGAATATCTTGTTGGATTATGATTCTATAAAAATTTGTATATCAAAGAATTTCAAAGAACATTAAATCACCACATCAATGATTTCAATATCAATGATGAATTCTTGTTTTATTATTATTTCATTCCAAGTTAAATTTTATGGGTGTATGCCTTGTGAAAATTCACTTATTCTTCCATTGGATGAATTGAATTATATTTTGTATATACATTGAATATCTTCATTTTATGGGAGAAAAATAGAAGCGAGATATCATATTTTATGTCAAAATATGAATATCTATCAATGAAAAGATTATAATGAATATACTTATAAGAAAATAATATAATGGGGGTTTGGATACTAAAAAATGATACACTCTTGGCCCAAATGTTTAGAAAAAACTCAATATAATGATAGATCAATTCTGATGGGAAGAAATATTTTTCTTATATTGCAAAGATGATATTTGAGTACAAGTAAAATCCAGGGTCTTTTTTATCTTATGTTTATCCGTAAATATTTCATTAGTGATTATTAATTAATAATTATGGTGATTCAATTTATTTAGGGGGTGTATATGTGAGACACCTTTTTTTCTATGTAATTTCCCTTTAAATAAACATTGTATCGATATCTTTTTTAACAAATAACACGATACAATAATACGTTGTGACATTCTAGATGGATATTATTCAAAAAAATGCATGAATAATAAAATATCTAGTAAATATAAAGATTTAAATAAGTTATATTATTTTGAAAAATAGTAATAAAAAAAAATAAATGTTTCAGAAGGATGTTTTTTCAACAAAAAAGTTTTCTTTTATATGATGTATTTTCAAATAAATGATAAATTTTTTAATTTGTTAATTTTAACATGATAAAATTAAAATAAATTTAATATTTAAAATTGTAATATTATCTAAGGATTATTTTGTTATAGTTTTTACAAAATAAATATTTTTTATTAAAAAATGAAACGTATTGTTTTTAGAGAAATTAACTATTTTATATGATTATCGATATAAAAGAAAAATGTATAAATTTTTTTAAAATTTTATTTAATCCAAGATCACATTACATGGTAAAATTATTAATTTTTAATATTATTCTAATATATTAAATCCTATATGTTATGTTTAGAACATATGTAAAATTTTACTCCATCTTAAAAATATTTTATAGTCTTTTCAATAAAATAAAAATTTTTATGATAATATACAATTTTGCCATGATTTTTAAGGGAAAAATTATTTATTTTATGATTATGCAATTTTTTATGGAAAATAACAACATTTATAATTTTAACCTAAACATTACATTTAATCATATAAACAGAATTTTTTGAAAAGGAATTGTTTTTATTTGTCATGTGTGTTAATTAAAAATTCATTATTCTAATCCAAGGAAATATTAATTGAAGATGTTATTTTAATATTTCAAATTAATATTTTTGTTTTGGTAATATATATAATTTAAATTTTGGTCAGAAAAATCCATTATCTATACTAAAGCTTTTCTATTTCCCTTCCACATGTGTCCACCACGTTATTTATACTAATGAGGTCGACTCCCCGTGTCTTCCAATACAAACCAAAATATTTCACCCTCTCCATATAATTATTCTCCTACTCTACCTTCATCTACTCTACATAAGTGTCCTCCTCCGAATTGGATTTATCTTCTGGCTCAGCCTCCCCCTCAGCCTCTTATTCGACTCCTTGTCTACCTTAGGCTCTACCTCATCTCCTCGTCTTCCTCAACCTCAGCCTAATCACCTTCTTCTTCAACCTCCACCTCCACTTCAACCTCGATCTCTGCCTTAGTCTCCACCTCTGCCATGACCTCGGTCCCCAAGTATCTCTCTAAGAATAATTCCCTTCTTCACGAATATCTTCTTGATTCATCTTCACTAATGCTCAAATCCGGATTTTTTCTAGTGTATCTATGATTTCCTCCATGATATACTATACCCAAAAGTATCTTCATATATCGGTTTAATTTATGTAGTTATTACTATTATAATAATGAAAAAGACAATCTCATCTCTCAATCTGCATAAATGTTCTCTTCAGTGGTTGTACAATCCTGGGATATTGGTGGTGCAGGGAAGCATTTATTTATGATATGGGATGGGTGAGTTCTATTATTGGTTTGAAATATCAGGATTCATTGAGATGCATAAGTTGGATCTAGGAGGATGAATAATTTGGAGAACATACCAGAAATAAGCGACTGTCGTTCAAAGACAATCACTACACATTGTTTAGTCGGTTTCTGATAAGGGACCCCGATATGAAGGGACCAAACATTCATTAAATGTATATAAACTATTACAGAACAGTAGAATTAGGTAAATATATCAACCAAAAGTAAACCACTACAATTTGGAATTTTATAATTGTTAAATTTTATATTTTATAATTGTATTTTTTATTTGATTTTATGTTATTTTCAACCATGAAAAGCATGCCAATAAGAGTTGCGCTGATTCATGCAATTAATGCATAAAATGTATTCTTGGTGTTTTTTTGAATTTATGTTTTGATGGACCCATCTTAAAATTCATTGTGGGAATCCAAAACCTATCAATTTTTTTATTAAATTTATATTTTTGTATCCAAATAATGTTTTTTTCCTTAATCAATTTTTAATTTGATTTAGTTTTCCTATATTTGCAATGAAAATTTCTCTACATGTTTGAAGGGACAATTCAATATTGTGGGTCTAGTAATCATGGATAATACACCATTAGTTTTTACATTTAATGATTTTGACATGTTTTGAGAAACATTTATTTTAATTAACTCATAAAACCAAGTGGATATGATAATGTGCCCATGTATAGGTGCATTTTCCCCTGATATGAAACATTGTATTTCACCATATTATTTAATTCCTATAAATTTTTAGTTGAAAAATCTTTATAAAATAATAATATCATTTTACCAATGAAGCTTAATTTTTAATTGTATTTCATATGTATTCTAATAAAATTTATGTGATACTAATCTTGGAATTTGTAATTTGAAATGTCTTGGGTAGTCTACACCATGATCTAGCTAAAATGGTGATATTTTTATTTATATGAAGTTTTTATAAATTACATATTTGAGAATAATTATTTTACATGTTTTTTTTCAAGTATGATTTCAAATTTACAAGTAGTCGTGCACTCTTCAAATTTTTTGGCTTAACCATAATCAAACTTATGGATGATTTCAATATCTTTTTTGTGTAATTTTATTTGATTAATTTTGATGTGAGAATAGTGATATTATTGGTTGTATTGATTAAATAATTACTTCTATATTTTTCAGTGTTAGGATTCTATGGGTGATAATTTTTTAATTCATTTATATGTTTATATTTATCTATTGACTTATTATTATTTCATATTTATTTCTATGTATAATTTAAATTATGTTATTTTAATTAAATATATTTACTATTTTGAGGTGTTTCACTAGGGTGATGGAATTGGTCTTCATGAATTTGTTATAGTGCCGTTGATGATGAAATGATCATATCTAGTTTAGAGTCTAAATAATGTATTGTTTTGAAAATTCATTTCAATATCATACCAATTATTTGGAAGCATATGTAATTAAATATAATCATCACTATAAATCATGGTTTTAGCACAAAAATAATATTTATATTGTTCAAGACCTTTTCAATAAATGATTTATAGTTTCATAAGGTTCATTCATAAGTTTTAATTCATTGTTTCACCTATGTCCCCTGTAATATGTTATTTACAGGTCCTATGGTAACTTGTTAGTGTATATTTTTTGAGAATGTTACTAGAAACACTTGTTAATTGTGAAGTGTTTTGATTGAATCTTATTAAGAATTTTTGGATGGTTTTGTGTTGAAGATGAGAATGAAACATAGTGCATTCTACAATTCTGATGGTTTTGTTACACTACACTATAAAATATTTCCTGGTAGTATAGAGGTTATGGTGAGTTGTACAATATGTGTGTGAAATGCTGAGTTCTATGTGATAAATTGTTTTAAATACTATATTTGTGTGAGGAATTAAAACAATAGGGTTAGAGAAGTGTTGAATATTTTTTGATTAAGAGGTTGTCAATAATACATGGTACGAATTCGATGTAGTCTATGATCGATGGAGTATGTAATGCAATTTCTATTGGTGATATTAGTAACAAAGTAGTGACATGTGTTATTAATGCAATTTTATCTTTTTCTGATTTCACATGCATATCTCTATATATCAAGCTATGAATTATCCAATTAATGATTTTCGAGTTGATAAGAATGTAAGAACACTTGATAAAATTGGAAACATTTCCGTTGGTGGAAGAAAACCAATACATTCATTAGATCCAAAAGCTATAGAAACAATAACATCATATGGATTTTCATATGACAAATACAGCTCAACTAGTGGAGGTTGTGGGAGAGAGTGATAAAATTTTAGAGCGTCTATAGGAACTCTTCATTTTATTATATTTTACATCCCTTTTTTTGATTCGTTAACTTTCCATATACATTCTAATACCCACACATCCATTTGGTTTATAGTTTTTTGAGAAATCTAAGAAATGGAATAGAAGAGTAAGATCTTAGTCATAATTGGGTTTAGATAAAAAAATGTTTATTTTCAATGCTAGTTCAAGGTCTAGTAGGATTTAGTAGTTTTAGACTCACTTATGGTGGGACATAGAGGGGGTTTTGGAGCATTGGAAGATAGATCTCTATAAGTTTTCTTACAGAAAGTATGAGTTCTCTTATAATTACTCATGTGGTTTGTCCTCATACTCAACGACTCATGATTATGGTATTTAAATAAACTCATTCAATATTGGGATAAAATTTATATAATAATTACATTATTTAAATTTTTTAGTTCCATATGCACAACTAATATTTGTATGAATACAAAAACATCTAGAGTTATTTATGGCAACTAACGTCAAATTTCCGTAAATTATATGTTTATTTGGTTGATGAAACCTCTAAAAAATTTGTATCAAGTACAATTACAATGTATTCTTCATACATAACTGTATGAAATATTTAATTTCTAATCACTTTGAATTTAATATTGAAAATGAATTTTTTTTATACATATTGATTTTTAAAATTGGTTCATATTTATTGATATTTTTTCATAGAACTTCATATCTACTATATATACTTTAGGGTAGGCATTCTCCACTATGTGTCACCACCAGATCCATCCATCTTATATAGAAACCTATATTGTATTAATTTTTTTTGGATTTGTTAACTCTATTCTCATCACTAAAACATCAATGTCATTCATTTTTAAATGAATTTTAGAAATTTATTCAAATATATTCATAGTAAAATTATTTAAGAAACATTTATTCTCAGAACCTACAAATAGTATACATTTTTTCCTAATATTCAATTTGAATTAATTTTTAATATTCTCTATTATTCACACATTATAGGTCAATTGAGTGAAAAAACATAAAATTTTGGAGGACAGTAACCACTAAATAATTTTATTATGGTATCATATTAGCATGGTTCGTCATCTGATGTTTTTTTCTAAAATACCACTCAGAAAAATACCATTTTTTTATTTTTAGTTTCTTTATTTTTGAGAATTTGTAATTTATTTCTCAACAAAGACAGTTTTTTAACATCTATAACCATGTTTATTAAAATTATCATTGATGAAAAATGATTTTATTATTTGTAATAAGGGTATTTCATAAAGTTTAAATAAAGTGGTACTATCAATATAAAACACATTCAATGTTTTTATAATAGAATATTCAAGTAAATTTAAAATATTAATTATTTATAATTTTAAATAATATCATATAGGACCCCTTTCAACTAAAATTAAAAATAAAATGGGCATATTGCAGTGTTGGGTATCTCATCTATGTCATCAGTGAGTCATTCATTATGAAGTGTTATTTCACCCCAAGTCATAAATATATACAATTTGATTTGGCTATTTTGATTATTTTAAAATTTATTTGAAATGTATATATCATGTTTTCATATTTTTATTGTATTGATTAGAGATTATAAATATATTTTAAATGTTTCTGTCAATAAAAATATGTAATGTTTTTTATTGTTTAGTAAAATTAATTCTTTCATACAAATATTATTTTTTAGGTAATCATCTAAATACAAATTACATAACTGGAAGACATTTTATTAACCAGTCAAATTTAATAGGAAAAGTATGAGAAAGCTACCATAAAAAGTTCCATAAATTATAATTTAGTTTCATACAAACCTCCGCGGATCCCAATATAATGATTTTCCGTCAACTTCATAATTACTAAACAATAATATTTTAAATTAAATAACATATATAAAGCCACAAAAACCTCTTATATTTAATTTATATATATTTAATTAATTAATTTTTAAATAATTTTTATTTCATTAATTTAAAATACATGTATTTTTTTAATTTAATTTTCAAATTATGAGTAATGAAAGAAATAAATTTTTAAAATTTTAATATATAAATCATTGTTTTTAAGATAAAATTACTTATTCAACTTTCATATTACTACACAACTGAGGTATTCATCATATATTTTTATATTTCCATTTCATTAGTTACATAAATATATGAAAGGGATTTATTTGACCATTATCGTATAAAATAGTGGAATTGTTTTGTTTAAATCGAATTATATTTTTGAGTTCCAGATTTCATAGAAATTTCTCCATATTTCTTTGTCCATTATCTATCCACATAAAATCATTTCATATTAAAGATTCTGTTTTTGAACATTATCCATTTTAAGTTTACTACACCCTTAATTCTCATTCATTTTCATCTCTTTTTAAATAGATTTTGTTGTTTAACCATCATGTACAGTCTAAATATCCACCATCTTCATTGGTTATTTGTGATTGGATTCATTATTATCAATTTTATATAAATAATATTTTTCTACGTGATCTTTCATGTCTTTTTAGTGATTTAATTCAACCCTACCACTAATTTCACTTTAGTTATTAAATCTTTTTTGTTAGATTTTGAGGGAACTATAACTGTTTTACTTGATATGAATGTAAAAATTCTCATTTACTGTTCATTGAATGGTGTAGTCATTGCACAAGACTTGTCGGACTGATGCCATGAATTTTCAAATTTCCCATTCTTAGTCATAGTGAAACTTAACCATTTAAAATTAGTTGAATTGATATTGTATATTGAACCAATTATAGCATAGAGCATCACACAATAGTATATATATTTTGGAAATGAAATTAAAAATATATCCAAATGAAAAAATAAATTAATTCTTTTATTTGATCAATATCTTCTTTGTAAGTAGTCTCCATCGGTGCATGTTATCTATCAAAATAAGTATCATAAACGAAATCTTCATGTACATTAACCCCATTAATATTATTTTCGATCGAACATTCATCTTAAGGGGTGTCAGTGATGAAATTATCAATAATCTTTGAGATTACATAATGGTAGTTCTTTCCTCTTATCTCCTTCAGGTGGAATTGAGTGATCCTTTGGATCATGTTCCTCAAATAATCTAGGTAGATAATCAGTATAAGATTCCAAGGGTGCTAATAGATATGCTTAATACTAAGATGAACTTCACTAATTTGTAATTATTCAGGCCAGTCACATGAAAACCATGTTTTGGACTATAGTATGTAATTATTAATGATCTAACATTATTATGTTGTACATGGGAAAATAATTTTCATATGATTTTCATAGTGGTTCAAAATATTTTTGCTTGATTTTTTTATAATTTTTCAAGATATGGGCTGAATACATTTTCTATTATATACCATTCCTTTTTATTTCTCTTCAAATATTCATTCTAATTATGATTTATATTTTTTTCTTGTTTCATTTTTGAACTTTTATTATACTCAAATTGTTTATATAATAATTTTTCAATTGAAACCCCCTTCGATTTTGGAAAAAATAATTTCCAATAAAAACTGTGGAGACATACCTACCATCAAAACATTAACATGACCTTCAGGTTTTCAATTTTATTTTGTGCATTTTGATGAAAAATGTATCTTTTTATTGAGAATATTTTATTCTAACCTCCCCTATAAAACAGAATTTTTATTTGGGATTGCTGGATTCATTTAAATGATAAGGTCCCATTTATAACGCAATGACTATAATATGTTGAATATTATCCTAACACCCATAAATATATTATTTTCTATTTCCAATGATTTTGATGAATAGTACTGTGTAGAATAAATTAGAGCTTTTTTGCATCAAAATATCTATTTAATGATGTAATCATGAATTGAAAATTGTAGCTAGAATCACAATGGTTTTGATGTAGGGAATCAACATATTTCAAATTCTAAAATCAACCATGGTTTGTAAGGATTTATTACATAATTTGGGGATGTTTTATGATGTTTTATTATAAAAAATACATAAAAATGAAAAAACAGTGCATTGGTTTTTAAACCTCTTACCATAATTGATTACATATTTAAGTAGTTTTCAACATTTATTGTCAAAAATAGCTAATTATTTCTTGTAAAAATGTCTATATTATTGATTGTTTTGATAATAAGTAGTTTTTCCTTTTGTATTGATACTCATCATTTGATGTTTTTTTGGTTCTCCGAAATAGGCTTGGGTAATGTGATAGCTTATGAAAGAGATATCCATTACATTGATATTAAAAAAAGTAGTATGAGTTGGATGGTGTTTCCATAAAGGCACTTTTCTTTTTTTTGTAACCCGGTCTCATGTGGTAAAACAATGATTAAAATAAGAAGTAATATTTTGTATGGTTTTATATAATAATTTATTTTTGTATTCTTCTAATGTGAATTTTAAAATATGTTATGAATTATTTTGAAAAGTGTAGGGAAAAATAAAGTATATTAAATACATATCTATTCCTTTTAATTTTTCCAAAAACATGAAAACATTTTTTCCCAAAAAAAATTTTATTTCATTTTTATTTTCTAAAAAATATTTTCTATTTACATAATATGTTTTTTTATAATATATTTACTAAAATAAAAAATTTAATTGTTTTATACAACGAAATAAAACCAAAATATCTCTTCATATCTATTCAATTACAAGAATGTTTAATACATTAAATTGTTCGTCATCCATAATATAATAATTTAGAATTATGAAAATGATTTATGGACATAACATAATCATTTTAAGCATTATTTAATTATCCTTTTCCTTCTATTCAAACATATCACGTTTAATATTATATATATTATACGATAATGTATTTTATGATGGAGAAGACTTCACAGAGATTAAATAGGTCAACATTTGCAACTTTATCTCATTTTAGTGTGAACATTCACTGAAATGTAATATATAATATTTTTGTAAAGGCATTTAAATCATGAAACTGATTTCATTGATATTGGAGCTCATTTTAAGGAATATATTATGCCTTCATGTAGATGCAATTAGTATTCATTATGAATAATATGATTTTATTTCATATAGTGATTCATTAATATTTTTTTTATGATCTTCTATTAATGGTTTAAGGCAATAAATTCTATCCCAGCAATAGAAATAGGAGCGCGAAGTAACAATCAGTGCCTCAGGAGCGATAATGATAGAAATATTAACCAGTGAATGAAGAAATTTGTTTTCACCACCAATAACACACCCCTGCCACCACAAACATAATCCCATTAGAGATGATCTTGAAAAACATAATATAGCTTCACCACTTGTTCCCTCCTAACCCTGACCACAATCCCTCATAGAGTCACCATCATATGTCATTTAGATCACCTCCATATTCCCTCTACAATCAACCTGTGACCATTAAAGGAGTTTTTATATCCAATAATGTGTTGTGATCAGGCATATATGCATACATTATATTATCCTCAATGGTTTGATCTCCAAATTCATGTCTACATAAATGAATACAGTTCGATATTTCAGGCTTTTTATCAATTTTGTATAAATATATGAATACAGTTTTTAAATATATGAACATTGTAGTTAAGCATTCACTATATGTTCTCAGAAAGAAATTGTATATCCAATTTCTACGGTATGAAAATATGCATACAATTTAATATATAAAAATAGGTGTTGGTATTCATATAGATAATATGTTGGAGTTCATGTATTTTATTTAATATATTTCAATTCAATATAGTCATTTTTATCAATAATAAGGTGTTACTAATATTTTATATGGTATTATACATTTTAAAACAATTTATTTGCATAAATATCATTCATATTATTTAAATACAGTTTAAACATATAACCATCTTGCATATATCCAATATTTAATAGAGCAACACATGATGTTGTCCTATTTTGAGAGCCTTATTAGGTGTCAGGTGATATAGATATGTTTTAATTCTACAAAATATATATGATATAATGTATAAATGAAATATGTATATATATATATTTGTATTCATCACCTATATGGGTTATGAATAAAAATATTCATCATATATTTCAAATTTTCTTTAAAAATTCTATTTTATCATTTTAGACTTCAATAATATATAATTATATTAAAAGTTTATGTATTTTTGAAAAATCATCACCCTCTCCTTCTCATATGTGCACTAAATCTGATAGATCCATAGGTTAAACTCATAGGTTCTATTCTTATTATCTCGAAAATCTACAATTCTATTATGTTTAACTGTCTAATTCCAACTTCTAAAAGTGTATTTCTAATAGGTTACTGTTCATTTTTTTCTTTATCATATGAGAATTATTCTTTTGAATGATGTTTAAAATATGATATACACACTACCGTTTCTCCTTTTCCAACTCTTTTATATGGATTATAGAAAACTATTTGTTCTATTAGATTTTATCATTAATTATTCCTCTATAGGACTTTAGATAACCTCTTATGACTCATCTATTGCTTTTTTCATTTTTTATTCATATAAATCCCATAGTATATTTCATGTTTTCCTCCAATGTTCTTTTTGAGTGACTCTTCACCATTATCAACATGACTCAATTTCTTTTCGGAAAATTTATGATTAATTTGTTTTAGACTTTCCATGGAACTCTTTATGGTAATCCTGATGTAGTTTTTTTCTATTTATATCATTTTATCACTTTTTTTGTATTGTTAAAATTAAAAACGTACCAATTACAAAATATTTTTTTGCAATGATTTAATAAATCTTAAAAAAATTATGACACAACATGCATGATTCATTTTTCCTTTATGTATTGTCTATTATTTACTCTTACATTTATATTATCATATTGTACTTGTCAAAATGTTAAATCCAAATTATGAGTGTATATGAATTTTTTTTACTAAATTATTAAGTCATGAAAATTCATAGATTGGGAACAATTTAATTGATATGGTTATATATATTATTTTCTGAAGTAAAAGTATGAAGAGTTTAAAAGATTTTTATTTTGATTTAGTGGAAAAAAATATTTAAAAATGTATATCCAAGTGTTTAAAAGAGAGGTTTCTCATCAAACCCTCTTCCCCTCCATTATTTAAAAAATTAGTATCCTTTGAATCATGATTTGTTACATTATTTTATTGGAATTTAATGGGTACATCCAAAATTACACTTCCATTCACATATGGATTGGGATTACTTCCCCCACATCATGATACACATATTCTTTTAAAATTCATTATAAAAATTTGAAATTTGTGTCCTTCTATATTCCTCAATAATTTTTATAATCCTAATTTTCTTATTTATAAAAAAATTCACACATTTTAGAGGATATTTCCTAGGAAAATACCAATATTTCTATGAGATTCAAGAGGTTTAGTGTAAATCAATAATTAAGGTCAAAAATATGAGTATATATTATGGAATGTATAGAATGGAGTCAATTATGGTAAAATTTTGGATAAACATTCATAGGTCTTTTAAAATGAGAGTCTAATGAATATATACATCAAATACAATATACCTTTTAATTTTTTAATTTTTTTTGTTAATTAAGAGATTTAATGCATATAGTATTTAAATATATGTAAGTTTTTATTGGGTTATATAACCTTGTATGAAAGAAATTATTTAAATAAAATGTTTTCAGTATCTTACTCATGAGTATGTGTCTTAGGAACAATAAAATATATCATAGGAGTTTTAATCCATGATAAATTTAGTATGATGATTCATTAGTACCCAACAAGAACAAGAAAACATCACACCACGACAACATTCATGGGGGATAACCAAGAAGAAACTTCCAAAATATTAATTGGATCAATGGATAATACGCATTAACAAATAACATATCCCAATAAATTGATATCATGGACCCAATACTTCAACACTTCTTACATAGCTGATGATTTCTATGAACCACCAACGTAGCTCATAGATTCTATACATATTCCTTCTCTAACTCTTAATGCACCATTATTTCATCAATGAAAATCACCATGAACCAAAATAGTAATTAATAAAAGTTAAAATTCATTATTTTTTTGAAAATGAATAAATATTTAAAAACATTGAACAATGTTACAATAAACTCATAATTCTAATATTGACAACAGAAATTAGTATTCATAATATTCTCATCCTTCAACCACATTTTTTGATATCCAGATTGAAAATAATTTCTCTAGAACTTGCTAACCCCCTTCAGCTGATCAAATAACTCACTAATCCATGAAACACGATGGTGTCTTTTCAATTTCAACTGACTCAGGTGTTGATAAATAACAATATAAAATACATATTATCATCCACAATCATCCAAAATAGAACTACAGAACCCCAAAGTGATATACTACACCAAATAAATCCTCTCTAGAGATATTCTACAATATGAATTTATAGCTCCTATAACAAAGAAGAATCAGTCATATATGGGTGAATTTATGGAAACGAAATATATAGATATAACTCTATCAAAAACAAAATCTCATATTGATGGGTTGATAGCATAACATCTTCATTAAATACATCGAGGGACACTTCTATTACATTTGGATATACTATTGGATATGACATAATTGAAAAGAACATCATGACGACTACCATGAATGTTAAGACCTCAGCACATCCTCAACTGATATATTGATCTTACACACTAATAAAAATGACATGATATCCAAAAAAGGCATAGAATATAACATATCAGTCAAAGTGATCAATAATAGCTTACACCGAAAACATCTATTCCATTTTGAGGATGTTGTTATATAACATTTCCATAAACATAGAAATATACCCAAGTGAGTTATTTTAATAGAATTAACTCAAAATCTCTAAATACATCATAAAAACTCCTATAAAATCCTAATGGCATTGCGATTCCCAAAAATTTTACGCTTACATCTTGTTTAAAAAAATATTATTATCATATTAGTTTAAAAATTAGATGAAACAAGTCAAATTTAAAAATGAAATAACGTTGTATCATTAATAAACAAACAATCACATATAAACTAAGTACCATTTATGTATAAAGGATTAGAGTATTATTAATACCATTAAAAAATTATATATATTTCCAATCTAATGGAAACGTTTTCCCCAAATATATGGGTTTCTTATATTTTATTATATCTTTGAGAATGCCAAAAAAATTCTACACATGATACACATATAGAAAAAACCTAATTATTAATCTATTTCATAACCATGGGAAATGGAAACATAAAAAGGGTGATCATAAACCCTTAGTGAGGGTAAATTTATGTGATGAAAATAGATGGTCATAAATAAACATTTGATTGCATTCTGGTATAAGAACATAATAAAGATTTAAGAACATATAATAATTAAATATTACGCAATAAATCATTGATCATAAATCATAAATCATAAAATAATGATTTTTTCATAAATAAGTACATTTCATAGGATAAGGGAATCATTAGAATATGAAGAAAAGTTAAGTATGAGAGAATAATTTAAATATATAATATAATTTGGCAAAAAAATAACAAGGAAATATGATAACATTGTGGTCAAATCCACACATATGTTGAAAACAATTCTAGCCTCATGTTCAACGATATCCTTTGAGTATAAATCATCATTTAATAAAATATGAACATTTTTATAATCACATTCAAATATAACACAAATAATCTAATGAGAAATATCATATTACCTAATGCATTGGAATTCCAAATAATTACAGGACATCCCATAACATTAAAATATTTATATTCATATGTTCTCCAAATAATAAAAAACATGTATACATTAATCAAAAATAATAACAAGATAATCTCATGGTAATTAAATTCATATATAAGGATATTATATGACTCTATGTAAATACACCTCAATTAAAAAAATAAGTCTATGGAATTCACATCATATAGATATTGGATATATTGTATAGTTAATAATTTCCCCATCTAATAAATGTATTTTTATCTTTCTGAACACCCTTTAATAATAATAATTAAATAGAAGGTTTTCATAGAGGATAAATATTTGAATAATGTTTCTGTTTATAAACATTGGATGATGAAGAAAGACTAAGGAAGTGATGGTTCATTTATATTATCAAGATTTCATTTTCATCAATCCCTAATAACCTAAAAACTAGATAATAAAGAAATGAAATTTTTTTTAACAGATAAAAAACCATTAGAAGGAAATGAAATGGAATGTGCAGAGACATGGAAAGGAAACCAGTTAAAAGAGTGTAACAAGTGGTGTAACAATATAATAAGTATGAAATTATAGAAAATAAATTTATGTCAATATAAAATAAGTGTAAATAAAAATAGAAATCACAATGGTAATATTTTATCATAATCATAGAATAACATAATAAATTAATGAAGGATATAACTCAACGAATTTAAATTGAGTTTACAGTAACCTTATGGGTTTAGAAATGATTCATAGTTATATAGAATGATATCTTGAAATATAATTTTGTATGACCACAACAAGAGTATGTTTTTTATAAAATAAGTCAATGAATAATAATAGGTAAAAGTAAAGAAGAATACATGAATAATTTGAATTTTGTCTCAAGATATAGGAATTATGATAAAGAACTCATAATTTTTTTTAAAGTTTGAATATAAGGATCTAGATGGGGAGAACATGAAATTAAAATTTAAATACATTGAATAAAAATAGGTTCATGATATAATATTTAAAATAGTTATTATCTAAAACATATAAAATAAAATATGTTCATAATATGAAACATTTATTAAATAAGGATACTTGAGAAAGGAATCCTTTGCAACATAGGCAATGTATGAATCAGAGGATACAAAATCATGTGATATTAAACTAAACAGAATATTATATTAATAAAAATGAATTAAGATATATAAATTCAATGGGGGAGTTTTTTAAACCATTTGAAATTAAATTTTTTCAAATGAAGAGGCATGTCTCAAGGAAATAAAATTAAGACCATGAACTCTTTATGCCCATTTTAATTTTTATTATTTTCAGCTCTTGTATAATAACAATAGGTTGTTAATACATGAATAAAAAAGTTAATTATTTACATTTTATTATTTATTGATCAGTTATAATCAATAAAATTTATTTGTTACTATTTATTTAGAGGAAATAATATCTTGAAGAGTTGTTTTATTTTTTAATCACCCAATTTTGTATTTATTTCGGAATTATTATTATTATAAATTTTTTACATCTACAATTTAAAATAAAATATTATAATATATTAAAAAAAATTATATTATATATTTTATATTTCAAATAATCATTTAAATAGTGCCAATTGTTAGTAATCTGTTATTTTGGCTTAAATTTGTTAATTAACTATCCAAAGAATATCCCTCAGGAGTGTCAAACCGAATGTGTAGTTAGGCTCTCTTATCTTTCATTTTGTCAATATTGAGTTAATACCCAACCAAAATGTTTCAATTTTATTACCCCATGTTTCAATAGATAAAAAACCATTAATAACTTTTTTATATACATATTAGAATATCTTTTCTAGGAAACTATACTCACTTTACCAAAATTTCAGGATGGTTTTAAGGTAATGGTAACATTTTATGACAATAAAATCTTAAAAAGGTAGTATAATCAATGGTAATGTGGATATATCATTGATAATATCATAATTAGTTTTTAAAAATGAATCATAATAACCTTAATCCCTGAAAAATAATGTAATTAACATGGAATTTAAGAATAAAGGAAAAAATGGGATAGAGGCCCTTAATTGCATGGTATATTCTTACGGATTGAGGGGAACACTATGAAAACATTAAAAATCTATAGAGATACTCTTTATAGTGGGAATGAGAGAGAATATCTACTTGATAGATTTATAT
This sequence comes from Viscum album, assembly GCA_963277665.1. Taxonomy (NCBI): domain Eukaryota; kingdom Viridiplantae; phylum Streptophyta; class Magnoliopsida; order Santalales; family Viscaceae; genus Viscum; species Viscum album. The sequence goes on along the minus strand of OY728131.1, from coordinate 1,455,883,779 downwards.
AGTAGAGGAATGAGTGCAATTGTGGGTATTCATACTTAAAATGGGGGTATTTTGTGTTAAAATAATGATTAGTTTTTTTTAAGACAATAACTTTTGGGTGACGTTGAATCCAATAATATAGAACATAATTAATGGTGAAAAAATTAGGTAATGTCAAAAAATTCTCCAAACTCCTATATAATTGTTATATTTTTATTTTATTATAAATTTTTTTTTTATTTTAAACCCTTTTCCTTTTTTATCCTTCTATATAGTAACTCATTAATTACAAAGTAACTTATTTTTTTATTAAAAATGAAAATAACCATATTATGTAATTTTTTAAATTATTCTTAAAAAATTGAATTATATTTTACTTGATTCAATTTCAAAATTTTCCACTAAATAATTCTACAATTATACATTTTTAACTCATAAGAATGATTTTTTAGAAAGGATAAAACATCTGTTCCAAAATGTCACACATAGTGTCTTAAAGGTAACTGAATATTATTATTTATTTATATAAATATGTAAATACATTTTTATAAATTATAATTTTTTATTAATTTTTATTTATTGATCATATTATAATTATGTCATAAATGTCCTGGTATTTGAAAAAGTTATTTTTCCTTATTCACAAAAAATAACCTTTATGAGAAAAATCCAAAAAAAATAAACTTAATAAAATTTTAATGTTTTGATTACAAAATAAATGTACTTTTTACCAAATTAAAATTTGAAAAATAGGAATTATATTTCTGAATATGATCATTTAGTATTTGTAAAAGTAGTATATTTAAAATAAAATCTAGTTCTTTTTATAAGTGATTACTTTTATATTTTTTATTTTATATAGTTTATTAAATCACTAATGATTATTATTTAATAGATCTAAAAAATGAAAATTATATGAAATTATTCTTCTAATTAAGTAGAATTTATATTTTAAATACATAATTTAGAAAATTATTTTAGTGTAATAATCTATATAAATAATGACAAAACTTATACTAATGAGATTTTAAATTTTATAAACACAACATTATAAATATTTTAAAATAATTTTTTTATTAAATTAAACTACAAATAATAGAATTATATTTTCAAAATAAAATAATAAATATTTCATTATGCTATTTTATTATAAAACATGTTACTTAACTTTTTAAATATAAATTGATACAAATTATATAGGTATATGGAATTGGATAAAAAAACATTGAAATTAAATTAGCTATGATGATATTCTAAAAATGCATGGTAATGTATTATTTTACTGTAAAAATGTTATTTAAAAAATCATCATGTATTTCATATAAAATTTTATGTGGACATACTTTAAATATGTAACAACTTGTTGACTTTGAAAACATATATCATAATATAATAATATTTATAATATAATGAATTAATCAGTATTATGATATAAAAATAAAACATAAATATGATGATGTTATGAAACTATATTTTCTTGAAAATCATTAATACAGTAAAATATATATAAGTATATATAAAAAGTATTATGACATTGGAGGAATAGAACACATATGAATGTGATAGGCATTTCACTCTTGTATCTCTTTAGTAAGGGGTTTGAGCCCTGTAGATTCTCCAGATGTGACATGTTATATCCCAACCTAAATTGATTATTTTTTATAAATCAACAATTTAATAAATAAAATTACATTATAATTGAAAAATATATAATAAAAAATGTGGTGATAAATTAATATATATGTGTGTGTGTGTGTATTATATTTTTAAAAGAATGAAATTCATATAACATTTACCATAATAATTTATGAAATAAAATAAATAAAAATCATTAGAAATAACTAATGTTACATTATTCAACCACAAATAATAGTGTTCCATGGAAATTTTAGTTTTTGACAAAAGATGCTAATTTTTCCCAAAATAAAATAAATTTCCTTGATTTGAAATTATATAAAAACCCTATAGACTATCTTTACCTAAATCATGTCTTCTTCATATTACCTATTAAATATATCAAAGAATATAATTATTTACATTAATATTCAAATAAATAAGACCCAAATATGAGTTTATAACTCTTAAATTATACTCAAATGAACCCATATTAATTAGTAAATTTATCTAGTATCATATTTTATGCCCTCAATTATTCTTGATAATCATTACCGGAAATATTTTATTATTATTATTCGAAATGAAGGTCACACAGCACCAAATACAAGAATCCCTCAAGAAGGACAAAAATGTTGTAGACCAAGATAATTCCACTGATAAAAGACCTTTCACATTAAAGGAATCACAACCAACCCATATAAAATGTCTACCCTCGCTCCAAGACACCCAAACCATTCAAGAGCGCCCACAATAAAATTGGATTCCCTCCTACTATGATGAATGATCTGCCCATAATTAGCCACTAAAACAGAACTCCTGATAATGTAATCCAAATTCCATGGCACCTTGTACCTACGCTAAACGGGTTTCACTAGAACATTAGAATCATTCTCTACATCAATCACCTGAAAGCCATGCTCCCACCAAACATAGAGCCCAGTAAGCAGTTTATGTTCCTCTGTATGAGGGGAACAACTCGGACCATAAAACTTACTGAACGACTGAAAAACAAAGCCACATGAATAACATGGGACACCTCCACATCTCATGAGCCCATTCATGATGTATCCATCCATGTTTATCTCAAAACCATTTGCCGGACGATTTCAACAGATCCATCTTCTTCTCGAACATCCATACATGATGGGTCTATTGATTATATTTCACATAGGGACCGAATAATACCACCTTTAAAAACAAAACCAAACCGTCGATTAATAATCTTAACATCATCTGTAGGAAAGAAACTAAGCTATGGGAACCTTGGAAATATTGATTCTGGGCCTCCTAAATTATCAAGCATATATAGTTTATGATGATATCACGAACCTAAAATTCCATGATCCTGCTATCCGCACATTGAAACCATGACGGCATGAGACTTTGAACTGAACAGAACATAATAATAAATTACTATTATATCCATAATAAATATCAAATTATATACTCACCAATGGCCTTTTATGTTTTTTGTTTTAGAGAATTAGAAAAAACATTAACTAAAAAACACATTCCTTTCCAATATGATGGATTTTATTCCAACTAAATCAAGATTTCCATACATATAATAACCCTAAAAAATTTTATACACTAAATAAAATTCTAGACCAATCACAGATAATATTATTATTTATAAACTAGGTAAATTGAATTATAAGAAGGGTGAGCTCAAAAAAATTGAAAGTGTAATCCAAAGAAATAATACTCAATGATCTCAAGTGAGGATAAGATGAATTAAATAGTATGTGATAAATCAATTATCATAATTCATGTTTCATAACATTAGGATTATATAATAAAAAAGTAGATATCATATTATCATGGAATCATTAGAATTAATAAAAAACATAAAGTATGAGGGAATCATTTGAAAATATAATTTAATTTGGAATATGAATAATACAAAAATATCATGTCATTGTGGTAAAATATCATAAATATATTATTAATAAATCTAGAATCTTTTTCAAACATATAAATTGAGTATAAATCATCCTTTAATAAATTGTCAACAATTCTAGCATCACGTTCGAGCATAGTGATCCTAATATCATGAGATATATCACATTACCCAATGCATTAATGGAGTATATAATTTTATCCCACTCATTAATTTATAATATATAAATGAATATGTGTTCAAAATGAGGAATACATATGAAAATCCATAAACTATAATAACTTGAAAATCTCATGGAAATTAATTGTCTATCTAATGAAATTATGTAACTCTTCAGGTAAATAACCTTAAATTAAGATTATTAAGTGTAATTAATATACACTAAATATATAAAGGGTATATTATTTTGTTAATAATTTCAAATTCAAAACAATTCTTGGTTATCTAGGAGAACACCATTCAATCGAAACAATGAAATTCATTGTATTTATAATAGAAATGTATTGGATGTAAGGTAATGTTCATACACATTGTATCATTAGGAAATAAAAATGCAGTGATAGATCATTTCCCATAGAGAGATTACATTTCCATATCACCCCAAAAAATAATAACCAAGATAATTAATCAAAATATTATTTTCAAATATGTTAGAAATACATTTATATGGGAAACACTTGTATTATATGAACGATTTGAATGAAAATAGTCACCAAGATCCTAACAAATGATGTTGGTATATATTAATGAAGATATTATGTGAAAGATATGTATATCCATATAAAATAAGTGAATAAAACAAAAATCAATCAGTTATTATATTATATATAATCATTTAATTACATAATCAATGACAAAAAGATATAAGTCAAAGAATCTAAATTGAGTTAATAGTCTCCTTATGGGTTTGGTAAAAGATAAAAATAATAATTAAATAGACCCTCGATTGAACATTTAAATAAAAAATTTCAGTATATATATGATAAAATAATTAAATGGAATGTAATTAAATTATGTTAAATAATAATAGTTTTATAATTTGATATTTGTCTCTAAAAATTAAAATGACAATAATGAATCGTTGCAATTTTGGTAAAATTTAAATATAATACCTTGAAAGTAAAAACATGAAACTTATCATCAAATAACATTAATAAAAATAAAATAATGATATAATATTACGATGATAATGTATATATCCCACAAAAAAATAAAATACATTCATAATAGGAAATATATCTCCATGATTGAAACTTGATATAAGAAACCCTTACAAGTTAGGTAATGTATTAATCAAATGTTGAATAATAGGGACTGATTGAAAGAAAGTGGATATAACAAGAATAAAAAATTTATTAATATATAATAAGTCAATAGGGAAGCGTTTACACTATTTAAAAGTATATTAATTCATAATGAGAAGCATGACTCAAGGAACTAAAATTTAGACCAAGAACCATTGTCATAGGTATAGTTTAATTTTATTCACATTTATGCCTCCTATATAATAAACTTATTTTTATTAAAAGACTGATGTATAAGTAAGTGAATTTATGTTTTTATATCTTCATTAGTTATAATAATTAAAATTTATTTATTACTATTTCAATAAAATAAAAATGGATTGAATACAAGTCTTATTTTTTATATTATCCCATTTTTTCAATTTAATGGTCGTTATTATTTGTTATTTATAAATTTGTAAACTAGTTATAGAAACTATTAATAAATTAAAATAAATTTATATTACAAAATATAAATTGTCTATCATTTCAAGTGAAATTAGTAAGAAATAATCCGTCATTATATATTTTAAAGAGTTTTCGAATTATCCAAAGCATAACCCTTGAGAGTGTCAGACCAAGTGTACTGTTAGGCTCTATTGTCATACACAGAGTGAATATTGAGTTAATAACAAAAAAAATTAAAGGTTATTACCCCTAGGTGTAACAAATCCATATCTTGTATCCAATAGTTTTTATATAGATAGGGATTTTATTTCAAGGAAACCAGATACATCTTACAAATATTTGAGGATGGTTTTATGGTTACTGGAATGTTTGAGAATTATAATTACTTAAAATGGTATTATAGTGAAAATAAATGATGATAAATTATTAATAATTTAATATTTAATTTATAACAATGAATAATAATGACATTTCTTATTAAAATATATGGAACTAACTAGTCTCATAAAAATAAATGAAATGAAAATGTTAGGAACCATTACGTGTATGGTAGCCTCTTAAGGCTTGATAGAAATAACATAGAAGATAATAAACTACATGGATAGATTATTGATATGGGGAATTATTTTTAATTAAGGATCAAAGGAATTGTTGTAATGTGTAGATAAATAATTGATGGCTACTTATACTTGAGAAGGGGAGTATTTTTTGTTTAATTATTGATAATTTATTCATTTAGGACAACCATTTTTGGATGGAATCGATTCCAATGAAATTTATTGATAATTAATAACTAAAAGGTTATTTAAGGTCATATAATACCTCAAATAAATATTTATATGTGTCATTTTTTTATTCTACACCCTCTTTATTTAATTTTATCCCTTTACATTATTTTTCCTTTGTCGTGTGAACTTTGTTTTTCACCTTATTAACTTATTTTGTTCCTAAAAATAATACTTAAATTCTTACTTAATTTTTATCTTTTTATTAAAATATATAATATAATTTACTAGTTTTTATTTCTAATTTTGATGAATATTCATTTAAAATGATACATCTGTAACATGTAAAAATGGTTTTTCATAAAATATATAAGGTCAATTTCAAAATGTAAAAAATAAGTTTCTAAGTGAAACATGATATAATTAAATAAATTGTATTATTATATAAATACCTATTTTATTTATAATAAGTATTCATAAATTTTTATGTCAAAAAAATAAGATGACTCAGTCCCAAATGTTACAATATTGAAAATCAAGAATTTCACCAATCACCAAAAAATAAATCTTTTTGAAAAACCCCTAAAATATTACACTAAGATAATTTTTATATGATTATTTCAAAATATATGTCTTTTTAATCAATGTAAAATTATAAAATTTAATAATTAATCTATTAAATTAATCATATAACATGTGTAAAAACGTTTATAAAGAATAAAAGATAGTTCTTTTATTTTGGTAGATTACATTTATATATATTATTATCTATTATTTATTACTAGATTGAAAATAATTTATTTATTTTTCTAAATAATATATTTTTTATGAAATTATTCATCAAATTAGGTATAATTTTTCTTATAAATACATAATTAGGAAAAAAAATTTAGAAATAAGCTTTATACACGATGATACAAACTTTTTCAAAGACCAGTTTACATTTATAAAACCAAAATTAAAATAATTTAATAATATTTTTTATATAATAGGACAATAAAAAATAAAAAATAGATTTTCAAAGGAAAAATGAATATTTTATAATTTTATGTTATTATAAAACTTATTAACTTACTTTTTAAAAGTTAATTTCTTAAAAATGAAATATATACATATAATGTGATAACAACCATATAGATATAAAATAAGATCTAATTTAATTAAAAAATGAATGTTAAAATATTATTTTAGTTTAAAATAATATTTAACCACTAATTATATATTTCACATAAAATTTTATATGGAATAACATTAAATATGTTAAAATTTTGTTGCTTTGAAAACATGTACAATATTATGATAATAATTTGATTGTAATGACTTAATTACTATGACAATATAAAAATAAAATATAACATAAATATAGTTCTAAAAATATATATGCAAAAAGAATCATGAATATAGTAATATATATATATTATATATAAAAATGATTTTAAAATAGAAGCATGACATCACATAGGCTAATGGTAGGCGTCCCTCCCCCATTGCCCTTCGATCAGGGGTTCGAGTCTAGTTTCTTCATCGGATTTCATAAGATGTCTCCCAAGTTTCAAGCAATACTTTTTATAATAAAAAATTTAAACATATAAAATTAAATTATTCATGAAACATATATAAGAAAAAATTTAATTGAATCATATGCATATAAATTTTTTGTTTATATTATTAATGGAAATAAATTCATTTTGAATTTAAATTTTTAATTTATGTAAGATATTTTGTTAAAAAAATTTCTAGTAATCAGGGATGTTATTAGATTAAGTAACCCCAAGGGAACCAGACACCTCTCCAACTCTATTACCAAAGAATGGTTTAGGGTTGGTAAAATGAAGGTGTATATATCTTCTAAATCCAATAGGTCACACACCATAGTAAGATAAAAATAATAATACCCCACACAGCCTATGGATTTTCTTAGTATGATAAACTCTAAGGAATAAATCATACCATATACGTATCCATGAACTCATTGAACATGATAGAGAAAATCTCCATGTATATTCTACTAACTATCCTTGAGGACTAGGTGCACCCTCATGTTATCCTCTTCCCATCATGCCTCCTATATACTGATAAACTTTTGAATAACCCTATTGTTACATACATTGACATAGAAGATAAAAATAAAATATATATTCATGAGGAGGATCTAAAAATATATTATAAATACCATGGATGTTTGGATACTCTTGCCTACATTCAATAAAACCTCAATATGAAAAAATATCACTTCATTATTAACAGAGGTTTGAGAATTGTCATATTCAATGAAATGTTATGAAGATGGATGGACCTAACTCTCTGTTATCTAAAAAATCATAATACTATGATATTAAGAACTTATGGACATATATATACTTCCATTTATCCTAGTTCACCCCCTCCTATGATGATCATAGACAATATCTTCTCTAAAAATTCTACATTTTCCAATAACTCATGATACATTGAAATGTGAATTGGGTGAACTGACACTGGATCATTAGATGAAAATCATATTCAAAATGCCTCTCCCTTTCTACATAATTTTTTAAAAGTCATAATGAATAACATAATATTTTCTTAAACCTGATTCTAAAATTCTGTATATTATAACTCACCAGGAGAAGAGTAAGGATCACCTGTCGACAGTCCTCATTCTTGGTTAATGAATAGAACAATGTTTGATACTAATCACTAAATTTATAAATTTAAATATATAAATCCTCGTGATACACAAGTAATAAAAACCACCATTATAGATTATGCCTATGTAATATACTGACGTCCAATGGAACCCAGTGCTCCCTCATAGTATTTATTTAATGAAGGAAAGTATCTACCTCTACCAACCAATCCTTATAATCTTATCCAAAATGTACCCCTCATACATATATAAGAAATGTATTGGAAATTAATGATGAAAACTCATCAATGTTTTATTTTCATTGATCTCAACTATAAATATAGTATCTGATGTATCATACTAGACAACACAAGAATTAACCTGATGGGGACATCGACATGAATTGATTCTAGTGAAACAAAAAACATTTAGAACTCATTATCCAATAATATAGAAAATATAATTTTAATTGGTTAAGATATAACCAAATCCCCTTCATCTATGCAATTCTAAAATATGAATATAAAACTTTGATACATGATCCATACAAAGCCATCCACCATGAAGGTAGAGTCACTTCCCATATCATAATCAATAAACATATGTCACATGAATAAAATCGTAAGGGGAAATAAGATACCTTGACCTAGACAATAACCCTTTATTGAATCACATTAAAATTCCATATTATACAATTTCCATTCAATCCATGGCAATCCACATTAGTGACTATCAAACAAATATGTCAGATTGGTCAACCATGATCTCTAATACAACTTTTTCACATCATCCACTACACTGGTACCCCTACTGTACTAGTAATGAATATGGGGATGACCCCAAAACCCTAGTATAATAGGACACAAGTCAGTGACTCATATTGAGGGTATAAAATAATTTCAAATGGGAGGTGTATCCATTATATATAAATATTTGGAAAAAATGTAATATACAAAAACCAAACAAGATATTAAAAAATATATTAACCATACTAATATGTGAATGTAAATTCATAAACATGGATAAAATGAAAAATATAAAAGACTATACTATGAAAGCGACCATACACTGAAACAGATCATTAACAACTACTTGAACTAGCACCACCCAAATCAATCACCAACTTGGTTCTATAGAATTGGGAAATAATTTCTATATATATGTACTGAAGAAATTGATAGACTCATAAATTTCAACTTGAAAATAACTCATGAAAATGTGGAAGAAGCATAATAAATTCCAATGATTAAATAAGGGAAACTAACAAATTACCTAAGAAGTTAAATCTATATCCCATCAATATTAAGGATCTCTCACATGGTAACATATATTTGTAGGATGGACTATATAAAAATAATATACATAAGAATGGTACCACACATCCTCTTCCCCAAAATATTGTCACTCTCACACCGCACCAAAAAAATATAATATTCTTAAATCCCTTTTTTATAAGTCATCCATCCCCTCAAGATACTATCCTGCAGCTATATCATCAACACATCTTACATCTCATGAATACATACCCTGCCAAATCTCATCACACCCACAACCAAGTAAATTTTCTAAAAGGCATAAAACCCATATATTAGGAATTACACCTTAATACATCATAAATCATGAATGTACACCTATGGTGACCATAATCATTATAGTTAAAATATAGTAACATGCTATAAAATCAAAACATAATAATCCACACATACATGTATGGAAAATCAAATGTTCATAAAATATTTCATTGATTCATAACCTATACTATAAGACATTATAACTCAAATTCACCAACCCCTCATGATACACCTGAAGGTAGAGTGGGGAAGATGTATTAGTTAAACATCTATTCCCTCTCTAAAAAAAATTTTGGGAACCACAATTGGAATCCATATCATTTTTCAATCATCTACTCACCTCACTCATGTAGTGATGAGTATGAAATCACAAAATATAATGATTTGCATATAATATGAACCAAACTATGGAAAACTACCTAGAAATTGTCTTCATTTGCAGTTATTATACCAAATGACACTCGATTTCTATCCTAATGGTCAATAAAACATAATTACATATATTTACATAGGAAATAAATTCTAAAATTAACTTATTTTATTTAGTTATATTAAAAAGTAAGTATATTTTATTTACCCCATAGTTATGTCTAGTTTAATGATTATATATCATCTAAAGAAAATTATTTTTTATAATTAATCATTAAATTTAGAATTTTATTTCCATTGTATTTTATAATTGAACTCAAAAAATTATATGGATTTAAATTTAGATATTATAACTTTCATTAATACCCATTCCCATCATTTATATTATAAATTAATGTACCTTTCTATAATGCAACGATCGTAGGACATTACCTGAAATACCACAAGGATGATGAAATCATAGTGTATATGCCAACTATAGAAGATGGTTTGAAACTAAAACAATGACCATCAAGTATCCTAGACTCTAAGAAAAACATCAATAATATGGGGATTGTTCAGCTCTCAAAGTATTTAAATTAACAAATCAACCGTCCTAGTAGAACCATCTGGTATCCTCAGTCAATTTTTTTTTATTTTAGAAATACACATTTTTTTTCAAGTGGGAACCTTGAAAACGATACATTTACACATATCCAACACCCATAAATTAGATTCAAATGACAAATTACACATTTCAAAATTCAAAATTTAAATTTAAAATAGTAGTCACCACCTCATGCGACATCCATGGCCCCTATTCACACCTAATCACTAAATAGGAGACTATGTGAATCCAACATCATCGTCCTAAAATCACCATCATCCTTGTCAAAAAAATACACAAGATAGAAACCATGTATCATTAGAACTCTCAAATAGATGAACATTATCAATGGAGATAACAACACCACCACCATAGAAGACCAAAACAGATCACCACATTCATCAAAATAGTGCATCTTTGAAGAACCTCTCCAGCATCACCTGAACATCCTACCACTCCCAAAAACACCTCCCAAAGCCTCCTTAGAACCATCTCACCTGAAAGACCATGGAAGGAGAAATGGATCTGGATGCCCTAGTAGAGTGGGAGCCGACCGTCCTCCGCAGTAATCCATAACAAGGCTAAACACCAGTAACCCCATGAAGAAACTATGTTGTTGAACCATAACAACATTTGTATTAAACAGGAAGAAAGGATATAAAATGTTTCACAAGACAATCTGATTAACTAGACCCTAGCTATGGAAATTTCTGGCCAAGATGAGCCCCCAAACCCATCACCCGACCTCTAGAACCATCACAGAACCACCACAATCACCCTCGAACTGAACCCAAATGTGGCCCAGAACAAAAGGATTTGTAGTCAGAGTACATTAAAGAAAATGAGACATGAAAGAAGAGACCAGACCTCCCACCAACAACATCCCAAACCACCAGAGATCCTTCATGATAAACCAAGATGTGGTTTACCATACAGGTTCATGTGGTAAGAGCATATGGGGAGCATAAGAAGCCATACAGTGATAGTACAAAATCCACCAAAACAGCCAAATTGAACTAGACACCATAAGATCTCACAGGATTGAAGAATAAAGAGAAGGTGGAATCAAAAATTAGAAAAACCATAAACGTTGTGAGAGATAGATGCAGAGAGGAGGAATTATAGCATCAGGAAAAAAAGGGAAGATGCAGAAAAGGGGGAAACCCAAGATCCCTACGTGAGATAGATCTGAGAAATAGAAGCAAGAGCGAATCAATCCTAGATAGCAAGAAGGGGAAAAAATATAATTACGTTTAAATTTCAGTAATACTAAATACAACTGATAACAATTTCTACATATTTTATAAAATCATTATTTTAGAAATACATTCTTGCTTTGTAGATTTCATAGAAAATATATATAAAAATTCCCATTCCACATTAATTATTCACTTTATCATACCCTATTTACATTATTTGCCTCATTTTAAGAATATAAATATTTATAAAGAGAATTAATATTCAAATAAATAAATTTCACAATATCTATAGAATATCAAGAAAAATCAACAAAAATATCATAATGCACCTAAAATAATTTTACCCTTTAAAATATTTTAATTTTCAATTCTATGGATGGTTATATTCATTAAGTAGAATCCACTACTCAATCAAATATTATAAAGAATTTTAAACTCAAACATACACATAGGATATATTGAAATAAATAAAAAATGATATTATATTTATCATACAATGTTCTCAAATAAATAATGGAATATAATCATCCATCTATAATGACATAAATCATGTGGAACCCATCATATATATGGATATCATCCCAACATGACTATTCATCACTAATCAGTACAAATACCATGAAGGTAAAAGGAAACAAATCTTATATTGAATTTAAATAGATAATGGGAGAAAAAATCCATATATAAGAAAAAAAACTCAACTCAGGTCTCCCAAAATTATATTTATAGATGTTTGGGAGATAAAACCTGGAAAGGAGGCCTTAGAGTCTCTAAAAGGGGTCCTCTAGTCACTTAGGGTTTAAAAGAATATTTATTATATAATAAAATCAATAAAGGGATCTTGAAATTATTAATCCTAGGTAAAATATAAGACCATGACACAATTCACCTAACCATGCCACAAGGGTTAATTCTTTCACCAAAACCACGTTATTGTAAGGGGGCCACACTATAATGGTCCTATTCATATATGACCACAAAAAACCATGATAAAAATCTATTGTATCGCCTCCTTTTCAAAACACATTAAAACTTGATCTAAATAACACTAGGTAGAACCGTGACATAGCTAAGACTGAACAATATAATTTTCCTCAACAATGAAGATCAAGGATTTAGATTCACTAGACCCTTAGGTGAAACCCTCACCCAATTCAATAAAGGACCTTTCAAATATAGAAACAATAACCAGATACACAAGCTCCATGGTAAATCCCTAATCACACCCCGAAGAATCCACTGTGGAGGAAAATCGAAGAGGATAATACCTGAATATCCATGACATATCCCACAACACGTTGTAGGTTCCCCTAAAACAACAGATCTTCCAAATCATTTATCCATAGACTCAATTATGCAGGTACATGGGCATGCCAAAAGTTCTACGTTTGAAATTACACCATGAAATATCCTACTATTCCACATTGTAATCCGTCATTTAAAAAAATTTGATCTCCAAAAAAACCTCTACTCATCCATCCATCTACAGAATAACTCCAACTACCTGAAAACAAAATAGAATGACTTCAAAAAACCAATCCTTTACATTTCTTTTTTCACACCCCAAAAAAGTGTCTAATGATACTGTGGATAATATATATCTAGATAATCCATACATTTCCATAATATGGGTCTACCCAATTTTAAGGGGAAAGTTAACATATCCAAATTGGAAATTCCATATATATATAAAATCTCCATGGAAGGGACATATGATTACCAATAACTCCAAATACTCCTAAAAACATTGATATCATCTCTAAAGTTTTATAATAATAAAAAGAACTATGTTGGTATGAAATGAAAAGGTATTTCAAATTATTCAATTGATTTCAATGACTATTATGGGGTTAGTCTCCACTAAGTACTGATGTAGATTAAAAAACCAATACAATATCACACAGATCATTTAAATATAAAATATATAACTATCAGTTTGATGAGGTAGAATATACTCTTAAGTAGTGTGATATCATAAAAATTCTTTAAAGGGATACATCTAAAATCATTTGAGTTTTCCATTCTATATTTATCCACCAATATAACAAACAAAAAAAATGATTGATTTTCATTAATGTTTGTTTCATCGTGGTCGATGCATTATAATTACATGGAAAATGTATTATTAATATATGATCATTTGTAATTGGAGAAAAACAAAGGAATTATTGACATATGTATTAAAAAAATTAACATGATCATTAAATATGAGATTTATAGTTGATCATTAATTTTATCATTGATTCAAAAACTATTCTTCACAAATATTAGAAAATTCAACAAACACTGATAAACATTAATAAAGTTAAAATAAAATTATATATTTAAAAATAATGACATTTAATTTAAAAATTAGTCACAAAATATAGTGCAATATAAAGAAAACTCAATGTAGAGTCAATGATAAATATGAAAAATATTCATTATAACCATCTCCTAAATAATATAATAATTAATTTCAATATTCAATTTTTTTAAAATACAATCTTGTTAATTATAATTTACAATAAATTCAATTTAATATCCAATATTTGAAAATGACAACATAATAATTATATCTTATATCAACATTTTTGGTATTAAAATGTAAAAAATGATTACTATAAATGTTAATATAATGTGTATTACTATATTTATAGGATCATTTTTCTTTTGAAACTCAATGTATAAATGATTTTGTTTTCATTTATAAAATTTGAAAAAAAAACACACAAGATTATGTTATTTTGTTATAAATAATGAACCAAAATTTTGATTCTAATTTCACTAAAACACTTGGAACATGAACAAAAAGTTATGTGTTCAAAATGTTCTATTTATAATTTTTTAAAAACTATTATAATCAACATTAAAATGACTAACAACATTAGAGGAATTTAATTTAACTAATAAAACTAAAAATTAATTTATTCCTAAGACATTTGAAAATAATTTTATCAATACCCATATATGATAATACTGGTTTGGTTGGATTATTACACAAACATAGAAACGAAAAATAATATCTTTATGCCCAAAAATAACATATAATAAGATATTAATCATTTCTATATAAAGAGAAGAGTCGGTTTCTAGCCTCATCAAAATATAATGTTAAAATAGTAATTATGGGAGTATCAATTTCTTTATTAATATATTTTAGAAAAGTTATTAAATAATATCTTATAGACTTTATTTGATTTAAAATGATAAATTTTTTCATGATAAATGTGAAACTAAAAAAATAGAATTAATAGAATTATCAAACTCATTTATAATTAAACTTTTTTACATTTAAATTGTACTATAAATAGGTGTTTTTAAAAATAAAATATATTTTTATAAATGTTTAGATTGGTAGTCAAATAACGTTTTAATATCATTTTTAAAATATATTTTAGTATCCATATGTTGTAAAATAAATTTTTTTTCCCTTTACAATTAATTTTTGTTGTTGTTGAGAGGTAGAAGAGTTTTGTGATGGTCGGAATGGGTTTTCATGGTGATGTTGTCACCATTATGGTCTCAATTATAATAGAGATTATATTTTTCAAGTTTAAAATGCAGTGGGTATTTCATGATGTAAAATTCAGAGTCACACTGTAGTGTTGGGTCTTATGTGGTAGTGATCACTACATATGAATTTCATTGTTTTCAATAGACAAATAAATCAATTCAATAATAGTTTCTATTAGTTCATCTATGTTCAATACCATGCGGGGTGAATTGGGGTATGGCATATTAAAAACTACTTCTTTTGGATATTGTTTCATCTTTAAACAAAGCAATGTTCTATCCCATTTCCATATTAACATATTAATATAAATGAAAGCATGTATGAGACATAAAAATTTTACATAGTTCACCCACACTGGGATACATAGAAGGAAATTACAAAGGAAATGTTCCTATATACTAAATCCAATAAATCTCAATGTAGTTAGTAATATCATAATAGACACATTATCACTTTAGGTTTAGAAACAATCAAATTTTGAAACCTCACTAATCTCTCAAATATAGTGTCCTCACTGCTCCTTAATAATATTATAATTTTAGCACATAAATCTATATGTTTAAAATATAAATTTGGGAACCAATAATTTCTTGTATAATTCACTCGATGAATACCACTTTACCATATATTTACTTGGAATTTCCTTACGGTAATCATGATATTTACTTTGGTAAGGACCCTTTTTCCAAACATTAGGAAACTACCCAATTGATCACAAGAATATAATTCCTTCAAAATCCCCACAATGTTTATGAAGATTTCCAATTTCAGGAATCTCACATTTAATTAAAAAATACCCCCCCCCCCCCGTCGTAATTTTCACTTATCCATCATGATGCTCACTACGTTCGAGAATCCCACATAGCCATTGAAAAGATCACAAATTTTGTGATGCTTTTATCATTCATGAAGCTTACACAACATTCGTCAACTCCCATTGTCCATAAAGAAACTAATTTTATGAAAACCATTATGGATGAATAATTCTTTATGAACCGGCTTCATTAATTCAGAGCATTTGGATTTTCTTTATGGCTTGTTATCTTAGATTAGGGGGGTAGATTCCTATTTATATTCATTTCTTTCCTTTCACAAATCTTTCAACCTCACAAAATAATTTTTTGGAATCTATATATTATATCCATTAATTTCTTATTCATTGTGAAGCACAAAAAACATTTATCCATTCATGGAGCTTCTTATTTTCATAAAGATTACCATCATTCCATCAAGAATTTTCCAACCTTTAAACCTCCATGACACTCTTTGTCTTCGTGTAGATAAATATCTTTGTAAAACTAAAATATTTAGGAAAAAATTGAATTTTCCGTAAATATTAATATTCCATCTTGAAAATACAATTTTTTTACATTTTATTCATCCTCAAGATTTTGAACCACAAATTTTGGAAAACACTGTGAAACGTTTCTACCTTGTATATAATATTTTTTATTTTTCCTCCATAGTAGTCATTACATTGTCTTGGATCATTTTAAACACAAAATTTTCATATTATATATGGAACTCCATAAATATTCTTAGAAACCATATTTTAGTTTTAATAAAACCAACCCCAAATAACATCAAATTTACATAGAGGGATTTTTTTCTAAAAATTTTGATTACATGAAATTGTGTGTTATGTTATAAGAAATGGTGAATCTCAATATAACACAAAATCAAACACCCTTATCTATAAAAATTTAGTTTTTATATGTTTGGATAAAAAATTGATATTATTCTATGGTGGGGATCATTACAACACTACATGTATACTAGTTGGAGGAAAATGAGAGAGGAAACAAATAATCATTCTATAACTCATGATATCACAATGAAATTTGGGAATTATTATGAATTGTAGTTCAATTTTATAACAGGTCTTTGATAATTTTATATGGTGGTTTTTTATTTAATTTCAATTTGAAAAATATAATTCATGGGTGATAATCTATTTAGGAAATATCTAGTGGCTGATTTTGATGTTTTTATCATTTTATGTGGTTATGATTTTGAATTCGAATTTGAAATTGAAATTCCATGACATATAATATAATTGGATTATTGTGTAGGAAATATAATGGATAGAACAAAAATCATATGAAGAGAAAATTATAAAAATGTGAAGCAAGGATTTCATAGAATATTTTAAATTTTAAGATTACATTATTATATAATAAAATACTGTTAAAGATCATGTTTCTGAAAAAGTATTTTACTGGGATATTTGGAGTCAGTTCACTCATGGATATCATTATAAGTGGGACACGTGTGTCATTATTGTTCATTATTTGAATATCTTTGAATGAAGTGAGCAGAAGTTAAGAGGTGGTTTAGAAACATATAAAAATAGTAAGATATTCCTAATAAATGAAGTAAATAACAATAAAAGTATAGATTATTATGTATATAAACACAATGCTGATAAGGTGTCCTTTATTATTTCCTAGTGTAGGTAAGCCAAGTAAAATATATGTTTCCGTACTCTTTTAATTTCTATATTTTTCGTATATGGTTGTTATGATTTTATGAAATATTTTAAGCATTTTGGAATGTAAGAGGATAATATCTAAACATTCTCATACAAGGAGGTATATTAGAGAATTCCTAATACACCACCTATTAGGGAGTATTTTTGGACCATTAGTTACAAAATGTGTTATTTGATCCACTTTGTTGATTTGAATGAACCTATCCAAATAATGTTATTGGAATGGTGAACACATTTAGTGATACCATATTATCATTATTAAATGATACTAATTATTATATTTTTATGAATAAAACAAGATCAAACATGTTGCCCTCAAGATTTTTATTTTCTAAAAAATTATTTATAGATTATGATTCAGTGATTATAGTGTTTTCTCAATGAAAAAATTTGGAATGAGACATCATAATAATAATTCAAAATAACAAAATCACTTATTCAATGATTTTTAAAAATAAAATAAAAATTAAAGTGATGAGTTGTAAATCATTGAAATTAATTTTGTAAAAACATGATAATGTTGATTAGGGTGATAATTATATTGAAGAAAAGAAAAAAGTTATTCATAAAAGGTTATATGTTTTGAAGATGACATATAATAAAAACATTGGTAGTTTTCAACCTTGTCATTGATTTTATTAAACATATTCATGGATTGTGTAATAAGGTAAGGGATGTCGATATTGTAAAAAATCATGAGAGAATTTTCAACATTGTATAATCCCAAGGGTTTATCCCTAGAATAATGTAATATCTCTTTATGATATTTAATGAAAATTTGTTGCATATGTGTTGTGAGTGAATCCAAACAACATCGAATGTCAGGTATCAATGGGAAATTATAATTAGATCCCAGATTTTTTTTAAATTTATGATTCTTTAACATAAAATTAAAATTTTAGTGATGATTTATTATCACAAGTGGTGAGAGTGATCGAGTGATGTAAAAGAAGATTCAAATGTAAGTCACTACAAACATGATTTAATTTTGTAATGGTTTATCATATTTCTAAAAATATTTTACCGAAGGATGTTGGGTTTGTTGATGGTGAATACATATAATGACATTGTCAATTTACTCCTAAAATTAACTTTAAGTCTTTAAATATAAGTATAAATTAGTTTTAGATAAAAGTGTTAGTATATAAAATTGAAATTATGTTGAAGATGATCCTTTAAAATATTTTTAAACTAAATTTATATCATACATGGAACATTATATGATGGATAATAAAGATAAAAACAATAATGAACATGAATTGTACAATAATATTACTTGAGTATTACATGTTAAGAAATAGTTGTAAGGATTCATCATGGATCTTAACATAAAAAGCAATGGTTTCAAGTAATAACCCATTCTCAACGAAGGTATCAATTCTATGTTTTTCAACTTTAGTCCCTTAAATAGACATAATAATGATGTCCAATCTAGTAAATGAGATCATTGGAGCAGCAGGGGATTGTTATGAGCCTAGATATCTGGAATGGATAAAATATAATTGTTGGAAAGGGTTTTCTACAACCGTGCGACCAAGGGTGCATGATTGTGAATCTTGTTTTAGAGAAGGGACAAATCCATTTGGAATGGTTTTTTTACATTTATTCAAATGGTGTGCCAAACCATGTGGGGTTCCCCTTCTACACATACAAAAATGTATGTTTATCCCATGGTTTTGAAATTGTTCACTTGAACAGTGCACCATGATATATTTGGTGAAAAGTAAATTTTTCCCAAATTTAACCCTTATACCCTTTTTTCTTGTTTACTTATTCAACTAGTGGATAGTAGTGATATTTCTCCCTTCAATGAGATCATGAATATCATAATGCTAGGAATTGTTCTAACTCCATCATCTGGTGTCAATTATTCAATTTTTCAGATGCATTAGATCAGTCTAGGTAAGCTTCGCTAGTCTCTCAATTCCTATAAATGTTTATCTTTCTATTCATTTTACTATTTTGGATCAAAGTCATAATCTATATTTTTCTATTAATTGAAATATTTCTCATATCTCTTCCAACCTACTTCGAATCTAAGGATGAAATTGAGTGAGTTGTTTTCTACGATCCTGATGTAGGTTTCTATATTGTATTCCATTTGTGTTTTTTTCATTTTTTAATTATTTCATTGTGCCATATGCTGGATTTTTTATAGAATCTTTTTTATATTGATTTGATCTGGTATAATTGACTATTTCATTTTAATAAATGTATATTTAATCGTTTTTAGTATTTTAAAGGGTGTGCATAACATATATGGTACCCCATTGGTGGGCCACCTAAAACTATCCAATTTTCTCAAAATGGTCGAAACTCCTTTCAACTAACAAATTGGATTCTATAAGAAATTTCCCAAGTTAAAGGTGTATTTAATGTGTCCCTATTAATCTCAATGGTGTTCTTCCCTTTTGTATTTAGTGTTTCCCTAGTAGGAATATTCCATGTTTCTCAAGACACATTCCATTGACATTTGATCCTTAGTAATGAAATTTCTAGGTTGTAATGAATTCTAGGAATTAGTTATCTTAAATGTGATTTTTTAAATAGGAGGTCTAATTCATAATGCTTGCCTCACCCTTAATGGATCATTTTGACTTTAAATGGAATGACCCTATAAGACGTTAAAACAATTCCATTTTCTTGTGCCATACAAATTCTTATTTGAATTTTAATGCTTGAAATTGTGATGAACATGGAAAATGTAATACATAAGAGGATATGCCACCGTTATTTATTTGTGAATGTGAATTTTCATTATTTACATTTAAAGGGTTTTAAAAATTTTACTTGATTGGTATTTCCTCATGTTAGATTTTAATATAATATTCCTTTAAAATGGATGGGTATGATGATAATGGGCGTGGATTTGAGAGTGAAATCACACTCCCTTATATCAGGTGTGAACGATGGCATCTCATATAAGTGATAATATATGGGTGTTGGGATTTACGCCCTGCGTTCCATGATTAAAGGGTTTCCATTAATGTACTCACCATCCCAAGTGTTATTTCATGACGTCTATCACTATTCATGGGATGTGGGGAATGTACCTGGTTACATGATATTTTAGCCTTTTAGACATGTTATGGATGTATGAGTTAGACCCCATTCTAGTCTAACAAAAGTTTTCCAGGTATATAACCATTAGGTGTCCGCACGCAATTGGTTGATATAGGTGGATCAAATATATAATAAAAATATATATTAACATTACAATATATATATAGTGACATGATCAGACACACTTTCTATCCATGAGATGAAGTTGGTAGACTCGCTAGGTGTCCTATAGGAACTTGAGTTAGATGGTTATTTATTTAAAAATTGTTTTACTATTCTTCTCATACCTTGATGCTATTTAGTTATGAGCACTACTCGGTTTACATGTAGACAGCATTATTGGAGGACTACTGAGATTTATATCTCACAACCTACTTGGGATGCCTTTGCTACCTGAGAAAAATATATTTATTCATGAACTAATAAGGGAAGTAGTCATGATACAAGGTGTTGACTTTCCATACCTAATTGGATCATATGATCAAGGGATGGGGCATAGCCTCAATATGCTTTGATTATCTTTTGTATTTTGACATTGATAGTATTTTATAGCATGCCTGTATATTATTTTCTCTTTCTATATCAAAATATTCATTGGATAAATGTATCAAAAATTAAATTTGAGGATTTTATTATTATTATCAATTATTCAGTTATATATTTCTTCCACTACATACTTAAATATTTTTTTTATATGATTCATGAGTTTATTTCTTTTGTCTATTTTTATTATGATTCCACTATTTATTTTATCTATTTTTATCCACTGTGCCACTTTGATAATAGGTTATAGTCTCACAACTATTCCACCTTTACTAGGACTTTGTTATTTGGTTGCTTTTGGAATACCGGGAGGCATTCTTGAGGCAGTATGACCCACTGGCTTGAGGCATGAGTAAAGTGGACCACAGGTTTGGACATTACAATGTGGTATATGAGGGGTTCTATTCATGAATAACTATTTGGTTAAAATATATTGGAGATAAGGAAAACATGGAACTGGTTCATAATATATTCTTGGGCATTGTGAACCCATGTTATGGGTGATGGTCGAGTTTTTCAAATTGTAAATGATGTTATGCTTTTTCATATTGTTATTGATATCATTTATCTATTGGGTGAGTCACTATAATAATGATGTTATTGATGTTGGTGTTATTATTTATTAACTATGTCTTAATTAAATGAGGTATTTTCATTTGGTAATCCATTATCATTAGAATAGTATGATTAATGGGCATTTTATTTTCACATGTCCCGTTTATTTTAAATATGCTTGTTCTTGTTGCATATTTATAATGCCTTGTATATGACATGAATTTTTTTAACACTTATAAGAATAAATAGAAAATATTATTGACACATAAAGTGAAAACATTATCCTAACAGGGTTTTTCCATAATAGTTTTATGTTGACACTATAAGCATTAAGTTATGGCTTGTTGAGATAGAGACAATTATTCTCATGAGTGGGGACTTCTTATGATGTGGGTTATGTGTGTTCTATTTTTGGTTAATATGGTTTATAGGAAAATAAGTATAAGAAATGGAAATGAATTTAATTAGATAGTCAAAAGTTATTAAAATGATTAAAATTTCACAAATTAAAAATAAATATGATTCCCAATTTAAAACAACCATTTATATATATATATATATAATAGTTTCGTAGACCCAAACACAACCATAGATGTGGGTAGTTTGTATCTCAGGTGTTCTTATAGCATTTTACAATCTTTTATACCATATAAACGTTGTTTTTTATGTAGGTAGAGAGTAATGGTTGTTTATATAAAATGTTTTTTCGACTATCCTAGTTTTTAAAATGAAATATCTTGAATTACTTAAATATCTACGGAGGCATCTATTTTTCATTGTAGTGTCAAGCTACTATGACGTCCACCAATCATATTTTCTATAGGAAGTGACCACCACATAACTAAGGTGGTGTGTCACAAGACACCAATTGTTCCTTCTATAGAGCCACATGTTCCTTGCATTCTTATTCCAGTAATTGGCATTGATTGCAATTTTTTGAGGGAGTTTTATGCATATGATATAGTTGATTAATGGAGTCATTAGAAAAGTCCTGAGTATGGAAGAGTTGATTCATGAGTTTCATTAACAATATCCTCGAACCATTTCTGGGGATCGATGACATCATGCTATAGAGTCTTTTCTAGAGGATATCCTATTTTTATTTGAGAATCTGGTGATTCGTCCAGAGAAGAGGGTCAAACTAGTGTCTTATATACTCCATGATTCAGAAAATAGGAGGTGGGATTTTATCACCCAAGAATACCAGAATAGATATATTTTCTCATATGACTTATAGAATATCTCCAAAAACTTTTACATTCATGGAACTCTAAGTGATGATAGTGATAGAAAATTCACGAACCTCTATCATATGATTATGTCAGTTAGGGAGTATTATACACATCTAACTGAGCTATATGACTCATTCCTACTCTAGATGCTTATGATATTTTGAATCCTTGTAAATTAAAGGATGGTATGATCTAAGACATCCATTCATTGGTCAATGTGTTCAGGTTGACTACCATTTCTAAAATCATCAACCAGTCCATAATTATATAGAAGAACATTAGAGGTGTTGAATTTGTTGAAGGTGTGAGTGAGGATGGTTTGAGAACTATAGATTATAGAGGTTATTATTTTGGGAGAAATTGGTTTTTATACTAATCATTATGGATGTAGTAGTAAGGCTTCCCATACCAACAAATTTATTATTTTCCACTGGTGTTGGAATCTAGGAAAAATCATGTCTTAGTGACCATGAGATCCAATCAATTACAGAGGCTATAGAAGGATGATCTATATTCAGCATTAATACTAGAAATTCCCTCTTGTTCCTAGTGATTGTGGATCTACACCTATTCCTTGGTCAAAAGAAGGTCCATCAAGATCACAATATAGAGGCAATTGGAATACCAATGGATGATCGGGTAGGGGTTGTATTTGAGGAAGAAGCAGTCGGACTTATGATTCTCAGTGCCTACAGAGAATTATTTCTTAGTGCAGTCATGAAGAATCGTAGGGTCATAGTACATGCTAGCTACATGTAGTCTAACACATTCTATAAGAGAAAAGATGCAACACTTTAACAATATGAGATATTATTTTAGTAGCCTCCACATTAGTGCATTCTTTATTGGACATTGAAAAGTATTTCTCCTTAATATCAAGAGAAATTATTGGAATCCTAGTCCACAATATTGAATGATATCATGGCATTATGAAATTACAAACACTGTTAGGTATATGATCAGAGGGTGTTCTCAATTTTAGCGATTATCCCCTTGATATTGGAAGTTACATTTTCATGTAGAATATATATGACTTCAACACAATGTTTTTGACATAATCATTAGGATGGACTGTTTAGTTCTCTATTGATCTTATATTTAATTTTATCATTATAGGGTGATATTTATATATAAGGCCCCGCCCTGAAACATTACTTAATCTTGATTTATTACAAGATTACACATTGAGGATCTTTTCAGGTTTAGAGTTTTAGAGAATTAGATCATGAAACTTGCATTACATTCCACATTTAAACAAAGTGGATACATAAAAGATAGTATTCATTTTTCACATCAATGGAAAATATTTAAAATAAAACATTGATTCTTTCTTAACACTTCCTTGAAACTATCATCATATCATGTACCTTTCCCTTGACGTGTGAAAAAATTTCAAAAACATGGGATGAGCATAAAAAGCTCAGTAAGGGTTTTAAAAAGTATGGAAAGGAAACATGAGTACATATATACATAATAATGAAATCATAATTTACCCATAAAGCATAATAACTTTAACATACCTCATAAAATCATGAATAAATAATATAAATCATAAGACATAAAGTTAACTTGAGGAATTCATAACATTCTTACGTAGGGAGTAACCCTCTTGGTTACGTATGGAATACCCATCACAGTATATTCCCTAAATCTCTTCGGATAAACCTTAGAGTTTAACCCCTTTGCCTTACCCAATGCATTGGAGAGGTATATCGGGCTCACCCGCCCTTAGTTTATCACGGAACCACCCATCTTTATAATAATTCCCAAGAACCATAACATAATCGTTTCACATAAAACATGCATAAAGGAAACATAACATTTCCACTTTTCAATCACAAGATAACAATAAAACACATTGATATAAAAACACTATGAAAACCATTTTCAACACCAAAATAAAAGAAAAGTAAAACATGGAATTTATTTTTCTTTTGAAAAGAAGGTATGGCTTGTAGAGGAAGTCGAATCTCAAATAATGGTCACGGCGGCGGAGAAGTCGTTTTCATCACATACGTATGACAAAAACATTCCCTTTTGTCATTTTGTAAAATATTTCTTATAAAAAAGATTTCTTTTGGATAAACGTAAAATCCAAAGGGGTTTATACACCATATAAAACAAGGTTGTGAATAAAATAAAATATGCTTCAATGAAAGGAGATTGAGGCAAAGTCCCATACAAAGACGGTATCCTTGGTTTAAGGATAAATCAATTACATAATTATGTTTGAAAAACAAATATAGAAAATATAAGTGGATTATAAGTGTAGAAAAATCAGAGTTTATTCACACATATTCATAGAACAACATATTCAAGGAGTACAAGTTTATCCCAAAGAATCAAATTTTGGTTAAGAAGTTCCCTTGCAAAAATTTTACAGCCTAACGGCGTCACTACAAAATCCAGAAAATGAGTTGATGAGAGATAAAAAGGGTATCTCATCACATGGACATAAAATTTAAATCAATAAGGATATAGAAGAACATATCTCAACATAATAGTATTTGAATTAAAATACATAATAATAGAAGTCTTTTAAAAAGAGTAGGGTGAAAGGTTCCCTTACCGACATGGGTATCTTTTGAAACATACACCCCGTGAAAGAAGGATAATACTACATTGATGTAAATACTCATAAATGAAAGTATATTACAAAATGAGTAAAATAATAGGCAGTAAATACACCACTCAAAGGAAATTATGAAAAATGTAGCATAAATCTCACGAGAATAAAAGTGAGATGAAAAATCCTTTATGAAAACTCGGCAGCCTAACGACGCCACTTAAAACATACAAAAATGGATTGATGAGATCAAATAGGGTCTCTCATTATATTAACAAAAAGATTACCGAAATAGTAATATAAATGAACATCCCCCAACATAACATATATGATCTTAAAAGAATTTACATAAAAAATAGTACTTAAAAAGAAAGAGAGGGGTTAGATCTCTTACGAAAATTCGGCAGCCTAACGGCGCCACTCAAAACATCCAAAATGAATTAATGAGAGAGAATAGGGTCTCTCATCATATGAACATAAAAATTAGAGTATTATTAATATAAAATAACATCATAATAACAAGAAAGATGATCTTTAAAAGGAATGACATAAAAGAGTGTACTTAAAAAGAAAGAGAGGAGTAGGATCCCTTACCTCGGGCCCGACTTGACTCGATCGTTATTTAACGTCCTGAATAATAAACATGAGTTAATTTATACTTTCTTAAGAACCTTTTTCAAGTTAATTATTCCTTTTATATCACTTATTTCCATGTTATAAACATTATGTAATAATTTAAGTTAACAATGTTTGTTTTGTCGATATTTGGTTCTTAAGTCGAAAGTGGACTTCTTACAATTACATGTTGTTCATGTGGTCAAAGGTTCATTAAATCTAGAATGATATTCATGATTTGGATATCATATATATCATATACATCCATAATAAACATGTATTTATAATATTAAATAATCATTTATAGGTAATAAATGAAATACACCGTTCATGGAGACGGTAATCCTTACGTACGCATGAATGCTACATTCATATCTATGTCATATTATTGGAATTAAAACTAAATGAGAGATATTTATATTTTAATTACAGAATTA
Organism: Viscum album; assembly: GCA_963277665.1. NCBI lineage: Eukaryota > Viridiplantae > Streptophyta > Magnoliopsida > Santalales > Viscaceae > Viscum > Viscum album. The sequence continues at coordinate 1,455,856,536 of OY728131.1, read as the reverse complement.
TATTAATCATTTAGATGTAGCATACATCATATATATCCATTATATATATATGTACTTATAATAGTACATTACATTTGGGGATAAGAAATGAAATGCACCGTTCATGGAGACGGTAAGCCGTACGTACGCATGAACGCTATATTAATTTCTATGTCATATTAATGGAATTAAAACTAAATGAGAGGTATGTATATTTTAATTATAGAATTATATTTATAATTTATATGTAACATACATCATATATAATAACTTTAAATCCATCCTTTATACATCCCACATATGGCATTAATGAATCAAATCACTTTGAAGGGGCGGTAGTCCGCACTTCCTAAAATGGAATTATCGTGTTTACCCACAATGGAAACCATAATGGTATGCCACAAAAGAAAAATAAATAAGTTTAAGTAAAACATAAACATATTATATATAATATATATGTATAGTGACATCTTAATGGCCACCTTTTAAGGCGTTATACGAGTGTTGAACAATCATGGTTTCGTGAGGCAGAAATTCTCCATCCACAGAAATAGTATGTTCTTTAACCATTTGATGTAGGTGTGTGTAAGTGTAGCTCAAATGATTCTTATAAAAAAATCCTACTATATTGAAGATAATGGAGTTGTTACAAAATAATTTAATAAAAAGAGTTTAGGGGGTTGGAGAAAAAAAATAAAACAAAAGAACACAAGTGAAGACATTACCTCAAAATTGGGTAACTCTCTTTGATTTGAGATCAACGGCTTCCTTGGGATGACTTCTGCCCAAAGTGAGGCTTCTAGAAGTAAGATAGGGATGTGGAGAGGAAAAATGAGCAGGGTTTGGCTGAGCCAAAGGCTTGAGAGGTGTGGGTAAGGTGGTAGAGGTGAGGGCCTTTTATTAGAGGAGAGGAGGGGCACTCTTGTAAAGTTACAAAATGATACTTTATTTTCAAAAGATTTTCGGATTTTAAAGGTCCCACATTGATGTATTTCGATGATAAGGTGATAAGGGTTTGAAATACACCCATACAATAGCTTTTGGACATGTTTAGGTCTTAGATTTTACATTATCATTCCATTTTATTTAAATCGTTAAATAATGTGGTCATCGCTGCATCATCATGATGTCATAAATAATTTAATTTATTTAATGTCTAAAATTATAAAAAAATACTATGATGTAGGAAATATTTTTATATTTACAATGAATATTTATAGTCAAAAATCTGACTTGTATACCCCATTTAAAAAATGTTTTAGTAAAACAACTCATGTTTGTGTCATTTTAATTTTAACATTAAATAAAAAGGTATTTATGTCATTTTCCAACCAAAGTGGCTTCATGGGGTCCCCAAGTTGACCCATGTATTTTCTTGTTCGTCCATTACTCATCCAATGAGGTTAGGACATGTGTCTAGGTCATTTCATATTATTAAAAAATTATTTTTACCTTAAACTACACTAATTAACTCTAATCGCGATTAAAAACTTCAGAAGTTACTATTCACCAAAAAATTATTTTTATCACATTGAACCACATTTTACTTCTTAATTAAAACCATGTATGTAAGATTTTTTAAATTCAAAACAAAAAGGTGGCAAAAGTTCATTTAAACGGATAATCAGTTTTTATAAGTACCACTTCGTGGTTTCACTATTCGTCAAAAATTGATGTTTTTCAGAAAATTACCAAAAATTCACCCTAGGCTATATTTGATATTCTGAATTCAAAAATGATGTCTGTTTTAAAAAATTCAAAACATATAAGTTTCATTAATTAATTTAAGAAATAATTCCCGCTGTCAAAACAAATAGCGTGTTTTTAAGAAACAATATCTATTAAAAGATTGACACTAGTTTAAGTCCAATTTCAAAGTGAAATTAATTCCAATGACCACCACTAGATTTAATGGTAAAAATATATTCTAATTTCACCTTAAAACCAATTTCAAAGATAATCTAATCATATAAATAAATTAGATTAAAAAGTGGTTTTGAATTAAAATACAACATTTTTCACTATTCATTAAAAAATGTACTTTATCGGAAAAATACCAAAAATTTACACAAAGTAAATTTTGATGTCCTGATTCTAAAGAAGAATTTTATTTTGTCAAATATAACACAAGAAATTTTCAAAAAGTTGATTTAAAAGAGGTTTGCCATCAAAAGGCGGTTAATCGACCTTTTAAAGAATATGAGAATGTTTACGCTTAAAATTGGATTCATTCAAATTTTTAATCCTCTAACATTTATTGTAAAAAGTAAAAGTATTTGACAAACATATATAATCATTTTTTAGTTAGTTCTATTCATTCCTACCATCACAACAGCTAGGAATTAACTACCTTTTAAAATAATATTATCTTATTTTTAGAGTGAAACGTAAGATTTCCAAGAAACGCGTTGTTGCGTGTTGGGTATGCCATCGAGCATAGCATCCCCTTTAAAGATATATTAATATTTTATTCACAAATATGGATAAATGTGAAAATTTCATAATCTTTATTTACTTGGGGTGTTATATCCTTCCCCCCTTTTGGGAATTGCGTCCTCGCAATTTTTAAAATTTGGCTTGGAAACTTCATTGAAAATCCCACATCGGAACAAGAGTCAGTAAACCAATCACATTAAAATAAATAAAGATAAGTAAAATGGTCACCTGAGTTAACCCATACTAGGATTCCAAGTATGAAAATATGGACATGGAGGAAAAAAACAAAGGGTCATGTTCTGATGGAGAGTTATATTAAACATGTCTAGGAGAAAGTTAACCATAAGAAATTCACAAACTTGTGATGGGTTAAACGGTATTTGATTCCCCAGTAGGAAAAGATAACAGAAAACAGTTTTGTTTTAAGTTACTCTTCATTGAGGAATTTATTTTCGATCTTAAGAAAACATACTTACTTGTCCTGTTGACTTTCAACTTTTACTAGATTTCTTACACAGACTCATACTTTCCCCAAAAGACGAGTATTTAGGAAGACTTGTTCACATTAAAAGTACTATAATCAACTTCTATAGAATAAACTAATCCACAAAAGAGAACTATATACTTCCCATATCTTTAGACCTTAAGCAAAACCAAAACCAAAAAGGCTAGTACAAGATCAGATAATCCAGAAAAGGATAACCCTTTATAAAAAGAAAATCTATTCTTATCTCCAAAATTTTTCTAACAAAACCTAGAGTTCAACGAGGCTCATTCGATAAACAATTTTTCCATAAAATTATTCAAAGTAAACAAAACTAATATTGAAACCCAAATATTTGAAGGATTTTATCACATAGTCCTCCAAGGTACAAAATAACACTTATCTCAAAATAACATCAGTTGCTCTTAAAGTCTCACATTGAAATGTAATTATCCTAATCACATTTCCTCGATGATATAGATAACCCAAAATAAACTTACTCTTGATTCATAAAATCATCTAACTAAAAATAATTAGTCAAACTAACCAGGGACTTCACGTTGTCCTGTGGTAGGCGATAAATACCAGTCGCACTTTGGTTATGGGTTCGATTCTCGCCGCTTTGTCCGACGCGATGTGTTGTCACACGGTCTGCGTGTTGTCCTTTTTCCAAAACTATATAATTCTTAAAACATTCCCTAAAACAAGATAAAATATTCAAAAATGATCATAACATATTTTATCCTCAAGTTTATCTCATGCCTTTCATTTTCCATCATAACATATAATAACCCATGATTACCTCAAAAGTAAGGATCATATAAACTCCAATGGTTACCATTATAATTATTACCGGAACTTCCACATCGATTGGTCATCTTGTAAATGATGCATTATAGATCATACCAAGGTTCTAGTGGTTGATCATGACTCCTTGATAGTTGGTTTAGAACAACCACGAGTTTCCTCATTGAATCCCCCATTTTATCTAGTATCTTAATAAGAGAACCACCACAGTTTCCTTCAAACTGGTGGTCTATTTGGTGCTGGCTAGATCCATCCATTCACTAAAAATAGAAATTACAGTGTGAGTATATCAACAAATACATCATGTACTAATGAGGAAGGTAAACACTAAGATATACTTACTCATTCACTATATCTGAAACTAGGACTCTTTATGAAATCCTAACCATTATGGTAATGTCACTTGTGCTTAGAGAATACCCTAACCACTGAAGTTATCTAAACCTTACTTTGATACCAACTATAAGGCCCCATCCTTAAACCTTACTTAATCTTGAGTTATTACAAGATTACACATTGAGGATCTTTTCAGGTTTAGAGTTTTAGAGAATTAGATCATGAAACTTGCATTACATTCCACATTTAAACAAAGTGGTTACATAAAAGACAGTATTCATTTTTCCCATCAACGGAAACATATTTAAAATAAAACATGGATTCTTTCTTGACACATCCTTGACACTATCATCACATCATGTACCTTTCCCTTGACCTGTGAAAAACATTTCAAAAACATGGGATGAGCATAAAAAGCTCAGTAAGGGTTTTAAAAAGTATGGAAAGGAAACATGAGTACATTTATACATAAGAATGATATCATAAATTACCCATAAAGCATAATCACTTTAACATACCTCATAAAATCATGAATAAATCATATAAATCATAAGACATAAAAGTAACTTGAGGGATTCATAACATTCTTATGTAGGGAGTAACCCTCTTGGTTACGTATGGAATACCCATCACAATATATTCCCTAAATCTCTTCAGAGAAAACCTTAACATCTAACCCCTTCGTGTTACCCTATGCATTAGAGAGCTATATCAGGCTCACCCGCCCTTAGTTTATCACGGAACCACCCATCTTCATAATAATGCCCAAGAACCATAACATAATCGTATCACATATAACATGTATAATGGAAACATAACATTTACACTTTTCAATCACAAGATACCAATACAACACATTGATATAAAAACATTATGAAAACCATTTTCAACAAAAAAATAAAAGAAAAGTAAAACATGGTATTGATTTTTCTTTTGAAAAGAAGGTATGGCTTGTAGAGGAAGCCAAAACTCAAATAATGGTCACGACGGTGGAGAAGTCGTTGTCGCCACATACGTATGACAAAAACATTCCCTTTTTTCATTTTATAAAATGATTCATATAAAAAAGATTCCTTTTAGATAAATGTAAAAGTCAAAGGGGTTTATACACCATATAAAACAAGGTTGTGTATAAAATAAAATATGCCTCAATGAAAGGAGATTGAGACAAAGTCCCATACAAAGACGGTATCCTCGGTTTAAGGATAAATCAATTAAATAATTATGTGTGACAAACAAATACACCAAATATAAGTGGATATTAAGTGTAGAACAATCAGAGGTTATTCAAACATATTCATAGAACGACATATTCAAGGGGTACAAGTTTATACCAAAGAATCAAATTTGGGTTAAGAAGTTCCCTTGCAAAAAATTTACAGCCTAACGGCATCACTACAAAATTCAGAAAATGATTTGATGAGTGATAAAAAGGGTATCTCATGACATGGACATAAAATTTATATCAATAAGGATATAGAAGAACATTTCCCGACATAATAGTATGTGAATTAAAAGACATAACAAAATAAGTCTTTTAAAAAGAGGAGGGTGAAAGGTTCCCTTACCAACATGGGTATCCTTCGAAACATACACCCCGTGAAATAAGGATAATAAAACATTGATGTAAATACTCATAAATGAATGTATATTACAAAATGAGTAAAATAATAGGCAGTACAAACACCACTCAAAGTAAATTGTGTCAAATGTAGCATAAATCTCATAGGAATAAAAGTGAGATGAAAAATCCCTTATGAAAACTCGGTAGCCTAACGACAACACTTAAAACATACAAAAATGGTTTGATGAGATCAAATAGGGTCTCTCATCATATTAACATAAATTTTATAGAAATAGGAATATAAAAGAACATCCCCCAACATAAAAAATAGGAGCTTAAATTAAGTGACATAAAGGAGAGTACTTAAAAAGAAAGAGAGGGGTTAGATCTCTTACAAAAATTCGGCAGCCTAACTGCGCCACTCAAAACTTTCAAAATGGATTAATGAGAGAGAATAGGGTCTCTCATCATATGAACAAAAAAATTACAGTATGATTAATATAAAATAACATCCTAATAACAAGAAATATTATCTTTAAAAGTAATGACATAAAAGAGTATACTTAAAAAGAAAGAGAGGAGTAGGATCCCTTACCTCGGGTCCGACTTGACTCGATCGTTCTTTAACGTCCTGAATAAAAAACATGAGTTAATTTATACTTGATTAAGAACCTTTTTAAAGATCATTATTCCTTTTATATCAATTATTTCCATGTTATAAACATTATGTAATAATTTAAGTTAATAATGTTTCTTTTGTCGATATTTGGTTCTTAAGTCGAAAGTGGACTTCTTATAATTACATGTTGTTCATGTGGTCAAAGGTTCATTATATCTAGAATGATATTAATGATTTGGATATCATATATATCATATATATCCAGAATATACACGTATTTATAATATTACATAATCATTTAGAGGTAAGAAATGAAATTCACCGTTCATGGATACTGTAATCCGTACGTACGCATGAATGCTACTTTCATTTCTATGTCATATTAATGGAATTAAAACTAAATGATAGATATGTATATTTTAATTACAGGATTATATTAATCATTTATATGTAACATACATCATATATATACATTATATATATGTACTTATAATATTACATTACATTTGGGGATAAGAAATGAAATGCATCGTTCAAGGAGACGGTAATCCATACGTACGCATGAACGCTACTTTCATTTCTATGTCATATTAATGGAATTAAAACTAAATGAGAGGTATGTATATTTTAATTCCAGAATTATATTCATCATTTATATGTAACATAAATAATATATAATAACTTTAAATCCATCCTTTATACATCCCACATATGGCATTAACGAATCAAATCACTTTGAGGGGGCGGTAGTCCGCACTTCCAAAAATGAAATTATCTTGTTTACCCACAATGAAAACCATAAAGGTATGGAAAAAAAGAAAAATAAATAAGTTTAAGTAAAACATAAACATATTATATATCATATATAGGTATAGTGACATCTTAATGGCCACCTTTTAAGGTGTTATATGAGTGTTGAACAATCATCGTTTCGTGAGGCAGAAATTCTCCATCCATAGAAACAATATGTTCTTTAACCATTTGATGTAGGTGTGTGTAAGTGTAGCTCGAATTATTCTTATAAAAACATCCTATTATATTGGAGATACTGGAGTTGTTACAAAATAAATTAATAAAAAGAGTTTAGGGGGTTGGAGAAGCAAAATAAAACAAAAGAACACAAGTGAAGACATTACCTTAAAATCGGGTAACTCTCTTTGATTTGAGATCAAAGGCTTCCTTGGGAAGACTTCTGCCCATGGTGAGGCTTCTAGGTGTAATAGAGGAATGTGGAGAGGCATAATGATCAGGGGTTGGCCGATCCAAAGGCTTGAGAGGTGTGGTTAAGGTGGTAGAGGCGGGGGCCTTTTATAAGAGGAGAGGAGGGGCACTCTTGTAAAGTTACAAAATGTTACTTTATTTTCAAAAGCATTTCGGATTTTAAAGGTCCCACATTGATGTATTTCAAAGATAGGGTGATAAGGGTTCTAAATCCACCAATTCAATATGTTTTGGACATGTTTAGGTCTTATATTTTACATTATCTATTCATTTTATTTAAATCGTTAAATAATGAGGTCATCGCTGCATCATCATGATGTCATAAATAATTTAAATTATTTAATGTATAAAATTATAAAAAAATACTATGATGTAGGAAATGTTTTTATCTTTCCAATGACTATTTATAGTAAAACATATGACTTGTATAACCCTATTTAGAAATTTTTTTAGTAAAACAACTCATGTTTGTGTCATTTTAATTTTAACATTAAATAAAAAGGTATTTATGTCATTTTCCAACCAAAGTGGCTCCAAGGGGTCCCCAAGTTGACCCATGGATTTTTTTGGTCGGCCATGACTCATCCAATGAGGTTAGTACATGTGTCTAGGTCATTTCATATTATTAAAACATTATTTTTACCTTAAACTACACTAATTACCTCTAATCGTGATAAAAAACTTAATAAGTTACTATTCACCAAAAAATTATTTTAATCTCATTGAGCCACATTTTACTTCTTAATTAAAACCATTTATGTAGGATTTTTTAAATTCAAAACACAAAGGTGGAAAAATTTCAGTTAAACGGAAAATCAGTTTTTATAAGTACCACTTAGTGGTTTCACTATTCGTCAAAAATTGATGTTTTTCCGAAAATTACCAAAAATTCACCCTAGGCTATATTAGATATTCTGAATTCAAAAATGATGTCTATTTTAAAAAATTCATTACATATAAGTTTCATTAATTAATATAATAATTAATTCCTGTTGTCAAAACAAATAGCGTGTTTTTAAGAAACAATATCTATTAAAAGATTGACACACGTTTAAGTGCAATTTCAAAGTGAAATTAATTCCAATGAGCAGAATTGGATTGAATGGTAAAAATATATTCTAATTTCATGTTAAAAAAAATAAATGATAATCTAATCATATAAATAAATTAGATTAAAAATAGGTTTTGAATTAAAATACAACATTTTTCACTATTCATTAAAAAATGTACTTTATCGGAAAAATACCAAAAAATTACACAAAGTAAATTTTGATGTCCTGATTCTAAAGAAGATTTTTATTTTCTCAAATATAACATAGAAAAGTATCAGAAGTGGATTTAAAAGAGGTTTGCCATCAAAAGGCGGTTAATCGACCTTTTAAAAAATATTAGAATGTTTACGCTTAAAATTGGATTCATTCACATTTTTAATACTCTAACATTTATTGTAAAAAGTAAAAATATTTGACAAATATATATAATAATTTTTTATTTAGTTCTATTCATTCCCTCCATCACAATAGCTAGGCATTAACTACCTTTTAAAATAATATTATTTTATTATTAGAGTGCAATGTAAGATTCCTAAGAAACTCGTTGTTGCGTGTTGGGTACGCCATCGAGCATAGCGTCACATTTAAAGCTATATTAATATTTTATTCACAAATATGGATAAATGTGAGAATGTCATACTCTTTATTTACCTGGGTTGTTACATTATATCCCTATAGGGCATTACACATGTATATAGTGGTGAATAGGATGTCGGTGCAACACAAACTAGACCAATGCATTGGAAGATGGGTAATCTGAAAATTCAAATTTCCTGTGTTTTCATCAATGACCATGGGTTATTATCCACTGTATTTCCTCTTATAGAAAATAATTTAAAGAAAGTCATTCTTGATGACTTATATGGTTTAACTCAAGTGTGAGAGGTGGATTTTACTATTGATCTAGCATTAAGGGCCATTCCACCTTATAGGATAGATCCTAAGGAGCTCTTAGAGCTCATGCAATAGTTGGAGGATCTGGAGGCTAATGGATTTATAGAACCCAATATTTCTCCTTGGTGTTTATTTGTCATTATTTTTCAAGAAGGTGGATGGTACCTTATGGCTCTGGGTACAGTATTAGCAGTTGAATTATCTCATGATCATGAAATGGTATCTATTTCTTAGAGTATATGACCTCTTTGATCATATATATTGATAAAATGTTTTTACAAATATAGATTTTTTGTCTGGATAACATCATGTTTGTTTAAAAACATCATACATATATCCATTTCTTTCATAAGTAGTTACGGTCTATAAGAGTGCCTAGTTATTCCATTCGTAATGAAGAGTGCACCTATAGTTTTCATGGATTTAATGAATATTGTATTCCAATCATATTTGGATTCATTTGTGGTTGTATTTTTTGATGATATAATGTTGTATTTAATCTATCAAAATGAATGTGCCATCCATCATGATATCATGTTAAATATATAAATAGATCACAAAATCTATGTTATGATCAATAAATTCTACTTCTGGATTGGCTTTGTCCACTTATTGGGTCACATGATCACGAAGTCAAGAGTATCATTAGAACCATAGAATGTGAGAGCTATATTTTCCTAAGAGTAGCCCAAGAATGTAATTAACATTCATCGTTTCTTATGGATTTCTGAAAATTATAGATTCATGTTTTAGGATCTCTCATGCCTTGTATAGCATATTACAGGAATAAGAAAGAACATTGTGAATTTTCTTTGGTCATTTGCTTGTGAAGAATTCTTTTATGATTTGAATTGAAGATTGAGTTCAGTGCTGATATTGATTCTGCTAGAGCTAGGAAGGCTCTATACTATATACAATGATGTTCAAGGTATCAATACGATAGTTTTTTTTGAAATAATATTAGTGACTCATCACATATGGTTCAAGTTAATTGATGCCTCATGAGAATAATGAACTGAAACATGTCCTCGAGCTTATAGTTGTTGTTCATGACATACACTGTTAGAGACACTATCTATTTTGATAAAATTTTGTTGTATTCACTGATCTATATATCCTCAAATAAATTATCATATATAGGGATTAGATTCTATATTATCATTGTTGGGTTGAGTACCTACAACAGTTTGATATTGAAACTGCCTACACATCTAGAAAAGAGAATTCATTAGCCAAAAAACTCATATAGAGTTAGTTTAGGAAAACAACAATGAATAGAATATTATTGTATTATTCTAAAAGATTCATGTTATGGTTCAATAGTAACATAGTAAGACTATCATATTAACCATAGTAGAGACATTTAATCTTCTAGAATTGGTGAGAATGGATCAGTAATCAGATCTTGATGGAATTTTTCTAAGATAATGAATTTCAAATAGTGATACATATTCTAGTTGGATCATGGATTGGGTTATACATTATTGTTTCATGGGCATTTATATGTCTTAATAGAAATCATGTAGGGGATTATTTAGAAATTACATGCCACAACAGGGAGGTTCACCCCGGTGTCACCAAAATGTATTGAGATATTTGGTTCCAGGATTGATATCCTAGTATGAAATGAATAATTTATAGTGTCGTCAATAGGTATCAAACTTTTCAGTTGGTTTAGGAATAACATTAGTGTATAGTATGAATTTTATATTCATTGTCAACTCATGAGTGGTAATGGGAGGTTGTTTTGATGGACTTCGTGACTGGTCTACCCAGATAACATAGAGGCAATGATACAGTGTGAGATATCATTAACTGTCTAATAAAGGTACCATACTTATTACCTATGATTGATACCTTAAATGTAGATATGATTATGAGGATGCAAGTCAAAAATGTTGTATCTTTTCATAGATATCATTGTTCTATCATTTTTGACATAGAAACTCGTTTCATGACATAGTCCTGGAAGGGGTGTCTATAGGCCTTGGCTACACAGGTACTTCTTATCATGACATTTTACCCATAATCTAATGGAATGATAGGGCATACGATTTATGTACTAGAGGAAATGTTATGTGTATATGACCTTGACATTGGAGGATTTGGGGAGAAACACATTCCACTTATAGAGTTATCTCAAATAAAATTAATTCATACTACCATTGATATGGATCCCAATGAATCCTTATATGGTAAGTTTATCTGTTAACATCTATATTGTCTATAAGATTGGTAAATAGCTATTTTTGGACAACATATCATGCATGAGAATATAGATAAAGTCAATCTCTGGGAGTTATTATTGGTGGATCAATATTGAATACAATTGTATGCCAACATATGTCGAAACCCTCTAGAGTTCGTGGTAGATGTTCATGTTCTCATTCTTGGTTTTCCTAGGATAGGCCATAGACGTATTCAAAGTCAATGTAATCTCTCACTAGGGTTTGTAGGACTCTTCAAGGATGTGAAACAGATCAAACTAGTGGCCTTATATTGAGAAAATACTCCATGATACCGGTCTATGAACAATGTATTTCATTTATCTCATCTTTAATGATACTATCTGGATAGATCACACATTTATCATCATGATGAGGTCGAATTGGATATGGACTCTTCCTTAGAAGAGTACCCAGTGTGTATAATGGATCAAATCATGAAGACACTTGGAGGAAGGTATATTCCTATGGAATGGGATCTATGGTTGCATGGATAAGTACATGATGAGACCTGGGAGTGAGATGCTAATATACATTCTTAGTGAAAATAACTCTTTCCTGATAGTACCTATTTTCTATCAGAATTAAAACATATGGACGAGCTTCTTTCTAGAGGGGATATTGTAATAACACTTCTTTTCAATGAATGTATATAATGTTATTTTTTCAATTTTAATATCATAAAAATCCATAATATTGAATTATAATCATATAAAGGAGGTCAAAATTGAATTTGGGGATTCTTCAGATCCTTGATCTCTTAAATAAAAAAATAGACTGCACCACACAGTTTTTCTGCAACTATGTGAACCATGGCGAATGACCATGATGTAGATTGAAAATATAGGATATAGTTGTTTAGATGATTCTATGAATGTTTAGTAAAAAAATTTAAAAACCCATGAGGGGTTCCCCTTTTCTACTATAAATTATGCAAGCTTGGTTCATGGTTTGAAAACCATGCACCTAAACCGCAGGCCTTGAGATTTTGGGTGAAATGTCTATTTTCCAATCATTTAAATCCAACACTATTTTTCCTTTTTAATCTTCATTCTCTAGCGACTAAAATTGGGTTATTTCTTCCCATTGAGATCAATATTCTCCTCACACTAGGCATTAAGCTAACTCCATCATCCAGTGTCCATTCAATGATCTGTTGGAAGCATTGGATTCATATCGATAAGATCTAATAGTCTCTCAACTCCTATCAAGGATTCGCATTCCATTCATTAAACTATTTATTTTTAGGGAATTTTAAACATTCTCATATCTATTCCAACCTACTACGAATCCAAGGATGATAATTAGAAAGGAGTTATCCATGACCTTGATGTTGGTTGTCATGTTGTTTTCCATTTTAGTTTTATTATTTCGTAATTCTGTTATTATTCCACAAGCTGGATTTTGACGAACATCCCTTTTATATTGATTACATCATGTCTAATTGAGTGTTTCACATTAAAACATGTCTATTAAATCTTGATTAGTTGTTCTGATATTGAAAATACATTATATGTTCACCCAATTTCTATGCCACATATAATTTACCAATTGGATCAAAATTTTGGAAACATGTTTTTGATAACATCTTGAATTCTAAATGAAATTTCCATTACTAAATGTATATTTTATGTAACAAAAGGCACCTAATAGCTGTTTTGAACTCTTGTAGTTGGTATTTACTGAGTGAGAATATACCATGTTTTTCAAGACACATTCTTTTGACACTTTTTCCTTGGTAATGTAATTTCCATTCCATAATGAATTAGATGGGTTAGTTATGTTACATGGTCTTGTTTTTATAAGATGGATAATTCACGATGGTTGAATTTACTTTAATGAATCCTTTTTTTAAATGGAATGAACTCAAGGTATGGTAAGACCATGACTTTTTCTTATGTCATAAAAATGATTATTTTAATTATAATGATTTTTCTAGAAAGATGAGAACAATGTCTATTTATTGATATTAATGAAATGTTACAAGATTCTAAAGGAACGAATATTACATTTTTTTCAAAATAAATATGGGATGAAAAAAATTACTGATATTACTAGAACATGTGACTACCTCTACATTTTCCCCATTATTATCAAGAGAATCAGTGAGATAATTGGATTCTCAAAAGATGTCTTTGATGACTATGTTCATAGAAGAGATATTATCATAAAAAATATCTAATTTTGTTTTTTTCTTTCATGATGTTATAATCATTCTCAAACTTATGGAATTATCAATAGTGGTAGAATCACAATAATACACAATTTTATTCCAGTTTCATTTACATAAATGTTTAACAACATTGATAAGTCCCATAATCTCCTCTTCTTGGGTAGTGACTATACCACAAGAGATTTAAATATATTCCCCCGCATCACCATTATGGTCACTGTAAATTAATCCATATCCTTCTAGCCCTAGGTTCCCCCTCAAGGAATCATCAGTGTTTCATTTTAACCATCTTGTAGAGTAGAGTACCCAAAATACCTCAGGAGTGACTCATGGTTTAGGGAAGATTACTTGATAATTCAGGTTCCTCGGGATTGAAAATTACATCATAGAGTTATATAATTACTCATCATGAATATAATTTGAGGTCCAAACACCAGAAATAAATGCATCAAGATCCGGTTGGGTGTTGGAGTATACCCATCCATGAATGAGTTTCATCCTTCCCTCCCATATTGTGTTGAATAGATCTATGTAAGAAACCCTAAAATATTATGTAAATTATTTGGAAAATGTGATGTTAAGAATGGTGAGGAGAATTTATTGAATTGATTTAGTTGGAGGGAGACAACTCTAAAAAATTTTGAAAATAGGTTCCCATAATCATGAATATTTTTAATGGACTATAAGAGGTGGTTCCATCTTCATGATGTAGATGTGAAAGAACACATTTAGATAATAGTGAAATTACAACACGTTTGAGGTTTTCATATACTGGAATTTTGTTAATAAAAATTATCCAGATCAGGGTGATCCTAGAAGGAAGCAACAACTTTTTATTAATGGAATTTATAAACTTGTAATCTTAATGAAATAGGTGATTCAAAAATGTTTTAGAGTCTTGTATTTTATTTGTATTCTTCTCCTATATGAGGGTATGCCTTATGTATTTCTTTATGAATGTGAATAAACCTTATTTGTATTTAAAGTCTTGGTAAAAATATTACATGAGAGGTATTTCTTCATGTATAATTTTAAATATATTATGCCTTTATATAAGAAATGTACGATTGTAAGGGGTGTTGTTAGAGGAAGGAAATCACACTCCCTTACACTAGGTGTAGAGTATGGAATCTCACACTAGTGATTCTACATGGGAGTTGGGATTTATGCAGTACATTTCAAGATTAGAGTGATTCCATGACGGTTTACTTGCCATCCCCAGTGTTGTTACAAGACCCATCTCACTCTTCATGGGATGTTGTGAATATACCCTATTTTATGTAGATTTTGGATTAATAGACATTTTATGGATGTTTGAGTTACTCCCAAGAATAGTCATGTATTTGTATTCCATGTATATTGCCATTAGGCATCCGTACACACTTTGATCATAAAGGTGGATGTAATAGAAAACTAAACTATATATATATTACTATATATATATATTGACATGATCAAACACAGTTTCCAAACATGAGCTGATGTAGGAAGACTTTCTAGGTGTCTTATAGGAACCTGAGAAGGTTTTTTATTTATTTCACTATTGTTTTACAATTCTTCTTATACCTTAAGTATCTTTAATAATGACCACGACACAAAATACACATAGAAACCATTTGTGGTGGCCAATAGAGTTTTTTTGGTCTCACACTCTACATAGACTTCCTTTTGTACTATATAAGACCATCTTTCTACTGAAAATGGTATGAGAGAAGGCCCTTTTATATGTTTTTGATTTTCCATACCTAATTGGAGGAGTAAAGGATAGGTAATATACTAGACATTCTAAGAGTAGCTTTTTTCTTTTATCTGTTTTACTATTGTGCAACATTCTTGTATCCACTTGTTTCTATATTTTATCCCAACATGACATACATACTTGTATTAGAAATTTTTTTATCCTTTTTATTATTATTTTTAGTTGTTCAGTTATCTATGTATTTTACTTCTTAATTAGTCATTGGTTTAGCCTTACCCAGTTTATTGATTCTATCTTTTCATATTTACTTCTCCTATTGATTGTATAAATTTTTATCTTTTGTGCCACTATGATAAGAGTGTATAATATCCCCTACATACCACATTTACACATACTATAATAGAAAACACCCAATGATGTATGGGGAGGCATGATTGAATCCATGTGATGCATTGGGTCACAGAACGAGTTAAGTGGATCCGGGGTTGGGACATTACATTTCCGGACCATCAGAATCGCATATTGAGGATAGATAACTTTAGTTTATTTATATAATAATTAAATTATATGAAATTTTCATTAGGAATAATTTCATGACTAGTAGAATTAAATAAAAAAACTATTGACTTGTTAATACAAAAACCATAAATAAGGATTATCACATTTAATATATAAATTTTTAATAGATGTATTTATAATTATAGTTCCTTGATATTATTTATTTTTTTATTTTTTTCATGGCTAATGTCTTTGTACCATAATTACATTATAGAATCCAAGGAAGGAATCCATCTATAGATGATCCTCATATATTCTTAAATCATGGAATGTCGCTATTGTATCATAGGATTCTAACACCGTAAAATATATAACTTATGTCATTAATCATTCATCACAAGAAGACTATCCTGATGGAGATGGATTCACATAGATCTCTAAAAATCATTTGATATTGTAGGACTATTGGTGCCCTGTTTCATGTGCATGTTTTTGATAGGATTATATCTAGCGATTTAGTGATTTATCTATTGGTTTTTTGTGTACAATAAGTAGGTAACCATGGAATGTGATATAACTAGGTATGTATAAAGTAAGGATAGGGTTGGTAATTTAATATTCAAACATTTCCAACCCCTTATTCCACATAAAACCCCATATCTAGAAATAATATAAGAAATTGGGCATGTGAAACACCTATAGATAAAGAAATATCATTTCATAAAGAAATGAATTATTATTTATATAAAATATATTTAATATTCCATTTTCAATTGGGCCATTAGACTCAGTCCACAACCATCCTAAATATTAATCAAGTCCAAAATTATGAAAATTTATTTAATAAATAAATATCATTTCATTATTTTCCAATAAACTTAAAAAATCTATTATTCAGTAAATATTGTTAATAAATATTTATTATCTTTTATTTCAAATATTTATTCTTTAGAATAAGTCATGATTAAATCATGGTGATCAACAAAAACTCCATAAATATTAAACCACAAAGCTAAAATAGTATTTATTATAACATGTTAAATTTATATATAATTTAACAAATATTACATATACCAAAAGTTTTTCACCCTATATTCCCCTTTCATTGTGGAATTATGATGAATCTCTTAGAGTTCAATGTTTTAATCTAGAAACACATTAATGTACCCATAGATAAAGTATTTAATTTTACAATGACATAAAAAATCATTTGATTTATCAGTTTGTAATATTAACCCTTTATCATGGGATCTCAAATCGTGCGACTTGTATGTTTTTCTCACTAACTTATGTGCTTGATTTCTCTTTATTTGAAATTATAGAATTGAAACTTCTCATAGAAAACCATTTACATGGAAGTATTATAGATATTACATTCCCATAAAGGGGATAATATATTAACATACATTAATTAATAGAAGGAGGACATTCTTTATCACATTATTCAATATTGAAATATCATAATTGATGCACCCAATATATCCTACATCGTTAGGAACATATGTCTTCTATATTATCCCTAATTCCAAAATACATGTGAATAATGATATCCATTAATAATAATAACTAATTCTAAAAATCAGTATAATTTCTTACAGATAGGAAAATCTAATGACACACACACACAAATATATATATATATATATATATATGGATTTCTAATTAGAATGTTTTGTTCACATAATCTCTTGCACTTAAAATGTCCATGAGAGTAGAATATAAGAATGTTCCTCAAAGTCATATGGTTATCCACCCCTGATTTCCTTTATCATTGTTGTTTAATTAAATGATATCATCTGAATATATAATATATATTTATGAATACTCTTGATGAACTTATTTCTCCTCATAATCCCTGCAAACTACTATGAAATTTCTGTATGAAAACTACTCTTATGAAATTATCATATTAAATTTCATGTTCAATAATAATAATGATAAGAAAATGAGATTTTAAGTATTCAATTATATGAATACATGTAATCATAAATTTTATATAAGTTATTTCTAGGGAAAAAACAAAGAAAAAGAAAAATAGGATGATTGGGGGTTTATTTAAAGAATAATCAAGATGTATTGATAATATTAAAATCATAAATTGATAAAATAGATAAAACTGTTAAATGACATTAATTCCACCTCGATAAAACTAAATATTTGGTGAATTACTTGTAAAATATTAGAAATAATACCAAGGATATTGATAAATTAAATATATGTATTAAAGAGAAAACTATGAAGATTGAAAACCTCAATGAAAAGTTTATAACCTTAATTACGAATATTGAGCTGAAAATTAGTTTAGATTTATCAATGAAAATATTATATTTAGAAATATTATCATATTAATAAATAAATTAAAAAGTAAAACAAGTAACATGAAATGTTTAAGAGGTATTGGGTGCTGAAATACATAATCAAATTGGTAAAATAAGTCTTGATTTCAATTTTGAAACATAAAAAATTGTGATAATGAGTGTAAAGAGAAAATAAAATCTGATGGTTGGAGAAATTTTTTAATCTGCAAGACCTTTTAAATATCCAAGGATCTAATCAGGTTTTTGATATATATGGAAAGGGAGAGCATAGTGAATTTATTACATTTTATTATGTGTTAACTATATGGTCACACTGGATAATTGAATTTATATTATGATGAGATAGGGCTGACAAGGAGGGTTACCCAATATTCAATAATGTAGAACAAAAAAATATATTTAATCATAATCAAGGATTCATTTTTATGGGTTTTTCTATTATTATTAAATTTTTAGTCATAAATTTATTTATTTTAGGAAAATTATAAAAAAAATTATTTTTTTATTTATGTTAGATATGTATAGAAGCTATAAAATGAAACAAAATTTATCCAGTAGATAATTTGGACCCATTGGATGAAGAAGAGTATGACTTGGTTTCTTACTATGAAGATAATTAGGAGATAAAAACATATGTTTCAACTTATATAGGTATTATTTGAATTTATAGATATTAAATATCAAGTATAAGGAAATAAATTCTGATATATCCCTGAATTCTACTAAAGAAAACTTATAAGTAAATTATATATAGAAAATATTCATCTAACATGAAAAGAAAAAATGATATTATCATATATGTGGAAGTGGAGAGTAAATGGTCTAGTCTGTTTTTGGTAATGATGGTGCTTCAATTATCAAAGGAATTGGAAGAAACAGTTCGGATGTTGAAAATTATAATAATGAAAATTACTCTATATAGATAGTCTTTCATAAAATATATTGACTGTGATCTATTTACATGACTTAGTTTTTAAATTAAATTTCAATTGAAAAGGTTATCCTATCAAAAAATGGTTAAAATTGTCTAATGCATGTATGGAGAAAAAAATGAAATTTATATCATATAGATAGCATGAATAACATTTTATTTCAAAATATTTAATAACAAAATACTTTATAGAATTAGGGACTGGAACCCATCCATTGACTGATTATAGAACTTATTTGAACATTTAATGGAAGAATTGCATATTAATAACATTAAAAGAAGTAAATAAAAATAATTTAATGCTTACTAGACGTATCAAATGGTAATAAATCTTTATCAACAAAGGGTAATTGATTTTAATATCTTACGAATTTCATCTACACTAATTTAAATTGTCTAATTATTCATCATATAAATATAGATCCGAAATATTCCATCTTATTTGTTGATGTATATAATATAATGAGATGTGTCATGCTCATATTATCTAAGAATTATGGTTTGTAAAACCTACAAGGATTTTAAATAATAGTTTAGACAAAAATTGGAGAATAAATTATGTTTTTATAGTCAAATAATGTAACATAATACACTTAAATTTAAGTGTAAATTTATTTATAGAATCATTGAATATTGAATTATATTCTTTCAGGAAGTACCCATCTAAAAATCAACGATATGGAAATGAGGATTCTTATGGTAGAAATAAAAGATATAAATTTGTTAAATGAGAATTTTTTCCCTATATATTAATTTTATCAAGTAGTGAATGAGATTATTTACATCAAAAATTGATAATTTCTTAGCATTAGAGAGATGATAATTACTTATGAGATGTGGTATGGTGTGAAACCATTCTTCAATCTTTTAAAACATTTTGGAAGTAAGTTTTTCATCTAGAATAAATAAGCAAATCATGGTAAATATTTATATATATTAAATTAAGGAATACATATAGTATAATCTTATAATATAAATTAATTTTGACTTTAAAACAATCAGATCATAAAAACTATTTAAATCGGCGATGACAATGTTAGTGTTGAGAAATCATGAAAAATACTAGAGTTTTTGTATTTAAATAAATATGTGAGTAGGAATAAGATAATAATGAAAATATGAGAGAGGATACAAACATATCATATGATAGAGATTCATAATTTGAATCCAAACATGAGAATTCTATTGATGGGATTCAATTTATGATTACAATTATAAGTTAAAATATTTAAATAATAATAAATAAAAATATTGTTGATAAATACACCCTTAATATAACATATAGAAGGAAGAATTTAGATCAAAATTATGTACTCACAATGGTAGACCCAAAATTCTTTGTGGACATGAGTAAGGATGAATCATGTATAAAACCCATAGATGAAGAGTTAGACTAGACTGAGAAGAAGAAGACATTAATATTGGTAGATAGACATAAACATCACAATGTTATCGGTACAAAGAGTGAATTTAAAAGTAAATTTTATAAACATATAAGAGCGATCTGAAATAGGGGAAGTAGGTCATAAAAAGTGTATGCTGAGATGAAAGGAGTTCTGATCAATGAAATGTTTGAACTGGTGAAATTATTAGATAAAATTTTGATTATTTATGATGACAATATTTTAGAGAATATAAATTTTCTATTAAATGGATAAAAATACTGAATTTTTAAATGGAGTGTTAAAAAGGAGGTATATATCTAAAAATTAATAGTCTTGTATATCATATATAATGATGAAAATTTTATATATATTAAAAGGATTTATATATGGTGAATAAATAACCATGTTCTTATTATATAGTATTATACATGTGTATGAGAATGCCATAATTCAAATGATTACGGGTAGATCATAACAATTATGTGAAATTAACAGATGAATAGTATTTCATTTTAATAGTATTCAGGGATGGTATCATCTTTGGGGGAAACTAAAATAATTTTTTGATAGGTTATATAATTTAATTAATTCAAAATTAAATTTTAAAATGGTTAAAAATTAACTCAATTAAATGGGATAAAATTACATTGAATGGAATGGTTTACATTCACCTCAAAGGTGATGTATGAAAATGTTAAAAATATAGAGTAAAATAAGGAAAACATGTTTCAGGTCAAATTGGGGTGGAAATAAAATAACGATTTATCAGGATAAAAAGGTAGTGTATTCAACACTATATATATTAATTATTTGAATCTGAATTTACCTCTATAAATCAAGTATTTATATCTTTTTAGTTATATAGTAGATGGTAATGCTTCAAATTAAAAAAAATTTAGGAAATATTATACTGGTTAAAATAATGAAATGATACATTTGATAGACCTTTGACTATAAATTACTATATCAAACAGAAAATTCCAATGATTTGATAGCTCAATCATATTGAGATAGCTATAGAAATTTTTTGGATCACAAATAAATAAGTAGTGATAAATTAATTACTATAAGAAAACATGTATATTGGATGATTAAAAAACATGAATGTATATCATTGAAACAATAGAGGAAAATTTATATTTCAATCACTAAGGAAAGTACTCAATTCTTATCAATTTATAAGTAGTTAAAATATATTGGACATATGGTGAAATAATTAATGATGATTCAATGCGACAATAATATTGGTATGAAGTTAACTAATTACCTAGTAAAACATTCATATGAAAAATATATCTATATAATTTTTCATTTTATAATTGAATTTTTTCAGAATGAAAATATAATAATGAATTTTATATGAAACTAAATATGATGTGGTATATATCATTCAAAAATTTTCGGATAGTCATGTGTTCAATAATCAGTTTTTAAATCAAGGGGTTTAACCATCACCTTCGTCTTAAGGTGGTTTGAAAATATCTTCTCACGTCAATACATATGATTCCCTTTTTTTATTTTATATACATTGTAACTGATTACCATGAGACATTATTATGAAGGAATGGTTATAAAATACCAATTCAACTCATTGGAATAAAATATAGATACAATGATTCAATAAAAGAACACAACAAGTGGGGTTACAAATATTGTAGTGATGTTTAAAATGGTGATGTCTAAATATTATGAAAATTCTATATAAATTGATATAATTTATTGTTTCATACAACTATATTTCAATCGTGTAGGACATATGAATTTTTAATTATTCCCCTCATAGTTACAACAATTACTGAAATCATATTAGTCTAAGAAGGTGTATTTTATAAGGGAAGATTTGTAGTGGGAGATTAAAGATAATAATTCTATTGAATTTTATTATCAAATAGGGGGATTATTTATACCATAAATATGATGATGATATAAAGTAGTCGATAAAATTTTTTGAAATAAATCAATTAATAGTTTGAATCATTGGGAAAAAATAAATGAAAAAAAATGTTGCAAACTGTAGCAATAATTTTTCTTATTTTAATTTGAGTGAATTTTTTAAAATATAGAGAGACAATGAAGTTTGGTCATGGGTTGGAGGAATTATTATAATATATAAAAAATACTATATAACCATTATTTATATTATATTAATAGTGTTTGAATGATTCAAATTTAAATGGTAATGAGTATGTTACTCTATATCATCCTAATCCATGCAATAGTGTTGCATCTCTCATTTTACTGAGAACCCAATGATAATTTCATGTTTCAGTATTTCGATATGATAATGAAAGAATAACGTGATTAGTTTCATCATGTTTTAGTGAAGGTTTTGTTAGAAAAATAAAATTAAATTATAGGATAACAAAACACTACATCCTGAATCCATGGAAATTAGTTTCAAAACTATATGATAGGAAAATAAACATAATTCCATAGAGGATATCATCATGTCATTGATTATCTTGTAGTTAGAGGAAAATTATAAAGGAACCATCTAAAAACACTAAAATTCATGATTTGATTCCATGATTTATGAATAATATATAATTTTATTTTTATTTGATAACATTGATTTATTAAATTTTTATTGAGGTTTTGCCTCAAATTTCATTATCCAAAATGAAATATAATAATAATTATTCTTTAATGAACCATCTTGTGGATGAGTTAGAAAATATGGAATTAGAAATTTATGAGGATGTTTAAATATAACAAATAATTTGAATCACATGAAATGAATGAGAATTTGATTAATATGTAAGAAATAGAAGATTGAGATTACATAGAATATTATGAAAAAACATTAAAAAAACATATATGGAATTATGTGAAAATATAAGATATATTTAGTGAAATTATTAAATAGATTTCTATTTATGATCTAGGTTATGTATAATTATTTTTATATTAATACATTTAAATATATTTTAGATAAATACTGTGAATCGAAAACAACATTGTATTCTATGTTGTGACACTTCTCTAATGGTTATCATTGTATGTGAGAACCATGTGTGGTTATTTTTCATCATTGATACTTATATAAGAAATTAGTTTGTGGATGAGATTAATATTTCATGTACATTGTATGAGCAATGATATATTACTAAAGATTTTATTTTATAACTAGTTAAGTAGTTATTATTATGCATTTAAACACATCACTTATATGTGCTCCTTGATGTAGCTAAGTGTAGATGGATCATGTAAAATCATGGTGTTCATATTATTTTGATTTATGAATATTAGATGTGTGTTTGTACAAATTTAGGAATATATTGCGGGTGTTTTATAAAAATATGTTGAAATGATCATAACCGTGTTTTAACATGAATAAAAATTTTAAACATCGTAGTCCATCTGCCATTTATAGTAGATTTCGGGAATGTAGTTTATAATATAATTTATAATCAACTTTATGATATTCTGATCCATATTGACCACTTAAACTCAAATCCTATTATGAATCGTAATGTTACATGACCATTTACACTAATATTACCTATATATAACACGCACACACACAATCTCTCTCTCTCTATCTCTCTCTCCTTATCCTCCCACATCCCCGCAATTTAGTATCCTTTACCATTATTTTTATATCCATATTAATTCATAAAATAGTTTAAAGTACATATAAAACATTATTCATACATTATTCACTCTTATATTCATTACTATATAGGAAATCGTAGGAAAAAAACATTGACGAAGGATTAGGTGATCTAACATCCTTGTAATGGGTAAAAATACAGCGAGTCATAGAGGATTTATCATTAGATCCTAAAAACGTAATAAAAAATTCACCTAAAATAAATGGAAATATTGATGGAATAAGATCACTAAATAATAATATCTAATAATTAGAAAACATATCTGATCATATATCACATAACAAAAAAGTATAACTATAATGGGATTTTCATAAAATCATAATATATACCCATACATAAGAATGTAAAATCAATAATCATGATCCATAGTGACATAAAATTAGAATGTTTTAAAATCATAATTATAAAAAATCATATATGATTTCAATGATATTTGTAAATTCTCAATATTTTAATATAACCCTATTTGATAGCGTATATGACACACAACATCGAGCAAAAAATTGATAAAATATTATTATTTAAATATGACCGTTATAAGCAAGCCATTTAATTGGTTATTATGAAGAGTATTAACCAAATTATGTAATATATATAAACTACCAACTAAATATAAATTAAATTATAAATTCCTAGTAAATAAGTTCTCAAATATTCAATAATTTATTATATGCTTTAAAATCATGTTTTCCTCAAAAATAAATTTAATTTATTTTTTGGAAATAATATTATTATAAATGATTGAAAACTATATAAATTAAATTAAAAAATATGATTTTCAATCCATAATATAAAAATTAATTAGGGTTATTTGTTTTATTTTTCTCAAAAGATTGATTTTCTAGTGAATAGTGAAAAACTAGATTTTTTAAACTGTATTTTAATTTAATAAAAGATAAATTTTTAAAAAAATATTTAAAAATAAAATTACTTATTTTATCTTATTAATTGTACAATTAATTGTATTTGAGTCTATTTTATGACTAAATTAGAAATATAAATATTATAATACATAAAATATAGATTTCTAAAAAATTATATTTTTATTTGATATTCATCTTCATTCCAAATTAAATACTACCTCATATAGAAATTGAATCATGAAAAATAGATTCCATATTTTGAGTCAATAGGTCTTATATTTATAAATTGTTCCCCTTTTCCATTATAAGTAATTACCATTATAAAAACTTATCACCAAGTTAAAGTTAAATCGTGCAATTAATGTTAAAAATAATAAGATAAGGACTAGAAAATAACTTTGAAAGATTAACTAATTTCATTAAATGATTATATTTCATCCATAATCACACAAAATTATTGTATTTGACTTTTCTATGTATTTTATTTTATTTTTAGATTAAAACGATTTTATTTAAACAAATGTCCAAAATTACTTTCTATTTGTTTTGTTATCTTTAAATTTGAGACATAATGGTAAATAGAGGATATTTTTTCTAGATATTTTTTAGGATAAATAATTTTTTTATCCTAGTAATTTATTTTTGATTTATAGTGATGAAATTATTACCTTATATCCTTAAATATCACCGATATAATATTTAATCCGTTAATAGAATAATAAAATAAATGAATTTAAAAATACTAAATGTGATAAAAATTTAATTGATTAATGTATCCCAAGAAATTTATATATATATATATGAAATTTAATGAGGTTTCAAATTATTATATTTTGTTTCCTCATTGGTCTTGAGATTCTTATGTCATATTAAATGAATTTTTTCCAAAATGGCATTAATAACATTTTATTTAAAATAATATTTTATTAAATTATTTAAAATTCAAAAAAAATTATTAAACTAAGGATTATTAATGTTATATGGTTATAAAAATTATCCATGGTCCATTTATGGGATGATTTTTATTTTACGGTAACATTATTGACCGATAAAGCATAGAAAATGTTAATAGTAATTGTCAAAAGGGTTAATATAGGGTTAAAGTTAAATGATAAGTATGAAAAAATAACCAAAACAAGTTATACTTTTATATTATTGTCGGATTTAAACTCATTAAATTTTTATATTTTAATTATATCAATTTGAGACATTTTTTACATGAAAAATAATTTACATTAATTTAATTCTTCAAAATATTCTAAGAATACACCTCCCATCACTTATAAAAGGACACCTCTTATAAATTTTCATTATGCCACATTTATCCATATATATAAACCAATCCTTGACCAATTACCTTTAAAAAGATCCATATATATGTTTTGGAGTTTATAGAACCTCCAAATTAAAACCCATATGCCCCTTATGATTTGATATAAAAATGTCTACCGAAGAAGTGGTAATTGTATTTACTAACTCCTACAGGTTTATTTAAGATTATAATTCAACCTGATATGTTGTAATAATTCAAAAATAATTATTCCCATATCATAAATATAAATATATATTATTATTATTATGTTACAACCATTTTCTATCTCTTTTACATCCAATAATAAATCATCCTTCATGTGTATGTATGGCCTATTGTCTCCCCGTAGTGGTGTAATTCATTATTCATAAACACTTTACATTGATTTTAATAAAATTTTAAATAATTAATATATTTATATTTATGACATTAATATTATTTTATAACTATAATATCATATATTCCTTCTTACATTCTAATCCAATGAAAACAATATAATGTCACTCGTGCATATGTTTGGACTACCACCACTACGAAGTGATGTGATCTATTTTTATTTATTCTTATATTTATGGTAAAATGGATATATTTAACTAATACATGAGATAAATTTTACATAAAAATTATCTTGGAAATATTAACTATTATATACCATTCATTCATTCTATCTGCTGAAAATTAAAAATAATTGTTATGCCTACTTAAGTCCAAAAAACTCCATAAATGGTGCAATTAAGTTATATATATCTTTATTATATATTTATAATGGATATACATGATATTTGTATCATGATAAACATTGGTGAAATTATTTTACAATGATAAATGTGTATGGACCAAAACTAAAGAACTGTAAAATATATGAAAAAAATAATTTATCAACCAAAATAATATTTTTAATAATGTATTGTTAATAAATGGGCAATACAATTATATAGGTAAAATTATATGTTATGATTTATAATATTATGGTTCTATAATATATTTAAAATAATACTATATTTATTATATAAGAGGTTATAACACATATAAACAATGTTAGGGTTGAGATAAAGGATTTCATCTCAATTTCCTTTCATTGAGACATATTTTATTGTTATACACCTAATTTTTTATCAATGAATAATATAAATAAAATTTTACATATTGTATCATTAATAATTAATAAATCATTTTATTTTATTATTTAATTCATATTATTCCATCAATGGTAATTTTAGTTGAAAGTGACCAAGTTATAAGTGTTTCTGAAATCAATTTTCTTTCACTGTGTTATATCACTTCTTCATTGGTAATAATATGTCGAGAGTATATTTTAAATGAATTATTTATTTATGTTATATTTTTTCTTGATTTTATAGATTTATATTTAATACACATAATCACATCATTGATTAATTCTTACATCAACATTATGATCATTATAAGGGTTCCTCATATCAAATTCTCTACTTTTGGAAATATTCTATATTATAAACCTATATTCTTTTATGAAGTTAATATAATACACATTTTATATTTTATATCATGAATATCTATAAATTCAAGGTATTTATTGTTTCTTGTCAAGTTATCTATTTATTGGATGTTATGAATCTAATGGTAAAAAAGTATTAGGGATTTATTTCACATCATTATAATTATTAAGCATTGTTTTTATTTATTTATATAGGGGGTATATGATATTTATATATTAAACCCAATCTATTTTATCCCCATATTTTTACTTTTTAAAATAATATTTTTACATTCATTTTCCTCATTTATTTACTCAAAATATATTTTTTAATAAAAGCAGTCATTATTTTTATTATGGTCTAGAATATTTTTCTTCCAAGTACATGTTTTCAAAAAAAGTTTTAAATATTGTTTTTTAATTTTATTCTATGACTTTTTAAATTAATTATTAACCAAGATATAGTTTATAAAAAATTATTTTAAAGTAATTATAATTTTCAGAGTGAGGTACTTGTCGACTTTTTACTGAAAATGTGAAGGGAATCATTATTTTAACATCCTCAGAATGAATTGAATTTATAACATTCATAACCAATAAATTCATTATAGATTACTATAAATTATTACATGTTTATTTTGAAAATAAATTTTATTTCAAATATTCTAGGAATTTTTAGTTTTTAAAAGAGAATTTTAAATTATAAACCGAATTTCCCTAAAAAACTATTAATTATAAACAATAAGCCATTAATTTTATTATGATCCACTATGGATTTGTTTTTATAATACCATCCTTATAATTTTATTGGATTATTTCTTATATGTTTAACCAGAGAAAAATATTAACATTTTACATTTTAGTTGTTCATTATTAACATTTTTGTTCATTATTTTATTCACCCCTTCTATTCTATGAATGAATTAAACATAGTTACTGATGGTAATTTCCAACTATATCCCCTTGAATCGTTGGTAGGTATCATGAGACAAGATAGTATTGGTATTTGGATAATAATTTACCCACTTATGTAAAATTTCATTGAATAGGGCCATGAATGTATTTTTAAAATGAATGACGTGATTCATTCCTTTATTATAAGATTAGTTATTGATTTCCATTTTATTATTTGAATGGTTATAATATCCATGGAATATTTTCAAGATCATGTGATTAGTTTTAAAGAATTATTTAATCAATATTTATTCCTACCATATTATTATGAATGATTATGTTATTGAATAAATGAAATATTTTTTCTTCTAGTTACCTTTCCATATTTATTATTCCTTACTTACTAATGAAACCATCCACTTTATATGACCCTTATTGAGAATTTGATTTGGCCTATATTTGTTTTCTATTCCCAAGGATATAAAGAAGGAATATTTCTAGGATTATAGTGATAAAAAATATTTAATTTATTAATGTATTTTTTTCAAATGTAATTCCATATTCAAGTATGTATCTAGATTACCAAGAATAATAATAAAATATATAATTTGGATTTTATCACCTGTATCTTATGTAACTGTAATTAAGTAACCATTGGCTCTGGGAAACCAGGGTCGGGTCTATTAAAGTTGGTATCCAATCTAGTTTAGTAGAACCCATTGTAACTTGATTTAGTTAAATATAGATTATGTAGAAAAACTCTATAATAGACATTAAGGATGAGTCTATATATAGAATGAAATCATAATGTTGATAGCGAGGTATAAATTATGTGGTTTACCTTGAAATACATCATTTTCAAGATACTACAAGTGGATGTGGTATTCTAATAGATTATTCTGGGAGTAATAACCTCAAAAAGAATTGTTTTAGCAAATCGTCGTCATCATTGTAGTGTATTATTAGTGTTCCGTAACTGCACACATTTTTGGAAACTCCATGGGCGAATTCATGGATTAATTCAAAATTTATCTATGAAACATTATGATGAATTAGAGAATAAGAACCTATTTAAACCCATGATATGCCTTTGTGATATGGGATGAACCAAAAGTGTATCTAGAAAACAATTCACATGTTGATCATATATTTAAAAGTATATAATCCAATTTTGGGGTTTTAGGATATAATATTTTAATTTGATTAATGATATTTTGGGAGACATCGTATTGGTCTTAGTTTTATGTTACCCTTTGTTTTAATGTGATGTAATATTTCATATGAAAGTAATTACATTTTATGGGATTCAATTAGAAATGTATGAGGTGATCCTGATGTTAAATTTTCATTAATGTTTAAAATATTAGGGATATGGTTTTTTTTGTTCATATTTTCTTTGGGAATGTTTTTGTAATAATATTAATATAGTTTTTGTAAAAGGATAACTTGTAGGATGGGTGAAACCCATCACATTCTGCAAGGTTATGATCCTTGAACCCACAATCGAAGGATAAAAAGAGTATAATTCATGTTAATAGCCTATGTTATAACATCATTAGTGTGATATTATTTTATTAATTAAACTATTTTAAAGAAAAAGATCAATTTGATGTTGGGAACATATGTATCATCTTATAGATAACACTTTTATTGAAAATTGAACTGCTAATTATGGGATTAAATTTATTTTAGAATAAGATTAGTAAATTTTTGGAGAAAATTGTATAATATTATGGGATTTCATTTTAGGAATAAAGGTTAAATTGTCCTTTGGAAGCATATATGATCCTGATTGGTGATGTGTATTATTTATGAAAATTAATATCATATCCTGGATATTATATGATTAGGGAATATAAATTTGAATATATGATTTTTTGAGAAACTAATATTGATCAGAGATAAATTATAAATTTATCATGGAAGAATGTCTCTTCAAATAATTATAATATTTTGTTTTATATCATATTCCTGAATATTTTCAATAATTATATATATAATTATTGGTTGAAAATTTAGTTTGAGCTTTGGTTATTAATATTTAATTTTAGAGATTAATTTTTTATATCATTATATGATTTTTTATTCATTTTGGGAATTTTGATACCTTATTCTAACAAATTTTTTGTTTTAGTTAATTTTTAAATAAAAAAAGTGAATTTTTTTATCCTTTTAGTTTTATGAGATATGTTATAAGTTGATATTAGTGCATCTGAAAAAAAAAATTATCTCAAATAATCTTTATTTGGATAAATATATGAGATTTTCATGGAAATTATTTAAGGATGAAATTATATATTTAAATTCATATTATTTAATTATATTCATTATTTAAATGGTAACAAAATTTCCCAGATCAATAAAAATTGATATTAAAAAAATGTTGTCACATTACCTTCACTTCTAATGAATTGTTGATCTTTTTCACACCTCATTGATTCGTGGTTTTTTGGTCCTTAAAATTATCCATACCATGTTCTCAATGACACTCTTTTAATTCTTGGTCATTAGTTTTCTCATCCAAGTCCACTCATTCAGCTCCCACAAATTTAATCTTATTAGGAATCTTAGTTATGTGTTATTCCATATGGCCATTGTATTTCCCTATCCCTTTTTCCATGAAGTTATTTTATTATAATTTTTATGATGTGTAAATTATAGAATATAATTATCAAATTTCAAACCCTTGATTAATAATAAAAAGTTAAATTTTAAAAGAAAATAATTTATTGAAGGTGGGAGAATATAACTCAGTGATATTTTCAAAGAGAACTATGTTATATAGTGTAAACGACAAATGACGTCAATCCAAAATAAAACAAAAATTATTATTATTTAAATATGATTATAATAACTTTTTATTTTAATTGTAGTGTAACATCCTAGGTTTTGGATCTGTTATTATTTCACACATGTTTTAAATTTTCAAATTGTGACTTTTCCATTTTCTAATACAGGGATCGGAACTGAATTTGGAGAGTTACATAAGCATTATATGATGGTTTTTGGTTAGTTTAGAGGCTTTGATAGTTCCCAAATGTTTTTGTTTGTATTTGAGAGTGTCTAAGGCCAAATTTCATATTATGAACATTACATGTATGGGTGAAAGGTTTATGTTAAACTATATGGACCCTTCTAGGTAATTATGTGGCCATGTTTTGTAATGGAGAACTGTTTGTGTAAACTATGAATGTGAGGTCCACGGTCATGAGAAGGTCTCTATAGTATTTGTTATATCATATCACACATTTTGGGTAGGGTTGGATCAAACAATCCACAAACCATGTGAGGTTTCCATTTTGGGTATTACCTTAACACTATAACCTTCATGGTTATTGCACAGTTTGGAAAACAGTGTGGGTAAATCGTGTAGTCCATGCGGGTTGTTTTTCTGTTTTTCTTTTTAATGAATTTTTCTTTCTCTTCCTTTATCCTTCATTGTCATGTGCATAATAGGGTGGTATCCCTCCCTTTTCTTCCTCCCTTGGTTTTTTCTCCCATCTCTTCACTGGTTATCTTTTCATTGATCCATTTGAGGGTATAAAACTCCATCAGTAAGGCTAACCCCACCCATAAATATTCTTAATTTATATTTCTCCACAATGAGAAATATATATTTTTGATCTATTACTCCTTATTTTAAGGGTGTTAGATAGAAATATCTATATATGCCAAACTGCTTCGAATTGGAGATCGATATCGTATGTGTGTACAACTATTGGTCCAATGTAGGTGGTTAATATCATAATTTATTTTTTCATAGATGATTGGGTTATTAGTATTTTTAGCACATCATTGGGTTTTGAGTGAGACGCCATTATTTCATAAAAAATTGACTATTGACTATATGGGAATCCTGTAGGAATGCCAATGGATTTTTCGTATGTTCAAGGTAGGTTTAGAGGCTACTGAACACTTTTGGGGGGTATGTCGGGGTGTTTTTCTGGTATAAATTGAACAATTTTTTAAATTGAAATGGTGTAATTCAATCATGTTGAAATGGTTATTATTTTATATTATATCTAGTATATGAATTTTAGATTTCCAAATCTTATAGTTTTGATTAGATTCGGTTACATTGTTTGAGATGTGAAATACAACTATATTATATTAATTTATTGTTTAAATTAGTTTTTAAATGTGATTTATATATTGATGACTCCCATGGGGTTGTAGAAGGCTCTGACTGAGGTCAGGATTACATGGCCATTGATATTGAGTGATTTTGATCCCTGGATGGGAATGAAAAAGATTTTTTGAGTTCTTTGAGAATATTATTGGGCATTGAGGATGTTGTTTGAAGGGGTAAGGCCATCAGGTGGGGCATGAACCATGTTTCTCGAAAGACATGACCTTTTTATTTGAACGACGTGGTCGCAGGGACACGAGGTTCAAGATATTATTTGGATTATATTATTTATTTGGTGATTTTTTCTCACCCATGATGGCCAAAACACTGAATTCAGTCATGTGCACACAGGGTGAATCCATTGATTAGGCCGTTTCAACCACTCTGGTGGGTAGAGGCCCCTGATAGTGTGACTTATGATATATTTTTTGGGTGATTTTCATATAAATCCACATGTAAGGTGAGGATCCTTCTGTTGATAGTGATGATCCTATTGGTTGGGGGGTGAGGCTCATCATTCTTGAGACCATGTGCTGAATATTTATTTTGATGATGGAAATTTCAATACCTATTTACATTGTGATTTGAGTTTATGGTGACATTTGTTTGATGAAAGGTATCGTTGTTCCTATAGTTTTTAGGATTTGAGATGATGTGTGATTTTGAACAAGGGTTCCAGGGACCATGATACTATTTTTTGGGTGTTCCTTTAGGATGTTAGTACATGTTGGGATATGAGGAGTTAGGAGGCACAATGTTTTAGGTTACATGACTTGAGGTGGAACATTAAGGTGCAGCTCAATTGTATAACATAATAAGAAAATTGGTCCATGGGACACATACCTTCTCTTATTCAGATATCATAGAACTGGCTGAGGCAGGAGATGGTTTCATGGTGCCTATAGAGCACCATGGTTTCCTTTTTCTTAATTACATCATTTTTTTACTTTAATTTATTATTCACATCATCTTAAATACATATGTTAGGTACATACGATTTGGTCATATCTTACTGAGACTTTTTCTCACAACCTACACAATCACTTTAGGATGTATGTAGACCCTAAATGGTTACATTTTGATAAAGGATTAGACTCAGGAGTTAGATCGTAGTTCTTTTTGTCATGGATGTCAGTATGGGGCCTTGTAGTGTGGCCTAGCTGGAGTTCTGTTTTAGTTTCCATTTAGTTATTCTTTGAATCAACATGATTTCTTTGTACATGTATATATATATTGAGTTCATCCTTAGGAAACCCTTTTTGATATTGTATATATGACCATTCATGGATGCATTCTTATTTTTCAAGTTTTTTCAATTGGCATGTTGATCTATTTGTTTATATTATCCTATAATTTTATATTTACTGCTTCCACTATTGCTTGTTATTGATTGGGCATCACCATTTGGAAGGCCCAGTTCAAGTATGTTGAGTAATTTAATTTCCATTCTATGTTATATTATATACTCAGAGCAATAATATTATTTTCTTGAGAGGCTATATAGTCCCCAACATGTTAAATTAATCCATCACTACTAGTAAGTAGCCTTTAGAAAATGTGTTGGTGCACTGAATGTTAGTGAAAAACTAGAACAAAATCACTAGATGGGTGGTATTTAGGTTGGGCTGATACATGTAGTAAAAGAGAAGTCCTTAACTAGGATTTAGTAAGAGAGTTTCACTGGATACTAATGTTATTGAGATAAATATTTCTTTTCGATTATCCTTCTTAAATGGTGTTATGGTAAAATGAATATTCAGTTTTGGTTTGACCTGGATTTCAAACTCGTGCTTGGGTGCTTGCAGCCCCATTTAAGGGGATGAATTGAGTTACTTAGGATGGGTATTGTTATTCTATTTTTCTCATTTTATAGTTAATGTTACTTTCCACTATGGGTGGCATATTTAAAATGTGATGGTTATTGTTATGACATGTGACATTAGCCTGGTACGACAATGAATGAGGCATTAGACCCTAGTCCCAGTTTAGAAAGGGTGTGTCTTCTTGATTTTTTTTATATTGATAGGCACATTTTAGGGTATTTTTGTTTTATATATTCATGTATACCTTATAATATGATAATACCATGTGATAAATTTCAAATTTCATAAGCTGATCTTATTTGGATATATAAAATGTTATATTCATTGATATATATATATATATATATAAACATGTATATATTTGAAAATTTATGTGATATGTGAATTGTTTTTGCCTCTTATAAGAGAATGTATGTACTATGGTTTAAGGAGGCCATGTCTCCAGGATACCAAGGGGAATGATTTCGGTATGGGTAGTAAGGGTAGTGAGTTGACACTCACTTTTTAATAGATTCCATATATTCGAATTTATATATATGTGTGTATGTGTGTGTGTGTCTATGTGTGTGTGTGTGTGTTTGAGTATGGGGGGGGGGGGCTATCTGACAATTTTATGGTATTTAGTAAGTTTCTACCATGATGGATCATATAAATAATTAGTATGCCAGGATAGGGTTTAGTTAGTGCATGATTTGGTTCAGACACCTAAGGGTTACACTGAGTAGGTTTATCCATAGGTATAGGCTAAGAGATAGGAGTAACGATAGGTTTTGGCTCAAGTTTAACTATAGGAATTTCTACTGCTAGATTCTATAGCGATTGGGTCGTGTCTTGAATATCATCTCATGAAATCTTAATACATGTATTAAAATGTATTGACATAGGTTCTCAACGATCATAACCATCCATAAATTATCTTACATTACAGTTTCAGTCTCAACACCTCCCACTTTTTCAGGGTGAGGGTGCTCCTTCGGTGGCTGAGAACAAGATTAAGAGTATGAAAATGATCATTGAGCAGCTTGAGATGCCTCCAAGGCCGAGGGTGATGTTGGAGATGTATATGATTAGAGGACTGGCTACGAGCTGATGGGACATCCATGTTTAGAATGGAAGACATGAGCGACTGGCCTAGATGGATATCGAGGCCAGGTTCATTGAGTAATTTTTTCTGGAGACTCTAAGGGTTACAAGGGATTTTGAGTTCTTGAGCATTCATCAAGGTGACATGTACTTCATGAACTATGCACAATTTTTCTATAAATTATCACTATTTTCACTCAGTATGGTGGGAGATGAAACCTCCAAGGTGAGGCACATCGAGAATTTTTTATGGAATGCCATTCTAGTTAATGTAAACATCTTCAGACTATCCACATTATTTGATTAAGTGAACCAAGCTCTCATAGAAGATGTAAAATTTATGGAATGGTCTAATTCGAGTCGGGTAGTTGATCCATGTGATTTTAGTGGTGGTGATTCGGTTACAAAGAAGTGAGGATGAGATGAGTTCTAGCAGGGAAGTCAGGCCGAGGACTCAGCTCGACCACCTCATGGTGGATCTTCTATTGGTTTCTTCTAGTATGGGATGTGATGAAATGTTCAGAAATATTGTGAGATACCTCCAAATGATTTTCGATAATATTGATAGGTCATTCACATCAAGAGATTTGGTAGGAAGCCTTCTTAGAAAACTGGAATACTGGGACTATGATAGACTCACGATTTAGAGATTAGATCAATATTAGTACCGTGCAGGGGGAACTGAGCATCTATTTTACATGGTGTTAATGAAATATATAGTGGGAAACAATAGTGGGGCTCGTGGCTGGTAGCTGGTGTGGCACCACAGGAAGGTCAATCATTTGACAATTGAGCTTCAAGCAATGTGCTCTTCATTGAGATTCTAGGGGTTGATACGGATGGTGAGATGATGACGGGTATAGGAATTACATAGGAATAGACGTTGGTTTTTCTTTTTTCATGTCCTACTGAGGAATTTTCATTTGGGAATGGCATGTTACGACATGTTAATTTTTTTGAATGCGGTGCACATGCTATGTAAATGGATTAACTAAATGATGGATAGTAGGTTGGCATTGGCTTGGTGTGAGATTATTTATATATGTGTGTTTGAGTGTGTGTATGTGTGGTTTGAGGCACTAGGTTCTATGATTGAGATTCTAGGCATCATGATCCTCAAGGAGTTGGACGAGTTATTGTGGTACATTGGGCATCAAGGCATTGATGATGTGTGTTATTTGAGGTTCAAGTAATATAATAACCATTGTGGTGTGGTAAATTCATAGGTTTGAGGTATCAGGATTGATTGTACAATCCATGTAGATATGGTGCCTCAATGTTGATAAGGGTTCCATGGGATAGAGGCGGGCACTGATGTGGTGCAGGGTTTATATGGGTGATTATATGGAATGAGAGAACATGGAATGGTGTTATAGCGATGATGCATCATGGGAGGATGATGGGTCCTAAAATAAGTTGATGGGACTTAGTGTGATTTGTGTTTTGGGTAGTTAGATATCGAGTTAGGAAATCCCAAATGCAGGGAGCCCGCCCACAAGGATGTTCACCTTTACCTTTGAGGCTAGGGTATTCCGGTTTCTTTTTAATTGGATGATTATATTTGGTAGCATGTCCATGTTTTGTTATAGCTCAGGGATGAGAAATGATAATTTTGGTGTACTATAGCATCCTGGGTTTATGGCTAGTGTAAAATTTCACTCATGTTTTGAATTTTCCAAATAGTTGCTATTGAATTTTCTAATATGATGATCGGAAATCAATTATAAGAGTCCTATAGCTTTATATGATGGTTTTTTGTATGTCTGAAGTCTTAGAGAGTTCCTAGAGTGTTTTTGTTTGGTATTTAGAGAATCATAGGCCATATGACCTATTTCGAAATTTATATGTTAGGGAATAAGGTTTAGGTTAAACTGCGGGTCCGCTTCTATGTAACCATGTGGCCTAATTTTGTTCTTGAGTACATTTTTGTGAACATCATGCATTGTAAGTGCTATTATGTTCAAGGTTATCTGTTGTTTTTTTTTGTAGTTTCTATCACATGGTTTTTTCATGGTTAGTTCAAACTATGCTCAAACCATTCAAGGATTCCCTTTTGGGAATTACCTCATCATTGTATCCCACACGGTTTCCAGGTGGTTGGGAAAACTGTGCGGGTATACTATGTGGCCTATAAAAGTTGTTTTTTATCTTTTCTTTTTTTTCATTATCCCCCTTTAATCATTCTTATCTAATGACTATTTGGGGTATATCAATACATATTAATCCTCCCATGGTTTTTCCCCCTCTCTTCACTAGTTATCCATTCATAGATCCATCAGATGCTATTGGTCCACATCAGTTAGGCAAACCCCAAACATTCCTTTTCTTCATTTCTCTTTCTTCTTATGGAGTAATATATCTGTTTGAGTCGTTTCTCCCTATTTTTAGGAATTTGGATAGAAACTCAAATCTATAACAAATTGATTCGAATTGGAGATCCATATCGGATGTTCCATCATCTATGAGTCCAACGTATGTGGAGCATATCTTGATTTTTGTTTTCATGAACGTTTCAGTGGTGTTGATATTTAGAACATCATTGGGATTAGATATAGGTCATATTAATGAATATTAAATGGATTTTAGACTATATGGGATTCCACTAGACATGACCAATTCTTTTTCATAGGTGTGAGGTTAGGTTACAGGTGTTCGACCACTTTGAGGGGTTATGTCATCCTGTGTTTTTGGTCTAAATTTAACGGGGTTTGTTTTAAATTGAAATTTTGAAATTGAATTACATAAAATTGGTTTTCCTTTTGGATTGGATCTATTATATGAATTTGATTTTTTCAATTCATATTGGTTGGTATAGATTTTTCTACATAATCTGAATTGTGTAATTCATCTATATGATTTTTTTTATTTAAATTGGTTTATAAATGCTTGTGATATATTGTTTATCCCTACGGGGTTGTGATGAGATCATCCTGAGTTCGGAATGGGATGGTCAGTAGGATTGGGTAGTGTTAATCACTAGTTGGGAATGGATTTGATTTGTTTGAGTGTTTTGACCATATTATTCGGCATAAAGGACATCATTTGAGGAGGCGAGGCCATCGGGTTAGGCATGGAACATGTTTTTTGGATAGCAAGACCATCAGATTTGAGCAACATGGTCATAGGGGAATGTGGATCTGGAGTTAATGTGTATTAGGTTATTTATTTGTTTATTTATGTTCACCTATGATTTCCAAAATGCTGAATTATTTTATGTGCAAATAGGATAACTCTGTTGATGAGGTGGTTTTGACCAATCGTGAGGGTAAAGGTCCCCTGTAGTGCATCTTAGGATATGGTTTTGAGGTTCTTACTATATAAATCCTCATGTAAGGTGAGGATCCTTTGGTTTATAGCGATAAGGATATCATTTGGGGGTGGAGGATTGTTGTGATTTAGGTCGTGGGTGCTGATATTTTTTTGAGGAAGGATATAATCATTTTGATAGACAGAATTCTATGAGTAAAAGGTGAAATTTATTTGAGGATAGGTATTTTTGTGCCTCTAGTTTTCATGATTTGGGGATACTGTGTGCTTTGGAGAAGGGGTATTTGGGACTAGGTTACTATTTTTTTGGGAATGCCTTCACGACAGTGGTAGTTGTTGGGACAAGAGGATTTCGGATGCATGAGGTGCTATGTTACTTAATTTATATGGGATCTAAATTTTTCACCTAGAATGCATGACTTCATAGGTACTTTGTTCCATCGGCCAAGGAACTTATCCTATTTAGCTTTTATGGAACTTGCTGAGGCAGGTGATGGATTCTAAGTGTCTATTGAACACTAGGGTAGCCATGTCGTTTATTGCATCATATATCTAACTTTTATTTATTATATCATGCACAGACATATGTTAGATATGTATTATTGGGTTGTATCCTACTGAGACTTTTTCTTTCACCCTATATGGCCCCATCCAAACAAGTATAGAATTTATGTTGTTATATTCAGTTAATGGATAAACCTCAGGAGATGGATCATAGTACTGTTTGGCATGGATGTGGGAATGATAACTTGACGTCATGCCTAGATGGATTTCTATTATAGTTTCCTTTTTCTATAACTTGTTTCTTCATTCGTCTATTTTTAGTAGATAACTATTGAGTTCTATTAAGGGAGACCCTTCTGGATATTGTATTTATGAAATATTGTGGATTCATGATTGTTTTTTTTTGTTTTTACAAGTGGAATTTATATATATTTATATATATATTTATCTTCCACTGTAGTTTTTTTATTTATTTCTTTTATTATTCCTTGTAATTGACAGTGCTTCCGCTATTTGGAAGGTTTGGTTTGAGTCTACTAAGTCATTTAGTTTTTGTTTCATGTTATATTATTTAATCAGACCAGTAATATTTTAATTACATAGTAGGTAAAGTCTTCAAATGTATTTAAATCAAAACATCCTTGCTAGTCAGCATTCTTTAGAATATGGAGAGGTGTGCTTAAGGCCCATGGAAAACTAGCCTTGATGCACTGCTTGGGTGACTATTTGGGCTATAACTCTTCATTGTGGGGATAAAAAATATGAACCTAAATTCAAAATATATATAAAGAAAATAAAAAAAAATTCATTGTTTAATTCTTAATAAATATGTTTTCATATTTTCATAAATGTTATCTTGTACTTTAGAAATATGTTTTCTTAAAAAATGTTTTTTATTGCATTTTGTTAACATAAATTACAATTAATTATAAGAACATCAAAAAAATTTATTTGAAAAAAAATCATTTCAAAAATTAACATATCAAAATTAGGTTAGGTTGAATTTCTTTTATATTTCTGAAAAAAATCATTTTCCAATGAATTGTGAAAAAAAATTGATTTTTATTGAAGACTATATTTTTTCAAGAATTAACTAAGATACATTTCTCAATAAAATAATTTTAAAATAAATTTCATATTTCATATTATTAATAATCCATATATGTTCATTTGAATAAATTTTATGATTTAATTTGAAGTAAAACAATATAATACATAAAAAGACATTTTTATGAAAACTATATTTTGAGGGTTTTTGTGTTTTTTTAAATCAATTACGTCCACATATTGAAATATATTCTTAAAAAATTAATTCTATATTTTGAATTAGGAGGTCCAAATTTGGTAAATAGATCCCTTCAATTTTTTCATTAAGAATAGCATCCATATTAAATAATTTTCACCACTATAATGGTAAATCAGCTAATTAGGGATAAATGTAATATGATAAGGATAAAACAATGGACCTAAAACTTGAATTAATTTAATTGGATGAAACTATTTTTTACATTGTCACCAAATCTTATAATATTTGAGATTTTTTATATTTGGGTGTGATTTTTACAATTATATTATTTTATTTAAAGAAATCTAAAAAATATCATTCTAAATATTTTATTATCATTCAATTTTTACATAAGGAAAAAATAGGAAATTTTTACTTATAAAATTTTATTTTGATGATATAAAATGTATTATTTAGGTTTATTTAAATATTATTTTTTTCATGGAAATAATTACCTTTTATTCTTAAAAAACACTCATATATTATTTATTCAATTAAAAAAATAATGAAATGATTTTAAAAATAATAATGTGATATAATTTGAATAAATTATTTTTTACCATGAATTTTAAAGATCTGTATGAAATTTTATTGATTTTTTATAAAATTATATTCAACTTCACCATTTATCACGATGTATTTTCATCATATAAATGAATAGTGTCAAAAATAATATCAATAAAATTTTATTATAAATAATATTTTATTAAATAATTTAAAATTAATAAAAATACTCAATTATGTAAAACAAATGACATACGGTTGAAAAAATAATCTCTAGTCTATTTATGGGTATTTTTTAATTTTATGGTATCATTATTTACCCTAAAAGAGTATAACATTTTAATATTACAGTAATTGTCAAAAGAGCTATTATAGGGTTAAATTATAAATATAGGCATGAAAATAAAATAAAAACATGTTAAAATTTTATCCCATTGGATTATTTCAACTCATCATCATATTATATTTTAATTATATAAATATAGATTTATTTGGACATGAAAATATATATTAATTCAATACATTAATTAATACCAAGAATACTCCTCCGCTCACTTATAAAAGGATTCCCCTTATCTATTTTATTTACACTAAAATGGAAAATAATTCTCAATAAAACCATTCCAAGTTACCATTAAAAATATTTTTTTTAGATGTATTGAACCTTTCAAAAGACAAACCTAATGTCCCTTAGTAGGATGGGTAATGAAAGTCTACCGAAAAATAGGTATCTATCTTTACCAAATCATTCATGTTTATTTCTTCATATAATTCCTTGTATTATAAAAATAACAAAATAATTAATTCAATATAAAAATTATACTTATATATTATTATGATTTTGTAAAAAAACATTTCATAACTATTTTCCATCGTCTCAAAAGTGAAAACATCCCTCATGAGTATGTATGAAATACTGTTTCCACATATTGGTGTAATTAGTTTTGTATCCCCCTATAAATTTTAAGGTTATAAATATGTAAATAATAATTAAATATGAACATTAGGAAATAAATTTTAATCTATAATAATAATTTCATATATTTTTTCAAACCATCCAAACCATTGGAAAATTATAACGCCACTCGTGTGTACGTGTGGACTATCCCCTTAAAAAAATGATGCGAACCATTTTTCATATATAATTTATTTGGATGGAAATAATGATATATTTAATAAATATATAAGATATATATTATATAAAAATTAACTTTTAAGTGTGATCTTTTATTTACCATTCTTTCATTCAGTCAGTTGAAAAGTGAAAATAATGTTCATGCACTTGTATGACCTACCATGTCCATGGAAAGTGTAATTAATTTTTCAATATGTATATTTTATGGATGTAATGATAATGAATATATATGGAATTTAAAATATTTTTATGTTTAATTAATTTTTTTTACCATGATCAATGTATAACACCACCAATTTTTGAACC
Source organism: Viscum album (assembly GCA_963277665.1). Taxonomy (NCBI): domain Eukaryota; kingdom Viridiplantae; phylum Streptophyta; class Magnoliopsida; order Santalales; family Viscaceae; genus Viscum; species Viscum album. The sequence continues at coordinate 1,455,813,740 of OY728131.1, read as the reverse complement.
AAAACATATATGAAAAACCAAGTAGTTATCACTTGAAACAAAGATTTTAATAAAGAAATATAAATAAAAGGGTGATAAAAAGTTATGAGAAAATGATATATGTAATGATATATATTATTCTGGTTATAGAATAAATTTTTAATAAATCTATATTTATTATATAGGATGATATAAAATATATTAAGGAAGTCAGGCCTTAGGTAAGGGATTTGGTAGGAATTTCTCTCCATTGAGAATATTATAATGTTTTCAAATAATTTATTTTATATAGTGTATATAATACCAATTTTAATTATTATATCATGAATAAATCATGATTCATAAAATATTATGTTTCAATTTAAATTATTTCCATTAAGGGGATTTGACTTGGAAGATACTAAGTGGTTAGTGTTTAATAACTCAATTTTATTTCATTGGGTTATATCACTATTTCATTGAATATATTATGTCATTATTTTCACTAAACAAACATGGAAACCCTCAAAAAATGGGTCCCTAAATAAATATTTTACATACCCAATGGGTGTTTCCAACCCTAATGATATGGTTACTAGCACCTAAGTATCAACAACAACTAAAGGGAATAATTTTTCCCAACTAGAAGTAAAAGGTATGGAATATATATGTATAAATATTAGAAAGAAACAAATAGAGGATTAAATTGAATAAACATTTTCCAAAACAAAATGAATATTTATGAATTGATAATACTCAAGGAGTCTGAACAGACAAAAAATTATAATTCCAACAATAATGGAAAACAAAAACGAATTCATCTACTCTCTATGATAATTTGGGAACATTTCCAACATATCAGCATAAGAAACCCATAACCAACTATTGTATACCTCACCGGATCACTACAAAAACATGACTTTCCTACATTAAAATATATAATCAGTTATACACACATCTAAAGGGGTCCAAATGGCGTCTGATGAAAATAATAAGTAGGATCCTACCTAGGTGTTCCATATCATGTCTCAATAAAAACCATCATAATATTATCATTTTATAGAAAAAATAGAATAATAAATTATAAATTAGTTTATATCTAATCTAGGTAAATATTTTCTATTTTACCACAGTTCCAAAAAAATAATGGAAATAGAGTTGAAATGTATAATTTAAATAAATATTTATCAAAGTAAAAGTTAGTATGAAAAATCCATAAAAATAAAAATACAAATAAAATTGGTAAATATGTCCAGGATTACAACAGGTTTGGATATATGAATAAACATTCCTTAATTAATGACTAGCGCAGAATAAAAACACTATAACAATAGTCCTAAGGAGTAAATGAACACCCTATGTGTGAACCTCCCAAAAAAAGTCAATATCATGTCCATAGAACAATAAACCTAGGGAGTAGAGGAACCCCCCTTGAGTTAACCCCCAACTTTAAAATGGATGATAACATTAAGGTACAATATCCCCCTAGGTATCAATGGCTTCCCATGTGCTAAATTTTAAAAAATCATTTCAAAGGTATTTTTAAAATCAATTTAAAAAATAATTTGTAATTTTATCATACTTTCTTTTGAAAACAACTTCATAACTCATATTTAAATGCTTTAAAAATACATTATCCTTTACCCAATAAATAATGAAATATATATTTTATAACAGATACATTTATGTACACAAGTTTATCATTGAACTGTATTTTAAATAAAATTATAAAAATGTAGAAAAATTGTTCATTCAATGATTGAAAGAGAAATAACCACCTACCTCAACATGGGAAGAAAAATACCATCACCGAGATCCAGCAACTCCAAAAGAGAATAAAATACAACAATAGAGGTCCAAGAATCACTTCCCATATATTATAATCTAATTTTAATAAATAAATGCTTTTCATGGATATCATATGAATGTATACATCTTGTAGTACACCCCTCACACCAAAACTAACTCAACAGTCAGCCTCAAGATGAAGAGTGCCTAAAAAATCTAGAATGGTTAAAACAAATGTCAACAGTAGGTTGAAAAATCTGGATATACAGTGTAACATCTCTTCCAGGACCAATATATATGAATATTTAAAATATTCACTTACTTAGAGAGATTCACTGCAACCACCATGTACATAAACCACTAAAAAAGATACCAATAAGGATAAGAGACACCCAAAATCACCTAGAGTAGCCTAGGGTAAAATGATGTGAAAAATGAGAATGATTGAACTATAATTAATGATTACTATTCATGAAACCATTTGTAAACAATGATTTTACTTTGTAAACCTTTGACATATGGTGTAAAATACCCAGGAAACATGAAGACTAAAAAATACATCACCTTAGGTTAAAATAATCCTGACCAATATATTCTAGAAGTAAAATAGGGTTTATAATGAAAATAGACATAATCCAAAAAAAGGTTCATGTATTTTTCCCATGACCCATTTTAAAATATCAAACTACACTATTAAATTTTAAATGTTTCCACAGGCTCAATCCCAGGTAGGTTATATTGAAAAAATCTTAATATGAGTCCCAATTCACTTAGAACATGAAGACTAAACTCACATACATAAAAGTGTGCATTCCTTTTATACATTATGTAATAATATCCCCACTATAAAACATTTCATTATCTGAATAACATGTAGAATAAGGTTTCTCAAAAAATTGGTGACGAAATTGATCCTTAATTGATTATTTTTGCTACCATGTATCATTAAAATATGATTTCGATCACCATGACATGTTGAACAACAAGGTAGATTTCACTCACTTGTCATTCACATGAGAATCAATGTTGGACACTGGGTTATCCATAGTGGAAACATATAGATCCAAATCAATCTCTTACCAACTAAAAATGAGAGAGGGATTGATATGATACTTCCTGAGATGAGACTTGTCCAAAAAATCATGTATACACTTTAAAATAAATGGTAGTATAAAATTTTATGCAACCTATATGTTCTCACTAATGACCAAAAATGGTCCATGATATCATAAATCCAGATGCCTCACCCACCACTTCCAGAAAAAGTGGTGGTTTACATATATGTCCATAGAAAGCCTCAAATGGATCCATTTTATCGATGACTGATATCTTTTATAATAAAAAAAGTCAACCATTCCCAAATATATGTCCCACAATCCACAAAAATTTATGAATCAGAAAAATATAATATCTTTTAAAATAAGAATATCTCACTCTATGTACCCATCCATTTATATTTGTAAAGATATACTCAACCTGAACAGATTACCCTTTTCCTGTTGAATAATTTTCCAAAATTGAGTGGTAAAACTGAGATCCCTATAAAACAAATGGTACAAGGAACCCTATGTAACCTGAAAATCATGAAAATATATAGTTTTCCATGATTTTCAACCTCAGTAGTGTTCTAGAACAAATTAAAATTAGCGATTTCATGAACTGAAAACCCACTAGAATTCTTTCATTGAGATTTTTGTGGTAATCCCATGACAATAAACCGAGACACCTCATCCACATTCCAAACTATCACTATAAGAGGATGGAGAAAATTGTTAGGTTTTTGATTCTATGCCATTATTTATTGGTACATGTAATATTGGAAAAAATAATTTTTAATTTCATATTTCATACTCATCTGCTAAAATAATTTTCACATATCATAATAAATCTTCATAGTTCATATATGAATATACAGATAATAACTACAATAGTCTTAAAAAACTAAAATTATCATAGATACAGGGATGGGAATGTGATTCTCAATGTCGATAATACTTTCATAATGGAAATATCATGTAGAAATGGTCTCCCCACCATCAATGTATTCTTGAATTCCATTGAAATCATCATCATGTATCTGAACCTATAGAATATACATAAGGATATGACATGATAATTGAAAAATAGATATAAACATGATTGAATCATCCTCTTATTTATCCAAATGATACTATGTGAATATTCCCTTATTGTTTCTCTCTACCTGGGATTAAAAGACATCCTATGATATAACATTTCTACTAATAGAGTTCACAATGAAATTCTCTTCACTAGGATTTAGGAGATGTTGATGTTGAATTTTAAATGTACTTCATCCACTACCAATGAAAAATATTGATGATATTTTGAGGCAATATATAACTCACACACTATTGGTTAGAAAAAATTGTGAACCTATCACCAAAATGATAATTCGTCTAACACTTTAGAACATTCATAACCATGAAAATATCCAAATAATGCATGTGGAAATTTTTATCATGTGGCTGAATCTATTGAGAGACATAGGAAAAAAAATAATCCTCATGCATAAGTAAATAAACCAATCTAGCACCAAAAGCATCATAGGTCACAACATGCCTTTTACAATCCTCATGTTTTATTAGAATAGGTACTGATGTCATAATTCGCTTTACATCATGTAGGAAATTATGAAACATTACATCACATATGATATGTAATCATTTCTAACTAAGAGTAGCCTAATGTGATGTACACATTGAGAAATACATTATTAACTATGCATAATATCTAGAAAGGCCATGAGATATCTGTATCTCAAAGGCATTTCATGGCACATTTCATGAGAGTATAACCTTCATCCCCTCAGGATCGTTTGATATAACACACTCATAAATCACAAGCCCCTAGAACTTCACATCTTTAATCTTGAAACTATATTTCACAATATTTTATTATGGATGCTAACTCCGTATTTAGAAAAGAAAACTTGTATGGTTCTCATGATCACAATCATAACCTAAATAAACTGATATATCATCTATGATCACAGCCACAATTAAATCGATATATAAATAGAATATAATGTTCATAAAATCCATTAAAATCAAAGAGTTTTATTGAAACAAAAAAGTTATCGAAGATCATTTTCATGTCCATACATTCTCCTTAAATCCATCATCAGTATATCAGATGCCCAAACCCTGAGTTAATAACATCCTAAAGATATATCAATCATCGATAACCAATTTCCCCCCTTTAAATAATCAAACAAGTCATCCACATGGGTTAAATGATACTTATTTTTTTACCATCACCGTATTCAACTTTTTATTCTCCATAAACTCTCAAATTTTACTATCTTATTTCTTGGAAAAAAAATCATTGTTGTTGCCCAATAAAAAACAATATGACCAACAAAAATAGTCTTTATCATATCATCAAACTAATTCTTGATCTCTCTCAACTTTTTTTGTTCCATGGGATAAGGTGGTATGTAGATGAGCTGAATACTTGGTACTAGATCAATCTTAAAATACACCTACCTTTCAAGAGAATAAATAGGGAATTCTTATAGGGAAACAAATGGGTTTTCCATAAAAAACAATGTAAGACCAACATTAGCGAAAATATAATCATTATTAATTAAAATAATAAACAAGTAACTGCAGAGGTATGGGAAAAAAGGTTGTGCGTGAAAATACCTAAAATCCCACAATCCTTAAAACACCTTATAGATCCCATAAGAATAAAATAACGAGACATGCCAATGGTAAAAACTATTTCTATAATGATGAAAAATAAATCATTTTATCTTGATGATGACATTGTACATATCCAGATCAAGAATAAAAAAATCCCAAATTAACTCTATGTCTGGTATTTTTAAAGAACAAGGCGGACATTAAAACCCATACACATTCCATTTACAAAGATTTCTTTCTAAATCCATGAGAAATAAAATGAGATAAATTGTATGTTTTAACATTTTGATAAAAAAAAATATTTAAATTAATGGGAGAAATTTTTATTAAATAGAGTCATCACTATGAAAGGAAAAAACAAAAAACAATACTTCTCATTTTTTCTGGACATAAATCAACCTCTACTAGAAACTCATCCATTTCATGAAGGTTCTCCACTTATGAGTCTTTTGAATAGATCCCTATAGATGTTGAAGATTTTTACAACACCGTAATAGACTTTTGAACCAAATATCCCTTACTATAATAAGGCATAGACATCATCTAATAAAATTTCTATATAAGGACATAGTGTCCTCAACCATTTCAAATTTTCAAAAGTGTGAAACATGAACATAGGGTGTTCCCATCCATTCCATTCTGATATAATTTCTTGGGAACACTATTAGTGGTAACTGATGGTTCATAGAAGGCTCTCTATTCAGAACCACCTCCACCCCTCCTTCAATACTCATTCCACTTCATCTTCATTCTCTTCACACTATTTAGGCTACCACTAAGAGAATGAAGAGGAATAATTCTCCATTATTGGATGTTCTGTTCGTATTTTCCATCATAGAATACTGTACCATCTCCGTATAGGTAGAAATATTTAGATTAAATTATTGTAATAGAATATCCATTTGAAAACCCTACATGAACTTCTAATATTTTATGAAAGAATTCAATAATACATCTAGAGAAAAATGAACTAGTGCCATAAACTGATTGGTGTAATGTGAAACCAAATTCTCTCAATAATGAAATGTGTGGAGGTTTAGAGACTTTTCTATCATCAGGTACATTGGAAGGATCTACTGAATGAAGAGGGTATTGAAACCATTCATATCTAAGACCATGAATCTATACACATACACCATGTAATCCGACTATCTCTTTTTAAGACCCTACAAACTAAATGTTGTTTACTTATCATAGATATTTTCAGGTTTACATTGTATGTTAAAAATCTGATTGATCTTATCCAAACATTTATCAATTCTAATGAGGTTTATTAATACCTTCAATGTATGGTGATTTGTTACATTAGAACTACCATGATCGATCACTTTATTTTACATCTCTTGGTTATACCTCTACTACCATATCCTAGAATTGCAGTTCCTTTTTTGAACAACACGAAATTCAATCAGGATATCCTATATAGGATCTTGATCCAATGATGGATTCCCTTGAGGTTCATCTACTATATCATACTATAGGAACTATGGGAGATGTCTTAGACTCATATCAATGCACACTGAAAACAGAATAAATGATCATAAAATTATACAATATTAGTTTAAACAAGAAACACATAAGAAAAAACTACGATTAAAGTCAATAACTCAAAAAAGGAGACACAAAAATAAAAAACGTTTGGTAGCATGACTCTCATCATGAGAAGTGCATGATATAAACTCATCTCAATCAACCTATCATGATTTAATATCCATATCTCTATAAATTTAGATTTCTCAAGACAAGGACACTTGAGAGAAAAATGATTGCTAACACTAATTTGTAATGAACCAAACTATGATACCCTCCCAAACTATTACATATCTAGACCTTACACATACCTGTAGGGTTTTCTTTATTCCCACAAGCTAGGTACTAATACTTAGGTATCAACAAAATCTAGATTTAATGATTTATCCCAACATGAAGAAAATTTAATGGAATATATATACATTGTAAAATTATATAGTTTAATAATTATTAGAAGAAACATATTCTATAATTTAAAGAAGATAACAGATATGATTGAACTCTACGAAATCATAAAAAAATTGAAAGTAAATGTCCAATAGAAATGGGAAAATAAAATAACGATGATTAGTCTATGTGATAATTTGTAAAATGTACCACTATCTCACTACTAGTTACACATGCATAGGTTACATAGAACTCAAAACCACAGAACAGTTCCATTCAGTATCCAATATCAAAAGAGAAAACTGGGTATACAACCTTCTAATGGGGTTTATAGGGGGTGTGAGTTAAATTGGATCATTATGATCCCAATGTGGTGTTTTGTATATATTATCTATATAGAAAATCCTAGTATTATCATTTTAATGAAAACATGGATTTATAAATGATGAAATATTTCAAACAAAATTATGGTTAATACAGTACCAATGTCTTCTATTCCAAAAAAAACTAGGAAAAACTGTTAATGTTCATAATTTTAATATATATTTATAAATTTCAATAATGTTTTATAAAATCTAGAATAATACAATACTAAAGAATAATTAAAAACCTTACAATGATCACAATAGATTGGGTGAAGAGACTACTTATACCAAAATCAATGACTATTTCTCACTCAAGACCCTAGAACAATTGAACTAAGGATAGAAGGAACACCCTATGACTGAACCCCCCCCCCCCACCCCAAATGATTTCAATATCAATTCCTAGAAACAATAGGCCTAGAGAGAAGAGGAACCACATATGAGTGAATCATCTGATAGTAAAATAGATGATGACCCAAAGCTACGTCTCCTATATAATTACTTAAGTGTTCCGATGTGAAATATTTTTCAAATCATTTCAAATGGATTTCCATAATCAATTTCAAATAACTCTTTTTCTTTTCTCTAATTTTATTTGAAATCCATCTTCTCATCGCAATTTCTAATGGTGTGAAAACATGATTTTATGTTACTCAAAACCCGGGGAAAATACATATATTATAGAAAATACATTATCAAAAATAATTCTATCATGAGAAATTATATATAAATCAATGTATAAAATAGAAGATAACACGATTCATTTAATTAAGTATAGATATAATACCACTTACCTCAACTTATGTTAATCACTACGATTAATGGGAAAATTCAACACTATAAGGATTGAAATGAAAACCATGGAGGTCTATGAATTGATTATCCCATCATGGAATTTAATTTTATAGAAGAAACTGTCTGTATGGAGGTTAGACCAACAATTACCTCAAAGAATATACTTCGGCACCACAACCATCATGAGAGTTAGCCTTAAGAAGGAGATCACATGAAGGATCTAGAAGGAATCAGATAAATTTAACCAAATGTTGATCAGTAAAAAAATAGTGCAACATTGTTGCAGCATCCAATGGAAAGGAAGAAGTAGAATTGTCACCTACAGATAGAGACACGTCATAATAGGCATTGAGATCAATCACAGAAAAAATAAATATATAAGGATAATAAGATCCCAAAATAACCTATAAGAGAACAGGGTATGATATAGATAAGTAAAATAGAGAATGAATTAGTATTAAGGCTAGTAACACATAAAACCTATCGGGCATGAAGGGCCTATATAATACAACAAGGATTTATAGTGAAAAAATCCTCATGAAACATGTACATGAAAAAATATGTTGCATTGGATTAAAACCACATCCAACATATTTATGACATCACATAGGTTTAAATAGTAGTTATACTTACGTTGAAAAATGTTTTAACAATTTCTTCTCCATCAACAATTTACTCTAAAAGCTATAATTTTACAATGTAAATATGTTAGGTATGCTATAAAAACTAATCTTCTCTGGGAAAACTCTCATAATAACTCTTTATTTCCTTCAAACCTAAAGAATACACTCTCAAAATTATAATTAAGCATACCCTTTAACTAGAATGATATATAGATTATGTTTGAAACAGAATATTATTGATTTATGATTTATTTACACTTTCTAATTTTGAATTACATTTTTTACACATAATAATTTCATTTATGAATTCACAAATTAATCTTGTGATAATTGTATGTGTCATTCATCTCAAATTGTATTATTTAGGTCATAAGATATATATGAAATATATTTTTTTATGAGGAGTAACTAATTCCCCTCTACTATTTTATATCATAGATCTAAATACATTTATTGTATTTATTGTTTCATTTGGTGTTATTTTTTATGGGGTAATGATTCAAATGTTACAAAAATTTATAAGTGTTTACATCACAGTCTCATCATTATTAAGGATTATTTATGAGTAATTATTTGTTGTGGAAATATATGATCTTTCAATAAAAATACAAATATATTTTATTATCCTCTTGTTTTTTATAAATATTTATACATATCCATTCTATTTTCCAATTTTAAAACTCAAAATATTTAAAAAACTTTATGAAAATTAGACATTATTTTCTAATTACCAAAGAATAATTTTTCTAATTTATCCATGTTTTTTTAAAAAAAATTCAAGAAATATTTTTCATATTCGTAAATTAATTTTAAAATTAATTTTTTCCCATGATAGACCTTTTAGTTTTATTTAAATAACTAATTTTTTATTTTTTGATTGAGGTACTTTTTGAATTCAAACCCAGAGTGTAAAATGATTCATTATTTAAACATACTTGAAATGAATGAAATTTCACATCGTCATGACTATCGAATGATTGTATGATTTCATTTTATGTTTCCACAGTTCTTTTTAAATGAAATTTTTTTGTTAATATTCTGGAAATTATATGTTTTTAAAGGTTAATCTCAATGTGTAAAAGGAATTTTATTCAAATTTTTTTAGGGATTTTAGATGTAATTTTTATTCATCAATGATAAAAATTAATTTATATAAATATACTCTACATGGGTTACATTGTAATGATTCAATATTTATTCTTTTTATGAATAGTTTATGACCAGTTATGATGGGTGAAATATTTACATATTATTTTAAAAAAAATCAATATGAGTGCTTATATTTGTTATATTATTCACCCAATTCATATTATAAATTCATTGAACATATTAAGTTTTTAATTGAGAATAATATAGCCCCTCGAAACATCTTATGGCCCAATGTGGAAAACTAGATTGTGTATTTGGACAAGGCACTAACCATTTTGGTGAAATTTTTTATCATGTGGACTTGCAGGAATTTTTATGATAGAAAACTGACCACATAAGCCCAGATTTTCCATCTATTACCATTACATAGTCATGACTACAAGGAATAAAATCCTGAAGGACTAAAAAGTTTTGTAGTCTTGGTAAACCAAATTCACACCATAGTCTTGTATTACAAATTAATACACTAACTAGAAAAAAAAATTTCTATTGAGGATATCCTTATTAAAACTAGTATATCACTGAGTACCATTCATACTATGCTTCTTAAAGTAAAAAAAATGGTGTGCCAAATTCTTTGTAAGGTTAAAGTATTGTTAAAGAAATAATGAATAAATGATAATAATAATTATAAAATGTTAAATAATTTAACACACATACCATTTAATCAATAAAAAATATTTAAATGCATCCATATACATTTTCATAGTAAAAACTTCATGAATAACAAAAAAGAAATCAAAAATAAAGAAAATATTAATTATTGGGTGTCATATATCAGGAACATGAAAACCTCTACTATTAAGATCCATCCTCCCTACAGTTTTAAACTATATGTAGAAACCCATTTAATATTCACAACTTATTTATCTCATGAAATATAATAGATTAATTGAGGGGCTATATAATGTCTATTACCACCCACCATTTCATGTCCAAATCATTCTTCATATCGAATAATCGATTTAATTTATAAATAATATTCTTTATAAAATATTTGTTTGGAATAAATAATATATATTTATAAATATTTCCCAGTATAATCAAATAAATTTCAAAGTAAACACATCATGTGAAATGATATATTATTTATAAAATCAATATATCCATGATAAATGATATTGATTATTCGAGGAAATTCAATGTCTAATGGTCATAAGAAATTGAATATTTAAATGGAACTAACAAAGGATTCATGGAAGTGAATTTGAGTACTATCTTAGTCCAAATTAATCACAAACCATCCAAAGGAAGAATAAGTGTGGTATAAGTATAACATATCTCATGTAGAGTGAAAATTAAGACTTTTTTTCATCAATGAATTGAAATAATTTGAATGATATTTTAAAAGTATTCTTATGGAGAATATCATTTTATATTTTGTTTTTTTTTAAATGATTTTTATTGAAAATAACTTTTAGAAAAAGAAAATTAAATACCATAAAATTTTTAAATACTCAATGGATGATTTGAAGAAATGATGGTGGGTAAATCCAAACATACAGTGTGATTTAAGAAGAACATTAGTTATAAACAAAAAATTGTTAGAAAAATTCCTTTTTTGAATGTGAAAAGAGCATTGCTTTGAAAAAAATAGTAAAAGAAAAAACATGACAAAATTTAATTAATAAATTATGTTGGAAAGTTAAAATGTTTTGAAAAACTTATTATAATATAGGGTTTAGAATAGAAAACAAGTTCTTTATCTATAGAAATGTAGTCAGGTATTCTTAATAACATTTTCTAAATAATTTATGTACCCAAGAGTGGGAAAATGGTAATATAATTTGATAGATTGAATGACTAAGGAGTGGAGAATAAAATTAAGAGGTATGTTATAAAATTATAAAAAAAATCCTCTAATTAATATTCAGGCCCCAACAATCCCATACAAAATGATATTCTATAGTAAACCCTTGAAATGATTATAACCATGAAGTGTAAATAAATTAATTAGTAGATTTTGTGAAATAAATATTAATCCACCAAATGATGTGGGAATATATATAAATAGATATTAAAATTCATTATACACATAATCATATAATATTAATGACAACAAGGTAGTAGTATAACCTAATGAAAATAAATTGTTTTATGAAACTCTTTTCCACATGGAAACTTTTTACTCCAATACACATAGATGAAATAATTCAAATTGACACTCAAAATGTCATTAATAATGAATGAATCATGGTATTGTATTACAAATTTTAAGTATATACACCATATATTAGAATTTATTTGCACAATAATAATGTTATTGTTTCAAATGAATGTTAAAAGTCACAAAATGATGTTATATTTTAAATATAATCATTAAAATTTTCCTCAACAAGAATAACCATTAAACAATACAAAGTGTCCCATACAACATTTAATAATTTGAATCATAATATAAATAATGTAGTAAAATTAAATGGAATTTAAAATATCAATAGAATAAATATATTCTTGATATAATATGTCAAATGACTGTATATACACCATATAAAATAAGTTAGGTGTATAACAATAAATAAGCTTTAATGGAATGTAAATTGAGATGAAATCCCTTACCTAGAGGATCTATTAGCATGAATTTACATTAAATTCTTTTATTATGTTTTTAAAAATGTATCTAACATACACTATACTCGTATTCATATTTTAAATATATTATTACCCACTTGATTTTAATCTTTTATTATTTTCACTATTTTTGGTGTCAACTCCCTAGTTTTTTAGTATGTTTTGACATTATACATTTTGTAATTATTAAAATGATCAGGGTTTCATCATCTCTTTAATCTAAATAATGATTTAATTATTATATATAAATAATATATAATTAATTATAATAATCCATATTTTTTTGGGGAAATGAAATGAAATGCATCGTTCGTGGAGACGATAATTTGTAAGTATGCATTAATGCTGCTTTCAATTCATTATCTTTTTAAAATAATTAAATATAAATGATACATATGTATATTATAATTATATCATAATATATTTTTCATATGATTTATGTATTTTTTTATAAAAACCCTTTATACATTCCATGTATAGTGTGGTTGAGTCACATAATTTGTAGGGGGTGATAGTCCACACTTCCACAAATGATGTTATCGTATTATCAAAAAATGGATTTCATAAAGGTATCTGTTGTATATGAATTAAATAATCCTAAATATATTATGAATATTATATATAAAATATATAAAAATGTTGTACATCATAATTCCGAAATAATTAGAGGTGGTAAAGGAAAAACAAACAACTTCGTTTCGTGAGGCACCAGTTTTCTATACACATAAATAGAATATTTTTTACCCATTTGATGAATGTGTTTGCAATTTTAGTTATAGAATTTATATTAAAAACATCACATTATATTTAGGATACTTGTTTTGGTATATAATCTTGTAATAATAATAATTTAATGAGTGGATAAAGAGATACAATTAAAGTGCTTGAGGAAGGATGTAACCACTTATTTGGAAAACTCCTTTTAGTTTGCACAAAAGGCTCTTCGTGGATATATTTATTCCTAAGGTGATAATTCCTGTTTTAGGGGAGTTATTTTTAGGAGATATTTAATCAAATACTTTTCAATAAAAATTGTCTTGAGAGGCATGGGAAAATGGGAGTACAGGAGGATTTTTATAGTGGATGAGGAGTGACACTATTTTAAATTTTGTGAAATGGATTTCCATCAACTTTTTTCCTATTTAATGTCACTCAAATAATGGTCCATATTTGATAATATTTCATATAGAGTATAAATATGAGATGAAAATGTATTTTTTACATTTTTCTAAGTAACTTTATACCTTATAATTAATGTTTAGTCTCTTTTTAACCATAATTCCACCATAATCGTTGTAATTAATTTTAGTTAGATTCACTAATGTTTTTGGAAAAAAACTAAATTGAATATATTATACATTATAAATTATGATTATTAAAATTATTTAATCCATTTTGACAGATTCCAATCATAGAAAATGGGGAAATTGATTTAAATTTAATCTCATAGATGTGATAAAAATGTAGGGTTTAAAGTAAAAATGTTCAAATGTTTGCTATATTTTTATATTCAATTTCAATGTGAATCTGATTGTTGTGACCAAAGGGGAATTTTTTGATAAATAATTATTTAATTAAAATTTAATATATTTTTAAAATATAATTTAACTATAAAAAATTTATATGGAAAATTAGGTTTAAATTAACATTTAATATTTTTCATTATTCATTAAAAATGTAACTTCACATATGAAACACCCCCAAATGTTTATAAGATACATTATTTTTTTAATTTATTTAATGTCATGTTTTGTACTCTTCGTAAATATTGGTTTTTGGTAAATGAAAAACTAACTTTTCATGCAGTATATGTAACACTATGCTTGGCTTTTGTTACACACAAATTAATGTTCTTTTAAAGATTTCATTTCACAGAAGACCGACTTTTAGCAAACAAATAAATATTATTATATTAAATTATAACCTAGACAGTCTAATAGAAAGTATGAAAAGTATTATCAAAATTCTAAAAATATGTTTTCCACATGTATATATAATACGTTCTTTGGTGAGAAATTAAATATAAATGAAAATAAAACACTTTTTTAATAAAAGGAAATGTTTTTATGAAAAACTATTTGAATGAAAATATATAACGTCATAAAATAATAATAAAACTCTTGAAAAATTTTATATAATAAATCTAATGTCAAAAATTAATCTTATATGTTATCTAAATTTGATATATGAAAAATATCATTTTTTTAGATAATTGTTTTTTTAATAAGTTTTTCACCATTTGATGAAACAACAATTTTAAGTCATCTTTTTAACACATTTTTGTATTCAATTTCGAAAAAAAATATTCCATGTATTTGTATTGTAAAAATTATCTTAGGGTGAATTTTTAATATTTTTTCTGAGAAGTTTCATTTTTCGATGAATAGTGAAAATACTTCATTGTTGTTAAAGACCGATTTTTTGATTAAAAAAATATTATAAGTTTATTTTATTTTTAAAGAAAAAATTGATAAATAATACATGTATTAATCTAATTTAGTTAATTGGGATAATTTTTATATTTAAATTTCATTTAAAAATAATAGATCTCTTTGAGTTCTATTTTACCCTCCTTCTAGTCACTTCTTTGGGATTAACATTAAACATAATTTTATAGAATCTATGAATTAAATCCTAAAAAATGAAAATACATGGTTGTAATTAGTATGAATATTTTTTTCTAAGAGGATAAAAATTCTTTTTGGTCAATAGTAACTTCAGTATTTTATTTACCATGGTTAAAGGGTAAATCATGTAAATAAGGGTGAAAATAATATTCTAAAAATATAAAATTACCCAAAATATTGTTCTATGTAAATTTCATGATTCGGTTTCTACCAAAATTAACCTTAGGGTTAAATTATAGAATTTATGCCACTTGGGTAAGAATATGACATTTATTATGTATTATTTAATGATAAGTTAAAAAACTCATTCTCATATTTTTATTTTGTATATAATTTTTCAGATATGAGAATATATACGAAAAATTATCCTATAATTATTTATTTGAAATATAAAATGTGTATGTACATCATGATGATTTATTTATAGTTTTTTGAAATTAAATCATTAAATTTAATTGCAACAAAATGATGTTGTGGTGATTGATTTTTTAAAAGAATAATTAAATAAATGATATTATTAATATTAAAATACAAATAATTTAAAACAATTGATTCCATAAGAAAACATTATAGATGGATTTTATATATTAATGGATATTTTAATGTAGTTTTATTAATGTTAACTTTATTATGATTTTATAAAAATTAATGTAATAAATAATGTGGAAATTGACATAAATGTGATTTTAAAATAAATAAGATTTAATTAAATGACAAAAAATTAATAAAAATAATTATTTCACCAAAATAAATTTTTTAATTTCAAATATATATTTAATTATCCAATTGGGATCCATTTTTAATTTTATAGTAAATATATTAGCCCTATAATGTTAAAAGATGAGTTGTCACAGTAAAATATAAATTTTAAACTAAGGGTTAATGAAAAAACATAATGTTAATTTTTTGATGAAAACATATCTAAAACTAATTGATTGATAGTATTTAGAAAAATATTATTATCATATTATAAATAAATAAATTTTGAGATATTTTTAAATCATGAATAAATATATATTAAATTAATAGTTTTATAGTATCCTAAACTGCCTCACCACTCTCTTATAAAAACTCACCTCCCTTTCCCTTTTATTCACACCTATAAAACAATTTGGCTTGGATAAACACTACCCATTTATCCTCACAACTTCCAAAAATTTATCCTAGTGGATATATATAGTTTATAATGCTAACATAAGGAGTCCCATTTTTCAAATCAAAATGAGTCACTCGAAGAAGTGGTAATTGTTTTACCAACTCTTTCAAAGATCCTTTCTTATTCTATACCCTTTTCCAATGTTCTTCCATAATAGAGTAATAAATTTAGCATATAATATATTCAGATATTTTTTATGATAATTGGACAACCATATTCCTTCTTTTACCTGTTATATTAAATAATTATCACTATGAGTGCGTGTGTACAGCTTACCTTCTCCACGAGGTGTTGTAAACTATTGTTCATATATACATTATTTTGATTGGTATAATGATTAATATAATTGATGTAAATAATAAAATGACCTGATAATGTTTATTTATAATTAATATAACATTCAATCTTAAATAATTTATCCATTAATGGAATTATTTCGTCGCTCGTGTGTATATATGGCTTACCATATCCATGACGGGATGACATTCATCATTTCATACAAAAATTTAAGAATGATTATGAAAATGTATATAATTAAAAAATATTAAATATAATTAACAACAATTATTTTTGGATTAATATATATATACACATATACCTATATTTCATTTAAATTCTTCCACTCAATACAAAAAAAGTATGGATACATCATTCTTGCATACGTATAACCTACCGTCTCCATGAATAGTGTATTCCATTTCATTATGTATATATTATATATATATATTTTATATATATAATATATATATATATAATTTTTTATATTATTTAGGTAATTAAATCATGAAATAAGTTGTCATATTAAAAAACAAGTCAAAACACATAGGTTAAACAGAGTGATTATCACTTGAAACATTACATTAACATGGATGGTTAACATCGAATTGATAAAATAAAGGGTAAAATAAATTCTTAAATTAATAATATATGATATAATAAATAGTATTATTATTCATAAAAATTTAATAATTTGTTTAAAACCATAATACAATATTTTCAGGTACATATATATGGAATCAGATGTAAGGTAAGGGATAATTTCACAATATCATTATTATTTGACATTATTTATATGTATGTATTTACTATATTATAGTTATCAACCATGTCCATGTTTCCTAAATATTTATTCCAAAATATTAATTATATTTTCCAAAAAAATATATTTAATGACATTTTTACCCAGTAGTGGTTTAACGGTGTGAAAGGAATCGTTTTATTTTTGATACGAGGTTCTTTTTGAATTTTATGAAAAAATTATAAGAATAATTTTTTAAAAAAATCACAACAAATGCATTTTTAAGCATTCATAATGCCTTATTTTCTTTAATCCTTCCTTAAAAATGTCATGGTTATCTTCAATGAAATTATTTTCATTTAAAATTGTGCGGCGTTTAAAGAAAAGAAATATTTTTTAT
Organism: Viscum album; assembly: GCA_963277665.1. Taxonomy (NCBI): domain Eukaryota; kingdom Viridiplantae; phylum Streptophyta; class Magnoliopsida; order Santalales; family Viscaceae; genus Viscum; species Viscum album. The sequence goes on along the minus strand of OY728131.1, from coordinate 1,455,795,708 downwards.
GAAGAAATGATATTTTCCTCAAGAATCAATTTCATTTATTTTATCAAAATTATTTCCCAAATATTGTGGTATTTTATAATAATAATATGTTTCAATTATAATATCCCTATTATTTTTATGTTTATATTGTGATTATTCTATTTATGAAATATATTTGTTTTCCTGGATTATGTTATTATGGAATGATGTTAATGAAACACATTTTATTCCTTGGGTTTTGTTTATGATTTCTATTTTTTTAGAACACATATGTATGAATTAATAACGATATGTGTGGGACCTATATCTCACTCTATTTAATTTGGTAAAAATATAAAACTCATGAGGTATATATGTTATGTGCTAACCAGATTTCTGGTCGCAATTATATGCATGGACCTAGTTTTCATGTCCATAATGTTATGTATGGACATGGTTTCCATGTCCATCTGTTTAATCAATGGCCTAGTTTCATCTTATTAAGGAGTGAACCAGTTACTATTTATACATGTTGAAAAAGTTACATGTTCATGTGTGTGGCCCAATTTCATTTATTATTTTAATATTACGGTCTTATGGATTGTGTTCTATTATTTCTTTAGGATTTAAGTTTACCTATGATTTGTAGAACATTATCATCTAATGTTATGATCATGTTATCATACCCTTATTCTCTTATTTATATATAAAAATCACCTATTTTTTCTATTAATGAATATCTAATCATACCCTTTATTATTCCCCCCGGTTATTAATAAATGTTTTAGGTAGGAGTACATAAAGTGAAAAATCATTGTGAGAAACATTGAAGATCATTAATGAGAATACTAGTTTGTGTTCCAAATTTCCAAAGGCACAAAAATTATATTGTCATTGGGAATCTATTAGTGTTATGTATTATGTATTCTTAAAAAATCAATGTAATTTCCATGTATGTCAATTGTGGGTTTCTATATTTGGTATCAGATCGAAGGAATAATCAACCATTCAAAACTAGGATGTGAAAACCTTAGAGAGATCCCTAGATATATTTCTAAGGATATGTATAGGGATATCCCAAAGGATAATTCAAATTATAGTATACAATCCTAGAATTTATTAACGTTCATGGATTACCTATAATTAACCATAATATGTTATTTATTGAAAGTAATTTCTCTTATGTATGAGGTTTTCCAATAGGACTAGTGTTTCTCACAATATTCGTTTCAGTTTTAGTCAACGGCGAGAACCTGATAGAATCATTTTAATAATTAATTCAATTACTAATGCAAAAATTGTCGATATGGGAAACCAAATGTTATGGGATCTACAATGAAAAATATTATCACTATACCCACACGTGCTATAAATCATACTGAACATTGAAATGATTAGAGGAGTGAACAACATTTTATTATGTCCTTCATGAGGCAACATTGACATTCTTTCAGTGGGTCTTTTGATCCCCTTATTTCTATAGAGTATATTGGTTCCAATAAAAATAAAATTTCTAATCTTTCAATTTTTTAAACATGAATTAGTCAAGTTGGTTTTTTATTTTCAGGAAGGTGAAGTCGATCAAAGGTGGACTATTATTTAGAATGTGAGGGATAATGATAAAATTGAATATATGGAAAGTGAAGAGTTTAAAAGGATATTTCTTAGTAAGTACATCCCTCATATATAAAAAACAAATATGGATAATGAATTCATTAATCTTATGAAAAAAAATATTATTAATATATTAGTACCTAAAATTATATTATTATAATACATTCAAGGATAGATTCTGGTTGAATCATTGTCCCCAAAAGAAAAATTGATTGACACTTTAGTGGCATAAAAACCTAGTATCTAAAAGGATTTAGTCATAAGGTGATTCAGAAGCTATGAATAAGGTGATCATTGTGCAATAAAACTAGAAACCGTGGTTATTAACTCTCATGGTTTTGGAGATTAGAAATAGAATATTAAGCTAAATGGAAACTCCAGTTGTTTTCCATAATGAGAGAAGAGAATGTATCAACCTATTACTTTCCAAAAGTGTGGAAAAGTGCACTTAGGGGAATGAATGATAGGGTCCAGAATATGCTTCAATGGTGAGAATCCAAGACATCTAGTAAAATAGTGTCGGGGTTATGTTAAAATCCATTAAATGGGTATAATGCACATGAAAATGCCCTAAAAATAATTCAATTATACAAGTGAATGGAAATGGGTAATAATGATAAACAATGACCTAATCCAAGGGTTATCAATTAAGATTGATGTGAGTAACCTCTTAAGGACACTGAAAATGGTAAATTACATGAAATCACTATTGTAAATGTATAATACGACAACGAAGTGGGTGAAAAATTGAGTATTTATGTAATTGGATTGCATAATAATGTTGTAGAATCACGTTTACCGTATTATTGAATAATTGTCACACTGTGGTTTTTTCAAATGTATTTGAGAGTATATGTTGAATGGTACCAGTATCCATGAAAATTGATTCAAATATTTTTTATAAAACACATGATTAAGGGTAGGTTAACCCTTAATATATGAATAATGTTGGGATAAGTAAATAAAAAGATGTTTGACATTATTAAGGAACTTCGGACCAATATAACGACATCATGGATTGAGTTATAATTTCTAGATTTATGGTACATAGAAAGGTGTTATTTTTTTAATGTATGAATGGTTTCAATAAGGTAATTAAATTTATTACCATACATGAAGAGTGCATTCATGTTTTTGGAATGCGACCAATAAGAGAAACCTTATAAGACATGTGAGATAAATGTTTGGAATATTTAGTGCACCTCTTTCTCAAATTTTGTATTTTCAGTTTTAAGGATTGTAAGGTTATCCATTTATGGATAGTATAAGTTAAAAACGAAATGATGATTGTTAGTTTAAATAATTATCTCATTATATGTGGAATTATTCATATTTGATTACATGCGCTATCCTTTTTCATGAAAAAGATAAATTGAATGACATATCATTTTATTTATGGATCACATTGTCTACTAATTCATAAATAATGACAAATTAAACTTCATTTCATTGAATAAAATATTAAGTGGAAATTATTAAATGTATGATTAATGGTGATATTGTATGGAAATCATGTAATTATATGTTCTTGTGTTTATTATTCAACATTTTTAAATGGGGTCATGATGTAAAAGTTTCTCTTATTAACATAATTTTTATGATATAAATAACCTCTTTCACAACACTTTAGTTTATGGTTTTGTGATTTTTAACTTCTTTTGAATCACCCACATTCTTGTGTTCATATATCTTTATCAATATTTATGATTGTTAACACTTTCCTCAATGCCAAAATGATCACCTATTTTCTCAGAGATAGAGACCTATTCAAGATTTACATTGGAAAATTATTATTTTCCATTTTTTAAAAAAAAAAAAATATGTAGACAATATTTTTATGATGTGGGGGTTATATTTATGAAACATTAATGTATTAAAAATATTATAACATAGACAAATTTTGGGTAGGAAATTCATTTTAAGTGTGGTAGAATTTAACACACTATGGTTTTTATGAGATAGATTATTTTTTTAAATTTAATTTATGTATTTTGATATATGCTACACCAAGATTATTAGGGGGTACATGCAACACCATATTATCCTCCAGTATATGAAACACTATTCATGGATTTTGTTACATTGAATTTCAACTTCTTTTTATAGATTTCATTTCATGCAAGATTGAGTTTAAGAAAACAACAAAATATTTTTTTTACCTTATAAACTAGCCATTTTAATGGTGAGTAAGAATATTATTAACTAAATTATGAAAATATTCATTACACATGTATATAAAATTATTTCTATAGTGATAAAATTATTAAAAATGAAAATGAAACACTTTTTAAATAATAGGAAATGTTTTTCTGAAAAACCATTTAAACAAAAATAAGTATGTCTATAAAATAATAAAGTCACACTTGATGTATTTTTAAAAATTAAATGTAATTCATAATATTAATCTTATATTTTCTCTAAAAATGATATAAGAACAAATTCAATTTTTCGGATTAATGAGGTATTTTTCCAAAAATGATGTTTTGCTTCCTTTTAATGGAGCTCCCTTTTTAAATCAAGTTTTTAACATATTTTTATATTTTTTTGGAATAAATATACATTATATTTAAAATTAGAGTATCAACATTAACATAAGGTAATGTTTTAGTATCTTTTTCTTTGAAGTATCATTTTTTATGAATAGTGAAAAATATTGCATTATAGGTGAAAATTGATTTTTTGTTTAACTAATAATTAACATTAATATTATTTAAAATCACAATTGATTAATAAAAAATGTATTAACCAATTTGGTCAATTGGGACAATTTTTATAATGAAAATAGATTAAAAAATTTAATGATTATTCAAAAGTATATTTTACCCTCCTTTTGGACACATCTACGAGATTAGCATTAAATGCAATTTTAGAGATTCTGTGAATTGAATTTTTAAAAATGAATATACATGGTTCTTAATATTAGGGAAATTTATGTCTAATAAGATCAAAATATTTTTTTTGTGAATAATAACTTTAGAATTGTTTTTACCATGGTTAAAGGGTAAATCATGTAAATAATGGTAAAAATAATATTATAATATTATAAAATTACAATAACAGTTGTCCAAATTTCACTGTATGAGTGGGTTTCAAACATATTTTAACGTAGTAATAAATTATAACATTTTTAATACACATGGTTATGAATATAATATTTATTATATTATATTTAAAGATATATTAAAAATATCATACTCATTTGTTTTAAAAGTAAAGTATGTCAAAAACAGGTTTATGTAGAAAAAACATTCAATTATAAATAGTAATTTTAAAGAAAAAATTGATTTTCTAAATAATTATATTTTATTGATAAATTTTAAACATTATATAATAATATTTAATTGTTACAAAATTATGAGGTTGTAATTGTTTTATTAATGGAAGAACAAAATAAATGAAATTAATATCATTAAAATAAATATAACTTTAATAATTTGATACCATAAAAAAATTTATGAATGACTATAAAATGTTAGAGATAAGTTAATATAGTATTTTTATAGAATCAAGTAGTTATGATTTTATAAAAAATTAATGTAATAAATGGTGTCAAAATTGACATAAATGATATATTAAAATAAATAATATTTCATTAAATGATAAAAAATTATTAAAAATATATATATTGGAAAATTGTCAATGATAATGGTAAATATGTCATAAATTATCTAATTGGTTTTATTTTGTAATTTTATAGTAACTTCATTAACCCTATAGTGCAAAAAGACATGTTGTAATTGTAAGAGTTAAATTGTTTATCTAAGGGTTAAAGGAAAATGATAAGGTTAATTTTATGAACTATAGATGGATAAAAGTAATTGTTTGAGAGTATTTATACCCATAATTATCTCATATTTTAAATAAATTACTTTTGATCTACTTGAAAAAAAAATTTCAATTAAATTAATAGTTTTCGAGTTTCCAATACTACCCTTCTTGTCTCTTATAAAAAGTCACATATCATTCTCTTTTACTCACACCTATGAAACACTTTGTACTAGAAAACTCTTGAAAATTTATCCTCCCAACATACATTATTTCATAAAAGAGTCAATAATTTTGTGAGGAATTTATCTTAAGGTGTCCTTTTCTGAAAATAAAAAGAGATACTTGAAGAAGAGATAATTATTTTACCAACTCATTCAATGTTTTTTCCTTCTTCTACTTCCTTTTACTTTTTTCAATACTAAATATACAAATATAACATGAAATATATTTTTGATATGTTTTTATGATTATTTTATATCCATATATTTCCATTCACCCATCCTGTGCAAAAAATATCACCATTCGTGCGAACGTACGGCTTACTCTCTCCAAGCTATAATGTAAACTGTTTTTCTTATATAATTTATTTCAATTTGTATAATGATGAATATAATTGATATAAATACTCAATATGACATTATAATGATTATTTAAAATTAATATACCATAGAATTTCATATCATTAAACTATTAAGGGAATGATAATGTCATTCGTCTGTACGTACGACTTATCATCCCCATGACATAATGAGATTTATCGTCCACTACAACCATTTAATAATCATTAAGAAAATTTATATAATAGATAATTGTGAAATATATGAAATAATTATTCTATTGGAATAATATATATATATATAATTATATATATTATTTACATTATTCTGTTAAATATTATAAGGAAACAGAAACATCGTTCCCGCATATGTAGAACTTAACATCTCCATGAATGGTGTATTCCATTTCATTTATCCAAATATTATATGTATTTATATACCAAATATATATGTTATATAAATAATTTTTTACATTATGTATGTATTTAAATAAATATCTATGTAATAACATCAATAATAACAAGTCAAAACGCGTATGATAAACAACACGATTATTACCCAACACGTTGCTTTAACATGAAATGTTGACTTGGAATTTTTAAATCAACAGTTAATATATAGTCATAAATATATCAAATATTATATCAAAAATATTATTAATATTTTATTAAATGTTATTAATAAGTTTAAAATAACTATTCTGGAGTCCCACACGCGTACGAATGAAATCGGACCTCACGTAATGAATAATTTTCTCAATCTCATTATTATTCGAGATTGTTTATATGTTATTATTTACTATAATATAATTATTATCCATTAAATGTTTCATAAATACTTATTCCAAAATTATTCATTCTATTCTTATATAATTTAACTGATGTCAATTTTACAAATTGATGATTTATTAAATGGTGTGAATGGAATCATTACCATTTTCAATACGACGTAGTTTTTGACATTTCCAATAGAAGTATGAGAAGAATGATTTTTTATCTTATATGGAATGAAGGTATTTTTATTCATTCCAAATTTATTATTAACATAAATCTCCCCTTTTCAGTTTTCATGGATATCTTCAAATTAATTATTTTCTTTTAAAATTACACAACATTTTAAGAAAAGAATACATTCTTTAAGAAGAAAGGATATTTTCGTCAAGAATAAATTTCTAGTTATTTATAAAAATTATTTTATATATAAGAATAAATTGTATAAGAAGGATATGTTTTTAGAATAATATCTTTATTATTCCTATGGTTTTATTTTTTAGGAAATTCATGAAATCTATTTATTTTTCATGGATTATGTTATGATGGAATAATGTTTAAGAAACCCATTTTATTCATTGGGTTATGTTTGTCATTAATGATTTATATTTTTGTGGAACACATATTTAAGATTTAATTTTGATATTGTTGGAACCAATATCTCCCTCCAATGCATTGGGTAATGATGGAAAACACAGGATGTATATATGTTATGCGTGAACCTGATTTCATGATCACAATTAAATTCAAGGACTGGGGTTTCATGTCCATAATTATATGAGTGGGCCCTTTTTCAAGAATATATTTTAATGAAAGGGCCTGATTTCATGTCGTTAATGAGTAAACTAGTTACTATTTATACATGTTCAGAAAGTTATAAGTTGATTTGTATGTCATAATTTCATGCCTTATGTAAATTTTATGACCTTGTGGATTATGTTCATTGAGTTCATTATGATTAAAGTTTCCCTTTGATATGTAGGACATGATATTACAATTCTATGATCACATTATCATACCCTTTATGATCATGTTTATATTTACCTACCACCCTTGTTTACTCTTACTAAGAATCTGAGCTCAACCTTTCTTATGTTTTCTTTTCCATGACTTATAGATAATTTTATTAGGAAGGGGTAAAAAAAGAATATAATTGTGGAAAACATAAAATTTCATTCTATATAATATAATTTTCTATTCCATGATTTCCAAGGCATTAAAATAATATGGTCTCTGGGATCCTATTTGTGTATTGTAATAAGTATTCCACAAAATTAATTTAATTTCCATGTACATCAAGTGTGGGTCTCTATAACAACAAAACACATAAAATTTACCCTAATCTTATTTTTATGTTCCTATATAAATTATTATGTTTATTTGGACATATAAGATTTATAAAAGTAATAAAAAGGGTATTTAAAATTGATCTGTCATTAAAAGTAGTTAAAAGTTAATTTATGAAGCTATAGGATTTTATGTGTAATGTTAGGTTTGTTCTTGTATTATGTAAATCATATCTATTATATAAATGTAAAAATATTTGATTTCATATAAAATATATATGTATATATATATAACATTAATGTCATTAACTATTTGTAATTAATTTAATCTAACAGAATAAAACAGCATTGTGGGCATACAAATTGTTTTCTATAAAAATATTCCCTTTATATTAAATTGGTTCTTATATTAATTTATAATATAATTTGTAAAAAATAAATTAGTTTTATATTTTTTTTAATAACATATTTTCATAAAATAGTTAATACTATTCATAATGGATATATTATATATTATTATTTAAACAATAATGTGTTAGTAATATATTATTGTTGGGTTAAAATCGACCATTTGTGTAAGACATGTCATTAATGATACTCGTTTTTGTGTGCGATGCAAGATAACTCAATGATGTGTGTATTGAACTATATCAAATATATTCAATTTATTTAAAATAGTAAATATATTATAATGTTTTGGGATATTATATTTCATTATGTGCTTGGTGTTTCATGTCATACACGCTATTCAGAAAGCTAGAAGTCACATATTTTTATTTATTTATTAGATAATCACCATTATTAAGGGAAGAGGGGGAACCCTTACATAACATATTGGTATAGTGGTACAAGTCCCATACATAACCAGAATTCTGCATGTCATATGGTTCATTACATGGCCTTTAATATCCTAGTACCAGACTACAATTTTGATCTATAACCCCCTTGATTTTTTTTCATTTAATATAATTTGCTTAATTTTGGAGTTCGGGGTGTAACACTCTCCCCACATTATTTAAATTTCAACCATTTAATTTAAACATGATCATGGTGATATATTGGTTGATATTTTCTACCTTTTATATCCCACAGCATGAGAAGGGTTCATAAAAAATCCTCTAGAAAAGAGACAATATAAAACTGAAAGGTTACATGGAATATCATATAACTTGTTCTCTAAGTAGAAGATCATTAATGGAATGTATAAATACATACATGTAAGAATAGATTGAATGTTTATACGGATTTATTGAGGTCATCAATGAAAAACAAGTGAATGATCAAGGGAACTTTGAAGGCCTTAAAAAATAAATATGAAATTATTTATAAGAACATTGGTTCAAAAAAAATTAATTTATGAGGACAACATTTTTTTAGATAATATTCCTTATGATTATAAATTCATTTACTACCTAAAAATATAAGGAAATTTACTCACATAATATATTTTAATTTCATATGAACAATTCAATATTTTTGGTTTTCTTTGATAAAATTATATGTCAATCCTTACATCAAGAACTGAAAAACCATAAATTAACATTGATTCCTAAATCACTAAAATAAACATCTAATGGATCATAATGACCATAAATGAGTGAAAATTATTTCCATTTGACTCTAAATATTTTCAAAAGATAGTATGGTTAAGACACTAATGTCTAAAGATAAATATAAATAATAACTATCAATAATTAACAATTATTTGTAAACTTTTAAAACTAAAAAATGACATATTAAACAGGACATTGCATAGGATGGTTTCTCTTGTGAATCCCTTGTCATCTATTAGTCATGGGTTCAAGAAGTGTGGCTTCTCCAGACATGACTTTTTTTCACCCAAGATATGGGTTACCCTTTTCTATAAACATATTAATATAGTTTAAAAAATATTATGGACATTTTTGAAATAAGTTAAATTAGTTTATATACATTTACATAAGGTTTTTAATATAACCTCATTATATAAATACTTAATCCATTTATTCTAAATTAGGTACTTGGATGGTCTATAATTTATCCTAGGTCATTCAATTTCATTATCTATTCTAATCCTTCATGATGGTTTGTAAAAAATTTAAATTATCATAAGTGTATCCCCTAAGAGTGTTAAACCAGGTGCCTAGTATGACTCGTTCTCATGTGCCAGGATACGCCACGTCAAAAATAATGCACCCTTTTAGTGCTGTTAACCCTAGGAACATATTTAATAGAAACATTTCCACCTTAAGTATCCATACATGGATGTATTTCTAGAAAGACCCACATAATCTCTATCTAATAAAAACTTTAGGATGTTCATTTATACTATCCTCCAAATATATCTTAAGGTTATGTTCCCAGATTTTTGTTTTCCTAAATGTAGTTCCAAATGTTTCTACTAAACATACTTTATTATGAACTGTTTTGACCTGATCCCAGAACCCTGGATCTAGATTTAACTACAATTACATTATTATGAGTACAAGTAATCAAATCTAAAATGAACAAATATTTTAGTAGTCTTGGTAACGTAGATACACACATGAGCCTTGTATTACAAATAAAAAAAATAAAACATAATATTTTTCATGTAGGATTACTTTATTCCATATAATATATCCTTACATATCAATAATATTATGCTTCATGGATTCCTATGTAAAGGAATCAAAATAAGGTCGAGGACAAATTATTAGTAAGGGTATGGTATATCAGATGAAATAATAAATTAATGAGAATAATAATTATGTACTAATAAATAACAAATCACCCATACAATTTAACCTATAAAATGACAATGATGTCAATCTAAATAATTTTTCATAGTGGAATTATCGTGGATAATAATTACAAAATAAAAAATGAACTAAAATCTTAATTATTAGGAATTATGTATCAGGAGAATTCAAACCTCTAATGTCAAGATCAATCCTCAAGATAGTTTAACATTATTGGTAAAAAAACCATTTAATTTTCATAACATATTTCTCTAATGAGAAAATTTCAAATCAACGAGGGGATATGTAATGTTTTGGGTCCACCCTTGCGTGACCAAATCATTCTTCATAACAATTAATTGATTTAAATTCATAAAAATTCATATCAAATATCCATGTGGAATAAAGAATACATGTTTATAAATAATTTCCCAGATAATAAAATATATATCAAAGTAAAAAACACATATAAAATTCTATACGGTTTAGAAAATAATAATATATATGATAAATTATTTGGATAATTAGGCGGAATTTAAATTTCTAATGATCATATGAAAAAAAATATTTCAACGGGAATACAATGGAATCAATGATGTGAATGAAAATACTATTCTTAGCCAAATCCATCATAGACCATCCATAGGAAGAAAAGAAATATTACTAATAAAACATAGCCAATTTGGAGTATAAATAACTTTTTTTGTTATTGGTGAATATTAATACACTGAAATATATTTAAAAAATTCTTGTGGAAAATATCCTTTTTATTTTAAAAACATTTTGAAAATCATTGTCATTTAAAATCACTTTTAGAAAACCTTTTATTTAAAAATTATCCATTTAAAAATGAAAAGGTTTCTTCATTTAAATGGGGGAGGGAAAATCCATACATGTCATCTCATGTAAAATGAAAATTCCTTTTACAAAATAAAAGGTTAGAAAATGTCAATGTTCGAAAACAGCAAGAATATTCCGTCGACTTGTTACTTCATGTTTTTTATACATTTATCATGGTTTAAACTTATATTGATTGTAAAAGATCTGTTAATTTTTATATATATACAATATATATTTATTTAGAATAATTATTAATGATTGGGTATAAGAAATGAAATGTCTCATTCATGGAGTTGGTAGGCTGTTGGTATGCATGAACACTACTTTCATTTAATTGTCGTATTAAAAAAATAAAATGTATAAGATATATGTCTATATTATAGTTTTATAATAATATCTACGTTATATATGTAAAATGGTTTTATTAAAACAATATTTTATACTTTCTATGTATAGTGTGAATTATTCATATCACTTTGAGGGGGTGGTGGTCAACACATTCACAAATTATGTGATCATACAAACACAAAATGGAAGGCATACATTTATGATTCATATAAGAGTTTATAAAGGAAAAATACATTATAAATATTATATATAACATATATCAATATATTTTCTATCATAATTCCCAACCATGAAAGGTGGTAATGGAAATATGATCAACTTCATTTCGTGAGTCGATAGTTCATCGTACACATAAACAGAAAGTTCATTTCCCATTAGATAGATCTGTGTATAAATGTAAGTATAAAAAATATAATATAAACCCCTCACTATATTTTTTATAATAGTGTTATTATATAATCATGAAATAATAATAATTTAAATATTGGAGAAACAACCAAAACTGAAGATATTGGGGAAGGACGTTATGTATTATTCAGGAAACTCTATTTGGTTGGCACCAAAGAGATTCCATTGATAGATTTCAGACTAATTTGAGGATTTTAGGATATGTGGATAAATTATTAAGACAAATATTATTATATCTTATTCTAGTCAATGCGGCATGATAGGTGTGAGGAAGTGGGAGGAGAGGAATCTATTTTAGAGAAGAGGAGGAGTGATACTCTTTTAAATTATAGAGATGGGAATTGAACCCATGTATTACAATTTAATAAGGCTCCAATAATTGAAATAATTCATAAAACTAAAGTATAATATTGATATATTACAATCCAATGGATTTTGGACAGGTTTTAGGTCATTTTGGCCAATAAGTTTAATGTTTTGACCCATGTTACTCGAAATTTCTCCGTAATCATAATAATTAAATTTAATTACTCTAAATAACATTTTTCGTAAAAAACTAAGATTAAAATAACCAAAATTATAAAATTTTATGATTCTGAATATAGAATCCTTTTTTTAAAATTCAAATAACATAAGTTTCACAAAATTAATTTAAATTTAATCCCAATGCGGGGACAACAATGTGAGTTTTGAAGTAAAAAACGTTCAATAGTTTTCAATGGAATTATAATAAATTTTAAAGTGAAATTGATTCAAATAGCCCAAATTGGATTAATTTATAAAACATAATCTCATGCAATATTGAAACCAATTTAAAAATTAATTTATACTTATAAATAAATTAGATAAAAAATCAGTTTTGAGTTTAAATCCAGTATTTTTTCTATTCATTATAAAATTACCAAAAAAACCACCCAAAGATAATTTTTAGGATCCAATTTCAAATATTATGTTTATTTTTACATATAATATTTATAAATGTTCTAAAAATGGATTTATAATATTTCCCCCATTAATAGTCAGTAAAAATGCCTTTATAAAAATATTGGTGTTTATGTGTAATATGTGTTTTATTCATATGTTTTTTCAATCAAGTAAAATATAAAAATGTTAAAAATATTTAATTGAATAATATATATATATATATATTAAATTTTTATTATTATTTACTGATTATAATTAATTTAGTTTTTTAGTATAAAACAGCTTTGTGAGTATAAAAATTGTTTTATATAAAAATATTCCCTTTATATTCAGTTAGTTTTTATATTCCATTCAAATTAATTTTTATCCGATGAATTAGATTTATATTTTTGTAAACCATATATTTTCATAAGATGGGAAATAAAATTCAGAACAGTTATTTTATATCTTATTATGTTAAATTATAATATATTATTAATATATTATTGATTATTAAAAATCAATCTTGCATGTAATCTGATTCATTGAAGAAACTCATTATTGTCTGTGACACAAGCTAAATAATTTTTTCTTGAATAATAATAAATTGAATGTATTAAATTTATTCATAATAGTTTATATATTATAAGGTCTTGGGATATTATATTCCCTTATGTTCTGGATTATTCATTTCATAAATGTTATTGAATACCATATTCTAACTTTAAAATTTTGGGGTGTTACATTTATTATGTCATAAATTATGTATTACTTCTCTATGGGAATATGTTTTGATGTAAATATGATTATTTAAATAGTTATGATATCAATTTATATGATTGAAGATCATATAATTATATATTTAGAAATATTTGATCATCAGGTGTAACGCCCCGACCCCAGTTACCCAGAGTCGGTGCATTATTACATTACATTGGCATGATCACAAGAAAGATCAAATCTCGAAAGACCAATTGGTTTAGTAGCCTTGGAATCACTAGATCTATTCATAAATTATTACATAATAAAGTGAAAAATTACTACAACAACATAGTCTCCATATTCCACACTCATATCCTCACATACTATCTCTGCAGGTCATTCATAACTTACTTCTTCATACCCTGGGAAAAATAAAACATAGAAAAGGGGTGAGCTCAAACGCCCAGTAAGGATAACAATATAGCAAAAACTTTCATAAATAAAAATAAACATTTAAGGAAATGTATAACTATAACAAAATCCTTTTAAACTTGAAATTAAACATAGTATGGCAAAAATAAAATGAAATAATTCCATTTACTTATTTACATGGATATACTACTAATAGAATAATCACATGCAATATCAATAACCACTTTCATAATGATGGAATGCATAATGCCAGAATATCATTACCACATAGCCAAAGAATCATGCCAAGACTACAAATAAGATTTTCCCAAGGTCTTGTGCCAAGTCACTAGTTTTTCTCATGAGACCTACCGATGCATCGAGGAGCTATAGCGGGCTCCACCCATCACAAATGAAGTCCAATGCATTCCCATATGAAAAGGTTTAAACATAACATAAACATTCGTATTAAAACTAGCATAAGAAATGTCAATACTTTCACGATAAACTATGAACGGTATATAAATAGCACATCCACAGTCAAACATATCACAAAACCTTCAACACAATATAGAATTTTTGTATCATAATAAATCAACTTCAAATATGCATAAAATCCATCAAAGGATGTTGACATAGATGAAATCAAAACTCTTTTTAGTGAAATATCTCTTTCTATTTTGAAATCATTTAAGAGTCATATCTTTATAAAATAATACATTTTCTTTGAAAATATTCTTATAATCTTGTAAGGGAAGCTTCGACGATTTTATAACGGCTGAAAATAACCGCACCCTCCATATAAGTTAAAAAACTATTTTTACCTTAATTCTGTCGAAAAGTTTAAAAAGCACATTGTTTGGAAAATAAAGGAAGGATTCCTTTATAAAACTATTATAAAAAGTCAAACAAGGGTATACAAGACTTTATCCCATATTCTTTTAAATAGAAAAAATGTTTTGAAATACATTTTTAAGAAACATGGATGTGGATGATAAAGAGATCCCAGTAGATTATTTCATATAAACAACCTCGGATAATGAAGAGATTGTGAAATAACCCTTACCTTGCACTTTTCCTTGGTTGAGGGTAGGTTAAACTCCTGTATAATGGTGAAATAATTGTTATTAAATTATAAAAGAATCATATATATTAATATGATATCATATATGATCTTTTAACAGTGATTTGTTAATAATATCTTAGTATTATTATTGTTTCAGGTGTTAACTTACTCATTTTCTTTTATATTTTTTGTTACGTAAGCCATGTTTGTCATGGATAGGTTGTATCTTAATCATATCCAGAATGTTATCAAGTCCTTAAACATCGTTTTTAAATCATCAAATGATAATTATACTTGAATGGATATGATGGAGAATGAATCTCATCGCGTTCGTGGAGACGGTAGTCCGTACGTACGCATGAGCGACAATATCATTCTTTTGATATTAAAATAATATATAAATGTATGGTATATCATATATAAAGAACAATTAACATGTTATATTTATTATTTACATGAGTTACACATCATTATTATACCCATCCAAATAATTATATATTGAATAACAATTACACCATGATGTGGAGACGGTAAGCCGTACGTACGTACGTATGGTGACATGTTATTCAAAGGGTGGATAGAATACTAAATATGGTTGTAACATATTTATAATAACATCACAGTATATATAAGATACTGCAGTTGTTATTTTATAATGGTAATAACAATGAATGAAGAAGTGGATGAAGAAAGTAACTTGAAAAGGGGTGGTGAAAACATTACCTCTTCTTCAAGTTCTTCCTTTTGATTTGATAAAAATGGCTCCTTAGGTTGGATTTCTGATTAAACTAAGGCCTATAGGTTGTATTGAGGGAAGTTGAGAGATTATTTGGGCAGATTTTGGCCAAACCAAAAGGCTTTGAGGTGTGATTTAATGAGAAGGAGGAGTGCCCTTTATAAGAGGGGAGAGGGGCACCTTTGGAAAAGCGAGAAATATTAATTTATAATAAATTTATATTCGGTTTATAATGGCTCGAAAGTGGATTATTTAAATGTTAAGGTGGGGATGGGTAGAAAAAACCTCAAACAATAGAATTTAGACAGGTTTGGGTACTTATATTAACCTTATCTTTAAGTATTAACTATAAGTTAATTAGTTTCACTTTTACAATGTCTCTTTTTATTTTTATATTATATGGTTAATAAAATTACTATATAATACAAGCGACCCCCAAGTGGTCCATTAATGATATAAATATCATGATATAAGTCTCTTGGCTGAACCTTAGATTTTTAAGAATTTAATATCAATTAATAATATAATATTTGTTTTAAAAAACTCTTTTATGTCAATTTTGACACTATTCAATAGTTGATTTTTGTGAAACTCATAACAGAATTATTATTTTAAAAAAGTCAATTAAATCAATAATAATATGTCATATTATCCAATAATATTAGTTTAATTCATTAAAAGACTCAAATTATATTTATTTGGGTATTTATAATATCAATTATTTTAATTTTTCACTATTATGGTAATTACTACATCATAATTGTGTCATAAATAAATTAAATTTTTTAAAGTCTAAAAATTATAAATAAAATATCATTATGTAGGAAATATATTTAGCTTTCTAATTAATATTTATAGTCAAAAATACAACATATATAACCCTATGTAAAAATTGTGTTTCTAAAAGATATATGCTTATGTCATTTTTGTACTTATTTTAACTTAATTAAAATTAAGTTTCCCTATCACCTACAATTGGCTCAATGGGGTCCCAAAATCGACCCAAAGATGCCTATGGTCAAACATGTATCAACCAATAAGTTGAGGACACGTTTTAGGGTAATTTAGTATTATTATAATATTATTTTTTAACCCTTATTTACCAGATTTACCCTTAACCATGGTAAATAAAATATTTACCGAAGTAATTATTCAAAGTGTCTAAAAATAAAAGTTACCAATTTACACAATTTCAACATCCTGATTCCAAATATGGAATCCATTTTTCCAAAATCAAAACACAGAAGTGGCAGAAATTAATTTATAATTAATTCTCATTGTTAAAACAAAAAACGTGTTTTTAAGAGATAATAACTATCAAAAGATTGACACGTTTTTATGTCCGGATTAATTGTAAAATTATGTCCAATGACCAAAATTGTATTAAATGGTAAAAATATATTCTAAATATAATTTAAAACCACTAAAATTCTTAATTTATCACTATTAATTATTTTTATTTAAAAAGTTGTTTTTAATTAAAATTTAGTAATTTTCACTATTCATCAAAATATTAAAGTTATCCGAAAAGTACCAAAATTTCATCTTAGGCTAAATTTGATATTAAAAATCCAAAAATGATGTCTATTTTGAAATATAAAATATATATAATTTCAAAAAGTAGGTATTACTATTCATAACGGCTAGTTTTATCGGTTGTGGTGTGTGTTAGAAGTCGATGTTGCGTACAACACACGCTATCACATTATTCAAAGAGAAATATACAGTAGAAGCTTGGGGTGTTACATTCTCCCCTCCTTCAAATAATTTCATCCTCTAAATTTCTAGAATACTACCATATGAAAAGACTCGGGTGGTTCTACATCATAAGTTCCTCGGGTTCCCTTGTTGCCTCTTCTATCTTATGGTTTCTGCACAAAACTTTTACCAGATGCATCGTCTGGTTTCTCAGTACTTGTTCTCTCATATCAAGAATCCTGACGGGATCTTCGCAATAAGATAGATCGGGTTCCAGTTCTAATTCTTCATGGGTGAGTACATGCATTCGGTCAGGCATGTATTTCCTCAATAGAGATACGTGGAACACATCGTGAACGTTGGAGAGACTTGGCGTCATTTCCAATCGATAAGCTACAACCCCAATTCGTTCTAGAATTTCGAAAGGTCCAATGTACCTAGGACTCAATTTACCTTTCTTAACAAAACGTATGACTCCCTTCCATGGAGATACCTTCAAGAAAACATGATCACCGACTTGAAATTCCAAATCCTTCCTTCGATTATCGGCATAGCTCTTCTGCCTACTTTTAGTTGCTTTGATGTGACTTTGGATTACCTTCACCTTTTCCATCGTTTCCTCCACCAGTTCTAGGCCTACTAGTTTTCTTTCACCAACTTCATCCCAACAGGTAGGTGTGCGACATCTCTTCTCATATAACGCTTCATATGGTGCAATCTGAATACTCGAATGGAAGCTATTGTTATAGGAAAATTCTACCAGAGGTAAATACTGATCCCACATACCCTGAATATCAAGTGAGCAGGATCTCAACATGTCTTTTAAGGTTTGAATAGTTTGTTCTGATTGTCCATCCATTTGAGGGTGGTAAGCAGTGCTCAAGTGAAGTTCAGTATCCAGGGATTTCTGAAGACTTTTCCATAACCTTGAAGTAAAATGGGGATCACGATCAGAAACAATCGATAGGGGTACTCCATGAAGTCTCGCAAATTCATTAATATATAGTCTTGCTAGACATTCTAGTGGTAGATCTTCTCTTCTGTAAGAAAATTTGCTGACTTGGTAAGACGATCAACAATAACCCATATTGCATCGTTCCTTCTAGGTGTCTTTGGTAGTCCCATGACAAAGTCCATCATAATATTTTCCCATTTCCACTCCGGTGTGGGAAGAGGTTGCATGACTCCTCCAGGATGTTGTCTTCCAGCTTTCACTTGTTGACAAACCATACATCTTGACACAAAATCGGAAATCTCCCTCTTCATATTGTCCCACCAAAAATGTTCCTTCAAATCTCTATACATTTTGTTGCTCCTATGGTGTATAGAGAAATTGGAACTATGAGCATCATCCAGCAATTCCCTTTTTAGATCAGGTATATCGGGATCACAAAGCCTCTTCCTGAATTTCAAACTTCCTTCTTCATACACAAAGTCTCTCAATCTCCCATCATTCACAGCTTTAATCTTCTTTTGAAATTCTTCATCATTGGTCTGAGAACTCTTAATCCTTTCTAGTAAAGATGGTTTGGCAACCATTTGAAAAAGCAATGATGTTTCACCTTCCCTGGTTATTCCCATGTCCATCTTCACTAGATCCATGAAAATTGGATCCCTTTCAATTCTCGTCACGTTCAAAACTCCATGGTCTTTTCTACTCAATGCATCTGCCACCTTGTTTGCTTTCCCCGGGTGGTAGTGTATCGTACAATCATAATCCTTGAGCAATTCAAACCATCTCCTTTGCATCATGTTGAGTTCTTTTTGTGAGAAAATATACTTTAAACTCTAGTGATCAGTATAAATCTCACAATTTTCACCATAGAGGTAGTTCCTCCACATCATCAAAGTAATGATCACAACTACTAACTCGAGATCATGAGTAGGATAGTTTTGTTCATGAATTTTCAACTGTCGTGATGCATAGGCAATAACTCTTTCATTCTGCATAAGGACACAACCAAGTCCTTTCTTCGATGCATCACTATAAATAATGAACCCATCATTCCCTGATTGAAGAGTCAATATAGGAGCATTGACTAATCTTATCTTCATTTCTTCGAAAAATTCTTCACACTCTTTTGTCCAAACAAATTTAACCCCTTTACCTGTGAGCTTCTTTAATGGGTTAGCCAATCAGGCAAAATTCTGGACGAAACGTCGATAATATCCTTCCAAACCAATAAAACTACGTACCTCAGTTATATTCAGAGGTGCTGGACATTCTTGGATTGCCTTGGTCTTAGAAGTATCAACAGAGATTCCATATTTAGAGACAATATGGCCAAGAAAAGAAATCTCCTGAAGTCAGAATTCACACTTGCTAATCTTCCCATATAATTCATGTCTTCTCAGAGTATTCAGGATAATGCGCAAGTGATTTTCATGAACTTCGTGGATTTTGAAGTATACCAACATATCATCAATAAATACCACCACAAATTCATCGAGATACTCCTTGAAAACTCTATTCATCAGATCCATGAATATAGAGGGTGCATTAGTAAATCCAAAAGGCATTACTGTAAACTCATAATGCCCGTAGCTGGTTCGAAAAGCTGTCTTCGGAATGTTTTCTTTCTTTACACACAACTGATGGTATCCAAATCGAAGGTCAATCTTGGAGAAGTATTGAGCTCCATGCAGTTGGTCAAATAAATAATCAATGTGAGGTAGTGGATACTTGTTCTTTATTGTTATAGCATTGATCTCCCTGTAGTCGATACATAACCTCCTGGATCCATCTTTCTTTTTAACAAAAAGAACAGGGGTGCCCCATGGAGAAACACTAGGGAGAATAAATCCCTTATTACTCAATTCCTTTAGTTGTTTCTTTAGTTCAACTAATTCTACAGTGTCCATTCTACAAGGGGTCTTTGATATAGGCCTTGATCCATGAATTAAATCAATGGAAAACTCAACTTCTTGTTCTGGAGGATGTCCAGGTAAATCTTCCAAGAATACATCTACATATTCTTTCACAACAGGTACATACTCAATTTGAACATTCCTTTCCTCACCCATAGTCATTTCATTTTCTTCCTCCCCGATAATTGAATTTAGTTGAGCTGCTGGGGGTGGATCTAGATAAGAATTAGGTGGTGACGATTCTGCTCTAAAGATAAGGTGTTCCTTATCATCATCATCAAGAATCGTAACCTCCTTCTTCTTACAATAAATATTCGCATCATAGTCCAAATGCTAGTCCATACCGAGGATTATATCAAACTCAATCATAGGTATGACGATGAGATCAGCAGATAAATAACATTTATGTGCTCTAATGGGGACTGACTCACAAAACTTTGTTGCAATGATACTTCCCTTAGGAGTTTTAACTGACAACTCCCTTGTTAAATCAAATTGGAAATATCTAAATTTCTTAGCAAACTGGGAAGATATGAAACAATGCGATGATCCAGAATCAAATAATGCATTTGCTAAACTTAAGGAAACCATTAAATTGCATGCCACCACGTCATTTGGAGATTCTACCTCTGCAGTAGTGATAGAATAAGCTTGGCCTTGATCCCTTGGCCTTTTCTGAGGTATGTTCTCCTGACACTTAGGACATTCATTTGCATAATGCCCCATCTCCCTGCAATTGTATCAATGAACATTGGTAGCTTCTTTCTTCCCCTTGCAATCACGAGCTTGGTGGCCTTTTTCACCACACTTGTAACAGAATCTTGTTCCCTTCAAGCATGTACCAGGGTGTTTCTTACTACATTTACCATAGTATGGATATTCAAACTTTCCCTTCTTCCCCTTATTTCCATTCCCAGATTGATCAGCAGGTTTCTTCTTCTCTTTCTTTGCTTTAAAGTCATAAGACTTAGAGAATTCCTTTTCGGTCTTTATAGCACATGAGACAATGTCTTCGTACGACAAGAAGGATTGTGAGACTATTGCTCGATGGAGAAATGGGTTTAAACCATCAAAGAAACGATCAATCTTACTTCTTGGGTTACGTATATATTCTCCAGCATACCTTACTAACCTTGAAAAGATAGTCTCATACTTTGTGACATTCTCATACTCCTTTTGTCTCAAACTCAGAAATTTCCTTTCCATATCTTCTTGATGCTCGCGAGGAAAGTATTTTTCTAAAAACAGATCTTTGAACTCCCTCCATTCCATATTTGATACTTCATCATCTTCCTTAGTGTTTTGAATCAATGACCACCATTGATCAGCATCTCCACTGAGTCGGTAAACTGCCATGATAACTTTTTCACTTTCACTACTCTCCAAAGCCTGAAATATTTTCTCTAGGGAAAATATCCATTGCTCAGCTACTAAGGGATTTGTACTCCCATTGAAAGTTGGTGGTTGTTGCCTCATGAATCGATCTAACATTGATCCTCCACGCTGCGGATCAGGGTGCTCCATACGGGTAAGGTTATTATTCATAACCTGAGTGAGTTGTCCCAGTATGGTGATTAGCTGATCGGCACCAGTCGTATCACCAGCTCCACTATAATTATCTTGAGCAGGAGGGAGATCCCTACATGGAGTTCATGCATTGATACGGTTTCCATTTCTTCTACTAGGAGCCATTTCTAAACAATGGCATGAACTAGATCAGTTTATGAATCAAAATACATAATACCATACTTATAGAACACATAACATAAATTGAACTATTCATGTATATAATCCATAATCATAAAAATGTTTTATTTGAGGAATTATATACTCATAAAACTTTCATAATGATTTTTAAAGAAAAAGAGAGTTATCCTAAGCAAATCCCTGGGAGTGTCGTAACTAAGAGTGCAGTAAGGCTCGTTATCGTGCACCAGTTCCCATTCGAGTCTAGCTCAAAGCGGTGTTTTCGGGTTTTACCCCTAGGTACATCTGTGCCAGAGCCGACTCTACATGCTCGTATCCAGACAGGGATGTGTTGCTCGTAAAACTCACAAAACCTCTACAATACCAAAATTCTAGGAAGTTCTTCTATACTAATCCTCAATGTTCATCTTAGCTCTACGTTCTCTAATCAGAGTTTATCTAAATCTAGCTTCCATGGTTTGTACTAAACCTCCCTCTAATACCAACTGTAACGCCCCGACCCCAGTTACCTAGAGTCGGTGCATTATTACATTACATTGGCATGATCACAAAAAAGATAAAATCTCGAAATACTGATTGGTTTAGTAGCCTTGGAAACACTATATATATTCATAAAGTATTACATCATAAATTGAAAAACTACTACAACAACATAGTCCCCATATTCCACACTCATATCCCCACATACTATACCTGCAGGTCATTCATAACTTACTTCTTCATACCTTGGAAAAAATAAAACATAGAAAAGGGGTGTGCTCAAATGCCTAGTAAGGATAACAATATAGCGGAAACTTTCATAAATAAGAATAAACATTTAAGGCAATGTATAACTAAATCAAAAGCCTTTTAAACTTGAACGTAATCATAGTATGGCAAAAATAAAATTAAATAATGCCATTTACTTATTTACATGGATATTCTACTAATCAAATAATCACATGAAATATCAATAACCACTTTTATAATGATGGAATGCATAATGCCAGACTATCATAACCACATAGCCATGGCCTCGTGCGAAGACTACAAATAAGATTTTGCCAAGGACTTGTGCCAAGACACTAGTTTGTCTCATTAGACCTATCGATGCATCGAGGAGCTATAGCGGGCTCCACCCATCACATATTAAGTCCAATGCATTCCTAAATGAAAAGGTTTAAACAAAACATAAACATTCGTATTAAAACTAGCATACGAAATGTCAATACTTTCACCATAAACTATGAACGGTATAAAAATAGCACATCCATAGTCAGACATATCACAAAACCATCAATAGAATATAGATGTTTTGTATCATAATAAATAAACTTCAAATAAGCGTAAAATCCATCAAAGGATGTTGACATAGATGAAATCAAAACTCTTTTTAGAGAAATATCTCTTTCTATTTTGAAACCATTTAAGAGTCATATATTTATAAAATAAAACATTTTCTTTGAAAATATTATTATAATCTTGTAAGGGAAGCTTCGACAATTTTATAATGGCAGAAAATAACCGCATCCTCCGTATAAGTTAAAAAACATTATTACCTTAATTCTGTCGAAAATGTTAAAAATCACCTTTTTTGGAAAATGGCGGAAATATTCCTTTATAAAACTCTTATAAAAAGTCAAACAAGGTTATAAATGACTTTAACCCATATTATTTTAAATAGTAAAATTATTTTGAAATACATTTTTACGAAACATGGATGTGGATAATAAAGAGATCCTAGTAGATTATTTCGTATAAACAACCTCAGATAATGAAGGGATTGTGAAATAACCCTTACCTTGAACTTTTCCTTGGTTGATGGTAGGTTAACCTCCTATACAGTGGTGAAATAGTTGTTATTAAATTAGAAAAGAATCATATATATTAATATTATATCATATATGATCTTTTAACAGTGATTTGTTAATAATATCTTAGTATTATTATTGTTTCGGGTGTTAACTTACTCATTTCCTTTTATATGTTTTGTTATGAAATCCATGTTTTTCATGGATAGGTTGTATCTTAATCATATCCAGAATGATATAAAGTCTATAATAATCATTTTTAAAACATAAAATTATAATTATACTTGAATGGATACGATGGAGAATGAATCTCATCGCGTTCATGGAGACGGTAGTCCGTACGTACGCACGAGCGACAATATCATTCTTTTGATATTAAAATAATATATAAATGGATGTATATCATATATACAGAATAATTAACATGTTATATTTATTATTTACTTGAGTTACACAACAATATTATACCTATCCAAATAATAATATATTGAATAACAGTTACACCACGACGTGGAGATGGTAAGCCGTACGTACGCACTTATGGTGACATGTTATTCAAAGGGTAGATAGAATACTGAATATGGTTGTACCATATTTATAATAACATCATAGTATATATAAGATACTGGATTTATTATTTTAGAATGTTAATAACAATGAATGAAGATGTGGAAGAAGAAAGGAACTTGAAAAGGGGTGGTGAAAACATTACCTCTTCTTCGGGTTCTTCTTTTTGATTTGATCAAAAGGGCTCCTTAAGATAGATTTCTGATCAAACTAAGGCCTTTAGGTTGTATTGATGGAA
This sequence comes from Viscum album, assembly GCA_963277665.1. Lineage (NCBI taxonomy): Eukaryota > Viridiplantae > Streptophyta > Magnoliopsida > Santalales > Viscaceae > Viscum > Viscum album. The sequence continues at coordinate 1,455,770,774 of OY728131.1, read as the reverse complement.
GTTTAGAGAGTATTTGGGTAGAGTTTGGCCAAACCAAAAGGCTTTGAAGGTGTGAGTTAATGAGAAGGAGGAGTTCCCTTTTATAAGAGGGGTGAGGGGCTCCTTTGGAAAAGCTAGAAATATTAATTTATAATAAATTCATATTCGGTTTCTAATGGCTCCAAAGTAGATTATTTAAATTTTAAGGTGGTTATGGGTCGAAAAAAACTCAACCAATATAATTTAGACAGGTTTGGGTACTTATATTAACATTATCATTAAGTATTAACTCTGAGTTAATTAGTTTCACTTTTACAATGTCTCTTTGTATTTTTATATTATATGGTTAATAAACATACTATATTCATCTAAGAGACACCTAAGTGATCCATTAATGATATAAATTTCATGATATAAGTCTCTTGGACGAACCTCAGATTTTTAGGAATTTAATATCAATTAATAATATAATATATATTTTTTTAAACTCTTTTATGTCTATTTTGACATTATTCAATATTTTATTTTTTGTGATACTCATAACAGAATTATTACTTTGAAAAAATTCAATTAAATCAATCCTAATATGTCATATTATCCTATAAAATTAGTTTAATTCATTAAAAGTCTCAAATTATTTTTATTTGGGTATTTATAATATCAATTATTTTAATTTGTCACTATTATAGTAATTACTGCATCATAATTGTGTCATAAATAAAATAAATTATATAAAGTATAAAAATTATAAATAAAATATAATTATATAGGAAATATTTTTAGCTTTCTAATTAATATTTATAGTCAAAAATCCAACATATATAACCCTATGTAAAAAATTGCATTTCTAAAAGATATATGCTTATGTCATTTTTGTACTTATTTTAACTTAATTAAAATTAAGTGTCTCTATCACCTAAAAGTGGCTCAATGGGGTCCCAAAATAGACCCAAAGATGCCTATGGTCGAACATGTATCAACCAATAAGGCTAGGACACGTTTTAGGATAATTTATTATTATTATAATATTAATTTTTAACCCTTATTTACCGGATTTACCCTTAACCATGGTAAATAAAATATTTACCGAAGTGATTATTCAAAATGTCTAAAAATAAAAGTTACCTATTTACACAATTTGAACATCCTGATTCAAAATATGGAATCCATTTTTCAAAATTCCAAACACAGAAGTAGCAGAAATTAATTTAAAATTAATTCCCTTTGTAAAAACAAAAAGTGTGTTTTCAAGAGATAATAACTATATATCAAAAGATTGACACTTGTTTATGTCCGGTTTAACTGTAAAATTATGTCCAATGAAAAACATTGTATTAAATGGTAAATATATATTCTAAATATACTTTAAAACCACTCATATTAATAATTTATCACTATTAATTATTTTGATTAAAAAAGTTGTTTTTAATTAAAATTTAGTAATTTTCACTATTCATCAAAATATTAAAATAATCCGAAAAGTACCCAAATTTCACCTTAGGCTAAATTCGATATTCAGAATCCAAAAATGAATCCCATTTTGAAATATAAAATATATATAATTTCAGATAGTAGGTATTACTATTCATAACGGCTAGTTTTATCGGTTATGGTGTGTGTCAGAACTCGATCTTGCGTACAACACACGCTATCACATTATTCAAAGACAAACGTACCTTAGAAGCTTGGGGTGTTACATCACGTATGGATATCATATTGTTGTTCATGAACACGTTATTGATTTAATGGAATATTTTTTTAACTATTTACATTATCATATTGATCATTCCTTATTTAATCATGATAAAATCTATTATATGTAACCACTACTAATCATGTCAGCTCAACATTATTTTCATTCTTTTCCCAGGGATATGAAGATAGAATCATTGTATGTGTTCTAGTATGCAAAAATATCTATTTTCAATATTTTTTAAAATGTTTTTTGTGAATCATGTTTGTATCTAGTTTTCCAAGGCCACTAAACTTTTCAGTCATTTTGGATGTGATCTCATGTATCTTATACTAATGTAGTAAACTAATAACTAACTCTATGTTACTTGGGTTGGGGATATACGGCCTTTAACAAGATTATCAAAAAATAGTGAATAAAATTTTCTTATAACAAACTAGAATTTTATAACAACCCATGTTCCAAACATATCAACTCATGAGATATAGATCATACCCAGTTAATTGGAGGGATATATAATTTTTGGACCAAATATCACATAATAATAAATAAATAAATATATATTCCCCATGAAATCAATCATAGATATTTTAAAATCATATAATGATAAAAACATTATATAAAATGTGTTATATTACATTTTCATATGATATATCATAAAAATTTGTCAAAAATATGATATACCGATACCCAAATTCATTCACACGAAAGAAAAATATCATAATAAAATTTAGACGGTGATGCTATAAAAATATAACAGTAATAGATGATTGATCTTCATGATAAATAAGTAAAAATGTAACAAAATCATGAAATGAGTTTTCTTAATTTTTTGGAAGATTTTTATGTAAAAAAATATATAGGAAACGTTCAAAATTATATTCCAATTTTAACACAAATAAAATTAAATAATAAAATATCTCAATAATTTATCTTTGAAATAAAATATGATAAATTCTATGTATCGGGGAAATAAATATATAAATATCTATAGAAGTTGGAAAATATCTTTTCAGGTTTGTAATTGATTGATGTAAATCATATTGATGAGAAAAGATTATATATTAAATATATTTAAAGATAAATATGGGTGTTTCAGAATAAAATCCATATTATAATTTTAGTTGAAATGAATGACTTTTTTCAAGTAATTATATTGATATGGAAGATAAATACCCAAAACAAAGTGTGAAAAATGATAGTTAAAACATCATATTTTATGATGTAATAACCATTCAAAAATTCATTTCCAGGAAATAAAAATTCATCAAAAAATAATAGGAAATAACATACTCTATATCCAAAGGCTAAAATATAACCAAAATTGTAGAGAATTTTTTTTGAAGAAAGAGATTGACTCATTTAAAAGGATATTGAGTCATGAAATCACCTTGACTTTGATTCCTTCTTACTCAAAAAAAATTCTCTTTTTATTTATAATGAAGTAAATTTTATTAATTAAATATTTCCAGACAATCTTTATACTTATTAAATTTAATATTAAGTAATTATATTAATTTATTTTTCATTTAATAATATTTTAAATTTTATAGAATCGTGTTCCAAACAATAGTTGCAAATAATTATTTGTTTTCCTCAGTACAGTAGTATTGGTACTTGATAATTGATCATTATATAATTGAAGTAGTTCTATAATACAGTGATTATTTCATATATTTTACAATTATGATTTGTAAATAATATTCTATGATATATTCATATGATATTATTTGATCTATAGAAATGGGTTATTTTTAGAAGTGATTAATTTACTATATAATAACATTTTATAATTTTACATACCAAAAAAATTATAATTGATACCATTTATTTATAATACTTATTTTATTATAATCCTCAATGATGAAAATATTACATAGTCATTTGTATACCTTCTTATATTTTGGAATAGAAGTATTTCCTTACCTGGAAAAAAATATATCATCATTCATGTAGGTTGATAAACTGAATAAAACCAGTAGAAATTATAATGAATAAATGAATGATTAAGAATATGTTATTGTATTATTATAATGATTATTTTATAGAAAAATAATGATGTCAATTCCATGCCATTAATGAGTTAAATCAGATTAAAAATGATGTATAAGAAGAAGATAACGAAACTGTTTAAAGAAAAGATAATACTATCATCTAAAGGTAAAATATTGCATTAAGATACTTATTAAATATAATTTACTGGTGACTTAATTTATAAAAGATTGAGGCTGAGGATATTTTATTAATAACAAAAAATAGGAACCATAATGAGTATGAGAAAACATGGAAAAAACAAATGAAAAACAATTTGTTTATCTTTTTGAAAAAATCATTTACTTAGCCACTGCTTCTTCTCAAAAAGCAACCTAATTGACCCTTCCATGATCATGCTTCTAAACTCTCGATCTCCCATTAAATGAAAAGTGTGATTGAATCCTTACATAATGTGTTTCAACATCAATGCTCTCTGAATCATAGTTTTCATCATTATATTATTCACATTTGTCAAGAGAATTTTCTATTTTCACTGTCATCATCATTCCATCCACCCCAAATTCATTATCCCTTTATAAAGTGTCCATATGATTTTTTTCATTGGGAGAGCTCAAAATTGAATCATGCTTCTCAGTGGCACCATCAATGTTCGGATCAGAGAGTGTAACTATGTTGCCTGTAATTGGATGTTCAAACCCTACAGGAGATATAACCAGATACTTTGTCTTCGTTTGATAGACAATATGAAGTATCTCACCATCCATAACATGCTTTTTAGCAGTTTGGAATGTTTTCTAAATAACTGGAGTGTAAGCTTCCAAAAAAATTAACATTTTTTACTACCTGAAGCGGTCATCCATTCCTGTGAGAGTTAATGTTCCACATCTATTTGGACTTATTCTTCTATCAATTATTTAGTAAATGAATCATCATCATTGGGAGTTGAAAAATATTGATTTCTTTTGTGATGTTGCACCTATTTTTTTGATATAAGAATCCAAATTGTGATCATTCACCATGTCAGAAAAAATTTCATCCTAATATTTCTTCTTATTCTCCAAGGTAGAGTCATGGATATTAGGTGAGTCACAGGAGTGGTCACCCTTCTCCTCAACTCTGGGATTTGTTTCAACCCTAGGAAAAACACCCTGCATCACCTTATTTTTTATGAAATAGTAAGTTTTATCCCCATGTTACTATTACTAGAAAAGAGCATCAGTTTTCTGAGAAGATACATTTTTTCTCTTCTTAATACAATTTATTACATCATGACCACACAAAGCATAGAAGCTACAAACGATGGACCCCCGACAGGTATCTATGTCATGAACAATTAAATTATAATCATTGAATAATTTAGTCATTTTTTCTTATGTGATCTTCATATAAATAATATCATCTTCAGTTGAAATAATTACCTTGTCAACAAGAGTCGATCTTAGTTCAACCATAACTAAGAACTCGGAAAAGTGACCCAATTTATCCACATATATTTATTGTTCAATATAATTAGTATTTTTATGACTAGAGAAATCTCATAAAATATTATGGCGTGCTATAGTATCAAATTTAAACCACAAACCCTTACCCAAATCTGATTTTTTGTTTTACTAACTTTAAAGGGATTGAATTTTTTATCCCATTCACTTAAGAGAATAATCCTAGGTTTGAGCACAATGGATCCAAATCCCCATGAAAAGAAATCAATTATTTTGTGGGGAAAAGCATATGGATGTATCCCCATCCATGTGAGACCCACTCCTATAAAGAAAAAATCAAAATCAATGAAATACATTCTTTGAGTTCATCAATTTTCTGAGGTTGATAGCCTTCATAAAGAAATAACCGAGTAATGATTGAGAACTCACCAATTTTGAGCTGCTCGAAAACCAGGACTGGATCAGCATTGATTTGTGATTTGTTACCTTATATTTGAATAGAAGAATCTTTTCCACCATTGAATATTTCAAAAGAATGTTTTTCAGATATATACTCATCAGGAGATACATAGATCATGTGGGGATTAATCCATATAATATAACGAGAAATGTCTGTTGCTACATCCAGTAAACAATTAACATGTACATGACCTGTAACCACATTCATGACCACCCCTTAACTGGATCTGACCAACCCATCATCAGTTCTCACTGATGAGGCTAACCCGTATGGAGCCTCCGCAATAGACACTGAGGATTTCTGAGTATGCTACACTTTCATCCACACATTTGAAGAAGGTAAAATTGGGACCACATCAGTAGTCACAAAAACCTCCTAGAAACAATGGATGCGTCTCTCAGACAATTTGAGTGTTGATAGGACTACCACAGCAGTTTCATCTTTAGATCGTAGAAACTCACCCCGCTCAGATGAAGAGAGTACCAGCAGGATCTCCATAATAGTCACAGATAATTCCTCGGTACTCTTTAATCGACACATCTCAATAAAAGCCAACACAGAAGGATCACACACCAAATCTGGCACAAACATCTCTTTCTAAGCCCCGTGCAAAGAACACGATACTAGATTATAGCCGAAGAAATGAGAAACCATCTTGGATCAAGGATCAAAACCCTAGTTTGTTGCTGTGCCATTTAAGAAGCCAACCAGAACCAATATCCCCACCCTATTTTTTTTAACACATGATTATATATATTTGTGTAATATTATTATGCATAGAGGCTCCCAATTATTATAGAGTATAATTAATGAGATAATTTGAAAACTCTCTATCCAAGTAATTACATTTTTGGATCTCTATTCAGTAATGTGCTACTTTATACCACATGTATACCAAGAGGCAAGTCATACCGGTTGTGGAATAGAAATAAATGGGATAAGTGTTGATTGAATTCTTTTATGATCACATAATTGATGAACTAATTCACCTTTTTCAAATGTATATTTTTAAAATTCCACACTCCTGATTGTTATTTTTTTATTTTCATAATGAATGTGACTTTTTATTTTGGTAAATCTCTCAACATTCTCTTGAAAATTCTAATAAAAGTAAATTTTTATGTAAAGTGACACATAAAAATTCAATAGTGATATAGTTGTTGAATTACATATCTAAACAATTTGATTGTAATTTTTGTGATTTTTGGAATAATATCCATTCTACAATTTTTTTTGAATTTCCCTATTCATATCAATAAATTGTTATTATTAAAAAATTAAAACTGAACATATTACCTAATTTATGCATCATGATTCCAAATTTGAAATATAATTTCATTAAATTAAAACCCAAATTATGTTAAATTTTACATTTAAATAAATAAATAATATGCTGGAATTTTTTTGGGAATAATAAATATTAAATTATACATTATTTTATTCATATTTATTATCAGTTATAAAAGGTTACATAAATATACTGTTATTCTATATATACAGACAGAAAATATTTTTAAAATCATTCTTGAAAAGTGATATATATATATATATAATTTTTGAAATAATATATAAAAATATACATTTTTTAGAATGAAAAATATTTTACCCAATTAATTATTAACATTTTATTTTAATTCATAATTATTTATATTATATTAATTAAATGTGAAATATTTTGGTTATAATAAAGTAATAATTTCTACATAAGTTGAATATTCTAATTATAAAAAAAATTTAGACATCAACAATATGTTTAATAAATTCCTATATATCCAATAGATGGGTCTCAAACACTAATTTATTCAATGAACATATAATAATCACATTACCCTTTTACATTACTATATATTTTCTTTTTGATTTTCTAAAATTACTCATCATATTCTCTTTTTCAAAATGCTTATCATATTTATACTGTTTTTTATTCTTTCTATATTTATCCACGATATCATGCTCGTCAATGGAGGTCATGAGGAATAATAATTCAATCTTACAGTATTTTTATTTACATATTGTTATATTCATTGTATAATATTCATAATTATGTTTACTATATATTTATTTATAATATTTTTTTCATTTTGTATTGAAATATTATATCTTTCATAAAATAATTCATTGTTCATTTTTTCTTGATATTATATATATATATATAGTTTAATTAAACACATAAATTTTTTAAAGGAAAATTCATACTAACAATTTGGGGTATTACATTCTCTCCCTTTAATAAAATTCCACCCCTAAAATATTATTTCTCTAATGAATATAGATTAGGGTACTTTGGTCTCATTACATGATCATGTTCACATATCACTTCCTAAAATGTGTGATATTCCACTAAACATTAACCATATGTGTATTATTATTTCATCATACATTAACCTAATATTCCATAATCTCTATATGTTATTCTTTATAATCGAGATCATGTTCATGTTTTATGACCTCTTAGTATAACATATTTGATTAAAAAAAATTCCACTAACTAAAACGTTATAAACTAAACGTATTATACCCTTATAAGAGGTTTAGATTCAACACTAATAAATCATTTGTTGTCCCCATGAATTTAATTATCTTAAAGGGGGAGATGTAGCTTGGGCTTAAAATTTCCAAATTCATGAACCTAATGACCGTATATCTTAGTGATATTTGGCAGAATACCATTTTTACAATATAAAACTCCATATAGCACAAAATCAGAATATTTGTTAAAGGAGGATAAAACCCAAAGCTAATAAGGCTTTGGGAAAGATACACAAACATTTTAAGGTGGTATAAAATAGTGGAGACCAAGGTGATATCCAATAATCTACCCCACCCCTTTCGGTTCAATTTGAGGAAAACAATGAAAACAAACAACATTATTACATTAATAATCCAACATCAAGTATGAAAAATAGACCTCGCCATTATTAACATCACACCTTGTATGAGAAAGATGAAACTTATTATTGTTGATCCACCTCCTACATTTTTTGATTGGATAATCAATCGACCAGGATGTAGAAATATTTCCATTCATCGAGTTGATTATAATCATTGAATCAGTTTCAATCTAAGAAATATATATGTTTCTTTGAGCACACAACATGAATCAAATATTCATGGCCTCAGCATCATCTTGAATGGAAGTACCTCACCCATAAAACATATAAAAGGCCAGAAAAATGCTTCCACTTCTATAACATACAACACTTCCACCCCAAATACAGCCTCAACACAAGATCCGTCAAACATCACCTTAAGACCCATGTAAGGGGGACACCAACTCACCCAGTTTCCATTCCTCAAAAGATCTAGGAGAGGAAATACTGGATAGATATACCTCAAGAAAGGAGAATCACTTGAAATTTTACATTACGAAACAATGTCTAGCAGAAGAATTCTAGTCCAGATAATAACCATTCTTTTTTAGCAATGAATATTATCAAAACAAGCTTTGTTCCTTACTTTCCAAATTCACCAACACCCTACACTATGGATCACATATCAGCCTATTTTTTCTTATCCCATAATATTTAGACCATGGAACCATATATATAGAAAAATGGTTCCACCAGGGAATGGATCTCAAACCTTAGTAAATTCACCAAAACAATTCTGTACATCCAATCCCCAATCACTCCCAAAAAAAGGTGATTGGAATCTTATTCCTTATTATTACTGCAACAATGACATTTAGAAGCTAGGTAAATTCCCCTTATTTTTACATTCCCATCTGTATTAATATCTTAATTTCCAATTCTCCAAACAAGGAAATTGAATTTAGTGGGAATTTTATTACACCATACCATATCATTCCAAGAATCATGTTGAGCCTGTGAAATTGAAAAATTCCAAAACGAATTAAGAGAGAACATACCAGTCTTTGAAGTAGTAAAAACATTTCTATCAGGATCCATTTTCATCTAAATAATAGGAAAAGTATTCCTTTGTTCCTCATCGAGAAAAAAATTGATAAAATTGTGATAACTAAGAACATCCATGAAAGAAATAATTGAAATAGGAAAACCTGGAAATCTAATAATAGACCTAGTACAATTGCAATTCCAAAATGATAAATCACCCCATCCTATAATCCACCATGAGTGTTGTCTAATTATAGGAAAAAAATTTTGAATTATAGCCCAGAAATATGAAACATTTCTATTTTGCTTTTTGTAGATTTCATCCTAAAAGGCCAAAATTCTACCACAAAGTGTGTAACCCTCCATAACTTCCCATGCCAGTTTCGCATATAGGCACTGAATTGTATCCCTTATACTTATAATGTTAGCGCCACCTTCCTGAATTTGTCTAACCACTTTTTCCCATGAAGCGCAACGACATTTCACCTCAAAATGTGCATTCCAAATAAAATCATACAGGACCTTATTAATTGATGAAATAACCCTCTTCGGCACATTGCATGCTGAAAAAACATGGATCAGAATTGCCATTAACATGATATTGATTAAGGAAATCCTCCACAAAAAGATAAAAAACGTATTTCCCTATCATAAACATGACTAAAGATTCTACTAAAAATATTTTCAATATCTCTAATACGAATACATCTAGGAGATAAAGGAGAACCATGATAGGTCAGTGTAAAAGAATCTTTCTGCATATTAAACAATCCAAAAATAGAAAGAACCTGATTGTCACTACATTTATTGGAAATGTAAAAGATTATCTTCTCCATATTAATTGATTTCCCACTCCATAAGTAGTACTCATCCAACAGTTTAGTTAGACCACCAACTGATCTGATACTAGCATTAATGAAAAATAGAGAATGATCCGCAAACATCAAATGAGAAATCTGTGTTTGTCACATTCTTCCCTAAAATGGTAAAATATTACCCTTGGATATATTATTATTGATTATAAGACTCATAGAATCCTACATGAGAATAAAAACGGTCAGAGAAATAGGGACCCCTTGTCTGAGACCACAATCTGTCTTGAAGAAACGATGTTTCTCCAATATATGAAAATAAAACCCAGGCAGAACTAAAACAATGAAACAGAAGGTTAAAAACCCATGAAGAGAATACCATACCACTAAGGACTCTGATGATGAACCCCTACCCCATCTTGTCATAGGTGTTATTCATATCTAGCTTTAAATCCATATTTGACCCATGGAATTTGAAGTTAATATCTTAGATCATCTCATGTGCCAACGCAACTGCACCCTGAATCGATCAACCTCTAACAAAACCATGTTGTTATAGAGAGAAACATCGAGAAACATAACCAGACATTCTCAAGTTAATGATGCTAGAAATAAAATTGTATGGAATGTTACAAATACTCACTATTATATAATCATGAATATAAGAATGATTTTTTATTTTGGGAATCATAACCATGGTGGTTACACTAGCCACCCTAGGAATAGGAAAACCCTGAAAGAAATCCTGAATGGTGAAAATCAAATCAGCTTTGATCACCACCCATTCCCCTCTATAGAACGCCCTTGAGAAACCATTAGGACCAAGAGCACACGCCGGGTTAAGCTTCATCATGGAAATATAAATCTCATTCTCATCAGGGGGAGCTTCCAGCATATCATTATCCAGGCCAGACATCATGGTCGAAATCCCATAAAACAACTCTGAACTCACACCAAGATAGCCATTAACCATCGACAAGTTAGGGTTAGTAAGAAGACTTTTAAACAAAGAAAGTATCAAGGATCCAATCACATCCCTGTCACCTGATAAGGACCCATTATCCAGAATAATGATGGCATTAACCCACCTCTTTTTTTCCATAATTCACGATTTGAAATAGGATGTTTTTTTATCACATTCACTAATTCATTTACCTCTACCTCTATCTTAAGAAATACTCTCCTATTTCATAATAAACTCTTCTAAGAAATTTTTCTTACTCATAAGGTCCTCATAATCCTGATCACTCTAGCTTTCTTCCATTTATCTTTCCATATTCTCAACTTCCGGTTTTACAAAATCCAAATCCTAATCCACCGAAGGAATGTTTTTCTCCCAGGGATGAAGCTTATGCTTAATCAGTCTAAATTTATTATGAAAGGAAAACAATGTATAACCATGAACTATTTCCTCCCAAAAATCATTAAACAGATGATGATAATCATACTTTTCATCCCAATGATCACAAAAAAAAATGTTCCACATAACTCTATCTAGGAGATAAAGACGCAAGGAGAGGAGAATGATATGTGATCCCATAGACAAGGATCTCAACGTTTGTATTAGGTAATCTGTAAAAAAATGAAAATTTTCCAAAAACCTATCAAGACGACTCCAGGAGAATGTATTACCTTTCAGATTATTACACCACTTGAAACAATCCCCATAGAAACTCATATCACTAATACCTATTCTATTCATAAATTCAACAGAGATTCTACCTGTTTCATAACAGAGAAAACCTTGACCCTTCTTCTCAAGAGGTTCATAAATAATATTAACTTCTCCACTAAAAAACAAAAAGAATATCCTACGACTCAATACATTCCAATTTTTCCCATAATCCTCCCTACTCTGAGAATCACAAATCCTGTGATCAAATGACATAAAAAACATCAATTCCATTTTAAATTTTCACAGTAAGGTAATGATAACCCTACTTAACTAAATCAATATCCACAGTTTTGTTTCAGAAGACTAATATATATTGGTTATCTGGATCTACATGCAGCCTAGAATGTATATTTATTCTACGAGTGAACTAACCAATTCTGTCTGAATTCTTCTTGTTCTCAAGAATAGCAATAACAAACACCTAAATTTTCTTCATTTCCATGACAAAAAAATCATATTTTACATGTGCACCTCTAACACAAGATTTCCATATGATAATAGGAATCATTAAAACAATATTTTTTTTAGATTTGTCCCCATGCATCATGGTCGGACTAGAACTAGATTCCAAAAACATCTTAATATGACGATGTTTCTCCCTAGTAACTACTCCAGTATCAGAAGACAGATTAGCCTCCACTAGAAAATAAAAAATCATACAACCATGATCAAAATCCCCTCTTCCATTATACATAGGTCTAATACTATCCTTTTTAGGAAAATCACTTACCTTGCTTAAACCAAACTACCCATGAGATGATGTCTCGTATCTAACCCCTCTTCCATTATGCATATAATTTTAATTACATAAAGCCATATCGACCTTACCCAATTCAAATAACATCGAGGATTCTCGTAAAATGACCTGATTTAATCATCTTAATAGACCAACAAATGGATAAAACTTTTTAACCAAACCCTTCAAAATAATACTAAGTATTTGTGTGTTCAGAAGAATATCAATACTCATCATAAAAATATGAGTTCAGAGGAATTCCCATACAGTAAAGCAGAAAGACTATACCCAGATTCATATTTTCCAAAATACTCATTTCAGATATCCAAAGATAACATGTCAAGAATATAATCAAATGAATCAATATTTGATAGGCACACCTGTCCCAAATCATTGCTAGTAACATCAGACAGAAAATCCTTATCATTCATATCACTATCTGAAACCTCACCCAATTTATAAAATTTCTAAAAAGGCAACCCATCACATTTAGATTTGTTACAAATCTGAACAGAATTCCCTTGAATACAAAAACCAGAACAATACATAGGAAGGACCTGATAGACGATGCTCTGATTCCAATAAAGCAACCCCCTCACCTTCTAGGAGACCATTTCCAAAATCAGTATGGATAGATCTAATTAAACATATATCCTCACATTTGATACATCTGCACACCCCTAGGAATTGTATCTACACACAAAAATATCCATAGGGAATCTCCAATATCCTTAAGGAATGAAATGATATGCATGGGTAATGGAAAACAAGTTAAATAGATCTACACCACTGCAAAAGAACATTCCTTTCCCCTGTGAACATAAAGAGACCATCGCGACATATTGAATCTCCAATATCCTATGATATGGGAAGAGTTACACAAAGTGTTCAAAAAATCTTATTCAGAAAAAAGGGCAAACTAAAAGAAGATCAAAGAAGTGGTGAAACCTAGAACAGTGAATAAATACCCCAAGATTCATCAAATTTCTTGAAAACTGCAATATGTGGTTTTTTTACCCCAAATCACGCAATGAGAATCCATCGCAGTCCATCCACAACCTCATCATAAACCATTAGCGGAAACTCTGAAGTCAGCCTAGAATCATTTCTATAGCTTGATGATGAAAGTGGATGGATATTTAGGGAAACATTCAACCCCAAATACAGAGATGATCCACAAAGATCCTCTCTAAACGATTTAATCGAACCCAATGTAGGAGCACCTTCATCAGACCTAGGAAATCCAGAACCTTAAGATGAAGGACCAAGATCCCCAAGATGAGAAACCCTAGTAAAACGAGAAGATGATGAAGCACCAGAAGCATAACCCAATCTCATCTCGTAATACGCGTTATTTTCTTGTCGATGCACTCCCCCTAGCATCGCACCCCCATAAAACACAATAAAACATTATTTATTTTCCATGTTAAACACTCATTGAATTTTTACAACTTAAATATATAAAAAAATAGTTTAAATCAACTATTTAATTTCCTAGGAATGTTCTAGACCTAACAAATTTATCACTCTAACATAATCCTAGTGTGTCAGACTCCTATATCACTTCCTATAATAATCCTTATATAGTGTTATATTAATTGTTGAATGGAAACTATTATTCTATACTAATTCAACCAGTTAAATATTGTTATCTCAGTCATATATGAAATCCATCAGTAAAAAGATCAATATATTCCTAGATTCCATATTTTTCATTCGGATTAAACATTAGTATGAGGATGATAAGCAGTAAAAATGACTAGTTTTTCTTGTTAACTACATTTCGGAAACATTAATGTAAACCCTGAATCTAAATCATATATAATTGAAATTAGAACAACATGAAACCATACAACTCTTTTATATATATCATTAAATGTATATCAAGTGAGAAAAAATATTCAATAGAAGTGATTTTATTCAAATTTGTAAGGAAATCAACCAAATCCAATATGGTATAATTTCATTTATATTCCATCGTAAGACCCATGATGAGTTCCATGTGATTGTTATATTATTCCTTATTGTTTTGGGTAGTGTATTCATCATCCCCTTAGTATCCATAACATTGATATTAAATTTATAGTAGTTTAATCATCATGATGAATAATTTATAATTTACTTCTTTATGTTATTCCAGAAAAAATTGATCACATGGATCTATATACATATTCAATACATTCCAAACAGATTTATTAATTTTTGTATGTATGAGAGAGATATTAATATTCCCAATATTTCAACTCGTTATTTTTCAAGGATGAAATCCAAAATATTTCTTACCATCTTTTATTTCTCAATACCATCCTTTTATACCTTCTTGATCTTAAAATAGGTGGATTCACTTATAAAAAATTTAGGAAAGGTATATATTTATATCTTATCATATAATTTCAATGTAAAATAATTATAAATCAATAATGATCAATTGTAATTTAATAGTCATCATGGATAAGATGGAATTTTCCATTATTCTGAGAGAATATACCACATTGATTTCCTTTCTAGGAGAGTACTGTATTAAGATATTTGAATCCTTGATCAAATTTTATATTATCTTTTTTCTAATGTTAAAATACTTATTTATGAATATGAAATATAATATCATTTGACTGGAATATATGTGAATATTTTACATATATAGATAATTCCTATAAATATTTATTGCAAAAAATACTAATGAAAACTTCATGTCAAATTTCATGTGATTTTTCAGAAGGAAATTTAATTGACATAAGTCATAAATTATCACCATTTTTTGAAAATGAAAAAAACTAACTCTATTAATTAAATAATATATAAATATATAAATAAACCATATCTATAACAAGGTATTGTGACTATAAATACATTGAACAACATCTTCTTATGATCATTGATGTTATGATCATATTTTCATTGTGAAACTTAAGGTCCTTCTATGTTGACATGGTATGTGAATTTGAATATCTTGATAAATTTATTTTAATGTGTCAATTATTTAAAAAAAATACAAGATAAAAATATTATCTCAGTTATTTTTTTTGGATCATAAAACCATCAATCACCCTTTTCCTTGAAGGATATAAATATATACCCTTGTTTGTGATTACATATCCCAAGAATGATGCTCTATATAACTAATAATTAACAATTTCTTAATTTCTCATGCAATTTTTTCTTTCAAAAGATATACAAAACAATCCTACAATCATTTTTAATTCTTAATTTCTGATGGTATATATGATAATATAATCAATATAGACTAATATAAATTTATATAGGTAATGTATGATGATTTTATTCATCAAATACTTGATGATAATTCAGATATTTGTATGTTCAAAATATTTAAATCTGAATTAATATTATCCATATCTTTTAGGAAATTCAATATAAGGTGTATACTATATTTTACCTTATATATATGTTAGTTTTGTCGAATATCCACCTTTTAGAAGTTTCTATCCTTAAAAATATGTCCAGGAATTCGTTGCTATGAGGTATATGGTACTTATCATTGTTCCTAAAATTATTTATCAAATGATAATCAATGGAATAATTCATTTAACCCCCATTATTATTAATTAATAGGATATCACACCTCATCGTGAATCAATAATATTACAAAAATTTCAAAATAAAAAAGAATACATAGAACTAGGAATATATTAGATGTTATAAATTCATGAATATATAACATGACTAAATTTTACAACTCTATTTTCATTAGTATTTTTTAATTATTTATCAAAATTGGTTTGCATGAATAATTATAACATCTAATAAAATTTTAGTAAATATTCACATTAAATCATTCCTAATATGTCCTATCACATGACATATTCAATTCCTCTGATGAAACTATCAATTTAATTTTGGTTTCTATATTTTTCATCCACTTGTTCTTAGTAACCTAATCTCAATGGTTAACTAAACCTTAAATTAATACCAACTAAGATATCCCATAAATAATATATATATATATATGTATTATATTTACATGTTGAAACTAAACAACTCAAATTTTAATCAAAATATAAATATCCAAAGAAATAGCATGAATGAATATGATCTATAATTAAATATTATTTAAAAATATAAATTACAAAGCATTTGACATAATTTCATACATTTTCAACATAGAAATATAATATAAATCCAATGTAAAAATATTTGAAAAATGTTTTGTAAGATGAAAAATAATATCGAGTCATTTAGGATTTGACAATAGATATAAAACAAGAGAAATAATGAACCTAAGAGTAATGAAAGGATTAATGAAATATTATCATTAAATTAAAATAACTAATCATATGACATGATAATATAATCCAAGACATTGAATAGAAACATAGAACCTTAAAAGGATAATCATTAAATAATAACATATACCATTGTATAATATTGTGAAATCAATAATCATGAACCTTGTTAACATAATATAGGAATTATTCACATGAATAAATTTATGAAATTATAACACAGGTCAATAATCTCTTCCAAGACCATAAAATTATAATATATATGGACATGTATCATAACTTATTGGACAATGATAGCCCTCTATGCCCATTACTTGTAATCTCATGAAATATAATCCTTACTCAATATATTATAGCGATATATAATAATGACCCCAATCATCACTGAATTATATATACATAAATATGTGTAATATGTGAAATAAATCATATATACAATAAAATACTTAGTTAATTATACCATAGAAACAAAATAGTTTATATAACATTTTTATACGTTATGTCAAAAAAGTAGCAAAAACTTAAACTGTTTGATGAAAAAAATTAAATCACCCCAAAAAACTTATCATAAGACAATTTTAAAAGTGATACAAAAATAAAGATATTAATTAAATATTATTAATTTTTAAAATAAAAATAAAAAAACATAAAAAATCTTTAAAATAGTTTTCTTAAATTTATTAGTGACATTTTCATAAACAGAAACATATAAGCCTTAATGAAAATAATTTTTGAGTAGGTGAAAAAAAGATAGTTGACACTACTCCATCAAATAGATGTTCTGGTAAATAATATTCTAATATCCCATGGACCATGTCTACCTGGTCCACCATTAAGATGATAAGAAAGATTGATTCTATGGGGTTTATGTATTTAAATTAAGATAATTCTTTATCTGAAAGGGAAACTACTGATAAACATGGTCGTGTGAATGAATAATAATATTATAGCTTGTAACCCTTTATTTTCAATTTTTTTCAAATAATGTATTTTTGTGGATGGTTCTCCAACATCTTTAAAATTCTAGAAAAAAATGATAATATAGAATAAACATGAATAAAATGTAAATACTCTTTGTAGAAGTTGAAAGAAATACCTTTTATAATTTTTAATGGAGTGATGTAACCCGTATAGTTTAAATTGATATAAAATTTACTTTTATACAGAATTAAATATAAATAATAGTGGTTTATAAGAAAATTCCAATTAAAATTAAAAAATACATAAAATATATATTATAGTAATATATAATATGGATATAGATGATTGATACCTAAAAGTGGTAGTGAAAATTATCAACTATAATGACATATAAGATGATATCAGAAATATTTTTAAAGGATATTTTGGTAACTAAATTTATGATCTATACGAAATAAGAAAAAATTTAATATGATATATTCATATTAAATAATATAATCAACTAGAATAGAATGGTGAATAAAGAAATAGTATGAATCAATTAAATAGAAATGGTGTAAAGAATACCACATACCATAATGTATCACATGTTAAAACAAAATATATAGCCCTATATAATAATGTCAAGTATAAAAAATAGTTATTGTATAAATTTCTTATAATTATTTTATTTTATATTAACTCAACATTTTCTTTTTTACCAATTTAATAATATTTGATATTTTATGTATATCTTTTCAAGTTAATAGTTTCAAATCATTCTTTGTTTTTTTGGTATGACGGACTAGGTTCTTTCATCTTTCACGAGTTTTCATCACATAAAAAAAATTAATAGAAAGGATATATGTTTGCGTGTGTGTGTTTTTATACTTATATTTGATTTATTTTGAGAGTATATTGATTATTTCTAGGATTCTACAAGTATGATTTGTAAATAACCATTCATGATTTAATTTTTGTTATTATTTTATCTATAAAATATATTTATATTTAATTGTATTAATTTGTTATATAATTCCATTTCAAAACTTTAAACATAAAATAATTGTATCATTAATACCATATATTATGAATAATTATATATTGCTATGTATAAATGATGAATATAGTATAACATTGTTCAAGGAGGGGGTGAATTTATTTAAAAAAGAACATGCTATAATGGATGAATGACTAAGAATATGTTTTTGTATTGTTATAATATGAATTTTATAGATTAATAATTATGAAAATTACATTATATTAAATTATTAAATTTTATTCAAGAATATATGGGGGAATATGATAATGAAAATTATTAAAGAAAAGATAATAAATACATTGAATGATCAAATATTCCATTAAGGGCCTTCTTTGAAAGGAAGGATTTGGTTGTCATTAATGTGACCAAAGATCCCAAAAGTGATATTGGCCTTTTATGGTTGTAATCCGGTAAAATATTATTGTGTAAAATGAAGAATATATATAGTTTAGAATAAAAAGAGGTTTTGTCTTTCATATATGATTATGAGTGACATATTTTGAAATATGTATTGATTAAAGGTTATGAAATATAATTTTAATATTAAATATACCCATAGTTAGAATACAATGGTCTTAGGACCTAAATTACTCATCAAAACGAGTTTCTGATACTGTTTAATGATTTTTATAATAATTTAAAAATTATTTTTATCATCTGTACTATTTCTTTTATTTAAAAAAATATTTCACTAATCACTATAGTAAATTAATTTTTTATAAAAAATTGAAACATTGACATAATTTTTTCGTATTGATTTATATATTGAAAAACTTTTTATTCAATTAATAATATAATTTAAATAATTTTCACAATTTAGTATAAATATAACATATTGAAAAAATATTATTTTTGAAAAATATTTTTTAAAAATCTATGTTTTTAATCTTATTTCCTACAAGTAATTAATCATCCCATGAATGGTAATTTAATTTCTTATATATAGTTAACCAAGATAATAAATTTAAATATTTTAAAATTTATCTTTTAAAATAAATATAACATATAAAAATATTCATTTTTGTTAAATTATAAATTGTTTAACTAATGGATTATTATATTTTAATTTTATTTAATAATTATTTATTATATTTTAATTACATGTAATATATATTAATTATCATAAATTATTCAATTCATTGTAATGGATTTTAGGTTCTTAAAATTATTTCAATGATGAATCTTCGTAAATACATCATATATTTTTAAAGGTATGAGGAAATATCTAGTGCCTAGGTATATTCATTCCCTACATGTCGAGGATGATTCATGAGCCTACTTGTCCCCAAATAAACCACTTACTGTCATGACCATGAACCAATATACATTATTTTTCATGTGCACCATTGTCTGCATTGTAACATATCCATGTTCCCCCATGTTCGGGCTACCAAAACCATGTACTCGAGCCTCCTTGTTTCTATGTGCACCCACATCTGTGTGGCCATAGAATCAACTTCATATGTGCTCACATACACTTCTAATGATGAAATTATTTCTTGGGCATTATGAAGGATTAACCAGTGGTTACTATTGGATTTGGAACCCTAAGAAAAACCAATGAATAATTTATATTCCCTTTATATTCAAATATATAAATAATAATAACTGTTTTAAAGCATATTGAATTTTATTCTACTAAACATTAATCTAATAATTTCTTAGAGTGTATATCTTGTTGAAAATGAAAAATTACTACCTCACTGAGATGAAAACCTTTGAGATTAAATGATGATATTTTTAAACAAATGTTCTGTAGTTAGATAAAATTATATAGTGAGGCACATAATATATTTAATTTCACGTGTGAGTCGTCATAATTGAATGAAACATCAACTCAATAAGTCCTTAGATTGAAATATTTAAAATGAGATATTATAAGGATAATCCTTTCAATAGTAAATAAATTGTCCTTATTTCACTTGATATTCTTTTCTATGAATTTTAATGATCCATAGACATTATGATGATTATTAATATATATCATGAGGCATGTGCATAGATGTATGACCATAAAACCTGATGACATATTTTTATGGAATGTTTGGGTATGTTAGATGCATCATGAAACAAATGTTATTTGTAAATAGGATAATGAATTATTTTCACTTCTTTATTTATGAATGTCTATTACTTTGAAATTTTATTAAAATGAAACCACCAAACCAAATTCTATGTCCATGGTGTATAAATGGTTTAATTTCATGAATTCAATGAATGGTATATCAAAAATATAGGATGATGATAAGAGTATTCAAACAAATTAATTATATTTCAAAGTAAAGGGGTTATTTTCTTCAGTGAGAGATAATATGTAGTTTTCAACATTGAAAAATTAAATTATTCCACCATAGGTACCATTAAATGTTTTTAGATGATGGTTTTTATATTTTAGAAATATATCGTAATAAAATTGAGGAATAATCATGGAGGGACACACAATTAGCATTTCAATTTTTATAGTAGAATTCTATTCAAATATAATTATTGGATTAAATATTATTCTCATTAGTGATGGATAATATTTATTTATGATTTATATATTCAAAATACCCAGTCACTATATTTATGTGTCAAGTGAACATTAAATTAAATATTTTCACATTTCCATGATTATAATATCTTTTTATTCATTTATCAAAAAATAATATTTATTATTAAAGGTTTAGTAAATTCCAAGGATATTGCATGGACCAATTCAGGTGTCAGGTAGTGGAAATAATATAATATATATCATTTAAATATTTAATAATTAAATTTATTATATGTATATTATCTATGTGACATGCACTAGAAAATGAAATAGTAATATTATTATTATTACATTTAGGGTTCATTGAGTAATAAGTGATTAAATTTAGGAATTTTTGAAATTATCTATCTTTGTAATGGTAGATCTATTTATATTTGATTATATCATTTCTTTCAAGGTGTGAGAATCATTTGTTTGTTCACTTCATTTATCATCACTTAATAATTATATCTTAAAGTAGAATATCTATAGGGTTTTTTATGTCCCTAAATCTAGTAACCCATAGCCATTGTATACATTCTTCCATTGGTATAAGATATAAGGGACCACAACATGATGTATTGATCAATTTAGTTGTCTTGAAAGTATACATGATTCTAATAATACATTTAAATCAGAAAACAAAGTAAAATAAAAAAAACCATCATTGAAATGATTCAATGTGTCTTTCTTCATATCTTAAGGAAAGGGAAATAATAAATTTTTAGTTAAAATTCCCAGTAAGAGTTACATATAATGGAATCTATCAGGAGTAAATATGTCATAATTAATATTATAGTGTTGATAATCAAAACACATACCATTCTATTAACAACTTGATTTCAAAGTATATCCATGGATAATATCAATATATAAGTCACATGAATAATTTAAACAGAATTATTAATTAATTAAATTCAAAAATATGGGCATTCATGTTATTACCATCAGGGGATTATCAAAGATATCATAAAATATACCATTGAGGCCACATCGAATACATTCTTAATAAATTTGTAATTAACAATCTGAGATTTTGATACCCTTTATAATACATAATATGTTTTACTACGAAGGTCGCATGATTCAGTGTAAAAAAATATATGTTAAAAATACACTACTGATATGTTTATAAAAACAATTAATATAATATATAAGAAATTAACTTACCTTTAGCATATTATAAATCACTATGTGATAATATTAAATATTATTATAATAAAATATATTTATATTATATTATACCTTATTTACAAATTTTAATTTTAAAATTTTTAAATTAAAACTTGATAAAATAATATTAATTTCTGAACAACCATCATGAATAGTTACTTAGTATGTTTTTTTAAAAAAATTCTAAAAGGAGTGATTTATATGAGAATATGGTTTTTGTGATTCTAAGACAAAGTAGAAATATCATAGAATTTTGAAAAACATTTTAAGTAATGAAATATATATAAAAGGAATAATATTTTAAATTTTAATTTATTATTTGATCTTATAAATACATTTCCAACATTCTTATAACTAAATTAAAATGATATTTTAATAAAAATTGCTTTCAGTATTCTTGTTAACTGAAGTATTTTCATAGTGAAATTTAGTTGTCAATTTAATTGAAATTTTAATAACCTTAATTTTATTGATAATAAATAAATATATTTAATTAAAATAAATAATTAGGATTTTATATCATATATATAAATTTGAAAATGAAATAGTTCATTTTCCTAAAAAAAATATTTTTACGTGATTAACTGTGTTTATTTTAAATTAATTTTCATAATTTTAGAAATTTGATGTTATAAAAATATTTTCAAATTTAAAATAACAAGTTATAAATTAGGAAAAAAATCAATTTTAATTTTAGTTTTCAAAAATAATTACTAAGATTATAAAATATTTACCCCAATAATAACCTATAAATATAAAAAATAGTTTTACATAGGTGAAATTTCTGAAATTTTTTAATAACATGTTTTCAAATAAGTGATTAATATGTGATTAAAATTTATCTATTACCATGATCAACTTTTCTCCACATTCATTCTAGTTACCCTTGAATAATGTCATGTCATTATTAAAAAATAATGACTGACCCCAAAGTTGCTATTTCTTCTCATATAAAATGATATCACTTCCAACCTTCCAATAATACACTAGTAATTAAATATTTTCATGAAATAATACCACAAAATTCATCTTATGGGATTATTTTACATTTCTATAATACCCTATGCACTCATATATTTTATAATACCTTCAATTTTAGGGGAAATTCCAAGGAAAAGTCAATGTATATATTACTTCCTTCTCAATATTTTCATCTTAATTTTTATATAAAAAATATATTATCATAGTAATAATATGTTGTGTTTAGTATCATTGTAATACTTATTTGTTTTTATATTATTGGCATAAACCATAGTATTTCTTTTTCATCCCCTAATAAAAGAAAGATAACATATTTAGTTTGTTGATCGGACTACCGCCACCATGATGTGACACATTGTTTTCATCACTGCCATTATTTAATGGACATAATGGTGGTAATGATGATTAAATATGATATATGTAAAACAATTTTGTTTCCTTAATGTAAATTTAATATCCAAATTCACCCCCATTCACACATTAATAAACATGAACATTGATTGAGTGTACGTATGGATTACTGCTTCACCAATGAAATGTTTTGTGTAATTAATTATGATGTTCATAAATTATATAAGCATATTAAAATATGGTTAACCATAAAAAATAAAAAAAATATCATTATGATTATGTTATAATGATATTATTTCAAAACACACATCTTTAACCAGACTCACAATATGAGTAATAGTTTATTCATGTTTGGGTGCATTTAACGACCTACCTGATCAATGATTTATTGGTATATTTTATGGAAATAATATATAAATTATTTAAATTATTATTAAAGTACTAATTTTATTTGATAGAATTCTCCAAATAACTCAATATCAATTCGGTTTTCACATTAAATAACCAAGTCCCATATAGAATTAAATAAGATCATTTTTAATAATTATAATATATATATTATATAAAATTATATTATATATCAATAATGAACTTGGTAAAAAATTATGGGTAATTATATCAAAATTATTAAATATGTGAAAAATAGTTAATGTTATTTACACTGATGGGCATAATACGACTGACTGAAAATTAATTTTTTATTATAAAACACTTTTAGGAAAAAGTGAGAAACCACATACAACCAAAGCAAACAATTGGACCACCCCATCCCATCAAGTGAGCCAACTAGCCTTTTCCATCATTGGACCCCTCGGAAAGCAGTCCCGTGCAAAAGCACAGGCACAGAACTAATGGCGAAGCCCTACCCTCTCAATCATCCAATTCCGAGAGACCTGCATCAATGAAGACTAATTCTCTTGTCCCCTTCCGGAGTAGGTCCATGAAGAGTGCTGAAAACAAGTGAAAACAAAACTACAAAGAAAAACAAAAGGAGACCCGGAGAAACCACCGCTCACACAACCGATTCGCTCACATCCAACAGCCATCTTAAGTTATTCCACTAACAAGAAATTTAATATTACCAGAAATTTTCTCCATAAATAGTTTCCATGTTAAGGATGATAACATCAAATATGTTTCTTCCGATAACCGCTTCTCTAAAGTAGTCACTAGTTGGTCCCAATACTGAATATACTCCTCAACACATATCTTTCCATGATTGAAGACCCCTACCAAAATTGTGTCATGTTTATCAATCCAAGAATATTTATCCTCATTAAGGGACACCTCTATAGACCTCCCCATCATTTTAGCCGCCTCCTCCTCTGTAGTGTTGAGTAAAAGGACTTGTTCTTTCACTTCTTCTTCAGAGCTTAAAAGCAGGACCGATGACTGACAGTCCTTCTCCCCTGGCCTCTGATGTCTTGGAGGTTCCATATCTATTTTCTTTTCACTCATCTTCTTCACTGATCGAGTATTAAAAGGAGGCGGTAACTAAGAATAGTATTTCCTCACCTTCCTCCTCCTGGGACCCCTAGTGCTCTTCGGGCTTAGGACCTCATCATTAGAGTGTCTGTGCACACTCCCTTTGGAAAATGTCGCACCCACTTTGATCCCCTCACCTGGATTATCCAAATAAGAGCTCAAAACATCCTTTGAATGGCCTTCAAACCTATTGTTCAAATCAATTGAATTCAGTCCCCCTTCCTCCCCACCTATGTTCGGAAATATCTTGTTCATTTCAGTCCCCTGCCTCCCCTTATTCATATCCATGCTGCCCACCTGTGTCCTCTCAGCCATCGAACCAGATAGGTCCTCCTTCCCTTCATCCACCATCTAGGCCAAAAAAAGGTTTATCCCCCTTTCCCTTTTCTTCTAAATAAGTCTCCTCAAGCTGATGTTCTTCCCCTTCCTCCTGCGCACCTAGGCTGGAGGAACTCGCCAGGTCCCTCTTCAAACTGCTAAACACATTCACAACCAACGAGTTAACGTGGTGAGCTACCACGCCAATGCCAGGAGCCTCCCCCCCCCTACATTGTTACCCTCTACCTCACTAACTGGTCATTCCTCCTCAACTGGGCGTAACAATTTCCCCTATCTCTGGCCTCTTCACCCATTTCATACAGACCCGTGTTCGTTGCATCACAAACCAAATAATCCTTGTCATCAGCATTAGCCGTCAGCTGAGTCATGCCCTGCCCATCACTAAGACCATCCACCGTCAAATGAGGTACAAAGCCCCTACCCTCCAATGATGTAGGTCTCCGACGGCAGAAATCTGAAGCATGCCCCAACCGTTTACAAGAACCACAGAATTCCGTCCAACTCTCGTAAACAACTCTCTGCCTACACCTATATTCTTCTCAGATCATAACCCAAACAAAATCAAATGGAACCCTGGATACATCCATATCCATGAAAATCTATGGGCAGACCGGATGACAGACAGCAGCGGTTCTACTGTCCGAGCAAAGATACCTACCGAGTAGATTACTGAGCATTTGGATAACTGAGGGATTTTGAAATGGTAACGGAAGGTTAGGAAAACTAACACAAATCTCCACAGTTAGTGAATCTCGATTCATGTGGAAATCAAACGACCACCGAAATAAGAAGAAATGACATCCATTGCAACGTCGAGGTGCCTTCGACCAGGAACATATGAGATCTTCCTCTAAAGAGAACCTGATCATAATATGATGATTATCATGCAACCCGACCGTTTCTCTCTCCTGTAGATATCATGTGTTGAAGACGAACCTATCAAATGAATTGACCGACATCCTTAGTTTCTTGAACCTTTCAATCATAGTGAACTTTAGATTCGCGGAGGTTTCAGTGAACTCTGAGGTTGAGATCTGGAGATTCAGGTAGCCATCGAGGAGCTCTGGGACCTTCAGACCTAACGCAGCTTTCGGGAATGGCAGAAGATGAAATAGAATATTATGCTATTTCTGTTTTTTATATAGGATATTATAGTGTGATCAAATAAAAAGGGAAACAAGGTAAGAGTTACTATGTCCCAAACATGAATCCCTTGATACATGTTTAAGACATACACCTTGAACCTATTCAACAGTGTAAATTCAGACATATTGACATTTGGTATCATTATTTTTCTATATTTCATGATATTAAATTTCCTTTTTAAGGGTATACCACCAATGGTGTTTTATTTAAAATGTTATAATGTCTTAAAGGGGTTTTCATTACTCAATTATTTTCAATGGGTCATAATCACTCTTCTATGACTATTATATTTCAAGATTTATATATTCTACACTATGATGATGTTATATTGAATTCACACCTATATTTTTAGGGAAATATTTTTTCACACCAATTTATTTAACCTCTATGATTCTGTTATTACATTAAAATGTATTTTTGATAAATATAACTCGCATTATTAAAATGGATTGTCCATCCCAATACATGATTTTAATTCCCAATAATGTTCTTATTTACCTAGTGAAAAAATTGATTATCTCTAACAATCCATATTCATCACATTATTCAAATTAAAACACTGGTTTCTTCATTGTTTTATTGATTTGGGTTTTCAGTGAAATCTGATTTCAAAATTCTCAAAATATTTTTCTATCCAAAATATTGTGAATTTATAACCCACTATACATTCCTTTTGTTAAATTTCATGTATTTTTGAATTATTAATTATTAATGATTATTTTTAAAAAATAAAATTTCTGAATGTATTTTCACTCACGTTTTTTAAAACAATATATATTTTAAATTATTTAATATTATTTATTAATTAAAGGGTAACTGTTATAAACATATTTTCAATTATCTATTTGAAAACGTTATGCCTTTTTTGAATATCAATTTTTAAAAATTATTTTAAATTTTAATGTATTCAATGTTATTTAACATATGTTCTTGAATAATTTATGTGTTTTTAATAATATATAATTAAATATTCCTTTAAAATTAAATTATTCAAATTATTTTTAACATCCATTTTTTCAGGAAATTATATCTTTTTCGAGTCTCATTTATTTGTTATTATTTTAAAATTATATGTTTTAAAATTATTTTCACTTATAATTTTGGATCCCATTCTTTATTTTCTATAACATGTTAATTAGAACTCATTATATTCATGATTTAAGAAACTTCAATTTCACTTCACATTTTTGTAATGTAATGATCAGTAAAATATTCTAATATATTTTGTGCAAGATTTTATATATACACAACTATTTACACTATAATTATTTTATTTCATGAATTGATTTTTTTATCACCCTATATATGTAATTATGATATTTTATCTTAAAAAAAATTACATTATTTTATCCCATTATTTTCTTTTCCAATGACATGTGAGGTTTTTTAAAGGTGTAATAAATCGATTATATTACATGGGTTTTTTATAGGATGGATTTGAAACATTATGAAACCCATTTCCATTCATTGTGTTATTTCATGACATGATGATTTTTATTCTCAAGTTTCACACAAATATATGGATTATGAGATGGATTAGAAAAATATCTCTATTCAAAACATTAGATATGTAACATCCCAGATAAATAAAGAATATTACTTTTTCATAGTTATTAATATTTGTGAATAAAATTTTAATATTAAATTAAAGATAATGCTATGCTCGATGGTGTACCCAATATGAAACAACGATTTTTTTTAAATCTTACATTGCACACTAATAATTTAATAATATTATAATAGTTAATGCCTAGCCGTTGTAATGGCGGGAATGAACAGAAATAACTAAAAAATTATTACATATGTTTGTTAAATATTTTTACATCTATCCAATAAATAATATAGGCTTAAAATTCAAATGAATCCAATTTTAAGAATAAATACTCTAATATTTTTAAAAGGTTGTTTTACTGCCTTCTGATGGCCAACCTTTTTTAAATATAATTTTTGATAATTTAATATTATATATTTTTAAAAATAATCTTATTCTTTATAATTGGGACATTGATATTTACTTTGGATAAATTTTTGGTATTTTTATGACAATGTTCATTTTTAAATGAATAGTGAAAAATACTGCATTTTACTTCAAAACTACTTTTTCATCTAATTTAATTGTATGGTAAGATTATCTTTTTAATTTTGTTAAAGTTTAATTAGAATATATTTTTACCATTTAAATCAATGGTGGTCATTATAATTAATTTTACTTTGAAAATGGACATAAACTAGTGCCAAACATTTCATAGATATTGCTTCAAAAAAAACCCGCTATTTGTTTTAACAATGAGAATTATTTTTTATATTAAATATTTCAATTTACTTATTTGGAATTTGGTAAAATGGATTCCATATTTGGAATCATAAGGTCCAAATTATGTAACTAAGACTCTTTTGTTTTTGGACATTATGAATAGTAACGACGGTAATTATCTTTAATTATTGTGATAAATTAGTAATCGAGTGTTTAAGGATAATAAAATAATATCATAATAATAAAAAATGACCCCAAAATGTGTCATAATTCTACTGTTTGTGTCATGGATGACCAGGGGATGCTTTGTTCCTAACATAGGGACCCCATGGAAAACTTTTGGGTTATAGTGACACTTTATCTTTTTATTTTTTTAAAAAAGGAGAAAATCACAAAAGTATGAAACACCTAAGTAAAACAATTTCAATTTTTTCTAAATAAATGATATATTGGACTATAAATAGTCATTTTAATGCTAAAAAGTATTCATACATCATAGTTGTTTTATAATTTTTAGACATTAAATAAATTAAATTCGTTATGACACCATGATGATGCATCGATTACCTCATTAATGAACGATTTAAATAAAATGAAAAGATAATGTAAAATATAAGACATACACTTGTCAAAGACCTATTGGATGAGTATATTTCAAACCCTTATCACCTTGTCTTCGAAATATTTTAATTTGTGACCTTTAAAATCTGAAACTTATTTTAATATAAAGTAACATTCCTTGACATTCCAAGAGTGCCCCTCCTCCCTCTTATAGAAAGGACCCCACCTCTACCTCCTTACCCACACCTATCAAGCCATTGGATCGTCCAACCCCTGACCATTTTATCTCTCTACATCCCTATCTCCATCATTGAAGCCTCACCTTAGGCAGAAATCTCTTCAAGAAACCCTTTTGGTTCAAACGAAATGGAGTTACCCGATTTAAAGTCAATGTCTTCTCTTATGTTCTTTTGTTTTATTTTGCTTCTCCAACCCCCTAAACTCTTTTTATTCCTTTATTTTCTAATAACCTCAGTATCTTCAATATAATAGTATGTTGTCATAATAATTTTTCGAGCTATAGTTACACACACCTTCGTCTAATGTTTAATGAACATACTATTTCTGTGGATGGAGAATTACTGCCTAATGAAACGATGATTGTTCAATATTCTTTCAAAACCTCTGAAGGTGGCCATTATGATGTCACTTTTTTTTATATATAATATATATTTTATTTATGTTTCCTATTTTCTTCTGTATTTTATATTTAAAACATACCTTTATGCTTTGCATGTTGTGCAAATGGGATAATTTTATACGAGGAAGTGTGGACTACCGCCACCTCAAGTGATGTGACTTGTTCATGCAATACATAGAATGTATAAAGAATAAAATTAATTTACATATGTGACCTATATAACATATATATTATACTGTAATTATAATATATATATCTCTCATTTATTTTTAATTCCATTAATATGACAATGAAATGAATGTAGCGTTTAGGCGTACATATGGCCTACCATCTCGATGAATGGTGCATTTCATTTCATTTTAACTACAATGTTATGGAATAGAATAAAATAAATATGTACTGGATATATATGATATTTAAATCATTAACACTATTCTGGAGATTATTTACTTATAACTACATGGAAAATCATTTTTCAAACAAGTTTATTATTGACTCATTTACCAAACATCAAAAAAAACATCTAATATGAACTCACATAGTTAACTAATTATTATAACATTATAATATGTGATATGAATTGAATAATGAAATTTAAATGAGGTCCTTAATCAATTATAAATTGACCAAAGGTTATTATTTAGGAATATAAAGAAACGAACAAGAGAAGTCAGACTTGAGGTAAGGGATCCTACCTCTGTCTTTCTTTTCATGTATTCTCCTTAATGTCATTTATTTTAAGCTACATGTTCTTATGTTGGGGATGTTATTTTATATTCATCCTACTGTCCTTTTTATGTTCATATGGTGAGATACCCCCTCTTTCCCTCATTAATTCATTTTAAGAAGTTTTATGTGGCGTTGTTAGGCTGCTGAATTTTCGTAAGCGATCCTACCTATCTCTTTCTTTTTAAGTACTCTTTTTATGTAACTTACTTTAATCTCATATTTATTATGATGGGGGATGTTATTTTCTATTCCTCTCTATGTACATTTTATGTTTATATGATGAGAGACCCTATTTTATCTCTTCAATCAATTTTTGGATGTTTTATGTGGCACCGTTAGGCTGCCGAATTTTCATAAGGGGTTTTTCATCTCACATTTTATTCCAGTGAGATTCATGCTACATTTTCCACTATTTACATTTGTGTGGTGTATGTATTGCCCCTTATTTAACTATTTTTATAATATAATCTCATTTATTTGTATTTACATCTTCATTGTATGACCCATCTTTCATGGGGTGTACGTTTTGAAAGATTCCCAAATCGGTAAGGGAACCTTTCACACTCCTCTTTTTAAAAGACTTATTTTGTTATGTCTTTTAATTTACATTTTTTTATGTTGAGATATTTTCTTATATATCCTTGTTGATGTACATTTTATGTTCATGTGATGAGATACCATTTTCTCTCTCATCAAACAATTTTATGAATTTTAAAGTGACATCGTTAGG
The DNA here is from genome assembly GCA_963277665.1 of Viscum album. Taxonomy (NCBI): domain Eukaryota; kingdom Viridiplantae; phylum Streptophyta; class Magnoliopsida; order Santalales; family Viscaceae; genus Viscum; species Viscum album. Next base: position 1,455,739,044 of record OY728131.1, on the reverse strand, counting down.
CTGTCGGATTTTACCAAGGGAACTTATTAACAAAATTTCTATTTCTTTGGGTTCAACATGTAGTTATTGAATATGTCATACTTTGAATATGTTTTAATGAACTTTAATTGTTTGAAACTTAATATCCACTTATATTGGTTGTATTTATATTTGTCACACATAATTATGAGATTGATTTATCCTTAAATTAAGGATACATTCTTTATAAGGGATTTCATCTCATTTTACATTTCTATTGAGACTTCATTGTGGTTATGCACAAATTCACTCTTATAGGGTGTATGTACTGTCCTTTGGAATATTATATCATTAATCCCTTTGTTATCATGTAATTATAAAGTTATGATTAAATTTTATTCCTCAATTATTGTATTCAAGTGTCTCTCATTTGGTAAAAACCCCATTAACTAATATATCGTTTTAAATGTTTTAAAAATTTATTCTTATAAATATTTCACATTAATATCTATGTTTTCAAAATGGTTTTAAGGATTTATTTATATGGATATTAATGGTTTAAAATGTTAAAAGTTTCAAAGTGGTATGGGACACTTTGATTCAAAAATATCTTTATTAAATAGTTATCTTAATATAAAAAATATATTTATCATATCTATATTTATAATTATAACTAAATATATATTTATTTATAGTATTAAATATAAATATAAACATATATATAAATATTAATATATATATATATATTTATATACTTTTGAAAATGAAATAAATATATGAATTATATATATATATATTTATAATTTCATAAATATTTATTTATATAATTATGAAATTAAAAAATAATATATATTTAAAATATTTATATTAGTTTCATAATTATTTAAATATAAATATACATTAATTTATATTTATGACTGTAAATAAGCATATAATTATTTATAATTAAGGTAATAAATATCATAAATATATTTATTATAATTATATAAGTTCTTAACTATATGTATATATTTATTTTAATAATTATGAAATTATAAAATATATATATATATATATATAATATATTTATTTTAATTTCATAAATATATAAGTACACAAATTTTTATATTTATATTTACATTTACATTTATATTTATCACTATATATAATTATTATATTTAGTTTAATTTCATAAGAATTTAAATATATATATATATATATAATTATATTTATATTTATGACTATAATTAATATAAATATGTAACAAATATATTTTTTTATTAAATATGTAATAAATCTGTATTTATAATAATATATATATTTATAGTTATTTAATAATTATACAATTATAATAGATATATACAAATGTAATTCTAAATAAATATATATATATTTAAATAATTATAAAATTATTAAATAGATATTAATTATATTTAATGATAAATATAATAAAAATATTTATTATAAATTTATAATAATAAATAAATAAATATTTTTATTTGTTATGTAAATATAAAAAGATATTTATTTATGTATAATCACCACTATAGATAAATAATTTTATATTTATTATACATATAATTTTATAAATATATATAATAATATAAATAATTTATTATCATTATAGTTTTATCAGGGTTTTTTCCAGCACTAATAAAGATAGGCCTTTATAAGAGATATTATTTTAGCACTGATAATTAATCCTTTGATTAGTACTAATAAATTGCTGGTAATGGGAATTTTTATGTGGGCATTTAATTTTAGCACTGATAAAACATATCCTTATTAGTGATTTTTATGTAGCACTAAAAAAAATATGCCCTATTTTATAAAAATACCCTGATAGTCTCCCCATATCACACAACTCAAACTCTCGTAGAAGTCCAACCCTACCGCCTCCTCCTCCTCCTCCTCCTCCTCTTTGGTCAATGCCTCCTCCTCCTCCTCCTTCACCACTTTTTTGAAGCCCTCCTCCACATCCTCTGTCACTGCCACTGTGAAGCCCTCCTCCTCCTCCTCTTCCACCTCCTCTTCCTCCTTAGCTGTTGAATCATCCTCCTCCTCCTCTGTCACAAATCCCTATATCCCCCCCTCCACAACTAAATCATGACGTCACGAAGCCCTCCTCCATGCACCCCACCTCTTCCATCAAGCCCCAACACTAATATGAATCCCTCCTCCTCTGCAAACATACCTCCACCGTGAACACATCTCTTCATGTGATACCACTATATGTATTGCGGTAATTCCCTATGTAAATTTTTTGTTCTATAACTATATCTTTTTCTATTATATTTTTATAGGCAATTTGATGTTTAGTGGAGTAGGATTTGGTTTGTTTGATAGGTGATTTTGAGAATGGAGTCCATGTTTTGTTGGAGATCATGTTATAGAATATAACACATCCATTTTTAGTTATGTTTTTTCAATGTAGTTTCACAAGTTTTTCATCACCTGTTTACATATGGATATATTTTAATGTTTCTGACTTCATTCATATAGTGATGTTGGTGTCTCATTTATATTTTTATTCAATTAATAAGGAATTTTTTGTTTATTTTTCACAATAATATGTGTCATATTAATGTTTCATGTCTGTTCATATTATATTTTGATTATAGCTTATCAATTGACCCATAGTGGGGAAATTTTTTTTTTGAGATATTAAATCAATACAATATGTTATCAGCACCATATCTAGTTAATCGACGTACAGTATTGGGGTAGTAGTGAACTAATTCATCCAATTTGAGATGTGTTGATTATACATTCACCCACATCTCATCATACAATCAATAATAATCATCAACATTCATGTCCATCCAAAGGAACTACCCCATCCAGTAATAAAATTTCATCCTCTATTCCACCAACCCAAACCATGAAAAATAATCTCTATAATATTTGGAGTAGTTGAATAATGAAAAACATGACACTGATTTTTTTTTTGAAAATTGTAGTCTGTGGAGAAAAAAGACTAAGGATGAAGAGGAGGAATGAATACAAGAATGAGAATAGGGAAATTTTTAATGATGTAATGATGAAACTGTTCTGGGAGGCTAATCATGATCAATTCAGGATTCAGATAGAATGTGTTCATGATCTTTATGAAAAAATTGATTAGTTTATTCGATGAATTTTATCTTGGAAGAACCAAAAATACTATGTTATCTATATAAATTAAAATGACATAAGTACCCTGAGATCCTATAAAAATATGTACGTTTTTATCACCTTGAATGGGAAACCGTGGTCTATGTTGAAAACACCTCCAGGGTATAGATACCAACTCAAAGTCCAATCCAATCCTTCGTCAACAATGCAATTTTTAGTACATAGTCATAACTCTGGGAACCAATATTTCGAATAAGTCTTCCATTTTCTATGATTATAATGTCATAAATGGGTATATAAAAATCTATATAGCTCACCTGACTCATCAAAAATCATATAAACAAAATCTTTTCTTAGGCTAGTTCATGGGGATGATTAATCTAGCTCACCATCTGGTTCCCTAGTTATGTTTTTGCTATCAACGCATCACCGAAAAACCTGAATCCAAATATGGGAAGCCTCTATGATACAATGTAGTATTTAATACCCATCCTAACTATATTTTATAGTTTTAAATGACTGATTCTGACAATATGGAATTGGTTTGGAATTTTGATTTATTACCAAAGGGCCAATCAATATTCTTCCTGATTTGAAGTGATAAGAAGGCCTTAACCATGAATTTTGTACGGTTTCTTTTCTTATAGATGTCAATGAGATATCCTTCTATGGTCTTAATGTGGGATAGATGAAAACACCAATTGAAACCAATAATGAGCATGGTAATTAGTATGGCATATGTTATGATGTATCAGGAGTAAGGATTTAAACTGTTATAGTCCATGAAGGTCATGTGGTTGCTTATGGGTCCAGCCTTTTAAGGGGACATTAGAGAAAATTCCCAAATCCTTCATATATTTGGAAATATTGGTTCCTTCCATGATATTTTATTGGTATTATCATTAGGGTGAGATTTTTTAAGAATACTCAAAAATTATTTGAAATATATTTAATCACATATCGAAATGAACCATTGATAGCAGAGACAGCTTGAGTGCATATAGTCCTTTAACATTGACATAATTTATATCATTAAGAAGGAGAACATTTTTTCTAATGTACTATATTGGATGGAGGAAGCTCAGGTAGTACATGATTCTAGAATCAAGTGGATGATGGTTTCCCACATTGATGAGATGTGAAATTATGTTCATGTGACACTTATGTATTTATCTATCAGCAATTAACACCTCAGTAGTATTACATTAGTAAATAATAGGATTCATACTATTAATTCATGAGAGACTTGATAATCCTTTTATAGAATTATATTCTATAGAATGTAGGTTATTTTTTATTCATGTGTCCCTTATAATATTACTCCCTTGGGATTTATGTCTTTTTGAAAATTCATATGTGGCTTTTTAAAAATGATTCATGTGTTTTGAAATGTATCATAAAGAATTATATTTTTTTAGGATATCATTTTTTGGTTTAAAATAACATTAAAATGATTTAGAAACATGGAATGGGCTTAGGTTTCATTTAAAGAGTTTTTCAACTCACAATATTTAATATTGTAAAGGAATGTGAATGTTTTTAAAGAATATTTATTGATTTATTAATTTTAAAAAAGGGTTTGCTATTTTATATAGGAATTTCTGTAATTTTTTGTTTTCTAAATAGGATTTATAGTGAGATTTTATTAATAGTTTTCAATTGAATTTGGTTCTAGAATATAAGGGGATGAGTCCTAGGAAACTAAATTAAATAATAACTCTAATTCAAATATTGAGTTCCCCTTATTTAAAAAGCCCATTTTGTCTATTTATTTTGATAAATATTAATATAACTGAATCAAATAGAGTGGATATGAATAAAGAATGGATGGATGAAGATTTTTTGACAAAATTGTATGAATATTGTGTGAAAGAGTTATTAAAGTTAACAAATATCATTCATATGACCCTTGTAAAATCCTTTTTTCATGTTTACACTATTGTTATACAAGAAAATTTTGTACAGAGGAGTTGTAAGAACACTTGATCTATCACAGAATACGTTGATGTTATAAATTTTGGAATAATCAGGGGGAAATAGATAATGCAGCTAGTGTCTTGGATAGAAATATGTAGTATGGATTATCTAATATAATTACCAGTGTGTAAAATTAATAATATTGTATTGAGGATGTGATTACATATCTAAATGATGATGAATATCTTATTGAGGAAATGACAATGACAGTTTAATATGAACTTAATGATTTCCCAAAATTCTTTTCTCATTTAAAGAGTTATGAGAAGACATTATTTTATTGTGTTTGAACTAAATATACTACATTGTCAGCCATACTGAAGATGTATAATTTGAATGAAGGAAATAGATGGAGTTATACTAGTTTTATGGCATTACATTCTCTATTGAAAGAAAATCTTCTAGAAGATAATAAGCTCTCGATCCGAACATACAATCTAAAATGAATTCATTGACTGATGAGTATGATATTTAAAAGATACAATTCTTTCTCGAATGACTTTATATTGTTTCATAAGGATCAAAAATCACATAGAGAATTCTCAATGTTTGGTTCATCTCAATTTATGAATAATAAATCTTGTCCTACAAAAGTTGTATGGTATGTTCCAATCATTTAATGTTTAGGCACCTATATGGATATGCAAAGAGTGTATGGAAAATTGTGGTGGATTGTAGACATATGTAATGAATATGGGAAACTACAACACCTAACAGACTCTCCTTAGTGAAAATTAATTGATCTTGAGTATATTTAATTTAAAATCAAGTCGGGAAACCATTGTCTTTCAATATCTAAAGATGGAGTGAATCCTTTTGGTTTTCAAAGCATCACTCATATTTCATGGTTGGTTAGGTTGGAAAATTATTACATTCCACCATAGAAATGCATGAAACAAAAATTAATCATTTTATATATGTATATATCAGGGCCAAAAAATGGGGTAATGATATTGATGTTGATTTGGCTCCATTGATTAAGGATTTGAAATTATAGTGGGATTCTTGTGTAATTTTGTTTGATTCTTATATAAATGAAGATTTCAAATTTATATCCTTTTTATATGGGATAATAAATGAATTTTATTATTATGGAAATTTTTTAGGATATAACATTTTTTTTAATAAAGGTTTTTTCATTCTTGAATAAGTTACACAGTCAATTAGGTTGAAAAAATCATTAAAATACATGTTTATATGGCATCACAGATTTCTACACTGATGAAATAAGTAGTGATATTGGACTTCAACATTTTATGGAAGTTCAAAATAATATATAACATCATCTCCACTAATGGGTGATAAAATATTTTAGAATTTAAAATACACATACACTACTTTTAGTAAATCCCATTTTCAAAAAACCATATAAAAACCTGATGGAATAACAGATCAGTTTTTTAATAAATATACTAGAATTTTCTATACATCGGAAATTTTTTTTGATGTTATGCATTTTGAAATAAATGTATGTGACAGTGTCATCAGAACATTGCTAAATGAACCTGGAAAAACAAAAGATGTAATTATGGCTAGATTGGATATGGTTGACATGGGAATATAAGAAGAATTGTGGTTGTGATAGGTGAATAATAAACTTTTCTTTCTCCAATTGATTTCTATTTTTCTAGGTAGGAGAGATATTGGTTTTTTAACTTCTTTAATGATGAAAGGGTTCTAGAGGGGTATTCTTAGAATATGAAGAGAATAGTGTCAATGAGAAATTTAATTATAAAGGGTCATAAATCACATGACTGCCCTATTTTAATGCATGATCTAAGGCATATACATTTATGTTTCATTTTTTCCAATAATATACATCATACATTTTCCAAACTCTATTTCATTTTCAAATATATATGAAATAAAGGGATAGACCTAGTGAAATTTTCAACTATTTAATGAGAAATTGGTGTCCTATTATATGAATCAGAAATATTCTTCTTGATATAATTCGTTGATATGATGGTTCATTTGATGGTTCACATGGTGAATGATATTTCACTATGTATTTTTGTACACAATATATGGTTGTAGCCCATTGAATGATATATGAATATTTTGAATGGTTATGTCAAAAATAAAATTCATCCATAGGGTTGTATTGTGTATTGATATATTTTTAAGGAATCCATTTAGTTCTATATAACATTCATGTCTAGTGTGGAAGGGATTGGTCTACCGAAATCTCATCACACATGGAGGATTACAGGTGAAGGAATTTATGGAAGATATGTTGTCACAATCAATATTATAGATCGAGAGTAGGACCACCTTTAATATTCTCTTATATTTTTGGAGGATTACCAAAATTTTTAAACACAAAAATAAATTCTTAGAATTTGGATCCATCAAGGTCTGAAATATGGATATCAACTAAACATAATCAATTACTAATAGGATGGTTTCGGAACCATATTTTTAAATAGTCAAATGATAATATAGAAGTAACTTCATAATGACTTCAATGGATTGTCAAAGTAACATGTTTTTATCTATTATATTATAATGGTAATGTAATTAATGGATATATTTTATATAAAAATTAGCATAATGATGGTAGTACCATGAAAAATAGGGGACTTACACTCATGGCTTATGTGATGCATGTTTCTGGTACTATGGATTGAAATCCAATTTATATGAATATTATATATTTCGTAATCATCAAAAAAATATTATATTTGGATTCTAAAACATTCCAAGTGATGGTTTTTTAGTGAAAATCATTTTATAATAGGACTTCAATTAAAATAGATGATTTGGGATTTGGGAAATTTTATTTTTGTAAGGAAATTTAAGAAAAGAACCATTTATAATGGAATCACAAGCAGTACAAGTATTTTATGATGAAAATCCCACAAACCAAAAGTGGTCAATTGTTCTATTATCGACCAAAACCACTGAAGGGTTAGGTGAAAATTCTACTGAGGATGACCTTTTCATTGAGACGTTGCGATCATTTCATAGAACTGGAAATATATATGGTGTTTTGTATCTCACATGAGTCCACAATTAAGGGATTGGGATCAATTATAGGGGATAAAATCCATTCATCATTTAAAAAAGGGAATGTTATTTCAATAATCAGTTTATATTTTTTATTATATACATCATTTTATCTCATGTTATTATATTTTTAATGTTGAATTTCAATGATATTAATTAAATGTAAAACCACTTCTGTATATAATGACTTCCACACATGATGGTGTGGCCAATATTGAGGAAAAATAGGTTTCTCAACCTAATATTTTTCTCATTGCAATAGAACAACCTTCTACTGTGTTGGTGCTCCCATTCTTAAGGATCAACTAGATTCTCACCCTGGTGTTACTCCCAGTGCAGAGGAATAACGTCTATCTGCACATGTTAATGCTTCCTCTATAGAGGAACATAATGATGATGTTGATTTTGGTAAAATTTTCGGAAATGAAAGAATAACATCATAGAAAAAATAATAGAATCGTAGTTAGATGTTGTTAGAAAATATCATTAAGTATAAATTCAAAGGTATCATATTCGAGGTGGGATGAATTGGGTAGTTCATCATCTTGACCCCATCAAGGACATGTTCCGATGTTATATTTGAGTCGGCATTCGACAATGTTATCCAATTGACAGAGATTTAGGTCATCATGTTGTTTCTAGGTGGAAGACACATATGTGGGAATAGATTACGATAACATTATCTTATCATTTCTTTATTTTACAAAAAAATAATGAAACATTTTGTTATTATTCATAATCCATTGTAGAGTGAATTTATTGAAGATGAATCCCATAATAAGTATTCATTAATTATTTCCAGATGGATTCATAGATTACTTTTCACAATCCTAACAGTACATCTTCTTTATGATGCTGAAGAAAAAATAATCCAACACCCACCAATTATCTTTTCACAACTAATATCACAAGAATCTTGGGATGCATTTAATGATCATCATGAATGATGTGTATTATCAGTTTAATTATGGCTAGTAATATGTTGATTTATGATATGTGTATTAATCATGTTAATTGAAATTTTTTTATTTATGTAACAACAATTGAATGCTGGAAATATAGAATGACCAGCAAAACCAGTGTACCTCTACTGTAAATCAAGGATGGGGTATGCTTTACTTCACAAAAAAATGGTATGTAATTTAAAATGACCTCAATACATTAATGTGATACGAATCAAAACAATAATTACTTTCTTCTATTTATATGCATATTGATGACTTGAAATTCATATAAACTTCCATCCCACTCAATGTGCTATGGAAGGAGGCATGTGTCAATATAGACAAGATACTAATTGATTAAGATACACACAAAAATGTGGGGAACATGTGTATATTCTGAATATTTTTTTTATTTCAATCTATATTATATTAAAATGGTAAATTATATTCATATATTTTTTATTTAACATTGTCTTAGAAATAATAAAACACCAATTTTGGATAAACACAAATAACTAGTGGCCTTGATGCTGCTTGAATAGTATGGTCGCATATGAGGTGTGGGTTTTGGGGTGACACAACAAACATATCATGAACATAAAACCAAATTATGATCGAATTGTATTAATTAAAAAATTTAGAGAGATAATATCTACACTTTAAGGAAAATTACAATATAAGAGAGTGATTATGGGAACATTAATGAGGGATATGAAATGAGAATTTGAAACTCTAGAACAACCACTGCCTCAATATCCCACACCACCAATGAGGCTAGCCATTCCCTTAAAAGAGATTTCTTAGTAGAGGTAATGAATGTTATAAAAAATGTTTTTAATAAATTTTAATCAAATAGAATCTGATAGCTTTCTTATACATATATTTTATAGGGTGATAATGACTATGGTTTATATCCAGCAACTCCAATCCCTCACCTTGTGGCGAGGGCTACAGTGTTCAATATTCAAAAGGACATTAGAAACAAAATACCACATCCAACAAGTCATGTGAATGTGTCGATCTTCATATACTATGATAAAATCAACGATATACCTATTCCATTTCATGAGGATGATATTAATATGGTTGAAAAATCTTCATGAACATTCATCTCATAGCCATCACATCATGTGAAAAAACATGCTGACAAGGATTTATCTATTTCCGTTTTACTTTTCAATATAAACCATTTATAATTAATGAAAATAGTTTGGGACTAATGAATTTAATTACATTTTGAAAAATAGAATCATATGAAATTAATAACTATATCCAAACCATCGAAAGGATTGACCAACTAATCAAAAATATCAACCTAGAGCAACATGACCATTCTCATTCTATATCCACATTTACTATCATTAAAGACACTTGTGGATAAAAATTTAAATAATGTTTACAACAAAGTAGTTGAATTGAAGAGAATATGTATGTATAGAATGATAAATACTTAAATGGTTTTGAGAGGGAAACTGAAATCCTCGACTATGAATGACTATAAGGCTCATTTGTAAATGTATACATGAGGTATGTCTTCGTGATTTTATTTTCCAAAAGCTAATATACTTTATTAATTATAATTAAATACATTTCATATTTTTGGAATTTTTATATATGAAAACCCATCGAAAAGGTTTTTATATGATAAAATTTTCAGACTTCTTAGTCCTCACATAGCCTCTACAGAACAAGAGAAAATAGAAACCTAAAAAGGATGAAATAGTGGAAGGTCTGATCAAATCCTTTTGAATAAAAATATCAGATGATAGAGAATATTTAATAGTAATGTTATAGTGGTAAGATTCTACAATTTAATCATATCAAATTTATTTTCATTTACTTCATTAATTATTCTTTTTTGTGTTTTTTGAATGAATTTTCTACTCATTGTAGTAAAATTGGATACTCGAATTATTTTTATCCTCGATTCAATGCATGTATATCCAACAAAATGTTCACACGTGATTGTGTCTGTCAATTTTTAATAAACTACATCCAATATTTTTGAACTAAACATCATGTTATATAATTTATTTTATCATTAATTAATCATTATGTTATGATAGAGTGGTGCATTACTTTCATGAAAAAGAAGGAATAAGGTTAGGGGATAAGAACAAGTATGGATTCAATTTCTATGACTTGATAAGTATCAGGGTATATAAAATAGGAATTCAATATCCAATCACATATAAAAACAAATTAATTATTGTACTCAATATTTCTATAGTGTCTGAAACAAACCAATTGAAAAGATTGCGGTTATTTTGTTTATATATTTAGGATAGATATCATAGTACATGAACAAACTAGAATCCATGAAGAGATATTTTCAATGATAATTACTATTTAATTTAAAATATTTATTAATCATTTCTGTATTAATATTTTTCGTGTACTACTATGACATTCAAAAGGACTCATATTCACAAGATGATATGTATGTACTTAGAAATGAATGGGCATCATACATGGTGGAATAATGTACACAAATAACATGAAGATATACCTTCCATAGAAGAAGTTTATTGTTTCATATTTTTGTATAATTTTATTTATTTTAATATTACTCACCTATGAATTGTTTTCTTATATAGATTGATTTCTTTTATTGAGTTGGGGTGGTGTTTACAAATATTCTCAAGCTCATGAGAGAATTGACATCCATGTTGCAACTGAGATATTGTAAACAAGAAAATGGGACAAAAATGTATAAAGTTGAATTCTAGTTACTTATTTGATTAATTAATTTTTTCATATTTTTATATTTAATTTGTAAATTAATTTTATTATCATTTATATCTATTACTTATATTTTTTTTACATAACTTTTGGGAAGTCATATTTTCCTTCCAACTATCCACAAAAATCTATAAAATGGAGAACATGTTGAATGAAAAGTATGACTTCTAAGTAGATGAATGAAAAGTATGACTTCACAAAATTCCTTTAATATATATTTTCATAAAAAATATACTATTCATACAAATCTTAATCAGCCACTCCTAATCTGAAACACATTGTTTTCATAATGACTCAAATTGTAAGTTTTTTGGTTATAATATTCTTTGATACATTAAGATTCATGTCTTTTGAACTACCATGATATGATCCATGAATAAATATTATGATATATGATATGAAGGGTCTTTATTTCTAATGTTAATATCACCTTCTAACATCTTTATACTCATTTTATCCTTTATGATAATGGATATGTCGCTTTTTTTACACTTATTGAACATATATGATCACACATTATTATGTTTCATATCATTATGTTATTATGAATGGTTTTAGAGATGATTTGTAAAGAATGGTTTCTAGTAAATAATTAATTAATGAGATACTCTTATAAAAAAGTTCGTTATGTTTTTGTGTTTCCAAAAATAACATGACCTAAACTATTATGGCATGGATCCTTCTGTTATGCAAGGAATATGAATCTACTAAGATGTGATATCAATGTATGAAATTTATGAGTCAAAATAGTCTATATAAAATAAATATACCTTCTCAAAATTGAGCTAAAATAACAAGTGTCAAGTATCACTCAAAGTGTGCATTTTTATTTAAAATGGACATTAGTTTCAGTAAAACGAATTGGTGACATACTAGAAACTCATAAAACACATTCATATTGTTTTGATATTTTAGTAAAACGATCCATTCGTCATTTATGATGTGTATGAATCAACCAAACATCAATATTATGTACAGTGTGGCTAATACGACAATAATTGTGTGTTTTTTATATTTAATTGATATAAAATTGAGACAAAATTATAAGTGACATACTGTAAACTGAGGAAATGAATTCATATTATTTTGATAATATATTAAAATGGTCCATGATTCATTTTTGATGTGTAAAATCAACAACACCTCAATATGATGCAAGGTACAGCCGGTAATCCTTTAAGTGTGTCTTTTTATATTAAATTGTAACTAAATTAAGAAATAAAGTAACATACTGAAAACTAAGGAATTAAATTCAGATTATTTATATAATTTAGAAAAGTGATCCATGAGTCATTATTAACTTGTAGGAATAAACCACACATCATTTTGACACATGGTGTGAACAATATTACTAAATGTGTTAGTTATCATTTTAAAATTGACATTTTAGTTCCAAATGTGTTACTCACTAAAAACCATGAAAATGAACTCAAATTATCTTGATAATTTATGATAGTGATTCATAAGACATTATTGATGTGTATGAAGTTGTATCACATCATAACGATGAAATTTGTGACCTTTATGACACAAAATGTGTGTTTCTTGTTTGAATTGACATTTTATAAAAAAAAACTGATATATTGAAAACAGAGAAAGAATATTTAGATTGTTTTGAAACTCTATGAAAATGATCTATAAGTAATTTTTGACATGTATGAACAAGATGGACCTCAAAACAAGGCATGGTGTGACTATAATAACTAAAAGTGTCTCTTTTATTAACATTGACATCAATTTAAGTAAAAAACAACAAGTGACATACTATGAACTGAGAAAAATCTTTTGGTACACGGTTCCTTTCTCCGTGAAACCAAAGGGTGTGTGGGAAATTCTCTTCATAAAAATTGATTTTTTCACGGTTCCTTGATTCTCAAACCCGAAGGGTGCATGGGACCTTCTATTAATTAATTATAAGTGGTTCGTGGTTATTCTTATTTGCAAACTGGAATTGTTAATGGGATAGAATTCATAGACCTAGAAAGATTCACAGATAATGCATTCCCCTTCTCAAATTTGAAAATCGTAGATGCTATGCCTCTCTGAATATGATCTCTCTAAAATCTTGAGAGAAACAACGTATCCTCGAATAGGTGAGTCTCTTTTTATAAATAGAGATCAGTTATTTCTGTGTCCAAAATATGCATGATAAGATCTTCACGATTCTAGCTTGAATTACTGAGATCTTTGGTTCATTAATACCTTCAATCCAACGTGGAGATATCCCGAACCCAAGTGTCCTTGGAAACTTCATTTTCCTCAGCCATTATCTCGCTCTTCATTCCATTATCATGCATGAAATTTTAATTTCATTCTTGTGAGCATGGAATCCAAATGATCATGATGGGATTTAACCGAGCTCAATTGATGACCTGAGTGGTGAGATCATCATTCATCTCGGACACTGGTTCACGGGTTCATGCGGGTGTTCAAAGGTTAATGAGAAACTCAGTGGAGGAGAATGGATGACCCTGCTTCAATTTCACACTATGGAGATAAAATTGATGTCTTTTATTCATGGGATCAATCTCGCAATTTTTCAGATGATAGACCACATGTCATTGACGGATCAACGGCCGAGATTAGTTCCTCATCTTTTAAAACCTTTTCCCACATCAAAATAGCACGATTTTTTATCGTGATTTATCAATCAAACCATGATTGAAGCGGCTCAGAATACTCATCCTCCCTCCATGGTACAACCCTGTACCGATTTCACCCTTTGGAAACTCTCTTAGATCCCACTATGATCCTCGTGCGTGCTCCTACCTCCCATACCGCAGAGGTTCACCACCGTGTGGAAACTGCAGGCTTATAAACGGCTCATGCAAAACTTGACTCATGTGGGGCTAGCCTTTAAGGATTCCCTCGAGTGCAGTTGACCCCTCAGGTCCCGTATGTTCTTGAAGTGAGGACATCAGTTGGCCTTCATGGGTTTCCCCTTTCTTTTTGATAAAGGCATAAAATAAAATTACCACTTACTGTAAAACTAAGTGGTTAAAAATATAAAATTCCAAAACACCATTTCTAACCTATTCCACAACCACTTTTTCACATTTTTATCCAATCCTTCTAAATAGCACTCCAACCATCCCTATTTTTATAGTTAATGTATCACTCTTGATACACATATATGAAAAATTGGATTAATCTCAACCACAATGATAAGCATATATTTATAAGTTAAATTTTATATTACTATAATAATTATAATACATTGTAGCTATATATGATTTCTATAATAATGGTTTTATAAAAATTTCATATTAAAATTAATTCATTTTTATTTCATAAAATTGAAAAATTTATTAAAATAATTATTTTTCACTATTCATCAAAAACACACCCATTTCTAAATAATCTAAAAAATCACTCTAATATTTTTGAAAATAAAAATTAAAAAATTGAACTTATTTTATTAAATTAAATTTATAAAATTTAATAATGTAGTTTTTAATCATTGTCTTAAGTAAATCTATATTTCTTATGTTAAAAGTTTTTTAGAAAAAAAATATTACATACATTAATTGATGTTTGGGAGTTAAATTCTACCCTCTTTAAAAAACTATCTTTGACCTTTATGTATTTTCACCTCAGGAAAATATGTGGGTATTTTTAAATTATAAATTATTCAGGTTCAGATATTTTCACTTTAATTTTATTATTTCCCCAATGAATCTTCATAAATCGAGTCATCCAATTCCACAACTATTGTTCTTTAGTTATAATAATATTGATAGTATCTTCATTGCAAGATGAATTGGGATAAAATTTTGTTTCATCATAGGTGATAACACACTTTGGTTTTTTTATTTATTTCCTTGATAAAGAGATATTTAACACATAAGGATCATTAGAAAGGTTTGGCTGTATTGTGAAATAGTAAAACAATCCTTTCAATTTTTTCATATTTTCTAGAGGGTTGATATACATTTGACTTCATTTCCATTACCATATAAAAATTATAGTACCCTTCCATGGATTCAACTTCAAGAAAAAATTATCTACCTATTGAAATTATAAATACATCCTTTATTTATAAATATAAATCTTTTATTTACTTTTAGCTACCTTAATATGACTCTAAATTTTTCCCACATTCATCATTGTATTGTCAAAAATTAATGGGACTAAAATTTTATTTCATAAACATTATCAAAAAATATTATTGTATGGAATCATTTATCATTCAATTATTCGTATGAATTAATTTTAATTCGTCATTGGAAGATATTATCATATATGAATTCCATCAAAGGTAAATATTAATCCCACATATCCTGAAAGTCACATGAGCTTCATCTCAACAGAAATTCTAATATTGGAATAGAATGTTCATACAATCCTTATCTTTGAGGATGATAAAAATTTCTCAAAAATAGGTTGGTTCTAATATACTTTTGAATTTTCTCATAAAATTTTATTACAAACTATGGGACATGATCATAAAAAATTGAAATAATTTCACAATGAAGTCTCACAACTTCATTAATAATGAGTTGTGTGAAGTTCTCAATTGATTGATTTTACCTATTTCATTTTCCAATCATTTAAAAATGAATGATTAATATCTTCCCCTTTCCATACAATAATTTTTAGATGTTTCATGAATCTATTTGGGTACTATCTCATATACTTTAACTATTGAAAAGAAATAATTTTGATATATAGTATGAAATTTCTCATATTATATTATCACGAACAAAATTTTCCTTAAAATCCTAATACATTTTCGTTTTATTATGTTTTATAGAGAAATTTGTGTTATGTGCATCATCTAATATTTCTCTTTTTATCTAAATCATGGATAGAAAATATTATCGCTTTCAAAATATGTTAATATTATCTTCATGGATGAAGTATACCTACATCCTATCATTCAGGAAAATTTATTTATTTTTAAATATTATTATCATTATGTTGGATTGTTTTTATTTTCTCTAATTAGGATAGATTGGGAACAAATTGGGGTATATGTGATGTTTCCCCTTCCATAATTATTCCCAGATCAAAAATTACTAAATCCATGAAAATTCGATCTTTGTTAATCATAATTTTTGTCAAAACTCCTTCAGCATTTCTACTCAATTCATTATTGACCTTATATTCCTTCCCATGATGGAAAGGTATTGAGCAATCATAATACTTTTGTAGTTATAGGAATTTCCTTTACCTCATATTGAGATCTCATTTTTAGAATATTTATTTCAAGATGGTGTGATCCATGTATATTTCCCATTTTTCACTATAAAGTTAATACTTATATAACTTAAATGAAAATTTTAAAGATTACAAATCATATCATGTGTTGGATAATTTAGTTAAAAAATCATTATCCTCCTTACATTATAGGAAAAACCTCTATCATTTTGGATAATAACACCTAAAATTCCCTTCATTGATGCAACCATATAAAAAAAATTCATCCATTCCAAATGATAAAGTCAATATTGACAAATTTATCAATATAATAGTTAGTTATTTAAATCATTATTTTCATTATTTTTACCATTTTAACATAACCCCTTTATAGGTCAACATGGTTAATGGGTTATCTAGTTGGGAATTTTTTTGACAAAATCATTGATAGTGACTTGTTAACCCAAGATAACTACATACCTCAATTATATTTATTCTTTTTGGAAATTCTATAAAATCTATTTCCCTTGAGGATTCAATAGCTATCCCATCCTTAGAGACAATATTTATAAGAAAATACTCTTCTTAGATCAAAAATTCATATTTTACAAATTTTACACAGTACTCAATTTCTCTAAGTGTCTTGTGAATTATTCTCAAATTAATATTATGAACGTAATAGAGTTTAGAGTATATTAATATATCATTATTAAATAAAAATTTTAAATTATCATGATATTATATGAATAATATATTAATCGTTTCCATAAAACCATATAATGAATTAGTCAATACAAAGGGAATAGTTGTAAATACCTAATATCCATACCTCATATGACATACCACATATGGAATATCATAATTCTTTTTTCACAGTTCGTGATACTCCGAATAAAGATCAATCTATGAAAAATATTGACCCCATTGATGTTGATCCAAGAAGCCATCAATATGGGGAAATGATACTTTTTATTTATTTTAATGAAATTTATTTCCATATAATTGCTACATAATCACGTAGACTCATATGTTGGATACAATGGGTATCTCAAGTGGAGTTGAATTGATTTTGAAATAAAATTTCTATTAAAAACAAGGTCAAATAAAATCCCACAGTTAAAAAATCTCCCAGTTAATAAAAAAAATAATTTTATGAAATACGTTTAAACATTTAAAATATCCATCACAGCATGATTAATAATCAGTTAAAACAATATTGAAAATTACATTATCTTTGGAAATCATTTTACTAAAAATAATTATAAAAACACTAGTCGAGACTAACTGCCAAAGTACACGTTATATTTAAATTTTAAATCAAATGAATCTTATGGATTTAAAATTAAAAAAAACTAAATCACACAAGAAAATTAACAAGGGGTTCAGTCTCAAGATGAGACCTAATACCCCTCACATTGAAATCACATGATGCTATGTAGATTATATAATTTTAATCTTATCTAGAACCTAGATTTGGTATACGTGTAAAAAATAACAACATTTATAGGCTCAAATAATCATCCATTGTTATTAATGGGATAAAAAAAATAATGCACATACAAGGTAATATTCCAAAGGAACCATGAGTAATCAGATTAAAATATATAGAAGAGAATATCAAGTATTATCCAGTTCTATCATATGAGATAGTGTGTACTAATAAACATAGAAAACAACAAACATCTTTAAAATAGTATAAAACATTATAAAATGTCACAACTAAGATATAGTAAAGGTAACTATACTTGGTCTGTAGTGAATTAGATGTTCAAGTGTCCACAAATGTGACTTAAAGAGGAAATCAAACAATTTATCTGAATGTTACAGTATAAAAATGTGACGAAATGATTCTATTTTATGTATATATTAAAGGACCATGATATTTAATGAGTTATACACTTTCATAGTAGATAGTAAGTCGGAATATAGATATTATTCTCTCATTTGAATATCCTATTAAAACATAGTATGTCACACACTTCTTCATCATCACATATTCAACATCAATACAATAGGGGGTCTTTTGAAAATACATAGCACTATATGCATTCATTAAAGAATAATCGTTCAGATATTATAGACCATTTTACTAACATTGAGATTTTATTTAATCCAACCCATTTATAGTCAATAATATAATTAATAAATAAAATTCTGTATTAATTTCATTAATATAGTTGTTGGTGGAATTTAATTTAAATTTTGAATAATTGAGATGGTTACTCATGTCTAGTTGTCATTCATATATTTGGTAATTCATATATATAAGCGATTCCTTTCTAGAGGTGACACATGTCTTGAGGTGATTTAATCTAGATAATAGTCATTTGAAAAAACTATGAGTCAGGTCTGGTAGTGATTGAGTCTGGTGATGACTGAATCAATTAAAGGGTGAATCAATTTAATGGTTACTCAATCTTAATGTATCTGATATTGGATATAACTCAGCATGTATGAGCTCATATATTTGTTAATCAGTCAAGAGTTAACTCATCTAGCTGTGATTTAGTCAATCAGTGACACATTGCGTGTGGTGATTCGTTTATGGTGGTGAGTCATTTGAACGAATGGGGATTCTGGTCTAATGGTGACTCATCTAAACTAACATTTAGTCATCACAACAATTATAAAAACTTCAATAAATTTTCCATATAACATATAATGATATCATAAAACTATAATCTCAATAGGAACATGATAAACACGATTTTTGAGATTTAGAATATAAATTTTACAACAATCACCCAATTTTTGATGATAAAAACTCATCACATTTTTATAAAACAGGTACAAATTAAACGTAGGTGAACTAATATGTATTGAAAGGAAAACAGTCCTCTAAACACTTCTAATTTTAAATGAGAGATATAATGAATAGATGACATCAATGATAATTTAATGTTAAATGTATATAAGTTTATCAAATTTAAAGAAAATTGCCTCCAAATAATTATTGTATCAAAGGAAAAATAAGGATAGTGTAAAAGAATGAGTCCAAATAATATTTTATCAATTGAAACAATTATGATATAGAAATAAAAATTGGTATGGTACCAAATATAATCATGATATCAAAGATAACATATTATTGGATATATAAATGAGTTATCAAATAAATAATTTGAGATCAAAGTTAAATGTCATTCAACTCATTCTCCCCCTTTATGTATTATCAAAAAGGTAAAACAAGGCACAATAAATAAAAATATATGAATATTAATATAGAGGCATTTTATTAAGCAAAAAATTCATAATTTTAAAACCTAAAAAGTGATACCAGAAAACATACAACAGAAATCCCAACGAAAGAGTAATGTCTAATCAAAGTCACTCCCAGCTCAAGAGGCAAGATCAGTAGAGACATTTCATTTTCCAAAGGTAGGCGGCAAGAATATAGAGGATAATGGAATTGAGTCCGTGGAATAAGGTTTTGATGTATAATTATACATCTCTCTATTCATCACTGGTTAATGATGTCGCATTGCTTCCAATTTGGTCATGCAGAATGGATAAAAATGGGGTGGTAATGGGTCTGAAGGATTGGAGGTGAAAGTTTTCATGGGAATTTCCTCTGTATAAACAACTACAATTATGGATAAATAATGGATGGTATTCATGATAGTGAAAAATTCCATGATAATGTTTCCACTATTATCTATAAAACAATTGAAATCATTCATTTCCACCATAAAGAGATTGATCATGTGAGTAATCGCTTTCAATTTGTTGACATGTTTATTTAAACCCATGCTAATAGATGGAATCCTTATGTTTTCAGACAAAAACATGAAATAGAGATTCAGATTTGGTTTGGAATATATCGTAAAAATTTATTATTTAGTAGCCTTAGTGATGGTTTCCTTATCATTTCAGTCCTCATTTTAACATTTATTTACCAACTTATATATTTGTTATCCACAATGTAGAAACTTCCTTAGATTCACCTAATTAGTAGCATGAAAAACTTCCATAACATCGTGAATCTCCACTCAATCAAAAGACTAGATCAACTTTTCATTATCTAAAACTAAGGGGAGGTGGAGCACTAGTTCTAGAAGCCACTATTAGTGCACTCTCCAACCTTCCCCCTCATAATATCCTTAATGGAGAAAATTGTTGCTATTATCTCCTGTATCACATACCTCATAGTCTCTATTTCACTACCCGACCATATGTTCTGAATTTCCACATTGAAAATGTGAAAATTCATTTTTCCTAGATATGGAAATAAAAAAACTCAAACAAGTTCTAGGAATCATCTTGAATAATATGAGTTATTGCAGGATTATAAGAACTTATAATTTTAGTACATTCATCAAGGACTATCCCACATAAATACTATAGACCTTCTCTTGAAACAAAATATGAAGTAAATTGTGTTTTTGGAGCATCAAACCTTGGAAATATATCCTCTATATGCTCAGGTCTAGCAGAAGTTTCATTTAATCGAAAACCCTAAACCTCAGCATTATGTTTTAGATGGTAAACCTAATACCCCATAGGATCTTTCTAACACTAGAAGTGACTGTTGGTCCACTTTCCTTTGGTGGAATCCTCCCACAAGAATATAAAACATCATATTATAATCCAAGAAACCTGAAACCTGGGGAAGGCTACCCATTAGAGGATACTATATTTTCTTCACGAGGATCGATGGATCTTAAAAAACAAATTTCATTACCCTAGACTCTAAATATTCCAAAACAAGGTAATCAAATACTAGGAATTTATCCCCCTCATAATGAAAATCTACATCCACTACAACAGGAGATGATACGGTAGGGTCAACCAGAATAGTTATAAGTAAAATAGAACTAATCTATTTGTCCACCTTAGCATCTACTCTGGGATCACCTCTAGTAGAGGTAATATCTCGGATAGGCTGGTCTGAAACAAATCTCTCTAAAGACATAGATCTAGATAAAAATTGTCTTTCCAATGACATAACTAATGTAGCTAAAGAAGGGTGATGTGATTGGGTCCTCAAAATATCAATACCATCATCATGATTATATCCAGGATCACAACCTCATTATTATATTCATTCTCACAATTACCATCATACCCATTTTCATTACCATTTTCATCATTAGAAAGTTATACAACCACTTTAGAGTATTTATACCAATATAATCTAATAATACCGTCAATAGAATCCTATGAATTATCATCATCTTCATCTCTATCACATAAAAAACATTCTCTTGAAGGTAAATAAACTAGTTTAATAGGAGGGCTGAATACATAAAAAGGATCATAAGGAATTTATAGGACACTTCCCTCCACTAAGGCAGCCACCTCTTCATGAATATCTACAAAAACCTCTTATTCTTCTTCGTCATCAGAGTAATACACTATCTTATCAAGATCTAATCCAGGATCAAAATAGTTCTTCGGTCTAGAAGGATGGTATATAGTATTAAAATACTATTATAAATTATCAATATCTCTATCCCACTTGTTCATCAAAGGGATCAAATTAACTCTCATCTATATATAGATAAATTGAATTTGGAAGAATCCACTACATTTAACTTCATATTATTCCTCTACATATATAAAAGATATGGTTTCCTATAAAAATGAAATTAAATTATAATAAATTAAATAATTGGATCTTGAGGATGAGTTGCACATTTATATCATGTGTATCATGAGGTGTTTTCATGGGTTAATCCTATCCCATCATTTCATCAGCAATATGAGGTACACATAATAATATCTTATAGTAATAAAGTCCCCTTTCCTGGGAAACAACAAATACTAAATATACATAATAATATTCTTAAATTATTCACCCATCATATTATATGTAGTTTTTCTAGAGTACTATCACTTATTAGTTGGAGAAAATCATTTAAATTACTAAAGGATTATCTATCAATGGGTATTATAACGTGATAATATTCGAAAACTACTCAATAAAGTACATTTGAACATATTTCACTTTATTTTGATGAAAATTTAAACTCTCTACCATCATTCATACTTGAAATAAAATCTTTCTTCCTACCAAAACTGAACTCAATATACTAATAAAATTTATGATACAACCTCAGATAGAATAGTCATTCATTCATAAAAAACTAGTTTAACCATCCTTAGACCTAGATCACATATCACACTAATTAATTACTTGAAAAAAAGCATTCAACAAACACTAATATTTAGAAAAATACTATGCGATTTGAAAGATACAGGTTCTTCATGTCATGACTCATCCCAGTGGGTCCCATGTCATGACTCACTGTGACTACCTCTAATAGGGCAAGGGCCGTTGACTAGCACGAAGTAGGCGTATCACTAACATGTGAGAAATTTTCAATCTTCCTATACAATCACACACATATTCAAGACCACAAATAATTAAATGTAAAACCCACTATGTAACAAAATGCAAGCATAAAACTAATCCCCTCCAATAGTGTACAATAAAATTAAAGTGCAGAAAGTAAAATTGGGCCGGAATACAAGCCCACCAAAAACAGAGTCTTCCAACTATAATGTCCAGCATGTAAGAACAAGGTGTTACTGGGACTGGTTCCCGAAGCCTTTAGAACACCACGACCAATAGGGAACTCAGAAATCTCAGTTTGGTCATGGTCTTCCCTGGACTCCGTCAAAAGATAACTCATCTGCATAAGTCACGACACGTGTGAGAAAAAATCATACAGGGGTGAGAATAAAAATACTCAATAGGGGACCCTGAAAATCACAAATAAATACACAAGGCAATGGTATAGTCATTTATACACAGTATATGTCTACTGATGATATAGTATGAGAAACACAATACAGATATACTCAAAAACCAGACCTATATTCTAGAGACAAGTTGCACAATTTCATAACACTGCAAGGCATTCAGTTCGAAGGCTCCATGTAGCACTCATCCGAGAGAACTCACTACAAGAGTTATATTTATATAAAGACATATTTCTGAGAAGTACTATTTTTTATGAAAATCTATGAGAGAGGGATTCACTCATTCTGGGAGAACACCCTCATGAGTGGGAAAATATCAGGATACACGTATGAGGATTGCTACCAGGGCCTTGGAGGATAATGTAACTCATCCAGATTCACCTACTTGATTGTGGATTGGTTCCTAAAAGGATTAGTGACCTCAATACCTAAATCTACCTAGGTTCAAAAATTGGATAGAGGATCTCACTCTAGATCTCTCAGAGGGATGTGCGACTATATCTTGTAAATTCATATTGAAGGGATCGTACTCTTTTGGATGGAAACAGTACATGATCTTCAAGGTAATGAGAAAAGTGTAACTAACCCAAATGAAGCATTTCTGAGGAATGGTGGAAATGTAAATCAGTCCATGTTTTTGGGATATACATGGCGTGTAGAAGGTTTCACATGTCGTGTCTCGAAACTCTGGGTATTTCCTGTGTGTAACGTCCTGAGTTAGAAGAAACATTCCATGTAAAAAGGTATGTACATGTCATTTAGGGATGATCACATACCGTGGATAAGTAACTGAGGTATTCTATGTGTGCATTGTTATGTCCCCATACACAGCCTCAACCCATGTATGTCATCTTGTGTAACTATTACATGGGATATCCTATACAGATGGCCTGGTACGGTCATGTGGTGGAGTACACGACTCTGTACTCCACCCCTTGTCCATGTACCATCCGAGATACATGACACGTCTCATGTAAGGACACACATGTTGTTTTCATCAGCGAACATGTTGGGTCATCGCTTCATGCATCACTAAATCCTATCCACCGGTGAGCTGGATCCATACGGCGTGTTCTTCGGGATACATTTCCTATTCTTTGGAAATTTCTAGAATCAATTTTATTCTCTAGCACACCTCCTATGATGCTTAGTTCTTTGATATGGCTATCTAATATCTATGAAACCCAAGGGTTTAGGTCTCCCTAACATCATGAAGGTGATTTTATTGGTTTTTGGCCTTAGATCATCCCTGAAAACTCATTATGATTCACCTGTACAAACAACACTCAAAGAACATGAACTCTCGAACCATGTCGATTTGTCCACCGCTTCCACTGTCACACCTCCTCTAGGTCATCATGATTTCAGATCTCTGTTTTGGGATCATTGCACCCTGAAATGGTTGTGCAATGACTTCGCGTTCATATCCCCACTATGAATGCGATGAACATGGGGAAGAGGGAGGAAGAAAACAAAACAACAAAGGAGGAAAGAACCTTTATTGTTATTCATCACGGTGTTAATGTGCTCACATTACAAGGATTAACGAGGAAAATTAAAAACAACTAAACATGAAAAAATAATCACCAAGAATGAACCCGATAAATAAAACCCATCCTTCAAGAATGATGATATGTGGGTCCACCATTTTGTGGGTTTATTCACATTCGTCATTTAAATTTAAATAAGGTTGAAGAAGAAATTTAAAACATAACACCAACCTCTAGGAGGGATCAATTGATGACGAAGGTATCTCTCTACCATCATTGCTGAGATTCTTCAACTCTATTGGTGCAGCAATTTGCACATTTGATTTGTAATTGTTCATTGTTGAGAGTTCACTCCAAATCTCCATGAATTCTCCATAGTTTCTCTAAATCTTCTTCCAATGACAAACATTCAATTAACCAATAAAAAGGAGGTATCAAATTTCACCATTCCATCACACTAAGTCACTATTGTTACACTACAACATTAATGAGACATCATTGATTTTTCAGAGTCATTTTTTTGTGTCTTTAATTATCAAAACAGACGCCTCGGCGTTGCGCTATAGTGAATGTTTCTAAGTTAAATAAAATAGACTATACATTTTATTTCATTTTATTTTAGTTTACATAAAATGTCTGAAAATTAAGTTTTTCCCTCAACCCACGCCGATCTAGGTTAGGCCCATTTATAGGTATAATCTTTATCCCAGATGTAATGGTGCCCTTGGATTTTTAATCTAAGCATCCGTTTTGAAATTGCTACAACTGTGCACACACGCTGACTCGCATAACTTAAAAAAAAGTTCAAACCACCATTCCGATATCACCTGGTCTCAGAATGATGTTCCATCTCCATACATGGTCCCAATATAATTCCATATAATATTTAAAAAAATACCATGAAAATAAGATACATTACATTCTCCACACCCCCAGGTGCTCTCATAAAGGCTCTCATGCTGCCACTGGAAACGTACTAAGGGAATCAATTACCAAAAAAGAATCTTGTCTAGCCGATCCTCGATCTCCATTAGGTACTCAGTAATGGTTTTTCCATCATCTATGTCCTCCTCTCCCCAGTCAATGAGGTGTGTTGGGTCATGGAAAAACCTCCTCACTTATGACACGTGCAATTCATCATGTACCTAGTGCTATTGTGGTGGTAGAGCAATGTAGTACGCCACCTCCCCAACTCTGTACAGTATCTAGAATGGTCTAATGAATCTCAGAGATATATTTTTGCCCGATGAAGATATCCATAACCCTCTTCAAGGAGAGACATGAAGGAAGGTGTGGTATCCCTCCTCAAACTCCATGGATCTCCATCATCTGTCATCATAAGAATTATGTCAGCTCTATGCAGTCTTCATCCACTCCTGGATGATCTGAACCATCTTAGTGGTAGCTCACACCATCTCTAGACCCATAAATGCAGACGCTCTAGGATGGGACCAATATATGGGTGACTAATAGGGTCTCCGAAATAAATCCTTAAACAGTGAAACACTAATGCTGGAGTGTTGGCTATCATTGTATGAAAACTACAGTAGTGGTAGGTGGTCCTCCGAACTGTGACCAAAGCCCAAGATACATGCCCAAAACATATCCTCTAGAACCTAAATGGTCCTCTTAGTTTGGCCATCCATCTGGGAATGGAATGTTGTGCTCAAGCATAACAGGGTCCCAAACACCTCCAGCAGTCCCTTCCAGAACTTGGATATAAAACGAGCATTATGATCTGAGACTATTGTTGATGGGACATCATGACGTCGAACTATCTCCTACACAAAGATGCTTCCTATACCATCCATGGAGATCTTCTCTTTGATGTCTAGGAAGTGGGATGACATGGTGAGTCATTCAACGATCACCTATATAGAATTTTGCCTCTCAGATGTTTGTGGTATGCCGGTCACAAATTCCATCAATATCCCATACCACTTAAACTCGGGTACTTATATGGGGTGATCTAATTCTTCTAGAACTTGGTGATCAACCTTTACCTGGGGACATGTAAGGCACTATGAAGTTAACTTTTCTATTTGCTTCTTCATGCCTAACCACCAGAACTACCATCAGATATCCTAGTACATCTTCTCCATTCTAGGGTGTACTGCCAAGGGTGATGTATGAATCTCCCTCACGACCTCCGCTCACAACACCACTAGTATAACAGTATGTCATATGAAAAGTGCAATGTGTTACCCACTTGAGAATATACATCATGTGCATGTCCTATGGAGAACTATGCATATATAGCTTCATTGTCAACATCCGAAAGTTGTGCATCTCTATGTAACTATAAGTGTGGAGGTGTGAAATCCATCCATGGATGGTATGTTGCATCGTCTTTTTTCAAGAAGCAAAACTGTAATGAGTCCAACTTCTGTCTCTCCTCACTCAACAACTGCAAGCTCAATCATCTACTAACAACGTCTTCCACCTTTTTCTTCATCCAAAAAGTGTAGATGATCCTGAAATTATAGTCCTGTAATAACACTATCCAATTCCTCTGTATCAGAGTCATATAATTTCTTGAGAAAATGAATTTGAGGCTCTTTTGGTTTGCGAAGATGATAAACAGATTGCCCATAAGACAATTTATCTTCATCATCGATCAAAAGACTATCAGTCACACCTCAAGAACATCGGTTTCATAGTTCTACTCATGCGGTCATAGTTGTTGTGAACCATAAGCTATCATCGCTTGTCCCTGCATTAAGACACAACCAATCCTGTTCCCTAATGCATTATAGAAAACTATGCACTCAACCCCCTCCTTCAGCAATATCATTATCGGGGCACTCGTAAAACTCTGTATCATCTACTCTAAAGCCTAGTGACACATCTCATTCCACATGAAGGGTTGTCCATTCTAGATCAATGATCTCATTAGTTCTGATATCCGTAATAAATTAGGAAGGAATCTATGGTAATAACCTTCCAACCCATGGAAGCTCCACACCCCCGTCTTGCTCTAAGGTGGCTACCAGGCTAACACTACCTCAACCTTGGTTGGGACTACAACTACTCAATCTACTGGGATAAAATGTTCAAAAAAATCATACCTCCTAAATCTAGAACTGAACTTCACGAGATTCCCATAAATATGGTGATATTAGAGTACACTAAGAACCATATGTAAGTGTCTCGCATGCTCCTCCATTGACACAGGGTACAAAAGGATTTCATCAATGAAGACCACTATGAACAGGTCTAAATACAGTTGGAAGATCTGGTTTATAGGTCCCATGAACATTTCGGTGGAATTCATCATGCTTAAAAGCATCACCAAGTACTCATAGTGACCATAACGACATCTGAAAGCCTTCTTCGATATATCCTCGTCTCGTACTAGTAATTTTTCGTAACACAATTTTTGCTCAACCTTCGAAAGCCATTGTGCCCCTCTTAGTCGATCGAAACGGTTTTTGATCCTTTGAATTGGATACTTTTTTTCACCTTCACCTGGTTTAGGTGCCTGTAATACATAAAAAACCTCAAAAAATCACCCACATTCTTGGTCAAGAAAACTGGGGTTGTCCAGTGTGAAACACTGGGTCATACAAATCCCTCACCCTGCACATCCTCCAACATCACCCTCAGCTCGTGAAGCTCTGTGCGAGCCAGCCAATAAACTAGTGAGGATATTGATGTTGTCTCGAGGTGTAAGTCGATGCAGAATTCGATCTTATGGTGGGATAGTAGTCCTAGAACTTCATTTGGAAAAACATCCTCATACTATTCCATAAAAACTGAGAATTGGAAGCTTAAAACATCTACTGATTTGACGGTAAGTTTAGATAACTCATGAGTGATCTGATGCACCCTGTTATGCATGAGCCCATATTGTGCTACCTAGGATTCCTTTTCACTGAAAAAGGAAAATATCGACCAATTATTGTGGAAACAACACACTATTTACCTAAAGTAGTCAATCTAGGCATGGACCGAAGATAACCAATCTAGGCTGATAAAGATGTCATAAGACCTCAATGCTTCCACTAATAGCTTCAACCTAAAACTCTCACCTACAAGGGTATGATCAAAATTTCTAGAAATACTCATGATCATTGACTCCCCTCCCATAGGTGTCTCTAAGAACAATGGTTGAGTCAACAACTCTATTGGAATATCAAGGTTTCACACTAGACTTGTGGATAGGAAGGAATGACTGAACCTATGTCTATAATTACCGAATCTATGGTAGATAATACACAGATCATACCTCAGATCATCCCTTATGTTCCTCGGTCATATGCCTCGACCACATGAAGTTATCCCTGCCCCTATCCCACAGCTCCCGGAGCCCAGTGCAGACCTCCTCGGGGTGGAGGTGGAAGTACATCAAAGCATTTACCACCACCTACAGCTCCCTCATCTCCTCTGTCACATCCACCTCCTGGAAAGTCTGTATGATACACTCACCGCCTTTTCCACAATGGTTTATCCCATGCTTCTCTATTCTTCCAAGAAGCTCTCGATCACCAAAGCTCCCTTGAGCACTCTAGCAAAAGTTGAAATGAATAGAAGCATGACACTAGCTCGGATTTCCTATCACAGACCTTGCTCGAAGGTTTGAGCTTTGACGTACTTATCCATGACCATATCCATCATGTACCTGGTGAGGTAGGTGAACCTTGATGAATAGATATCCACCATCATACTACCCTTCTAGAGTTAATGAAGCTCCTAGATACACACTCCTCTCTGTGTAACTATAGATAATTCCTCCATAAAGAGTCACTCAAACATTTTCCCTAAAATATTCTCCTCGTCGTGAGTCTTTTGGGTCAGAATCCACCAATATCTCATTGAAATATGAAGAAATATGTCTCCTAATATCACCGTATGGTCTTCTGGTGTCCTTACTAGATGGAAAACTCTAGTAACCACCTGAATCCAGACTTCAAATGCCTATGGGTTGGGATTACCATGGAACCTGAGGGGTCTTTGTCTATAGAAATCATGGAGTGTGATCAGCCTGTTCTCCTCATTTTTCGGTAATCTAGATACCATGGGCTACTCTGTTGGTGGTGGTATAGAAGGTGTATCACCTTGAGGTATGGCCAGGGGAACTGACCCATGTATTTATGACTTGTAACTGTGGGGGGGTGGGGGGTGGTCATCCTTGTGATCGATATGCTAAATCCTATCGGGTATGTGTCATACAAGAATCCTATAAGGAAACAAGATGCACCATTTTCAATGAGTGTATCTAGATTGATGAATAAGGGACATAAAAAACACAACCCATTCTTATATGATTTATGTACAAATTTTTTACTTCCATGTAACTATTTTTTTCCGGTACCGAGTTGATGATCAAGTTTTCAGAGTATTGCTGTATGGATATGTCGGCTATCCGCACAAAAACTAGAGTCCCTCTCTTGAAGGACAAACTCTAAACACTTAACACTATTTCCCAAAAACCAATCTCACATACTCTAGGTCCTAAGGTAGAACCAACTAACTTTGATACCTCTTTGTCACAATCTTTCCAAGTTTTCTCATACCCTGAATCCTAAGCCCACCTATAATAGGTCAGGGGCTAGTGACTAGAACCGAGTAGGAATATTAATAACATGGGAGGCATTTCCGAAGTACCTGTACACATGAAAAAATCTACAAGCCCACAAATTCTAAAATGTAAAAACCAATAAGGAACAAAATTAATTCTTTCTAATAATCCCGAACAAGATATTACAATGGAAGTAATGTTGGGAATGTAAAACTGGTCTAAAATACAGGCCCCACAAAAACAAGAGACTGGAAACTAAAATTTCCAACCTGAAAGCATAATGAGGTACAGGGAATGCTTTTGGAAGTAGTAAGAACACCTCAGCCTCTAGAGAACTTATAATTCTCGATCTGATCCAGGTTCACCCTTGACTCCATCAAAAGGTCACTTGTCTCCACAAAACACAAAACATGCGGGGAAAGCCCGTGTAGGGGTGAGTATAACAATACTCCGTAGGGGACCCTAAAAATCCCAAAGAAATACACCAGGTAAAGTTAAATTCATATCTACATAGTATATGAATACTCGACATATAGTAAGAGAAAAAAATATATATGCACTCGAAACCTAGACCCGTAGTCCATAGACAATCTCACAAATGCATACCCCCACAAGGGAATCAGTTTAGAGGATCCACAGAGCACTTTTCCTGGAGAAAACACACCATGCGTCATATAGATCAGATGACGTCTGTCCAAGAAGTACTGTTCATGAAGAAAATCCATTAGAGAGAATGATACACTCATTCTAGGAGAACACACAATGAGTGAGAAAATATCACGATACATAGATGAGGAAAACATCTAGGGCCTTGGAGGGTACCAAAACTCATCTAGATTCACCTACTAGGTAGAGTATTAGCTTCCCAAGGGATTAGTCACGTCAATACAAGACTATATCTAGGGTCAGAAATCGATAGAGGGTCTTGCTTTGGGACTCTTAGAGGGATACCAGACTCTTTCACATAAAGTCATGTTGAAGGGATCATACTCTTGTGGATAAAAACGATACCTGATCCTTAGGGGAATGAACAAATGAGGCTCTAACCCAATGTAAACTTGTCCAGGGAATAGTGTACAAGGAGATCATGCCATGTTTCTTTGATATAAATGATGTGTAGACATGTTCACATGGTGTGTCTCATTACTCTGGGTACTTCCTGCTTGTAATGGCCTGAGTCAGAGGGGACAAGCTGTGTAGAAATGTATGTACCAGGAATGTAGGGAGGAACACGGGCCATGTTCTAGTTTCTAGGGCTTACTCTGTGTGCACGACTAGGTGCCCATATACATCTTCAACTTGTGTATGTCATCCCTTGTAACCAGTACATGGGGTAACCCATGTAGCCTGCCTAGTCTGGATGTGCGGTGGAGTATATAGCCTTGTACTCCACCCCATGTTCATGTATCATCTGAGATACATGGCCAGTCCTGTATAAGGACCCACACACTGTGTTCCTCAGAGAACACTCCATGACATCGCTTCCCGCATCGCGAACCCTAGCTGTTGTTGATCTTGTGTAACACCCCAAGATTTTATAAGATATATTATTTTTAATTTATTTCATATCTTCAGTTGTATGCTACACCAATATTATATTGCGCTATACGCAACACCGTCTTAGCTTGCAGTATACGCAACACTAATCTTGTATCGTGTTACACACAATTTCAAATTTGTTTGATAGTAGATATTCTAAGCAACATTGAGTGTATATATATATATATATATTCAATGTATAAAAGAAATATGGATGGATTTTGTTATACTCAACAACAAAAGAGTCTTTCACTACATGCAACCCTGAATTGGCTTGCATTACACGCAATCATGACCTTCCTCGATTACGTGTGTTGTATGCAATACCGGGTTTCACTAAATGATGATATATTGTTATAATATTATTATGAACTAACCGTTAGGAATAGTATTAACTACATTTTGAATTTTATAACATTATTATTCATCTTACACATTTTCAATAACACGGTATGAGAACAAAATGATTTTTTCGGGTAAAAAAAGAATTTTTCAAAAAATGCAGTTTTGTCGCATTTTGATGGTGCACCCAATTTAAATCTAGTTTATGACATGTTTATAAGTTAAATTTTTCAGAATAAACTTCTTATTTTAAATAAAGATATAAAAATTTACATTGGATAATGATTTGATATTTTTCTGACATCTTTCATATTTTAAAGAATAGTAAAAACACGCTATATTTTAATTAAAAACAAATTTTTTCATCGTAATAATTTCTATGGTTAAATTATAATATTGATTGGTTTTAAAGTATTAATATAATATATTTTTCCCATTAAATATAATTTATGTCATTATCATTGATTTTACATTGAATTCATATGTAAAATCATTTCAATCTTTTGCAAAGTTTTAACTTTTAAAACCCAATTTCTCAATAGTGGAATTAATTTTAAATTAATTACTGCAACTTCTGTGTTGTGAATTTTGAAAAATGGATTCAATATTTGGATTCATTGGGTCTAAATTATGTTAATAGGTTACTTTTATTTTTTTTACATTATGAATTCTAACTACGGTAATTTTTATTTAATACAGTTAAAGGTAAATCGAGTAATTAAGAGAAAAATTAAGATTATAAAATTACCCTAACACCTGCCAAAATCCTATTGGGTGACTAAAAGTAGACCCATATCACCTAAGGGTCAGATTTTATTCATTTTATGGATTTTTTTCCATGAATGTAATTTAATTATTATTAAAACCAAAGAAAGTGACAACATGTCACTCTCTTAAATCTTATAAGTATAATAATTTTAATTTAGTGATAAACTTCATGAAGCTTCGAACATGAATAGTCTAAATAAATATAATAAAATTATCTAAATCATGTGAATTTATATAGAATTTTTAGTGATTAAATAATTATCATTAAATGTGACACAATAGTGATGTTGCAATGATTTTATGGATTTAAATATCAAATATATGGTTTGAGAAATAAAAAATTTAATATTATATGAAATATTTAATGTTCTCCACGAAATTTCTAGACAAATATGACAATTTATGAATATATTAAATATTTTATTTCGAATATATCTTCTTTCTAGAATTTATTTAAAATCAAATAAATGAATAGTGTCAAAATTGACACTATTGTTATTTTATAAAAATGACATAATATAAAATTGATTAAAAATCACAAATATATTTAAAAATTATAAATTGAAGTTTATATGGTCTACAGTGTCATAAATTATCCAATTTTGGACAATTCACTACACATAAGTAATTATTTATAACAACTTAAAAATAAGAATCTTATTACCACAAATAAAATTTAATAGACTAAATAAGGATAAATCAAGTTGATAATGTTTAAAATAAATTCCCAACATGTCTAAATTTTATTTGTTGATGAGATTAAAACCCTATCTCGTCTAATATTCGGATATTAGTAATTTTTGGAGGTTTTTAAGTGGGGTTGAATTTATTATAAATTAATATTTCTTATGTTTCTAAAGGTGACCCTCTCCTCCCTTATAAAAAGGGAACCCCTTCCCTCTTCTCTTCACACCATTTTGAGCATTGAATATCAGAAAACCCCTTACACTTACTCTTCGAAACTTTTATATTTATATCATAGAGGTACTGTAATTCTAAAAAAACCAACTCTAGTGCCATAATAAGGAGTTTAAAGGAGGTCTGTCGAAGAAGAGGTAATCTCTTCTACCGATTCTTACATGTTTCTTTCTTCTTAAACTTCTTCTTCTTTATTTGTTTCATGATAGAGTAATAAAATCATTATTAATTATATAATGATATGTTATTATAAATATTAAACCACCCTATTTCACCTTCTATCTATCCTACGAAAAACAAAATTATCGCGTGTGCGTACGAACGGAATACCGTCTCCACGCCGTGCTGTAATCTGTTTTTCCACCACCACCTTACTTTGATAGGTATAATGGTGTAAAGAATAACTATATATAGGTATTATAACATCATACATATTCTGAGATGTTATATCATCCACTCCAATTCAATTCAATAATTATGGGAACGATATCATCGCTCGTTCGTACGTACGGATTATCGTCTCCATGACACGATGAGATTCATTCACCATGATAACCATTAAAGAGTGATTATAAAATATATATAATGAATAATAATGAAATATATGACATGAAAAATCTACTGGATTTATGTATATATGTATATATATGACATGTACTTACTTAAATTTAAGTCAACAAGGAAAGGAAAACAGCGTCCATGCGTACGTACGGCCTACCGTCTCTATGAACGGTGTATTTCATTTCATTTTTCTATCTATTATATATATATATATACTGAATATATATGATATATAAATCATGATTTAAATTATGGATGTAATTAAATCATGATATAAATAATAATAATATCAAGAACAATAAGTCCAAATACGTACGATAAATGAAATGATTTAACCCAAAACGCTGCTTTAACATGGAATTTACAAAAGAACGGGTAATATAATGTCCTATGTGAATCATATATGATATAATTAATATTATTATGGTTATGTTACAAGTTAATAATATTTTTAAACCCACTATACAGTACTCTCAGACACATACGGATGAAATTGGACATAAGGTAAGGGATAACTATTCCAACCTTGCTCTTATCTGAGACTATTTATTCATAAGTATTTACTAGGGTTTTTGTTATCATTTGTGTCCCCATTTTCTAAAAATGTTTTCATGTATGTTTAATGTCATTTTTACCCATTTTTGAATTTTTCCACATGTTATGAAATGAATCGTACTTTTTTACCACACGTGGAACTTTTTGACTTTTCTGAAAAAAAGTCTGAGGATAATGTTATTTTTAACTTATACGGTGTGAATGGATTTTTATGGTTTCATAACGCCTCATTTTCATGAAGCTTCCTCTACAAGATTTCATGGTTATTTTCAAAAAACCTTTTTTCTTTTAAAATTTCATGGAATCTTGTGAAAAGAAAATGATTTTGTCGAAGAAAGGATATTTCCCTCATGAATTCTTTTCAAGTGTTTTATCAAAACTACATTCCATCTAAGATGACATTATTTAGTATGTTTATGTTTCAAGTATAATGTCTCTATTATTTACATGGTTTGATTTTTGTTATGATGAAATAATATCCATTTGTTTTATATGGATTATGCCATGATTAGATTATGTTTATGAAACCCATTTTATTCTTTGGGTTATGATGAATGATTTATGTTTATTTTGTGGCACAAGTAACAATGATTTCATTATGAGATGGGTGGGACCTATATCTCCCTCCAATGCATTGGGTAAAGATTTAAATCTCATGAGATATAAATGGATGGAATGGTATGTTAATCTGGTTCAGTAATACAGGACTGGAATGAGGAGTGAACTCGATTCATAAAGGGACTTTGTCCACTAAGATGGTCTTGGCAGTAATGCCTTGGATACTATAGAAATCATAACAAGTGCTGAATGGATTCCACAATTACATGATTTATTCCCAGGTTATTTTATCAAGATTGATGTTCCATTATTATACATGCCTTACGTACTTCAAAAATTTATGTATTTGCTCAAGATTTTGATGTTTAGACATTGTGTTCATGTTTTTAAGTTCAAATGTATATGGTTTGTTTTATTTTCTCCATTCTTACCCTTACTGAGAATTTGAGCTCACCGTTTATATGTTTTCTTTTCCCCGGTATTTCAAGAAAGGTTTTAGGTATGAAAACTAAAAGGAGAAGATCTTTATGGGAGATGTTGAAGATCGTTCACCATGATTAGAATATTACATTTCGAGTTTCCCAAGACACTAATCTATTACGATCCTTTGGTGTCTATTTTTGTTATGTATTAAGTATTCTACAAAAGTAATGTATTTTCCATGTACGTCAAGCTTTGGGTCTCTACATTTGGTATCAGAGGAAACATTTAGTTAACCTTTGGAAACTAGGACATGATTACTTTGATGAGATCCCTAGAGATATTTCTAAGGTATGTCTAGGGATGTCACTATGGTTAAGTATAAGTATAGGTTATAGTTATAGAATTACAGTAACGATCTTAGAATTAAACCTAAGATGTTAGATATTGAAGGTAATCCTCCTTTATTATGTTGTTTTACCTATCATGGTTTTTTTCTCCCACACTTATCTTTTTGGGTTTTAGAAAATGGATGGAAATAGGATGATCCACGATAATGGAGGATATGATGGACAATGGAATGATATTATTCATGAGAAACCAAATGAAATTGGATCTGGAAGTCCACATATAGTTATTATGCCAAATCAGCAATCTCATAATATGATAAATAATCTCAACTTTGGTATGTTTCCGGACATAGCTAATTAGAGAAAGATGGAGTTTCATGATGATCATAGAGGAAAGAAAGTTCAATTTCCCCCATGTGAATCATGTGGAAAGAGGAATCAAGGAGAATGTTTCAAAAGAACTAGAAGATTCTTTGGGTGTGTAAAATAATGACACAAAGCCAGTAAGTGTAAAGGAAAAGGTTCAGTTAACACCATGGACAAGGATAATTTTATTGCTACGACATCAACAATGGTTAAATGATTTAAATGTTGGATGTACAGGCATTATGCAAACCAATTCCCTAAGGTAAATCTCATGAAGAGTATCAACATGGTCGTATGGGTAGTATTTATATTGATGATGATGAAGAGATTAAAAATGATATATGAGATGAAAGATGTGTTGAGGAATAAAATGATGAATCTCAGTCAATGGTTTTAGAAGTTAGGGGAATGATTTATGTTTATCAAGAGTTATGTTGTATAGGTAATGGTACTATAGAATATAGACACATCTAAGGATTGTTACGCTATTTTTTTCTAAAGTATTTGGAAGTATATGTTGAATGGTACCAGTAACCATGAATGGTTATTCAGATATTTTTGGAAAGATGATGATATGCACATAATGAAAGGATAAAGATATAATGAAATGCTTGATATTATTAATGAATCACAAAGTGATATCATGGATTGAGTATATAGAAATTGTGGGATTTTGGTTTGTGGAAAGAGTTAACTTTTGACAACACTCATGTTTTCACGAAGGTTCAATGGGTATTAATTTTTCAAGAGAATACATGATTAAAGTATTCACATGTTTGGAATGTGACCGAAAAGATATATCATATGATATATGGGGAATAAATGATGGTATTCACATGCTTGGTTGATGAAATTACTAGTAATCGTCTTCTTTATACTAAAAGATTGGACAGAAGTATTTTGGATAAGCATAAAGATATGAATCGATTAAGTTAGACATCAGATATTATTGTTTAAGTCTAGAAATTTTTTCTATATTATTGCAGGAATGTTATAATAACGTAGTTTTAGAAAAAGGACAACTTGTATGATGGGAGACAACTAGTCGTGTCGGACAAGGCTGTGGGAATCTAACCCACAATCAAAGTGCGACAAGCCTTTATCTCCTACCACTGGCCTACAAGAAGTCCCTGGTTAGTAGAAACTAGTTTTATTTTATTAATATGTATGATAGATGAAGTGTAAGTCCATTTTAGGAAAAATATATGATTAATCTCAGCATATATGGACTTATGTATATTTAATAACATCTGATAGAGGGAGATGGAATGAACTATCTTTCTATCGCATGATCTTCTAACACTTCTAGAATGACAAATCCAACTTCATTTCTTTAAATAAGAGATGAAGTGGAAATTGTTCATAGGATGACCAACAATGATATTACACTGAAATCAAGTAAGTATTTCTTCTAATTCAAAATTTTCAACTTTAGGGAAATGATATTAAAAACCAAAAAAAATGTTTTCCAACTGCTCTTATCTCTGATAAATTAGATGGTACCATATATCATCACAAATTTATGGCTTTGTGATTATTGTTTTTTCCATATCCATGTTCTCTACCACTCCCCCTCAGAACATGACGATTAGATTTCTCTTCCATATCCATATTTTCACTTATGTTCTCCAATGTAGAAACACAGTGATTAGTTAATCTGGGTAACCGTTATATTTCATAATTTAGTTTTCAAAGTTACATTTTGGTATTCCTTTTTACTATGTGTGTTTCCATGAAAGAAACTCTCATGTAATAAACAATTTAAAACCCCAAATTATTTTGAGGGCAAAATTAATTTTAAGGGGGGTAGAATGTAACACCCCGAGATTTTATAAGATATGTTTTTTTAATTTATTTCATATCTTCTGTTGTACGCTACACTAATATTATATTGTTCTATACTCAACACCGTATTAGCTTTCAGTATATGCAACACTAATCTTGGATCATGTTACACATAATTTCAAGTTTGTTTGATAGTAGTTATTCTATGTAACATTGAGTGTATATATATATATATATATTCAATGTATAAAAGAAATGTGTTTTTATTTTGTTATACACAACAAAAAATGAGTCTCTCACTACACGCAACCCTCACATGGCTTGCATTACATGTAATCACGACCTTCCTCGATTTCTTGTGTTGTACGCAAAATCGAGTTTCACTAATCGATGATATATTGTTATAATATTATTATGAACTATATGTTATGAATAGTATCAACTAAATTTTTAATTTTATAAAATTATTATTCATATTACACATTTTCTAGAACATGTTATGAGAACAAAAATAATTTTTTCGGGTAAAATAAGTATTTTTTAAAAAGTGCAGTTTTGTCGCCTTTTGAGGGCACACCCACTTTAAATATAGTTTTGGAAATGTTTATAAGATAAATTTTACAAAATAAACTTCTTATTTTGAATCAGGATATAAGAATTTACATTGGAAAAAGATTTGATATTTTTCTAATAACTTTCATATTTTAATCAATAGTAAAAACATGGTATATTTTAATTAAAACAAACTATTTTCATCGTAATAATTTATATGGTTAAATTATAATATTGACTGGTTTAAAAGTATAAATAGAATATAATTTTACCATTTAATATAATTTCTGTCATTAGCATTGATTTTACATTGAATTCATAGGTAAAATCATTTCATTATTTTGCAATGTTTTAAATTTTAAAACCAGTTTTCTCAACAGCAGAATTAATTTTAAATTAATTACTGCAACATCAGTGTTTTGAATATTGAAAAATGGATTCCATATTTGGGTTCAGTGGGTCCAAATTATGTTAATAGGTTACTTTTACTTTTTTGACATTATGAATAGTAACTACGGTAATTTTTATTTACTACTGTTAAAGGAAAATCAGGTAATTAAGAGTAAAAATAAGATTATAAAATTACCCTAACACCTGACAAAATCCTATTGGATGACTAAAGGTAGACCCATATCACCTAAGGGTAGATTTAGATTCATTTTATGGACTTTTTTAAATGAATGTAATTTAATTATTATTAAAACCAAAGAAAGTGACAACATGTCACTCTCTTAAATCTTATAAGTATAATAATTTTAATTTAGTGATAAACTTAATGAAGCTCAAAAAATGAATACTATACAGAAATCTAATAAAATTATCTAAATCATGTGAATTTATTAAGAAATTTTAGGGATTAAATAATTATCATTAAAGGTGACACAATAGTGATGTTGCAATTATTTTATGGACTGAAATATCAAATAAATGGTTTTAGAAATATTAAAATAAATATTATATGAAATACTTAATGTGATACATGAATTTTATAGATAAATATGAAATGTTATAAATATATTAAATATTTTATTTATAACATATATTCTTTTTTGTAATTTATTTTAAATCAAATAAATTAATAGTGTCAAAATTCACACTATTGTTATTTTATAAAAATATCATAATATAAAATTGTTTAAGAATCACAAAAATATTTAAAAATTGAAAATTGAAAATTATATAGTCTAAAATGTCATAAATAATCCAATTATGGAAAATTCACCCCACATAAGAAATTATTTATAACAACTTAAAAATTAGAATCTTATTACCACAAATAAAATTAAATAGATTATATAAGGATAAATCAAGTTGATAATGTTTAAAATAAATTACCAACATGTCTAAATTTTATTGGATGATGAAATTACAACCCTATTTCATCTAATATTAAGATATTAGTCATTTTTGGTGGTTTTTAAGTGGGGCTAAATTTATTATAAATTAATATTTCTTATGTTTCCAAAGGTGCCCCTCTCCACCCTTATAAAAATGGAACCCCTTACCTCTTCTCTTCACACCCTTTTGAGCCTTCAAGAACGCCCAAAACCACCCAATTCCTCTTCTCAACCTCTCTAGTAATATCATAGTGGTTCTGGTCTTCTAAAAAGACCAACTGTAGTGCCCTAAGAAGGAGTTTAAAGGAGGTGCGTTGAAGAAGAGATAATCTCTTCTACCGATTCTTTCATATTTATTTTTTCTTCAACTTCTTCTTCTTTAGTTGTTTCATGATAAATTAGTAACATAAGTATTAAATATATACTGATAAATTATTATAAATATGAAACAACCCTATTTCACCTACAATCCATCCTACATAAAATGAAATCACCGTGCGTGTGTACGTACGGAATACCGTCTCCATGGCGTGGTGTAATCTATTTTTCCACCACCACCTTACATGGATGGGTATAATGGTGTAAAGAATAACTATATATAGTTATTATAACATAATACTAATTCTGAGATATTATATCATCCACTCCAATTCAATTCAATAATTATTGGAATGATAACATCGCTTGTGCGTACGTACGGATTACCGTCTCCACGACGCAATGACATTCATTCTCCATGATAACCATTCAAGAATGATTATAAAGTATATATAATGAATAATAATGAAATATATGACATTATAAAGCTACTGGATTTATTTATATATGTATATATATGACATCTACTTACTTTCATTCAAGTCAACAAGGAAAGAAAAACAGCATTCATGCGTACGTACGGCCTACCGTCTCCATGAATGGTGTATTTCATTTCATTTATTTGTCTAATATATATATATATATACTAAATATATATGTTATATAAATCATGATTTAAATTTTGGAAGTAAGTAAACCATGATATAATTAATAATAATATCAAGAATAATAGTCCAAATACGTAAGTTAAATGAAACGATTTTACCAAAAACGCTTCTTTAACATGGAATTAAAAAAAGAACGGGTAATATAAAGTACTAAGTGAATCATATATGATATCATAAATATTATTAAGGTTCTATTAAAAGTTAATAATATTTTTAAACCCACTATACAGGAGTCTCAGACACATATGGAAGAAATTGGACATAAGGTAAGCGATAACTATTCCAATCTCACTCTTATCCGAGATTGTTTATTCGTAAGTATTTACTGGGGTTTTTGTTATCATCCATGTCCCTGTTTTATAAAAATGATTTCATATATGTTTAATGGCCGTTTTACCCATTTTTGAATTTTACCACATGTTATTAAATGAATCGTACTTTTTTTACCACACGTGGAAATTTTTGACTTTTCCGAGAAAAGTACGAGGAGAATGTTATTTTTAACTTATACGGCATGAATGGATTTTTACGGTTTCATAACACCTCATTTTCATGAAGATTACTCTACAAGATTGCATGATTATTTTCAAAAAGACCCTTTTCTTTTAAAATTTCATGGCATTTTGTGAAAAGAAAATGATTTTGAGAAGAAAGTATATTTTCCCCAAGAATTTGTTTCAAGTGTTTTATCAAAACTACTTTCCATCTAAGATAACATTATTTAGCATGTTTATGTTTCAAGTATAATGTCTCTATTATTTACATGGTTTGATTTTTATTATGATGAAATGATATTCATTTGTTTTATATGGATTATGCCACGATGAGATGATGTTTACGAAACCCATTTTATTCTTTGGGTTATGATTAATGATATATTATTATTTTGTGGCACAAGTAAGAATGATTTAATTATGAGATGGATGGGACCTATATCTCCCTCCAATGAATTGGTTAAAGAATTATATCTCATGATATAGACATTGCTGGAATGGTAATTTAATCGGTTTTAGTAATACAGGACTGGAACTTGGAGTGAACTCCATTTAGGGAGGGACTTTGTCCACTAAGATGGTCTTGGAAGCAATTCCTTGGCTACTATGGAAATCATAACAAGTGCTGAATGGTTTCCACAATTACAAGATTTATTCCCATGCTATTTTATCAAGATTGATGTTCTATTATGATACATGCCTTACATACTTCCAAGATTTATTTCTTTGCTCAATATTTTTTTTTTCAGACATTATTTTCATGTTATAATGTTCAAATGTATATGGTTTGTTTTATTTTCTCTGTGCTTACCCTTACTGAGCATTTGAGCTCACCCTTTATATGTTTTCTTTTCCCCAGGACGTCAAGAAAGGTTTTAGTTAAGAAAACCAAAAGAGGAAGTTCTTTATGGGAGATGTTAAATATCTTTCACCATGATTAAAATATTGCGTTCTGAGATTCCAAAGACACTAAAGTATTACGGTCCTTCGGTGTCTGTTTTTGTTATGTATTAAGTATTCCAAAAAAGTAATGTATTGTCCATGTACATCAAGATTTGGCTCTCAACATCTTGTCCCACACTATGTGTTCTTTTTTATACACATTGTGTTCTTTAAAAATTTCTAGAATCAATGTTCTTCACCGGTGCACCTCCTGTGATGCAACGTTCATCAATCAGGCTTTCTGATTGCCATGAAATCCAAGTGTTTAGGGTGTCTCGACATCACAAAGCCAATTCCATTGGTTTCAGGCATCAAATTGGCCCCAAAAATGTATTCTAATTCACCATCATGAAGAATGATCAAATATTGGGAACACTTCAACCATGATGATTTGTCCAATGTTATCACCTTTGATCATCCACTAGGTTATCACAATGGGAGATCTCCACTTTGGGATCGTTGAACCAAGAAATGGGAGTGAAAAAATTCCTCGTTCATATCCCCATAAAGAATGTGAAGAAATAGGGGAAGAGGGAGGAAGAAGACAATACTACAATGGAGGAACGAACCTCTACCTTCGTGCATCATTTAGTTAATCTTCTATCATTATAATGTCAAAATAGGGGAAATTTAAAAAATCCAAAAATGAAAAAAGAATCCATAGGAACGAACCTGATAAAAAATCAATCCTATAAGAACGATAATTAGCGGGTCAACCAGTTCGTAGTTTGATTCATGTTCAACATTATAATTTAATGAAAGTGGAAGAAAAAATTTAAAACATAATCCCAACATTGTGGAGGGATCGATCTCTGATGAATGAATCATGATATCGTTGTTTCTGAGATCCTTCTACTCCGTTTGTGCATCAATTAACACTTTTTATTCGTCATTATTCATTGTCAACAGTTCTCTCTAAATCTCCAAGACTTTTTTAGGGTTTCACTAAATCTTTTGATAATGACTAACATTCGATGTACCCATAATTAAGAAGGAATGTATTCCAGAATTCCATCATGCTATGTCGATGTAGTTATGATGCGATATTAATGAGTTAGCATTGTTGTTTTAGATGGATTATGTTGTATCATTAATTATCAAAATAGATGACCCCTCAT
Organism: Viscum album; assembly: GCA_963277665.1. NCBI lineage: Eukaryota > Viridiplantae > Streptophyta > Magnoliopsida > Santalales > Viscaceae > Viscum > Viscum album. The sequence goes on along the minus strand of OY728131.1, from coordinate 1,455,694,875 downwards.
TGCACTGTAGAAAACATTTCCAAATAAAATAAAATAATCTTTTAAATTTATTTTGTTTTATTTTGATTTATATAAACTTTTAAAAATTTAATTTTTCCCATGACTTGTTCCTATTAATGTTAGGACTATTATTAGTTAAAGTATTCATGCAGGATACAATGGTGCCCTCAGATTTTTAATCCGGACAACCATTTAAAAATTGCCACAACCACGGACACACACTTACTCACTTAAGTAAAAAAAATGTTAAAACCACCATTTCGGCCTCACCGGTCTTTAGAATGACATTTAATCTCTACGCTTGGTCTCAAAATAAATCAATATAATATTTAAAATTAATACATGGAAAATTAGAGACATTACACCTCATCTCAACTATAGATATTCTATATTAGCTTTTCTACTTGATAGCTGGCCTCGATTTTCTAGGAGATGAAATTTCAACAATATTAACCCACAAAATTATATTTTAAAGAATATTTCATTAAATTTAATTAGAATGATGATTTTTTAGATAGAAACAGGGATTGTGAAATAACTCAAAGGAATCAAGTGCCATCAAGAGTGACTGAAGTTCAAATATTAAGCATGGTTTTTTATTTAGGGATTTGAAAACATATAATATAATATAATATAATATAATATAATATAATATAATATAATATAATATAATATAATATAATATATTATAATATATTATATTATATTATATTATATTATATTATATTATATTATATTATATTATATTATATTATATTATAAAATAAAAATATTATATTAAATTATATTATATTATATTATAAAATAAAAATATTATATTAAATTATATTATATTATATTATATTATAATATAATATAATATGAATAAAAATTTAATCCCAAAAAATTAGTAACAACATCAACACTTAAAATAGTGATCGGTGAATTTCCCAATGGTGACTCGCCAACGGTGACTCAATAATTGTGACTCGACAACAATGACTTTAAAATGGAGATTTGATAATGGTTACATAGTCAAATTTAAGGACCAAGTAATATTTATCATTGCTAATTAATTTTTGATTTAGTTTAACATCTCATAATTCAATGGTAGGGTGAAAATATCAATGATCTCATGTTCAGTTCATGTCAAATCAAGTGTACTATCACCCTTTTAAAAATGGCTCCTAAAAAAGTGATGTTATAAATCAATATGTTTTTTTCTATAATGAAACATAGTATTTATATAAATATTTTTCATATTTGTTTTTCATAATTTACGGGTACATGTCTGAATTGGTATCAATAATATAGAAGAGTGTGTTTTATCCACAAAATAACATCAATATTACTCCCTACAACTATATATTAATAATCAATAGTACAATGTTTAATAGACTTTTTTTCATAAACTCGATGTTACTAGAGATCTTCCCATAAAATAACATGTTCCTTAGGAGATTTTTTATTTCTATTTTTGATCCAGAAAAATCTATATCTAAATAAATTTCTATGTCAGTTTCATATCATCTAGGATATAACGGTCCTTAATTGTTTATATATTTTACTTATTTTAAAATACATTTAAAAAAACGTAAATGATAATATTTTGGATTTTATATAAAATGTTCACACATACACACACAAAAAAAAATTATATGGTTGTCTAGCAGTTGTTTATAACAGACCACCAATCATACCTCTGTAACTGTTTTGATCCATGGACTTCTTAACATCACCAATATCCAACTTATTAGTAGTACTCATGGGAGGATCACTAATTTTGGTTCCATGAAAAAAATAAAAGGTCATTAGTTTACATAAATTGATTTTAAATAATTACATCATTATTTTGGAAAATAGGAAAACCCAAAAAAAACTTTAGATCGCCCATAAAACACATGTCAAATTTAGTTTCAGTCATTTATAAAAAAACAAGTAGAAAATTTATTTTAAAATAATACAAAAAATACCATCATCATAGATCTGAACTACTAAAATATCTCTTGATATTATTTTTATATAAGGACCACCTATACCTTTTGAAAAACCATTAAAAATCAGAAAGGATCAGATCATATCAAAAAAAGATCTAGAAGCCAATTTTAAACCATATTAGGCTTCTATAACTGTAACATCCCAAGTAATTAATGAATAATAGATATTTTTATCTATGTCTATCAATGATTAAGATAGTTTTTTAGAGGCTTAAAATGAAAATAAATACAATTTTATGCATGGAATACACTAATATTCTTAAAAGATTGTTTTACTGCTTTTTGATGGAAAACCCTTTTTAAATCTATCTTTTGACACTTTTATAAGCTTTGTTTTTCAAAATAAACTTATTATTAATTTTTGGGACCTAAAAATTTACTTTGTGTGAATTTTTGGTATTTTTCCGATAAAATTCATTTTTTAATGAGTAGTGAAAATATTGTATTTTAATTCAAAACCTCTTTTTAATCTAAACTATTTATATGATTATATTATCTTTTGAATTAGTTTTGAAGTGAAATTAGAATATATTTTTATCATTTTATCGAATGGTGGTCATTGGAATCAATTTCATTTTGAAATTGGACTTAAACTAGTGCCAATCTTTTGATACGTATTGTTTCATAAAAACACGCTATTTGTCATGACAGCGGGAAATAGTTATTAAATTAATTAATGAAACTTAAATTTTTTTAATTTTTTAAAATAGACATAATTTTTGAATTCTGAATATCAAATATAGCTTAGGGTGATGTTTTGGTATCTTTCTGAAAAACTCCAATTTTTTATGAATAGTGAAACCACTAAGTGGTAGTTAATGAAACTGATTTTTCGTTTAAATGAAACTTTGTCACTTCTGTGATTTGATTTTCAAAAATCCGACATACATGGTTGTCATTATGAAGTAAAATGTGGTTCAATGAGATTAAAATAATTTTTTGGTGAATAGTAACTTTTATGTTCTTAATCGCGATTAGTGGTAATCAGTGTAGTTTAAGGTAAAAATAATGTTTTAATAATATGAGATGAGCTTGAAACATGTCCTACCCTCATTGTGTGTGTCATGGCCGACCAAGAAAATCCATGGGTCAACATGGGGACCCCATGGAGCCACTTTGGTTGGGAAATGACATAAATAACTTTTTATTTAATGTTAAAGTAAAAAATGACACAAACATGAGATGTTTTACTAAAACAATTTGTACATGGGGTTATACAAGTCATATATTTGATTATAAATAGTCATTGTAAATCTAAAAATATTTCCTACATCATAGTATTTTTTTATAATTTTTATACTTTAAATAAATTAAATTATTTATGACATCATGATGATTCAGCGATTACCTCATTAATAAAGGATTTAAATAAAATGAAATGATAATGTAAAATATATGAACTACACATGTCCAAAACCTATTTTATGGGTGTATTTCGAACCCTTATCACCTTACCCTATATTTATATCAATGTGGGACCTTTTTAATCCGAAACTCATTTCAAAATAAAGTAACATTTCTTTACTTTCCAATAGTGCCCCTCCTCTCCTCTTATAAAAGGCCCCCACCTCTACCTCCTTACCCACACTCCCAAAGCCTTTGGCTCTGCCAACCCCTGCCCATTGTGTCTCTCCACATACCTATATTACACCTTGAAGCCTCACTTTGGGCATAAGTCTTCCCAATGAAGTCTTTGAGCTCAAACCAAATGGAGTTACCCGATTTTAAGGTAATGTCTTCACTTGAGTCCTTTTGTTTTATTTTGCTTCTCCAACCCCCTAAACACTTTTTATTCATTTATTTTGTAACAACTCCATTATCTTCAATATACTAGGATGTTTTTATAATAAGTATTAGAGCTACACTTACACACACCTACATCTAATGGTTAAAGGACATATTGTTTCCATGGATGGTGAATTTATGCCTCCTGAAATGATGATTGTTCAACATTCTTTTAACACAATCCAAAGTGGACATTAAGATGTCACTATATTTATATATGATATATAATATGTTTATGTTTTCCTTAAGCTTCTGTATTTTTCATTTTGGGCATACCTTTATGGTTTCCATTATGGGTAAACGCGATATCTTCATTTAAGGAAGTGCAGACTGCCGCCCCCTCAAAGTGATTTGATTCGTTAAATACCATATGTGGGATGTATAAAGGATGGAACTATGATATTATATATGATATTATACTAGAATTATAATATACCTTTATATAATTATTATTCCATTCTATAAAATATGAAATAGAAATAAAAGTAGCGTTCATGCGTACGTACGGCTTACCGTCTCCATGAACAGTGCATTTCATTTCTTACCTCTAAATGATTATGTAATATTATAAATGCATGCATGTACTGGATATATATGAAATATATTATATCTAAATCATGGATACCATTCTGGATATAATGGATAGATGAACAACTTGTAATTATAAAGGGCTTATTTTTTACTCAAGTACCATTGATCGTTAAAACGACCGTTATTAACATAAATAATTACATAGTGTTCATGACAAGGCAATAAGTGATATAAAAGGAATAATGAACTTGAAAATGGTTCTTAAACAAGTAGAAATTAACTCAAGTTCATTATTCAGGAGATTAAAGAACGACCGAGTCAAGTCGGACCCGAGGTTTGGGACTTCGTCTCAATCTCCTTTCATTGATGCATATTTTGTTTTATACACAACCTTCTTTTATATGGTGTATAAACCCCTTTGAATTTTACGTTTATTCAAAAGGAATATTTTTTTATACGAATCGTTTACTAAACGACAAAAGGGATTGTTTTTTTCATACATATGCGGCGACAACGACTTCTCCCCCGCCGTGACCATTATTTGAGTTTCGGCTTCCTCTACAAGCCATACCTTTTTTTAAAAAAGAAAAATAAAAACCATGTTTTACTTTTCTTTTATTTTGGTATTGAAAATTTTTTTCATAATGTTTTTATATCAATGTGTTGTATTGATAACTTGTGATTGAAAGGTGGAAATGTTATGTTTCCCTTATGCATGTTTTATGTGATACGAATATGTTGAGGTTCTTGGGCATTATTATGAAGACGGGTGGTTCCGTGATAGACTAAGGGCGGGTGTGCCCGATATAGCTCTCCAATGCATTGGGTAACGTGAAGGAGTGAAACGTTAAGGTTTCTCCGATGAGATTTAGGGAATATACTGTGATGGGTATTCCAAACATAACCAAGAGGGTTACTCCCTACGTAAGAAAGTTATGAATGCCTCAAGTTACCTTTATGTCTTATGATTTCTATGATTTATTCATGATTTGATGAGGTATGTTAAAGTGCTTATGTTTTATGGGTAAAGTATGATTTCATTCTTATGTATATATATACCCATGTTTCCTTTCCATATTTTTATATCCCTTACTGAGCTTTTTATGCTCATCCCATGTTTTTTTGAAATGTTTTTCACAGGTCAAGGGAAAGGTACATGATATGATGATATTGTCAAGGAAGTGTCAAGAAAGAATCCATGTTTTATTTTAAATATGTTTCCATTGATGGGAAAGAAGAATACTATCTTTATGTAACCACTTTGTTTATATGTGGAATGTAATTCATGTTTTATGATCTAATTCTCTAAAACTCTAAACCTGAAAAGATCCTCAATGTGTAATCTTGTAATAACTCATGATTAAGTAAGGTTTAAGGATGGGGCCTTATAGTTGGTTTTAGAGGTCAGTTTAGATAACTTTAGGAGTTATAATTCTATTAAATGGTTATCAAAAAATATTTTTTTATGGTCAAATTGAAGTGATATAGTATATGAAGATTACCAAGTTGCTTCATCTCAGAAATGTTTGTTCATAATGGTTTTTCGCAGAGGAAACAGGTAAGCAGTGCTAGGAAGGCATACAGAAGGAAATAACCTTCCGAATCAGCATCCTGAGATGGTCAGAATTGGAACTGAACAGTTTTTTGTAGTAATGGCGCAGTTGACTCAAGCGAAAAATGGTAGTGGTATCCATGCACGAGATCATCCAGATCAACCGCAGAGGAACATGTCAGTGGTGGAACATTTCATGAGGCAACATCCCCCATCATTCAAAGGATCATCTGACCCTTTGTTAGCCGAAGGGTGGATTAAAGAACTGGAGAATATTTTTGATGTCATGGGGTGTTCAGACAATCAAAAGGTTAGTCTTGCTATTTACAGTTTGGAGGGTGAAGCAGATCAGTGGTGGTCGATGGTTAAAAATATCAGGGATGCCGATGAGATTGATGCTCTTGACTAGGATGAATTCAAAGTTATGTTTCTTGAGAAGTATTTTCCTAAGGTTGTTCGACTTAGGATGGAAAATCAATTCTTGGAATTTAGGTAAGAGGAAGACTCAGTGGCTACCTATGAAGAAAGTTTCACTCGATTGGCAAGGTATGCTCCAAATTTTATCCGAGACCTTGATAGTAAAATCAATCGTTTTTACTCCGAATTGAAGCCAAAATATCGAAGTGCATTAGCATCTCGTGAGTTTAAAAGTTATGAAAATCTTGTTCGATGTGCTGAGAAGGTGGAAATGGAGTTTTCTAATGATTAAGTGTTCTATAACAACCAACAGAAGAAGAGACCGAGGTGGTAGGAGAAAGGTAATAATTCTTCAAAACGTCTGATGGTAAGAAAACTAAGTTTCCTGTTTGTGATAAATGTGGAAAAAGGCATGCTGGGGAATGTCTTCTGAATTCCGGAAAGTGCTACCGATGTGGTAAGATGGGACATAAGGCTCGTGATTGCACTGAAAAGGATCAAGGTGATGGTATGACCAAATTTGATTTACAGTTAGTGAAATGTTATAAGTGCAATGAGATGGGTCACTATGCAAACGAGTGTCCGACAAAGAGCTTGAGTGATGGGAAGCAGTTAGACTACAAGTAGAAAGGGGTGGTGAAATCCTTTGCAACTACTTCAGCAGATGTCGGGCCTCAAATGAAGTTGTATCAGGTACTTTGTTTGTTTTTTCAGATTATGCCAGTGTGTTGTTTGATTTAGGGTCTACACATTCTTTCATCTCTAAAAACTTTTCTAGTAAAATGGTAATACCATCTCAAGAAATGACTCCTGAACTTTTTGTAAAAACAGCTGGGGGAAATGTTGAGGCAAAAAGAATTTATAAGAATCTTCCTATCCTTATCTATGGAAAGAACATACTTGCAAACCATATTGTTCTACCTCTTGTAGAGTTTGATGTTATCCTGGGTATGGATTGGCTCTCTATTTACCATGATAAGATTGACTGTAGAGCTAAAGAAGTTTCTTTTCAGAAAGACTTTTAGTTTGTGTACAAGAATGAACCCTTACTGTTGATAACATATCATGAGGCTGAGAAACTTGTAAAAGATGGAAATGAATGTTACCTTGAACACATCGTTGAAAATAAAGGAACTGTTCAGATTAATGATGTGCTAGTGTTAAATGAGTATCCTGACGTATTTCTTAATGAGTTGCCTGGAATAATACCAGATCGGGAAGTTGAGTTTACCGTTGACTTAGTTCCTGATGCTAAACCAATTTCAAAACCCCCTTATCGAATGGCTCAAATTGAACTTTTAGAGTTGAAGGAGAAATTGCAAGATTTATTAGAGAAAGGTTTCATTCGACCTAGCACATCACCATGGGGTGCTACTGTTTTATTTGTTAAAAATAAATATGGTTCAATGAGACTATGCATTCATTATAGAGCCTTGAATAACATCACTATTAAGAACAAATATCCTTTGCCTCATATCAATGATTTATTTGATCAGCTCCAGGGAGCTCAGTATTTTTCAAAGATTGAATTGAGATCGGGGTACCATCAGGTGAAGGTAAAGGAAGCAGATTTCCCAAAGACTGCGTTCCGTACAAGGTATGGCCATTATGAATTTGTAGTAATGCCTTTTGGGCTAACCAATGCACCTGCTGTATTCATGGACTTAATGAATAGAATTTTCCATGATTTCATGGATAAGTTTGTTGTGGTTTTCATTGATGATATTTTGTTGTTTTCTAAAAGTAAAGAGGAGCATGAAAGACATTTAAGGGTTATCTTACAAACCTTAAAAGAAACGAAATTGTATGGGAAATTAAGCAAGTGTGAGTTTTGGTTGCAAAAAATTTCTTTCCTTGGTCACATTGTTTCTAAAGATGGTATAACTGTTGATCCTGCAAAAAAAAGGTTGTGGAAGACTGGACAAGACCCACAAATGAAACTAAGATTCATAGCTTCCTTGGTTTGGTAGGCTAGTACCGTAGGTTTGTTAGAAATTTTCCACGGTTATCTAGTCCAATGACTAAGCTAACTCGGAAGAGTGCTAAGTTTATCTGGATAAAAGAATGTGATGATTATTTTCAGGAATTGAAAAGAAGATTGGTGAAAGCTCTAGTTTTGGAACTACCTTCCAGGAATGGTGAGTTTGTTATCTGCAGTGATGCTTCATTGAAAGGACTTGGTTGCGTCCTAATGCAGAAGGATCAAGTAATTTCTTATGCTTCACGACAGTTGAAAACTCATGAGGTAAATTACCCTACACATGATTTGGAATTAGATGCTGTTTTTTTCGCTTTAAAAATTTGGAGACATCATTTGTATGGAGTAAAGTGTGAAATATATACTGATCACAAAAGTTTAAAGTATATATTCACTTAGAAAGAGTTAAACATGAGACAGAAGAGATGGATGGAATTAATCAAGGATTATGATTGTACAATTCATTACCATCCGGGAAAAGTAAATAAAGTGGCTGATGCTTTGAGTCGAAAAAGTAATGCTTCATTAACAATGTTGCGTTTGGAACGTGATCCTTTGGTTAAGGATTTTATGAACTTTGGAATAGAAGTTTTTGGTGCAGGATATTCTTCTGTTTTGTTTTAGGTATCAGTGAGATCATCTCTATCAGATAGAATCAAGCAAGCATAGAAGCAAGACAGTGAATTGCAGAAAAAGGTAGAGCTGGATCAGAAAGGTAAGTTACCTGAATTCAACATTGATAATGATTGTCTTTTGAGATTTGGGAAGAGATTGTGTCTGCCTTGTGATTCATATTTGAAGAGAGAGTTGTTATGTGAAGCTCATAGTTCTCCGTTTTCAGTTCATCCTGGTTGTACTAAGATGTACCAAGATCTGCGGGAGTATTACTGGTGGGATGGAATGAAAAGAGATATTTCTGATTTTACTGTGAAATGTTTGACATGTCAACAGGTTAAAGCAGAGCGGCAGTTACCAAAAGGGATGCTTCAGCCTTTACTAGTGCCAGAGTGGAAATGGGAGAATATGTACATGGACTTTGTTGTGGGATTACCAAAGACATCTCGAGGTAATAATGAAATCTGGGTTATTGTTGATCGCTTGACTAAATCTGCTCATTTCCTTACTATACGAGATACTTTTTTCCTAGATCAACTTTCCCATTTGTATCTTAAAGAAATAGTCAGGTTACATGGAGTTCCTCTCTCCATTGTATCTGACCGTGACCCCAGGTTCACTTATAACTTTTGGAAAGGCCTTCAGAAGTCGTTAGGTACTGAATTAAATTTTAGTACAGCTTTTCATCCTCAATCAGATGGGAAGTCAGAACGAACAATTCAGACCTTGGAGGATATTCTACGATCTTGTTCAATGGATTATCAGGGAAGTTGGGACCAACATCTTTCTTTGGTTGAATTTTCATATAATAACAGTTTTCATTCTAGTATACAGATGACACCATTTGAGGCATTATATGGGAAGCGGTGTCAAACTCCAGCTTTCTGGGATGAAGTGGGTGAAAGAAAGTTGATGAGACAATAATTGGTAGAAGAGATGATAGAAAAATTTCAGTTGATTCAGAAACACATGAGAACAGCTCAGAGTAGGCAGAAGAGTTATGCGGAAAACAGGGGGAAGGATCTCTCATTTGAGGTAGGTGATCATGTTTTTCTCAAAGTATCACCATGGAAAAGTGTGATGCGATTTGGTAAGAAAGGAAAGCTGAGTCCAAGGTTCATTGGACCATATAAAATTCTGGAGAGAGTTAGATCTATTTCTTACCGAGTGGCTTTACCTCCGAGTTTATCTCAAGTACACAATGTTTTTCACGTTTCGATGTTGAGAAAGTACATGCCAGATCCATCTCATGATTTGAGTCCAGAGGTAGTTCAGCTGGAAGAGAACCTATCTTATGAGGAACAATCGGTCCAGATTCTTGACCATAGGGAGCAAGTGTCACGGAATATGGTGATTAATCAGGTAAAGGTTTTCTGAAAAAACCACATGATGGAAGAGGCAACATGGGAATCTGAAAATGCAATGAGGGATAAGTACCCCCCATTTATTCGATAAGTAAATAAATTCGGGGACGCAATTTTCTAAAAGGGGTAAGGATGTAACATCCCATGTAAGTAATGAATAATTTATATTTTTACCTATGTCTATTAATGATTAATATAGTGTTTTAGAGGCTTAAAATGAAAATAAATACAATCTTATGCATGGAATACACTAATATTCTTAAAAGATTGTTTTACTGCCTTTTGATGGCAAACCCTTTTTAAATCTATCTTTTGAAAATTTTATAAGCTATTTTTGTCAAAATAAACTTATTATTTATGATTGGGACATCAAAATTTACTTTGTGTGAATTTTTGGTATTTTTCCGATAAAGTTCATTTTTTAATGAATAGTGAAAAATGTTGTATTTTAATTCAAAACCTCTTTTTAATCTAATTTATTTATATGATTAGATTATCTTTTGAATTGGTTTTGAAATGAAAATAGAATATAGTTTTACCATTTTATCAAATGGTGGTCATTGGAATCAATTTCACTTTGAAATTGGACTTAAACTAGTGTCAATCTTTTGATACGTATTTTTTCATAAAAACACGCTATTTGTCATGACAGTGGGAATTAGTTATTAAATTAATTAATAAAACTTACATGTTTTGAATTTTGTAAAATAGGCATCATTTTTTAATTTTTAATATCAAATATATCTTAGGGTGAAGTTTTGTTATCTTTCTGAAAAACATCAATTTTTGATGAATAGTGATACCACTAAGTGGTAGTTAAAGAAACTGATTTTTCGTTTAAATAAAACTTTGCCACTTCTGTGATTTGAGTTTAAAAAATACAACATATATGGTTTTCATTAAGAAGTAAAATGTGGTTCAATGAGATTAAAATAATTTTTTGGTGAATATTAACTTTTAAGTTCTTAATCGCGATTAGTGGTAATTAGTGTAGTTTAAGGTAAAAATAATGTTTTAATAATATGAGATGAGCTTGAAATATGTCCTACCCTCATTGGACGTGTCATGGCCGACCAAGACAATCCATGGGTCAACTTGGGGACCCCATGGATCCACATTGGTTGGGAAATAACATAAATAACTTTTTATTTAATGTTAAAGTAAAAATGACACAAACATGAGATGTTTTACTAAAACAATTTTTACATGGGGTTATAAAAGTCATATTTTTTATTATAAATAGTAATTTGAAAGATAAAAAGATTTCCTACATCATTGAATTTTTTTATTATTTTTCGACTTTAAATAAATTAAATTATTTATGACATCATGGTGATGCAGCGATTACCTCATTAATAAAGGATTTAAATAAAATGAAATGATAATGTAAACTCTATGAAAAACACATTTCCAAAACCTATTTGATGGGTGGATTTCAAACCCTTATCACCTTACCCTCGAATTATATCAATGTGGGACCTTTTGAATCTGAAACTCATTTAAAAAAAGTAACATTTCTTTACTTTCCAAGAGTGCCCCTCCTCTCCTCTTATAAAAGGCCCCCACATCTACCTCCTTACCCACACTCCAAAAGCCTTTGTCTCGGCCAACCCCTGCCCATTTTGTCTCTCCACATCCCTCTATTACTCCTTTAAGACTCACATTGGGCTGAAGACTTCCCATGGAAGCCTTTAAGCTCAAACCAAAGGGAGTTACCCAATTTTAAGGTAATGTCTTCACTTGAGTCCTTTTGTTTTATTTTGCTTCTCCAACCCCCTAAACTCTTTTTATTAATTTCTTTTGTAATAAATCCAGTATCTTTAATATACTAGGATGTTTTTATAAGAAGTATTCGAGCTACACTTACACACACCTATATCTAATGGTTAAAGGACATACTGTTTCCGTGGATGGTGAATTTATGCCTCCCGAAACGATGATTATTCAACATTATTTTAACACCTTCAAAGGTGGCCATTAAGATGTAACTAAATATATATATGATAGATAATATGTTTATTTTTCCTTAAGATTCTGTATTTTTCATTTTGGGCATACCTTTATGGTTTCCATTATGGGTAAACGCGATATCTTCATTTAAGGAAGTGCGGACTACCGCCCCCTCAAAGTGATTTGATTCGTTAAATACCATATGTGGGACGTATAAAGGATGTAACTATGATATTATATATGATATTATACGGGAATTATAATATACCTTTATATAATTATGATTCCATTCTATAAAATACGAAATAGAAATGAAAGTAGCGTTCATGCGTACGTACGGCTTACCGTGTCCATGAACGGTGCATTTCATTTCTTACCTCTAAATGATTATGTAATATTATAAATGAATGAATGTACTGGATATATATGACATATACGATATCTACATCATGAATACCATTCTGGATATAATGGATACATGAACAACTTGTAATTATAAAGGGCTTATTTTTTACTCAAGTACCAATGATCGTTAAAACAACCGTTATTAACTTAAATAATTACATAGTGTTCATGACATGGAAATAAGTGATATAAAAGGAATAATGAACTTGAAAAAGGTTCTTAAACAAGTATAAATTAACTCAAGTTAATTATTCAGGAGATTAAAGAATGACCGAGTCAAGTCAGACCCGAGGTATTGGACTTCGTCTCAATCTCCTTTTATTGAGGCATAATTTGTTTTATACACAACCTTCTTTTATAAGGTGTATAAACCCCTTTGACTTTTATATTTATTCAAAAGGAATTTTTTTTATATGAAGCGTTTACTAAATGACAAAAGGGAATGTTATTGTAGTACGTATGCGGCGACAACGACTTCTCTGCCGCCGTGACCATTATTTGAGTTTCGACTTCCTCTACAAGCCATACCTTTTTTAAAAAAAGAAAAAAAAATATCATGTTTTACTTTTCTTTTATTTTGGTATTGAAAATTGTTTTCATAATGTTTTTATATCAATTTTTTGTATTGATATTTTGTGATTGAAAGGTGGAAATGTTATGTTTTCTTTATGCATGTTTTATGTGATACGATTATGTTGAGGTTCTTGGGAATTATTTTGAAGACGGGTGGTTCTGTGATAGACTAAGGGCGGGTGAGCCCGATATAGCTCTCCAATGCATTGGGTAACGTGAAGGAGTGAAACATTAAGGTTTCTCCGAAGATATTTAGGGAATATACTATGATGGTTATTCCAAACGTAACCAAGAGGGTTACTCCCTACGTAAGAACGTTATGAATGAATCAAGTTGCCTTTATGTCTTATGATTTCTATTATTTATTCATGATTTGATGAGGTATGTTAAAGTGCTTATGTATTATGGGTAATTTATGATTTCATTATTATGTATATATGTACCCATGTTTCCTTTCCATATTTTTATATCCCTTACTGAGCTTTTTATGCTCATCCCAAGTTTTTTTGAAATGTTTTTTACAGGTCAAGGGAAAGGTACATGATATGATGATAATGTCAAGGAAGTGTAAAGAAAGAATCCATGTTTTATTTTAAATATGTTTCCATTGATGGGAAATAATAATACTATCTTTATGTGACCATTTGTTTATATGTGGAATGTAATTCAAGTTTTATGATCTAATTCTCTAAAACTCTAAACCCGAAAAGATCCTCATTGTGTAATCTTGTAATAACTCAAGATTAAGTAAGGTTTAAGGGTGGGGCCTTATAATAACCCAAATTTTTTAATAGGTTTCCAATTAAATGATTTTAAACTATTAGAAATAAATTCTTTATTGGGTATAGAGGATTAAAAACTAGGATACGAATTCAAAATTTTGATTATGGAATAAACTATTCTTGATAATTCTCCTCTATCACAGTTAACAACCTAAAATAGAAATATACTTATGTGCTTTCTATTTTCCATGTATTTTGACATGATTTTTTATCCCATTATTAAATAATACTAAATAATTTTTAGTCTCTCATTAGTCAATTTCAATTCATTATTCTCTTTTAGTAGATGGTCATTTTTTTAATGGTAAGGTTAGACTTAGAACTAACAGTTAGAGAATGTCGTTTACTTATAATTTTCTACTTATCCTTAACCTAATTGAATGTATCTTCTAGCATGATAGAATATTCAAAAAATATTATAATTAGATATATTTTCACCATTATCTTCTTCTCCATAACAATTTTATATATGTTCGTGATAAGAAGAAAAGATAGTGGTATGTTAGATGTGTTTTAAAAAATTGTTAGATCAATTATGATTTTCCTCTTGGGTTGTGCCAGAAGAAGTTGAGAAATATTAAAAATAACTCAAGCTTCTATCATTTCATTATTGTATTTATTATCATATTTATCAAATTTCATTTAATATTTCAACATAGGAAAACAAGTTATGACATTTTACTTCCTTTAATAATCATAGATAATATTATTATTTGATGCATAATCTTGAATCCATTCTTTGTTTAATTTCCAATATTTTTTATATTTTCCTTTTTATCATGGCTTATTGATGAAAATATTTTTCTTATAAAACATTTTAAATATTCTTGCCAAATGGGCCATCTTTTCATCCTTTTTAGTTGGTGAATCTTTATGACATGGATAATCATCTTGAACCTAATCCTATTGATTTGATGTAGCAGATTTCAATTCCATAAACATCTTATGTATATCATTATTGATGTGGCTGCGTTTTAATATAATTTTCCACATCATTTGTTTGTTTTTTAGTGTATTTTAAATTTCAAAACATTGTATTCTAATTAATAATCACCAATTTTTGTGTTTTCTATTAATAAAATTACAAATAATAATTTCTCGTGAAAACCATGTATTTTAGTGATTTTTTTTATTCAAATAATTATTTAATTAAAAAATTCATTTTAATTTAAATTTCATTTTTTATTCATTATTTTTAAAAAAATTAATTTTTCATTATTTAAATCCATTCATTATATCATTTTTTTTTTGTTTTTCAAAATAAATAATGTATTAATTATTTTATTTAATTAATTATTTTGTAAATAATTAAAATTTATACATTAGTTTTTATATCATTTTTTATTTAAATTAATTTTAATATTTTAATTCAATTATTTAATTATTATTTTTTATCATTGATTTATCTTTCTTTAATTTATTTATTAATTAAATGACGAAAACTAATTTAATTATTATTATTTTTAAAAATAATAATTAATAAATTTTATGTTGAAAGTTTTAGTTAATTTTATATTGTTTCTAAATATTTTAAATTACTATTTTTAATTTAGTTAGTTAAATAATTTATTTATTTATTTTAGATTTGTTAAATTATTAATTTATTTATATTCTGTTTGTTGTTTGATTTTTATATTATAGTGTTGTCATGTCACTGATGTCACCCATTGTTGACACATATGGGTCACTGAATCCTTCAATCAGTCCCCCGACACAACTGTATCAATAAAACATAATGTCTCACCAATTCCCACACCCACCCTATTAGTGATTTGAGCCACTGACACCCTTATTCTGCCTATCGATGGCCCAATTCACTGATACACCCCTACATTAATCACTCACTACTTCCCTACACTCCCCGCCGACTGACACCATCTACCGAAAAAACATACTAACAACATTATTCCCCGAGTTATTGATGGACCTAACTTCTACTAATTCTACCATTGTTCCCTCTCTGCAATCACTATTCCATGTCTCACCGTTTCAAATTTTCTTCACTCCTGCAACAAGTAGAATCACAAAATAAATAGAATCACATCATAAAAGCAAAAATTATGTATCAAGAATAGAAATATTTTCAATAGAAGATATAAAATAAAAAAAAGATCTAGATTTGAATAAACTCATACCTCACCAGATCTAGATGATCTGAGGGGCACCTCTTCTGTGCCACGACCGCTCCTCTCATGCCACCTCTAATTCATCCATCTGTCAAATTCCTAATATTTTAGTGCCACCCATATATCTAGGATCCTCTATCACCAACCCACACAAACTCCCTACTTCTCTTGCAATCTACTCCTACACTCCAAAATCCTCTGGACCTCATTCCTCTGCACCCATCCATTGATTGAAGACACAACATGAGCCCCCTCATGCCATTGTCATTATCCCTTATTCCTTATCCTCGCTATGACTACATTCCTCCCCAGCCTGCTCCAGATTCCACCGACCCCATCACTCCTCGCCAACTAAAGCATCCCCCCTCTACACCAGTTTTATGTTTTCTTTTTAATCTAATTATTTATAATAATATAATATCAATAATAATAATAATTTTAAATATAATATATAATATCATATATATAATTAATATAATATATAATAATATTAATATAATTAATTCATATATATTTTTATATTATATATATATATTATATGTAATTAGTAATAGTTAATTTTAATTTGGTAAAATAATTAGTATTTTTGTTATTTTTTCATAATAATAATATATATAGGTTTTGATTAACAAAAGATTATAAAACATATATAGATATATATTAATATTAATAATTATCGATATATTATTTATATATTTATGTTTATTGTATACTTAAAATCATATTTTAATAATAGATATATTTGAATGTTCAAACAATTCAGGTGTGTTTTCTATTCTGAATAGGTGGAGTTGGAGTAGATCATGAGTGTTATGGGAGAAACTGTTCAAAAGAAAACTGTCAGTGTTTTCATGAAGTTGTTGCATGAGTATAGTTTTACTCATGTGTTGATCACAAGAAGATTGTGATGCACACTCAAAGGCATGCCACATAGATACTTTCGCTTCTTATTATGAACAACATTATTCATTTCTATCATTTAGTTTAATATTATAGGAGCGACGACTCCTGTCACACAAGGGGGTGGGGTAGATATTTCACACTAAATTAATCTTCAAACTCCATCCATTCACCAAGGACTGTGGAATTACCATTGACATCAGAGATGAGACCCTACTCTTCCAAATCCATCCATCCTCTAGTGTTCTGTTTTAGTTTAGTTTTCATTTTATGTAGTCTTTAAATACATTGTTCATTATTTTTTATTCTATGAATTGTGTTTTCAATTTAATATTGATGCTTCATTCTTTCTTCCACATCTCATATTGTGATCTTAAATCTACCATGATGGTGATTTAATTTTGTGGCTAGATCTGGGTAGTGAAACCCGATGTGATCTGAAGATCCATTCTTCATCACGATCCTTATTTTCTTCTTAGCATTGGTTGATCATGGATGAAAATTGGGGTGAGTGTGAGCACAATCTTTCATACAATCAGTTTCTATATTATCTTCTTATCTCTAGTCCCCATCTAATATCAGTATCTCAAACAAAGAAATTTATATGGGTTGTGTAATCTGACAAAATCAATTGTCTCATTCTAATTACTTACATAATGATTTGTTTGAGGGAATTATTTTTCAATATAGAGAAATTTTAAATCTGTAAATACATTTATTGTTTGAATGATCACTTTATAAGTGATACATATGTATGGTATGATTAATTTTTCATGCATTGATTGACATTGAGAGTTGATGTTTTATTTTTAAGTTGATTGATGATAGAGATTCCAGGGTGGTCGGACTTGGATTTGGATTCGTTCTTTCTGACTGTCTGATGGTCTTGATACCATTTCATTTTCTTTATGTGATTTGATTTCACTATGTCTATTTATCAACTATTCCACACCATCTATGACATTCATTTTTGTTAATTTTT
Organism: Viscum album; assembly: GCA_963277665.1. Classification (NCBI taxonomy): domain Eukaryota; kingdom Viridiplantae; phylum Streptophyta; class Magnoliopsida; order Santalales; family Viscaceae; genus Viscum; species Viscum album. The sequence goes on along the minus strand of OY728131.1, from coordinate 1,455,676,939 downwards.
TTGGTGTTTTGATAACCTATTTTAAAAATATAAAAGATTATAAAAAGATTTTTGGAAAGAAAACATAATGATTTGACACTTCTTCCTTTAGATAGATCCAGAGGTTAGCCAATGTTCTAAATCTTGGGTTTTATAAATGTAAACTTGGACATCCTTGTAATACATATGTTTTCAACATTTGAATCTGTTTCTGGGGAAGTAATTTTATGATGGAGTGGTTTTTTCAATTTTTTTCTAAAAAATAATAAAACAAATTTTCAAATCAAAATATCCAATATCATCTCTTTTGCTAATTTTGATAATGATGGCAATGATTTCTATGATTTATCTGATGTGAAAATATTATAAGAGGATATATCATCATTTCCATTTTGGATACATGCCTGACCAACAGGAGAGACTTCATATGAAACAAGGGCTGTGAAAAATAAGACAAAACAAAAATATGCAATGATATACAATCAAGATAAGAAGAGTAAAGACATTGAGGTACATGCCTCCAAAGAACCAAAAGAGAGATAAAATTCACCAAAAACTCAAAGAAGTTTCTCTTTCAAGAAAACAACTGAGAATAAAGGATAAATAATAGAAAGAGAGACTTTAAGATGGAACTACCATTTTTGATCCTAGAGAATCATCTGATATAATTTTAGAAGGTCATGATATGCATCTAGAATCATTCATCAAGTGTGGGTAGGATATTGGGCGAACAAGCATTGAATAAGTAGGACACAAACTAGGATATTATTCTATTTATATCATTTAATATGATTATATTATGTGTTCTGAATATTCTACTAAGATTTCCTTACTTCACCAGGATAAACCATCACAAGAAATAATTTCCTTTTCCTTATGAGAAACCAAATCCTTGATCATATTTTATTAAGAGTGTCTAGAGGAGTATGACTTCCTCACTCTTTCCAAAACCAAACTCCCTGGAGCTCTGGATACCCTTGGATAATAACATACTACACTATTTAAGAGATTTAAAAACATACTGAATAATATGTTTTTTATTTTGTTTTAAATGATTTTAATTATGTTTCTCCAACTATAAGTATTGAAGATGCAGTTTATCATTGTGATCTTCTTTAGAGGGAGAAATTTTAAGCTGCACCGACTGAGGAATTAATGGAACTCCCAATTACGATTGAAAATTATAGTTTGGGAATAGCTATTGAAGAGGATTCCTTATAGCTTTTCACAACTATCATGGATGGTGTTGAAACATTTCATGTAGATGTTGTAGGATTTATGATTTATGTTTGACAAGAATAAATATCTCGCTCTATAGTTTATTTTCATTATATTCTCACACTCAACCATTAGTTGATGAAGAGGGGAAGTACCCCTAAATTTTCTTCTCCCATCTAGTAATTTATATGAGTTACTCCAATACCAAGGAGGGGGTATTAATTGAAGCTACACTAGTGGTACTAAAATAGTGGTAGACCTCTAAAATTGGAAGGAATCACATCTGGTGGTTCTTAAATAAAAATCCAAATCCACCATTAGATTGGGGTTGCTCCAAGGAATGTCCATCTGTGGACTATCAAACTATATCACCCCTAGGGGGTTATCACTGGATTATCCATTTTAATTTCTTTCATTAGTTTATTAATACTTATTTCTTGGATTTTTTTTTTGTTTTTTCATATAGGAAATAAAATATAACTAGTTCCATGTGGAAATAATTTGATACCAAAAAGAGAAGCACACTGAAGGTCATGGATAAAACTCCCTAACTCATACTATATAGTCACATTTTACATTGAACATTAAATTATGAAGACTAATGTTAATATTTTTTCATTTTTAGGGGATTGAACTAGCCACCTAAGGAACATGCATAAAGCTAACATAGGGAGGCATTCAAGAAAATTAATAAGGTTTTGAAATTCATGGAAGTAATATTTTAAATTAATTAATTTGTTATAATCTGCACATTCATAACAAATGATTCTAAGACCTATGTGTGGGAGAGTCCACCTGATTTCTGTGAAAATTGAGTATGTTTTCTATAATGGGTGTTTAGTTACTAGTATCTAGTGAGTTGAAATTTTATTTTAAGCCGAATTGTGAAACCTTATTGCACCCATTTTTTACATGGATTATGCTACTAGTAAACATCATTTTTTTCATTCAATATATTAAACATATTTAAAATATAATTTTTCTGGTATTAAAATTTAACATCCAAAACATTCAAAAAACTTTACCTGTTTCAATTGTTATCAGGTAGCATTATTCTATATATTCTTATTTTTTCTTATTTTTTTAGTATGTGGAAAATTAAACATTTGAATTTCAATTCCACCACTACTCATTCTTTTAAGTGCAATATTTAAAATTAGTTTTCAACTAATCTGTTTCCCACCAGGAGAGTGAACGTTAGGGAAAATTTTATGTTTTATGTGCGGGGGAGAGGGGTCATTCTGTTGCTCATTTAAAATTTGCCATAATTATTTATAAAAAAAGGTCGATGTTTTAAAAGCATTAAAAATTTTAATATTCTTAAGTAACTTTAAGGACATGTGAGTTTAGTTGGAACATAAATTTTTTCCTATTAATTATATTAATACCTTCTTGTAGTTAAGGGATACACTAAGACTGAAGATTATGGGGACATGTGATTTCTGAGTGAGTTATCACTATCATTATGGATTTTCTATTTCGGAACATCGGAAGAGAGTGATATATGATAGATTTTTTTTGAATTAGGATCATGACCTAAAGAAACAAAAAATATTAACTAGTTCATAGGGGAAATATATTTTAAAATATGAAATCACCTAATTGAACCAACTCTAATGATAATTTTTATGATATTTTTGACTAGTGTAAAATGAAAAAATGGGATCCATGGTTTGTATATGAGACAAGGTGTATTGGGTGAATTTATATTAATAAAAAATATCTAATTTCCACTCCATTAAGTGTTATTAACAGTTCCATGCACAAGATGTATGGATCTATAAAATTAAAATAAATTACCCTGTCAAAAAATTTGCTCATTTTGTTGAGATGAATTTTAAACACAAATAAATAAGGGTGAAATTGACTTAATTAAAAATCATTTGAGTGGTAACCGTAATGTGATTTAGAAAAATAATAAAATATTTTGGAACATAAGAGAAATTTATACATGATGTTGACCTTGGGTAAGTTTTTTATTCCACTTACATCTTACATATCTTCACTCCTTGAATTGGAACTAGAATTGGAATTAGAGTAGGAATGTTATTGGAGTTCATATAGGAGGATAGAATTCTCTAGAAGTGGTTGAATCTGTGATGCCATTGGCATCCTTCTTGTAATTGAAACTAGGCATTACCATTTTTTGAGCACTCCTCCAAAGTCAGACATGAATATGTTCCTCTTTATTAAAAAAAATTCATGCAATTTTTGAACTGAAACACAAAAATAAAACTTTGTATTTTGAAAATTCTATAAGAATGGTTTTATTTTGAGGACATTCAAAGATTTAAGTTCGGGGGATTTTAATGTTGATTTTTTTTAATATAATTTTCCACATCATTTCATAGATTGTTAGTGTATTTTAAATGTCAAAAACATTGTACTTAGTTAATAATCACAAATTGTTGTGTTTTTTCTTCATAAAATGTATAATATTCATTTTTTTGTTAAAAACATTTATTTTAGTGATTTGTTTTTTATCATTTTAAATAATTATAAAATTAAATTATTCTTTTTAATTTAACATGAATTTTTTAGTTCTTTGTTTTTAATTAAATTATAATTTTCCATTCTTTTAATTATTTCTTTTCTTAGTTATTTTCAAAATAAATATTTTTTAAATTATTTAATATAATTAATTATTTTTAAATAAATAAATTTTAAATTTTTTTTAAATTTTTTATGAAAATAAAATTATTTGAATAATTTAACAAACTCTATAATTATTAAATTTCATTAATTATTTATTTTTCTTCAATTTCTTATATAATTAAATGATGAAAACCAATTTAATTATTGTTTTTTTAATTAACTATGAATAAATTGTATATTTAAAACTGTAGTTAATTTAATTTTTTTCTGAAATGTTATAAACATGTATTTTTAATTTAGTTAGTTAATTAATTAATTTTATTTTTTGGTGTGGTTAAATTATTAATTAATTTTTATTGTCTTTGTGGTTTGATTTTGTTTTATAGGTGTTGTCCAATCACTGAAACCACCCATCAATGACTCATATGAGTCACTTAGACCTTCCATCCATCCCTTCACTCACCTGTCCCACCAACGCATAATCCCTCCTCGATGACTGCACCCACCATATCAGTGACATGAGCAACCGACACCCCCATTCTTCCTATCGGTGGATCAAGTCACTGATACACTACTTCATGAATCACTGAAACCTTCCCTGTACTCCCCACCCGATGAAACTATCTTCTGACACCATTGTTTCATGAGTTTCCGATGTTCGTCCCTTATGCTAATAAAATCATATCACCCTATTTGTAGTCATAGTTCCATGTCTCACCATTGAAACTCATCTCTACTCATCCATAAAAAAATTCACAGCACAAAGAAAATCATTGTAGAAAAACACAAATCAATCAGCATGGACAACAATAGATCAATAGAAGATTTAAAATTAATATTTTTTTTCCACATATGAAGACACTTGAACCTCCACAAATAAGGATCATCGGAGGGGAACCGCATCAGAGACATGATCGTTTCTCCTCTCTAGGATCCACCATTTAACATTTCTTTTTATGTCCCACCACAGCAGCTCAACCCTCCATCTAGATACCCAACCACAGATCTGCACAACCCCCCTACTTCACATGCGTACTACCCCTGCACTTTGTGCACTACTTGTCCTCCTTTCTCTAAACCTCACCACCTATTAGAAAAACAACCCAAACCCCATCTTCCAGCCTCTATTCTACCATGTTCATACCCCTCTCATCGACTCACCTTCCTCCCCAGCCTGCTCCCAGTGCCACCAACACCTTCACTCCTCACCGAATCGAGCCTCCCCCATCATTACCTCTTTTTTGGGTTTTATTTCTATTCAAATTATTTAAAAAAATATAATATATATACTAATAATAAATATTATAAATAATAGATATAACAATAAAAATAAAATTAATATATTATATATTAATAGTAATATAATTAATTCAAATAGATTAGTATATTAAATATATATATATATTCAATTTAATTAGTAATAGTTTATTTTAATTTGTTAATATAATTAGTATTTTTTTTGTAATAATACATATATATATATCGATTAACATAAGTTTATACAACTTATATATATATATATATATATATTAATAATAAAAGGTATAGATATATGAGATATATTTATGTTTTTTATATTCTTATAATCATATTTTAATAATAGTTTTATTTACATGTTCTAATGATTTGTGTGTTTTTTCTATTCTATGTAGGGGGAGCTAGAGTAGATCGTGTGGGATAAGGGTTAAATTGATCATGAGAAAATCATGATAGTATTCTCGAAGTCATTGCAAGAGGATAGTTGTACTCATGGGTTGTTCACTATAAGTTGGGGATGTGCACTGAAAGGCATGACACGTGGATACTTATGGTTCCTTTTAGAAACTGCATTTTTTTGTCTTTCATCTTAAAATAAGAGGAGTGGTGACTTCACTCTCATAGGGTGGCACTCAATTTATACTCACACTATGAAATAATTAATTATCTTTGACTTTAGAGATGGGACCCCGCCTCTCCATGTTCATCCATTATCTAAAGCTCTATTTTTGTTTTAGTTTACTTTTTTATTCTATAAATACATTGTGTTGTATGTTTTCTTCTGTGAATTGTGTAATTATTTTAATTGTGATTTTTCATTAATTCTTCCTTTTCTTATGGTGTGATCTGAAAACTATAGTGATGTAGATCTAAATTGTAGGCCTAGATCCATGTAGTGAAACCCAAAGTGATCTATAGATTTGTTATTAATAATGATAGCTATATTCTACATATCCATTATAGATCATGGTTGAGAATTGGGGTGCGCGTATGAAAATTATTTCCCTCGATTCGTTTCTAATTTCTGCCTTATTTCTTCTGGAAAAAAATATCAAATTCTTTAACTGGGAAATTGAGATGGTATATGAAATCTAATGAACTCAACATGCTCATTCAAATAAGTGACATCCTGGAAAAAATGATTCTTTGTGAGAATTAGTTTTTAATTTGGAGGAATGGTTGAGCACTGGCGACTTTTGGTGTTTCTCTATTCATCGTATATAACATAATGGTGTATGGTTTGAGTCTTTGGTTATGAAATTAGTGATGTTGATAGTTGTTTATTCATTTCATAAATTGGTCAATGATAGGGAGTTAAGGGTGGAGTGACATTGATTTGGCTTTGTCCTTGTTGACTGTATTTTGTGTATTTTTTCCATATTATTTTCATCATTTGATTTGATTTTTCTATTTTTATAAATCTACTATTCCACACACACTGTGATTTTCATTGTTGGTCATTGATTTTTTTCTCAAAATTTTCAAAATATAAAAAAATATAAAAGGATTTTATGAAAGACCACTTTGTCATTCAATGATGCTTCTTTGAGAGTAACCCGCGGTTTAAACACTATTCTATTTCATATGTCTTATAAATGTAAAAATTATCATCCTCATGATAAAGACACTATCAATCAGCTTCATTATTGACATTAATTCTTACTCATACTTCATAAATGTTCTAATTAGTTCCATGAAAGGTAGATCACATGACTCTCTAATTGATCCTAATGTTAATCTACACATTTCTAGTAAGAACCTCAATAGGTGAATCACATGGTCTTGATCAAAAACATGATTCCCTAATGAGTGCATTGTATTCATGAACTCATTCAACATGAGATTCATGTCAGACGTAATCCCATTATGTTTCATCTTAAAAGTATCATATTTATATTTATATGTATTATACAGCATTTCATTAGCATTATTAGTTCCTTCACGAGAAATAGATAAAGTGTAAAAAATAACTATGTAGTAGTGCATGTAGATATTCAATTGAATTCTTAATTACACAAGGAACATTCCAGGGCATTCCTAGCTTCAAGATTATTATTATATTAAAATTTGGTACCATTATCCCTTGTTTTTCTATAAGTTTTATGAAATTCATATTTTTCAGAAATAGAGGTCAAAATTTCAAAGCCCATGCTATCCATATGAAATTTCATCTTGATTTTCTACTGACTGAAGTTAATGATATTCAAAAAAATTGGTCAATTTGTATAAGAATCATATTTCTAGTTTTGTATAAATATTTTTTTTATTAATGATAGAAATTTGATATCATTAATAACATATAAAATAACAATAAAAACGTATTTAAAAATAGTGATACAAATGTTGATTGGAGTGAGATTCTCAGTTGGTGAATTGAGTTCCCAATAAAATTTCTATTAAAAATATTTCTAATAAAATCTCCAATTAAAAAAATTCAAAAATATATTGAATATGGTATTTGGATATAATTTTTATCCATTAAATTTTTCATTAAAGCATGATTTTTGATCAGTTAAAAAATTATTCAAAAATAAATAATCATTTCAAATTAATTAATATAAAAAATCAATATAGAAACAGTAGGTATGAAAAACTATCTATGTATTGGTTTATTTTACAGTTTTATCAAATGAAACATAATGATTTGAAATTAAGAAAAAAATAAATCACATAATGGAATAAATAATTGGTTCAGTCTCCGACTGAGATGTAATCCCAACAACTTGTAAATCACATGTACTAAAAATAATGTGTTACAATAATCTGATCTATAACCTGGATCAGGTATAAGAGAAACAACTTACATTCTATCTAGGCTCAAAACTTCTTTAATAATTATACATGGGAATAAAAAGAAACATAGGACACAAAATGACCTCTTCCAAAACCCCATTTGGTAAGAAGGTTCAAAGGGATAGAATACAATATCAATTATTCATTAGTTATATCAATGATAAATATGTGTTCTATTAAATATATCAAAAAAATAAATCCACAAAAATAAATGAATACAAATAAAAATTATTATATAAGATATATTAATGGTAATGTTTTATAGTCTATAGTGTTTCAAATACCCGAGTGTTCTCATATGTAACTTGGTGGGGATCTAGAACTATTTCATTGAATGAATCAGCAAAATAGAGTGTCAAAAAGGTTCTATTTTCTTTCTATAGAAAAAGATATTGATATTCAAGGAGTTCAAACTTTTCATTTTTGAATTTCAATATGAATGAAATGTGTAAGATCCCATGTGATGATACTTTATGATTAAATAATCACTCCATTATTAATCCTCTCATATTCAAAAGTCATCATATGGGATATTATATTAATAACTTATATAACTTCTTACACCTATTGAATAAAAATTATCTAGATCATCTAGATACTCATATTAGATCTAAAATTTTATTTAATACATATCTATAACGGTTAATATTATAATAATAATATAAACTTTTTCATTAATTTCATTAGTATATCATTTAGGATAATTTAATTCAATTTAGGCATAAGAGAGGTGGTTACTTATTTTTTTTTGGTGATTCATGCATGCGGGAATTCATGTTTAGAAGGTTTCCATTTCTGGCATGGAATCATGTCTAAAGGATTATCAATTATGGTGGTGATTCATGTTCGGTGATGATTCATTCCATCATAGGGTAATTTGATCTGATAATGAGTTAGGTTTTATGGTGAATTAATATGGCGGAGAATCATTTGAACTAACAGTGGCTTAATCCAGTGGTGACGCAACCTAGTGGAAGGTTATCATGGTGGTGACACATCCTTGATGTAGATCATATAGAGGTGGCTCAGTATGGAGGTGGCTCATATGGCAGTAGATAAGTCATGTGGTGACTAATTTCTAGTGGTGAGTTATTTATGGTGCTGAGTCATTTGAACTAATGGTGATTCAGATCATATGGTGACTCATTTGAACTAATATTGAGTCATCCAAACAAATTTCCATATTTTTTTATAATTTCATTATAAAATTAAATTAAATCATAAAACAATAATCTCATTAGAAAAAAATAAACATGATTTTTAAGAATTAAAATGAGGGTGATCTAGGACATTATTTATTTTTCAAAATAATAAGGAATCAGTATGGTGAAACACTAGGGTGTATAATTATTTTATCACACAACTCTCACATGTGTTTATTCAGTTCCACTAATTCCACTATTCCAATCCTAAATTGAGTTATAGTTTTATGATTTTTTTAATGATGGGATCAATGGAAAACCAAACTTTACACTCATGTGGATGTATATGTAGTTATTTAGAAAGAAATTCAATGTGTTCATCCACAATAGTTACTTCCTCGATATTAAGGATACCTTTCCAATTCATTGGTTGAGTATAATCTTCAACTCTATGAACATCATCATTGATGGATACTAAAGGTTTATCAAGACATAATTCATGTTAATAACTTAACTTTATTAGCCTAGGGAAAGTGTTTACATTATTACATTTGAACTATATATAATCAATCACATCACATAGAAATGAATATTTCATAATTCTTAGTAAAATAGAAATTATTAACTTTTACATTATATTTTAAAACATATAATAAAACATATCATTTTATTTTATAAAATATTTATTCACCAAGAATATGATTAATTATCATTCATAATAAAAATTCTAGAATCACGGAGAAATGAAATATATGAAAGGGGTGTTCTCAGATGCTCATTAAAAGAATGTGTATAAGAAATGATATTATAAATTATATAATTCAAGAAAACTTTAGTGCGAATAACTAATTATTAAATAATGACATATAAATAATAAAATATTCTTGAAAATATTCCTGGAAAACACAAATATTGGAATAATCACATTGACATCAATAACATATTAAATATTGAATGAAGTAATAATTTCGTCCATCTTAAACTCATCTCCATGGACTCTTTCCTAGACATATTACATAAATGGGTTAGGCTTTATCCAAATTCCCAACATGTTTTATATAATTATCCCTATCAAATAATCAAGGGGTTATGTAATTTTAAGAACCACCTGTTACTTTTTTAATTCGAATTATTTATCATACGAATAAACAATACAACTTAATCCACATGTCTTATAATAAATTATTATTCATTTTGAAAAATATAAAATATAGAATGTTGATACATACACTAGTAATACTAATCATAAACCATATATAGAAATATTTTGGATTTTATCATTATATTATGTCCTCATTAAATAATAATGTTCATTAAAGTATGTTTAAAAATATGAAAAAAATTAAATGTTTAATAGAAGATATCGTGAAGAAGATACACTTTTCAATTTGAAAACCCTAATTTAAAATCTAAAATAAATTTTTATTTTTATGGAAAATATTTTATTTGAAAAAAATCATTTAATCGTTTAAATTATTCTTCAAAGAATTGAGTGGTCTGGAGGGATTCAGACTCTTTTCTTGAAAAGTATATAAAAATATATTCTTTCATCTTTTTTGATAAAAAGTCTAAAGAACATCATTTTGAAAATTAAAGTAGAATTACTTTAAATTTATTATATAATGTAGAAAATTTATAAAAATATTTTTAATAAATAATTTCATAGTATTAAAAACATTATTGAAAACATTTTACAAAATATATTTACATGGAATAAAAAAACTGACGTAATTAAAAACGAAATTTTTTTTCCTTAGAAACATTATTTTGGTTTCTTAAGTGATTATAATGAGGAAATTGAAAGGAAAACTAATACTTTTTCATAAATAAAAAATGTAAAATAAAATATATATGGTGTTTAAGATATATGGATCTTATAATTCCTCTTATATATAAATAAAAATAAATAATCTTGAAAAATGAGGAGTTTAAGAAATGATCCATCACAACAGTTATTACTAGATTAATAAGTGATTTTAACATCCTACATTTTAAATTTAAATTTATTAAAAATATATAAGAGAAAAATTCACATGAAAATAATATCATATACGATATAATTATAAATCTTTCCCACCATTTATTAATAATTCATTATGAAAATAATTATTTACGAGTGTTAACTATTTCATTTTTTTATGAGAGATTAAATTTGATAGTTCTGATACTTAAAATTTCATCATTGTTAAATAATATTAATAATATTAATAATGATATAAAAATCATATATATTAAATATATATAGAGAGTCATGGAAGAGATAGAAAAATTATTTACACTGATCGAGGAGGTGTTAGGTTGATTGTATGCATGAACACTGTTTTAATTTTATAAAAAAACAAATTAAAAAAATGTTAGGTATTATTTTTTCCCTGAAAAATCAATGTTATATAATAAATAACATACATATATACATATAGACACTAATTTTATTCTAATTTCTATCCATGTAAAATGAAAATAAAAAATATTTCACTTCGGTTCATAGAGGTGGTATCCCCTACACACATAAGAGTGATGTTATCATTTTACATTTGATAATAAGTTAAGAAGTTAGAAATGATATTATAATTATAGAAGATATTTTTAATTCAATATTATATATAAACATTAAAACCATAACAGTAACTATCCATTGATGATGGTAATATTAAATGAATTGTATCACTACATGGAGGAAATATACCAAACATACACACAAAATATACTTTCATATATCATTTGATGGAAAATAGGGTGAATAAATGGGGTTAAAATATCATAATAATATTTTATTATATTAAAGATATATTATTTTTTATTTATTTATGAATAAAATATATTTAGAAGAGGTATAAGAATAGATAAATTGAAAGAGTATAGGAAGGGTAATTACGTCTTCTATGGTAGGATTCCTTTAATACCCTTCTTAAAGAACCATTAAATTGTATTTTTAAAATACAAGAAACTATAATTCATTTATAGAGACTTTTAATAGAGAATTTTGATAGATTTAGTTGTTATATAAGTCTCAATGTTGTTTAAAAAATAAAGAAGTGGGGTTTCCTATTATAATTTTGGGATAGGTCACACAAGGAATATCTTAAAATATCAATATAAAATAATTTCATAGTAAAAAAAATTATTCCTATGTACTATGATTAAAATGTGGGATAAATATGTTCTAAATATGTCTATAAAATTGGATATTAATATGTATTATTGGAAAATATTCACTTATCTAATGGTTTAACCCCCAAGATAAACTCGTTTTATCAATAACAATGGTAATAAAATTTTAATTTTTAGTATAACTCAAAATAAAATTATACTCATTAGAAAATGTGGTATTTTTGTTTAAAATTTTTAATTACTTTTATGACTATCCATAACTGAAATTTGTAAAATTTAATTTTAAAATAAATCCAAACAATGCGATAAAAAATGTTTCTCTAGAAAAACATTTCTTAAGTATAAAAAGTTTTTATTCCAAAAGAAATATAAAATTAATTAAAATAATAATAAATAGTCAATTGAAAATATAAATGACATGATTTTACATTTAAAACCATTTTAAATTAAAATTTACCTTTGTAAATTCTCGAAATGAAGAGAACGTTTTCAATAAAAAATTATATTTTTCACCTTTCATCAAAAACCAATTGTTTTCTAGAAATTATCATAAATTATCCATAAGATAATTTTGGGTTGAAGATTTAAAAAATTATGTTTATTTTTTCAAATATAAATTATAAAATTTTAATAAATTAGTAAATGTAATTTTCAAAAAATTGAGGAAATTTTATAGTCGAAGATAGGGTTTGTCTTCTAAAAATTAATAGATTTTAATCATATAAATACATTTTATTTTTCAAAAAACGGTTAATCCAATCCCTACCACCAATATAAAGAGTTTTTATAATATAAAATTATAATTATAATATTTTTATAGTATAATATAGTTTTATTAAAGATCGGTGTTTCATAATAATTATTCTATTGAATACATAAAATATGATTAAAGAGAAATATATTATATAATCATGGGGAGTCACATTACACCCCACTTATAAAAATTTTCCCACTAATTTACATCATTATAATAAAAAAAATTGGATACTTATACTAAATCACATCCTCAGGTTTCAACAAAGATTCCTATAATTTATGGTTTCACCAAAAAACATTGAATAAGTGTGTAGTCATGTTTCATATAAATTTCTCTCTATGATCTAGAATCTCCATAGGTTTTTTCCATATGATATATCATGATCCAATTCTATAACCTATGAGTTCAGTACATGTGAAGGACTAGTTCGGTATGTTCATGAGAGAGATATATTTAATACATCATGAACTTGAGAGAGATTCAGTGGAAGCGCCAATTGATAAGCTTCCATCCTGATATGATATTCAATTTAAAATGTACTCACATACCTAGTGCATGGATATCTCTTATTTTAAAATATTATAACCTTATTCCAAGTAGATATTTATTGAAATAACTTATCACCAACTTCAAAGTCTTGATCATAGAGATGATTTTTAAAATACCTTTTTCTTGAATCTGAGATGATATTATTTGTTGTTGTATATATTTAACATTAATGGATTTTTCTTCTACTAAATTAGGTCATTATATATTTATTTCACCCACTTAATTCCAACATGTTGGATTTCTATAATTTTTTCCATAGAGGGATTAATTATCAGTTATCTGAAAGAATGAGTGAAAGGTATTTTTACATGAAATTCATATCAAATGAGGGTGTTGATACCTACGACTATTGATATATATATATAACAATAAAAATATATTATATTTTTTGAATGGTCCTATATGATTGATCATATTTCTATGAATAATATTAATGGATGCAACTCAACTCTATATCTTGATCATGTTGATGAGTTTTATATAATTTCGAGGTAAACCACATATACATTTAGGATAAAATTTATAGTGTTAATCCCTAAAATCATACACCATAATTTATAAAAATTTAATTTTATTAAAATATTAATTTTATTGAATAGAAATAAAATTCATGGGTCTCATAAGGTGATTTACTTCAACCAAAAAAGTATTGTTCCCTTTATATGTTTTGGGGTGTTGTACGAAAAAACTACCTGGTTATGTTTTACAATTTTCTATCCTAGTATAGTTAATTTTTGTAACAAACCTTTTGAGTTATATCTATCAGCCTTAACAATCGAAAATAATGATCATCAATATATATAATATGATATAACTATCTTCATGTTTTCCCATTATAAATAATAATCTGTAACTCTATAAACCATTCACTTCCATGATTAATTGAGAATGATAAACTATAATCTATATCCAATAGATTCTTTTTAAATTATGGTATTTATTAAACCCATATATATTTATTAAACCTTATCATTTCCTCACGATCATGGGTGAAATATATAAAATTCATACCATTGTTCTATAATTCCATATATTCCTTATATTCCTTCTTAATCCTATAAGTTATATAATGTTTAACATTTATCTGACAAAGATAAGACAAGTCCCATTTAATCATGATTTCAAGATAGATTGTCTAAAAAATCTAAAATATTGGGTCTATTTAAATCATCATCATGGAAAACAACCATGGTATTTATGATTTGGAGCATCTTTAACCTTCATCTCCTTCTCATTGTGGTAATTTTTTAGCCATTGTACTCTTTTAACAAATCCAACTATCTTATTTTGTATATATTAAAAACATTATGTGTAAACATATAATTATATATTTTATTAATTTTATATATATCACACCATTCACCATATGGACAATTCCTATATTTTTTAAATGAAATAATTTCAGCTACCAACTATAAATAATTTTTCAGGTAATTTTCTATTGGATTTAAAATTGTAAAAATGTACATGTTATCACCATGTCACTATGTATAAGGATTCATCTTGAACCATTATTCTTGATCAAAAATCATTTTTCGTAGCTGGGTTGTGTAATCATAGGCATAATAACCAACTGTCTCTTTAGTTCTCTAAAATTATCATTATATTCATCTATCTAAGAAAAACTAACTTCCATTTGATTAAAATAGTTGAGGAGATTATATGTTCATGATAAATACCTCACAGTGTTTTAGTATTATCCATCCAACCCAATAAAACCATATATCTTGGTTACTAGGGATAGTCTAGCCCCATTCCCAACATCATCTTTTTTTGGAGGATCCACCGATATACCCTCATATGAGATTATATGACCTAATAATGAAACTTTCTAAATCAAAAATCACACTTGGTAAATGTTGTATAAAACTACATGTTTTTTTGTGTCTTTATCATAATTTTATGATTTTATTCATGATATTCCTTGATCATAAAATATATAATAACATCGTCTAAAAAATATTTCATGAGATGGTTAAGGTAATATCTAAAGACTGTATTCATGGAATCATCAAAAATAATATGATCATTAGTATGTCCAAATAAAATCACTATAAATTCATATTAAATATACCTCATATAGAATTATACCTTGGGTGTATCTTCCTTGAGTTTTGGCAGATGATATCCAAATGTAATATCAATAATTTAAAAAATTATAGCTCTTCTTAATTGATAGAAAAAAACTTCAAAAATGGTGTAGTGGAAAAATGTTCTTAATTGTGATATTCTTTGGTTCTCAATAATCAATTATAATACTCTTTATCCCATAGTTTTTCTAAATTATAAGAACAATATCACCCAATGGTGAATCACTGGTTCTATTAAATCCATTATCAAGATTCTCTTTGAGAATCTTCATCATTTACTACAGCATAATCAGTTCTATTCCATTTGGATTCTTTGAAAAGGTGTAGTAACATGTATGATATATATTGAAAAATCGACATCATGACTCGGAGGAGGATTAAGAAGGTCCATAAAAAATACATCATCATTTTCACAAACTATAAGAAGATTTTCATTGTTGAGTTCCTCTCCAAAAGCTTGAGATAACTATCCATCACAACAATGTAGTAGAACCCATATGATTGAATTAATTTCTATTTGATTTTCAAGTTCATCCTCACACTAGTACATGATCATAGATTAATTTTAAATATTTATTTTGACTTCCCTTCCTCGATAATTGATATAGTATCTATATGTACCGAGCCAATCGATTCCCAAAATAACATCAACTTCAACTGGATTATGAATAAATAATATTTTTATGACAAAAATTCACAAAATAATTTATTATATAGGATCTATAACCGTTATAAAAATTCACTTACCCTTATAAGTTTTCATTTTCATCTCAATATCAAATCATTGAGGTGGTTATTTAATACCACTAGAATATTATTCAGATATAAAATAGTGTGTATAAAATTAATTAAATTAAAAAAATTAATTTCTATAGTAGATGATAAGATTAACTTTCACCACATCCATATAAGGATCAACAATAGATATATTAATTCAATATTATTGGACTTCTCGTATTGTATTATTCTATTTTATGGTCCCATGATGCTGGTGGTATTTGTTTGACTAATTCCACATCCCCTTATAGTTAATGTAAAATAATATTATGGTTTCCCCCATACCATTACATTTCTATTAATTATAACTTTTTTCCATTAAACTAGTATAAAAATCTCATTCCCTTAAAAAAAGTACCATGGTTTTTCCATACATAGGTATCCCCAGATAAAAACTCTACCTTTCTCTTCTTCCCCTTATATTTTTTTCAATCATATTTTTCATATATTTAAATTATTTCAAGACATATGACATGGACAATTATTTCTTTTTTTTAATATAACCTGATACTATATCATCATATTATCAGATAGTTTGTTAGACTTGAGGCCTTCAAAATATTATATTTACCCAATACAAGAAATGGATAGTAATACTATTTTTACCACATATGGTGTCCAAAACATACCTTGATAGATATGTCAATTTTTCATCATACATAGAAACGTCTTCCTATTACTTTTGTCTTAGACTCAATAATTGACATTCCATACCTTCATGTTGTTCATGGGGAAAATATTTTTTCAAAAAAAGTGACTTAAAATTTTTCCACTCTATAATGGTTTGTACGTAAAATGTGAATTAACCCAACCATATCCCTTAAGAGTGTCAAACTAGGGGTACCGCAAAGGATCATTCACCATGCATAATAATTGTAGCAAAATGATACTCAACAAAATCTTTTTGGGGTTATTATCCCAATATGAATGTAGGGAGAATCCACATCCACTTTTAGTTCCTAGATAGGTATGCATGTCTAAGAAAACCACATAATATATACTATAGTAAAAAAATTATGATATTATTATACAATTATACATTTCATCAATCTTTGTCTTAGGGTTATGTTTCATAGTATTTGTTTTTATAAATATAGTTACCAAGGTTTCTACAAAAAATACTCTAAAACCAACTATGAAGACCACAACATTATCAAAATATATTTGGAGATTTCTTTATTGCATTTACAATAGATATCAGTGATCATATCCCAATGAAAAAAATAGTTTCATACTATTGATAAACTAGATAAATGCTTTAATCACACATTAAATTTGAAAACATAAAATAAAATATATTTTTTATGAGAACATAATTTAGTCATTAAAATATCATTGAATAGTAATCATAATACACATTTAGGATTCCCAGGGAAAGGAAATATAAGAAATAAGTGACAATTGATGCTCAGTAATGGGAGGTGTACAATGAAATAAATCACAAGATAAATAATGAATGAATAATATAAAAGGAATAGAGTTTGATCAAATAATTACATATAATTAATAACATGATCTTGAAACTTATCCACATATATCACACATATTTTAATAATCTTATAGACATAAATAACTGATTTTATATAGATGGAATGCATAATACCAAACCTCTTAAACTTACTATCGTGGCCCCATTCCAATACATCGAGACAATATATGAATCATGTGGATATGTAATTATGAGTACCACATTTCACTTAATAAATCCAATTAATTTATCATATGAATAAATAATATAACAATATGAAAATTACTTATAGTCAAAAATTGACTGTATTGTGAAAAAATGGAATCATAATACTTTCCCCAATAAAATTTATCATAATAAAATCAAAAAAATATGTTGCATGGAATTATTAGATTATATCCACAGTAAATAAAAATATTCATCAGTATAAATACTTTTAAAATATCATATGAGGTTTTCATGATTAAAATACCCTTTTTATTTTGAAATCACATTTTTAAAATGTATAAAAATTATAAAATAATAAGGAAAACATTTTTCTTAAAAATAAAGTTGTAAAATGTTAATTTATTTTCAATGATTTATGTATTCATTAAGGAAGAATATTATGTTCATGTATTGTAGATAAAAATATATTCCATTCACATTTTCAGTAAGAAGTCATTAGTACCTCATTCAGAAAAGGACTAGAAGATTCTTTTTATTATTATTCATAGAAATTGATATATGGGTAAAAATGTCATTAATAAATCATAGTATAATAGTAATAGAATTCATTAAAAAAATTTAATGAAAATATAGACATGGATGAAAAATATTTCAAACTAAATATAAAAGAATTTAAATTTTACATAAAAGAATTATTTAGGTTTATTGATTACTAAATTAAAGAAAAATGAATGTAAAACAGTAAATTTTAAGAAATAATTCTAGGAGAAGAGCCTAATTGGGTTCAAGATAGAAATATCATATAATTTATTTAATAAATACACAAACCTAATCAATCCCCAATATTGATGTGATTATAAAATAAACACTTTCCTCAAGTTTAACATGCTTCATATGTTTTTTCAAACTCATGCGTAATAATAGAAATTTATTAAAATCATATACCATAAAAATTAAACTAATCATAATATCATATATGATTCACTTATAATATTTCAATACCCATTTATTAATAATTTCTTGTTAAAATTATATTTTGAGGGTCTTAACTATTTCATTTTTTATGAGAGTTTCAGTTCTACAGTTCCAGTGATTGAAATTTTATTATGGTTGCATAATATAAAAAAATTTATCATTACATAAACACTATATATATTTATTTTATATATATTAATTCCTAAAATTTAGAGATAAAAAAATGATTTACACCATTCATGGTGACTTCAGGTCATACATACTCATAAATGTTATTTATATTTTCGAAAGGATAGATGGAAACAAATATATATTATTATTATTATTCTAGAAAAATAATTATATAAATGTTAACATATATATTATATAACAACATAAAAACAACAACCATTTTTTTATTATTTATATATAATTTATTTATTACACAGCCCGATATCACAAAGGTTATGAGTTTTAGAGAGTCTAGATACATCGAAGAATTCTCAATACACTTCTTCTAATATAATAGACAAAAACTATTCTTATTCCATACAAGGTTTAAACAACCAAAAGGTACCTTGACCACTACCTCACTTTTACACATTCTTAAGTCCTTTGAAAAAGAGTGGTTTTGAAAACATCGGGTGATTGATAAAAAGCTCATTAAGGGGTTTCAAAAAGCACAGAAACCAAAAAAGTGTTTTTCAATTCACAATCAAATGTAAAACATGATATGATGTTTATTAATGATATATTAATTAATCATGTATACTTTTCAAAATAATAATTTTAGATAAAATTATTACAATACATATATCATATAAAAAATATACTTCATTAATTCATAAAATAATAGTAATTTCACTAGAAAAGGTTATAAGAATTCATATTTAAATCTCAAATGAAACTTCAATCATAACATCGATTCTCAGTTCACTCCTGAGACATAGTGTAAAATTTACCCTGATGTATTAGGTTCACTCTCAAATCACATAATGTGCATATGATACACATCCCACACACCATACGCAACATCTGATGATATTAACACATTACCTAATACATCTGAGAACTATATAATTATTGGTGCACCAATCACATGAGTGGAAAAAAGTACCATAAGGTATTTGGGTTCACTCCCCATACCCTGCCTTCATAATATCATGGTGTGGTAATTTTAAATTCAAAACAATTTAACTATCATTTTTTCATCCTAAGAACAATGATTCTTCTTTAAATCATTAAGATAGGATGTTCATTTAGTAAAACCAAATTACAGGGATATACATTGGTCATGATAAAAACAATTTTGAATGAAATTATTCCTATATATGTATAATACAGTTTTACAAAAATTATATATATATATATATATATATATTTGATTTGATAAATATCGATGTTTCAATAAACCATGATTGGATACACACATGAGTATACATGTCGATATTAAAAATAAAAACACTTTTACATAAAATTAAATATACACATTCATACATATATTTACATATAAAAACATCAAGAACAAAATTATTTTCCATAAATTGAAAATTTTATACATAAATTAATATATATGAATTTATTTTCCTTAGACAACAAATATATTTCTTCAAAATAATATGCATATAGATACATATATGTATATATATATTGAATTTAAATTCTATATAAAAGATATTTGTGTTTTACCAATAATAAAAAATATATGTGTATATGATAAGGAATTTATAATGCATGTAATCGTAGATTAATTTTTTTTTTAAAACATTGATAATTTAAAATATCACTTGTATTAGAATCATGAATTCAAATTAACACCTAAATTTGATAAGTATATATACCATATAAAATCATATGTTATAAATTGAATAAGAAAATATTTTTTGCAGCATATTTTTCATGAATTATAAAATGAAACATAGATTTTATAAATGAAAATCTCTTAATAGATATTATTTAAAAAATAAAATCACAGGAATAAAATTTTGTAAAAAAATAACAATATATTTAATGAAAATAAATATAATTTCATCAAAATTTTGAAATAGGGAACCATAAACTAAATAATTATAAAATAATTCTTTCAAAACATGGTCTTAAAACATAAACTGATAAATAATGCTAAACTATTCCCTTTACATCATATATTTGTTTAAAATTGGATATATATATATATATACATACATATATAGATATACCTTTATAAATAAAACATAAAAGTATAGATTAAAAATATATTCAAACACTTGTAAATCCAAAAACATAATTTAATAAATAGATTAACAATTCCCAGACATTCATAATTTATTAAAACAGAATTTTCTATAGATTATTATATATATATACATATATATATATACATATATCATTATAACATAAACTGATAAAAATAAAAAAAATAAGCTACAAACTATAGGCTTTAGGGATAAATATTTCATTCAAAACCCTTCTCTTTTAATTTTTGAAAATAGTTAGATATAAATATATAATCATATATACATATAACATTGTGAATTAGACACAAAATATAATTAACCCTTCTATAAATTCATCAATTAATTTAAAAATATACAATTTACCAATATATCTATATAGTTTTTTTTAGTAAAACTTACATAATTTGATCAGATAAAAATTTAATCATTTTAAATTTTAAAAACAAAAACTGATAAGTAAAATAAACCCTTGCCTTCATTTTGATAATGGATGACCAGAGTTGATAGATGAAAAATGAGAAGTTAGTGGGTATAGGATGTTTTCAACGTATGCAATGGATGATAATAATTATATATATATTATTTTTAAAGATTTTTGAGCAATCTAAAGTTAAAATAATTTATTTTAGGTTTTGTTTATTTATCTAATTAGTTTCGAAAGGGCCAAATGGTTATGTTACCTTTTTTAATCACATCAAAACCATATCATTTTTTATTCAATTTTTTTAAAATATTTTTTCTCAATTTATGATTACTCAATTTTTATAGTTTTTTAATGTTTTTTGTAAAGACCCATAAAATTCAAGGAAAATTGTTTCTTAATTTTCTTTGGGATTTTTACAAGAACACAGTTTTTGATGGGACCTGATTCTGAGGCCCGGTGTGCCCATAATCAATTTCCGAAGTTTAGCTCGGGTACGTTCAATGAACTAATGAGTGGGAATTTTTAACATTGAAACCGGTGCTCGGAATCAAATTACGAGGGCACCGATGGAACCACAACGCCGATATTTGCTTAGGAATTCTTATTCCAGAGTTTCGTTTTCACGGGAGGAGTTGTTAAAATTTGTGGCTTAATTGAGGAATGAATAAAATTGTGAGACAATTTTATTTCTTATATCTAAGGTAGTTTTATCCTACATGGGGAAGATGGGGTGGCACCTAACTACCCATGTGAGGATAAATGAGAGGATAATGTGCGGTGGGGCCCACATGAGCCCCCACCTTTTAAAATTCCCCATAACTCCATAAATCCTCAAAACCCCCCACTTAAGTTGTGTAACTCTTCCTCACCCCTCTCTCCCTCTTAAATTCTTGCCATCCTACCACTTAATTAATTAAACAACTCATTGTTTAATTGATTAAGTGAATTAGGTTTTGAATTTTTGTATGTTTGAATTCATGTCAAAATAATAAAATAAGGAGAGGCCTTATTTTATTATGGGAGTTTGGTTGTGTGAGAGAATTTGGAAGAGATCTCTTACCTCTTTTGAAGAACTTCATCTTCAACGAAGAACGACGCCTCTTCAATGAAGGAAGTGATGAACGTCAACAACCTTCTTCAACTTCCTCCCTCGGATCCTACCGAAGTGTAGTGTCTTCCACAACCGTCATAGCTCGGGATAGGGAGTGTGTGAAGAACGCGGCAAAAGACAAACTTCATCGTCTTCTTTCCGCAACACCGTCAACGAATGATGAACATAAATCGATGAATCAAAATTAGGGGTTCGTTTCATTTTGTTCTTGATTCTATATTTGACGTTCTACAAGTAATGAGAACCCCTTGTTATCGTTTAACGGGAGGAGGCTGGACCGCACGAACACGGCCGATCCTCCTCCCTTTTTATTCTTCCTTGTCATTCCAGTTCGAAAGAAAGTGGTGCGGTGTCGTCGCACCGCGTGGGAAAGAACGGCAAGAAAAATGTGATGTCTGAAAGAAAGTGGCGTGGTGTTGTCGCATCGCGTGGGAAAGAACGGCAAGGATGTGCGGCATCGTCACGCCGGGCGGGATCGAGCGGCAACAATGTGCGACGTCGTCACGCCGCGCATTCAAAATTTTAAACCCTCATGCATGTGTATTTTGATTGCAAGGTGTTCGTATACTTTATTTTGGATAAATTATACCCTCGTCAATAACTAAAATCATGTGTTATTGTTTGCCAATTGTTAACACCTAACGCGGAGGGCGCGGGCCGAACAAACACGGCCCGACAACCCTCCGTAGCTTGTTTATCAATGTGCGGATCGACGGACGACGACGAAGTAGGCCGCTACGGCATTTGAATCCCTTTGTAGTGAATTTCGGGTCCCAGGAGGACCATTGGTGAAGACGGCAGGAGAAACGGACCACCGGAGCGCGTCCGGTGGTCTGCGGAAGGCGGTGGCGGAGCGCCGCTGGATGGTCGGTGGTGGCGGTGCGCCGTCGGCCTCAATTAGCGGAGAGGGCGGGCCGTGCACACTCCCGCCCACGGCTTCCGCTCGACCGCGCTAGCTGAGCCGCGGCTGGCCGGTCGAGTCAGACCGAGCCAGCCGGGCCGGGCTGCGTCGGGCCCAGACCCCCCGTTTTCGGACCCTCTTTCGTCTTTTTCCCATATCATGGGCTACGGACCTCCGATCGACGCACCTTCAGTTGCGTAGCGATCCTTGGAACGAGACGGTCGTTTCGGTATATCGCACTCAAGGTTTAGGAATACTTTGCGTTCAGCCGGGTTGGTTCGGATACGAAACCAACCGGGCCCTCGGAGCAGAAATGATTATATCTTGAGATCCGGAAGTCCGAAAGATGTTCCGTCGACTTTGTTGGATTCCTTTAAGTGAGATGGATCATTTGGCTTACTCCGCTCGAGTTTGGATGTCGTCAGAGTGCGGTCGGGTTGGTTCGCTCCTGAAACCAACCGGGCCCCTGGAATGAAAAAGCCAATAACTCACAGACCGGGCGTCTGATTGACGCGTCGTCTATCTCATTGTTTTCTTCTTGATGAGATGTAACTTTTGGCATACTTTTCCCGAGTTTTGGTTGTTGTTGGATAGTGGCCGGGTTGCTTTGTACCCGAAATCCAACCGGGCCCTTGGAACGGGAAAGTTGTTATCTTTCAGACTGGACGTCCGTTTGACGAACCATCAGCGGTGTTGGTGATCACGTTGAGAAATGGTCCCTATGTGTATACCCTATGAGAGTTCGGGTACAGTTTGGTTACGGCCGGGTTGGTTCGTTCACGAAACCAACCGGGCCCCTCGGATGAAAAAGCTAATAACTCACAGACCGGCCATCTGATCGACGCACCGACTGATGCGTTGAGACCCATATGATGAGGCGGTCCTTTGAGATACTTCTTCGTGGGACTTTGTGATACTTGGAGTATCGACCTGTAGCTCTTGGAGAGGACCCTCCTGGAGACGAGCGTACGGAGTACGGAGACCGTGTAGCTGGCTGAGACCTGACGACTGTTTGACCGACTCGACTTGGAGTGAGTCCACTAGCCCAGTGGACGGAGCACCCGGTATTTGGCGACAGACCCACGGCGGACGGAGCTCCCGGTAGTTGGCCGCAGACCTGCGGTACTCGACAGGAGGAGTACCTCTGTAAGCTATTAGGGAGAGACCCCGTTATTTGGCGACAGACCCTCAGCGGACGGAGCGCCCGGTAGTTGGCCGCAGACCCGCGGTACTCGATAGGAGGAGTACCTCAGC
Source organism: Viscum album (assembly GCA_963277665.1). Classification (NCBI taxonomy): domain Eukaryota; kingdom Viridiplantae; phylum Streptophyta; class Magnoliopsida; order Santalales; family Viscaceae; genus Viscum; species Viscum album. The sequence goes on along the minus strand of OY728131.1, from coordinate 1,455,652,175 downwards.
AGTCTTAGGTTAGTGAGCAGTACCTCGGAGTCGTGGCATGACCACTGTACACATCAGAGACAGAGCTCTACAGTAGTTACGGTTTCGATAATGAAAATCCTAGTTTGAGGTTAGACTATAGACATTTGTGTTTACCTCATGATTGAGATGGGTTACTTGATAACTTAGGTATATGTATGGGAATATAACTAAGTATAGGTTATCTATTATGATCTTCTGTGTGGTTATCCTTGTTGGTTTTAGTGAGACCTTGAGGGTCTCGGTGTCCCCACTGAGTATCGTTATACTCACCCCTGCACGGGCTATGCCCGCACCTCATTGTGTTGGTTGCAGACGACGGGCAGTGCTGACGGAGGCCGAGTGTACGAGGACTGGACGGTACCCGGAGGTGGACTACACGACGAATCAGTACCTGGAGGTGGACTACACGATGAGTCAGTATTCGGAAGAGGTTGACAGGTGAGAGCGTTGAGGAGGCTATATGTACCTTCCCTTCAGGTAGGATCCATGGTGGATGATTCAGGAGCTGCGCCATCAGTACCTACCCATCAGGTTGGATCCGATGAGGACGACCCAAGAGCTGCTTGCTTTCTTCCAGCTGTTATCTTTTTCTGTTGTACTTTGTTTAGTAGTAGTTGTACTTTCATTTGGGTTTGTATTCTGGCCCATTTACCTTCCAGAACTTCTCTTTGTACTTAGTGTTTTACTTCCGCTTGTACTCTGTAGTGTTTTTTTTACTTTTATAAAGGAAATGCCTTCCCAGTTATGGGAATTTACACCTTTGGTGCTAGTCACCAGCCCCTGGCCTAAGGAAGGCGGGCTTGGGGTAGTCACAGCACGGGCCCCGAGGATGGGTCGTGACAAATTGGTTTCAGAGGAGTCGGTTCTACCGCAGAACTTATAACTCTGATGTTTTCTTTCTGTGAAGCAATAGTGTTAAGGGTACCGAGTGTGGTCTTCAGTTCAGGTAATCCAGTGTTTGGGCGGGCGGCCAACGTATCAATACACCAAGACCCTGACAACTGAATACCGACTTTGTGCATGAAAACACTGATTGCATGTGTGTTTCCAGAAGTTTTATTTAAATATCAGCTCAAACTAGGTTAGCTCACCAGGCATAAGTCTTTTGACCGTGTCATGTTTGTTTCTTTTAGGATTCCTCCCCGCGGACTACCTGCTAGAGCCCCGAGAGTTGTTCGTATTGATAGCCCGCCGAGCGACGAGGCCTCAGTATAGGGCCCTATCCTAGTTGACGCACCAGTAGAGGCACCAATGGTACTACTACCCATTGGTCCACCGATTCCATCAGACCCATCAGCAGAGGGTGCACGTCGCTTGAGCGCATTGCATGAGTTCCAGCGCCAGAGGCCACCCAGGTTCCAGGGAGGGACAGACCCGCAGGCGGCTGAGGATTGGCTGGAGGGTGTGGTGAGAGTCTTCAGGCTAGTGGGGATGCTGGCATACTTCATGGTGATCCTTGCTGCCAGCCTTCTTCATGCAGCAGTAGGCAGATGGTGGAGCCTGATGCTCCAGATGCATGACGAGGCGACACTTATTTGGGCAGACTTCGAGAGCTTGTTCCGGGCAGAGTTTGTACCAGCCACCCTTCGAGCGGTGCGTATACAGGAGCTACTTCAGCTACGGCAGGGCAGCATGACAGTGGCACAGTATTCAGCGAGGTTCACAGACCTCTCGCGCTACTCCAAAAATATGGTACGGGACCCTTTCTTCAGGGCTCGAACCTTCGAGCAGGGGATCAGGCGAGAGATTAGAGATTCTGTTGTTTCTCACAGCATTCCGACGCAGACATGGGTATTGGAGAGAGCCCTCTTACTGGAGAGTATCCTTGCCGAGCAGTCTCCAGCAATAGGACCCACCAATAGCCGGCTTGCGGTAGAGTCTTCTGCAGCAGGAAGTAGATAGATGACTCAGAGGTCCAAGAGGACCAGACCTACCAGTGGCCAACAGCACGACTCAGGTTCAGTTGTGCAGGGAAACCGGGGTGGAGTAAGAGCCAGACGTGCCGAGAGTGCACAGTGTTACTCCTGCGGCGAAATTGGTCACATGGCATGTGACTGTCCAACCCACTATGTAGATGAACAGCAGTTAAATGAATAACCTCCCAGCCAGAGGTAGAGGTTTGATCAGGCCAGCCCACAAGGAGCAGGCGGCCATGGATGTAGAGCTTGTCGTGCAGCTGGAGGTGGATGACGCTTCGGAGTGTTGCCACCCCCACCACCAGGAGGCCCACCCCAACCGCAGGGGACAGGAGGAAATGGGAGAGCTCAGCTTCAGGCAGCTCAGGCCTATGGTCATGGAGCTCCGGAAGCATATTGACAGGAGCGGGAATAGCTCCAGAACTGGAGGCTATTGATCCTATTGCTTCTAGTTTTGTTGATGTTTGTTTTTAGTTTCTTCGTGTCTTTGTACTATGAGCTGCAAAAATAAAAAAGACACTTATCTTTGTGATGTTTGCTTTCCTGTCCCTTTTGATGGGTTGATACTGAGTGGTCCTGGTTAAAACTGTTGACTTGACCCTCACTTTCACGATTTCTACTGGAGGAGACCCAGTGACCTCACACTGATGCCGACAGTGTGACTCGACCCTTGGAGGCGAGAGTGACAGTTGGATCTCTTGGTAGTTACGTCGAGGCCTTACGACATCATCCATGGCATGAATGCATCATTCATGTCAGGATTGGCTGTATTAGGCAATGAATGTGGTTCATCCAGGGGATGAGACCAGATTTCTCTTATCGGAAAAGAATAAATCATAGCAGCTCTTGTGAGACTAGAGAAGGTCCTGGTCATCCAAGAGCAGATGAGGATAGCACAGGGCCGATATATGCCTTATGCTGACAGGACTTGGAGGCCTCTAGAGTTCGAGGATGACGATCACGTCCTTATACGGGTTTCACCTCGACGAGGTTTATGGAGATGTGGCCAAGACGGAAAATTATCCCGGAGGTTCAGTGGACCTTATTAGGTCCTCAGCTGGGTAAACGAAATGGTTTACTGCTTGACGCATCCACCTCAGTTGCACCAGGTGCACGATGACTTCCACGTATCTTAATTGAGGAGATACGTGTTCGACCCTTCGCATATCATCAACCATGATGAACTAGATTTTTGCGATAAGGTGACTTTTGTAGAGTTCCAGTAGAGGTTGAGGATCGATGGGAGCGGGTTCTAAGAGGACGGTCGATTCCACTTGTGTGCTTTAGTAGGCAGCATGAAAACCGCCTGGTGAGAACATGAGAGCGGAAGGCTCCGATGCGTGCTCAGTACAACTTTTATTCCCCAAGTTTGTGTTATAGCTTTACGGGGACGTAAAGCCCTGAGGTGTGAGTAATGTAAAGACCCGTAAAATTTAAGGAAAATTTTTTCTTAATTTTCTTTGGGATTTTTCAAGAACACAGTTTCTGATGGCACCTGATTCCAAGGCCCGGTGTGCCGGGAATCAATTTCCGAAGTTTAGCTTGGGTACATTCAGTAAACGAATGAGCAGGAATTTCTAACTTTGAAACCGGTTCTCGGAATCAAATTACGAGGGCACCGATGGAACCGCAACGCCGATATTTGCTTATGAATTCCTATTCAGGAGTTGCATTTTCACGGGAGGAGTTGTTAAAATTTGTGGCTTAATTGAGGAATGAATAAAATTGTGAGACAATTTTATTTCCTAAGTCTAAGGTAGTTTTATCCTACATGGGGAAGTTGGGGTGGCACCTAACTACCCATGTAAGGATAAATGAGAGGATAATGTGTGGTGGGGCCCACACGAGCCCCACATTTTCAAATTCCCCATAACTCCATACCTCCTCTAAACCCCCACACTTAAGTTGTGTAACTCTTCCTCTCCCCTCTCTCCCTCTTAAATTCTTGCCAACCTATCACTTAATTAATTAGACAACTCATTGTTTAATTGATTAAGTGAATTAGTTTTTGAATTTTTGTAAGTTTGAATTCATGGAAAAATAATAAAATAAGGAGATGCCTTATTTTATTTTGGGAGTTTGGTTGTGTGAGAGAATTTGGAAGAGAGCTCTTCCATCTTTTGAATAACTTCTTCTTAAACGAAGAACGACGCCTCTTCAATGACGAAAGAGACGAACGTCAACAACCTTCTTCTACTTCCTCCCTCGGATCCTACTGACGTGTAGTGTCTTCCATATCCAACGTAGCTCAGGATTGGGAGTGTGTGACGAATGCGGCGAAAGACGAACTTCATCGTCTTCTTTCCGCAACACCGTCAATGAACGACGAATGTCAATCGATGAATCAAAAGTAGGGGTTTGTTTCATTTTGTTCTCGATTCTATCTTTGACATTCTACGAGAAATGAGAACCCCTTGTTATCGTTTAACGGGAGGAGGCCGGACCGCACGAACACGGCCGATCCTCCTCCCTTTTTATTCGTTCTTGTCACTGTTGTTCGAAAGAAATTGACGCGGTGTCGTCGCACTGCATGGGAAAGAACGACAAGGATGTGTGACATCGTCACGCCACGCGGGATCGAGCGGCAAGAATGCGCGACGTTGTCACGCCACACATTCAAAATTTTAAACCCTCGTGCATGGGTATTTTGATTACAAGGTCTTCATATAATTTATTTTGGATAAATTATACCCTCTTCAATAATTAAAATCATGTGTTATTGTTTTCCAATTTTTAACACCTAAAGCAGAGGGTGCGGGCTGAACAAACACGGCCCGACAACCCTCCGCAGCTTGTTTATCAATGTGCGGATCGACGGACGATGACGAAGCAGGCCGCTACGGCATTTGAATCCCTTCGTAGTGAAGGTCGGGTCCCGGGAGGACCATTGGTGAAGACGACAGGAGAAACGGACCACCAGAGCACGTCCGATGGTCCGCAGAAGGCGGTGGCGGCGCGCCCCCAGAAGGGCGGCAGTGGCGGTGCACCACCGGCCTCAATTAGCGGTGAGGGCGGGCTGCGCACACCCCCGCCCGCGGCTTCCGCTCGGCCGCGCTGGCCGAGCCGCGGCAGGCCGGTCGAGCCGGACCGAGCTGGCCGGGCCGCATCGCGCCGCGCCCAGCCGGGTCAGACCCGGTTCGGGCAGACCCAGGGGGGGTCGGGCCGGGTCGGTCCGTGCCCAGACACCCCGTTTTCGGACGCTCTTTGGTCTTCTGCCCATATCTTGGTCTACGGACCTCCGATCAACGCACCGTCAGTTTCGTAGCGATCCTTGAACGAGACGGTCGTTTCGGTATATCGCCCCCAAGGTTTAGGAATAATTTGGGTTCGCCGGGTTGTTTCGGATACAAAACCAACTGGGACCTCGGAGCGGAAATGATTATATCTATAGCTCCGGATGTCCGAAATATGTGCCGTCGACTTTGTTGGATTCCTCTAAGTGAGACAGATCATTTGGCTTACTCCGCTCGAGGTTTGGATGTCGTCGGAGTGCGGTCGTGTTGGTTCGCTGACGAAACCAACTGGGCCCCTGGAACGAAAAAGCCAATAACTCACAGACCGGGCAACCGATTAACGCGCCGTCTGTCTCGTTGTTTTCTTATTGATGATATGGAACTTTTGGAATACTTCTCCCGAGTTTTGGTTGCTATTGGATAGTGGCCGGGTTGGTTTGTACCCGAAATCCAACTGGGCCCTTGGAACGGGAAAGCTGTTATCTTTCAGACTGGACTTCCATTTGAAGAACCGTCAGTGGCGTTGGTGATCATGTTGAGAAACAGTCCCTATGTGTATACCCTATGAGAGTTCGGGGTACAGTTGAGTTACGACCGGGTTGGTTCGTTCACAAAACCAATCGGGCCCTTGGGACGAAAAAGCAAATAACTCACAGATCGGGCGTCCGATCGACGCGCAGACTGATGCGTTGAGACCCCTATGACAAGGAGGTCCTTTGAGATACTTCTTCGTGGGAATTTGTGATACATGGAGTATCGACCTGTAGCTCATGGAGAGGACCCTCCCAGAGATGAGCGTACGGAGTACAGATACTGTGTAGCCGGCTGAGACCTGACGACTGCTTGACCGACTCGACTTGGAGTGAGTCGACTGGCACAGTGGATGGAGCGCATGATATTTGACGACAGACCCATGGCGGACGGAGCTCCCGGTAGTTGGCCGCAGACCCGCGGTACTCGACAGGAGGAGTATCTCTGTAGGCTATTAGGGGGATCGCCCAGTATTTGGCGACAGACCCTCAACGGACGGAGTGCCCGGTAGTTGGCCGTAGACCCGTGGTACTTGACAGCAGGAGTACCTCAGCAGTCTTAGGTTAGTGAGCAGTACCTCGGAGTCGTGACAGGACCACTGTGCACTTCAGAGACGGAGCTCTACAACAGTTACGGTTTCGATAATGAAAATCCTGGTTTGAGGTGATACTATTGACCATTGTGTTTACCTCATGATTGAGATGGGTTACTTGATAACTTAGGTATATGTATTGGAATATAACTAAGTAGAGGTTATCTGTTAAGATCTTCTTTGTGGTTATCCTTGTTGGTTTTAGTGAGACCTTGAGGGTCTCGGGGTCCCCACTGAGTATCGTTATACTCACCCCTGCACGGTCTATGCCCGCACCTTGTTATGTTGGTTGCAGACGACGGGTAGTGCTGATAGAGGTCGAGTGTTCGAGGACTAGACGGTACCCAGAGGTGGACTACATGACGAGTCAGTACCTGAAGGTGGACTACATGACGAGTCAGTATCCGGAGGAGGTTGACAGGCGAGAGCGTTGAGGAGGCTATCTGTACCTACCCTTCAGGTAGGATCCGTGGTGGACGATTCAGGAGCTACGCCATCTGTACCTACCCTTCAGGTAGGATCTGAGGAGGACGACCCAGAAGCTCCTTCCTTTCTTCTAGCTGTAGTCTTTTTCTATTGTACTTTGTTCAGTTGTAGTTGTACTTTCATTTGGGTTTGTATTCTGGCCCATTTACCTTTCAGCACTTCTCTTTGTACTTAGTGTTTTACTTCCGCTTGTACTCTGTAGTGTTTTGATTACTTTTATAAAGGAAATGCCTTCCCAGTTATCAGAATTTACGCCTTTGGTGCTAGTCACCAACCCCTGGCCTAAGGAAGGCGGGCTTGGGGTAGTCACGGCACGGGCCCCGAGGACGGGTCGTGACATTTTTATTCATTAATCATGAGTTGTATTGTTTTTTAAATTTATAATTCCATTTATTTCTCTACATTTATATTTCTTCTTATCTCCTATAATTTATCTATTGTGTTTATTCTCACATATTTCACTTTTTGTTTTTTAGAGTCAACACAACTGAAAAATAATATATTCTATGATAATAATGGATTATTATAATATCATTTGTTTCAAGCCATCATATTACATTATAATATAATTATTTCATTTAACCAATGAATCATTTAATTCCATTTTTTTTAAACGTTAACATTTTATATTTTTTAACTTGAAATTATTTTTGTTAAGAAAAAATTAATATCATGTTTTTTAAAACATATGAAAAAAATAAATATTTTATAAATATTTTTATTTTATATTAAAATTATCAAAATTTGATAATCATAAATATAATTTCATATATTTATAAAATATATTATATTAAAATTAAGAAAAAGTTATACCCTTGATTATTATTTTTATTAATATTATCATTAGAATATTAGAACAAAATATAATATTCATAATTTATTTATTTTAAAATAATGGTAATATTTTAATTATAAATAGTATCATAAAAATTAAATTAGGTATATGTTTATATACATTTTGATATATATGTGCAAAATGTAATCATTTAAAATTTGAAATTGTTTTACTTATTCAAATATTTTATTTTTACAAAAATAATCAACTAAATATGTTTACATTAAAATATATTTTTAAATAAAATAATACCACATTATAAAAACAGTATATGTTTATAATTTTAAAACAAAATATTTTTCATATAAAATAATAATATTTTCCAAATATTTGATATTAAAACAAACTATTTAATAATGAATATATTTTAACAAAAAATATAATAAAGTTATTTATTGAAAATAATTTTTCATGAAAATTAATATTTTTTAATTTTGAATAAAAACATATTTTGATTACACTGAATAATTTAGTTTTATAAAATTATTAATTTAAAAAATATTTTTTAAATTAGAAAAAAAACATATTTAATTAAAAAATTTACTACTTGAATTTCTTGTGGTGTTACATCCTTCCTCCCATAAAAGAATTTTCCCTTGAAATTCATTTGTCAGACTTATAAAATTTTTGAATTTACTATTCAGAATTAAGAGAACTAGGAGCAAAAGATATTCTGCTAAAGTAAAACCCTAGAAAATTAAGATAAGGCCTCGTAAGGATCAAAGGGGTTCTCTGTATCCTTACCTATAATGTTATCTAAACCTCAATTATGATTCCAACTATAACAACCCGAACCCACGCATATGGGTTCAGTGTATAAAATGATCTGTGTATTTTTCTAAAATACAAAATACATTAAAATCACATATCATTAACAATTCCAAAATCATTTACCGGTCAATGTGTTGAATAATTAGATACAAAGCTTACAACATTAAAAACTATACCATGCAAAATGAATTAAAATAAAATCACATGTGTTTACCCTTTAATTAAAGAAATTTCCATCTGAAACTCTACTAAACTTGTAGAAAAATGATTTAAAACCTAGTGGTGATCATTTGCTTTTCCCATTAAGGGGTTTTTAATACGTTAAAAAAACATTAAGAATATTTTCTTTTATGAAAATATATATGTATATATTTGTAAATTTATATTTATAGATATTTAAAATCTATATAATTTATTAAACATTAATTTCATAAAATAATAATATTTTAAAAGATCATTGGGTTTTCTCCATTAAAAGTTATAATTTTTTGTGGGTTATTTATGATACATGGACAACAATAAAAAACATAATACTTCTAGTGATAACTAAAATGGAACAAAGTCCCTATAAGATTTATGGGTTCACACCCCATAACATTACATTCATTATAATTGTTCCAATTTCGAAAACATTTTTAATGTGCCTTTTTTATCATTCATAACCAAAAAAATTTCAAATATATATATACGTAAAATTGTTTTCATTAAAATAAAATAACATTATTTATAAATTTTCATAATAAGTTCCTTAAAATTTTCCAAAACCAATTTTCAGATAATTCAATGCTTGAAATAACTGTCATTATTTATAAATAATAAATAAAATAGAAAATGAACAAAAATCACACTTAATATAAAAATTCATCAATAATTATGTCTTCCTTAAATAATCATAAACAATAAATATTTATTTTTCTCACATAAAATTCTAAAAGCAACTTGTTGAATAAATCATTTTAAAGCATGACGAAATCAATGTACTTAATAATTTTAGGAGTAAACCTTAAAATATAAATTGAAATCATGAATTTATAATAAATTCATTATATTTTATGGTTATTAATTATTCATGGACATGACTAAAAGAAAATGTATCATCCATAATTTCAATATAATATGATGACATGGTTAATTTTCAATGCATATTCTTTTAGAATCATTACAATATAATAATAATCCTGAAAATAAACTTTTCCTCATTATATATTTATAAACCATGAATTTAGATTATATTAAAAATAACTTTGTGATTCCCATAATGATCGCATATGTATGTATATATAGAAATTATTATACACATAATAGTAGAATAACTTCTTTTTGAACAAAACTCTGATAAAAATAATCCATGAAAAATCATGATCATATTTTTTAAACAAACCCTAAAAAATTTCCCTTACTATTTAAATTCGTATGTTAAATATATTGATATATATATATATATATATATTTAATTTTAAAAATCATATTTATAAATAAATAAAAGATAAATTTATAAGATAAATTAAAACCTTACAAAATAAAAAAAAATACTAAATTGAATTTTTATTGTAACACAAAAATATATATATTCATACACATTATTTAGTTATATGCATCAAAACTTAGTAAATTAATACCTATAAAATATTACATATGTTTGTATTTGATTGATAAACTTTTATACACATATATGTAAAATAAAGTATTTCCCTTACAAATTTTTAGTTCTAATTATTCTTTTCCTTCTTGGAAGAACCCAATTATATGCTCTATATCGTGCACAATATCTCATTCCTCTTCAAATTAAAACAAAATTATGTAGTTCTGGATTTTCCACATAACCTCATATCACATTCATATTTATACACATATCATGACATAAAATATTTCTATATTCTGTTTAAACTTGTAATGAAATTTTAATTTTCTGTTTGGATTGTGTTGCAAGCTCAAATTGAATATAAATATAAATATATATATATATATATATTCTGCAAGTTGTAAATTAAATAGGAGAGTATAAAATTGAAAAAATCAAAAAGAAGAAAGTCACTACATAATGTAAATTATAAAAATCATCAATGAGACATCGTTGGTTTGAATATCATATCCATGACTTACTGTACAAGCTTGATCAAAAATTATTTACAATTATCTCAAAATAACAACATTTGGAAAATTATTTTGGAATATGACTATATAAAACCGTTATGTATTTGAAAACTAACATTCAATTAAAATAATATTAAGATATGAATAAAAATTGATTTATGGAAAATAGTAGGGCTGACACATAAATAAAAAGTGATTCAATAAACATGACTAAACCAGATATAGAAAAAAGATACATAGATAGAAAAACAACATCCTTCCATACAAAGATCGAGGACAAGATAAACTGACCTCTTCAGAAGCTAACCCCTAATCCTAGTTCAAATCTCCATCACCAGCACTTGAAATTAGAACCCTACTCTTTAACAAATCTCAAACAACCCCGACTTAGTTCAAACCCTCACTGATAGCCATCCTCTTTCCTCTCTTGAAATCAACCACCACTGAAAAGGCCACACTCTCCTGCATGTGCTTGGTTGGGCTCCCCCCCCCCCTCAGTCGAATGCGACCCTTGAACCCGAAACTAACGATGCCTCCTATAAAACACCTAATATTATTTCCCTTCATTTATAACTGATCATATTTTTCATTTTTTAAAAATAAATTTATTTTTTATAATGATTTAATTGTTGCATAAAAAAATGTATAAATCTAATTTTTAATAAAATAAATGAATAATTTTATTTAATTTAATTATCAAAACAAAACATGTTAATTAATATAAAATTAATATAATATTTTTTAAAAAAATATAATATTTACCTTAACAAAATATATAATATTATAAAAGAGTTTTTTAATAATTAATATTATCTATATTAGAAACATAAAATAATTTTAATTTTTTTTTCATATAACTAATTTATATAAATTTAATTTTTTGAAATATATAAATCATTTAATAGTTTTCAATTTGAAAAACCAATGACCGAAAACTATTTTTTTTTGTTTTATAAAAGCTGTTTTATGGGTGTTCAGTACCCCAACATACATCCATAAACACATACAAGAGAAACATAAACATCAAACACCACAGACCAACATAAAGTTACACATCATAATAGCCATAGTCGTCTTCGCACCCCAAGAACAATTCTTCTTATCCAATAGCTGATTCCCACTATGGGTGTCACCAAAAGTTTTCACTTTGTACCCAGTCCTGAAGATGGTTGAGTGCAAGCATATCTGGGGTTGCCTTATGGACCACACTGCCCCTTTTAAAAGAAAGAACCACCTCACTATTCCGTTTAGAGGCAGACCTAGTCCGCATTGGCCATGGAAGATAAGAGTAGTCCTTCCTTGATCTTATTCTTGGTATACCAGACAAATGATTTTCACCTACAGTCATCTTTCGGTTCCCACTTTGAACAATTTCATTGAATGAGAGGCCAACAGGGGAACTCAAATTTTCTTTCCCTCCCCCAGTGTTCTCCCTTCCTCTCCCGGATCGTGCCCTCAAAGTAGAATCATGCCACCCAGTGTTATTTCTCTTCCCCTGATTTGGAGTGTTGCTCTTCATCAAGGGGAGACACCTATCCTCAGAAGGATTTTCTTCCACAACCATGGAAATGTCTTCATCTCCATACATTCAATCCGGAGATGCTCCGAGGTATTTTCACCACCATCCATCCCTTCAACATCATTATAAACCATTCCATCCTCCGACATGCCTTCTGAAAGAGCTTCAAACCTGTTACTAAGAATTATAAAAGCCTTGGCTGAGGGATCTAATCCTCTAGTTTTCTTGGTGCTAGAAGGAGGGGAGACCTACAACAAACTGGAGCACCTCTCTCCCCCAACCTATTCTGAATTCATTCTAACAATGGAGCTATCAATTATTTCTAAATCCTTCCTTAACCTATTGAAGACTTCAGAGACTATTGGGTTGGTCTGCACCATCGAGACAACAGGCTCCTCAGAACAAAGGACCTCCTCAAAGGTCACCTTGCGGGAACTAGATGGTTGATCCTCCACCACTAGAAAAGGAAGAATAGAGCCGCACCCCCCTTCCAGCAGTCCAAAATCATTCTTCTCAATATCCACCATCGCATTATGCTCTAAGTGCTTACCCCTTGAGTCATCCTCTCACCTCACAGGAAAAAATTGCTGACCACACTGAACCTCACCATTCCGATCAGGTTCAGAATCATGGATCTCCTTACCGACCACCTTCTCCAAAACCTCTTGATCTGGGCTCTTCAACACACTAATCTTCTGATTCATACCATTTGGGACAACCTCTCTACTGGATGACCCATTGAGGTCCCTATGACCCAAAGGAATACTCCTCTAGAAACCTTTTATAGAGTGACCCTACCGCTTACAGGAAGAACAAAAATCAGTCCACTTCTCATAAAAAAACTCTTTGTTTTCACCTGTATTCCTCGCGAATAGTAATCCATATAAAATCAAAAGTCATGCGAGAAACATCCAATTCAACCCAGATTCGGGGATTAACCAGGTGACACACCACTTCTGTGCGACTATCAGAATAGAGATATCTTCCTACCATATTGCCTAACATTCGGATAACAGCAGGATTTTGGAAAGGTAATGGAAGATTAGGGAAACTAACCCAGAACGCCATTGACAGAAAATCACGGTTCATGTGTAGATCGAAAGACCACCGCACAGGAGAAACCGCATCCCGTTGAATCTGCGTGGAGCCCTTGACCATGCCTGAATGATATCGGCCTCCAATTCAAAATGGATCTTAATCTGACGGCTATAGAGCAAGCCTACAACCGCCCTTTCCTATACATTCCAAGAACCAAACACAAATCTGTAAAATTCATCCACGGATGGCCTCATATGCAAGAAGCAAGCAACTAGAGTGAGATTCAGTAAGGAAGAAGACTCCGAGAACTCCGAAGTCGAGATCTGGAGATTAGGGTATCCATCGAGAAGATACGGAGCTTTAGGGCTAAGCGAAACATTCGGGAAATAAGGGAGGAAGTCTGGGTTGTAAAAAGGCCGGAAGGACCGTGGCTTCTCATAAAATGAAGTTTCCCCCTCCCCTGTAAAGGGGGGAGGGACCGGCGCCAAAGCCAACGTCGTCACCGAGGAAGGAGGAGAATCGCCCAGAATTTTTGTCGCGCTTTAAGGGTTTCAATGCAATACCAATTTAAAATATTATTTCATCATTAAAAAATATTAATCAACATTGAAAAAAGAATGTTAATCTTGAGAAACATATTAACATGTATTCCTATTTTTTTTAAATTTATAATAAGTTTATAATCATTTTGATATAAATATTATTTCATTATGAAAATAAAATAATTAAATAAATTATTCTTCCAAATAAAACCACATTTTATAATTAAAATATTAAATTAAAAACAATATTATTTTGATTAAACAAAAAATCTTATAATTTATTTATATAAAACCTTTCTTAGTTAATTATAATAATACGATCAATTAAAATTATTATTTAAATTTATTTCGATGTTACATTACCCTCCCCCCACCTTAAAAGAATATTTCATTCAAAATTCATTCATTGTACATTAAAAAATTATAAATTTTATTATTCAGAATTAAGAAAAGAAATACTAAAAAATTGTTATTGTATATCAGTTAGATGAAAAAATATAATCTCTAAATATATTTTGTTCATCATTCTAATACCAACAATATAGAAAAAAAATGTGACCCATTATTTTATTGTTTTTTAATTTTTTTTGTTACACAACCCAAGATCGAAAGGGGTTAGAGTTTTAATGATTCTTGATACATCAGAGAATTTTCATTACATAGCATATAATACAAAATTCCATTACTATACGTTTTCATTACATGGGTTAAACACAAAAAATAGACCCCAAGCACTCAATCACTTCTACATGTTCTTAAAACCTATGAAAAAGTGATATTTAAAACATAAGGAGAGTGAAAAATATATCTATAAGGGGGTTCACAATGTAATGAAACCAAAATAGATTTTTTCAATTGAAAATATAATATAGAAAACTTTTTAAATTTCATTGTTTCTAGATTGGGAAACCATGAATACTTTTCAAGGTTAACATTTTACCTAAAAGGGTTTCAATAAATATATCATCTTAAAAATCCACTTCATTCACTAATATAATAATTCAAATTTGACTTGAAATGCTCATAAGTATTCATAATTAATTCTAGAAGTCACCTTGGATCATAGAATTGATTCTCATTTCACTCCCGAGACATGGTGTACAAAGTCCCATAAGAGATTAGGTTCACTCTTTAATCACATAATGTACTTTGGATATAACTCTCATGACCCACTTGTGATATATCATGAGATTTACACATTATCTAATGAATTTGAGCACTATAAAATTATGGGAGAACCCATAACAATATTAGAAATAGTCTTGTAAGTGTTTTGGGATCACTCTACATACCCTGCACTCATAATATCTTGGTGTGATACTTTGGAATTCAAAACAAAATAACTATTATTTTTTACATCATAAAGACCATGATGCTTTAAATCATTGATCTGAGATGACCATTTTGTAAAAACAAATTACTTGGATATACATGTGTCATGATAAAAATATTTTTCCATGAAATGATACCAAATTATCTATATAATAGTTTTATATAAAATTTACACACACACACATATATATATATATATTCATGCCTAAATATTGATTTCTGAATAATACATGATTTTATACTCACATGATAATATATATCGATATTAAAAATAATAACACTTTAAAGAAAATTCCATATACACATAGATATATATATTTACATATATAAACATCTTGAATATAAAAGTTTTACCTAAATTGAAATATTTTTACATACATTTATATACATGTATACACAGTCGTCAAATTAAAATTTTGTTTCATCTAAATAATATGTATATAGATTAATATAATTATATATGTATAAATAATTGATTTAAATTCTAAATAAAATAGAATGACATCTCCAACAATAATAACTAATATATATATGACATGGAATTCATAATACACATAATCATAGAATAAATTTTTATTTAAAAAAATCAATAAATAAATATATTCCTTACAGAAAAATCATGAATTCAAATTTGGATATAAATTTGATAAATATATATCCCTTTTAAAATAATACATTATTAATAATAAAAATACATGTTGTAGTAGATTTATCATGAATTCTAGAATAAAACATTGTTTTTATAGTTGAAAATAAATCAAGAGATATAATTTTATTAAAATTAATTAGAATAAAAT
Organism: Viscum album; assembly: GCA_963277665.1. NCBI lineage: Eukaryota > Viridiplantae > Streptophyta > Magnoliopsida > Santalales > Viscaceae > Viscum > Viscum album. The sequence continues at coordinate 1,455,636,468 of OY728131.1, read as the reverse complement.
CATTAAAAACAAATTCACATAATCTTTTATGGAAATTAATATTATTCCTTCATAATTTAGAAATAGGAAACAATAAATTAAATAATTATAAAATCATCCTTACAAGATATTGGATTAAAAATATACTGATAAATATATCTAACCAATTCCAATTACGTCATATATTTTTAAATCAAATGGATATATGTATATATACATATACCTTTTAAAATCCATCATAAATGGATAGATTAAAAATAAATTTAAACCATTGTAAATCCATAAACAAAATTTGATAAATAACATAACAATTATCTAACATTAATAATTTCATAAAACAAAAAATATATATATATTTTTTATATGTAGGATCGAAATATGAATATAGATGCTCAATTACAATATGGGGGTGAATTATTCATTTAAAAACATTCATTTTTAACCTTAATGAAAACTATGTTTAACAAGGATAAACATGGTAAATTCCCAAGACCTCTTTTAGTTCAACAAAAATTCTATGTTTCAGAAATGTGGGTCTAGAAATGAGTCTTAATGAACGTTTACAACAAAATGATTCTACCTTAAAGCATATAGAATATTACTTATCAGAGTATACCAAAGAACAAGAATGTATAAGAAGGTTATACATTCTTCCATTATCAATATACAGTTGAAATAAACAAGAAAAAAACATGTAACATGTATAATGTCTTTTAACCCAATGTGTAGGGTATCCAGCAACCATAGATAATGGTCCTTTGATTTATACACTCAAGAATATCTGTCTTACACACCCCAGGGTACGCTCTTGATAGGAATATTGAAATCTTTCAAGTTATCCCAGTAAGCCCCTGATATTTAAGTTAGTCAGAACCTTTGTCTTCCAATCCACAGAAGTCCTCAAGCATTAAGGTTGTTGGCACCTCTGTCTTCCTATCAATGGAAGTAATCAATTTTAAATATCAATAATCAGAGTCTCATGAAGCAAGTTGAACAAGATGATTAATTTGCACAAGGCATGAGAGTCTCTCTCTCTATAGAAATCACTTCAGTAGCTTTCAATCACCAGAGTGATGGAACTATATTGAGCCCATTCAAATGAGCTATTATTTATAGGCACTTCTCCAATGGTGGGATCTATCCTCCAACTGTTATATTATTTCACGAATTTAGGAGGGACCTGTACATTTTTGACTCAAACAATGGATAGAGAAAAACAAAATGCACAACATAGTTTCATAACTAAAACATGTGTAAGAAAAAAAGGTTACTTAATCAAATATAATTTTTCGGAGTATAAGGAAAAAAATAATGTTCAGAGTCTAACAAAATATATATTCGGGGACTATAGATTATTGATATTCATATTTTGTTTTCCAAATAATTCGAAACCAGAATTCTAATGAAATTTGCGGTCTTAATTCTAAGGAATTTGGGCTCTAAATTATGAGGAATTCAGATTCTGAATTATGAGGAATTCAGAGTACGAATATCAGAGAATTCAGTGTCCAATAATCAGAGAATTCAGATTTCGAATTTTTGAGAATTATGAGTCTAAATTTCAGATTATTTGGATTCTGAATTTTAGAGATTTTAGAGTCTTCATTATAGGGAATTTAGAGTCTAAATTTTAGTGAATTTGGGGTCACAATTTCAGAGAATTCCGAGTTTGAATATTAAAAATATCAGAGTCTATATTTAGAGAATTCAGAGTTTGAATTTCAATTAATTCAGAGTCTATGATCTGAGGAATTCAGAGCTTGAATTTCGAATAATTCGGTGCAAGAATTTGGAACCTGAAAACAGAATACTCAATATATAAGAATTTATAATATTTTGAGGTTTTTGAGGAGAAACAAATTTTTAGACTTAGGAATAAAACATTTTATATTTAGAGTAACTATAAAATAGATAACGAAAACATAGGTAAAGATAAATTTCCTTGGGGAAGGATAATTTTTTTTAATGATAATTCATAGGGAAAATTTAATTATCCTTAATATAGTGTGTTTGTGATTTTCAAAACATAGTGAAATTGAAAAGTCATAAGAAAACCTTATTAACTCACCAATATCACCCTTTTTGGAAAGAAAAAACATCCTTACGAAAAAATAGTATAAGGACTCAGAGGTTGTATTTAAGGACTTGATTATAAAAACATATATCCATTTTATTATAAAATATAGTGAATATGACTAACTCCCCCTTAGGTATTTAAATCCCTACGAATCATAATCTTGATTTACTGAAATAGATTTTACATTTTCTTGCATAGAAAAATCATCTTTGATATAAACTTCTCCTTAGATTAACTACCCCTAACATATTGAAATCACTTCGTTAATTATAATTATATTTTATCATCTCTTTCTCCCCCTTTGTGATTTTTAAAAATGAATAATGAGAATGAAAAAAATGGCACGTGAAATTTTTTTACTAATAACAAAATATATGAAGAACTAATAAAATTCCATTACGATTGAATGAATTTGTAAAAATAAGAAAATAAAATAAAATATTGAGGCGTGAAAAAAATTATCCTTCTTTATCATTCGGCATTAACATATTTATGATGGTTTTATACATCATTATCTCATTGTGATCTGCTTCCACATGCTTGAGCACGTGATTATAATCTTCATTTTTTTTTCTCTAAGGATTTTCTCTTTTCTTCCTGAGCCTTAAGAATATCTTCATATGCCTTAAAAAGATATTCATTCATGGACATATTTTCATAAAACTCTTTTCTAAGATCCCTTTCCCTCATCCATTTCATACCCACTGAATTAAGATTCCCATTCAGATCTTTTACTTCCTCCTTCTGAGTTTTCTATTCGAGATTTATCTTTTACTCAAAACTCCTATTATGATCATTAAAATTACCATATTTAGTTTCAAAAGCATCATTCACACATTCATGGAAATCATCATGTATTCTCACCTATTCAATTGTTTTCCTTTACCACTTACTTATTTCATTGAATGATCTTTTGTGAGATTCGTATCCAATGAAAACAGTTTTTAAATAAGCCTACATCATAACAAACATATACCTAAGCAAGCTGAGTGAATTTTATTTCTAATTAAATTAATTCTGAATCATATGGAACATCGATTATCTACTAAAAAATAATATAATGGTATCATGATACTTCTTCAATGATTGGAAAACAAAATCATTTCTAAGAGTGGATGAATCCAAATAAAACTATTTGGTTTGTGAGGATTGTTTTTCTATATCTTCATTTTTTTCTTTTTGATGAACAACCAATGTCATTTTTATTCACTATAGAATTCATAGGTGTATGAACCAAAACCTTAATTCCCTTATCAAATGTTGAAATGATCCATTCTACTTTGGGCAATTCATGCTCACTATTTGATAATTGAACAATATTTTCTTCCTCAGGAAATAATTTCAGAACCTACCACAAGATCCTCTTGCTGAAATAAGTCATGGTTTCTACTCACTTCATTAGATAGTTTATTCACATCTTCCTGACCCTTTTCTTATATCCTAGAGTATCATGTTTTATAGATTTTTCATCATAACATCAGATTTATAGTTTTTCATTAGGACTCTCCTTCTCATGATATTCCTCTACTTTATTTAATATTTCATATGTATCTCTACATCCTTATTCTTCTTATTCTTTTTCTTCCACTTATTCCTTTTAAACAATTTATTCTTCCTGTTCTGGTTCGAGAATCACCATCTCCTTTCCTTAAGTCACATGATGTGAATCTTGAAAAAAGGATATCGGTATTTGAATTTTTTTCAGAGGCTTTCTTAGAATCCTTGAGAAGGGATATAATAATTTCAGCCTCTGACATATTCTTCCTCTACTTATTTCCTTTCACTTACTTCTTATGAATCTCAGAAGCCATTAACATTAAATATTTCTCCTCAACAGTGTCATATCCAAAACATGGATCCCATTCGTTCTAATTATATTTTGTCTTCAATACACTTATTAACCACTTCCTCAGGATAATCCTTGTGCTTCTATGGTTTGGAGGTGCGGATTGAGTTTCCTGAATAGTAAGAGATTTTTGTTTCTCTTCTGGTTCCATCACCTTCCTCTAATTTCCACATTTCAAGGATGTTTTAGCCACTTCATGTTTCCTTGATAGTGATTTTATTCCAACATAAAAAAATCCTAGAATTATACTAATTTAATATAAAAACCAACCTTCATTCACCTTAGAGTATCATCACTCAACAACATTACATAAAACTATCTTGTCATAGAACTAGAAAGGGTTTTTGAATGACTCAAGACAAAGAAATATATTCTTCGAGAAAATAGATTAATACATGATGATTTGAGATTTCAGAGATCCATTATTGATATTGCCAATGGTGATCAAGACATACTTCACCAAATTTATCATTCAATGGTTCACCAGGAAATATAGAATATAGATGTCACTTTTTTGGGAATCCTTATCCACTTTTATCAGAATAATAAAACCTTGAACCCATAATTCAAGAATCCAAAAGTTTGTAGAGAGATGAACAATTTTCCTAGTCTTTACTTCATTCATGTGAAGGAATTATATAGTGTTCTTCTTATCAAAAAATCATACTAAATCTAGTAGCTTGTGTGTGTAGAACTCTCCTTCTCCCACATATGGAATTCCAATCGAGATTGCTGCCTTACTGAAGGAAAGGGAATTGGTCTTTCCATAGCTCTTAAAGGAAAACTTATCTCTATCTCCTTCAATTAAGAAACATACAAATTCATAGAATTTAACTATTAACTCCAGAAAAACCAGATCATGTGCCTTCAGTTTGAGTATACATAGGCTCTCCCAGCAATTCATCTTGATATTATTTGAAATAATAGAATTCATTTTTAGAAAATAATTTCAGATCAACTAACCTTTATCTATATATTATCCATTCATATATTTCCTTTACTGAAAACAATTATTTTTTAGGAGAAGGTTGCATAGACATTCAGAATGAAGGAAAATTTGAAGATTCAGAACAACCTTATGTAGAGGAGCAGTACTTTAGCACACCAAATATTTGACGATCAATGTGGGAGAATCATCGGGATGTCCTTATATTGTTGTTTGGGGTGATGGTTCATCATCCTTGATTGATCCAATAGTTTAAATACTCTTGATCATATTTAATGTTTTAGTTGATACCCAAAGAAAATATTTTGTTGTTTCCGATATTTTGAGATTTCTAGGAAAAAAATTCATATTTATGGAAATGTGACTCTGAAAAGTATTCAATAAAATGAAACTACAAACATGTAAAAAGATTAATATATAAATTTTACAAAAGGAAACATACCTTCTTGATTGCTAGGAAAATTTCCGTATTGAGGAAAATTTTTCTTGAAGAACTTTAGACTTCAAATTTATTTAAAAAAAAGTTGTTAAGAATTTTTTTTTTCAAAAAATAAATTTGATTAAGAAAATTTTGATTATGAAAATGTTTATTACTCAAATTTTGATTATAAAAATTATAATTAAGAATAATTTGATTTTGAAAATTTTTATTAAGAAAATTTTTATAAATAAATATTGATTATGAAAATTTTAATTACAAAAATTTTGATTGTGAAAATTTTCATTACGAAAATTTTGCTTAAGAATATTTTGATTATGAAAATAATGATGATAAAAATTTTGATTATGAAAACTTTGATTAAAAAATGTTTGATTTCAAAAATTTTGATTACGAAAATTTTGATTAAGATGTTTTTAATTACAGAAATTTTGATTACAAAAGTTTTTATTATGAAATTTTGATTTAGGGGGAAACATTTTGAATAATCAGAAAATGCACTCCCCCAATGAAAGAGAGTTTCTTACGTAAATAATAATGGTTTCAATAAGAAGTTAATATGGAATATTACCTTATAGTAATAATTCCAAACATCTATTTAATGTATTCAAATCTATCGAAGGGTAATTATTTTTTGTAAATATTTATAAGTTGATCTTGTGATCTGATAAATTGAAGAATGATATCTCTTTTTCTTGTGATCCCTAATAAAATTATGTCTAATATCTATTTGTTTTGCACGAGAGTGATGTTTAGGGTTTTTACATATAGAAATGAAACTATAATTATAACACAATATCTATGTTTTTATAAAACTCATACCATAGACTGTGAGTGTGTGTTGCATCCACAATACATGGGAACAACAACTTCCAACTGCTAAATATTCAATTTTAGTAGTAGAAAGTGATATTGATTGTTGTTTTTTTCATGACCAAGAAACTAATGATTATCCTAAGAAATATCAATTTCCTGATGGGCTTTTCCTATCCATTCAACATCTAGCAAAATCAGCATCTGAAAAAAAAAATTAAAATATAATCATTTCCAGAAGTATAAAAGAGTCCTAAATCCATGGTTTCAGTTAAATAGAGAAAAATTATTATTAGTTACATTAAATGATATTACTTAGGATTGGATTGATATATTACACATAATAATACTAAAAACATTAATTCTGGATGACTAGCTGTCAAGTAGAGTAAACTTCCTATCATACCTCTAAATGATATTTGATATATTGGTTTCCCTGCTTCATCAAGATCACTAGAATTTGAGGAACCAATGATAGTACTAATACTCTTACTGTTTTCATATCCACATGTCTTAAGAAGAACCTTAATATACTAATGCGGATTTATATAAGTTCCTTCTAGTTTTTAAGAAAATTAAAAACCAAGAAAAAATGTGAACTCGCCCATCATACTCATTTCAAACTCATATTTTATTAGATTTTCAAACGAATAGGTTAATGATTGGTGAGGTGAACAAAATATAATTTCATAAACATAAATTGGAACAGTAAAAACATATTTCATATGTTTTTTTATAATGAGGGTTTGATCAACATTTCCCTAAAAATAACTATTTTGAAACATAAACCTTGTAAGTCTATCATAACAAACTCTAGGTGCTTGTTTAAGTCCATATAAAGCTTCGGTACGTTTGATAAAATGTCCAGGATATTTCATGTATTCAATACATGGAGGTTGTTCATCAAAAACTTCATCTTGGACATATCGATTAAGGAAAGCACATTTAACATCCATTTAAAAATGGATAATGTTTAAGAATGCTATAAAGGAAAGAAGAATACGGATAGAGTCAAGTCTAGATACTAGAGAGTAGGTATCTTCATAGTCCATTCCTTGATGTTGATTATAGACTTTAGAAACTAATCTAGTATTATTTATTTATATGATTCCATTTTCATCACTCTTATTTTCTAAGAACCATTTTACTCCAATAATAGATTTTTCTAATTGTATTTCAACCAAATACCAGATATTATTCCTTTTGAATTCAGTTAGCTCCTCAGGCATGGATTTTATCCAATCATCATCACCTAAAGCTCCATCAGTGATTTTTATTTATAATAGATAAAGGAATGGTAGATGTTCTACTTAATTTTTTAAATAACTTGTAGTCCCTAAAAGTTGATTTACATCACCAACGATACTATCATTGGGATTATTCTTAAGAAACAACTGAATTGTGTTTTTAAAACCTATTCATCAACATATGGTTGTAATGCTTCTAGGGTAAATGCTTCTGACCCATTTTCTTGAACATTTTCATTATTAGATGGGTCTTCTATCAAGGGATGATAATCCTTTTTTTAAAACAAGTCCGAAGTTGTATGTTTATATTGTTTAAAAATAAAAGGTTCAGTTTCATCAAATTTAACAGGTACTGTTTCTTCAACAGTACAAGTATTTTTATAAAAAACATTACAAGCCTTAGATGTTGTTTTGTAGACTATGAAAATTTCTTCATTAGATTTGAGGGAAAATTTATGTAAATTATATTTAGTATACAAAATGAATATCTTGAAACCAAAAACCATGAAGTAGTGTCGTTTAAGTTTTATACCATTCTAGAGTTTGAAGGGATTTTTTTAAGAAAAGGTATAATAAAAACTCAATTTATAGTATAACAAGAAGTAGTTACTGACTCATCCCAAATGTGTTTAGTAATTGAATATTCACTGAACATCGTTCTAGTTATTTCATGAAGAATTGTATTTCTTCTTTTAACCACACTATTTTTTTGAGGAGTTCTTAGTGCTCAAAAGATTAGAGTAATGCATGTTTACTACCAAAAGTTTCAAAATCAGAATTATGAAATTTTCCTCCATGATCACTGTGAATAGTTATCAATGGATGGTTTTTCTCATTTTTAACATCGAATCTAAAAATTTTGAAATAGGAAAAACTATCATATTTCATTGCTACAAAATATACCCCTGTGAATCTAATGTAATCATCGACTAACACAAAAAAATAATATTTTTCACCAATGCTACCAGTTTTAATTAGACAGAAAAGATCTATATTCACCAACTTTAATGAATCAGTAGTTGATACTTCACTAATAGATTTAAAACTTTATTTATGTTCCTTTCCATATTTGAAAGGATCAAAACATTTAAAGATTCATATCTATGCCCAGGTAGATCCTTAAAAATTCATTTCGTAGAGAGTATGCATAGTTTTAAAAGGTTATAGTATCCTAACCATATATTCCATAATCAAGATTGGTATTTAATTTCACTAAGAAAAGGTAGATCTTGGCTTCTACAGTCTTCTAGGTTTAGTGTGTATACATTCTGTTGCCTATTAACATGAAGAATATACTCTTCTTTGGAATTATGTACTAAGAACATATATTTCTTAAAATTCAAAAGGTAACCTTCATCACATAATTGACTTATAATAATGAGGTTGTGGTTAAAACCCTTAACAAATAATACATTTGAAATCAATTTTTTTCTCAGAATAACAATGTTAACAATACCGATAATTTATCCCAGAACATTATCTCCAAAACTACATTTCCACTATTCATCTTGATAATCATTTCAAATATGTTTTTGTTACATTTCATATTTCGGGAACATACACTATATGTGTACCATGTATTGAAATGGGTATTATCTTTATTTTTCTGAAAATAAGAGAGTTAGAATTTCAAAATCAAAATTTTCTTGGATCCTGAAATTTCAGAAAGCTTGATTTTAGGATTCCACATTTTCATATAAAAATAATGATTATTAAAACACAAAGATAGAGTTTTATTTAATGAATTTTTTTTCCAATGTCAACTACACTGACATTTAGTTCAAAATGGATCAGTTTGAGGAACAACATAGTTATTACTAAAAACTGTCTTTGAATGAGTATAACCAAATCCAGAATTATTTCATTTTGGTCAAATTTGGGAATACATATTGTCAAAGTTTTACTTACTAGAGGTAATGTTTGACAAACACTTCTCAAAAAATATTTCTAACATTAGTTTAATAACCAAGTATTGATTCTTAAAAACATTAGTTTTAGAACTATAATTAGTCTCTAAAATATTTTTATTAGAAATTACATTTCTAGATACTTAGTAATTTTATTCATCTTAGAATTAACTTCCTCAAGGATTTTGGGGATAATTTTTATATAAAAACTATCTTTTAATGATCTTTAGGAAGATCTAACACTTCTTTAGTTAAAATTAAAATTATATAATTTTTTTATCAAGATTTTTCTTTAGTTTAGAATTTTCATTCTCAAGAAGTTAAGAAAACCTAAATACTTTATTATAAGTGGGTAATAGATTATATTCATAAAAAGTATATTCTTCATCTAAAGATTTATATTATTTATCATCAGTATAATTTTCATTCAAGGATTCATTTTTGATAGATTCATCACTGTGTACCTTGTCCCTTAGAAAACAATTTTCAATGGGTAGTATAGCTAGTAAACCAATATTCTTCTAGCCAGAAGATTCATACTCTCTGTTTTCATCAGAAGAGTCACCACAATTGGAACTCCAGGTGTCATTTGATTTCATATAATTCATAGATTTATCCTTGTAATACTTATATGTATTCCTTTCAGAATTATTTGACTTTCTATCCTTTTTCATAATCATAGAACAATATGATCGGATATTCCCTGCTCTTGAACATTAATAACAAGTGACATATGAGTCTTTCTTGTCTTTTCATTCATTATTTATATATCTGTTTTGAAATTATATCTTTCCAAATAACATGTTCATCCTTCGAGAAAGATTATAAATGTCATTCTAACTATGTTATCTTTCACTAGATTCAGATAAAATAGTGATTTTCGTATACTTAAAATTTTTAACCCTTTTAGGAGTCTTGTATTTAGTAGTAGTAAAGGCTACACATCCATTGCCATTTTTCTTATTAGTAATATCAAAATATCTTTTCATTTATGTCTCTTATTAAATAAGAGTTCCAAAAAGCTCATCAAGAGTAATTTGAGATACTTTATTATTCTCATCAGTAGTTGTTCTATTAGATTCCCACTCATTAGGCATTATATCTTTAATCTTGTCCACAAGTTCCTCATCATCTAAACCTTTATCACCCATTGATTGTAGACTGTTAACAATAGTCATAATCCTTTGTTATACCATGCAAACTGGCTCTCCATTAGGAAATAGAAATCCTTGATATTCTTCTCTAAGAAAAGTTCTTATAGTTTTATAATATTGGATATAACCAAATGAGTAATATCAAGTTTCTTCTAGATACAGTTAGTAGCTTCACAAGGTGAAATCTTACTATATATATTCCTAGCCATTGAACACAACAAAGTATTGCGTACCTTGTAGTTTAGTTGTTATTCTGAAATTTCTTGATTGGTGAACTTTCGAACTTTCTTATCAAGAATCATGTAATCTTAAATAATAATAAAAAGGTTTTCCACTCCAATATTAATAAAAAAATCCTTCATATGTTATCTCCAATATTCATAATCATTCCCATCAAATAAAGGTGGTCTGGTATGATTTATATTGGCAATCGAACCAACATTCATTCCTTCCATCTAAAAGAAAATATATTTCCACAGAAACTTATTAATTGAAAATGTTTGTAAACAAGGATAAAAATACCTAATAATGGAAAATATTTAGAACAATGAAATATTGAGAAAGAATACATGTATGCGTATATAAGTAATTCAGAGACCTCATTTTATAACAATTGTAGGATCTAAATATGAATATAGATGATCAATTAAATGAAGGGGTGAATTTTATGTTTAAAAACATTCATTTTTAACCTTATTGAAAAATAGGTTTAACAAGGTTAAATAAGGTAAATTCACAAGACCACTTTTAGTTCTTAAAATTCCTTGGTTCCAGAAATGTGGTTCTAGAAATGAAACTTAATTAATGTTAACAAGGAAAAGATTCTACATTAAATCATATTGAATATTACTTATTAGAGTATAAAAAAGAACAACAAAAGTATAAGAAGGTTATAATTTGTTATTTTATAAAAATATAGCGGAAATAAACATGAAACAAATCAACTAACAAGTATGAAAAATATTAACCCAATGATTAGGGTATCCAATAAATATGGATAACGGTCCCCTGATATACACTCTCAAGAAAGTATGTCTTACCACACCAGGGTAAGCTGTTGATAAGAATGACGAAATATATTTTTTTATCTCCAGAATCCCTCCAACATTAAGGTAGTCTGATCCTCTGTCTTCCTATCCAGTGAAGTCCTAGAACAACATGGTAATCGGAACCTCTGTCTTCCAATACCCAGAAGCCCTCGATTGTACAAAAAAACAATTGGAGTCATACGAAGCAAGATGAATAAGATTTTCACTGCACACAAGGCATAAGAGACTCCATCTCTAGAAATAACATTAGCAGCATGAAGTGTCTATAGTGATGGATGTATAATAAACCTGTTCAAATGAGCTCATATTTATAGTAACTTCTCCAACAGTCGGCTCCATCCTCTAATGGTCATATTTTTCATTGAATTTCAGAGGTTACTATAAATGTGTCACTCAAAAAATGTTCAGTCAAAAACTGAATGTATGACATCATTTCATAAATATAAAAATTTTAAGAAAAATAAGGTTTCTTAACCAAATATAATTTTTCAGAGTCTAAGGATAAAAATAACGTTCGGAGTCTAACTAAATAATCATTCAGGGACTCTAGATCATGGATATTTGGATTCTGTTTTCTATAGAATTTGGAACCTGAATTATGTGGAATTCAGAGTCTTAATTTGGAGGAATTCTGATTCTGAATTCTCAGTATTTTGGTGTCAGAGTTCTAAGGAATTCGGAGTCTAAATTATGAGGAAATAGGAGTCTGAATAATGGGAAATTCATATTGTAAATTTTGGGAAATTTGGATTTCGAATTTCAGTGAATTTGGAGTCAGAATTTCACATAATCTAGAGTCCCAATTTGAGAGAATTCAGAGTTAGAATTTCAAATAATTTGGATTCTGAATTTAATAGAATTTGGAGTTCGAATATCATATAATTCAGAGTCATAATTTCCGAGAATTCAGTATCTGAATATTAGTGAATTTGGAGTCTAAATTTTTGAGAGTTTGGAGTCTGAATTTCAGAGAATTTGGAGTCTGAATTCTGTGGAATTCCGACACTAAATTTCAGAGAATTTGGAGTCAGAATTCAGAACCTGAAAATTGAATTCATGTTATCTAAAAATTTGAAGGATTCTGAGGTTTTAGATCTAAAACCAATTTTTAGACTAAAGAATAAAATGAATTATATTTAGAGAAACTACAAAATGAACAAAAAACAATGGTAAGGATAAATTTCCATGGGGAAGGAATATTTTCATTGTTATGATAATTCTTAGAGAAAATATAATTGGCCTTAATATATGTAGTTTGTTATTTTCAAAACATAGTTGAATGGGAAATTCATAAGCAAACCTTATTGACTCAATAATATATGTATATATATATACATATCATTGTTTCTTAAACTGATAAAAATAAAATAAACTCATTTAAACTGTTGGATTTATAAATTAAAAATCAAATCAAAACCCTTTTATTGTAATTTCTATAAATTTTTTGATATTAACATATAATCGTATGTATATATATATAACATTGTAAATTAGACACAAAATAAAATTAACCCTTTCATGCCTTCTTGAATAAATTGTTAAGTATAACATTTACATATATATATATATATATATATTAAAAACAACATAATTTGATTGGATAAAAATTGAACCCTTATAAATTTTAAAAACATAAATTGATAAGAAGAATAAACCCTTAAATTTATTTCAAGAAAGGAAGAGTTGTATTGATAGATTCAATAAAAGAATAAAATTGGTATATTACATTTTCAAGGTATGAAAAAAGGGTCATACTTATATATATATATATATATAATTAATGATTTTGGAGAAAACAATGGTTGGAATAATTGATTTTAGGTTCAGTTAATACATCTCATTGGTTTCAAAAGAGACATAACATTGATTTACATTTTTATTCAATAATGTCAAAACATTATCATTTTTTATTCTTTTGTTTTTTAGCATATTTTTCTTGATTGATAATTGTTCATTTTTTTATATTAATTTTAATTTTTTTCTTCATTATTCATGTAATTAACAAATTTTTTTAACAATTATAAAACATTTTTTTCTTTGCTTCCATGTTTTTTCTTCTCCCCTCTCATTTTACCTCTTCTCTTTCCTCTCACATATGTATCTATGGGTTTTTCTATATCAGAAAAATTATATCATATTATATTTTATTATAATAATAGATTAGTATATTATCATTTATCATCCAGTCATCATAATACATTATTATATCATTATTTCATTTCACCAATGATTTTTTTTCATTCTTAAACCTTTACTGTATAATTTTTATACAAGGAATTTGTTTTTTAATTAATAATTAATTTCATATTTTTTAAAACATATACAAAAAATTGGTTTTTATTTTAATTTAATTATTTATATTTGAAATTTAAAAATTTTATAAAAAATATATTATTTCATATATTTATAAAATATATTATCACAAAAATAATAAAAAATGTCAAACTATTAATTATTAATACCATTATTATTATTATTTTCATTAAAATATTAAAACAAACAATAATTGTTAGATTTTAATTTTTTTTCAAACAAATGGTAAAAATTCAATTATAAATATTATCCTAAATATTAAATTTGATATATATATATACTAATATAATTTTATATGTTTAAAATGTAATCCTTATAATTTTCAAAATATTTTATATATTCAAATGTTTTAGTTAAAAAATTAATCAACCAAATATATTCATATTAAAATATTATTTCAAATAAATTAATACAACATTTTAAAAAATTGTATTTGTTTATAATTTTAAATCAAAATATTTATCTTTTCTAATAATAATAATATTTTAATATTAAATATTAAGACATGCTTTTAAAAAAATAATAAATTTTTACATAATAATAATTGACATTTCTTTAAATAAAATAATATTTCATTATAAGTAATATTTTATTATTATGAATAGAAACTTATTTTTATTAGTCAAAATAATTTAGTATCATAATAGTCTTAAAAAATATAAATTAAAATATAAAAAAATATGTATGTAAAATAAATGTATCATTTTAATTTATTCAGGTCTGACATAACAATGCTTTTTTTTATTACTATAAAAATAAAACAGAAATGAAAAAAAATTAACATAACTTCATAGGGGTGGTGGTCCACACATACACATGAGTGGCATTTTGATTTTCCATTGTATATGAAGTTAAAAAAGTAGATATGATATTATAATTATTGAATATTAATTATGTATTAAATATCATATATAAGCCTTAAACCCATCATAATAACCATGAATGAAATATGTTGATGTAAAATTAATTGTATCGCTAGGCGATAATCCTTGCCTCCACATGAACGATACATTCACATTGCATTTAATGGAGAAGAGGGTGAATAATGGTTGTTAAATAATCATAATAACTATTAAATATATATAGGTTACTTAAATTTTTTTATGAATACCATGTGTTTATAGGAGTAAGAAGATGAAATAAATTGAATGTGTTTGGGTAGGATGATTACCACTGTTTCATTAGGCCTCCTTTTAGTCCATATTTAAGGACAATTTAAATTTTCCCTTATATATACCAAAACATATAATTCCTAGATAGGGATGCTTATTAGAGAATTGTTTGGATTTTTTTGATATATAAGTCTTCATGTGGTTTAATTAAGATAGAATAGAGTTGTCCAATTATAAATGGGGGAGATAATACAATTGAAATTTCATACAAAATTAAAATATGATAATGAAATATTCAGTAAAAATTATTTAAAATTGAGAGGGATTATAAATTTGAATAAAATTAGGTTTTAATATGTATATAAAATAGGATAAGGATAGATTTAACAGAAAATGAAAACCTTATCTCATGGTTTATCCCCTGGTAATGTTGTTTTAACCTTAAATGTGGGAATTCTTTTTACTATTTTTAATATTAATTATGACTAATAATGAAAGGGGACTCATTAAAACAGGTTTTAACTATTAATAAAAATATTTAATTAATTATATAAATTCAAATCCCTAAAATTGGTAGAAATTAATTTAAGAACAATCCCACAAAAAACAATGAAAAACTATTTTTTAGAAAAACATGTTTTTTATTTATAAATAGTTTTTTACCAAAATAATATAAATTAATTTTTAATTAAAATAATTGTATTATTCATAATATTAATGAGGTAATTTTACCATTAAAAGTATTTTAAAATAATAATAACCTTCTTAAAATTTTAATCTAAATGATTGTTTTCAATAGAAATCATTATTTTTCAATGTTCATCAAAAAATAAATTTTAATGAAACATTTACAAAACTCACTCTAAGAATATTTTTCCATGATGATTTAAAAAATTAAATTCATTTTTTAAAATAAAATTTCTAAAATTAGAAGAAATTAATTATAACATTTTATTATAAAATTAATACAATACATTTTTGAGGAAAATGTATTTTTGAATAATATAATGAATTGACATAAAATTAAAAAAATATAATTATATAAATTATTTATTATTTTCACAAATTGTTTAATCATATTTATACATTAAATTTAACAGCTATGTTATAATGGTAACTTATAAGTAAAACTATCTTTATTTTATATGGTAGTTCACTTAAATATTGGGGCAATGTACATGATATTTAACACATCTAATTTATTTAAAGATAAATTAAAATCAAAATATTAGGGTTCTTAAATTCAAATATTTTATTCTCCACTATAAATAAAATGGATACTAGATCTCTATCATTAATCATAATATCATTATAATGGGAATAAATTCTCTCATTATAATTTTAAATCCAACATATACCATAGATTTTATCAAAGTCAACCATATGAATTGAAATAATGTTTTCAAATAGGGTGTGTCTATGTGTAATAATGGGAGCTAACTGACATATTCATATTTAAATGGTATTTATATTATGAGTGTTTAGGGAAAACAAAATTTTTAATCTTCCAGAGAAATAACTATTCGTATTAGTAAACATAAATGATTTTAAAGAGTATGAAGATCCAGAATCAGATAAACCATTTAGAAAATTTAAGGTAACCAAAAAAGTACCTACCACCTGGTATTTAGGAAGATAATGATATGGTATAATAATCACATGTTCTTGGACTTATCCCCTTATCATATTCTATAAGAGGTTCCCTTGAATCAAGGGATATTTGTTTGAATAATTCTACATCTATTTAAAGCTAAATCACTTGATGATAGTGGTTTTATTCAGTACCTTCCATTCATGAACACTAAGACCCCATCACCAATTGCATATTTTTATGTTTTGAAATAATCACATTATGGTGAGAACCACACAAAGTTCAAAACATCCAATACAAAATTCAAACAAAGGAACCGATCACCTAATTTAAAGCATTAAAAGGATTCAAATTTCAAAAGTACTTCAAATTAAAGAAAGGAAAATGCCAAAGCTTCGGACTGCAAAACGCCTAGAGCGGCACAACCTTACTATCACCTTCCCAAGGATGTATCATTGTATCATCATTGTCAAACATCGGCCGCAGAACCAAAATCGAGTAACCGGAATCCATCATCCCTGCCGTTGAACCACCATCATCGCCACTGTTTCTTTGGTCACAGAACAAGAAACATGAATCCATGATGAGTGAAAATCGATTCCACAGAATAGAAATGAACCATAAAAGACCCCAACCATGAAATGGGGAATGCGATCCAATGAGGAAAAAAGGATATGGCAGAGTAAACCAGAGAGGAATAGGCCAGGAGACTAGAAATCCATCGGATAACACCAGGAATCCCAAATCGTCGGTGTTACGTTGAGTTAAACCAAAATGAGGATTATTCACGATGGTTATAGAAAAAAGAGAAAAGTCACAGTGATCGAGGCCCATGAAGAAGAAAAATAAATTAGCAATGCCGATCGAAATGACCAAAGAATATAAAGAAGAAGATGAATCGTGAAAAGAGAAAAACATGGGGATGAGCGGGAAAAAGGAGGAGCAGGCCGGAGAGAAATCATTACCCACAAGGGAAACAATGGGAGATAGGGAGCGGCTACTCTTGGAAGGACCCCTAGAGTAAGAAGAATCTAGAGACCCGGGGATTGGGGAGCCATATCTGCACAACACCACAATCATGGAGATGAACGCATCATCGAAAGTGGGTGAAGAGAGAACCATGTAAGAAGTGGAAAGCGAGAGATCCTTTCCTAGGGAGAACGACGCTGAATCGGGTTTGTGAGTGTGGGAAGACCACTGATGTGGAGGCAGTGGGAGACAAGTATGTGGGGAGAATAGAGTCATAGGGAATACAAGGGGCCTATGACCCCGTCTCACTTCAAATAGAATCAAGTATTCATTATGAAATTATCTAAGTTTTTCCTTACCAAATTATCTAAAGTAGGAAATAAAATATTCCTTTCATCGTTCTTTGATACATTTTTTCTTGGTGATCATCCACCCTCTTATTTTACATATTTACCTTGAAGATATAAGACACATAATTGTTTTTCCTGTATCCCGGCGGACCTTGATAATATACCATCACAAGATAAAAATTTGTTTGAAACTTCTTCCCTTCAGAGACATATCTAATTCCAGTAAAATAAATGTGAAATAATACTTTATAGAGTATGTGTACAATTTTTAGTATGTCTATATAATCAGGTAATTTTATCCTCATAATCTATAACACTTTCATCTTCCTTCTACTTTGAACATATAAATAACCTCTCCATATTATATTTCTACTCTTGTAGAAATTATATCTCAAATAATTTTACATTAGAAGTTCTATATTTAGTAATAAATATTTAATAAAACTAAATATTAATCTAGATTAATGAAAACCATTAATCATCATATCCCATAAGAAAATAAAATATAATTTTTACTTTCATTACATAATAATTACAAGATATCTTTTCATATGACTTAATTCATTGTTCCACTACCAATTGATTAGTAGTACTATTAAAATATATAGGTTTCTATAAAAATTTGTGACCAAACCTAGATGAATAATGATTAGGGAAAGCATATTTTCTATATATAAGAAACATTATTCATTATAACCTCTCTGATATGCCTTAATATGACCATGATATTCCTAGCTCTAATACTAGAAATACTGGCTTGCTCAGATGGGAAATCCCTATATCAACTATGGGTATTGATTTCCTTTATTTATCTAGGGACCATATCGAAAATATAAAACAATATTGATACCTATAATTAACCAACTAGTATATTATATCAATTAATATGAATATTTGTAACATTAAAAAGTATATTCCTGATGACGGTAATAATTTAGTGACTTTGGAAACATGGAACACATTTTTTTTATCGGTCGATACTTTTTTAATGTCTCTAGTAATGATATTATTTTTTAGCACTTCTACAAAAAAATTATTCTTCAGAACATGGGAAAAGAAAACATAAAATGGGGTGATCTAAAATGATCTGTAAGGGTAAAAATAGGATATATGTAAGAATAAACATGAGAATAAGGGTATGATAACATGATAATGACATTATAAGATCATGCTATTCAAAAATATTATAAACATAAATCATATAATAAATATTGGAATTTTATAAGACATGAATCATATTGAAATCAAAAACATTATCCATTAAATAAAAACATTGGAATAATAAATGGACTTTGTGGAATACACATAAGAATAGAAAATGTAATGTCAAGGATAGCCACCAAGGCCTTCATAACATGTTAGGATAGGGATAATCACCTTTTTAACTACTTTGGGATTGGGATAAAAACCCATTTACCTTCATGTTTTTAGGCTTGGGATACAACCTGTGTACTCTCATACATTCAGGCTTGGGTTACAACCCATATACCTACATATTTTTATTCTTGTGGTACAACCCGTGTACCTTCTTATTTTCAGGCTTAGGCTACATCAAATGTAACCTTTTATCTAGTATTCAATTTGTCATTAACCATTTCATTGAAATGTTATATAGATCCTACCCTTCACATAATAAAATTGACAATGCTTGTTCTATAAGATAATAAAACTCACATCATGACCCATAAAAACAGAATAGTTTAAAAAATCATATCATAACACATATAATGAAATGGGTATCATAATATTTTCATCATATTATTTCCTATGGAAAAGATATAGGTATCAAAATAATTTCAACAAGTCAAAAATTGTGAAATGAAGTGGGTTTTAAAATCATATATCACATGAAAGAGAGATGGGTTCTATAAACATTATTACATCAAGACATAAAACATTTAATAATGAATATGAATTGTATTCATAAATTATAAAAATATATGCCATCTTACATCGATAATAATTATGAAATATGACATAGAACATTTATTAAGTAAACTATCCTTCCATTGGAAATTATTTTCAAAAATAAATTCCAAAAATAAAATTCATATAAATAAATCATTACAATTTCAATTAAAACTATTCTTGAAGAAAATATACTTTCATTTATGATTGAAATATAATTTGTAAAAAATAAATCATTTTAAAAACCATTTCCTTTGAAAAAATATGAAATAATCTTTAAAAAATATTTACAACCCTTTTCTTTAAAAATTATATTAAAAATTATAACAAATTCTTCAAATAATATAAATGGTTTTCTTTGAATATAACATTTTGAAATATAATAAAGGAACCTTTGAAAATCATTTATAACTTGTTTTGATAATAAATAATTTTTGAATAACATTTTATTTGAAAACCGAATGAAATTATACAAATTATATAATATTAGGAAAAAAATATCCTTTAAAAAAATATCATTGTGAATTTATAATTGTATATTCAAGGAAACAATGTTCATGAGGGCATGTAAGTCCATATACATCAAATATTCTTTTATCACCTTAAAATATTAGAAAAGTTCCTTAAATGGTAAACTACAAGAGTTTTAATTTTTAAATATTTTTGTAAAGGGTAAAACATGGTTAAAAATTTCAAATAAACATAATAAGATAATATTAAAAAATGGAAAACATTTTTAGAGAACATGGTTTTGAAGGAACACAGCTTTTCGACTGGAAGGGTATATACATATGGATATTCTTAAATATTATTAGTATAAAATAGTGGATAAAATGGTTCCAAAACATTAATATATCATTAATGACATGTCTATATTAAAATTACTTAATATTATTGATATTCGGATCATAATATTTCATTAATGGAAGCATAATCATAAACAATATCAATAAACGATGTGATTGTTTCAATAAAAAATTACCACTTGGTCAATTCGAAATATACTCCCCATGAATGAAAATAAAATTAAATTAATCCTAAAAAATAATTAAAGTATGGGGATTTATGATATATTATTTCAAATGGTATTATATATACCACTTAAAATAATATTGGTGGATAACCTTACATTTGTCTCAAAGATGGAAAATTGAGACATAATTACTTTACTGATTTACTAACCTTTGAAAGATAAACACCATTAAATAGTGATCATAAAATGGATATGAAAAAACCCATAAATTTAACTAAAAAATTATATAATAAATTCAAGGGCATTATGCACACAACATCTAACAAATAAGATGTAAACATGTCTTGTGTATCACAAAAAATAAAAGTGGTATGAGAAAAACCGTTAAAACATGAGTAACATTATAATCATGATCCCCATGAAAGAATATAATTAATTAAATATTTTAATATCATTAAATAAATGAAATTAATGATATAAAATATCATAGGGTTGTATATACACCTTAAAAAATAATCAATTGGTGAATTGGTCTTTGATCTCACTAAATTAAAATGTAGTATGAAAATCCATTACCATAAGTCTAAAATTTCAAACCAGACATTAAAACCAAATGTATAATAAATATAACATTATTATAAGTCCAATAAAGAACCATATTCATATAACTAATATCATATATGATTAAATTATGACTTTATATTACCCTTTTATTAATAATTCCATGTTAATGTAATGTTTTGTGTTATATCCACTTTGCTTTTCAGACATGTTTTGAATTGATATTCTTGATGATCATAATTAAATCACCATTTATTTATTTCAATAATCTAAAAAATGATTTATATTTCATAAATATTCAGTGTATATGTATTTATTATAATCTATATTATATATAAATATTGAACAAAATATATTGTTCATGGAGATGATAGGTCGTATGTACACATGAATGTCACTTCCGTTTTATTGTCATATTGAAAGAAAAAAATGTAAATTAAATGTTTGTGTATATATATATATATATATATAATTTTTATTATAATTATTATATCAAAATTTTCATAAAATTTTACAAAACTAATCCTTAATACATCCAATTTAATGTCTAAACGAATCAGCTCGCTTTATAGAGGTGGTAGTCCACACTTCCACAAAGGAAGTTATCGTAGTTACAGAAAATTGAAAGTATAAATTTCTATTTTAAATAACAATTAATTAATACTAATGAAATAATAAAATTGATATATACCATATAAAAATAGAGTGTCTATCATAATTTCCAACCATGAGATGTGGTATTCGAAAAATTAATAACATCGTTTTTTGAGGTGGTAGATCACCGTACACATGAATAATAAGTCTGTTTTATATTAGATGGATGTGTTTGTAAGTGTAGATATATAAATTAGAATAAAATCACATCAGAAAATTTAATATAATTATTTTATTCTATAATTATCAAATAAAAATATTTCAGGGGGTAGAGAATGAAAATAAAACAATGGGGTTTGAGGAATAATGTTACCACTTATTTGGGTAAATCCTTTTGGTTTTCACCAAAATGATTCTTTGGATGGTTTTATACAAAAATGGAGGATTATAGGATTTAGGTAAGGATGATTGGATATTATTTTAACATATATTGGGTGATCCCAATTTATTAATATTTGTGAATAGGGGGAGTGGTGAGTAACTTTTTTATAGTTGAGGAGGAGCAGCATTCTTGTAAATTTTGGAAAAGAGAATTCCAACCATGTTTTTCCCTTGTAAGATGCTCTAATAAAGGACTAAAATTATATCCAATGGTGTATAGGGTATAAATATTAATAGAAAAAGGATTTTAACTTGTTTTTTGGTCATTTGGGCCCTTAATTTTTTAGGTTTAGTCTCTCATTAAGCTAATTTTTGTTTTAATCATTGTAATTAATTTTAATTTAATTCACTAATATTTTTTGGTAAAAAACTAATTTTACCTTATTATTAATTATAAAATATGATAATTCGAAATACAAGAATCCATTTTTCTATATTATAATCACATAATTGGCACAAATTAATTTCAAATTATTTCTACAGGTGGGATGAACATGCATGTTTTTAATGTAAAAATGATAAAATCTCTACTATGTTTTTAAATATAATTTCAAAGAGAAATTGATAAAAATAAAATAAATAAGATTAATTGATTTATAATTAATATAATAATACTTTAAAATTCATTTTAAATATAATTTATCCTTAGAAATAAATTATTTATTATGTGAATTTTTGAATTTAATTTCTTTATTTTTTTCCATTAATCAAAAAACATAACTATATAGAAAAATATCAAAAAATCCTCTAACATAATTTTTATTTTTTGATTTAAAAAATATTTTTTTATAGATAAAATTAATTTTGATTAATTTATATTTTAAATAGGTAATACATCAAAAAGATATAATAATGGTTTTATATAAATATGGTGTTTTATGTGTAATATTGGTTGGTTCCAATATTATGCATATAAAATATATTCAATAAATATAAAATATATATTTGATTGAATATATAAAATATATATCATTAACATCATTCATTGATAGTAATTAATTTATTTTATTATGACAAAATTATTTTGTGAGAATATATTCATTTATAATTAATTTCTAACAAAATTATTCAAAAATTTATACTAATAATATGGCTAGTAATATTCATAACCATCAACTTAATGGTTTGGTTATAACTTATTGTATTAAATAATAATATTTTTAATAATATATCATTTTTTGGTAATAAACAGTCTGGCGTGTAACAAAAGACATCATGGAAAGTATGTATTCCATATAATGAACACTAACCTCGGTGTCCTATGTAGATAATGCTAAATTTTATGTTGTATATAGTGAGAAATTAACATTTTGTTTCATATGATGCAATCCAAACATATAAAATAACTATTTACAGGGTAGCATGAAATGAAAAATATCAAAAAGATTAAATTAATTTAAAAAATATATTTCAAAAAATCTGGGAATGTAACATTATACCCCCTTAAATTAAATTTCTCCCTTGAAATTAATCTATGTTATCAAAGGTTTAATACTTGAAAGTTATTTTCATTGAAACCCACATCATAAAAATTAATACTAAAACTTCTCCTAAAATAGGATAGTTGGAATTATAAAAATTACTCAATATAACAAATAACAAGGTTTCCACATATCATAACATAGGTGGGAAGTGAAAAAATGGGCGTGGAAGAGAAATATAACTATAAAATTTTGATAAATAGTTGTATTGAACAAGGGTAGGATAAATTCCACAACCACAAATCCTTAAATTTTCAATGATCAATGAGTCCATTTGATTCATTAGAGAAAAGTTAATAGGATAGCATTAATGTTAAATAATTTTTATTAAAATATACAAATTGTTTATTTTTCAAAAACCGTACCATTTATCGATCCTATATCAAATACAAATTTATCTCTCATTCCATGAAATAAAGGTGATATTTTCATTCCTAAAGTATTAATAGATAATGAGATCCCTAAATAGAATGACAACTCATTCAATCTGTATTTATCTCAATAAAAAGATAACAAAATTTATCCAATAAGAAGGAATTATCATATAGTGATATATTACATTAATCTCTAAAACCGTATATAATGTTTAAAATAAACCATTCAATAACTTATTAAGATTATTTGTAAAGACCCAAAAATTTCAAGGGAAATTTTTTTTCTAAATATTCTTTGGGATTTTACAAAAATGTTGTTTCTGACGGCGTCTGGTTCTGAGGCCCAGTGTGCCGGGAATCATATTCCGAAGTTTATCTCGGGTACGTTTAGTGAACGAACGAGCAGGTTTTTCTAACTTTTAAACCGGTGCTCAGAATTGAATTTTGAGGTCACTGATGGAATCGCAGCACCAGTATTTGCGTAGAAACGCTTTTTCTGGAATTTCGTTTACTCGGGTGTGGTTTTTAATTTTTTTTTGGGGTTAAGTTAAGAAATAAAATAAAGTGGTGTGACATGTTTATTTTATTTCACTTAAATCAACTTAAAGCCACTTAAAGCTGCTTAAGCTAAGTTAAGCGGATAGGGTGGAACCCAAAATATCCTACCCACTTGGTAGGATATTTGTGAGGTGGGTCCCACACAAGCCCCGCCATTTCTCTCCTTCTACATAACGCACCCGCAACCCCCCTCCTTAATGAAACTCAATCGTGCGTTTTTCAAGATAAGAAACGCCTCATTAATTGGGCAGTTAAATCGTTACAATTAATTCATTGAATTAATTGTTCTTTTCTTTTCATTGAAATTCAAATGTGTCATGTGCGTTAATAAAATAAGATAACTCTTATTTTATTTCGGTTGTAACTTGTGTCGGGGAGAGGATTTGGAGGAAAGCGTTCTTCTTCGACGAAGAACACGAAGAATGCTCCGACCTCCGAAGAAGAACGCCAAACCCTCGGAGTTCAACGACACGACGCCATGTACCATGACGTCAATGACGCTTCTTCCGCGATGAACTCGTGTTCGACGACAACGCTTGAGGTAGGGAATTATGCTTTAGGAATAATTTTATTCCCTTGATTTCTTTCTTCCTAAAGAAAACAAAGAACATGGATCAACTTATTACCTAGTTGATCCACGAACGTTTCCATTACGAGTTGGGAATAATCTGTTGTGGGGAAAAACTGTTTGGATTGTTTCTCTTTTGTTCGTGAATTTTTTCCTTGTTGTTCTTCGTCTTTTGGGCCGCTTGTTACCAACTTAACAGGAGGAGGTCAGACCGCATGAGCACGGTCGACTCTCCTCCCTCTTTGTTGTTTAATTCGTTGCGGCACGAACAAAGGCAGCTCAGTGCAACGGCACCGTGCAGACACAAGAAAGAACGCGGAGAAGAAGCGCGGTGCCGTTGCGCCGCGCCGTTGGGGCCGAACGAAACCGCAAGCGGAGTCGGGGCCGAGGAGGCGATTTGAAGACCCTACGGTTTGTTGTCGAAGTGTGGATCGACGGACGAAGGTGAGGTGGGTTGTGAAGGCGTTTTGAAGGCTTTGTAGCATAGGTCGGGTCCCGGGATGATCACTAGCAAAGACCGCTGGCGAATCGGACCACCGGAGCGCATCCGGTGGTTCGTGGCCACACGAAACCGGGGAACGAGGGACGCGGCCTTGCGCCGCATCCGGTGACACGGAGCGGCCCACGGGTGGGGGGGGCTCCTTAGGCGTGGCCGCTCGGCCAGCGCCGAGCCGCCCGGCCGGACCGCCAGGCCGAGTCGCACCCAGACCGGGACGTATCGCGCTGATCGGGCCAGGTCTCGCCCGCCCAGGTCGGACCCGGACCCGGGTCGGGTCGACCCGGGTCGGTCCGGGCCCAGACCACCCGTTTTCGGACCCCTCACAGTTTTTCACTCATATCTTGAGTTGTAGACCTCCAATTGACTCACCGTCAGCGGAGATACGACCCTTGGATCGAGGCGGTCGTTTTGGTATATTATAAACGAGGTTTTGGAGAACTTTGGGTTCGGCCAGGTTGGTTCAGACACGAAACCAACCGGGCCCTCGGAGCGGAAACACTTATATTTTGAGCTCCAGATGTCTGATTGACGTGCCGTTGACTTTGTTGAATTCCTCATGATGAGACAGAACTTTTGGTATTTTTCTCCCAAGGATTGGACGCTATTGAAGTATGGCCGGGTTGGATTGTACCCGAAATCCAACCGGGCCCCTAGAACTGAAAAGCTGATATCTTTCAGACTGGACGTCCGTTTGACGAACCATCAGTGGCGTTGGTGATCACGTTGTGAAACGGTCCCTATGAGTATACCCTATGGGAGTTTGGGGTATAGTTGAGATACGGTCGGGTTGGTTCGCTAATTAAACCAACCGGGCTCCTAGGATGAAAAGGTTAATAACTCACAGACCGGGCGTCCGATTGACGCGTCGTCTGTTGTGTTGAGACCCTTATGACGAGGCGGTACTTTGAGATACATCTTCATGGGAATTTGTTATACTTGGAGTATTGACCAGTACCTCATGGAGCGGTCCCTCCCGGAGACGAGCATACGGAGTACGGAGACCGTGTAGACGACTGAGACCTGACGACTGCTTGACCGACTCGACTTGGAGGATGTCGACTAGCCCAGTGGATGAAGCGCCCGGTATTTGGCAGCAGACCCATGGAAGACGGAGCGCCTGGTAGTTAGAAGCAGACCCACGGTACTCGACCGGAGAAGTACCTCTGTAGGCTATTAGGGGGAGAAACCAGTATTTGGCGGCAGACCCACAGCGGACGGAGTGCCCAGTATTTGGCAGCAGACCCACGGTACTAGACACGAGGAGTACCTCAGAGACTTGGATTAGTGAGTAGTACCTCGGAGTTATGAAAGGACCACTGTACACTCCAGAGACAGGGCTCTTCAGCAGTTACGATTTTGATAATGAAAATCATGGTTTGAGCTCAGTCTATAACCTTTGTGTCTCCTCATGATTGAGATGGGTTACTTGATAACATAGGTATATGTATGGGCATATACCTAAGTAGAGGTTATCTGTTGAGATCTTATTTGTGGTTATCCTTGTTGGTTTTAGTGAGACCCTGAGGGTCTCGGGGTCCCTACTGAGTATCATTATACTCACCCCTGCACGGGATATGCCCGCACCACGTCGTGTAGGTTGCAGATGACGGGTAGTGCTGACGGAGGCTGGGTGTTCGAGGACTAGACGGTACCCAGAGGTGGACTACACGACGGGTCAGTATCCAGAGGTGGACTTCATGGAGAGACGACACACAGAGGAGGTTGACGGGTGAGAGCATTGTGGAAGATATCTGTACCTACCCTTCCAGTAGGATCTGTGGTGGACGATCCAGGAGCTGTACCATCTGTACCTACCCGTAAAGTAGGATCCTAGGAGGATGACCTAGGATCCACTTCTGTTCTTCCAGTTGTTGTCTTTTTCTATTGTACTTTGTTCAATTGTAGTTGTACCTTCATTTGAGTTTTTATTCTGGCCCATTTATCTTTCATCACTTCTCTTTGTACTTAGTTTTTTTTTACTTCCTCTTGTACTCTATGGGTTTTGTTTACCTTTATAAAGGAAATTCCTTCCCAGTTATCGAGATTTATGCCTTGGTTCTAGTCGCCAGCCCCTGGCCTATGGAAGGCGGGCTTGGGGTAGTTACGGCACGGGCCCTGAGGACGGGTCGTGACAAATTGGTATCAAAGGAGTCGGTTCTACCGCAGAACTTATGACATTGATTTTTTCTTTCTGTGAATAAATAGTGTTATGAGTACCGAGTGTGGTTTTCAATTCAGGGAGTCCAGTGTTGGTGCGGGCGGCCGACGTATCCATACACCAGGACCCTGACAACTGATTTCCGACTTTGTGCACAAAACACTGATTGCGTGTGTGTTTCCAGAAGTTTTTAAATATCATCTCAAACCAGGTCATTTAACTAGGTATAAGTCTTTTGACCGTGTCATGTTTGTTTCTTTCAGGATGCCTCCCCGCAGACGACCAGCTAGAGCCCCGAGAGTTGTTCGTACTGACAGACCGCCGAGCGACGTGGCCTCAGTATAGGGCTCTATCCCAGTTGAGGCACCAGTGGGGGCACCAGCGGTATTACTACACATTGGGCCACCAATGCCACCAGCCCTAGCAGCAGAGGTTGCACGTCGCTTGAGTGCACTGCACGAGTTCCAACGCTAGAGGCCACCCAGGTTCCGGGGAGAAACGGACCCGCAGGCATCTGAGGATTGGCTGGAGGCTGTGGTGAGAGTCATCAAGCTAGTGGGGACACCGGCAGATTTCATGGTGATCCTTGCTGCCAGCCTTCTTAAGGCAGAAGTAGGCAGATGGTGGAGCCTGATGCTTCAGATGCATGACGAGGTGACACTTCTATGGGCAGACTTTGAGAGCCTGTTTCGGGCAGAGTTTGTACCATCCACCCTTCGAGCGGTGCGTGTACAGGAGATACTTCAGCTACGGTAGGGCAGCATGATAGTGGCACAGTATTCAGCGAGGTTCACATACCTCTCGCGCTACTCCACAGATATGGTATGAGACCCGTTCTTCAGGGCCCGAACCTTCGAGTAGGGGCTCAGGCGGGAGATTAGAGCTTCTGTTGTTTCTCACAACATTCCAACCCAGACAGGCGTGTTGGAGAGAGCCCTCTTAGTGGAGAGTTTCCTTGATGAGAAGTCTCCAGCAGCACGACCCACCACCAGCCGGCTTGTGGCAGAGTCTTCTGCAGTAGGCAGTAGACAGATGACGTAGAGGTCCAAGAGGACCAGACCTACCAGTGGCTGACTGCACGAATCAGGTTCAGTTTTGCGGGGGAACCGGGGTAGAGTCAGAGCCAGTCATGCCGAGAGTGGACAGTGTTACTCCTGCGGCGGGATTGGTCACATGGCACGTGACTGTCCGAACCACCATGCAGATGACCAGTAGTTAAATGAAGAACCACCTAGGCAGAGGCAGAGGTTCGATCAGGGCAGACCGTAAGGAGCAGGTGGCCATGGAAGAGGAGTTGTCCGTGTAGCTGGAGGTGGATGACGCTTCGGGGTGTTGCCACCACCACCACCAGGAGGACCAACCCGACCACAGGGGACATGAGGACATGGGAGTGATCATCTTCAGGAAGCTGAGGCCTATGGTCATGGAGCTTCGGAAGCAGATGGACAGGAGAGGGACTAGCTCCAGACCTGGAGGCTATTGGTCATGTTGCTTCTAGTTTTGTTAATGTTTGTTTGTAGTTGCTTTGTGTCTTTGTACTATGAGATGCAATAATAAAAAAGACACTTATCTTTGTGATGTTTGCTTTCCTGTACTTTTGTTTGGTTGATACTGAGTGGTCCCGGTTAAAATTGTTGACTTGACCCTCACTTTCGAGATTTCTACTGGAGGAGACCCAGTGACCTCACACTGATGCTGACAGTGTGACTCGACCCTTGGAGGCGAGAGTGACAGTTGGATCTCTTAGTAGTTACATCGAGGCCTTATGACCTCATCCATGGCATGAATGCGTCATTCATGTCAGGATTGATTGTATTAGGAAATGGGCGTGTTTCATCTAGGGGATGAGACCGAGTTTCTCTTTTCGGCAAAGGAGAAATTTTAGCAACTCTTTCAGATCGTAGGAAAATAAGGTGCAGATCACCCAGGAGCGGATGAAGACTGCACAGTGCAGTAGGAAAAAGGAAACCGGCGCCAGTCTTAGAGACTCGAGCATGTTAAATGTTTCATGGAGGGGATGCTTTAAGGAGAGATGAGTCTTTGAAGCAGCAAACGTGGAGGCAGAGCTAGGAGAGCAGCATGAGGTGGTGTACATCATAACATGCTACAACCACCAGCCTAAGTTATCCCCGCCAGGCTCGGGGAGATGGAGGGCGGAGGGAGAGTGCAGCTACATGAGGTCAGGGAGAGTGACCCAACGGCTCTAAAAATGATTCAAGGGACAGTTTGTGTCCACTACTAACTGCTGTAGTAACAGACGTCGATATGAATCATTCCTTGCTTTCATAAATCTTGTCCTAGACCTAGAGTTTCTGGTGAGCCGTGGACTTGACCCTCATATCTGGAGATACCTTGGGAGGAGACTCGATAATCACACTTACGCCGAAAGTGTGGTCAGACCCTTGAGGTGAGAGTTTTGGTTGGCATCTCTTGGTTGAAGCGTCGAGGCCTTACGACGTTGGTTTGAGTATGGACTGGGCAATCACAGTTCATACACAGAATGACAGTATTAGGCAAAAAGATTTTGGTTTAACTACGACATTGAGATGGGTTTTCCGTGGTCGGCGAAAAGGAAACCCTAGGCAGCATAGGATAAACTCTTGAACAACAGGGTGTGACCGGTCACTCTTGAGTCAGTCAACCTTACCCTCGTGGCATTAGTCGTTTGAGTTCCAGTTCTAACAGGAATTCGAGACCTCTGGAGTTCGAGGATGACGATCACATCCTTGTACGGGTCTCACCTCGACGAGGTTTATGGAGATGTGTCCAAGGAGGCAAGTTATCTTCGAGGTTCAACGGACCTTTATTCTTCCTCAACTGGGTAGGCAAGGTGGTTTACCGCTTGACCCATGCACCTCAGTTGCACCAGGTGCACGGCGACTTCCACGTATCTCAACAGAGGAGATACGTGCTCGACCCTTCGCATATCATCGATCATGAGGAGCTGGACGATGGCGATGGGGTGACATTCACGGAGGTTCCAGTGGGGATCGAGGATCGACAGGGGTGGATCCTACGAGAACCTCCATGTGAGCACATGAGAGTGGGAGGCTCAGATGCGTGCTCTGTACCAAATTTGTTACCCTAGTTTGTGTTAAAGCTTTATGAGGACGTACAGCCCTGAGGTGGGAGTAATATAAAGACCCAGAAATTTCAAGGGAAATTTTTTTCGAAATTTTCATTGGGATTTTAAAAGAATGCAGTTTCTGACAGCGCCTGATTCCGAGGCCCGGTGTGCCCGGAATCATTTTCCGAAGATTAGCTCGGGTACGTTCAGTGAACGAATGAGCGGGTTTTTCTAAGTTTTGAACCGGTGCTTGGAATAGAATTCTGAGGGCACCGAGGGAATCGCAGTTCTAGTATTTGCTTAGAAACGCCTTTTTCGGAATTACGTTTTCTTGGGTGTGGTTTTTAAATTTTTTTTTGGTTAAGTTAAGAAATAAAATAAAGTGGTGCGACAACATTATTTCATTTCACTTAAAGCAGCTTAAAGCCACTTAAATCCACTTAAGCTAAGTTAAGCGGATAGGGTGGAACCCAAAATATCCTACCCAGTTGGTAGGATATTTGTGAGGTTGGGCCCACATGAGCTGTAACATCCCAAGTAAGTAATGAATAATAGATATTTTTATCTATGTCTATTAATGATTAAGATAGTGTTTTAGAGTCTTAAAATGAAAATAAATACAATCTTATGCATAGAATACACTAATATTCTTAAAAGATTGTTTTACTACCTTTTGAATGAAAACCCTTTTTAAATCTATCTTTTGACAATTTTATAAGCTATGTTTGTCAAAATAAACTTATTATTTATGATTGGGACATCAAAATTTACTTTGTGTGAATTTTTGGTATTTTTCCGATAAAGTTAATTTTTAATGAATAGTGAAAAATGTTGTATTTTAATTCAAAACCACTTTTAAATATAATTTATTTATATGATTAAAATATCTTTTGAATTGGTTTTGAAGTTAAATCAGAATATATTTTTACCATTTTATCCAATGGTGGTTATTGGAATCAATTTCACTTTGAAATTGGACTTAAACTAGTGTCAATCTTTTAATACTTATTGTTTCATAAAAACACGCTATTTGTCATGACAGCGGGAATTAGTTATTAAATTAATTAATGAAACTTACATGTTTTGAATTTTGTAAAATATATATCATTTTTGAATTCGGAATATCAAATATAGCTTAGGGTGATGTTTTGGTATCTTTCTGAAAAAGTTCAATTTTTGATGAATAGTGAAACCACTAAGTGGTAGTTAAAGAAACTGATTTTTCGTTTAAATGAAACTTTCCCACTTCTGTGATTTGATTTTTAAAAATCCGACATACATGGTTGTCATTAAGAAGTAAAATGTGGTTCAATGAGATTAAAATAATTTTTTGGTGAATAGTAACTTTTAAGTTCTTAATCACGATTAGTGGTAATTAGTGTAGTTTAAGGTAAAAATAATGTTTTAATAATATTAGATGAGCTTGAAACATGCCCTACCCTAATTGGATGTGTCATTGCCAACCAAGAAAATCCATGGGTAAACTTGGGGACCCCATGGATCCACTTTGGTTGGGAAATGACATAAATAACTTTTTATTTAATGTTAAAGTAAAAAATGACACAAACAAGAGATGTTTTACTAAAACAATTTTTACATGGGGTTATACAAGTCATATTTTTTATTATAAATCTTCATTGGAAATCTAAAAAGATTTCCTACATCATAGTATTTTTTTAATAATTTTTAGACTTTATATAAATTAAATTATTTATGACATCATGATGATGCAGCGATTACCTCATTAATAAAGGATTTAAATAAAATGAAATTCTAATGTAAAACCTATAAACTACACGTGTCCAAAACCTATTTTATGGGTGGATTTAGAACCCTTATCACCTTACCCTCAAATTATATCAATGTGAGACCTTTTGAATCCGAAACTCATTTTAAAATAAAGTAACATTTCTTTACTTTCCAAGAGTGCCCCTCCTCTCCTCTTATAAAAGGCCCCCACCTCTACCTCCTTACCCACACTCCAAAGGCCTTTGGCACGGACAAACCCTGCCCATTTTGTCTCTGCAAATCCCTCTATTACTCCTTGAAGCCTCACATTGGGCATAAGTCTTCCCAAGAATGCCTTTGAGCTCAAACCAAAGGGAGTTACCAGATTTTAAGGTAATGTCTTCACTTGAGTCCTTTTGTTTTATTTTGCTTCTCCAACCCCCTAAACTATTTTTATTCATTTTTTTGTAACAACTCCAGTATCTTCAATTTACTAGTATGTTTTTATTAGAATGATTCGAGCTAAACTTACACACACTTACATCTAATGTGTAAAGGACATACTGTTTCCGTGGATGGTGAATTTATGCCTCCTGAAATGATGATTGTTCCCCATTCTTTTAACACCTTCAAAGGTGGCCATTAAGATTTCACTATATTTATATATGATATATAATATGTTTATGTTTTCCTTAAGATTCTGTATTTTTCATTTTGTTCATACCTTTATGGTTTCCATTATGGGTAAATGTGATATCTTCATTTAAGGAAGTGCGGACTACCGCCCCCTCAAAGTTATTTGATTTGTGAAATACCATATGTGGGACGTATAAAGGATGGAACTATGATATTATATATGATATTATACAAGAATTATAATATACAGTTATATCATTATGATTCCATTCTATAAAATACGAAATAGAAATGAAAGTAGCGTTCATGCGTACGTAGGGCTTACCGTCTCCATGAACGGTGCATTTCATTTCTTACCTCTAAATGATTATGTAATATTATAAATGCATGAATGTACTGGATATATATTAAATATATGATATCTAAATCATGAATACCATTCTATATATAATGGATACATGAACAACTTGTAATTATAAAGGGCTTATTTTTTACTCAAGTACCAATGATCGTTAAAATGACCGTTATTAACTTAAAAAATTACATAGTGTTAATGACATGGCAATAAGTGATATAAAAGGAATAATGAACTTGAAAAAGGTTCTTAACCAAGTATAAATTAACTCAAGTTTATTATTCAGGAGATTAAAGAACAACCGAGTCATGTCGGACCTGAGGTATGGGACTTCGTCTCAATCTCCATTCATTGAGGCATATTTTGTTTTATACACAACCTTATTTTATACGGTGTATAAACCCCTTTGACATTCACGTTTATTCAAAAGGAATATTTTTTTATACGAAGCGTTTACTAAATGAAAAAAGGGAATGTTTTTGTCGTACGTATGCGGCGACAACGACATCTCCGCCGCCATGACCATTATTTGAGTTTCGGCTTCCTCTACAAGCCATACCTTTTTTAAAAAAGAAAAATAAATACCATGTTTTACTTTTCTTTTATTTTGGTATTGAAAATTGTTGTCATAATGTTTTTATATCAATGTGTTGTATTGATATCTTGTGATTGAATGGTGGAAATGTTATGTTTCTTTTATGCATGTTTTATGTGATTCGAATATGTTGAGGTTCTTGGGAATTATTATGAAGATGGGTGGTTCTGTGATAGACTAAGGGCGGGTGAGCCCGATATAGCTCTCCAATGCATTGGGTAATGCGAAGGAGTGAAACGTAAAGGTTTCTCCGAAGAGATTTAGGGAATATACTGTGATGGGTATTCCAAACCTAACCAAGAGGGTTACTCGCTACGTAAGAATGTTATGAATGTCTCAAGTTACCTTTATCTCTTATGATTTCTATGATTTATTCATGATTTGATGAGGTATGTTAAAGTTCTTATGTTTTATGGGTAAAGTATGATTTCATTCTTATGTATATATGTACCCATGTTTCCTTTCCATATTTTTATATCCCTTACTGAGCTTTTTATGCTCATCCCATGTTTTTTTGAAATGTTTTTCACAGGTCAAGGGAAAGCTACATGATATGATGATAGTGTCAAGGAAGTGTCAAGAAAGAATCCATCTTTTATTTTAAATATGTTTCCATTGATAGGAAAGAAGAATACTATCTTTATGTAACCACTTTGTTTATATGTGGAATGTAATTCAAGTTTTATGATCTAATTCTCTAAAACTCTAAACCCGAAAAGATCCTCAATGTGTAATCTTGTAATAACTCAAGATTAAGTAAGGTTTAAGGTTGGGGCCTTACAGTTGGTATCATAGGTCGGTTTAGATAACTTTAGGAGTTAGAATTCTATTAAATGATTATCCAAAAATATTTTTTTATGGTCAAATTGAAGTTATATAGTATTTGAAGATTACCATGTTGCTTCATCTAAGACATGTTTGTTCAGAATGGTTTTCCGCAGAGGAAACATGGAAGCAGTGCTAGGAAGGCATATAGAAGGAAATAACCTTCCGAATCAGCATCCCGAGATGGTCGGAATTGGAACTGAATAGTTTGTTGTAGTAATGGCTCAATTGAATCAAGCGATAAATGGTGGTGGTATCCATGCACGAGACCAGCCAGATCAACCGCAGAGGAACATGTCAGTGGTGGAACATTTCATGAGACAACATCCCCCATCATTTAGAGGATCATCTGACCCTGTGTTAGCTGAAGGGTGGATTAAAACACTGTAGAAGATTTTTTATGTCATGGGGTGTTCAGACAATCAAAAGGATAGTCTTTCTATTTACCATTTGGAGGTTGAGGCAGATCAGTGGTGGTCTATGGTTAAAAAAATCAGGGACACCGATGAGATTGATGCTCTTGACTGGGATAAATTCAAAGGTATGTTTCTTGAGATGTATTTTCCTAAGGCTGTTGCATCTTAGGATAGAAAATAAATTCTTGGAATTGAGGCAAGAGGAAGACTCAGTGGCTACCTATGAAGAAAGGTTCACTCGATTGGCAAGGTATGCTCCAAATTTTATCAAAGACCATGATAGTAAAATAAATCGTTTTTACTCAGGATTAAAGCCAAAATATCGAAGGGAATTAGCTTCTCGTGAGTTTAAAAGTTATGAAAAGCTTGCTATATGTGCTGAGAAGGTGGAAATGGAGTTTGCCGATGATCAAGTGTTCTATAACAACCAACAGAAGAAGAGACCGAGGTGGAAGGAGAAAGGTATAAATTATTCAAAAAAGTCTGATGGTAAGAAAACTAAGTTTCTAGTTTGTGATAAATATGGAAAAATGCATGCTGGGGAATGTCTTCTGAATTTTGGAAAGTGCTACCGATGTGGTAAGATGGGACATAAGGCTCGTGATTACACTGAAAAGTATCAAGGTGAAGGTAAGTCCAAATTTGATTTACAGTTAGTGAAATGTTATAAGTGCAATGAGATGGGTCACTATGCAAACGAGTGTCCGACAAAGAGCTTGAGTGATGGGAAGCAGTTTGACTACATGCAAAAAGGGGTGGTGAAATCCTTTGAAACTACTTCAACAGATGTCGGACCATCAAATGAAGTTGTATCAGGTACTTTGTTTTTTTTTCAGATTATGCTAGTGTGTTGTTTGATTCGGGGTCTACACATTCTTTCATCTCTGAAAACTTTTCTAGTAAAATTGGAATAACATCTCAAGAAATGACTCCTGAAATTTTGGTAAAAACACCTGGGGGAAATGTTGAGGCAAAAAGAATTTATAAGAATCTTCATATCCTTATCTGTGGAAAGAACCTACTTGAAAACCTTATTCTTCTACCTCTAATATAGTTTGATGTTATCCTGGGTATGGATTGGCTCTCTATTTACCATGCTAAGATTTACTGTATAGCTAAAGAAGTTTCTTTTCAGAAAGACTTTTAGTTTGTGTACAAGAATTAACCCTTACTGTTGATAACTTTTCAAGAGGCCGAGAAACTTGTAAAAGATAGAAATTAATGTTACCTTACACACATCGTTGAAAATAATGGAACTGTTCAGATTAATGATGTGCCACTGGTAAATGAGTATCCAGATGTTTTTCCTGATGAGTTTCCTAGAATAATACCAGATCAGGAAGATGAATTTACTGTTGACGTAGTTCTTGATGCTAAGCCAATTTCAAAACCCCCATATCGAATGGCTCAAATTTAACTTTTAGTGTTGAAGGAGCAATTGCAAGATTTATTAGAGAAAGGTTTCATTCGACCTAGCACATCACCATGGGGTGATCCTGTTTTATTTGTTAAAAATAAAGATGGTTCAATGAGACTTTGCATTGATTATAGAGCCTTGAATAACATCACTGTTAAGAATAAATATCCTTTGCCTCATATCGATGATTTGTTTGGTCAGCTCCAGGGAGCTTAGTATTTTTCAAAGATTGGCTTGAGATTGGGGTACCATCAGCTGAAGGTAAAGGAAGCAGATGTTCCGAAGACCGCGTTCCGTACAAGATATGGCCATTATGAATTTGTAGTAATGCTTTTTGGGCTAACCAATGCACCTGCTGTATTCATGGACTTAATGAATAGAATTTTCCATGAGTTCTTGGATAAGTTTGTGTTGGTTTTCATTGATGATATTTTGGTGTTTTCTAAAAGTAAAGAGGAGCATGAAAGACATTTAATGGTTATATTTCAAACCTTAAAAGAAAAGAAATTGTATGGGAAATTCAGCAAGTGTGAGTTTTGGTTGAAAAACATTTCTTTCCTTGGTCACACTGTTTCTAAAGATGGGATAACTGTTGATCCTTCAAAAAAAAAGTTGTGGAAGACTGGCCAAGACCCACAAATGTAACTGAGATTCGTAGCTTCCTTTGTTTGGCAGGCTATTACCAAAGGTTTGTTAGAAATTTTTTCACGGTTATCTATTCCAATGACTAAGCTAACTCGAAAGGGTGTTAAGTTTATCTGGACAAAAGAATGTGATGATTGTTTTCAGGAACTGAAAAGAAGATTGGTGAATGCTCCAATTTTGGCACTACCTTCCAGGAATGGTGAGTTTGTTATCTATAGTGATTCTTCATCGAAAGGACTTGGTTGCGTCCTAATGCAGAATGATCAGGTAATTGCTTATGCTTCACGACAGTTGAAAACTCATGAGGTAAATTACCCTACACATGATTTGGAATTAGCTGCTATTGTTTTCGCTTTAAAAATTTGGAGACATAATTTGTATGGAGTAAAGTGTGAAATATATACTGATCACAAAAGTTTAAAGTATATATTCACTCATAAATATTAAAACATGAGATAGAGGAGATGGCTGGAATTAATCAAGGATTATGATTGTTCAATTCATTACCATCCGGGAAAAGAAAATAAAGTGGATGATGCTTTGAGTCAAAAAATTAATGCTTAATTAATAATGTTGCGTTTGAAACGTGATCCTTTGGTGAAGGATTTGATGAACTTTGGCATAGAAGTTTTTGGCGCAGGATGTTCTTCTGTTTTGTTTCAGGTATCAGTGAGATCATCTCTATCAGATAGAATTAAGAAACCACAGAAGCAAGACAGTGAGTTGCAGAAAAAGGTAGAGCTGGTTCAGAAAGGTAAGTTGCCTGAATTCAACATTGATAATGATTGTGTTTTGATATTTGGGAAGAGATTGTGTGTGCTTTGTGATTCACAGTTGAAGAGAGAGTTGTTATGTGAAGCTCATAGTTCTCCGTTTTCAGTTCATCCTGGCAGTACTAATATGTACCTAGATCTGCGAGATTATTTCTGGTGGGATGGAATGAAAAGAGATATTGCTGATTTTACTGTGAAGTGTTTGACATGTCAACAGGTTAAAGCAGAGCAGCAGTTACCGAAAGGGATGCTTCAGCCTTTACTAGTGCCAGAGTGGAAATGGTAGAATATATCCATGGACTTTGTTGTGGGATTACCGAAGACATCTCAAGGTAATAATGCCATCTGGGTTATTATTGATCGCTTGACTAAATCTGCCTATTTCCTTGATATACGAGATACTTTTTCCCTAGATCAACTTTCCCATTTGTATCTTAAAAAGATAGTCAGGTTATATGGAGTTCATCACTCCATTGTATCTGGCCGTGATCCCAGGTTCACTTCTAACTTTTGGAAAGGCCTTCAGAAGTCATTGGGTACTGAATTAAATTTTAATACAGCTTTTCATCCTCAATCAGATGGGCAGTCAGAACGAAAAATTCAGACCTTAGAGGATATGCTACGAGCTTGTTCGATGGATAATCAGGGAAGTTGGGACCAACATCTTTCTTTGGTTGAATTTTCATATAATAACAGTTTTCATTCTAGTATACATATAGAACCATTTCAGGCATTATATGGGAAGCGGTGTCAAACTCCATCTTTCTGGGATGAAGTTGGTGAAAAGAAGTTGATGGGACCAGAATTGGTAGAAGAGATGGCAGAAAAATTTCAGCTGATTTAGAAGCACATGAGAACAGCTCAGAGTAGGCAGAAGAGTTATGCGGACAACAGGAGGAAGGATCTCTCTTTTTAGGTAGGTGATCATGTTTTCCTCAAAGTATCACCATGGAGAAGTGTGATGAGATTTGGAAAGAAAGGAAAGCTGAGTACAAGGTTCATTAGACCATATGAAATTCTGGAGAGTGTTGGATCTGTTGCTTACCGAGTGGCTTTACCTCCGAGTTTATCTCAAGTACACAATGTTTATCATGTTTTGATGTTGAGAAAGTACATGCCAGATCCATCTCATGCTTTGAGTCCAGAGGTAGTTCAGCTGGAAGAGAACCTATCTTATGAGGAACACCCGGTCCAGATTCTTGACCAGAGGGATCAAGTGTCACGGAATAAGGTGATTAATCAGGTAAAGGTTTTGTGGAAAAACCACATGATGGAAGAGGAAACATGGGAATCTGAAAATGCAATTAGGGATAAGTACCCCCATTTATTCGATAAGTGAATAAATTACGGGGACGCAATTTTCTAAAGGGGGGAAGGATGTAACATCCCAAGTAAGTAATGAATAATATATATTTTTATCTATGTCTATTAATGATTAAGATAGTGTTTTAGAGGCTTAAAATTAAAATAAATACAATCTTATGCATGGAATACACTAATATTCCTAAAAGATTGTTTTACTGCCTTTTGATGGAAAACCCTTATTAAATCTATCTTTTAACAATTTTATAAGCTATTTTTGTCAAAATAAACTTATTATTTATGATTGGGACATCAAAATTTACTTTGTGTGAATTTTTGGTATTTTTCCGATAAAGTTCATTTTTTAATGAATAGTGAAAAATGTTTTATTTTAATTCAAAACCCCTTTTTAATCTAATTTATTTATATGATTAGATTATCTTTTGAATTGGTTTTGAAGTAAAATTAGAATATATTTTTACCATTTTATCCAATGGTGGTCATTGGAATCAATTTCACTTTGAAATTGGACTTAAACTAGTGTCAATCTTTTGATACTTATTATTTTATAAAAACACGCTATTTGTCATGACAGCAAGAATTATTTATTAAATTAATTAATGCAACATACATGTTTTGAATTTTGTAAAATAGACATCATTTTTGAATTTTGAATATCAAATATAGCTTAGGGTGAAGTTTTGGTATCTTTCTGAAAAACATCAATTTTTGATGAATAGTGAAACCACTAAGTGGTAGTTAAAGAAACTGATTTTTTGTTTAAATGAAACTTTTCCACTTATGTTATTTGATTTTCAAAAATCCGACATACATGGTTGTCATTAAGAAGTAAAATGTGGTTCAATGAGATTAAAATAATTTTTTGGTGAATAGTAACTTTTAATTTCTTAATCGCGATTAGTGGTAATTAGTGTAGTTTAAGGTAAAAATAATGTTTTAATAATATGAGATGAGCTTGACACATGTCCTACCCTCATTGGATGTGTCATGGCCGACCAAAAAAAATCCATGGGACAACTTGGGGACCCCATGGAGCCACTTTGGTTGGGAAATGACATAAATAACTTTTTATTTAATGTTAAAGTAAAAATGACACAAACAAGAGATGTTTTACTAAATAAATTTTTACATGGGGTTATAAAAGTAATATTTTTGAATATAAATAGTCATTGGAAATATAAAAAGATTTCCTACATCATATTATTTTTTTATAATTTTTAGACTTTATATAAATTAAATTATTTATGACATCATGATGATGCAGCAATTACCTCATTAATAAAGGATTTAAATAAAATGAAATGATAATGTAAAATATATGAACTAAACATGTCCAAAACCAATTTTATGGGTGTATTTCGAACCCTTATCACCTTATTCTTGAATTATATAAATTTTGGACCTTTTCAATCCGAAACTCATTTTAAAATAAAGTAACATTTCTTTACTTTCCAATAGTGCCCCTCCTCTCCTCTTATAAAAGGCCCCCACCTCTACCTCCTTACCCACACTCCCAAAGCCTTTGGCTCGGCCAACCCCTGCCCATTTTGTCTCTCCACATCCCTCTATTACTCCTTGAATCCTCACATTGGGCAGAAGTCTTCCCAAGGAATCCTTTGAGCTCAAACCAAAGGGAGTTACCCGATTTTAAGGTAATGTCTTCACTTGAGTCCTTTTGTTTTATTTTGCTTCTCCAACCCCCTAAACT
Organism: Viscum album; assembly: GCA_963277665.1. Lineage (NCBI taxonomy): Eukaryota > Viridiplantae > Streptophyta > Magnoliopsida > Santalales > Viscaceae > Viscum > Viscum album. The sequence continues at coordinate 1,455,595,073 of OY728131.1, read as the reverse complement.
CTTTTTATTCATTTATTTTGTAACAAATACAGTATCTTATATATACTAGGATGTTTTTATAAGAAGGATTCGAGCTACACTTACACACACCTACATCTAATGGTTAAAGGACATACTGTTTCCGTTGATGGTGAATTTATGCCTCCCGAAACGATGATTGTTCAACATTATTTTAACACCTTTAAAGGTGGTAATTAAGATGTCACTATATTTATATATGATATATAATATGTTTATGTTTTCCTTAAGCTTCTGTATTTTTCATTTTGGGAATACCTTTATGGGTTCCATTATGGTTAAACGCGATATCTTCATTTAAGGAAGTGCGGACTACCACCCCCTCAAAGTGATTTGATTTGTTAAATACCATATGTGGGAAGTATAAAGGATGGAACTATGATATTATATATGATATTATACTCGAATTATAATATACCTTTATATAATTATGATTCCATTCTATAAAATATGAAATATAAATGAAACTAGCGTTCATGCGTACGTACGGCTTACCATCTCCATGAACGGTGCATTTCATTTCTTACCTCTAAATGATTATGTAATATTATAAATGCATGCATGTACTTGATATATATTACATATATGATATCTACATCATGAATACCATTCTGGATATAATGTATACATGAACAACTTGTAATTATAAAGGGCTTATTTTTTACTCAAGTACCAATGATCGTTAAAACGACCGTTATTAACTTAAATAAATACATAGTGTTAATGACATGTCAATAAGTGATATAAAAGGAATAATGAACTTGAAAAAGTTTCTTAAACAAGTAGAAATTAACTCAATTTTATTATTCAGGATATTAAAGAACGACCGAGTCAAGTCGGACCCGAGGTATGGGACTTCGTCTCAATCTCCTTTCATTGAGGCATATATTTTTTTATACACAACCTTCTTTTATACGGTGTATAAACCCCTTTGACTTTTACGTTTATTCAAAAAGAATCTTTTTTTATATGAAGCATTTACTAAATGAAAAAACGGAATGTTTTTCTCGTTCGTATGCGGCGACAACGACTTCTCCACCGTCGTGACCATTATTTGAGTTTCGGCTTCCTCTACAAGCCATACCTTTTTTTTAAAAAGAAAAATAAATACCATGTTTTACTTTTCTTTTATTTTGGTATTGAAAATTGTTGTCATAATGTTTTTATATCAATGTGTTGTATTGATATCTTGTGATTCAAAGGTGGAAATGTTATGTTTCCTTTATGCATTTTAATGTTATACGATTATGTTGAGGTTCTTGGGCATTATTATGAAGACCAGTGGTTCCGTGACAGACTAAGGGCGGGTGATCCTGATATAGCTCTCTGATACATTGGGTAATGCGAAGGAGTGAAACGTTAAGGTTTCTCCGAAGAGATTTAGGGAATATAATGTGATGGGTATTCCAAACGTAACCATAAGGGTTACTCCCTACGTAAGAATGTTATGAATGCCTCAAGTTACCTTTATGTCTTATGATTTCTATGATTTATTCATGATTTGATGAGGTATGTTAAAGTGCTTATGTTTTATGGGTAAAGTATGATTTCATTATAATGTATATATGTACCCATGTTTCCTTTCCGTATTTTTATATCCCTTACTGAGCTTTGTATCCTCATCCCATGTTTTTTTGAAATGTTTTTCATAGGTCAAGGGAATGGTACATGATATGATGATAGTGTCAAGGAAGTGTCAAGATAGAATCCATGTTTTATTTTAAATATGTTTCCATTGATGGGAAAGAAGAATACTATCTTTAGGTAACCACTTTGTTTATATGTGGAATTTAATGCAAGTTTTATGATCTAATTCTCTAAAACTCTAAACCCGAAAAGATCCTCAATGTGTAATCTTGTAATAACTCAATATTAAGTAAGGTTTAAGGCTGGGGCCTTATACGAGTCCCACCCTTTCTCTCCTTATAAGTAACGCACCTGTAACCCACCTCCTTAATGAAAGTCAACCGTGCATTTTTCTAGATAAGAAACGCCTCATTAATTGGGCAGTTAAATCGTTACAATTAATTCATTGAATTAATTGTTCGCTTCTTTTATTTGAAATTCAAACGTGTCATGTGCCTTAATAAAATAAGATAACTCTTATTTTATTTCGGTTGGAACTTGTGGCGGGGAGAGGATTTGGAGGAAAGTGTTCTTCTTCGACGAAGAATGCGAAGAACGCTCCAACCTCTGATGAAGATTTCCCAACCCTCGGAGTTCGATGACGTGACGACGTGACGCTGTGTACCGCGAAGTCAATGACGCTTCTTCCGCGACGAAATCGCGTTTGACGACAACGCTTGAAGTAGGTAATTACTCTTTAAGAATGATTTTATTCCCTTGATTTCTTTCTTCCTAAAGAAAACAAAGAACATGGATCAACTTATTACTTATTTGATCCGCGAACGTTTCCCTTGCGAGTTGGGAATAATATGTTTCGGGGAAAAACTGTTTGGGTTGTTTCTCTTTTGTTCGTGAATTTTTTCCTTGTTGTTCTTCGTCTTTTGGGATGCTTGTTACCAACTTAACGGGAGGATGTCGGACCGAACGAACACGGTTGACTACCTCTCTTTTTGTTGTTTGATTCGTTGTGGTACGAACAAAGGCGGCTCAGTGCAACGGCACCGTGTGGACACGAGAAAGAACGCGGCGAAGAAGCGCGCCGTTGAGGACGAACGAAACCGCGGGTGGAGTCAGGGCCGAGGAGGAGATTTGAAGACCCCGCGGTTTTCTGTCGAAGTGAGGATCGACGGAAGATGGTGATGCGGGCCAAGAAGGCGTTTTGAAGGCTTTGCAGTGTAGGTCGGGTCCCGGGATGATCACTACTGAAGACCGTTGGCGAATCGGACCACCGGAGCACGTCAGGAGGTCCATGGAAGCCCCCACCCGCGCGCCACGCCGGCGGCCGGGGGTGGCGGTGCCCGGAGCGCCACCGGAAGAATCTGCCGCAGCTGAAGCCGTGGCGGAGAGCAGGGTTCTGCGGCCACGCGGAACCTGGGAATGAGGGATGCGGCCTTGCGCCTCGTCCGGTGACACGGAGAGACTCTCGTGGGGGGGGGGGGGGGGGGCTCCTTCGGCGCGGCCGCTCGGGCAGCGCCAAGCCGCCCGGCTGGACCGCCGGGCCTGTTCGCGCCCAGACCGGGCCGGAGCGTGCCAGCCGGGCCGGGTCGCGCCCAGCCGGGTCGGTACGGGCCCAGATGCCCCGTTTTCGGACCCCTCACGGTTTTTCGCACATATCTTGAGTTGTAGACCTCCGATCGACACACCATCAGCGGAGATGCGACCCTAGGATCATGACGGTCGTTTCATTATATTATATGTAAGGTTTCGGAGAACTATGGGTTCAGCCGGGTTGGTTCGGACACGAAACCAACCGGGCCCTAGGAGCGGAAACGCTTATATCTTGAGCTCCAGACGTCCGATTGACATGTCGTTGACATTGTTGAATTTCTCTTGATGAGACGGAACTTTTGGAATTTTCGACCAAGGATTGGACGCTGTTGAAGTATGGTCGTGTTGGATTGTACCCGAAATCCAACTGGGCCCATGGAATGGAAAAACTGATATCTTTCAGACTGGACGTCCGTTTAATGAACCGTCAGTATCATTGGTGATCATGTTGTGAAACGGTCCCTATGACTATACCCTATGGGAGTTCGGGGTACAGTTGAGATACGGCCGGGTTGGTTCGCACATGAATCCAACCGGGCCCCTAGGACGAAAAGGCTAATAACTCACAGACCGGGCGTCCAATTGACACGCCATCTATTGTGTTGAGACCCTTATGACGAGGCAGTACTTTGAGAAACATCTTCGTGGGACTTTATGATACTTATAGTATTGACCAGTATCTCATGGAGCGGTCCCTCCTGGAGACGAGCATACGGAGTACAGAGACCGTGTAGATGACTGAGACCTAACGACTGCTTGGCCGACTCGACTTGGAGTGAGTCGACTAGCCCAGTGGACGGAGCGCCCGGTATTTGGCGGCAGTCCCATGGCAGACGGAGCGCCTGGTAGTTGGCAGCAGACCCACGGTACTCGACTAGAGGAGTACCTCTGTAGGCTATTAGGGGGAGCACCTGGTATTTGGCGGCAGACCCACAGCGGATGGAGCCCCCAGTATTTGGCAGCAGACCCGCGGTACTCGACAGAAGGAGTACCTCAGAGACTTGGATTAGTGAGCAGTACCTCGGAGTTGTGACAGGACCACTATACACTCCCGAGATGGGGCTCTTCAGCAGTTACGATTTCGATAATGAAAATCTTGGTTTGAGCTAAGTTTATGACCTTTGTATCTTCTCATGATTGAGATAGGATACTTGATAACTTAGGTATATGTATGGGCATATACCTAAGTAGATGTTATCTGTTGAGATCTTCTTTGTGGTTATCCTTGTTGGTTTTAGTGAGACCTTGAGGGTCTCAGGGTCTCTACTGAGTATCATTATACTCACCCCTGCACAGGCTATGCCCGCACCTCGTTGTGTTGGTTGCAGATGACGGGAAGTGCTGATGAAGGTCGGGTGTTCGAGGACTGGATGGTACCCGGAGGTGGACTACACGATGAGTCAGTATCCGAAGGTGGACTTCACGGCGAGACGACACTCAGAGGAGGTTGATGGGTGAGAGCATTGTGAAGGCTATCTGTACCTACCCTTCAGGTAGGATCCGTGGTGGACGATCCAGGAGCTGTGCCATCTGTACCTACCCTTTAGGTAGGATCCGAGGAGGACGACCCAGGAGCAGCTTCCATTCTTCCAGCTGTTGTCTTTTTCTATTGTACTTTGTTCAGTTGTAGTTGTACCTTCATTTGGGTTTTTATTCTGGCCCATTTACCTTTCAGCACTTCTCTTTGTACTTAGTTTTTTTTACTTCCGCTTGTACTCTGTGGGTTTTGTTTACTTTTATAAAGCCAATGCCTTCCCAGTTATCGATATTTACGCCTTGGTGCTAGTCGCCATCCCCTGGCATATGGAAGGCGGGCTTGGGGTAGTCATGGCACGAGCCCTGAGGATGGGTCATGACATTATTACCCTTTTATAATATGAATATCCAAAAAATTATAAATAATTCCATTAAAGTTCTCAAAAAACACATTATTAATCCCCCACAAGTAATATAATAACTATTTATTGTCACATGTAAAACATGGAAATTATTTTATCATATATTCTATTAAATCATGGTAAAAACCTAAAATTACATAAATCATTATTGCAACCATAACTTCTTCCAAAAGATAATTCACCATTTATTCCTCAAATAATATCTTATCATAAAAAATAATAATATATTAGATGCATGGGCTCATAATTTTAAATATAGGAAATAAATGGGATTTCATTAATACAAAATGCAGGTGGGGAGAGATACTGTGTTATTAGACACATATCAAGTTTCACTGAAGGATGAAACAAAATATTTTTATGGATAGTATTTTTAAAAAATCCAAAATGAAATTCCACACTATGGAGTACCCCAATTATCATTATACATTTAATTTGTTATGATTGAATATGATTTCCCATTATCCATTTTATAAATAGGTTGTTGGTTCTCATCACCATTATTAACAATTGCATTTAGGAACATTTTGGAAAAAATAAACTCCCTTAAATTGAAACACTGAATTATGGGGGGTTCATTCAATAGAGTTTTCTCATTATTCTAATCATTATATGAGTTTTACAATCACTATGGAATTCATTTTCTTGATTTCCATCCTTTAAAAATTTAAATAATCTACTAGTACCATTAATACAATTCCATTTATGATTATTTCCACACTTATATCATAAAGTAAGGCTCATCTTCTTATCTCCATGGTTTTTAGATTATCATTTGAACTTCACCTCCCTCCTCTTTTTAAAACCATGAGAATGATATTTAACTCCAACTTCTATTTCAACATTTATTTGACAATAAAAATCTATAAATATATACTAAAGTCTGTTATAGACAATTCCCTTATAAAACATGTATTTAAGAAATTAAATAACCAATAAACCTTATATTATGGTTGGAAAATAATTATTTTATCATACACTATGAGTCTTGTAAAATTATCCCCATAGGTACTGATACATTGATCTTCATTTTAAATTCAACTAAACAATATCCTTTTAAATATTCATATGAAACACATGAGGAAAATACTTATTGATGAATATGTTCTTGAATTTATCCCAATACATGGGTTTAGATTCATTTTACTTCCATGTATTCTTGATAATAGTCTACTACTAGCCTGCTTTATCTTCCAACTAATAAAGACCTAAAATAACTTTCTCATATTTCAATCATTGGATAATGAAGAATTCCTTTTCAATGTTTTTGATCTTGTGTTTAGAAAATAGGGGATCAAAATACCTACTAAGAGAAGCTCAATGTTGCATCATGAAGTACTAAATAGAATGTTGTTCCCCCATTTCTCATTCGCAAGCTCAGCACAATTGATCTCATGAGAATGTTCGGAGATCATAGTAATTATATTTTTCATTCATCTCCTCTCAGGAGAAAAATTGTGGCATTTTCCATCTCAGTCACCATTAATATAATTTCTTCAGGTTACAATAGTTGACTAAAACCAAAAATCATAGAGTAAGAACAAATTTTCAAAGTGAGGAACCAGACAATCATGAAAGACTATTTATTGGATGTCTAAAACTGTGACATCATCCTTAGAATATGAATCTATAGGTTTATCATTGGTTATTAATAGTCAAAATATTTTGAAATCCGTCAAGATTCTCTGTAAGGAGTTTTTTAACTCACAGTGCATATCTCCCAAGAGTGTCAAACCAAGTGCATATTAATACCCATTCTTATATACCGGGTAACACTCAAGTAAGGCCTGAAGCCCCTTTTGGAGTTATTAAACCTAGGTACATATGTACTAGATCCACTCCAATTTGTAGAATCTAAATATGGATTTATTTCAATGAAACAAATCCCTATATCCTTTAAAAATATTCCAGGAAATTTTCCTATAATTTTTATTATCCATAGATTTATCTTTAGAGACATACCTAGTCATATCCATGGAGACATCCCTAGGAATATAACTGAAGATTTAGGGTCTTAGTTCTTAAGAGTTGAATAAAACATTCATATGATTAAACTATAGAATCCCATGATTAAGATACATGGATATTACATCAATTTAGATAAATATTCTATACATTAAAAAATTACATGCCTGAGGACCTCAATAGTTTAGTGTATTTGAAAACATAGAACACAATCATCTAACTTGGTTAATTATCTTCAACGTATCCAGTAAATATCTTCATCTTTATTACTCCATCATAAAAACCATTCTTCAAAACCTTGGGAAAGGAAACATACAAAGGGGTGAGCTCAAATTTTTAGTAAGGGTAAAAAATAGATTTGTAAGCATAAATATGAGCATAAGGGTATGATAACATGATTATGACGTTAGAATATCATAAATTTCATAAAAATGCTTAAAGAAATTAATCATATCATAAATAATGGAATTTCATAATTCATGAATAAAAATGTAATCAAAATAATAATTCATGAAAACAAAACATGGGAAGAAGGCATGGAATTTGTGCATACTTCTATTCATATAAATTAATATGTTAAGGATACCTACCAAGACCATAATAATATAATATGCCATGGAAAATCACTCTTGTACCTATATAGATCTCTGGATACCAACCAATGAACCTTCGTGTGTTCAGTCCTGGGATACAACCTGTATACCTTCTTATATTTAGGCTTGGAGTATAACCCATATATGTTATTATTTTCAAAATTAGGCTACAAACCATGTAACTTATTGTCTTTATGATTGGGATAAGACTTGTGTACTCTTTGGGATCATATACCTTTTAACATTTCCCAATGAATTGGAAGGATATATAGTTCCAACCCATCAAATAATAAAATCATGCATACATGTGATCCCTGATAATCAAACATGAATAATATTGTAACACATAAAAGAGATGGATCCATAGACATCATATCATAACCCATAAATGAAATGGGTATCATAAGCATTTCATCATATCATTACCAATGGAAAGGTGATAGAACTCATAATCATTTCTTTAAAGAACAACCCATGAAAAAAATCATGTTTCATGAGATTATAAAAAGTGTAAGAGAAACATATTTCAAAAACACAATTCCTTCAAGACAAAAACCATTCATGAAAGAACATAAATGGTATTCCTATATTATAATAAATTATGCCATCTTATATATATAAGAAGTTTGAAAGATCACATGGAAAATTACATAAGGAAAATATAATTTAATTGAAAATATTTTTCATAAAACCGTATCAAAAATACATTTCTCATAAATAATGAATTTCAATTTCATTTAAATCATATATTTAGGAAAATAACATTTTCACTATGAAAAAAATTATTTCTAAAACACAAATCATTTTGATAACCAATTTCCATGAAAACTTATAAAATAATATTTGAAACATAATTAAAAAACCTTTCATTGAAAATTATTTTAAAATTTTTAACAAATTCATGAAATCATTTAAATCATTTTCTTTAAAAATAAAATTTTGAAAACATCTAATGAAATCATAGAAAATCATTTAGAAAATTTTGTTCATAAAACCTTTTTGAAAACCTTTTTTTTCATACCTAAATTTAATTCAACAAAACTTCTGTACATATTATGAAGAAAAATTCATTTAAAAATAACCTTTTAAAATTATAATTTAATATTCAATTAAATTATGGTAATAATGTCGAGAAATACTTTATTTTAAAAACATTCCTTTTACACCATAAGTTCCTTGATCCAAAAATGAATAGAAAATTATTTTTAAAAATTATTTTTAAAAAGGTAAAACATGGGTAAAAATTTCCTTTAAAAATCATAGGATAACATTAAAAAAAATTGAAAAACCTTTTTTGAAAACATGGATTAGGAAGAAAAAATATTTCTGACTAAAAGGGGAAATAAATTTGAATATTCTTAAGAAATTTATTATATTAATTATGTACTAAAAAGTGAAAACATTTTACCAATAAATGAAGATATCTTTAATTGAAAATTTATAATAAAATTCATCAGTGTTATAGAGAGATTTATTGTAATTTTTCATCATGTGAATCATAATGATAAAATAATCCTGATAAATTATGTGACTGTATCAATAAACTATTACCACTTAGTAACTTTGTATTATACTATCCAAGATAGAAAATAAAATTAAATTAACATTATTATAATATTAATATAATGAGTTATATTATATAACATTTTAAATTTCATTATATACATTTAATAAAACAATATAGGTTCATAACATGGCATGTGTCTCAAAAAAGGAAAATTGAGTCAAAATTAATTTACTGATTTGGTAACATCTAAAACATAAACCACATGAATGATATACCATAAAATGGATATTAAAATGATCATAAATTTAATTATAATATTCAAATAATACATACATGGAAATTATTAACACCGTATATAATAATTAAGAGGTGCACATGGCTTCTGTCTCATGGAAAATTAGATTATGTTGAGAAAAAATCTTACTAATTGAGAAAACATTAAAATCATGATAAAAAAATAATAACATAGAGTAAATATTTTAATATCATTAAATAAATTAAATTAATCATATAAAATTTCATATGTTATTATGTACCCCGCAAAAAATAATATAGTGCCAAATAAGGCATGTATATCACGAAAATTAAAAGTGAGATGAAGTTCCATTACCTTAAGGCTTGGATTTATTTATACACTTTCAAAACTACAAAATATTAAATATATATTTATTATTGTTGGAATCACCTGTTTTGATAATCCCAAATCATGCTTAAACATTAATTATGATGTATTAAACCTTTGCATTAATCTTATTATTCTATGCTTAAACGTATTTTATTCTAAACAGTTCATATTCTTACTCTCATAACTTTACTGTAACAGCTTACAGTAGCATTTACATAAGTTTGGTATTGTTAGCTACCAGTCAGAGTTTTATTTTCAAAGTCACAGTTACAGCTAACTGTCACCTTAAGTTACTGTTGCAATAAGTTCACAGTTACAAGGTTACAGTCGAAGACTAATACAAGCTTACAGTTACGAGTCTACTGCTATCTATTGTCAAAGCTCACAGACGAAGGTCACAGTTACAAGATTTCTGTTCAAAGTTATCTCTGCTCAAGTTCACAGTCGAACAAGTCTACAGTTGGAACAAGTTCGCAGTCGAACACGCCTACAGTCATAAGTCTACAGTCAAGGTTACAGTTAGACAGCTTCTGTCGACTAAGTCTACTGATGATTGAAGTCTACAGTTGACAAAGGATACAGTTCTACAAATTTGATGTTACAAGTCTACAGTTAGAGAGGCTACAGTTACATGAAGTAAAATCTACTATTGCAAGCCTACAGACAGCAAGCCTTTTGTTGAAGTCAGCAGTCAGAAGGAAGTCCACAGTTGGAAGACCACAGTTGAAGTCCACAGTGACATACATTCTCAACCAGTTTATTATTATTATATTTCTACTTTTTCTTTACCAATTTGATTAATACTAATCTAACGGTCATGTCTAGCAATATGAATACATCTAACATTATTTATTGATATTTGCAGACATATCAAGAAATAATACAATGTACGAGGAAGATCGCACGTGCAACTCAAGACTATTTATCTTGTCAGCCTCGGGTGAACAAAAAGGGAATATATGGAGGAGTATAAAAAGAAGAGAGAAGCATTCAAGAATGACGACATGAATAGAAATCTACAACTGAGAAGGAGATACGCACATACACAAAAAGGAAGAACTCTCGAGCATTCATTCTGAAGAACAAAAGAGTCTCAGTGAACCGACTGAAAGAACCGTCTCCTAAAAGCCATGCTGTGAAGCACTCAAACTCAAAGAAGCTGATCACTTGAACATCTGGAAGTCTGGAAATCCCGACACTCTATTTTAGTGTCAACTTACAGAAAAAGGACCAAAGCTTCAAGTCACTCATTCCTACGAGTCCAGAACTGATCTTCCAACACTATAGAGCACTCTAAACCTTCTTCATTCTATCTATTGCTCTACTGTGTTCTAGTTTTCTACATTTTGAGCAGTGTGTGTTATCTGCTGTATTAAACACACACACTGACTCCTGTACTTTCACTGGAGGATCTGTAAATCCTCAGCAAACCTTTTTGCACCCCATTTCCCACTGTGGATAGTGGTAGAGGTCTTGTGACCTGGACAGCTTGCTGCTGTTGTTTGTTTTCCCACGAAGAACTGTGGTAGAGGTCTTGTGAACTGGACAGTGTGTTCACTGTTGTTAACCCCGATCCAGGGTGTGGATCATTTTTTATATAAACTTTTGAGAGGACTAAGTCTCGGCTTGAGACTGAATCTCTTGGTTAATTCTCTGTGTTTGTAGTTATACTCTATATCCATACTATATATATTTATTTCATATTCCGCTGCTATTACTTTGAAATATAATCTATCTTCAAAGCTACTTTGATAATTAAATTCGCAAGTGTTTATGTTTTTTATAAATCAGTAAGTTAGTTTCAAAAGTTAATTTAATCATAAGATTAAGTTAACTGAGAATTAATCAATCTTTGAGAAACTAATTGAACCTTTATAATCTATATAAATTCACTAGAGTTTAATTTGTTTTGAAATTGGGGGATTTTAATAGAAATTGTTTTTAACAGAAATTTTAATTGGAACTCAATTCACCCCCCTCTTGAGTGTCCACTCCGAACAACATTTGGTATCAGAGGAGTTGTTTATCTCTGTTATACTTTCTCAAAGTTTTATTTTAACTCTCTGTTTTTAAAACTGTGATTGTAGTTTTATCTAAAAGATCTTAAATTTATGTTAGTTCTAAATTTTATCTCTTTAAAACATTTTCTAAAATTTCCTTATGGATAATAGACTAGAAGGTGCTGCTACTAACAGGCCACCCTTCTTTAATGGTGTGAATTATGCCCAATGGAAGCTCAAAATGAAAATTCATTTGGAAAGTATGGGTTTTGATATTTGGACTGCTATAGAGTCTCAATACAAGATTCCAGAAACTGAAAGAATAACTTGGGATGAACCTACTAAGGTAGCTTACAATAATAATTGTAAGGTTGTGAATGCTCTCTACTGTGCTCTAGGAGATGAGGAATTCAATAGAATTTCTGCTTGTAAAACTGCTTTTGAAATCTGGGACACCTTAGCTGTTTCTCATGAAAGAACAACTAATGTCAAGGAAATGCTGTTAAATACTTATACTATCAAATATGATAACTTTAAGATGAAACCTGATGAACCTATTTCTGATATGTATCTCAGGTTTAATGAGATAGTCAACACAATGAGCTCACTGGGAAAGATTGTTCCAGCAAAGGAGCAAATCATGAGATTATTGAGATGTCTGCCTGACAGATGGAGAGGCACATCCGTTTCAATTAGAGAATCCTGTGATATTGGAACTTTGCCTGTCAAGGAGTTAATTGGTAAGCTGATGATGTACGAAGAAGAGCTCAAGGTAAATAAAGAGGAAGATGAGGAACCAAAACGAAAATCTGTAGCTTTTAAGTCTACTGGATCAAAGAGCAAAGACAAGGAGAAAGTGCATATACCAACTGAAAGCTCATCTAGTGAAGACTTAGATTCTGACAGTGATGCTGAGATGGCACAAATAGCAAGGAGATTCAAGAAGTTCTATAGGAAGAAGAAGTTCTTCAGAAAACCAAACTACAAGGGTAAGTATGATAGACAAGGTAAGTGGAAGAAAGATTGGAAGAAAACTGATAAAGAAGAAGACATAGTTTGCTATGAATGTAAAAGGAAAGGACACATCAAAGCTGACTCTCCTAAGTTAAAATTCAAGAAGAAATATGAGTACAAGGACAAGAATTATAAGAAAGCTATGAAGGCCACCTGGAGTGCTTCAGAAGACAGCATAAGTGAATCAGAGTCCAGTGATTCTGAAAGAAATCGTGCTAATATGTGTTTCATGGCAAACACATCTGAGGTAACCTTAGACACTCCCACTTTAAACTCTTATTATTCTGAAGGTGAAGCAGAATCTGGTTCTGATTCTGAAAATATGTCTAAAGATGAATTGATTGAATACTGTAATATGCTGGAAGAAACGTGTAATGAACTAAAGGATAAATACAAGTCTTTAAAGAAACAGCATGCTCTTACTCCAAGTGTCAAGTCTGCACTAGATGTAGAAAAAGAGAAAAATGTTCAATTATTAAAGGAGAATACAGAACTGAAACTATCTAATGAACAACTTAGAAAGGACTTAGAAACATTCACAAATGGAAAAGATACTCTAACCCAACTTCTAGGAAAGCAAGTTGCACCTAAGTATGCTACTGGCTTGGGATACCAACCTGGACAAAGACAGTTTACTAAAACCCGATTTATTAAGTCTGGAAAAAATCCTGCTAGTTCCAGTTTTGGAAATTCGTATGCCTCAACTGGTTATTTAAATAGTTGTAGATCAAATAAAGTATATCTCTCTAAATATGTTGCATCTATTAATTGTATGGGACCCATAAAACAAATCTGGGTACCTAAATCCTTGATTGCTAACATATCTGGACCCAAGAAAATCTGGGTACCAAAGTCATTTCCTGTCTAATCTGTTTTGTAGGAAATCTGTTTGAAAAGAAATTACAAGAAGGTATGGTACTTAGACAGTGGATGTTCAAGACACATGTCTGGAGACTATTCGTGCTTCAAAAGCTTAATAAAGGTTGATGGAGGATATGTCACTTTTGGTGATAACTCAAATGGAAAAATCATCGGCTTAGGCCAGATTGGTAACACTGACTCAGTATTAATTTCCAAATTTTTATTTGTTGATGGACTTAAGTACAACCTACTTAGCATTTCTCAATTGTGTGATGATGGTTTTAATGTCAAGTTTGAAAACAATTCTTGTGATGTTTATAATTCCAAAAATGCTTTAATATTTTCTGCCTTAAGAAATGAAAATGTTTATGCTGTTGACTTAAACACTTTAGCTAAACATAATGTTACTTGCTTAAATGCTTTTCATAAAGAGTCTTGGCTGTGGCATAGGAGATTAGGACACTACAACATTCACTCACTTAGAAAACTCTCTAAGAAACACCTAGCTAGAGACCTACCTAAGCTTGAATTCCCAACTGACAAAGTGTGTAATCCCTGTCAAAAGGGAAAACAACACAAAGTTTCTTTTAAACCAAAGAAAGAAGTTTCAACTTCTCAACCACTTGAACTGGTTCACATGGACTTGTTTGGACCATCAAGAATTTCAAGTCTAAATGGGAAGCACTATGTTTATGTTCTTGTAGATGACTTTTCTAGATATACTTGGGTATACTTTCTAGCTCACAAAAGTGAAGCCTGCTCTTCCTTTGTTAAATACTCTAAGTCTGTAGAAAATCTTAGTGGACTTAAGATTAAGACCTTGAGGAGTGATCATGGCCGTGAGTTTGAGGATAAAGAATTTGAATCTTACTGCTCACACAATGGATATACTCACAATTTTTCTGCTCCTAGGACACCTCAACATAATGGTGTAGTGGAAAGAAGAAACAGAACCCCGCAAGAAATTGCTAGAACCATGCTCAATGAATATGACCTGCCAATTTACTTCTGGGCTGAAGCTGTTAATACAGCCTGCTATGTTATTAATAGAGTCTTGATTAGACCGGTTCTTAAGAAAACCCCTTATGAGTTGTGGAATAATAGGAAGCCTAAGGTTAATTACTTTAGAGTTTTTGGATGCAAAGTCTTTATTCTGAATACTAAAGATAATCTTGATAAATTTGCTCCAAAAAGTGATGAAGGAATTTTCCTGGGTTACTCTATGTCTAGAAAAGCCTATAGAGTGTTCAACAAGAAAACCAAATGTGTGGAAGAATCTGTTCACATAATGTTTGATGAGACTGATCCACATGAGTCTAAAACTTCTCTTGAAGATGTTGAAGAAGACTTATCTGTTCTGGACCTAAATGACAAATCTAAAGAACCTGTAATCAAAACATCCAGTTCTGGACTTTTTCCAGAATCTTCCTCTGTGGAACCCGAACCTATAAATGAACCTGAAATCTCTAGTCCAACCTTTACCAAATCAACTAGGATCCTAAAGAATCATCCTCTAGATGCTGTTGTTGGTAATCTTGATAGAGGAACACAAACTAGAGCTTCTCTAAGAAATCAGGTTGAACATCAAGCTTTTCTTTCACAGCTTGAACCCAAAAATGTCAATGATGCTATCAGTGATGAATTCTGGGTAATGGCTATGCAAGAAGAACTAAATCAGTTTGAAAGAAACAAAGTTTGGGAATTAGTGGAAAGACCTAAAGACACTCTTACCATAGGCACTAAATGGGTGTTTAGAAACAAAGTTGATGAGTTTGGTAATATAATCAGAAACAAAGCTAGGCTAGTTGCACAAGGGTATAGTCAGGAAGAAGGAATAGACTATGAGGAAACCTTTGCACCCATGGCTAGACTAGAGGCCATTAGGATATTACTTTCTTATGTTGCTCATCTGAATTTCAAACTATATCAAATGGATGTTAAAAGTGATTTTCTAAATGGATATATAATTGAGGATGTATTTGTTGAACAACCTCCTAGTTTTACCAATCCCCATTTTTCTAATCATGTTTTTAAATTATCTAAAGCTTTATATGGTTTAAAGAAAGCTCCAAGAGCTTGGTATGATAGGCTCAGCTCTTTTCTTATTTCGAAAGGATTTACTAAAGGGATAGATGATCCTACTCTTTTTATTAAATGGATTTCTAAAGATGTCTTAATAGTACAAATTTATGTGGATGATATTATTTTTGGATCTTCTAAAAATTCTTTATGTGTTGATTTTTCAAAAATAATGAAAAATGAGTTTGAAATGAGTTTAATGGGAGAACTCAAATTTTTCCTTGGATTTCAGATCTTTCAAAATAAAAATGGTATTATTTTGAACCAAAGTAAATATATTAAAGATCTTCTAAAACGTTTTTCTTTGGATGGAACCAAAGGCAGTGACACACCTATGAGCACCACTTGCAAGTTGGACAGTGATGAAACTGGTGAACCAGTGGATCAAACCAATTACAGAGGTATGATAGGTAGTCTACTGTACCTTACTGCCAGTAGACCTGACATCATGTTCAGTGTATGCATGTGTGCTCGGTTTCAAGCCAATCCAAAAGAGTCTCATTTGACTGCTGTTAAAAGGATTTTCAAATATCTAAAACATACTCCCAATTTGGGATTATTTTATCCAAAAGGACAATCATTTGATTTATTAAGTTATTCTGATGCTGATTTTGCTGGCTGCAAGTTAGATAGAAAGAGCACCTCTGGAACATGTCACATTTTAGGCAAGTCACTAGTATCTTGGTGTAGTAAGAAGAAAAATTTTGTTGCATTGTCTACTACCGAAGCTGAGTATATAGCTTCTGGTAGCTGTTGTGCAAAAATCTTGTGGATGAAACACACTTTACTAGACTATGGATATCAATTCAAACATGTCTCTATAAGGTGTGACAATACAAGTGCTATTAACATTTCTAAAAATCCAGTATCTCATGCTAGGACAAAACATATTGATGTGAGACATCACTTTTTGAGGGATCATTATCAAAAAGGTGATATCACTCTTGAGTTCATTGGCACTGAACATCAGTTAGCTGATATTTTTACAAAGCCTTTGAATTCTGAGAGATTGAGTTACATCAAACATGAGTTAGGTATGATTAATTATAGCACAGCTAAAACCTCACAGTTGAAACCTCACAGTTGAAACCTCACAGTTGAAACCTCACAGTTGAAACCTCACAGTTGAAACCTCACAGTTGAAACCTCACAGTTGAAACCTCACAGTTGAAACCTCACAGTTGAAACCTCACAGTTGAAACCTCACAGTTGAAACCTCACAGTTGAAACCTCACAGTTGAAACCTCACAGTTGAAACCTCACAGTTAGACCTCACAGTTGAAACCTCATAGTTAGACCTCACCGGTGTACCTCACTGATTACATCTCTCTGTAGGCTGTTTCGCTGTTTAACCTTAGTTTATTTTTGCGGGAATTCGAACCGTTTCTTTTCTTTATACTTTTATTTCTAAATCCCTAAATGATAAAATTGAGAACATCGAACATATCTCAATCCACTCATCTCGACCCTTGCTCTCTCAAGTCCTAAACCCTAAACCTTCAACCGAACCTCGAAACCTCTTTCAGTTCCAATGGCCAGAACAAAGTGACCCCCGACTGTCAACGAAGATGCACCAATGCCAAAGAGGACTCAAGTCGAATCCAGTGGCACCGGGAACGCCTCGATAAGACCTGTCAATCCACATCTGACTAAGAGAGAAATAGTTGCTGAGAAGGAGCTAAGTGAAGAGTGGATTTTATCGAGCAGATCATTAGTACTGGCAGTGCTTAATGAGCAAGGATGGACCGAATGCTTCGCAAACAATAATGGACCGTACTACCCGAAGCTGGTGAAGGAATTCTATGAATATCTACAGTTCGAGGAAGAGGTTGATCTGCATAGACTGGTATCCAGAGTAAATGGCAATGAAGTCAGTTTTTCATCCGCTGATTGGGCTGCTTGTTTAAGAGTTCCTCATGAGGGTATTTACAACTACTATTCTGGAGCGGCTCCTCCAAACAGTAGAATCTTTGATCATGAGACGGCTCTGGAAGAACTGACAGGCAATGGAAAAGTAAGAAAGGTTATTGCTGTTGAAATGAATGGAGAGGACAGGCTTCTGTTTAAGTTTATTCAGCATGTACTGAGTCCTAGAAGAGGAGATTTTGCAACTCTGAAGCACCAGGATATTTACTTTATGTACTTATTAAAACATGGAAGGAAGATCAACCTTTGTAGGTTGCTGATGGCTCAGATGGAGGACATGATAAAGGCAAGCTCAAAATCAAGTGCCTTGTTTCATGCTAAACTCATTTCGGTTATGTTGAAAGTGAAAGGTGCAGCTGGAAGTCAGGAAGAGTTGATAGTGGCAAAGAACAGTGTATGTATCTCGAAAGTAATCTGCAAATTCATTAAGATCAGTTGGAATCCCTGGAAGAAATCATGGGTGAATGATGAGGAGAGAATCTATGAGAAATTTAGCCCTTCTACTCATCCCTCTAGACCGAGAGATAGGAGAGATCCAGGCTTAAAGCCTGATGAGCCTGAACCGGTATACTCAGATGATGAACAGACTGCAGTAGTTGGTGACTCTGCAAGAGAGAACACCCCAATTGATGAAGGGAGTGATCCTGATACTACTCACAGTCCTGTCAGGACAGTGACGTTTGGAGCAGCAAGCCCTCCAAAAGAACTACCTAGTAGAGAACCTGTTCTAAGAGACAGTGAGACTGAGTCTACAGAAGAGGAAGAAGAATCTCAGTATTTTGTCAAGGACACCTCTGACGAGGATGATACAGTCGAAGAAAAAGAGGCTGGAACTTCAAATGAAAATCAAGAAACTGTTGCAGAAGAACTTAGTATGAGCCCTCTGATAGGGTATACAGACAAGTCAGTGTCTGACCAGGAAGCAGGAGTGGTCTCTACTACTGTTGTCATGGAAGTGGTTGATGACCAAACAAGAGGGGGAGGCTAACCTCACTACTGAACCTACAGAGGAAGCAAATATGGAACCTGCTAGAGCTACAGAAGAGCACTTAGAGTTACCCAGAGTTGAGCAGATAGTAGAAAGTGTTCAGAAAGGACCTCCAAGTGAGGGGGAGCGTTTTGGTTCAGTCTCTGTAATGTTTGATATAGAAGGATGGACCTCAGATCCAGGATACATGGTGTTAGGACTCAATTATGAAGATTCAGATGAGGAAAACCAACCACCAAGAAATCCAGTTATCCTACCTAACAGCTCTCCAGTGTTAGAAACTGAAAGATTGGCCACCAAGGAAGACCTTGAATCCTTAAAGAATGAAATTAAGGAGACCATCAGACAGTCTGTTGCTGAATTGAAGACCAGTCTTTTTGATGAGCTGAAAAATGTAGAACAATCCTTAGAATTATCTCTAGGATGTGTTGTGGGAAGTCCAATCAAAGAAGTGATGGATGAAATGAAAGTGTGCCACACTCAAATTGAAAGCTGGACTGGAGCAGTAGTGGCCCTCAGGCAATCAGTTGCTTCTTTAACTGCCCTGAGCAGTTCTCAGACACAAGTGGCCAGTGAGATTCGATATATCAAAGAAGTGGTCAAGCAATTTGTGGAAGTATTTGAGGCTTTCAAGAAATCAGTGAAAGAACACTTTAGCAATCAGGATGATGTCATTCAGAAAGTGATTGGAAATCTAACTCAGTATTTCAAGGAGACAGTGGAATTCTCAGTCAAGTCCCTTCCTTCATCTAGCTCTCCTGTGGACCTTGAGCAGTTTAGAAGCCTGCTCAGAGAAGAGCTTACTCAGGCCCGTGTAAATGACACATCAGACCTACAGATCCTTGCTACTACAAGAGAAGTCAGTGGCTTTGTTCGTGAGCACCTGCAGGCTGCTACTGCTTCTCAGGAGGCCATCAAAAGTAAAGTGGATTATTACTTTGATCGGATTTTCACCAAGCATCAGTTGAACAATCACTTCAAGCTCATGCTAGAAACTATGAAGCTGCCTCCTGTAACTCAAGCTTTCAAAGAACAAGTTAGAAAGCTACGAGAGTTGACCTCGGCTTTGGATAAATTCTTGGAAAACAAAGATGACTTCTTATCTGCCATGGACAGAGGAGGAAACATCATCATGGACTTCAGGAATCTGCTCCTACCTTTTCTTCATGTGGACTGCACACCTGTTATAGTTCCTCCTGCCCTACCTGTCTCCAACCCCAGTGGTTCTTCAGTAATGTCTCCTGCTGATGCCCTCAGAAGCCTTAGACCACTAATACCTCGGCAAGCTACTCACTACAGGCCTTCAGGAGCATCTGTTGCTGCCCCTCCAGACATTCCTGCTGCACTTCCTAAGCCTGTTGATCCTTCACCTACTGCTCCATCTTCTTCCTCCAAAGGAAAAGATCCCTTACCTCCAGATGAAGAGGATTGAGTCTGTTTATGTTTTTTTTATAGGGATCATGTATTCACGTTTTGGGTCATGTACTGTACTCCTTATTAATACAATGTTTCTTTTCTCTCTCTCTGTCTTTCTTTTTGTTAATCACAAAGGGGGAGAAATAAATAGGGAGAAATAGTGAGAAATAGATAGGGGGAGAATGGGGAGAAATAGGGAAAACTCAAGGGAGAAATGAACCTATACAAAGAGGAGAAATCCTTGCGGATTATACCTAATTTTTGTGCTCATATTGCTAATACTGTGTTTTTCACACTTCTCTCTGATACTTCTATATTTCATACTGACATAATTTGTGATTATCAAAAAGGGGGAGATTGTTGGAATCACCTGTTTTGATAATCCCAAATCATGCTTAAACATTAATTCTGATGTATTAAACCTTTGCATTAATATTATTATTCTATGCTTAAACGTATTTTATTCTAAACAGTTCATATTCTTACTCTCATAACTTTACTGTAACAGCTTACAGTAGCATTTACATAAGTTTGGTATTGTTAGCTACCAGTCAGAGTTTTATTTTCAAAGTCACAGTTACAGCTAACTGTCACCTTAAGTTACTGTTGCAATAAGTTCACAGTTACAAGGTTACAGTCGAAGACTAATACAAGCTTACAGTTACGAGTCTACTGCTATCTATTGTCAAAGCTCACAGACGAAGGTCACAGTTACAAGACTTCTGTTCAAAGTTATCTCTGCTCAAGTTCACAGTCGAACAATTCTACAGTTGGAACAAGTTCGCAGTCGAACACGCCTACAGTCATAAGTCTACAGTCAAGGTTACAGTTAGACAGCTTCTGTCGACTAAGTCTACTGATGATTGAAGTCTACAGTTGACAAAGGATACAGTTCTACAAATTTGATGTTACAAGTCTACAGTTAGAGAGGCTACAGTTACATGAAGTAAAAGCTACTATTGCAAGCCTACAGACAGCAAGCCTTTTGTTGAAGTCAGCAGTCAGAAGGAAGTCCACAGTTGGAAGACCACAGTTGAAGTCCACAGTGACATACATTCTCGACCAGTTTATTATTATTATATTTCTACTTTTTCTTTACCAATTTGATTAATACTAATCTAACGGTCATGTCTAGCAAGATGAATACATCTAACATTATTTATTGATATTTGCAGACATATCAAGAAATAATACAATGTACGAGGAAGATCGCACGTGCAACTCAAGACTATTTATCTTGTCGGCCTCGGGTGAACAAAAAGGGAATATATGGAGGAGTATAAAAAGAAGAGAGAAGCATTCAAGAAGAACGACATGAATAGACATCTAAAACTGAGAAGGAGATACGCACATACACAAAAAGGAAGAACTCTCGAGCATTCATTCTGAAGAACAAAAGAGTCTCAGTGAACCGACTGAAAGAACCGTCTCCTAAAAGCCATGCTGTGAAGCACTCAAACTCAAAGAAGCTGATCACTTGAACATCTGGAAGTCTGGAAATCCCGACACTCTGTTTTAGTGTCAACTTACAGAAAAAGGACCAAAGCTTCAAGTCACTCATTCCTACGAGTCCAGAACTGATCTGCCAACACTATAGAGCACTCTAAACCTTCTTCATTCTATCTATTGCTCTACTGTGTTCTAGTTTTCTACATTTTGAGCAGTGTGTGTTATCTGCTTATTAAACACACACACTGACTCCTGTACTTTCACTGGAGGATCTGTAAATCCTCAGCAAACCTTTTTGCACCCCATTTCCCACTGTGGATAGTGGTAGAGGTCTTGTGACCTGGACAGCTTGCTGCTGTTGTTTGTTTTCCCACGAAGAACTGTGGTAGAGGTCTTGTGACCTGGACAGTGTGTTCACTATTGTTAACCCCGATCCAGGGTGTGGATCATTTTTTATATAAACTTTTGAGAGGACTAAGTCTCGGCTTGAGACTGAACCTCTTGGTTAATTCTCTGTGTTTGTAGTTATACTCTATATCCATACTATATATATTTATTTCATATTCCGCTGCTATTACTTTGAAATATAATCTATCTTCAAAGCTACTTTGATAATTAAATTCGCAAGTGTTTATGTTTGTTATAAATCAGTAAGTTAGTTTCAAAAGTTAATTTAATCATAAGATTAAGTTAACTGAGAATTAATCAATCTTTGAGAAACTAATTGAACCTTTATAATCTATATAAATTCACTACAGTTTAATTTGTTTTGAAATTGGGGGATTTTAATAGAAATTGTTTTTAACAGAAATTTTAATTGGAACTCAATTCACCCCCCTCTTGAGTGTCCACTCCGACCAACAGTTATAAATATAAAAAATAACCATAATATTATATATAGTACCATATATGATCCACTTATGACTTTATATACCAATTTATTAAAAATTCCATTTTAATGTAATGTTTCAAGTAATAAATATTTTCTATAGTATGTGTTTTGACATTTTATTATTTATAATCTTACATATATCATGATCTAGTTATTTTAAAAAGTAATAACATGGTTTTTATAACCTATATATTCATTATATAAATATTTATCTTAATCTATAAAAGATATAAATATTTGAAAAAATCAACCGATCATGGAGAAGGTAGCCCATACATACGCATGAACGCTGATACAGTTTTGTTATCGTACTCAAATAAAGTGAGTAAATGATTTATATATATATGTAAAGTATAATTATTATTTTATATATATCATATAAATTCAGTAAACACATCCTTAATACATTCCATGTAATGTGTGATTTAATTACATCGCTTCGAGGATATGGTAGTCCACACTTCTAAAAACAAAGTTATCGTATTGAATCAAAATTGAAATCATGATGGTATGACTTATATAATAATTCCTAAAGACTAAATAAATCATTAATATAATATATATAATTTAAAAAATATTTTACATTATAATTACAAACCATGATAGGTGCTAAAAGATAAATGAACTACATCTATTCGTTATGTGGTAGTTCACCATACACAAGAATGGTACGGCTGTTACCCATTTGATGGATCTGCGAGTAAATTTTGGAATAACCCTTTCAATAAAAATATATCAGAATAATTTGGATATATATATTATTATATGATCATCTAATAAATATATTTTATGTGGTAGATAATGAAAACAAAACAATGGAGCGCTAGGATGGATGTTACTTATTCCTTAGGTAACCGTTTGTTTTGCACCAAAGAGATTCCTTGAATGTATTTCAACAAAATTTAATGATTCTATGATTAAGGGAGGTATTTTGTGATATTATTTTATCATATTTTTGGTGATTCAAATGAATTTATATGTGTGAATAAGTGGTATGGGTGATTGAATTTTTATAGTGGGGGAGGAGTGGCATTCTTGTGAATTTTCAATGAGGAAATTACACCCAGGTTATTCCAATTTAATGTAAAATAAATAATGAAACAAATTATATAAAATGGAGGATATGTTCAATATATGAATACAAAATTGAATTTGGAAATTTTTTAAGGTTATTTTGGTCCTCTAGGTTTATGGTTTAGTCCCATTTAAGCTAATTTTGATCTAAATTTTAGTAATTAATTTTAATTACATTTAATATTTTTTTTCTAAAAAAAGAGTTATATATATTAAAATTATAAATATTAATTAATCCAAATATTGAATCCATTTTTTAAAATTAAAATTATAAAAATGGAAAAAAATTATTTAAAATCAACCTCGCAGGTAGGATGAAAAATAGAGTTTTTAGAGTAAAAATGTTCAAAAGTTTTCTATGTTGTTATATCTAATTTCAAAAAGAAATTGATCCCAAAAAATTAATTTTATTAATTTATAGAAAATTAGTTTAATTTAAATTTAGATACAATTATAAATAAAATTTAATATATAAATAAATTATATGAAAATGGGGTTTTTAATTAAAATTCTATATTTTTCTCTATTTATCAAAAAAATGGAACTTCACAGAAAAATATGATATATTCCCCCTATCTAGATTTTTATGTTTCTATTTAAAAAATTATGTTTATATTCACATATAAAATTTAATAAAATTTCCATTATTTATATTTTAAATTTATTCTCCATTAAAAGGCAGTAAAAATATTTTTATAAAAATATTATTTTTATGTGTAATATTTGATGTCTTCTTATCTTATTCTGTAAAATATATTCAATGAATCTAAAAAATATTTTATTGAATATATAAAATATATATTAAATTAATATCATCCACCAATATATATTAATTTAATTTATTACGAAAAAATTCTTTTATGAGCATAAAGTTTGTTTTTGTAAAAACATTCCATTTATATTCAATTGGTTCTTATATTCATTTCTAATTAAGTTGTAACCAATGAACTAAAAAATTTATTTTAATAATTTATTTAATATTTTTCATAAAAACAATCTTAATGTATATGTTATATCTTATTGTATAAAATTATTTTTTTAATATATCATTGTTCGGAAAAACTAGTTCTTGTGTGTTACACAAGCCATCGAGGAAAGTCAATATTGCGTATAACATATGATAACCTTGGTGATCCTTGTATATCAATAAAAAATTAATTTTTCAGGTAGTTTATGATTAACTTGATGTTCCATATAATTAAATCCAAACTTATAAAAACACCACTTTCTATGTTGTATGAAATGAAGGATATCAAAATGGATTAAATTAATTTTAAAAAAATATTTCACAAAATATCTGGGTGTCACAATCACACAGAGTTAGCTCATAATAATCATTAATATTAATCCATAAAATATAAATCCCAATGATTGTAAATGTTCTCAAATACCTTATAGAAATACCATAATTTTCATTTTAGATAAGTTATTAAAAAATCTAGTTCCCAAGGTTCCTAATAAAAAATCTATGATCCTAACTATAACATCCTTTACTCTAGTAACACAGACCAATGTTTACTTTATTACATTTTTAGGTGTTAAAATGGATCAAATAATGTATGAAAAATAAGTTTAGTTGTCTTCGAAAAGTATATACATGGATTATACTTATTTTACATTAGAAATATATTAAAAGTAGAATATAAAATGCTCTTACATAATTGAAATCATTCAAAATATACATAGAATATCATGGTGAAATGGAAAAAATAAATCTAGAGTTCATATTCTCAGAAAGATATACATACAATAGATTCTACCATGAATTAATATGTCCTTATCTATCTATTAGATTGGATAATAAAAACACACTCCATTCAATAAGAAACATGAGTTTTAAGTATATCCATGGCCAATATCAATATAAAAATCACATCGTTAATAGAAATTGAATTATTAATATATGAATTTCATAAATTTTTACATAAATGATCTTACCATAAATTCCTCATCATTGATATCGTGAATCTTTTCAACAAGGCTCATCCAAGACATTATAAATAAATGGGTATGTGTAATCCAAATAACCATCTAATATGGAGTACTTTCTATTTTTTCTCATGAGGCCTATTGATCCATCAAGGAAAAATCGTTAATTGGAACCATAAAATCACTTTTACATTATTATAATTACCCATATTTTAAATTATTAAAACAATTCATTATCAAAATGAATTATAAATAAATATTTAACATTATTGAATCAAAAATACCAAATATTTTTCCAGTCAATGAAATATTGTTTTTAGAAAAATAATACTTCAACTAATACCATATATAGAATTGGTATACTCTTTTTTCAATATCAAAGTTGTGTAAATGATGTAATATAAGGCCCTGATACTTGAAACAATATACATAGAGATACAATCATGTCTAGTAAAATTATGAAGAGTGACAGGGGATGTGATGATGGAAAAGTTAATGACCAGAAAACTATAAAATAGTTAAGGAAGAAAGAACCCTGTAAATTTATTAGAAATCTATATTTTATAGTAAAACTAATATTTTTTTAAATTGAAATGAAAATAATAAAAAACAAATTACAAATAGATTTCATGTAAATTTTCGTATGAATGATGTTATAAACATATGTTATTAATATTTTAATATCTTTATCATAATAAAACCCTTTTCATTGAAAAAATCTAAATTAATAATACCCAGAATATTAAAGAAAATATTTTTTATATAATTGTGGATATTTTTAATGAATCTTAAAATTAAATAACGATTATGATGGTGGGAAATTCCTCTCTTGTGGTAAATGTTAAAATAAATATTACATTAATGCTTTTAGTAAAAATTACAAAAGTGCATCATTTAGATAATTTTATGAACATTAATTTCAAAAAAAATTAATGTAAATAGAATATTTTTTAAAATTAAATCAAATACTCATTGTAGTTTAATTAACAATAATCTTGAAATTATTTAAAATAACCATGAAATTGAAGAAAAATAATTTGAAGGAAAACTACGAAATATGTTTTTTTTAGTCACTTAAATTTAACTCACTTACTAATTATTGATACAAAAAGAGATGAAATGGAAAATAATGTTGTAAAACAAAACATGATATGTTTAAAATAAAATATATGGAGTTTATGAGATTTGTATCATATAATTCTCCTAAAGTAAATATTAACATAAATAATCCTGATATAAAATGAGAATGTAAAAGAAATCCCTTACCTTGGGACATCTTTTAGTCATATGGGATTGATCCAATTGTTTTATTAATTAAAATTTGTTTGGATGACAATTAGGAACCATTTTAATATATATTTAATTTTTATTTTCTTTTAATAATAATTTTAAATCCTGTTATTTAATAGTTCATTCTTATGTTGACTTTGTAAGGTTGTTCGGTAAATTTCCCCAAAATTACATTGGTATATTTTTCATGGTTAAAGTAGTTATTAAATACTTTAATCATGTCCATAATTTAAATAATTACATGAATAAATTATTTTTCATTAACTATATAAAATTTTAGAATTTTACCAACATGGTTGTAATAGTATAATGAATCACATCACTTCATAGATGTGGTAGTCCACCCATAAGACCGAGCGATGTTATCATTTTCCATTATATTTAAGGGTACGAAGGAATATTATATATTACATTTAGTGAATAAAAATAAAAAATGAATTAAAACACTATGTAGAGACGGTTGGCCATACATATGCACAAGCGATATTCTTTTCCATAGGATAGAAAGGAGATATAAAATATAATACCATTAACATAATGAAATATAATAATTTTTAATATACTACCATAATTATGTTAATATGGTTTTTGAATACTTTTAATAATTTTAATAAAAAGAATCTTGAAAAGGCTTCTTAAGAACATATATTTATTAATTTAGTAACCTCCAATAGATTATAATGACTGCCTAAATAAAGTTTTATTTTCTTGATAATCAGAACTCTATATCATGGGGGTGTTGTGAATTTATTTGGTTAGTAAATATTGAGATAAGTTTCTCAAGTATTTTTGAAAATATAGAAAAGGGGGATCCATTCTATAAAGGAGGTTATTGGTGAACTTATAAATACATGAAAATTTATTTTGTAATATAGATGTACAAAATTTACATGGCCAAAAATTTATGTATATATATATATATAAATGTAATACTTTTAAATTCAAATTACAAAAAACCAATATTTTTTAAGTATATGTATTGTGTTATATTGAAATTGTATGCCTCTATTTTAGCCATTTTAACTCATATTACCTTAAACTAATGTGATAAATATTTACCATTATTAATATTTATTATGATAAAAAATTATAATGTCTTTATTAGAGAATTTTATTTTTTATGATTATAAATATGGAATCTATTTTATAAGATTCAATTTCGAAAAATGGTAAAAATTATTTTTATTATATATTTTATGAAACGCAGTGGAAATCACATTTAGAAAAATAATTATTATAAATATAGAATTATTTTATGAAAAAAACTTATATAATGATTAAAATGGAATTAATTGGATTATTTAAAATAAGATGATAAATATTTTTCTTCAAAACAAATAGAAAAATATTAACCTTGTAAATACATTGTTAATAAACAAGAAATAAAAATATTTTTTATTTAAAAGAAAAAATTAATTAGATTTAAATAATTTATAACATATATTTATATGTTAAAATTTTTATTATTATAGGAATTAATTTACTTATTAAATATATATTTGTTCTATAAAATTTTTAATAAACATTAAATATATTATTATAACATTTTAATGTCATAAAAGTGACATTTTTTTTAAAATATTATTATTTATTACTATTCACCCAAAAATCAACTATATCTAAAAAATGTAAAAAAATCACCCAAATATAATTCTAACATGAGAAAATAAAAAATTAAAAAAAATATCAATTCTAAATTATAAAATTTGAGAATTTTGTTTTTAATCACATTATTCAATAATGTTATGTGTGTTGTACTAATGTTTCTTTAGAAAGATATCATTAATTATAATAATTGGAGATTAGGTGTTATAGGGTTCTTAATAATAATAATAATAATAATAATCTTCCATCCATGTATGTATCAAGAAAGAGTGAATAATAGTCAATCCTTTAATCCTGAATGATTGTATTTCAAGTAATTGTGAGCGTTGAATGCTGATCGATATCAGGGAATAGGAAAATGGTGTACCATTAATGATGGTTATAGATCATGGAAACTAGTACAAAATATATTTTTAGAATCATCCAGATCACATCGGTTATTCATTAAAGACAAGACAAATGCATTTAACTAGCTCTAGGATATCAATTATTATTTAATTAATGTGATAAATCGATATATGTTCTTTTAAAAATTGGTTTTATAATAACTGATGTGATAAGGTTAGATATCATACTTTATTACATCAATTATATAATATTCGGAATGATAATGATATTTCTAGTACATTGCAAATAAATTTAAAATTACCGATTTGAAAGGGCTGTTTTATCAAATGAGTTACATAATTACAGAGGTGATAAAGAATTTAACATTTTATGAATCCTCGATTAAATCATTTTGGATTGGTTACCTTCTCATGAAATCAAACTCTTCTCTCCTATTTGAAAGACTTATCCAATGTTTTGTTCAATAAGTCCTAATTGAATCCAATTATTCCATATTTTTAGATCCTCATGTTTTTTTAGCCTTATTGTTGCACATTATTTCTTCTCCAATATAAGGTATAACTCACTCATGCATCTAGTCTTTCTATCATTCAATGGCGTTGCATCCCCAAATTCCATTTTTAACTTAGTGTACTCAAATATTTCCTTACCATCTTCATAAACCATTATATTTTATCATTTAAATATTTTCATGTCAGTATGGTTTACATTAGATCTCATGGATGTTTATATAGTATTAATCATATGATTTTTGATAAATTTCATGATTATTTAACTCTAGTTGTTCTAAAAATATAACTCAATGAATATAATGAGTTTATGATAGAGTTTCCATGACATTGTATCTTTAATTTCCTTGAATCCATATAATATTCCTTATTTGGAGTTGTGAGAGACTGAGTTTCATATTGATGATCAATTATAGAAGGATTTCATCTAGGGTAGTTTACCTCCATTGGGTGCTTTATTATTATTCATGAATAAGGTAGATGGTTATTTAAAGTTTTACATAAATTACCATTGATGTCATAAATAAATGACAATGAAATAATATACCATAACAATGATTGATGATTGGTTTGATATGTTGATGGGATATTTTTATTTCTATAAAAATGATTTTTGGTTTTTATATCCTTAATGATGGTGAATGAAGAAAATATTCTATATAATACATCATGGTGACATTTGGTATTTGTTGTTTCTGGTTAATTATTTCAATATATGTAACATCCATATATTCATGGGACATTTGAATTACACAAGCATCAAATGATATTCACATTGAATGTTTTTTTATCCCCTTAAATTTGTTTTTTATTGTATCAAGGGACATATATTTTAAATTAATTCCATGCTTATCTATTTATGATGAACCATTTATATTAAAACATTTCATCCATTATTGAATTCAATTTATAATCATATATTTCAAATTCATATATATCTATTTTATATTTCAAAAATTTTTAACATTAAAATTATGGAATATTTTAAATATATATAAAATTGAATAATCTTGGAAAGCTTTTTAGTTCTGATATTTGATATAGATAATAATGATTTGAAATTAGATTATGAAACTTTGAATAATTTATTACTATGTGGAAGGTGTTGATGATTATTTTAATTTTCTAAATAAAATGTTCCAAACAGTGAAATGGTTATTAGACTATGCTTGAAATTTTCAAATATGAATATGCTTTAAAGCACCGTGATCAAATATAATTTAATTTTTCATGGATTTAATCTGAGTTACAGCCCTCACATTTGAAATAGTTAAGCTAGGAAGAATTTCATATCTATTGATGATAATTCTTTGCAAGATGGAAACTCTAATAAAATTGCAGAAATGATTCATGATACTAAATCATAGATAATTAATAAAGAACTAAAAACTAAGCATCTACATGGTGATGCGGAAAAATAAATTTATCTATGTTTTACGAGATTTATGGTTGTATCATTATTATTGTGATTGATTATACTGAATGTGAAACATGGTTGTAGTGAAAATTCTTTTACTAGTTTTCTTTAATTATTGAAAGATATTCTTCAAAATGAAGATGATCTTCCTGATTCACATTATAAAAAAGAAAATATTATGTCCAATGGGATTAGGGTACAAAAAAATAAATGCCTTGCCGAATGATTGTGTGCTATATTGGTTGGAATATGACATTCAATCAATGTGTCTTAAATGTGGGATGTAATGATATAAGTTAAAAGAAAAATTACATCCTGATTTAGAATTTACAGAGACCCCTTCCAAGGAATTTTGGTATCATCCTATAATTTTTATTTTAAAATGTTTAATAGAAAATTAACATGATGAAAAAAGGTTAATATGAAATGTAGATCAATGAATATGTGAGGAAAAATAATGGAATCAAGATGATTGTCCGTAGTATAAGAAAATTCATTAGAATATTCCTATATTAGGAAATGAAGTTATAATCTCGAAATTGGAATATGCATATATGGAACAAATCTATATCAATGCCTTTGTAGAACTCATAGTTCATGGATGGTTTTATAGGTAATTTAAATCACTTCTCCTGATTTTTTTATGAATCAATAATATATAATGTAGATTTTGATGATCTTTAGACCAAAATATCTCAAAAATGATATTAATGTTTTATTATCACCATTAATTGATGATTTGAAATTGTTATGGGAGGATGGTATTATGGTGTATTATTCATATAAAATTTAATATTTTCAACTGCACAAAATGATTATGCTCACTATAAAGAACATCCCAGCATATTGAATTTTATTGGATATAGTGTTATGGGGCATAATGAATATACAATTTTCAAACAACATACATCATATTATCAGTTGCATCATGGGGGAAAGACAATATAAATTGGTCATTGAATTTTTTTCTGTAAATCACTATTATTATAGATTGAAAAAGAAATTCAATATATCATAATAATTTTACATTGATCCAATAAATTTCTCCACTAATTAGTATTTTGATAGTGTGAAAAACCTTTATATAACATTAACCAAGAAACATAAATCTCGTAATGATATAAATATTTAGATGAAACGGTGAATATTTTTTGAGCTACCATAATGGAGATATCATGAGGTAAGACATAACATTGATTTCATGCATGTGGAGAATAATATATGTTACATCTTTATTGGATCATTGTTTTATATTAATGGACATACTAAAGATGGGTTGAATGAAGTATTGGACTAATCTAATATAGAATAAATTCATTGTTAGCTCACACTCCTAATGGAAGGCGAACATTCCAAAACCAATCATTTGATAGAAAATCCTAAAAGGAGAAAATTTTCATTATTCAGTTCCTTATGATATCAAAGTGTCATAGGGATATTATTAAAATGTAAAAAAATTTGTGTCTTTAAATGATTTGATGTTGACAGGTATGAAATCTTGTGATTTTCACGTTATGATACAAAAACTCCTTCTAGTATCATTGTGAGGAATATTTACCATCCAGGTCAGAATGAATATAATGAACGTGTTTTTTTTAATTCTATTTCTAGTATGTTTATTGATCAAAATGCTTTGAAAATTTTGTAAAAGGACGAAATTTTAATACCTTTTCAATTTGAATTGTATTTTCCTCCCTTTTTTAAATTTCATGATACATTTAATAGTTCATTTGGGGTGATAAATAAATTTTTCTATACCTACATATCAATGTTTGATGTATCCTTTTTAACGGTATATGAAGATATTTAAGGGTTTGGTTACGAATCCATATTGACCTAAAAGATCCATTTTTCAGATGTATATTTATAAAGACGTCACATAGTTTTTAATTAGCTACTTTTCTATAGTAAAACACGTTTTTTCCCTCCTGCTCACCAAGAACGAGTTCATTTTGGAGAAAAGGGGATTTTTGGCTTTTAAGTCAAATCATTGATCTCTGAATAGATAATGTAGGTACATTTATACATCTTGAAAATTTTAGATGAGGCTCAACCATATATAACATTTCTTATTAATGTGTTGAAATAATGTTATCCAAAGAAAAAAGATATGTGGATTTTGATTGAACAAACCAAATCAATTTTATCATAGTTTATAGAGACTGTTCTTGGTAATTAAAATATATCAGAAACATTAAGATTTTTAGTCGATGGGCCATGTTTAAATTTGATATCACGGTCTAATTATGAATATAATAGTTATAAAAATCATATGAATGATTGGGATAACAGAATTGTAGTTCAGATTAGTAGTGTATTTGTGTTCGTTGAAGCAATGAGTTTTTTGAGTTCTAAAGATAAAAAATATTATGCCTTAAGTTAATATTATGGATTCATTGAAGAAATATGGGTGGTTTATTACACTAAATTTAAAGTTACAATGTATAAATAAAAATGGTTTATCGGTAAAAATATTGTCAGACATGATGAATTTGGAATGAAACTTGTTAATATGAATAAATTGGAATACAAAACTGATCCTTTTATAATTGAAACACATGAAAAAAAATTCCCAATGTTCATCATTAATCTAATAAGCAATGGAATATTATTTTAAAAACAATAAATAGTATGTTGGCAATGATAAACTAGACAAATATTCTAGTTTATTTGAGATACCTACTTTCATCGAATGATTAATTGATAATATTGATGAAAACATTATAAACATAGTTTGTTCCATACCAAATGATCATGTGGATTAAATTTAAGGAAAAAATAATTGTACATTAATATTATTATAGGAAACATATGTTTATTTTTCATTTTCTTTTTTAATTCTCATAAAATTTTAAATATTTGAATTTTATTCATATTTATTAAAACATGTATTATCTACTAATTAATTTATTTTACTTTTTATACGATTGTTCTTTTTTTAATTAAATTTGTATATAACAGTAGGATGTTTATATTTTTGCATTAATTTTTTTATTTATATAATTGTAGGATAATGACAGATCAATCATATGATCCACCACATGCTTCTTGATATAATTTTAATTACTCTTATGGGGAGGAATATACACATGCTCTGATTGATGATCCTTCTAATCTATATTTACATGAGACAAATACTTCTATAGTGGAAAAAATATTTCATTTTTCGGTAAACATGGCACCACACATTTAGAAAAATTTTCATTTGTGTCTAGCTTGAAGAAAAGGATACATGTGGACATTTATGCTAATGATATTCCAAAAGATTAAAATTCCAAATAAATAGGACTTTTGTAGTAGTTCAATATAAAATCAATGTTAGTATTTAGTTTTTTGACTTTTGAAATGTTGATAATGAGACATTAAATATGTTATGGGAGACCATTTTTGTAAGCTTGTTTGTTTTTATATTACCTATATTGAAATTTTTATAGTAATATATGTTTTTCAACTTCTTAATAGATGACATTTGATGAAATTGATACTAAAGGAATCATGAGAAAACTTTTATCATTTGATTCTTGGAAAAGGATGAATTTTAAATCATACCTAACATCATAGTTCATTTTTGGGGCTAGGTTGAATTAGAATCTTTGTGATATATATCCATTTATTGATTATAATATATAGAATAATTTTCTTGAAAACAGATGATCAGAGGATTTTTTGGTATGTTAAATGTAACCTTTTATAAGTTTTTTTAAATTTTTATAACCATGTTAATGATTTATTTTTTCATAATTCTTATTTTACCATAATCGAGCATATCTCATCATGAGATATAATCTAAAAATGCATAACCTCATATATTTTCTTGGTAATGGATTATGTTATTGGACAAACAAATAATAGCATAAAAACATAAAAATTTGAGAGCTAGTTATTTAGGTTAAAAATGGGTTTCACCTCACACCCAATACATGAAAAAATGTAAGATGTTTCAAATGAAAAAAAAGAAAAAATAATTCATAAGAGTTGACATTTGTAGGTGAGAGGACTATTAGATATTTACTTTATTTATTCATGTTATTTAAATTCATTATATATTATGATTCATAATATTTTTTTTCAAATATTTCATATAGGATTCTGTTATAGGGATGAGTAAATAGTTGTCTTTATAACTGAGGTATGATAGATATTTTAGCTACAACATTTTGAATAACCAAA
Organism: Viscum album; assembly: GCA_963277665.1. NCBI lineage: Eukaryota > Viridiplantae > Streptophyta > Magnoliopsida > Santalales > Viscaceae > Viscum > Viscum album. Next base: position 1,455,560,326 of record OY728131.1, on the reverse strand, counting down.
CACACAGGTCGTGTATGAGGACACTCGATATGTGTTTCAGTGAAAAAATTTCCTCCACATTCTGCAGTAGTAGAGGATGTTTATAATAGTAAAATAAGATATTTAGAGGATTTAGTTCATGATATTTAGGTGATGATAGAGGATAGGGTCAGAGAATTGGTACTATCGATGTTGAGACACATGAAAAAATATTTTTAGACTATAGCACCCACTTCCCCACATCCACCAATAACTCCCAATCCTCCACCTCTGCCTATAGACCCCACTCATTGTTATCATAGTAATACACACCATCCTCTACATCTTCCAAGATTCTATGAGTTATAGTATGATTATCCCTAGCTACATATTGTAGGATATGGAGGATATTTTATATTGGAGGCATTATTCATCACCAATTGATATAGATAGACCATAATAGAGTCATTGTACAGGATATAATAGATTCATCAATAGGATTTTCATTACCAGCAGATGAGGTGAGAATTGTTGGACACAATGTTAGCCACTTTTTAGTTTGTCCAACTTCAGTTTTTCGACATATTACTATTGAGGTACCTGTATATTTTATCATTTCCATAGTTTTGGAATTAAAGTTATTTTATCTTTTTATGATATATATATTTATCTACATTTTATAATAATAAATTAAAGGTATAGAAATAATTTATAAACAACAATAAATACAAATTGTAATGAATTCAGATATAAGTTCTAGTAATATTGACATATTATCAACATATTTAAATTTGTTGTTAGATATTTAGGATATTTCATTCGAATTTAGTTTTTGTAGGTGTGAAATGAATGTGGGGTTTTGAAAAAGATGATAGCATGGAGATTGTTAGGGGAGATATGTTTTTCATCAACATGATGAAAATTATTTATATATATGTGTTAATATAAATCATTCCATATTTTTAATTTATTGAAAATTTATACTGATCTTTATTTTATATTAGTTATATTTATAAAATTTCTAGGGATCATGATAAAAAACATTATAAGGATTTATGGACCCAATGTATATTTCACATGTCACAAAGAAAATAACTGAAGTAGAAATAATAGAGAATAAACTTATAATATTTCAACAAAATGAAATTATTTATTACTAGATGTTACTTTATATTCAAGAGTATTAAACATATATCTAAAAAATTTATATATATGTATTTTAATATAATAAACTATAACATTAAATTTTATTTTATATTAGTGTCAAATGGATGTTATATGTATTTTATCCAAGTAAGAAGACACTTTATTGGTTATGCTATATCTATGGTGATGTGAGAGCAATTTGTATGGATGTATTAAGCATGTATCTTTTAATTATTTAATACATGTATAAATAATAATGAATTAAATTTATATTATTAATATTATTTTCACATAGGGAATTGAATTTCATTCTGAAGACCACAAAAATGATGATTTCCAAGATCAAATTTGTAAAAGGAAAGGTGAATATTCTTTTACAATTTCCAAATTTTGTTTATATTTATTAAAAATGTTATTTTCAAATAGAAAACTATTTTAAATAGTGTTTTCCTAAAAAAGATGTCATAACAGCATGTAGATATGGGGTATTTTGTTTTATGTATGAAATAATTTCAACATTGACATTTAAGAAGTTCAACCAGTATATATTTCTTTATAAAATTTTCCGTATAATTTAATTCCATTTTTCATAATAAATGTTAAAATGTTTCCTTTCATTTCTTAGATTTTTGATGACCCTGTTACTTATAGTGAATAAGAGTTTGACACCTAAAAGAGGAATGGGAATCAATTTTTAAAGTTTTTCACGTTTTTATTTTGTTTGCATAATACTTTTTTATTTTTAATGTTGTAATTGATATTTTGTTTTTTATGCTACTGCTACCTGTCTCTATTTGTTTTCTATTCTAGTTGGTTGTCGAGAGGAAGAATGTTGGGAAAGAAATTAGTTTTAAATATAAAAAAAATTCAAAAAAATATTTAATAACCTATGTAAAAACATATATATTATGGTCTTCCACATCTGTTATAATATAACTGATGTGAAAACCATTTTTCACATCAATGTTTCATATCAGATATCAAATAACTGACGTGAAAAATGATTTATCGCATCAATTAGAAAATAACCATATTGAAGAATAAATTGTATATTTACTTTATAATGTATAATTTTTCTAAGAGGCTATAAAGGAAAATTAACAATGTTTCCTTTAATAACATCACCTAATAACCGATGTGAAAAAAAACCCAAGGTCAAAAATAGTTTTATTCACTAGTGAAAGAATATTTGGATCACCACAAGAGAAATTTTACGTTGGATCTTCTCAACAATATGGTGGTACGACCTAAAAATTTTTAGTTGTTCAACACCTATAACAATGAAAGAACTCAAGACCGTGATATTTTTCTTATTATTAAATAAATTTTAGATTTTAAATGAATGATCCCTTCTAAATTTTAATAATTCCTTAATTATAATTATTTAGATGTAATCCAGATACATTAAATTATTCAACATGTTATTATGATTTATTAATCTGATTCAATGAAAACAAACTCTTGGAATAGGCTCAACTCTCTTTTTATTGTCTCATAACCATTATGTGGTGTTAGAGGATCACATTAACATTTATAATAATTTTAAAATAATTTATCAATTTAGAAGTTTTCCATTATTTTTTCATATCATTATATTCATTATTTAGTCCAAATTATATTACATCATCTTCTTACACCATTATTTGACAAAGAACATGTTGAAAAAAGATGAATAACATTTAAAGAACCCATATAGAGTTGTTCTGGACTCTGGTTGGATAACATAAAAATACATGGATTCTAGAATGTTTTCAATGAAATTTTATCTAGGATATTTTCAAAATATCATTTAATTATTTTGGAAATAAACTGAAATGAAAATGGAGTATAACATAATTTCATGATGTGAGTTGACTAGTCCAGACTTCCACAAGACATTTCAGACCACAAGACATGTAGCTAGTATACACATCATGTTGTCCTCATGATTTAACAGAGAAATTGATTAAAACAAAATGCTCAAATTTTAAATTTTTTATTATTAAACAGTGATTATGTATTAGTCATTGTGCTACATGGAAGGTAAATGACATTTTTAGAATTTTAAAATCATGTACCTATTTAATTACAATGAAAAATACATTTTGAATCTCTATCCATGAATCAAAGTTATATAAAGAACAAAATACACATTGTTTTTCTAGATTATATAATCCATTTATCATATACATATTTATATGAAAAAATTATTAATTAATTAAAACTAAACATAGTCCACTATTTTCCTCATTTAATTTTTTGATATTACATTCCATGTGATGGGTTTTATAAAATACTAAATTCTTAATTATTTTCCACACCAAAATTAGAACAAGGTGCCATGAATTTTACATACATTCCATTTAATCTGTATTCATTAAATGTAAGTAATTACTTATAATTAAAAAATTGTTTATATGTATTACATGACATGAAATCATTTGACATTACATGTACTATATAATATATAAGAGTGCACACTAAACAATGAGGACCATGGAAGGTGATTTGGGTGGTTACATGTCATGTTTCCGATATGCAAAAATCAGGTAATGATTAATATTAAATTAAATAAACAATTTTAATTTGATTAAATTAATAGTGAACGGGAATCTCTATGATATTTGGAATGGAAATAAGATAAATGAATTAATAACATAATTATTTTTTTGTATTTTACCATAATATAGAGTGATTAAAATAAATACTAGCTCATAGTATTAAATGTATAGGCATTACATGAATCTGAATGATCATGATCATCACCAGCCAATGTATGTTTCATATTCCTTTTAATTTAATTTAATGTTCATTATTATAATTAAGTTAAATTAATAGCCTTCATTTGATCCCCCATATATTATATAGGACATTCATGTCCATAATTGATTTTTCATTACCCTTAACCATTTAAATGGTTCCCCTCTACTACATTTTAGTAAACATAGTTAAATTATTGAGTTTTAAGGGGAGGAGGGGGTTCTAAACCTAAGATGAAGTTAAATCAATATAGAAGACACAATTTTCAATGGTGAAATTATACAAATAGAGCCATTGATGGATCAAGGATTTTATTACCCCTTGATCAATGGATTTTTTTTGTCTTCTTAGTAAATAAAGAAATTCTAAATCTCTTATTCAGTTCATTATATTTATTTTATTTCTTCTTAATTTCAAGGTTAATTTAATGGGATCTTGATCACAATTACAAAAAAAATTAATTAACAATAATAAAAAATTATATTTAAATATATTGGATAATATGTAAAATTATTTATCATCACGTGGTCTTTTACTTATGTAAACACCACATAATATTAACAATGAATGTTGAAGGACAAAAAAGTTAAATTTATTCATAATGAAAAAAATCATACTATAAATTATTAAGACATAAAATAATTCTATTAATATATTAAGGGTAAAATATAGAACTAAGTGTTTGTCTTGATCACATTAGGAATCATACTTTTATCAGGGTGTTCATATCATGCTTTTGAGTCGAATTAACCATGTTAGAATATAGAGAAGTATCCCTATTAGATATGATTTTATTTGGATGAAAATGTTGAATAAATCAAAATTAGGATTTCAAGATTGGAATTACTCATACTGTTTCAAGGAGATAAAACCTATATATTTGATAGTATTCCTATATAAATATCTTCGAGTAATTATCCAGGCCCTCATTGAGTTATGGGATGGTAAATATGGATCATTTACACTAGAATACCATCATGAAAACATATTCCAATTCTAATGTCGTGGTATATTAAGAATTGATTAAATAGTTTTATGCTAATAATTATATTTTTTTTTTGTCTTATATTATAGGTAATACATATAAATTACTTATATCTATTTTTATATTTTTTTGGTAATGTAAAAAAAGTTTCTCAACCTATATATCATATAGATACATTCTTGAGAAATACATTTTCTTTGATATAATTAAATTACATGATCTGAATAGGCTCTTGAAATTTTTACTATTCCATGAATGAAATATTTACATAATATAATCCTCAATATATGAACCAATAAATGAGGAGAGTGGGTAAGATATTTTTATCTACATACAATACTTTGATGATGTATAAATATCGTCATCATTTTTGGATGAACTCAAAAAGTCTCATGATAGTATGGATTCGTATATTATTATTCTACTCCTTTTCATATATATTATCATAGATATAGAAACATATTTGTTTATAATCTATAATTAACTCATGACATGTAATCTTAGAGAGGAAGCTCAATCTAGACCTCACATAGAAAAAACGAATGGTCACATTGATGGTTACAAAATACAGGGTTTAAACTCTGTAAGTATGTGCCAAAAAATATCAACTCTCTTTATCACCTTAGTTAATCTACATATCATTTATAAATTATAATATAAAGAACATTTATTAGCCTCTCCCCAATCTCCTTAATCTACTTCCCTGGGTAGATATGGATATAGATCATTAAAACCATTCAATACATATGGTGAACAAGAGGAAGGTAAATAAGTCTTAAAGATAAAATATAACTCTAGGGATTCTAAAAAATCATAGACTAATATAATGGGGATCATGGGGTAAGAAGTGTGACAAGATGTTACGAGATTCTCATGTTTCAAGAGAAGACATTGTGTGAAAATTGTAATGAATTAAAAAATAAGTAATTAGTTACATCTAGTTTCGGTATATCCATTATTTTAAGTAATATTTTTCTTTTAACTATTGGTAAATAAAATACAATAAGATTACCACACATGTATGTGAATATATGGTCCATGAAAGTATATGAATAGTATAATAGTTAAGATACTTTTTAAGGATTAAATGAAAGGTTATTCTTAGATCAGTAGATTGAAGTACATGAACTCAAGATTTCATGATAGGTTCATGTTAAAATAATATTTTTTATTAATTATTTACTAAAAATATTAGTACATAATTAGATACAACGGGGAATTATTTCATATTTAGAATATATATTTTTATGGTACTTCATACTGGCCTTTTTTTCAACTATTATCAAATCACAAATATTATAAATTAAAAATAAATGATGAATATAAATATAATACTTAAAATACCTTTTTATGGAAAGATAAAACTTTTTCATGTAAAATTACTAGTAGTTAATATTTTTTTATCCATAAGGATGTTTTAGTATCTTTTTAAAAAAGATACTAGGAAAGTATTAATCCCTTATCATGTTTTTGACAAAAACCAATTAAAAATAAAGATATTCAAAAAAATAAGAGTTTTTTTAGAAAAACCATGTAACCTATTCTAAATGCATAGATAAGTGGTAAATTATTATGATTAATAATATTACATTATGATATTTTATAAAAACCTTGTAAAATTATGAATATACTTGGTAAATGATACATAATCCTCCGAGTAATTCTGTCAAAGTGTATTAAAACCAATTATTCATAAATCATTAATATGTACATTATATATAATACCCTAATAACATGAAATTATAAATTAAAATTTTAATTATAGTAAAATATGATCATTAATATATTTTATATGTATTTCAAGTCTTTTTGTTTTTCTTACAGTACATGTTTCACAAATAGGTAGAGTCATTACATAATTCTACATTAGACCATGGTTCAATTCTTGACATCCTTCTTAGGAGGGATCATATTGGAAATTTATTAAATTTAAAATATTATACCCACAATATGGGTACGAATATGATGGTTTCAAATGATCCAAAATTATTGTATCACATCTAGAAACAGGCTGACGATATAATGTTACAGGCTTGTGGTGAATCATTAAATCCATGAGGAGTCAATGAATTGGAAACTCAAAATTGTAACATGAGTATTGGAACATATAAATAAATCCACTGCCTACTCAGATTTTTATTTTGGGATAGAGTGGTTTCAAGAAGTGTGAAGATAAGCATTGTGAGCCAATTAGAAGAGATGATGCCACTTTTCATGTAGTAATGTGAGTTATCACACTGGCATCACAATGTGGGTGGAATAAAAGAGAAATGGGTGCATTGGAACCTATCAACCAACCCTATTACCACATATATTTAAGATATGACAAGTAGGTGTAAAAAAATTGTGTGATATATGGAAGAATAATTTGACATTTGTTGGTAGGGTTTTACTTGCATTTAGACTAATGATACAATGTGATGATTACTTGTCGGCGTGGCTTGGTGTAAAACTAGATAACATACATGAAGTAAAAGGATAATTTGGACCTTAGTATCATCTCATTTAAGGGATTTTGGTCCATTAATAGTTTTTCCATAGGTGTATCTATAACATTAGTCTCTAGAACACTTTATATAATAGATTAGGTTTTGTTAGTGTTTTCCATTTTTTATGGGGAGGGATGAGGTTTGGCTCATTATTGTACTTAGGTGATTGTGTATTTTTTGTTTATTAAACTATCTACCCAACATAGAAATAGATATAAGGTAAATCTATTTACATATAGATATCAAATTAATTTTAATATGATAATGATTCTATTATGTAATGTTTCTAGTGTTTAATGGGAACTTTTTTTTTAAATATGGCATTAAATTCAAATGTAAATCTATGAAACGGATGGTGATTCTTATTTAATTATCTGATATGAACTGAGGATATTAAAATCCCTTATTAGTATAAACTGACTATAATTATATAAGAGGAAATTATATCTCACTTTTAAATATTGGGGGTGATATATACTCTAATGAATTCTATGCTCTGGATGAACATGAGTTGGCATGGAAACAAACACTTCAATAATCTTGGTGGGAGGAATTATTCCAAGATACACATACTATGAAGTAATATAAAACTAAAAGGTAGTTTCATATTCACCAAGACTAGTGAAATATTATTCAATATGAATAAGGAATAAAATAAAGAAGCATTTAATGGAAACATAAAAATGTTTTCAAGTATGTGTGTATTTAGTAATGGAACCCATGAACGAAAATTCAGGGGTATCATATTTTGGATGATTCTGTTATTGATACTACTGATGAATGTTCAATTGAAATTATATATTTGAGGTAAAATTAAGTAAAAATAATACATGATTGATTATAAAAATGATGTATGAGACATAGTCTTTTATAAAAACATTAATGTAAGCATCATCATAAAACCCATTTCAATTATATATGTCATAGAATCATTCTATGATCTTTTTATTAGGTGATTAGATGTAAAGGAAATTTTCCTTCATAGGTCTTATGGAACATATCTATATGACATAAACCACTGGGTATTCACACCAATTAATTCCAATAAGATAATAAAATTTCACATATTCACTTATCGATAAAATTTATCATTGTGGTCATAATATAATCTTGGGAGTACCATTCATCTATAAATATTTAGTAGGAGAACTATTTATTATTGGGTAGATATATTGATAACATATGAAAATAGATACTTAGTTTTACCAATTTTCTATGAGTAATTTAATAAATTTATATACGAATGAATTAAATAAGAAACCTATTTCTAGATTTAATAATATACAAATAATGATATACATGATTTTTTTAATCTATTAATAGTACACATGTTGACCACATATTTAAAATAAAGTTTGAATAATTGGAAACCAATTTTTTTTAATTCAATATTTATTAAATCTCTCCTTGATAACTTACAGGTACATAAAGAGATTATGAATATAATTTAAAAATATTAAAAAAATATGAATAAAAATGTATATAATTTTATGTATTGAGGTTTGGTATTTTATATACATGTTTAATAGTGTCTAAATACAAATAAACCCAAAATATGTAAAACATTATAGTTAAGAATAGGTGATAGGACATGAGAAAGTAAAACAAGTTGAGTTAATGGTAAAAGGATAAATTTGAATACTAATGTTTGAGGGGATATAACATTACTTTTCCATTATATAATTTTTATCCTGAATCATAGTAATGATAAAGTAATATAAACAGAATACTTATTACAACTTGTGGTTTACATATCTCTAATAATTATGTACATTTTGGATTTTTATGTAGCTGATGAATCATCTTATCAATCGTTACTAGAAATTTATGTTATAGGAATATATTACGAGTATTATCATTATTATGATAATATATAGGTTTGATATTATCTAACATGTCAGATTTATGATAATGGAACAGGATATTGTTACTTTGGGTTATCGCTAATTAGCATATTTTCCCCTTGGAAGTGAGTTCAGAATAAGTATATTTTCAATAATGAAATATTGTAAAATATTACCTCACTAAAAAATGAGTTAGGCCCATCAAATATATCCATACTGAATAGAATCAGGTTTACCATGTGAGAAAAAACTATTCATTATTAGTTTTCTCTTATAAAAGTGGTATTCTGTTAGAGTTGTTCTAGAACCAAAAAAATAAAACATTAGATTAATTATATATTTAAATACATGAATATTAATAAATTTCTTATCAAATTTTGATTGTTGGCCTATATAAAATTAATTTTATAATGTTAATGAGTGTCTATAATTATTAAATAGTCATTGTAGTTTCCCATTATGATGAGAAACATAGAGATGTTATTTAAAGATTCAAACAAATTTACAATCAAATAAAATTATATGAAACAAAAAATGTTATGTTATCCTTTAGTTGGGATTTCTCATAAGAAGATGACAATTCATCTCATGAATTTTTTACTAAGAAATAACTAAGATGGGATATTATAAGGAAATACCCATGAGTAAAAATTCTACATATTTTTGTGTCATAGGATATTCTTATAATCGAACATGTGTAATGATTAATATAAAATAATTATATTTTTAATACATTTCTTTATTTTATTACATTTATTTATTATCATAAACCATCTTGTTATATGCTTAAATAAATAATGGGTATGTTGGGTGAGTCTGGAATGATATGATATTAATAAACATGTAAAAGATGGATTCATCCTATCCATCTTTCTGTAATATTATATCTCATAAATTTTATTGAAATTAAACTATAAATCTAAATTATATTGCAATAATTTTTATAAGCATTCATTTTATGAAGTCAAATATAGACATATGACTTATATGGATTGATAACATGGTTATAAAAACTTTTTTATGAGATTTTAATAGAAATAAATTATCGTACACAATGGGAATTTGTTTTTAGGTTTTCAATGTTGTGTCATTAAATTCCTCCTCTATGGGTAATACAAAATATTATTAGACATTGATATAGTACTTTAGGAAAACCCACATAATTACACATAGTAAAAAACCCATAGGGTTACACTCTTAGTGTATCCACTGATCTTAATTAAATATTATTTGAGTTTAATTGTTAAAACAAAAAATTTCTCTGGACCAATGAATAATATTACTTCAATATTTACTAGTGACAATTATTTGATCCTCATATTTATTTGTGAGTTAAAAAAAATATTTTTACAACACTTGGATTATAATAATTATTTATTTATTTATTGAATTATTTTTATTTTTCTTGATTCGATAAATTTTGAAGAAGCTGTGTTGTCCATGTAAGGAACCTAGTAATGGAAATGATATATGGAATATCATTTAATTAAATATTTATTTATTTATTGATATTAATATTATTCAAGAGACATGAATGGGGAATAGAAGTAATTATATTGTTATTATTATTATACATGGGGTCACAAAGGACTATGATATTGTCAAGGGGCCTCTATAACCTTACCAATCCACTAACCATAGCTCCATTTATACTGAATTATATCATTTCTATATATTTTTTTGGGTAAAACATTTATCCTTCCTATACAATTATCTATGAATGAAGAACATATATGGGGTTACTATGATGACCAAGGGAAATATTCCACCTTCCTTGACCTTAACTAGAGTGATTCACTAAAAACAAATCATTCAACCCTAAATGATTATGTTTTGGTCAAGGGTGGGGAAATCAATATGATCAGTAACAGCCCTCTAACACCAAAAGTACCATAAAAATACTTCAAGATCATGTAGAACATGTGGATCACCATAATATGGATTCTAATTTATATTATATTAACATAATAATAGTACAATAAAAATGAAATTGTTGTTGGAAAACACTGCATCAATGAAGTATTTCAAGGACAATGTAATTTTTCCATCATTCTTGTGGCCTCCTAATAAGGCTCTAGTTTTCCCAGATATCTATGAGCCTCCTTTTATGTTTCAAATTCTCAACCTAAGGGATTATTAGGACTATATTTTAATTATAACCTCAATTTTAGTGGGTCCCATAGTTGATCATCTATAGAATCAAAATTTCCATGCGATAAATATGTTATTGAAACTCTTTCACATAAAGACAAAGCAATCCACTAATGACACTCCTTTGTTCCATAACTAACTCATCCACCCAGCATGGCTAAAATAAAATTATTCCACTTAGGTCACTCACCTTTAGTTTTACCTAGTCTGTATAATATGTTCATGGGTTCCCTATTCTCCAAAGTAACATACTTGGTTAAAATTGATTTCTCAAAATACCATTCACAAATAATTTTACTAGGATTACATTCAATAAATTATCATCTATATATACCACTCCTATGACCAATCGAAATACATTACCAAGTCATTATGAAACCTTAATTTCCACTTTTAATCTTGTATTCCATTAATAATGGGAATTAGGTAAATCAATAAATGATATCCCACATGTTATCCTCACTAACTACTAGGATCCTTAGGATAAATCAATTATGTACTCCATTAATAATGAGGATTATCCCTTTTAATGAAACAATTGAATTATCTTTGTTTTTACCAACCCAACTCACCCATCATAGATGCCCAGAACCACCTTTATGCCTATAAAGTGCCTAATAAACCCATGTGACTAGCCTACATGGGTCAAATCAAGGAGGAAAAGGCATACACGAGGTCCCTAAATTGGTGTAACCCTTATAAAACCTTCACATGAATCATTTTTTATGTTATACTATGTAGGGTTTTTCAAAAATAAGACCAAAAATATACCAAAATGAGGTACCTTCCTTCCATTAGTTTATTCTTCGTGGAATTAAAATAAATAAAATAGGTCATAGTCAAGTAACATTAAACTATTAGAAACATTGGTATTGAACACATGACCACAATGGAAAATATTGGTTTATATTTATGGAAATATAAGTAACATCATTGGTCATGGTTTCATGACCTTAAAAGGAAACATAGTGGTCCTTGACACATGAACATAAAATGTAACATATTTTTCATTAAATATAACTAGAATATGTGTATTTTGATTCCATTCATAAGTATATGTAGGATTTGTCTTTCATGACCATGATACAAACATCATAAAAAATGTCCACACTAAATATTAATAAATTCTAGAGAAACCATTTTTACAAAATTTAAAAATAACATAATATATGAATAATGGAGAAGATAAAGAAAGTCTCACACATGTCCTCAATTAATTCATTGTATTAATTAATGAATATAATAGTTGTGGTAATCAATATTTTAACTAGTAAAGATTTCAAAAAAAGTAATTAATATATAAGAGAGGCCCATATATAGAAATAATATTATTTATGGGTTGAACTGAACAATTAACCACTCTGTTTTTGATGCGTAACAACTGAAGTGTCCCTAACTCACTTCAATAACCAAGCAAATTTGGAAATATGCCCCATTATAACACAATAATAGATGTGATGGAGTCAAAAATGGTCAACCATACATAAAATCCTCTTCACATGGAAGATATTAGTTATTTATGAATTCTTACTTGTGATGCTTCCATAATGGGTTCTTTGTTAGTGTTTCCTCTCTCCATTATTCCATTACTTCCAAAAGAAATCATCATTGAACACACCATAATGTTTCTAGTTACTCATATTGAATGGATTAAAATACAGAGAAAACAATGTTCTTTTATATAAGAAAACATCAGTTCCTTGGCATATTTTTTTATCTTAATGACATTCATAAATATTCAATCTCTATGTACATTATTATTTCCCCACTACATAATATGTAAGGTGGTCAACATCAATATGAGAGAATACCTCCACAATGGTGTTATCCACACATTTAATACAAACTACATAATTCTTAAGAAGATGAATCCATGTCATTATTCACACCAATGATAGGCTAATGAGGATAGAAAAGCTCGATCACCACGTCAAACCACTTTTGGAGCCTCTCCTAGGATTGAAATGATGTATACCATCCATACATGGAAGAGACCAACGTGGAGCCTATTATGTATAAAATAATATCATGTATCTTCCTATGGGTATCCTATCATACATGTCCTTAAATTCAACACACAACCAAATAATCCATAATATTTACAATTGTAGTTATGGTCATGGTCTTTATGGATTGGGTACCTAACAGGGGTCATAAAATTGGATATAGACCAATGAATCCTATGAAATGTTTTATAACATTGTTGATACCAATATCCATAACACTCACTAGAATATAATGATTTTATCATAGGGATGATTCTATGTAACCATCGAAATATAGACCCATATTATTTAATTTGTAATTTCTCTAGATTCCCCAAAAAAACCCCACCTATCAGTGAAAAAAACATTACTATAAAGCTTCTCCTCATTAGGATATGTCAATAAATTCTTTATTCCTTCCCTAGATAAATTATCAAATAGGCCTTCCCCATGAATACATGGATTAAATCTTTTTATTATTTACCTATGGTAACAACTAATAATTCAACAACCCAGAGGTCATCCCTATATAAATATAAAGGCTAGTCATGGAGGTAATACCCATGTTAAACATATATCTAGAAATCTAAAAGGTTAGATATTTTCTTTTGATAATATAATTACTCTCCACAACATGAAAATCATCCAATATATATGACCTCAACCATTAATCAATAAATATTTGGAAACTACATAGGTCCTTTTGAAAGATCTCATCATGTATGTCTAACCTATGATAAAATAAATTTTTAAATTATTTTCCATACATTTTAATATCCAGAAAACTATAGACCAAATGAATCGTACCCATGGAGACTAAGAAATAAAGATATTTCCATCATCGAGGCCCTACCCCATGGTACTCACTAAAAAGGTCCTCCTCATAATGATACATACCTTTAACATGAAATAATACCCTATATCATATTATTACAAAGTATATATAATATAAAGAGAATCTTATGAAGCCAAGGATTATGATATCATGTTCTACATAGTCATCTACCAATGAATTATCTTAATTTATGTGCGAAAAAACGTTATTATCATCATATATCCCTCAACATAATTGTCTGGCACAAGTGGTGGATTAAAATAGAAAAACTGATTATAAATCACCTAATAATGAATCAATAAAAAAATTATTTTCAAAATCTATTAGAGAATCATTAAATGAAAATAATAAAGATTCCAACTTAATGTGGAAATAATTGAATGAAGAAAAGATATATTTTCATATTTTAGCTCATGGAGAACTCATAGTATGTTATTCATAATATCGATAAAGAGGAATACAAAACCAATCATCATTGAAATTATTAGATGACCTTAAATTACCTCAAATTTGGACACCTTACATGTGAGGGATATTCTAACAATATAAATAAATTGCATGGGAAATGTTTCCATATTGATTTGGGTATTCTATTTTTGGCATGGAACACAATTTCAATTAAATAAAATAAGTTCCTAAAGGATTATTCTATGCTTTGTATTGTTTAAATTCCATAAAAATATTAACCAAATAATACAGTAGGATTCTTCTCATGTATATATCAAAGGATTTGGTGAATTTGGAATGTTGTATTTCACCGTACTCAAGGGTTAACGTGATCATCACAATAAGGAAACTTATAATGGAAAAACAACAAACAATGCTTTCATCCCTAGATTAGGGTATTATAGTTAGTCAATCTAGTGAATCCTTATCGGGAAGAGGGTGAAAAAGAGTCCCACTCGATGGATAAGGGTGATTAATAGTATCTTATACCTTGTCAAAAAACTAATATATATATAAGTTTTGAGCCATGAAAACATTCCAAAATTTGAGTCACTTTCAGAATAAGATACCAATCATCTAGAGTGGACAAAGAGTATATTTAACTCAACTCATCCTATGGTAATATATTTAAAATTTAAAAGGAATGTAACAATAATTATAATAATATAACAAGAGATATCACAAACCATATATATGAGTGATTTTTTACCTCATCCAATACCCATATAATCACTAATAACACAAAGGGATGTAGCACTGATTTCTATAAAACTAATGTAATACCATTTCTCAAGTCTATAGTTCATGTTGACATTTATTATATTGACATATTTGTTCTCTAAATTGGGGGAAGAACCATAGTACATTACCTTATAGACCACTCCGTAAGAAATATGTTATTTTCCTTGATTGAGATTACATCTACTGGATGTTAGAAAATAATCCATTGGATTCACTACCCATGATCTACATACTGATTCATCTTAATGGGAACATCAAAATTAGTGGTTGATTACTTATATGGGTTATAAATAAAATAAATTTTCCATAATAGTTAATATTGAGGAATATTCCATTCTGCCCATTGAAACATATTCTAAATGTTTTGTATTACTCTGAGGCGGATAAGGATTTGGTTTATACTGTAGGCTTAGAATTGATAAATATTGTCAATACTAAATTCCATGATATAGAGGAATATAACACAAATATAGAGGGACATTAAAAAAGATACATCTATAATAATTTCATCTACACTATGGTGTGAGAAGAAGGTGTTTACACCTGAAGTCTATAGAACTCCCAAGATCTATGATATTCTTCTAATATTCAGTAGTCACCCATTCGATGATCTACTATGTTTTTTTTTGGGAAAGGTGACGTTGTGTTCATCACCCACCAACCAGCCATATGAGATGACATTATTTCTACCATTGGAAATATCTCATAGTATATATCTAAAATTGTGAAATTAAAATAGCATAATGTTTATATAATTAGAGGAAAAATTCCCAGTGAGTGTAATTACTTGGATATAGATTTAATAGATCACCCTAGGGAACTAATTTAATAGAAAGATATCACTTGATGAATCTGAGTATAATAAAAACACATAGTAAATATAAGATTAAATTAGACTATGCACACAATTCCAACACTAGTTTATTTTAATGAGTTCCCATTAGTAAGAAAACCGAAACCACATTTCTTTGAAATTCATACTAGGATACATCAAAAGTACACTATATGTGTGTCATCCAACTAATGATATCAAAATCTATAAAAAAAAGTGCAATCAAATACCAGCTCAAGTGATTTGGCTTCACGAACGTATTAATTATAATACTTATTAGAAAGATGGTATAAGTGGTCTTCAAAAACTATTGTAACTAAATAAGAAACCATAACCATAGTGTGTGGACATGACTACTACTCCTCCCACTATTAGAATCCCTAGCTTCTAACCAATAAATGGAATTAGATATCCAGATATTTTTCTCAAAAACATATCAAAATAGTGTGTTAAAATGTTGGAAACTCTAGAGTAATAAGAAGTAGTGAAGCTCATTTGATTCATGATTATAGTATAGGGACCTACATTTCATTCTGGTATAAAATTATACCACCCCTGTTCCATTTATAAAAAGGATGATTTCAGAAACAATTAATAATTTTGATCAATGATGAGTATAATTTTTTTCATAAACTATTAAACTATATAAATCACCAAAACAATGAGATTTTAAAGACATTATTTCTAGTTTTATGTGTTTAACATACTCCCCAAGTACCCAACGAGAACAAAAAAATTTCTATAGATCTATTTAAAGAATCTCAAAGACAATTTCAAACTAATTATCTTTCATTTTATGTCACATAGTGAGTTTTTAGAGATCACTATAATAATAAAATAGTTAAAATATTATAATTTGTACACCAAATATAAATCAAATTTTACATTATCAAAAAATTAAATACATTTCGTTAAATCAAAAACCACAATTTTCAATCCCATACAAGCAGCAGTTCAAGATCCATCTTTTATAACTTTCTATTATAAAGTATTGTATACTCCTAGTAAACAAAAATAATACCAAATTAATAATTGAAATAAATTTTATTTTTTAGTAGATCCATCTAAAAATAGAAAATAAGAATAAAAAATCATTCTAAAATGAATACGTGTATATTTTGTGGTTATTTTTTTGAAAATAATATGTTTATTTTTCAAGAGGTTTGAAAAACAGATGAGGAAGGAGTTGATTATCATACAAAAAACAACCTTTACCATAACATGTTGGGGTAAAAAATCCCATAAAAATTCATCTTCATATAATAAATCGACAGGACAATGAATGATGGGTATAATAATCCAATAAATCTATTGTCCTTGGTGTCTTATATCTGCTCCTCTAGAGGGAAAATGGAATCTACAGAATAAAAAAAGGATAAATAAATAATTTTTTATGAATAGATTAATTTAAATTCAACAAATTATGTATATTTCATTATCATGATGTGTCTCAATTAAGTATTCATGACCCCCATTCCCCTTGTAAGGAATGAGTAAATATTGTGTACCTCATACCCATTTAAATGATGGTACAACCACCACTGATGAAATAATGAATGAGAAAAAGAATATACATTGCTACCCAAACCTATTTATCCACTACTAAAATTATTACCAAATCATTGAAAGGATGGTAACCACCCTATAAAATATAATTTTCCTTCAATGAAGAGTCACAATGTGATTTTGTCTAATCATCCAATTTAATAATCCATTCGTTTATGGAGACAATTTATAAAAATTAGGATTCCCCACTTGTATTCATAGAAGAGTCTATAGTGGTAGGAGTGATGAACATAAGGTATTCCCCTGATGTTATGTTTCATCCCAACTAAAATCATATATGCATTATAAATGTGGAGGTAGGATCTTTAAATATATTAATAAGAACATCAATCCATCCTAGAATCTTACAGGGTTTTTTTCCAACACAATAATATTTTGTGCTTTGACAAGAGAATGAAAAATTATCTACTCAGTAATTGAATATGATAAGGCTAATATAACCTAATCTACAAATAATAAATGTATCATAAAATTTTGAATCAAAGAATATATCATCATCACATATGGCTCAGTCTAATATGTCATATGATAGAGAGAATCTATATAGTAGAAGTTATGAGACTTTGTCTTGAAATCATGGTGTGTTGGAGAATATTAATGTCATCCCTACTTGAATTTAAATTTTTATTTCACTTTACCAATACAATTAACTCATATAAGATCATATATAGGCTCTGTAAATCCCATAAGAGTTTGAGAATGAGGTGGCTACCATCGAGACCTATTATAATAAAATGTGTTTCCACTAAATTATTTATAGCCTTATCCTTTATAGATCATGATAGGTAAATACTCATATAATGTTATATTATACCCATTTATTTATATAAAAAATATGAAAAATATAACAGTCACCATGCCCTAGTGGAAAAAGGATTGCGAATTAATATCATTAAAAGATAGACTAGTTTCCACTTGGTATAAATGTATGATATCATGTGCCCTTATCACTTGAAAATACAAGGGTATGAAAAGAATGAATATAAGACTTTATAAAGGATCAAAAAAAACTAAATTTAGACACATATTATATGATTCTGAGTTCATCATTGTTCACTGATACACTACAATCAATTCATTGTTAGGAAGGAAATGCCCCAACAGTCAATCATCAGTTCATTTATCATACCATCGTTTTATGAAACACTCTATTGTTGGTAAAGTAGAGGTAAATTATGGTAATAAATTCTTTTTTAATCCTATTAATGATGATACATCAACATAAGGTACGATTTAAGGGAGGGTAAATGGATTTTGTGGATTATATAACACAAATTATGTCCCCTAATTGATTAATAGTGACTTTGATTAAACCATGGAATGGTATAGTTGAGAAATTTTTTACTTCCTATCAATCTTATTAATGTTATAATTATAGAATTAGGAAATATTAGAATTATGGAAGCCACCATAGATGATTCTAAAGTCAAATTCATTTTTTATGATAGACAAGTAGGTGTCTCTATTGATCCTCCTCCCACATTAAAAGAATATATTCCCATTCAATATATGTATATTAATATCACCTATATGAAAAATATCCAAAATGTAGGACTATCCAATAGTTTAACACTACAATCTAGTAACATTGAAAAATTAAATAAGTGATTCCATAGCTCAATACATATATTAGGTGCATTTATAGTAATTTATTTGGTATTATATGGGCTTGAAAACCATTAAAAATATTCAAATGGATGTAACTTCAATAAAAAATGACTCCATAGAAAATTCATTCAAATATAAAGAAGATATTTTATATTACACAATTAATTACATCATAGTATAAGATCTCAATTATTTCACACTATCATTTATGGAAATTGATTCAACCATCATTTATAAACTATAATAAGTAAATAAGTACACTAAAAAATACCCATGACCCATAATGATTAGTGTATACATGAATCATAAAGAGTAAGAGTATATATGTATTCTTAAACAAAACTAGGATGTTTCCACATGGGATTACATGGAAATTTTTGTGCCAAATCAATAGGTTAACTATTTTGGTTTACCAAATAACAAATGCGGTTATGAACATGAAACCAAAAGGATGAATCTAAATAAGGTAACTAAATAGAATGATGAGGTTAAAAAAATGCATCAAAGTAAATTTTATCAGGGAGGTCCAATACCCTAAATAGATCATTGATATTTTTTTATTAAGAGTGAGAATGGGAAATAAGAGTTCTTTTTTATTTAAAGGATTTAAATATCCACATTATAAAAGATAAATTCATAGTTGAAATTATAAAATATTGATTTACATGATGGTATAATTTCAATCCCTATCATCATGGAACCTTATTCAAGCTACAACCAAATATGAATTGATTATAAGGATGAATAACCCACTACTTTTAGAGAAACCCAAGTGGTGTATTACTACCATGTGATTATATTTTGTCAGAAAAATTCTAGGCCAACCAATAAAAGAGTGGTGCCACCAATTTTTAAGCCTCTATATAATAAAACTATAGAACACTATATGATAATATAGTTTCCATTTCATATCATTTCCAATGTCATTTTTTCCTAAAGAATTTTTTCCTTCAATATATTCTGAACGAACCATAAAATGATAAATCTATTGAAATGTTCCATTGGGGTTACATTAGAAAAATTTATAAACTTTTTGGTGGATTTAATTTGCATGAAATTTAACAACGTTAAAACTAGAGAAATAATTATTATTACCCCACCTAAAACAATCGAGTGTTGATAGGACATCGAGGACACCTTGTCTTCATTGGGAATTTAATCATGAATATTGCTAGGAATTATTTTCACTTAAAAAATTGATGAAGAAATAGGTAAATTGTCAAAGGGATTAGATTTTCAATAGTATCTTGATGATATTAATAAATATCAGTTATACAATCTAGTTATGATGTTTTCTCAAGAAGTAAATCCATATATCATCAATGTGGGAACCATGGAAGAATACCTTATCATACACATTGCATAAAATATTATAAAGGCATGGAAAATAATATCATATCATTTGAAAAATTATTGTTGAAAAATACATTATATATATTTCATGAATAATTTTCTTACACTGATCTTAGTGATGTAGAAGATGAAACATTATCTGTAGAATCATGAGATCCAATTGATCTTCCTTATATATCTATAAAATAAATTTATTTTCTTTATATGATAAAATTATTATTATAAATATTGGATTTTATATGAAAATAATTCAAGATCCATTTCATTCTTAAATTTTTATCAAAAAAAAGTGTTAGAATGTTTCATTACAACACATCCTTCATCGAATGTGATTCCTATAAAATAGATTTTCAGATTTATGTACTTTTCTTTATCCATGAAACTTCCCAAACGTGGTACGTGTACTTCATCGATGAATCCAATATTATAACTAATAAAATTATAGATTAATTAAAGAATAATCAGGTTATATTGGGAATTGTCTTTATTTTCATAAAAATGAGAAAAATTCACTACACTTTCCTCATCTCGGAGGGATGTAAAAATAATGAGGTAATATAAAATGATCCCTTAATTAGTTTGGAATTATCCTTGAATATACTGATTTAAAAAATAAATATTAAAGTTGATTCATAGGTAGTAGTTATAAAAAACAATGGATATTATGTCATCAAAAAGAGGAGTTGATACACTAACTCGATTATATTCAGAATTTGATGTTACAATTTCATTGAAAATAAATTTTTTATAACATTAAAAACCATATAAGAAAAATTTTGATTCATAATAAAATATAGAAACCATCCTTTAAGATCTAATTTTTGAAAACATAGTCATTTATATTTCACACCAAATAGAAGTTGGCCCATTTTTATGAATAGACATTAAGAAAATCAGTAATACTTATATCAAATTTACTCTAGGAGAGTCCTCATACTCTTTATCTAACACAATAAAAAAATTTACATATGATATAGTGTAATATAATTATTATAGGGATCATCAACATGGTAAATCCAAAAATATATAAATTCATCAATAAGTTGAAAACGGTTTACATAATAGTGCCCAAATGTTTAGATAGTCATCTGCAAACAATATTTTGTTGGTCTACACAGATGAATTATAGTAGGAGAGTCTATCACTCTCATTATGGTTTTCAAAACATGAGCCATCCTAATCATAACATACATAAATATTGTCTAATTTAATTTTAATATTCAATATATTTCACTATAGTGAATGCATAAAAACTAAAATGGATTATTTTCTTCTGATATTAGATACATAATCAACTTATTTAAAAAAATTATTCAACATATCCCATTATTTCCTTCACATATTATAACCTTCGTATATATTTCTTAAAAAAATTTATCATAACCTTGGGAAAATAGAAGAATTAGAAAGGGTGGTCTTATTAGCCCAGTAAGGGTAAACATTATCAATATCAATTGACGATCATATGTACGAAAAAGATAAACACATGTGAATAAGTATATGATTATAACAAAAAAAGGTCAAACCTAATCATTTATATATTATAAATCAAAGGTAATCATATAAATCATTATCATTTCAAAAGACATGAGGCATAAAAGTGAGTATTCATCATTAATCAATCTTGAACCATGAGAGCATTTCATAAGAATAAGAAAATATCATATTGATTTTTTGGTACAATAATAATAATTGAAAATCACTTATTTAGTCATTTATCACTAATAAGACTATCATTGTGGACATATTCCGATAGTGGATTGGGTTCAATCTCCATTATATCATTCTCCTAGTAATGTTTTACTACCAAAATCGTCATTGAGTAAATGTATCATACAATACTCCATTAAACTTCTATACCTATCCATATTATATCATGAGATATAAATCATTATCTAATTCATTATAGGTAATTAGTGTACCCAACCATAACATAAGAAAGAACAATACATATGTGTTCTAAATGATTTTAAAAACATCCACCCATTCATCAATGCATAACCCATAAAAAATATGTTTCATAAACATTTATTATCACATAATCATATGTAGCGTAGAGAAATAATAGAATGTGGTAGCATTAGATCATAACCTTAGTGATTTATAAGTAACATCAAAAGATTTCTACATAGAAGACAAATACCTTTAAAATATAATTTTATCATTTCATTGAATAAATGAGTAAATATCATTTTAAATTGTTATATTTAAAACTAAAAATATTGATAATATTACGAAAAATACGTTCATTTCAAATATCCATGAAAACATTTAACATAATATTCAATGTAATGAATCGTCATGATAAAAATAAAATCCATTCATGTGGTAACTTTAAATAAAATATTCTATTTATACTTTAGGTAAAAATTACAAAATTACACCATCACAACAAAATGAATATTAATTTTAATTTTTTCAAAAGAAATTAAAATATGCAAGAGTAATAATCTAAATTATCATATTACAAGAAAATATAACATTATTTAAAAAAATTAAAATAACCATAAAATTGATGAAAATTTTCATCAACTGAAGAAAAATAATCAAATTTTTTTGTTAAAATATTTTCACAATAGTTTTATATAAAAATGATTGGATAATGAAATGAAATCATTAAAACCATTGAATTAAATATAGGATAAAATTAAAGTGTTCAAATGATATGGATCATATAATTTCCCTCAGTAGAAATTTAAAAATGAAAATACCAATTATAAATGAGATTGTATCATAAACCCCTATATCAAGTATTATATTACATAATACGTGTTGAAATGTAAATTATAATAAATATATATTTTTTATACATATATTAATAAACAATATTCATATGTAACATACCAATTACTATTCGTTTGTAATTTTCAATTATTCTGTTATTAATTAATCATTATTAAAATGGATATTTGAGTGACTACTTGTCCTTTCTCTATGCATGTTTTGATTCGATGGTTCTAGTCTTCATACCATGGTCATGGATATAATGACCCATACTTTACATACATTGTTATTACATCAAAATTGAATCACACTTATTACAACATATAGCAAAACCAGGAAAGGACCGTATAGGTATAGTGTCTTTAGAAACTGGGAAACATAAACAACTGGTTCATAAAGCGTCTACACTATCTCCCATTTATTTCATCATATCTAGATTCCCTTTTGGAATATCTTACTTAATAACCTTTTTCCTGACCTGGGGAAAGAAAACATACAAAAGGGTGAGCTCAAATGCTCAGTGAGTGTAAAATAAATATCAATCACATCATATTCATAATAACATAACATTTTGGAAATCTTAACCTGAAAAATAGAGCATAATTTCATAAATGGGATAAATAATAGTAGTGAAATGAAATCCCAATAATCATAACTTAAAACATGAAACATTATGGCATACACACATAATCCTAGAGAATCATTTCTTATTAGTCAAGACTCATTGCCAAGTCTATCTTAGTGGACAAAGTCCATTTCTGAATCGAGTTCACTCCTCATTCCAGTCCTCTTTCATTGAACCGGTATAAGCTTCCATTCTAGCCATGTCTATCTCATGAGATATAAAATCTTTACCCAATTCATTTTAGGTAGATATAGGTCCCACCCATCTCATAATGATACCATTCTTATGTCTGCCAAAAAATCCTAAACCATAAATCATATCATAACCCATGTAAAAAAATGGGATTCTTAAACATCACATCATCATAACATAATACATAAAAGGATATCGTAAAAATAATTCCATCATAACATAATCAAATCAATGTAAAAATAGGGCTATAAACAGAACCCTATATTATCATATATGGAAAATAATTTTGATAAAACACTTGAACTCCATTCTTGAGGAAAATATCCTTTCTACTTCAAAAACACTTTTCCTTTCTTAACATGTCTTACAATTCTAAACTAAATAAAGTTGATTAAAACTAAAATTGATAATTTGTAAAGGAATCTTCTTGGAAATGTTTTTTAAAAAATTCATTCATGCCATATAATTTAAAAAAACATTCTTCTCGTACTTTTGTCGGAAAAGTCAAAAAGTACCTCGTACGAAAAACGACAAAAGATTCATTTCATATCTTTTACTAAAACTCACCAAACTGTAAAAATGGATTTAAAATATTGTAGGTGTATGTAAATAATATTACATATTGAGGAAACATGTATGTGGATGATAAAATACACCCCAGTAAATACTAAAGTATAAACAATCTCGGATAAAAATGAGATTGTGATATTTTCCCTTACCTTAGGTCCGATTTGCCTCGTAACTGTCCGAACGTCCTGTATAATGATTTAAATAATGTTATTGACTTATTCTAGAATCATAATTATTGTTATTATATCATATATGGTCATATTCTTAGCTTCTTAGTAGTAATATTTCTTTGCTACTTGTTATTCGTGTGTTTATAACTTTTTGTTCTTATGCGTGTTTTGTTGAATAAATTCTTATTATTTTCTTTAGGTTATAGATACATCATTTCCAGAATGTTATTAATGTACTATATATCATATTTATTCATTAAATTCATTTATATAATCATTATTCAATGAAGATCATGTAGAATGAATCGCATCACATCGTGGAGATGGTATTCCGTACGTACGCACGAGCGATGATATCGTTCCCATGATCATGAAATTGTATTGGAGTGTATGTATACTATTTAAGAATAAATATCACTTTACAATAATAAGATATAGTAATTATTTACACCATTATACCCATCCAAGTAAGGTGGTGGGTGAAAATATATTACACCACGGCGTGGAGACGGTATTCCGTACGTACGCACGTGCGGTGATTTCATTTTCCGTAGGATGGATAGATGGTGAAATAGGGTTGTTTCATAATTATAATAAAAAATCAGTATATGAGTGATACTGATTTTATTACTTCATAATGAAACAACTAAAGAAGAAGAAGTTGAAGAAGAAAGAATTTGGAAAGGATCGGTAATGGATATTACCTCTTTTTTTTGGCGCGCCTCTTCTTAACCTCCTTTTAGGGCACTAGGGTTGGTCATTGAAGAAGACCAGAACCTCTAGGATGATTCTAGTGAAGTGGGGAAGTGAAATGGGCAGGGTTTGTCCAAGTTTGAAGGCTAAAATTGGTGTGAGGAGGAGAGGGAGGGCGTGCCCTTTTATAAGGGAGGAGAGGGGCACCTTTGGAAATATAAGAAATATTAGTTTATATTAAATCCAAACCCCACTTAAAAACTTCCCAAATGACTCATATCTGAAGATTAGATGAGATAGGTTTGTAATCGCATCAACCAATAAAATTTATACATGTTAGGAATTTATTTTAAACATTATCAACTTGATTTATCCTTATTTATCAATTTAATTTTATTTGTGGTAATAATATTCTAAATTTTAAATTATTAATAATAATTACATATGTGTTGTGAATTTTCCATAATTTGAAACTTTATGACATTTTAGACCATATAAAATTTAATTTATAATTTTTAAATATATTTGTGATTTTTAAAAAAATTTATAATATGTTATTTTTATAAAATAACAATAGTGTCAATTTTGACACTATTCATTTATTTGAATTTAAATAAAATATATACAAAGGATATGTTCGAAATAATATCATTAATATATTAATCAAATGTCATATGTATCTATAAAATTAGTGGAGAACATTAAATAGTGCATATAATAATTATTTTAATATTTTTAAAACCATTTATTTGATATTTTAATTAATAAAATAATTTCAACATCACTATTGTGTCATAATTAATGATAATTATTTAATCCCTAAAAATACTAAATAAATTCCTATGTTTTAGATAATTGTATTATATTTCTGGAGATTATTCATGTTTGAAGTTTCATTAAGTTTAGCACTAAATTAAAATTATTATACATATAAGATTTAAGAAAGTGACATGTTGTCACATTCTTTGGTTTTAATAATAATTAAATTATGTTCATGGAAAAAAGTCCCTTAAATGAATCTAATACGACCCTTAGGTGATATGGGTCTACTTTTAGTCATCCAATAGGATTTTGGCAGGTGTTAGTGTAATTCTATAATCTTATAATTACCCTTAATTACTCGATTTACCTTTAACGATGGTAAATAAAATTTACCGTGGTTACTATTCATAACGACAAAAAATAAAAAAGTAGCCTATTAACATAATTTGGACCCACTGATTCTGAATATGGAATCCATTTTTAAAAATTCAAAACATATAAGTTGCAGTAATTAATTTAAATAAATCTCGTTGTTAAGAAAACGGGTTTTAGAAGTTAAAACATTGCCAAAGATTGAAATGTTTTTACCTATGAATTCAATGTGAAATTAATTCTAATGAAATACATTATATTAAATCTTAAAAATATATTCTATCTATACTTTAAAACCATTAAATATTATAATTTAACCATATAAATTATCTCAATGAAAAAAGTTGTTTTAAATTATAAATTAGCGTATTTTACTATTCATCAAAATATGAAAGTTAACAGAAAAATACCAAAAATTGAACCAAAGTAAATTTCTATATCCTGATTCAAAAGAAGAATTTTATTTTGTCAAATTGAACTTATAAACTAGTCAAAAACTAGATTTAATGTGGGTGCGCTGTCAAAAGGCGGCAAAATAGCATTTTTTGATAAATACTTATTTTACCCGAAAAAAAGTTATTTTGTTCTCTTACCATGTTCTAGAAAATGTGTAAGATGAATAATAATGTTGTAAAATTTAAAATTCAGTTAATACTATTCATAATGGCTAGTTTATAATATTATAGTAATATATCGTTGTTTAGTGGAACTCAGTATTGCATACTACACACGCTATCGAGGAAGGTCGCGATTGCGTGTAGTGAAAGATTCCTTTGATGATTTATATAACATAAAAACAAAATATTTCTCATAAAAGTCTCGGGTGTTACATTCTACCCCCCATAAAATGAATTTCACCCTCGAAATTCGTCACATTGTAACAAACAGATGAGGATACCTCTCCCTCATCATATCCTCAAGCTCACATGTAGCTTCTTCTAATTGGTGGTTCCTCCATAAAACTTTCACCAAGCGAGTGGTCTTGTTTCATAGGACTTTTTCACTACGATCCAGAATATCAATCGGTTGTTCTTCATATGAAATATCTTTCTCCAATGGTATAACTTCTGAGCTGAGTACATGTGAAGGATCAGGTATGTACTTTCTCCGGAGAGATACATGGAACACATCATGAATTTGAGAGAGATTCAGTGGAAGCGCCAACCGGTAAGCTACCTTTCCAACATGATCCAGTATTTTGAAAGGACCGATATATCTAGGGCTCAACTTCCCCTTCTTTCCAAATCTCATGACCCTCTTCCAGGGAGATATTCGTAAGAACACTTTATCACCTACTTCAAACTCTAGGTCTTTTCTTCGGTTGTCGGCATAACTTTTCTATCGACTCTAAGATGCTCTTAGGTGTTATTGAATAGATCAGACCTTTTCTTCCATCTCATCAACAATATCAGGTCCTAATAGCTTTCTTTCCCCAACTTCATCCCAGCAAGTTGGAGTCTTGCATTTCTTTCCATAGAGAGCTTCATAAGAAGCCATCTGAATACTATAGTGAAAGCTATTATTATAAGAAAATTTCACCAAAGGTAGGTGTTGATCCCAACCACCTTTGAAATCCATAGAGAAAGCTCTCAACATATCTTCTAGAGTTTGAATTGTTCTCTTAGACTGACCGTCTATCTGAGGATGATAAGCAGCGCTGAAACTCAACTCTATATCCAGAGTATGCTAAAGACTTCGCCAGAACATTGAGGTAAACCACGGATCCCGATCAGATATAATAGAAAGTGGTACTACATGCGATAATACCACTTCCTTTATATATATCCTAGCAAGCTGATCCAGAGAGAAATCCTCTCTAATAGCAATGAAGTGTACAGACTTTGTAAGATGATCAACTATGACCCAGATAGCATTATTGCCTTTGGATGTTTTAGGAAGTCCTGTGACAAAGTCCATAGTGATGTTTTCCCATTTCCATTCGGGTATGGGTAATGGTTGTAACATCCCCTTATACTTATGTCTCTCAGCTTTAACTTGCTGACAAACCAAGCATCGAGAGACATATTCAGCAACATCTCTTTTCATGACATCCCACCAGAAGTAATCTTTCAGGTCCCTATACACTTTTGTGCTTCCAGGATGAATAGAGAATGAAGAACTATGAGCCTCATCCAGCAGCTCCTTCTTTAATTCGGGGATGGGAGGAACACAAACCTGATTACTGAACATTATTATCCCATCACAATCAAGGTTGATTCAGGAACATTTCTCACCTTCTTTTGTAACTTGACATCTTCTTTCTGTGCCTCTTTAATCTTCACATGTATAGATGGTAGAACATTTATTTGAGAAAGATACGATTTTCCCCCTTCCATTATAATTCCAAGATCCATACTTTGTAAATCCATAAATATTGGATCTTTTGTGATCCTCATCATGGATAAACTGGCATGGTCTTTTCGACTTAATGCATCTTCCACCTTGTTTGCTTTCCCAGGGTGGTAATGAATTGAGCAGTCATAATCCTTAATTAGCTCCAACCATCTTCTCTAGCGCATATTCATCTCCTTTTGTGTGAAAATATACTTTAGACATTTATTATCAGTATAAATATCACACCTTTCATCATAAAGGTAATTCCTCCAAATATGTAATGCAAAGATTACCGCAGCTAACTCCAAATAATGTGTTGGGTAATTTTGCTCATGGATTTTCAACTCTCGTGAGGCATAAGCTATCACCATATCATTTTGCATAAGAACACACCACAATCCCTTCTTGGATGCATCACTATAGATCACAAAACTTTCTCCACTACAAGGTACTGTGAGCACAAGTGCACTGGATAACCTTTTTTTCAACTCTTTGAAATTCTCTTCACATTCCTACATCCAAACAAACTTAACTCATTTCCGAGTAAACCTGGTGAGTGGATTAGATAATCGTTAAAACTCATTCACAATACGTCGATAATATCCTGCCAAACCAAGAAAACATCAGATCTCAGTTACTGTTGTTGGTCTCGACTATCTTTCGATAACCTTTGTTTTTACTGGATCCATAGATATCCCCTCTTTTGAGATTATGTGGCCCAAAAATGAAACTCTTTGAAGCCAAAATTCACATTTGGTAAATTTGGCATAAAGCTTCTCCTTTCTCAGGGTCTTCAATATAATTCTCAAGTGATCTTTATCTTCTTCCTTTCTCTTTGAATATGCAAGAATATCGTCTATAAATACTACCGAAACTGATCAAGATAGTCTCTAAAGACTCTATTCATCAGATCCATGATGATAGCAGGGGCATTAGTAAGACCAAATGGCGTCAATATAAATTCATAGTGTCCATACCTTTTACAGAAAGTCGTCTTTGGTATATCCTCCCTTTTGACCCTTAATTGGTGATACCCTGAATGAAGATCAATCTTGGAAAAGTATTGACCTCCTCGTAGTTGGTCAAATAAGTCATCAATTCGTGGGAGAGGATATTTGTTCTTGATAGTGATCTTGTTAAGTTCTCGATAATCAATGCAGAGTCTCATTGATCCATCTTTCTTCTTAACAAATCGAACAGGTGCTCCCCAAGGTGATGCACTAGGGCATATGAATCCTTTATCAAGATTCTCTTGGAGTTGCTTCTTCAATTCCTGCAACTTAATTTGGGCCATTCTATAAGGTTTCTTTGAAATAGGCAAAGAACCCGGTACGAGTTCTATTGAAAACTCAACTTCACGATTTGGTGGAAGACCCGGAAATTCCTCTGGAAAGACATCATCAAACTCCCGTACAATGGGAATATTCTTAATTGTGAGTTTCTCACCAACCATTTGAGCTAAATAACCTTCATTAAGTGGAATCAAGACCCATAAGATGGAAGAAATTTCCACTGGAAGGTTATGTTCATCCTTGAATCGAAAGATGATCATAGATTGATCTGGAATATGAAATGTGACTTCCCATCTTTGGCAATTGATATGAGCTCCATATAAAGAAATCCAATCCATGCCAAGAATCACATCAAATTCCATTATAGGAAGGATCACAAGATTTGCAGGAAGCACTTTCCCACAAAATTCAATCGTAGAAGAATTATAAACTTTTGATGAGACTGTTGTGCCATTAGGGGTTGTCACAGCTAACTCAACATCTAATTTTTGAGGTAATACGGTGATATCCTTAGAAAATTATTCAGAAATAAAGGAGTGGGTGGATCCAGAATCAAATAAAACATTTGCTACTTTAGAGTGGATGGTAAGTGTACCTTTCACCACTTCGTTATCGTACTCCACATCACTGATAGAAATTTCATGTGACTTTCCTTTGTCTTTAGCCTTAAGAGTTTGTTGACGTCGACCATCATCATCAACCCTTGGATTTGGGAATTGATTGGCATAGTTCCCCAACTCCTTGCACTTGAAACATTGAAGTGTAGTAGGTTCATTCTATGTGTCCCTTCCTTTGTTTGCATCATTAGAAAACTTCTTCCCATCATTGCGGCCTTCAAATGCCCGATGACCTTCCTTTCCATATTTGAAACATTTAATTGACCCTTTAATACAACTCCCTCCAAGTTTCTTTCCACACTTTGAGCATAAGGGAATGCTCATATTCTTTTCAGTGTGCTCTTTATATTTTCCTTTGAATTCCATTTTCCTCTTCTTATCAAACCCATATGATTGATGGGTTACTCCAATCTCTATCTCGACTTTGAGAGCACATCGACCGATTTACTCATAGCTATTGAAGTCTCTTATGGCTAACGCCCTTCGAAGACTTGGTTTTAAGCCACTAAAGAATCGATCGATCTTACTCTCAGGTTGGATAATAATACCAGAAGCATACCTTGCAAGTCTTGTAAAATTTTCTTCATAGGTACCAACAGATTCATCATCCTTTTGCTTCAGTTCAAGAAAATCTTTCTCTATCTTTGTTCAGAGAATACAAGAGAATTACTTAATTGAAAAATAAGTTCTTGAACTCGTCCCATTCCATGGACTCAATTTCATCTCTTTGCCTCGTATTCTTGATAAGATTCCACCATTGATCAGCATCACCTTCCAAACGATACACTGCTAAGATGACTTTATCATGTTCAGAACATTGAAGAACTGAAAATATCTTTTCAGTAGTACTAATCCATTGTTCAGAAATTAATGGATCAGTAGACCCACTGAATGAAGGTGGGCGCTGCCTCATGAAGGATTAAACAGAATGTTGCTCCTTCCTTTGCTCGTTTGGAAGTCCTACATGATTCATAGCTTGAGAAAGTTGTGTGAGCATGGCTACAAGATTTTTAATTCCAGTTCCCATAATGTTTGGTTGCTTAGGGGACAATCATTTCATTGCTCGTCGCATTCCGCATTAACACGGTTCCTTCGGGTTCCAGCCATTGACTAAAACCAATAAGAATAGTGTGAGTAACACTAATTATAATAGGAAAACCACATAATCAAGAATAAAATTTCACAATTAAGGTCCTATCCTAGGTTATTCATGGCCATTTCTAAAATACTAGGATTTTTTTCTATGCTTAGACTTATCCATAGGGTTCTTACTAAGGCTTTCACATCCTAGTTTCCAAAGTTTGACTACACCTTTCCTCTAATACCAACTATAATGACCCATGCTTTACATACATTGTTATTACTTCAAAATTGAAGCACACTTATTACAACATATAACAAAACCAGGAAAGGACCATATAGGTATAGTGTCTTTAGAAACTGGGAAACATAAACCACTGGTTCATAAAGCGTCTACACTATCTCCCATTTATTTCATCATATCTATAGTCCCTTTTGGAATATCTAACTTAATAACCTTCTTCCTGACCTGGGGAAAGAAAACATACAAAAGGGTGAGCTCAAATTCTCAGTAAGTGTAAAATAAATATCAATCACATCATATTCACAAGAACATAACATTTTGGAAATATTAGCCTGTAAAAGAGAGCATAATTTCATAACATGGGATAAATCATAGTAGTGAAATGAAATCCCAATAATCATAACTTAAAACATGAAACTTTTTGGAATACACATATAATCATAGATAATCATTTCTTATTAGTCAAGACTCATTTCCAAGACTATCTTAGTGGAAAAAGTCCATTTCTGAACCGAGTTCACTCCTCGTTTCAGTCCTGTTTCACTGAACCGGTATAACCTTCCATTCCAGCTGTGTCTATCTCATGAGATATAAAATCTTTACCCAATTCATTGGAGGGAGATATAGGTCCCACCCATCTCATAATGATATCATTCTTATGTGTTCCACAAAATCATAAACCATAAATCATATCATAACCCATGTAAAAATATGGGATTCTTAAACATCACATCATCATAACATAATCCATAAAAGGATATCATAAAAATAATCCCATCATAACATAATCAAATCAATTTAAAAATAGGGATATAAACAGAACCCTATATTATCTTAGATGGAAAATAATTTTGATAGAACACTTGAACTCCATTATTGAGGAAAATATCCTTTCTACTTCAAAAACACTTTTCCTTTATTAACATGTCATAAAATTCTAAACTAAAAGAAGTTGATTAAAAATAAAATTGAAATTTTTTAAAGGAATCTTCTTGGAAAAAATGTTTTAAAAATCGATTCATGCTGTATAATTTAAAAAAACATTCTTCTCGTACTTTTGTCAGAAAAGTCAAAAAGTACCTCATACGAAAAACGACAAAAGATTCCTTTCACATCTTTTACTAAAACTCACCAAAGGGTAAAAAAGGATTTAAACAATTGTAGGTGGATGGAAAGGATATTAAATATTGAGGAAAGATGGATGTGGATGATAAAATACACCCCAGTAAATACCAAAGTATAAACAATCTCGGATAAAAATGAGATGGTGATAGTTTCCCTTACCTTAGGTCCGATTTGCCTCGTAAGTGTCTGAACCTCCTGTATAATGATTTAAATAATGTTATTGACTTATTATAGAATCATAATTATTGTTATGATATCATATATGGTCATATTCTTAGCTTCTTAGAAGTAATATTTCATTGCTACTTGTTATTCAGGTGTTTATAACTTTTTGTTCTCATGCATGTTTTGTCGAATAAATTCTTATTCTTATCTTTAGGTTATAGATACATCATTTCCAGAATGGTATTAATGTACTATATATCATACTTATTCATTCAATTCATTTATATAATCAATATACAATTAAGATCATGTAGAACGAATTGCATCACATCGTGGAGACGATATTCCGTACGTACGCACGAGCGATGATATCGTTCTCATGATCGTGGAATTGTATTAGAGTATATGTATACTATTTCAGAATCAATATCACATTACAATAATCATATATGGTAATTATTTACACCATTATACCCATCCAAGTAAGGTGGTGGGGTAAAATAGATTACACCACGGCGTGGAGACGGTATTCTGTACGTACGCACGCGCGGTGATTTAATTTTCCGTAGGATGGATAGATGGTGAAATAGGGTTGTTTCATACTTATAATAGCATATCAGTATATGAGTGATACTTATGTTATTACTTAATAATGAAACAACTAAATAAGAAGCATTTGAATAAGAAATAATTTGGAAAGGATCGGTAATGGATATTACATCTTTTTTTTTACGCGCCTCTTCTTAAACCCCTCTTAGGGCACTAGGGTTGGTCTTTGAAGAAGACCAGAACCTCTAGGATGATTCTAGGGAAGTTGGGAAGTGAAATGGATAGGTTGTGGCCGAGTTTGAAGGCTCAAATTGGTGTTATGAGGAGAGGGAGGAGGTGCCCTTTTATAACGGAGGAGAGGGACACCTTTGGAAATATAAGAAATATTAGTTTATATTAAATACCAAACCCACTTAAAAACTTCCAAAATGACTCATATACGAATATTAGATGATATAGGGTTGTAATATCATCAAACAATAAAATTTAGACATGTTAGGAATTTATTTTAAACATTATCAACTTTATTTATCCTTCTTTATCAATTTAATTTTATTTGTGGTAATACTATTCTAAACTTTAAATTATTATTAATAATTACATATGTGTTGTTAATTTTCCATAATTTTAAACTTTATGACATTTTAGACCATATAAAATCTAATTTATAATTTTTAAATATTTTTGTGATTTCTAAACAATTTTATAATATGTTATTTGTATAAAATAACAATATTGTCAATTTTTACACTATTCATTTATTTGAATTTAAATAAAATATATACAGAGGATATGTTCGATATAAAAGCTTCAATATATTAATAAAACGTCATATGTATCTAGAAAATTAGTGGAGCCCAATAAATAGTGAATATGATAATTATTTTAATATTTTTAAAACCATTTATTTGATATTTTAATTAATAAAATATTTTCAACATCACTATTGTGTCATAATTAATGATAATTATTTTATCCCTAAAAAATCTAAATAAATTCCTATGTTGTAGATAATTGTATTATATTTATGTAGATTTTTCATGTTCGAAGATTCATTAAGTTTATCACTAAATTAAAATTATTATACTTATAAAATTTAAGAAAGTGACATGTTCTCACATTCTTTGGTTTTAATAATAATTAAATTATTTTCATGGAAAAAAGTCCCTTAAATGAATCTAATCCGACCCTTAGGTGATATTAGTCGACTTTTAGTCACCCAATAGGATTTTTGCAGGTGTTAGGGTAATTTTATAATCTTATATTTACCTTTAATTACTCGATTTACCTTTAATTATGGTAAATAAAATTTACCGTAGTTACTATTCATAATGCCCAAAAATAAAAAGTAGCCTATTCACATAATTTGGACCCACTGATTCTGAATATGGAATCCATTTTTCAAAATTAAAAACATATAAGTTGCGGTAATTAATTTAAAATAAATCATGTTGTTAAGAAAACGGGTTTTAGAAGTTAAAACATTACCAAAGATTGAAATGTTTTTACCTATGAATTCAATGTGAAATTAATTCTAATGACATAAATTATATTAAATGGTAAAAATATATTCTATCTATACTTTAAAACCATTCAATATTATAATTTAACCATATAAATTATCTCAATGAAAAAAGTTGTTTTTAGTTTAAAATTAGCGTATTTTTACTATTCATCAAAATATAAAAGTTATCAGAAAAATATCAAAAATTTATCCAAAGTAAATTTTTATATCCTGATTCAAAAGAAGAATTTTATTTTGTCAAATTTAACTTATAAACGTGTCAAAAACTAGATTTAATGTGGGTGCGCTATCAAAAGGTGGCAAAACTGCATTTTTTGATAAATACTTATTTTACCAAAAAAAAATTATTTTGTTCTCTTACCATGTTCTAGAAAATGTGTAAGATGAATAATAATGTTATAAAATTTAAAATTCAGTTAATACTATTCATAACGGCTAATTTATAATATTATAATAATATATCGTTGTTTAGTTGAACTCGGTATTGCGTACTACCCACGCTATCGAGGAAGGTCACGATTGCGTGTAGCGAAAGATTCCTTTGATGATTTATATAACATAAAAAAGAAAATATTTCTCATAAAAGTCTCGGGTGTTACAATGGATACATTATATATAGAATATTAATCATTTACTATGTAAAATATATATTTATTATATATATTTTTATATATTTATATAAATTTAAGAGTAAAAATGTATTACATCACTTCGTGGAGACTGTTGTCTATACGTACACACGAGTGATGTTTCCACATTTTGATGGATGAAATGAATGTAATGAAAATAATAATTCCCCTTTATAGTAAAATAAAAATTTCATAAATATCATATAAATTCATTAAATCTATTCTTATGACTATCTATGTAAAAGTGAAATTAGAAATGAATCAGATTAATTCGTGGAGGTTGTATTCTACACATACACATGAGGGACATTATCATTTTCCAATGGACAGTAATGATATGGAAAATGTATATAAAATTAGTATAAAAATAAATAATTATATAAAATATACTTATTCAATCATGTTATATAGGATAAATAATAGTTTTAGGAATTTTAAGAAAAATAAAACCTGGAAAATACTAGTAAGATCATATACCTCTTCTTTGATTATCATCCATTGAGAAGCATGTTAAGGATTCTTAGATGGGTATTTTGGGA
Organism: Viscum album; assembly: GCA_963277665.1. NCBI lineage: Eukaryota > Viridiplantae > Streptophyta > Magnoliopsida > Santalales > Viscaceae > Viscum > Viscum album. Next base: position 1,455,523,440 of record OY728131.1, on the reverse strand, counting down.
AGAAAAAATTCTCAAACTCATGATTTAGAGTATTGGGAGTGTAGAGACTCAAGCTTGATGTACATGTACATTACATTACTTTTGCAGAATACATAATACGTAACAACAAAAGACACCCAAGGACCGTAATAGTATAGTGTCTTTGGATACTCGGAACATAATATTCTAATAATGGTGAAAGATCTTCAACATATCCCATAATGATATTCCCCTTTTGATTTCTTAACTAAAACCTATCATTATATCCTGGGGAAAAAACATAAAAAGGGTGAGCTCGAATGCTTAGTAAGGGTAAACATGGAGAACATAAAACAATCCATAAACATTTGAACATAAAAACATGAACATAAAATCTAAACATCAAAATCGTTGGCAATGACATAAAACATGATAGAACACAAGGCATAGTTCATAAAGGAACATTTATCATTATAAAGTAGCACGGGGATAAAACATGTGATTGTGGAAAACCATTAAGCCCATGTTATTATTTTCCATAGTAGCCAAGGCATTGGTACCAAGATCATCATAGTGGACAAAGTCCATTACTAAACCAGGTTTACTTACCGTTCCTGCCTTGTATTGCTGAACCAGATTCACTTTCTGTTCCATCCATGTCTATCACATGAGATATAAATCATTACCCAATGAATTGGTGGTAGATATAGGGACAACCCATCTCATAATGAAATCATTCATTCATGTGCCACAAAATAATCATAAATTGATCATCATAACCCAAAGAATAAAATGGGTTTCAAAAACATCATCCCATCATAACATAATACATATAAAACAAATGGATATCATTTCATCATAAGAAAAATAAAACCATGTAAATAATTTAGACATTAGACTTGAAACCTAAACATACGAAATAATGTCATCTTAGATGGAAAATGGTTTTGATAAAACATTTGAAATGAACTCTTGAGGAAAATATCCTTTGTTCTTCAAAATCATTTTCATTTCACTAAATTCCATGAAATTTTAAAGGAAATGTATTTTTTCTGCATATAATTATGAAATCTTCAATAATAAGCTTCATTAAAATAAGGAATTATGAAACAGTAAAAACCTTTTCATGCCTTATAAGTTAAAAAAACATTTTACTTGTACTTTTGCTGGAAAAGTCAACAAAGTACCTTGTATTGTAAACAAAAGAAACATTTCATCCATACCATGTGGTAAAAGAAGGTAAAAATGAAATGAAACATACATGGAAGAATAGTATACATTTTATGAAAACATTTTGAGAAAACATTGACATGGATGATAAACATAACCCGAATAGATACTTAAAAATAAACAATCTCAGATAAGAACAAGATTGGAATAATTATCCCTTACCTTATGTCCAATTTATTCCATACATGTCCAAAACTCTTGTATAGTGGGTTCATACATAATATTAACTTTTAAAAATAACATAATAATATTTATGATATCATATATGATTCAATTATGATTGTATATTACCCATTCTTTTGTCAATTCCTTGTTAAAGCACCATTTTGGGTAAAATCGTTTCATTTATTGTACATGTTTGGGCTTGTAATTATTCATATTATTACATAGATCATGATTACTTACATCCAGAATGTAATACATGATTTATATATAATATATATTCAGAATATATATATATTATAATGATAAATGGAATAAAATACACTGTTCATAGAGATGGAAAGCCATACGTACGCACGAATGCTGTTTTTGTTTCTTTATTAAATTGAATGGAAGTAAATGGAATATATAAATATCTATCAAGTAGAATTATTATGTCATATATTTCATGATTACTTATTATATATACATTATAATCATTCTTCAATGGTTAATATGGAGAATGAATCTCATTACATCGTGGAGATGGTAATCTGTACGTACCACGAGCGATGATATCTTTCCCATAATTATTGAATGGAATTGGAGAGGATGATATAATATATTATAATTGGAATAATGTTATAATAATCATATATAGTTATTATTTCCACCATTATACCGATCCAAGTAAGGTGGTGGTGTAAAAATAGATTACACCACAGCGTGGAGACAGTATTTTGAATGTACTCACTTGCGGTGATTTCATTTTTCGTTGGATGGATTGAAGGTGAAATAGAGTTGATTCATATTTATAATATCATATCATTATGTTATTTATACTGATTATATTACTTTATAATGAAACAACTAAAGAATATGAAGTAGAAGAAGAAAGAAACTTGAAAGAATTGGTAGAAGAGATTACCTCTTCTTCGACATGCCTCATTTAAACTTCATCTTATGGCACTAGAGTTGGTCTTTAGAGAAGACCGAAACCACTATAATTTCTCTATAAAGGTTTAGAAGATGAATTGGCAGGGTTTTTCCGAGCGTTAAGGATCCATATTGAGTGAAGTGGAGAGGGAAGGTGTGCCCTTTTATAAGAGACGAGAGGGGCACTTTTGGAAACCTCTAAAATATTAATTTATAATAAACCCATACCCCACTTAAAAACATCAAAAATGACGAAAATTAGAATATGAGATTATATCTGCTTTTAATATCATCAACCAAAAAAATTAGACATGTTTTGATTTTATTTTAAACCATAGCTTTTTTATTTATAATTATTTAATCTATTTAATTTTATTTGAGGTAATAATATTCTAATTTTTAAATTTTTATAAATACTTACATATGTGTTGTGAATTTTACATAATAAGATAAATTATTACATTGTAGACAATATAATTTTAAATATTAAATTTTAAAAAAATTTGTGATTTTTAAACAATTTTATAATATGATATTTTTATAAAATACCAATAGTGTCAATTTTAACACTATTCAATTATTTGAATTTATAAAAATCCACACAAAAGATATATTTGAAAAAAAATATTTAAAAGATTCCTAACATGTCATAATCCCCAAAAAATTCATGGAGTAGATTATTTTTTTCATAAAATATTTATTTTTAATTTTTTTTAATTTTTTTTTTATATTTCTCTTAATAAAATAATTACTACAACATTTTTGTATAATTATTTAATCTACTTATTTGATGCATAAAAATTAAAAATAAAATTATATAATGAAGATAAATCTAATATATTCAATAATAATACTATTACTTGAATTTATCATCTTAAAATAACAACATTTAAATTTTTATATTTATTAAAGTATGAAGGTGACAACTTTGACATCATTTAAAATAATATAATATAACTGTCATAATCAGTTTTTTAAGGGTCCGAATGGTACAAAATTAGACCCTTGGATGATTAGGGTATAGATATACTCAACCAATATGGTTTGTTTAAGTTTTTGGTCCTTTTGATGGGTATTATTATTTTAATAAAATCAATATTATTGATTTTTCACTGAATATATAATTTCTGTATCATTAATGTATAAGCTATTAAAGTAATTATATATTTCATAAAAATCACTAATAAATAACCATGATGAGTAAAACCATTTTATCATTAAAATGAGTATTTATAATCTAATTTATATTTTTATATCCTTATATTAAAAATACTTTAATTATTAAAGTTTGAGTGAGACGTATTTCACTTTCCATTAAATAAAATAAATTAAAGGTCATAATCACATCCAAGTGGGTTCTAATAGATTATATTTCGACCCAAGTATGTTTTAGAGAGAAATATAATTATCTAATTATATTAATACAAGTGTTTGGGTAATTTTATAATATTATTTTTACCCTTAATTACATTATTTACCTTTAATTGTAGAAAATAAAATTTACCATAGTTACTATTCATAATGCTTAAAAAACGTAGCCTATTAACATAATTTGTACCTACTGATTCAAAATATGGAATCCATTTTTAAAAATTCAAAACGAAGAAGATTTAGTATTTAATTTAAAATTAATTCCTCTGTTGTGAAAACAGGTTTTAAAAGTAAAAACATTGCAAATGATTGAAATGTTTTTACCTATGAATTCAATGTAAAATTAATGATAATTAAATACATTAAATTAAATGGTAAAAATAAATTCTATTTATACTTTAAAACCATTCAATATTATAATTTTACAATATAAATTATCTCAATAAGAAAAGTTGATTTTAATTAAAATTTAGCGTATTTTTACTATTCATCAAAATATAAATGTTAACAGAAAAATATTAAAAAATAAACCAAAGTTAATTTTTATATACTTATTACAATGAATAAGTTTATTTTATCAAATTTAACTCATAAATGTGTTAAAAATAGATTTACAGTGGGTTCTCCATCAAACTAGGAAAAACTGCATTTTTTTAAAAATACTAATTTTATCCGAAAAATTAATTTTGTTTTCATACAATGTTCTATAAAATGTGTAATATGAATTATAATGTTTGAAAATTCAAAATTTAGTTAATAATATTCATAACATATAGTTCATAATAATATTATAACAACATATCGTTGTTTAGTAAAGCTCGGTATTGCGTACAACACACGCTATTGAGGAAGATCGCTCTTGCGTGTAACACAAGCCAAGTATAATGTTTTCATTTAATACAAGATAATATGGTGTTGAATATAGATAAATATAATTTTGGTGTAGCCTAAAAATCAAGACATCCATGAAATTAAAATTATTATTTCTCATAAAATCTCAGGGTGCTACATTCTAGCCCGCTTAAAATGAATTTCACCATCGAAATTCGTCGGGGTTATAAATGGTTTACTACATGAAAGTTTCTTTCGTAGAAACCCACCTTGTCAAAAATAATACTAAAACATAATTTTTAAAAAGAAATTTAGAAACATAATGGTCACCAAATGTAACTCAACACTGGGTTTCCACATAAGAGAATAGAGGTGATAATATGGATATGGAAGAGAAATATAACTATCATGTTTTGATGAATAGTTGTAGAGAACATGGGTAGGAAAAATCCAAAAATCACAAATCCATAAATTTTTGATGATCTAAGGTTCCATCTGATTCATCAAATATTAGGGCACTTGGACAACATTTTTTGTTTTCAAGATCATTTCCCTAATGTTGAATAATTTTTGAATTAAAAGAAATACTTATGTGATTTTGGTAAAATATCACAGTTGTTTGTGCCTTGACAGTTCCCACATAATCTCTTAAAGAAATGTTGTTGAATTTGTCGTTCGTGAAGTGTTAGTAGATCATGAAATAGAATGATAGGTTATTCCATCTATCTCAAACATAAGGTTAGCAAAAAATTATTAAATATACATATGTCCATCTATGGTGAGATGAATCATATATGGTTCTAAAAATGGACTCATACTTCATCAATCATACCACTAAATAAAATATAACTAATTTCTAAAATCCAGGGACTTCCTGTAGGCCAGTGGTAGGCGATAAAGGCCTGTCTCTCTTTGGTTGTGGGTTTGATTCCCGCAACCTTGTCTGACACGACAAGTTGTCGCTCGTCCTGCAGGTTGTCCTTTTTCTAAAACTACACTATTATAACATTCCAGAAATAATATCGAAAAAATGTTCTAGCTTTAAAAAATATTATTTTATGTCCATCATAATCCATTCCAATCCTTAGGTATATCCAAAATACTTGTGTCCAAATATACAGTAAAAAGAAAAATATTGATAGAGAGGTCATCTACCAAGCTTGTAAATGCCATCATTTATCCCCCATATATAATATGATATATCTTTTTGGTCACATTACAAACATGTGAATACCTTAATCATGTATTCTCTTGAAACATGAATTACCATAGAACCTCTGTGAAAACATGAATGTTGTCAAAAGATAACTCTTTCCACATTCCAAAATCCAAAAATTTCTATATACTCAAACCATGATATCACATTGTCCATATATCAGTCATGAGATCATTAATACTATCAAATATCTCATTATATTATTATCCCTTCATTATGTGCATATCATCTACTTTCCAAAAATATCTGAATAACCTTTCATGGTTACGAGTACCATTCAACATATACATTCAAATACTTTAGGATAAACAACATTGTAACTATCCTTAAATGTTTCTTTACTATATAGTACCATTAAATTACATAGACAACATAACTCTTGATAAACATACAATCATTCCACAACCTTCATAAACCATTGATCGAGCATCATCATTTTATTCATCAACACTTCTTTTATCTCATATATCATTTGTAGTCTCTTAATCATCATCAACATAAATACTACTCATACAACCATGTTGATTCTCATTATGAGATTTTCCCTTAGGGAATTGGTTTGCACAATGCCAATAAATTCCACATGTAAAACATTTAAACGTTCATGATGTCTTAGAAATACCATTATTTTTGTCCATGGTGTTAACTAAACCTTTTCCATTGTAACTAATGGTTTTGTGTCCTTCTTTTCCACACCCAAAGAATCTTCCCGTTCCATTGAAACATTCTCCATGATGCCTCTTACCACATGATTTACAAGATGTAAATTGAAATTTCATTCCTCTATGATCATCATGAAACTCCATCTTTCTATTATTAGATGAGTTAGTTAACTTACCAAAGTTTAGATTATTGATCATATTATGAGATTTCTGATTTGACATAATAACGATGTTTGGGCTTCCCAATCCTATTTCAGTTGGTTTATCATGAATAATATCATTCCATTGTGCATCATATTCTCCATTAACATGAATCTTCCTATTTCTAGCCATTTTCTTAAACCCAAAAATAATATTGTGAGAGGAAAAAATCTTACTAGGAAAACAACATAATAAAGGCGATTATTTTCAATCCCTAACATCTTAGGCTTAATCCTAGTTTATTCATAATCATTATCATAATTCTAGTACTATAACCTATACATATACCTAACCTTAGGGACATAACTAGAGAAACTGTAGAATTATCTCTTGATATCTCACTAAAGATTTCTCAACCTAGTTTATAAAGGTTAACTAAACCTTTCCTCTAATACCAACTATAGAGACCCAAGCTTGAAATCCGTGGACATTACATTAATTTTGCGGAATACATAATACAAAACAAAATAGACACCCAATGACTGTAATAGTTTAGTGTCTTTGGAAACTCGGAACATAATCTTTCAATCATGGGGAAAGATCTTCAACATCTCCCATAAATATCTTCCCCTTTTGTTTCTTTACCTAAAACCTTTAGTTATATCCAGGGGAAAATAAAACATTAAAAGGGTGAGCTCAAATGACCAGTAAGGGTAAACATGGAGAATATAAAAAAATCTATAAACAATTGAACATAAAAACATGAACATAAAATCTGAACATTAAAAAGTCGAGAAATGACATAAAACATGGCAGTACATAAGGCAAAGATCATAAAGGAAAATTTATCCTGATAAATTAGCATTGGGATAAAACCTGTAATTGTGGAAAACCATTAAGCACATGTTATGATTTCCATACTATCCAAGGCATTGCTTCCAAGACCATCATAGTGGACAAATTCCATTACTGAATTGGGTTTACTTACCATTCTAGCCATGTATTACTGGACTAAATTCACTTGTTGTTCCAGCCATGTCTATCTCATTAAATATAAATATTTACCCAATGAATTGGAGGGAGATATAGGTCTCACACATCTCATAATGAAATCATTCTTTTGTGTTTCACAAAATAATCATAAATCATTCATCATAACCCAAATAATAAATTGGGTTTCATAAACATCATCCCATCATAACATAATCCATATAAATCAAATGGATATAATTTCATCATAAGAAAAATAAAATCATGTAAAAAAGAGAGACATTATACTTGAAACATAAACATACTAAATATTGTCATCTTAGATGGAAAATAGTTTTGATAAAACAATTGAAATGAAGTCTTGAGGAAAATATCATTTCTTCTTAAAAATAATTTCATTTTCAATAAATTCCATGAAATTTTAAAAGAAAAAAATATTTTTTTATGAAAATAATCATGAAATATTGTAGAGGAAGCTTTAGGAAAATAATGTGTTATGAAATTGTAAAAATCCATTCATGTCGTATAAGTTAAAAACATTCTACTTGAACTTTTTCCAGAAAAGTCAAACGTACCTCGTATGGTAAACAAAAGAAATATTCCTTCTATACCAAGTTGTAAAACAAGGGTAAAAATGAATTTAGAAATACATGGTATAATAATAAACATTTTATGAAAACATTTTTAGAAAACATTGACATGGGTGATAAACATAACCCTAGTAAATACTTACAAATAAACAATCTCGGATAAGAACGAGATTGGAATAATTATCCCTCCCCTTATGTCCAATTTCTTCCGTATGTGTCCAAACCTCCAGTATAGTGGGTCTAAACTAATTATAAACTACTAAAAGAACCATAATAATATTTATGATATCATATATGATTCACTTATGACTTTATATTACTCGTTCTTTTTCCAATTCCAGGTTGAAGGCGTGTTTTGGGTAAAATCGTTTGATTTATCGTACGTGTTATGACTTGTAATTTTTTATATGATTACATAGGTCATGATTACTTACTTACAGAATGTAAAACATGATTTATATATAATATCAATTTTTTAATATATATATATATATATATATATAATAGATAGTTAAATTGAATTAAATACATCATTCATGGAGACGGTAGGTCGTACGTACGCATGAACGTTGTTTTCATTTCCTTATTAAATTGAATGGAAGTAAATGAGACATTTATATATAAATAAATAAATCCAGTAGCATTATAATGTCATATATTTCATGATTACTTATTATATATACTTTATAATCACTCTTGAATGGTTAACATGGAGAATGAATCTCATTGCATCGTGATGATGGTAATCCGTACGTACGCCCAAGAAATGATATCATTCCCATAATTATTGAATGAAATTGGAGTGGATGATATAATATATTATAATTGTAATAATTTTATAATAATAATTTATAGTTATTATTTCCACAATTATACCCATCTATGTATGGTGGTGGTGGAAAAATATATTACACCACAACGTGGAGATGATATTCCGTATGTACGCACACCCAGTGATTTATTTTTTTGTTGGATTGATAGTAGGTGAAATAAGGTTGTTTCATATTTATAATAACATATCAGTATATTATTTATACTGATGTTATTACTTTATATTGAAACAACTAATGAAGAGGAAGTAGAAGAAGAAAGAAACATGAAAGAATCAGTTGAAGAGATTACCACTTTCTCGGCGTGCCTCTTGTAAACGTCCTCTTAGGGCAATAGAGTTGGTCTTTTGAGAATACCAGAACCTTAATAATCTAACTAGATTGGTTGAGAAGAGTAATTGGTAGGGTTTTTCTGAGCATGAAGGCTCAAGATTGAGTGAAGAGGAGAGGGAAGTGGTACCCTTTTATAAGAGAGGAGAGGGCCTCTTTTGGAAACCACTAAAATATTAATTTATAATAAAAACAAACACCGCTTAAAAACCTAAAAAAATACTAAAATTAGGATATTAGATTATATAGGGTTGTAATCGCATCAAAAAGTAAAATTTAGACATGTTTTTATTTTATTTTAAACCTTACCATTTTTATTTATCCTTATTTATTCTATTTAATTTTATTTGATGTAATAATATTATAATTTTTAAATTGTCATAAATAATTACTTATGTGTTTTGGATTTTATATAATTAGATAAATTATTACATTTTAGACCATATAATTTTAATTTTTTAATTTTTAATTTTTTTTATTTTTAAACCATTTAATAATATGTTAGTTTTGTAAAATATCAATAGTGTCAATTTTGACACTTCAATTATTTGAATTTAAATAAAATCCACACATAAGAAATATTAAAACGAAAATATCTAAATGATTTATAACATTTCATATTATTCTAAAAAATCCAGGGAGAACATTAATTTTTTCATATAATATTTATTTTAATACTTTTTAAAACAATTTATTTGATATTCTCTTAATAAAATAATTACTACATCATTTTTGTATAATTATTAAATATATTGATTTTTTCATAAAAATTAAAAATAAAATAATATGATGAAGATAAATCTAATATATTCGATAAGAAGACTTTTAATCTAATTTATCATCTTAAAATTACAACATTTAAATTGTTATATTTATTAAAGAATGAAGGTGATAACTTTGACATCATTTAAAATTAAATATTATATGTGTCATTATCACTTTTATAACACTCCAGATGGTAAAAAATTATACCCTTGGATGATTATGGTTTATATATACTCTACCAATAGGGTTTTTTTCATGTTTATGGTCCCTTTTATGGGTATTATTATTTTAATAAAAACTATATTATTGATTTTTCACTAAATAAATAATTTATACATCATTAATGTATAAGATATTAAATGATTTATTTATTTTTTAAATATCACAAATAAATTACCATGATTAAGAAAAACATTTTATCTTTCAAATTAGTATTTATAATTGAATTTATATTATGTATAACTTTATATTAAAAATACATTAATTATTAAAGTTTGAGTGAGACAAATTTCACTTTCCATTAAATAAAATAAATTGAAGGTCTTAATCACATCCAAGTGGGTTCCAATAGATTCTATTTTGACCCAAGTATTTTTTAGAGATAAATATAATCATCCAAATATATTAATTCAAGTGTTAGTGTAATTTTATAATATTATTTTTACCCTTAGTTACCTGATTTACATTTAACTGTAGTTAATAAAATTTAGCATAGTTTCTATTCATAATGCATAAAAATAAAAAAGTACCCTATTAACATAATTTGGACCTAATGATTCCAAATATGGAATCCATTTTTTCAGATTAAAAACACAGAAGTTGCATTATTTAATTTAAAATAAACCCCGCTGTTGAGAAAATGGGTTTTAAAAGTTAAAACATTGCACAAGATTGAGAAATTTTTACCTATGAATTCATTGTAAAATTAATGCTAATTACATAAATTATATTAAATGGTTAAATTTTATTCTATTTATACTTTAAAACCATTCAATAATATAATTTAACCATATAAATTATCTCGATAAAAAAAGTTGTTATTAATTAAAATTTACTGTATTATTACTATTCATCAAAATATGAAAGTTAACAAAAAAATATTAAAAAATTATCCAAAGTTAATTTTTATATACTTATTACAATTAATAAGTTTATTTGATCTAATTTAACTCATAAATTTGTCAAAACTAGATTTATAGTGGGTGATCCATCAAAAGGCAGCAAAACTGCATTTTTTGAAAAATACTTATTTTATACAAAAAATTAATTTTGTTCTCATGCCATGTTCTAGAAAATGATTAAAATGAATTATAATATAATAAAATTCAAAATTTTGATAATAATATTCATAATGAATAGTTCATAATAATATTATAGAAATATATCTTTGATTAGTAAAACTCGGTATTGTGTACAACACATGCTATTGTGGAAGGTCGCTCTAGCGTGTAACACAAGACTACTATAGTTTTTTCATATAATACAAGATAATAAGGTGTTGTGTATTGCGTAATCTAATTTTTGTGTAGCATACAAAACAAGACATCAATGAAATTAAAAATATTATTTCTCATAAAATCTCGGGGTGTTACAGGGAGAGTAACCAGGTATATTTATTTTATGATAAATAGTGGATTTGGTGTGTACAAGAAACGATATGATGTTCCCTTTTATATGTATGGGGAATAAGATAATTGTAATAATTTCGAATAATATGATTTAATGAAATTTCACTAATAGGAATGTTAATTAAAATTGAATAAATTAAAAATATAGAATAATATTAGATTCAAATAATGTCTCAAAAAAGTATTTTGAAAAAAATAGGTCATTTTAACCATTATCTCTTTAGTCCCCCCCCCCCCCTCATTAACCCATCTAACCTTTATAGTAGTAATGAATTTTTACCTTAGTTACTATTCATAAAGAAAAAAATTGAAAGTGGACTCATTAATTTTTTTTGAAAATATTATTACAAATATGTAAAATATTTCTTAAAATTAAATTCTTATAAGTATCATAAATTCATTTTAATATAAGAGCAAAACGTTAATAGAAACAGATTTCTGATAAATGAAATTTAAGTATAATACAAAATTTTTTCTTACTCCTTGACTAGTTAATAATATAAATATAAAAAAATAATTGAATATATTATATAAAAATTTCATTAAAATAATTCACCAATATTAATTATTTTATTCTCTTTATATAAAAAAAATTGAATACATTAAAATAGTTTTTCAGAAAAATATTAATTTTAAATTAATATGATTCAAGTTTTCATTTCAATCCAATTTATAAACAATTAATTGATTTTATAAATTTTTATAAAATATAATTTAATAATATAGTACTTAATATTTATACCCAAAAATCCAATGATTATGAAATATAATACACAATTATTAACAATATATCAATATTATATTGGAGTTTCATTAAGTTATCTGTTATGTGTAAAGCAAGATATCAATGCCATAAAACATATTTAAAGAGAAGTATGTCATAAAATCATAAGTTTTTATATTCTACCCCTTATGAAAATTTTACCCTAAAAATTATATCACTCTGATTCAAGAATTTGATGATACTTCACCCTCATCACATCATCAGGTTCCCAGATTGTTTCCCCAAATTTATAGTTTCAATAAAAGAACATAGACCTACTGAGTTATATTTAATATAAACAGTTAATTTTATCAATCTATAATTTCCACTATGTATTCCACATAAGATAGATAATTCTCTAATAGAGTGAAATTTGAGTTATGTACATGTGAACAGGCAGGTATATACTTCTCCTTGAGAGATACATGGACAAAATCTTGTACATGAAAGAGATTTAATATAAATTAAAAATGATATAAAATAATCCAAAAATAATAAAGAAAATTAAAAGGTATTGATATATCAATGGACCATATTACCCTTATCACCAAATCACATAAATTTCTTTTATGAAAATATTAATAGGAATACATTTTCACCAACTTCAAATTCTTGTTCTCGGCGATGATTGTAGGTATACATTTCATGTTGGATCATAGATACCATGATATGATTATAAATTTAATTACAATTATCTACCATTTCCTTAAATATTTTAGGTCCATATAGTTTTTTTCTCCAAATTCATCCAAGGACATTGGAGTACTATACTTCCTAATATAGAGGGATTCATAAAGAGCCATCTGAATTCTTAAGTGAGATATATTATTATAAGGAAAATCGATTTGAGGAATTTGTTGATCCCAAAAAACATGAGAATCTATATAACATTCTCTAATAATATATTCAAGGTATTAAATGATCCAATCATACTATTCATCTATCTGAGTATGTTATGTAGTGAAACATTTTTCTATGCATTAAAATCATGTTGAAGTCATCAACATAACATCAATGTAAACCTCAAATATTGATTTGATATAATAGAATATGTTACTCTGTACCATATTATTAATTCATATTCTAGAAATATGAGCAAGACATAAATCTTCATTTATTTCAATGAAATTTTATGACTTTCTAAGGTGACTAAAAATAGCCCAAATAGAACTATTTCTTTAAGATATTTTGGGAGTCTAAAAATGAAATCCATGGGGATGTTTTCCCATTTACATTTTTGTATGGGTAGTTTTTGTAACACCCTCTTATGATTCATTATCATATTCCTAACATAATGAAATACCTAACTTATAGATAATTACTCCACATTATCCCTTTTCATGTTATAACACAAAAAATACTCTCCCATTTTTATCTATATATTCATATTTATAGGATGAAAACATAATGATGAAATAAGAATTTCATCTACTAACAACTTAAAATATTTTATTTATTAGAAACATAATACGTTTTAAATCCTTATAATTCCATTATAATCATGGTTAAACACATAAATAATCATCTCCTTCTTCTATAGTTCCATATATTGCTTCTACACCTATTTAATCATAACATAGAAATATGGTTGAATATTTATCTATGAAAGAGAGTATATTTCCCCCCTCATTTATAATCTTAAGGATCATATTCTATAAATCCATATGTTATGGATCTCTTTCAATTATAATAATATATAAACTGTTATGCTCTTATTGATAAAGGGGTCCAACCTCCTTGTTTTCCTTTCTATGGTGGGAATTTATTGAGTAGTTATATTCTCTAATTAACTCCAACCATCTCTTTTTGTGCATATTTAGTTCTTTTTATATGAATGTATACTTAAAACATTTATGATCAGTATATATTTCACATTTAACCCCATAATGATAAATCCCCCATGATGTTATTTTAAAAATTATCACTACCAACTCCAAATCACAAGTTGGGTAATTTTTCTCATGAATTCCCAATTAGTGTGAGGCATATGACGCAACCTTAAAACATTACATAATCTTGAATTAAAGGAATAATTAACATTAAGTATATTTTCATGTTTAGTGTTTTAGAGAATCAGGCCATAACTATTACATTAAATATCAAAAATTAAAAAGTAGAAACTTCTACTCAGTTCTTATTTTTTCATAAAATAAAAACTCTTGAAATAAATGAGTCATGTCTAGTTCCATGATTTAGATGACATGAGTTTTCCTTGATCCCGTCCTGTAACCTATCATCATTAAGACCATTGAACAACATTTCAAAACATGGGATGATCATACAAATCTCATTATGTGTTATAAAATAAATTAATAAAATATTATTCCATCAATACATATTAATAATAATCTCATACCTCAAGAAGTCATAAGATTTATGAATACCACATAGAAATCATAAAACACAAATGTAACATGTGGAATCCATAACATATATACATTGAATCCTTCACAACTACATAAGGAGTTATGTGTGAAATTCCCATCACAATATATTACCTAAATATCTTAAGATAATCATTCACATTTACCTCTTTCATGTTACCCAGAGTATTGGAGAGCTATCTTTGGCTCACCCACCCCAGGTTTATCACAGAACCACCCATATTCATAAACAATGCCCAATAACCATAACTTATTCATAACATCTAAAACAATCATAATGTAAATATAACATTTACGCATTGCAATCACAATATATCATTTCAATTTATTGACATAATCAATGCTTTATCATACCATTTTCAAAACAATTATAAACATTTAGTAAATAGATTTTTAAATCAAAGTGTCACATAACACTTTGAATATTATTAAAGAAATTTTAATTTCAAAAAATTCATGTATTTATAAATAATTCCTTAACACAATTTTTAAAACATAGATGTTTATGTGAAATATTTATAAGAAATGTCTTTAAAACATTTAAAACAATATTTTTTATAAAGAGTTCCTAAACAAATGAGAGATGCTTGAATACAAATAATTGAGGAATAACATTAATAAAAGAATATAATTTCATGAGAATAAGTAGATTCCTGATATAATATGTCAAAGGAAGTACATAAACCATATAAAATTGATTTGGTGTATAACAAAAAATAAGTATCAATGGAATGTAAATTGATGCAATGTATCTTCCAAAGATTATTTCCTTATATTAAAGACAAATCAATGACATAGTTATGTGTGAAAAATAATAATACACCCAATATAAGTTGATATTATGTGTAAAAAAATCAGATTTCATTCTCACAAATTATCAGCAATACATAATCCTGAAGTAAATGTTTAACACAATAAATTAAAATTGTGTTAAGAAGTTATCTTAAAGATATTCGACAGCATAACGACAACACATTATAATTTATAAAATGAGTTGATGAGAGAGAAAAGGGTCTATCATAACATGAACATAAAATTTACAGAAATAAGGACATAGAAGAACATTCTCGACATAAGAAAATGGAAATTAAAATACATGACCTAAAAGAAGTCTTTTACTAAAAGAGTATAGTGAAAGGTTCCCTTACCAATTTGGTTACTTACAAAATGTTCACCCCATGAATGAAGGATCACACAATGAAAATGTGAATAACCATAAATTAAATTATATTACACAATAAATACAGTCACAGATAGTACATATACTAAATAAAAGGAAATCGTGGTAAATATAACATGAATCTCACGAGAATAAAAAGTGATATGAAAACAACTTACCACATTTTAATCAATCGAGTCATATGAAAAAAAGATAATAATGACCAAATTAATCAAATTATACCATTAAAATAAATAGAATCATGATAATATATATCAAATTTTAGTTCATATTACACCACATTCATTCAATATGTAGTGAATAATGGAAATCACACAGAATTAAAAGTGAGATAAGAAATCCCTTACCACGTTGTAATCAATTGAGTCATATAACAAAAAGATATTAAAAATAAAATTAATCACATAATACCATTAATATAAATATAATAATTATAATATATATCAAATAGATGTACACAATACTCCACATGCACTAAATAAGTGGAAAATAGTGGAAATCTCGGAGAATTAAAATTGAGATAAGAAACCCCTTACCACGATGTAATCAATCAAGTTGTATGACCAAAATTTAATAACCGCCAAATGAATCATAAAATAACATTAATATAAAGTGATTCAGGATAATATATATCAAATGTAAATACACAATACCCCACATCCAAAAAATAAGTGGCGAACAATGGAAATCTCACGGAATTAAAAGTGATATAAAAACCCCTTACCTCATGTCTGATTTGACCCATTCATTATTTAATCTATCGTATAATAAACTAAAATTATTTTAAACTTTATTAAGAACATTTTTATAGTTTTTTATTCGTTTTATATCACTTATTACCATGTTGTAAACATTATGCAATCAGTTAAGTTAATAATGGTCATTGTGTCGATATTTGGTTCTTGAGTAAAAAATGAACTTCTTATAATTACATGTCTTTAATGTGGTCAAAATTACAATATAAAAATAATGATATTCATGATTTAGATATCATATATATTCATTATATATATATTTTTATAATAGTACATAACATTTGGAGGTTAGAAATTAGATGCACCATTCATAGAGACAGTAAGTCGTACGTACGCAAGAACACAAGTTTCATTTCTATTTCATATTTAATGGAAATAAAAAATAATGATAAATATGCATATTATAATATGATTATAATATAATATATACTTTCAGTGACTCTATCCTTTATATGTTCCACATATGTCATGAATGAGTCATATCACATTGAGGGGGCGGTAGTCTGCACTTCCGAAAATGAAATTATCGTATTTACACATTATTGAATCCATAATGATATGATATAAATGTAAAATACATAAGTATGGAGAAAATATAAATATAATATATATCACATGTAAATATAGTTCAATCTTAATTTCAACCATAAGAAGGGGTAGGAGATAATTGAACAATCATCTTTTTCGTGAGGCAGTAGTTCTTTGTCCACGGAAACAGTGTATTCATTACCCATTAGATGGAGGAGTTTATAACTGTAGATAGAATCTTTCTCATAAAAAAACCTATTATATTGAGTATATTGGTACTGTTATAAAATAAAGTAATAAAAAGTGTTTATGGGGTTGGATAAGTAAAATAAAAGAAAAGATCTCATGAGAAGTCGTCACTTTTAAATCGGGTAACTCTTGTTGGTTTGAACCGAAATGATTTCTTGAAATGCATTATGACTAAGGTAAGGCTTATAGGATGGAAAGAGGGATATTGAGAGATTATTTGGGTAACTTTTTGATGAGACATGATGCTTGATTCTTGTGAGTAATGGGTTAGAGGTGATAGATTTTTAGAAGGGGGAGGAGGGTCTCTTTAAGAATGATTGAAAATATTATTTTATTATCTAAAGATTTTTAGTTTTTAAAGGTCAAAATATCAATAAAGCAGAATATAATATGAGTAATGATAAAAATAAAATCATCTAATAATAATTGGAATGGTTTTGGATATTTTTCTAATTTTTATAATCTAATTTATTTAAATCATTCATTAATGAGGTAAACACTACATCAATATTGTTTCCTAAATAATTATATTAATTTGATGTTAGAAAAATTATAGAAAAATACCATGATGTAGAAAATCCTTTTAGATTTAAAATTAATATTTATATTTGAATCGATAGCTTATATAAACCCATGTAAGAATTTATTTACTAAAAGATATTTGTTTATGTCATTTTTGGCTTTACTTTAAATTAATTAATATAGTGGCATTATCACTATTAAGTGGCTCTAGGGGGTTCCAAAATTGACCCAACAATGACCATGGATGGAATTGTATCAAAATATAGGATTAAGACACATATTAGGGTAAATTAATATGATTATAAAATTATTTTTACATTGAATTACCATATTTACTTGAACCACAGTAAATAAAAGTCATAAATTACTATTCAGAAAAACTTATTTTCATCTTATTAAACCACATTTTAATTCATAATAACAACCATGTGTGTCGGTTTTTTGAAATTTAATTCAATTATGTTGGTGAGTTTTATTTAAATGAAAAATTCAGTTTTTTAACTACTACTCAGTGTTTTCAGTATTCATCAAAAATTGTAGGTTTTCAGAAAAATACCATAAATTCTGCCTAAGAAATATTTTATAATAAAAATTCTAAAATTATTTCTATTTTACCAAATTCAAAACATATAATTTTAATTAATTAATTTAAAAATAATTCTGTTGTAAAAAAACTTGTTTTTAAGAAATAATAACTATCAAAATATTGACAATTGTTTATGTCCAATTTCAATGTGAAATTACTTTTAATGACAAATATTGGATTAAATGGTAAAAATATAATTTAAATACAATTTGAAACCAATAAAAAAGATAATATAACCAACTAAATAAATTATATTAAACGGGAGTTTTGAATTAAAATACACTATATTTCACTATTCATTAAAAATGAATTTTATCAAAATAATACCAAAAATTTACCCAAAGTATGTTTTGATGTCCCGATTCTAAATATAATTTTTATTTTGTCATATAGAACATATAAAACTGACCAATAGTATATTTAAAGAGGTCTCTCCATCAAAAGGTGGTAAATCGACATTTTAAAGAATATTAGAGTATTTATTATTAAAATTGTATTCATTCACATTTTAAGCTTCTAAATTTTATTGGATAAATGTAGAAAAAACATAACAAACATGTGTAATCATATTGTAGTTATTTATGATTATTCATCCAATACAAAAACTATGCATTAACTATTATTTTAAAAAATAATATTATATTATTATTTATCATTATAACTAAAAGTTGTGTGCAACGTAAGATTTAAATAAAGCCCATTGTTGCGTATTCGGCAAGCCATCGAACATAGCTTCCCCTTTAAATTAAATTTAATATTTAATTCCCAAATAATAATTAATATAAAAAGGTTATATTCTTTATTTACCTGGGATGTTACTTCCTTCCCCCCTTTTGGGAATTGTGTCCTCACAATTTTAAAATTGGGATCAAAAACATCATTAAAAGCTCCACATCGGAAATAAATTTCAATAAAACTATCACATTAAATGAAATAAAGAGAATTATAAAGGTCACCCGATATTTCCCATTCTAGGATTCCATGTGTGAAAACATGGATATTGAAGAGAAACTAACTCTCATAGATTAATAAAGAGTGAGAGATAACTTGATCATGGAATGATAACCACCACAATACACAAAATATGTGGTAGGGTAAAAGTCTAATGATAAAAGGGAGCTTATAACATATTTTATTCAAGAATATTTTCATAGAGTTAATAAATTTTATTAATAAAAAGACTAATATCATAAGTAAAAATACTTAAATATCATGTAGAGTGCCATCCATTAATAAAATTCTACCACAACCTTATATCTTCTCTAAAATTCAACAAAAAAGTACCCAAAGTTCAACAAATAAAATAAATAGAAAATTTCCATTAAATAAATTCATCAAAATAATAAAACTATTATTGAATCCCAAAACTCAGAAAAATTTGATCACATAGTCCTTCTGGTAAATCTTAACATTTATCTTCAAATAACATCGACTACTCTTAAAGTATAATAATTAAGTGTAATTAACCTAATCACATATTTTATATGATAGTTTAATCAATTCCATAAATATCCCAAATTGATATCTGTCCACAATAAAAACATAGATTCTTCCAAAATAAAATTTCAACCATTACTCCACAAATGAAATCTCATAGTATTACCTTAAACATATAGTGTTCCCAAAAGAGAAAACGTCTTCCAAAATAACCTTTATAACTTAATTACCAAATCATTTTTCTATACTAAGCATATTTATTTGATAAAGTATAATATAAAAAATCAACTAATTATTGATAAATAAAAATATTTAACTAAAAACAATATGTCATACTAACTAGGGACTACACGTAGTCCACTGGTAGGTGAATAATCCCAATCACACTTTGTTTATGGGTTTAATTTATACATATTTTTCCGACATTATGGGTTGTCACACAGTCTATGTGTTTTACTTTTTAAAAAACTATACAATTTTATAACATTCCCAAAAATTAGATAAATCCCTTTAAAATAACCATAACATATTTTAACAAAAAATGTTATCTCATACCTCACATTTTCATCCCATAATTTAATAACATGTAATTGCCTCAAAAATAAAAGATCATATGAAACCATAATCTCATCCATTATGTCCACATAAGAAATGATAACTATTTATTGAATAACATTTTCACATATCAATGTTCAGGGTTACACATATTAGAAAAAGTAAACCAAAGTAATCCCTTCATCTATTGATCCTTAATACTTTATTCATTTCATCATCCTAGAATATACCATAACTCTTGAATCTCTTATATGTAGACTTTTTACTCATTAAACATTTATCATAATCCATTATCCATTATTTTCTAACATATTCCACAATACATCATTCATACAAACAAAATCATGAATCGTAACCTAAGATTCAATAATGTTGAAACTTCATCTAAGAAATAATCCATACAATTCATTGGTCATTTTCCATTTCCTCATCTTCAATTTAAATGTCATTAAGAATTGGTAAAAAAATTTATGTACGATAATCTTGATCCCATTCACAAAAATTCTTCCTAGGATATATATTTGTACAATGACCGTGCACACCAGAATTAAAAAATTCAATTTATCATTCAGAAAGAACTTATTTCCCTTTCCAGGAGCCAACTCGACACTTTTTCCATGGTAGGTTCTTTCTTTATGAACTTTATTACCACATATATAGCAACTTCCCATCCCTTTGAAGCATTTTTTGTAGTGTTTATTTCCACACCCTTCACACATAAGTTTTTTAATATACTTACTTTTATGATTACTACCTGAACAATTGAAGGGATTTGTTTCTTGCATTTACGATGCCTTATAAAAATCTCCAAGGATCAGGTGGTCGATCATGACTCCAGGTAGTTTGTTTAAAAAATCCACAAGAGTTATCATTGTAGCTCACATTTAATTCAATTGCTTATTTAGAAAACCATCACATTTTTCTTCACATCAATTGTCACTTTGGTGCCTACTGGATCAAACCATTCACTAAAACCAAAATGGTCAGTGTGGGTATATTAGTAAAATCATCATATACTATCTTATGAAGAGGATAATCAAAAAAACATACTTCTTCATGTTATCTTAAACTCATTATATTTATCTAAAAAAACTATGTCTCATTCCAATATGTTATAAATTATGGTTATGTAACTTATTCTTAAATAATACCCTAACCTCTAAAGATATCTAAACCGACATATGATACCAACTATAAAGACCCAGCCTTAAAAAATTACATATTATTGAATTAAATAAATAATTCACATTGAGGATATTTTTATAATTATAGATTATAGAATTAGTCCATAAAAATAACATTACATATCAAAAATTACAAAGTTGACACTTCTACATAGTTTCCATATTTTCATAAATTAAAAACTCTTGAAAAAAAGAGTCATGTCTAGTTCCATGTTTTAGACAGCATGACTATTCCTTGATCCCGTCCTGGACCATATCAACATTAAGTCCTATGAAAACTAATAAAAACATGGTATGAGCATAAAAATATCATTAAGGGTTATAAAATAAATTAAGAAAACATTATTCCATCAATAGATATAATTAATAAGATCGTACTTAGTGAAGTCATAAGATTTATAAATAACACATAAAAATCCTAAATCACAAAGGTAACTTGAGGCATCAATAACATACTAACGTTGTATATTTAACAGAAACATAGGGTGTTATGTTTTGAATACTCATATCAGAATATTCCCAAAATTATTAAGGAGAAACATTAACGTTTACCTCCAATGCGTTAACCAATTAATTAGAGAGCTATCTTAGGCTCACCCTCCCTAGGTTTATAATGGATCCTTTCGTATACATAAACAATCCCCAATAACCATAAAATATTCCTAGCACATAACACTATCATAAAGGAAATATAAAATTTCAAAATTTCAATCACAATATATCATTTCAAGTTATTAACATAATCAATTATTTATAAAACCATTTTCAAAACCATGTAAAAGATTTAATAAATTGATTTTTGAATCCAACTGTCTCATACCACTTTGAAGCTTTTGAACTAAATTAAAAATTCAATATATTCAGGTCCATATAAATAAATCCTTAAAAACATTTTAATACATGGATGTTAATGAGAGGGAATTGGAAGAATAATTATTTAAAAAAATTAAAAAAATACTTTAGTTAAAGAGATCCTAACCAAATGAGAGACGCATGAATACAAATAATTGAGTAATAACATTAATCAAAGCTTAAAATATCATGAGAATAAGTAAATTCATGATATAATATTTCAAAGGGTAGTATATACACCATAAAAATGTGAATTTTCGTATAACAGCAAATAATTCTTAATGGAATGTAAATTGAGAAAATATCCCTTGTAATGATCATTTCATTATATACAAGACAAATCAATGACATAATTATGTTTGAAAACTATTAATACACCAAAAATAAGTGGATATTAATTTTAAAATAATCATATTTCATTCACAAATTTTCATAGAATGACATAATCAAGTAGTATATGTTTTAACCAATGAATAGAAATTGGGTAAAGAAGTTCTCTTACAGAAATTTGACATCCTAACAACATCTCATTAAAATTAAAAATTGATTAGATGAGAGAGAAAATGTAATCTCATAAAATGAAAATAAAATTTATTGAAATAACAATATTGGAGAACATATCCCAATATAAAAAAAATGAATATTAAAAGACATGACATAAAATAAGTCTTTGGCTAAAAGTGTACTGTGAAAGATTCCCTTACCGATTTGGTAACTTACGAAACATACACCCCATAATGGAAGGATCATACAATGAAAATGTAAATACCCAAAAAATAAAGTATATTACACAATGAATACAATCATGGGCAGTACATATACCACACAAAATGAAATAGTGGAGAATATAGCATGGATCTTAGGGGAATAAAAATTGTGATGAAACCCCTTACCACATTGTAATCAATCGCGTTGTATGACCAAAAGATAATAACCACAAAATAAATCACAGAATATCATGAATATAAAAAGAATCGTGATAAAATATATCAAATGGATGTACACAATACATTACATGCAATAAATATGTGTCGAACAATGGAAATCTCATGCAATTAAAACTGAGATAAGAAACCCCTTACCACATTTTAATCAATCGAGTCGTATGGAAAAAAGTTAATAACCACAAAATAAATCACATAATACAATGAATATAAATAGAATCATGATAATATATATCATATGGAAATACAAAATACACTAAATGCAATATATTTGTGTCAAACAATAGAAATCTCATGGAATTAAAAGTTATATAAAAAAACCCCTTACCACATTGTAATCAATCGAGTCATATGAAAATAAGTTAATAACCACAAAATGTATCATAGAATACCATGAATATAAAAACAATCATGATTATGTATATCAAATGGCAGTAAACGATACACCACATTCAATAAATAAGTGGCCAACCATGAAAATATTATGGAATTAAAAGTGAGATAAGAAAACACTTTCCTCATGGCCGACTTGAACCGTTCATTATTAAATATCCTGAATAATAAACTAATGTAAAATTATTATTGATTAAGAAACTTTTTAATGTTTATTATTCCTTTTACATCACTTATTACCTTGTTATAAACATTATGCAACCAATTATATCAATAATGGTTGTTTTGTCTATATTTGGTACTTGATTCAAAAATAAACTTATAATTACAAGTTGTTCATTTGGTCAAAATTATATTATATCCAGAATGATATTTCTTATTTAGATATCTTATATATCTTATATATTCATTATAAATATGTATTTATAATAGTACATTACTTTTGGATGTGTGAAATGAAATTCACCATTCCTGGAGATGGTAAGTCATATGTACGCATGAATGTTACTTTCATTTGTATTTCATATTTAATGGAAGGAAAACATAATGATACATAGGTATATTATAATTCCAGTATAATATCATATATAGTTTCATTAACTCCATCCTTTATACATTCCACGTATGGCATGAACAAGTCATCTTACATTGAGGGGGTGGTAGTCCGCACATCCTCAAATGAAATTATCTTATTTACCTGTTACTAAAACCATAAAGGTTTGATATAAATGAAAAATAAAGATGTTTAGAGATAATATAAATATAATAAATATCACCTATAAATACAGTTCCATATTAATGGATATCATAAGATTTGGTAGGAGATAATTGAATAATCATCATTTCGTGAGGTTATTGTTTTCCATCCACAGTCGCATTATGATATTTACCTATTATATGGATGTGTGTATAAGTGTAGTTTGAATAAATATCATAAAATTTACCCAGTATATTTAGGATACTGGTGTTGTTATAAAAATAATGGAATTAAAAGAGTTTAGGTGGTTGGAGAAGTAAAATAAAAGAAAAGAACTCATGAGAAGACGTTACCATTAAGTCCGGTAAGTATCTATGGTTTGAACCAAATGGATTTTTTGAAGTTAATTATAATAATGTTAAGGTTTATAGGTGGAAGAGTGGGATATTAAGATCTTATTTAGGAAGATTTTGGATGAGTCAATGGGCTTGAAAACTGTGGGTAGTGGGTTAGAGGTGGTGTCTTTTTATAAGGGGGAGGAGGGGATCTTTATGAATGTTTGAAAATATTATTTTATTATATAATGATTTTAGGTTTCTAAAGGTCCAAAAATCATTAAAGTAAAATATAAGATGTTTTTATTTTGATATAAAATCATCCAATAAAATTTGGATAGGTTTTGGATAATTTTTTAATTTTTATAATCCTTTTTATTTAAATCATTCATTATTGATGTAAACACTGGATCATCATTGAGTCATAAATAATATTATTTATATGATGTCTAAAAATTATAAAAAAAAACCATGATGTAGGAATTACTTTTTGATTTTAAATTAACATTTATAGTCTACATGTGAACTTATATATCCTCATGTAAGAATTGTTTTACTAAAAGATATATGTTTTTTTTCATTTTTTGTCATTACATTAAATTTATTCATATAAAGTGTCATTATCACTCTTAAGTGGCTCAATCTGGTCCCAAATTGACCCCAGGATGCCCATGTCCAGAAATGTATCAACCAATATTATTATGACACATTTCATGGTAATTTCATATTATTATAATATTATTTTTACCTTAAATTACCCAATTTATCTTTAACCACGGTAAATAGAAGTGAAAGGATACTATTCACAAAAAAAATATTTTCATAATATTGAACAGAATTTTACATAATAATAACAACCATGTATTTAAGTTTTTAGAAATTGAATTCACAAAAGTGGTAAAATATCATTTAAATGAAAAAGTCAGTTTTTTAACTACTACTCAGTGTTTTCAGTATTCTTTAAAAATTGAAGGTTTTCAGAAAAATAAAGAAAAATAAACCTAAGATATATTTGATATTATGAATTAAAAAATTATGTCTATTTTACCAAATTCAAAACATAGAATTTGTATTAATTAATTTAAAATTAATTCTCGTTGTCAAAATAAGAAGCATATTTTTAAGAAATAATAACTATCAAAAGATTGGCCGTTATTTATGTATAATTTCAAAGTGAAATTAATTCCAATGACCAACATTATATTAAATATTAAAAATATAATCTAATTAAACTTTAATAAAATAAAAAAGATTATCAATTATATAAATAAATTAGATTAAAAGGTAGTTTTGAATTAAAATATAGTAATTTTCACTATTCATTAAAAATGTATTTTTTACAAAAAATATAAAAAAAATTACCCAAAGTAAATTTTGATGTCCAAATTCTAAATAAAAATTTTATTTTGTCAAATAGAACATATAAAAGTGAAATAATGTATATTTAAAGTGGGTTATATATCAAAAAGTGTTAAATCGACCTTTTAAATAATATTAAAGAACTTTTTCTTAAAATTAGACTCATTCGCATTTTAAGCCTCTAACTTTTATTGGATAAGTGTAAAAACTATTAACTAACATGTGTAATCATATTGTAGTTAGTTATGTTTATTCCTGCCTATACAATGGATATGCATTAACTTTCATTTAAAATAATAATATTATATTATTGTTTTTCAGTATAACTCAACATTGTGTGCATCTTAAGATTTCAATGAAACACGTTGTTGCATATCAGGTACGCCATCAAACATACAATCCCCATAAGATTAAAATTAGTATTTAATTCGAAAATGTTAATAAATATAAAAAAATTATATTCATTATTAAATTAAGATGTTACATGAGATCACCATGTCATTTTACATGAGAGAATAGGTCAGTCCCTTCATTGACGCTTCAATATATATCAAAAAACCTATACAATTATTATGTAGTGTTGGATCAAATCCACTATCTAGACTTTTATTTAGTTCCATGAAATTTTACTCACATTTATAAATCTAAAGGACCTTGTATCCCTCCCATATTAATATGGTTATTAGATTTATCAATTTTGAGAAATCTATTGAAAATATGCATTATTATCATGTCAATGAAAGAAAACTGTGGATCTCAGTTATTATGGATTGTTTGTGTCATTGCTAATAAACATCCAAATTTTATGTTTTCACAGACATACCCTATCTTATGATTATATAACACTAGAATGAAATATCATATTTCCAAACTTAACAAGTTATTAATTTTTCATAAAATTTCTCATTCCTAAATCTATTCAACATAATACTAAATTGATATTCTAGATTTTACATGATCAAGGAATATCTAAAATTATAATCAATTATTGCAATGAAAAACTGATTAAGCTAATATATAAATACTATATTCATTAATTACATGAAAAAAACAAGGGAATTGGTAATTCCAAATGGAATCACTATAAAATCATAATGAGCATACAATGTGTGGAAGTTGTCCTTAGGTATACCCTCATTTTTGACCCTCAACTGATGATATCCATAGTGGTAGTAAATCCTAGAATATTATTTATTTCCATTAAATTTATCAAACAATTTATCTCTATAGATTATAGGATACTTGTTCTTCATTTGGATTTTTCTGTGTTCTCTATAATAAATGAAAATATTAATCCACCTATCATTCTTCTTAAAAAATTAATATTATAACCCATGGTGACTTTTTAGGGTTTATGAATCCTTTATCATTATTCTACAATAGTTTATTCCACAATTCATGTAACTCAATGAAGACCATTCTATATAAAGTATTTGAAATTTTTGAAGTACATGGTATAGGTTATATTGAAATTCATGATTTATTATTTGAGGAAACACTAGGCGTGTATTCAAGAAATATATCAAAATTTTCCAAAATAATAATAATTTCTTCTATATTGATTTTCTACCCACCCATTTGAGAAAAATATCCCCCTTCATAGGAAATAGGAACTATTAAATTAATTTACTTTTTTTGGAAGTTCATAGTCATCTTCACGATAATAAAAAATAATATATTGATTTAAAATATCAAATGCAAATTATATTAACTGGATATTTAAATGTGGTATATGAGAAAAAATATTATTTATGTCGAAAATAACATCAAATTTTACTACTGTGATAATCACATGATTTGATTGAATAAAATTACCACAAACATCTATTATATAGGATATATTCACATGAGTAGTGATCATCATTAAATTATATGTTTTAAATGATAATTTAACATATTATTTTTAAGGTTTTTAAATTATACCCCTATAAAGTTATTAAAATATAATATAGTGGGTGGAAAATTAGTCAAATAATACATTTTTAGTTCCATATGTGATGAAAAGAATACCATTCACCACTTCATTCTTGTGAACCAATTTAGCAGTTGGAATCATATGATTTTTTACTTTTATCTCCCCACATGAGAGGATATTGATAAACATTTTCATAAGTAACCCTTTTATTTTGGAATTTGTTTCCTAAATTCCAATAATAATTCAAGTTGTTTCATTGGAGTGCGGGTGGTGCATTAAACAGAGCTTTCACCCAGTTATATTTAGTATCTTTCCTCTTTACATAACATAGAAAATAAATTTGTTGATAGATTTCCATTCCTCACATGAAAAATTTATTCGTACTTCATAGATAATTTCCTCATTCTTCCTCAAATATTTATGGTATAGAAGAATATTCATTTTCTATCCTTTATGGATTTTATAATTAGAATATCCTCAAAACACCACCTTTCTCTTCTTAAAAAACAATGAGAATGATGATAATCCATAATCTTAATTTATACCTTAAGTACACATTTTCTGGTATCATAATAGATACTACTATTTTATGGTTATATCTATTTATGGACTATGTTTTAGGACACTAAATAACCAATCAATTTATCATTTATCATTGTTGATAAAACCAAAATCATACATCACAAGTCTTGTGAAATTTTCCTAATTGATACCAATATATTAATTATAGTTATATTTAATATCATTAAATTAATTTTCATTTTTAATGTGAAGTGATTGGGTAAATTAATTTCTAAAAATCATAAACTCTTCCTATTTCATCTAGTAAATTTATTCCTCTTTTCTTTTATTCTTAATATGTTTCAGCTATTGGTATAATTCACCTTCCTCATGATACACTATCGAAATTGTTTTCATGTATATAAAACTAGGCAACATAAAATATATTTTTATTTGTATTGATCCATTTAATGGAAATACATGGATCATTATACCCATTGAATGTGTTTTTTTCCTCATTAATGACTTCATGGTGCACTGGTCCCTCCTTTTCTCATTTTTGATGTTCATGATGAATCATGGATAAAGATAGTTTCAAAAGAATAATAATAATATTTTTCATTCCATCTACCATGTAATTGTTTTCTTAATATGATAGTCACTTCACTATTCGCCACATTGTAACACCCCGTGATTTTAAAAAATAAAAAATGTTTGAAAGCTTGTAGGACATGCAATAGTGACCCTAAATGAATCATGAAATGTTATTTTTAAAACATTACTATTATAACCAGACTATAAAATATGAAAGTATAAATTTAATTAACTAAATTATGAAATATATATAATTATATTAAAAAATAAAATTTTATTGATAAATTCTGCTAAAATAACCACTCAAATTTTCAATAAATGCATTTTTCTACTTCAAAAAATACGTTTTCTCTAAAAATGTTTTCATTTCTTTGGAAGAGAAAATAATATTAATAATTTGTAGAAATTTTTAAAATACATTTTTATAAAATGGGTATAATTTTATTAATAATAATATCAATCTTATCAAAGAGTGTAATTTTGTAATTTCAATAAAAATATTGATTTTTCAGAGAATAGTTGAAAATACATATTTTTGTTAAATTTTTATTTATTTTAATTAAATAAACAAATTATAAAATCAAATTATTAATTTAATTTCTTTTAAATTTAAAAAATATTAAATAATTATATATAATATAATAAAATTAATTTTTAATCATATTTATATCAGATTTTGTTATTAGTACATTTTTAGGGTTTAAAAACACTTTTCTTTGAAAAATCATTTTCGACACGTTTTGGAGGTCTATTTTTAAATTAAATTCCACTAATTATTATAATTTAATTTTAGAAAATGGATCTAATATTTTTAATTAGAATAATTAGCCTTAGTTTACATGGTCAACTTACTATTTTTTATGAATGGTAAAAACAGAACAAATCTGTCACCATGATTAATTTTAAAACAGATTTTATGGTGTGTTAATATAAATAAATAACAGGTAAAATAGAAATTTAAATTGTATAATTTCCATTATATAGAAATATATTGATACTAACTCATTAAATATTCAATAATGGGTCATTTTAGATCCATATGATCTTAATAATGTATTTATATATTTTAATATTTTCAATAATTCCAAGTGTGTCCTCTCCCCACTTATAATAAAATGCCCCAGATCCACTACTATAAAAACATAGAGATACATCTATATCTATATAGACATAAAATAATCATTTATTTATCTCCCTCCCCATTAACTATTTTCCATGGTTTTCTCAGAAAACCCTTTTTAATGAATAAGACTAAAGAGGTTGTTTGATTAAGGGGTATACTTCATAACTATTTTTTTTCCATTAATTTATTCACAAAATTCATTAAAGTATTTTGTAAAAATTATTACATAATAAAAATTATCATAAATATACTATTATGTCATTATTTTAATGCTAAAACATATATCCATCTCCTCTTCTATCAAATTGGATATTAAACCATCGTTTGTGTGTATGGAGGACTATTGTATCATGAAATGATGTAATTTATTTTTCATAACTGACATTCATGATTTAATATAATGAAGGATTTAATGTATATATATATGTGATATTAATGAGATATTTATAATTTAGTAAAATTGATAAATCCGAAATTTTCTTACAATTCAATTCGTTGAGAAATTATATCATCATTCATGCATATATGTGGATTACCACCTCCCCGAAGCAACCTAATTAGGTTTTCCTTAACAAGCCACATAGATGATATATATAAGTTTATATAAAGTAATATCATGATATTTATGATATTATTATATTATATAATGAAAAAATAATCATTAAACTTTTTCTATAATAATTTTTTAAAAATAAAAACATTAATCAATCATACGGATGACCTACTGTATACATGATTATAATATTTTTCATATTCCATAACGATATTTCATGTATGGTTCTTAAATTATAACAAAAATATAAAAAATATTATTATATCATGGTTTTTATTCTGAATATAATATAATGATAACCAATTTATCATTTTTGAACGTACTGAGGACATTTTTCATATATGAGATGAATATCATCAAAATGTGGGATGAAAAATTAATTAAATAAGTGATTGAATTTGACATGGTATAACTAAATAAAAGTAATAATAAAAATAAAATAAATTATTAATAATGTAAATATTTAACATTATATTATTAATTTGGATGATGTGTAATATAAGTGACATGTCATACTGGATGTGGGGGGGCTCTCTAAATAACTCTTTTTAAGGGTTATGACCATTCACCATATAAATCACATTATATATATCATTAATGTTATTTAATTCTTATAAATTATTTATATTTGTCTCTTAAATATATACCCCCATTATAATCCATTCTTTTGATGGGTTAATACATGCATTATGATCATTTATCAAAATTTTGTCTTTAAGAAATATCTTTTGAATATTATATGTGGTATGATTATGAAACCCATTTCTTTAAATGGTTTATTCTTATTATTATTCCATATGATTAATATTATTTTGTAGAGAACATAATAATTTACGGTATTTCACCAATATACCTCTCTAATTCATCAGGGATTGATTTTTTTATCATGATATGTTATATATGTGATTAGAGTGTAAACCTAATCTACTATGGGACATTGTCTACCATGTGATATTATCACAGTAGTTAAAGTTGACTTATTATTATTTCTTGTTTTGTGTAGATTACATATTTCTTGTTATTCTATTATATTATGTTACCATTTTTTCACGTTACTCTCCCATGTGATTATCCATGAGCCTTAAATTTTATGAATTCTTGTTTTACCTTTAAATAATGTGTTATGTTTCATTATAATATCTATTCCCTTATTGGGATTTATAACCTATACCTTACTTCTTATGTATTCCCTAGGTTACAGCATATAGTTAAAGGAGATAAAATGGATTTATGATCTCATTATGGATATTAAAATAAATTTATTTTCAATGTTCATAGTATTCTATAGACACTAGGCCTTTTGATCCTTATTTTTTATTTAATGGAAATTAATATTAAAAATAACGTTATAACATTTTTAAAATGTATTTGGTTATTATAGTTTATATCATATAATGATCTAGTAATTTTTTGGTATTATATCTACAACACCTTATTTATAAACCTAAGGATATGTATAAGTGTAGGAAGTAAATTGAAATGTATTACCGAAATTGAAACCTAGAGACTCATAATTTAAGTTATACTCATCATTTATATTTCATTCCAACTAAGTTTGTAATTTATATTTTTTATGCTTCTCATATTTTAATATTTTTAGTTAATCAAGAGAAATTAGATAAATTAGAGAAATTGTGAGAAAAACGAATGTGATTGTCAGTATGATGAATTTCCTACTAATATGAATACATTTATGGGCGTGGGTTCTAAGAAATTCATTATAATATTGACTGAATTGGGTAAAAGTATGGATAATAACATGATTCATGTGGAGAAACTGACTAATCCTCCTAAATAGAAAGTTATAGTTGAGTCTTTTATGATAAAAAATCCTTCAACCCTTTATGGATGTTATATTCCCCTCATTGTGGAAAAATTTATGAACGCCATTAAGAAGATAATCTCTATAATCTAATTCTTAGAAGAAGAGAAATTTGTTTTTTCATTTATTTCATGGAGGGGGAAGTTGATTAATGGGGGACACTAATCAAGAAAATTTTTCCAAAATAAGACATACACTATATTTAATTTGAAAAATTAAATAAAATATTATTTAATAAATATTTTCCCTGAAATATCTATATTAAAATGAATAGGGAGTTCCATGTATTGAAGAACAAAGAAGATGAGCCTATCAAGGAGTATGGAGAAAACATTAAGAACATTTCACAGTATACCTCTCACATTTTCATCAATACTGACTGTAATGTTGACAATTGATTTAGCTATATAAATAAGAGTATATTAATAAATGCTGTCATTAAATAATTTGAAATATTTGAAGATATTTTTCATCACACCCTTAAATTTAATATAGTGATTAGTGAATCTAAATGCTCTAATATTTTTAAAAATAAAAAACATATTTAGTTTTCGTTAGGTGGATAAGTAGATAAATATTATAGTGGGAAAAAAACCAACATCCCTTTTGTCAAAAATGTGGGATGAAGCATCCCCAATATTATATTGGGGGAACCAAGATATGATTCATGTGATGAAAATATTAGAATCTAGATAATCATTATTTACCAGATATGAAAATACCCCCTAATGAAATAGAGGAAAATAGATCAGATCAACACTCAACCTATAATGTACAATTTCAACTACAAATAACAATATAATTATTCAGATGAATTTCAAAATCCATGGGTAGTTGGATACAATCAATTACAACCTCTAAGGCCTTGAGTGGAAGGAATTGAATATGACATCACTACTATATGGGTGAATACTGACAATGATGTGGCAATGAGTACACAAATTTTTTCATTGAATAATATGAAATGTAATTTTTTATTATAGTTATATGAATTCTTTAAAATCATTAAATTTTTATTGAAATATCTGAACACCACCTCAAAGCATATGGTGTGGACTATCTATGAGAATATAAAACTTAGTAATTTTTGAATCTTAGGTATATTACTCATCTATTATCAATTTTTGGGACTGAATCTTTTATAAAATCTCCCCGTACATCCTTTATTTAAGTTTGTTGATATTTTTAGTATTCATTGGCTATCCTTGTATAAATAAAACATAAAATTTCAGGGAATAATATTCCTCTTTACATCCCAAGTCATCCTCTAATTATGTACAAGTGTAAGGAAGAGGATGAATCTCCCGTGGAATATCCTTCTCAAGTGTGGTTATTATTCTCTTATAAGGAAACTTATCTATCTCAAATTATTGTTATTATGGTTGGAATGATTATTGAAGAAATTAAAATTACGAAATATTGTACTGATATATTACATGAAGTACATTCTAGTCTTCTTCATGTCAAATATATTGAGTTTTCAATTAATCTTATACATATATTTTTACCCATATACCAGACTACATGCATAATGTCCACCATTGATTTAGATGAACTGAATAATTAGTTTCGTGAGAGTCTATATAAGGGTTTTATACACATAAGTGCTTCACCATGGGGTGTGTTTTCCACTTTATTAAGAAGTAGGATGAGTCTATGATCCTCTATATTGATTATCATGAATATAAAAAATCACGATTAAGAAAAATTTCCACTTCCATAAATTGAAAAATTATTCCATTAACTACATGGGGCCATATATTTCTATATAATGGACCTTTGTTATGGATATAACCAATTAATGGTGGATATGAAAGATATTCCCAAATCATCCATTCCAACATTTTACATAAGTTTTGAGTTCATATTGATGCCCTTTAGACTCACTAATACTCTAGAAACATTTATGGACATAAAGAATACAGTATTTATACATTAAAATGAAAATTTTGATGTAATATTAATAGATGATATTATAAAACACTCAAAATTTATGGAAGAACATGAAGATAATTTTAATTCAATTTTAAATACTTTTTGAAAAGATAAGCAATAAAAAAATTATAGAAAATGTAATTTCCTGTTGAAGGATATATCATTTTTGGGGCGCATTATCACTAGAAATGGGGGATTTTTGTATCCCTATAAGATAATAAAAAATTGAGGAGTGGCCAAAGAAACCATCTGAAATAGATATCCATAGTTTTATTTTAATAGATGGGTATTACTGATGATTTTGGAAAAACATCTCAAGATTTTTAAACACTCAAGAAATGCTAACTAGGAAGGGATTAATGTTTTTCTGAACCGTTTAATGTGGAGAGATCATAATGGAGTTAACAAATTGGCTTATCATTATGCTAGTCCTCATCTTTTCCAAAAGTGAGGAAAATTTCAGGGAATATAGTGATGCTTTACATAAGGTTTTCAGTAATGTACAAATATAAATATTACAGAGTGATAGCCTACACCTCATGGTACATGAATGATCATGAGAAAAAATATCAAATAAATTATCTAGATTTGGATGCAATGATCATTGCATTGAAAATCTGGTGCATTATCCCTATGGGGAGAAGTGTGAATCATATATGGGTCATAGTATCCGAAAATATATATTCATATAGATGGATCTAAATATGTGACAATAGAGATGATTAGAGCCGATTAAGGACTATGACTACACAATCCAATACCATTTTAGGAAATCAAATAATGTAGAAGAATCTATATGTAGAAAGGATCCAACAAACTGATCAATAATAAAAATTGGGAAGTGTACAATCTTTTTTGGACCACAAAGGATGGACATGGGTATAATAAATAAAGGAAAAATAATTATTCCTTTCTCAAATGATTTCCCAACCATCCATTCTAGAAATGTTAAAGGAGGATTAAAGAGATGATAAGAAAATTCATAAGATAGTTGACGCTATACGAAATGGTAATCCTCAATGTTAAAATTTAAAATATAATGAGACATAATATTTGGTTCAGGAATATGTGTACCATCAAATACTATGATAAAGAACTATTTGTTTAATGTTATATATAGATCTAAATTCTCCATCCACCAAAGGACAATGAAAACGTATTGATATATCATTGATAACTATTGGTGGGATAATATATTGATGGAGATTGTAGAATATATGTCAAAGTGTCTGGTATGTTGACAATTTAATGTTGAGAGGAAACAATATAAGGGTATAATTCCTCAATTACCCATACCTACATGGAAATTGTAATACATCAGCATATACAATGTCATTGGTCTTCCAAATACATCATGATGAAATAATGTTATATGTTTTATGGTGGACCTCATTACAATGAAGAATCACTACATTGTAATTAAATATGACTTATCACTCAATATAATTGCATGGATATACATTAGAGTGGTGGTGAGGCTATATGGAATACCATTATTGATTATATCTTATTGAGATGTCAGAATTAAATCCATGTTATGAAAGAGTCTCTAACATGATCCAAATATAGATTTGAATTTTAAAAAAAATTATCTCCGCTAAAATAATGGACAATCTGATCAGAATATTCCTAAATTGGAAGTCATATTGAGATCATGGTCAATGTACTTCAAAAGAGGATGATATCAACATCTTCTTTTTGTTTTTTATCATAAAATAATTTCATTTAATAGAGGATCCAAATGGTTCCATATGAATCCTTTTATGTAAAGATAAGAACAATGTATGAATGTTGGGATGAATTTGGTTAGGCTTATATGTTAGTAAAAGAAATTTTATTTTTAAAAAAGTAATTATGTTCAATACCATTCATCATTTCATCTGGGTTACTCAAATTTTGTTGGAGAGTTATGCTGAAAATCATCAATGAGTACTGGAGTTTGAAATAATGTATAAATTTTTTCTCCGCATGTATCCATAAAATAGATTCAATAGATTTGGGATGATCATGTACTATAGATATATAGTTCCATCTATCATGACAACTCTCCTAGTCTACATACTATAGCATAACCATAAATTTAAATAAGTGACATGGGAATAAGAGGATGTCATGAAGAATAAGTACACAAACCTATATGTACCTCAGTATGTAATTAAAAATTTCATGTTAAAAATTACTAAATTGGAGAGGAATGTATCACCCTGTTATTTTAAAATGAAAAAAATGTTCTATTGTGTATACGACATGCAACACATATCCCAAACGAACTGTAAAATATTATTGTTTAAATATGGCCATTATAACAAAGACATTAAATTTGAGGGTGTGAATAGGATTAAACATATTAATATATATATATATATATATAGTTAGTAAATAATATTAATTTATGGAAAAATTATTTCTAAATAATCACTCAATATTTGTGTTAAGACATTTTTTTCTTCAAAGAATGTGTTTTCATCAAAAAAAAATTGTTTTTTCAAAAAAAATAATAAAATTAATTACTGAAACTTATAGAAATATATATTTATAAAAATATATCATTTTCAATTATAAAATCAAATTTATCTTTGGGTAAAAAAATTTATTTTTCTAAAACGATTGATTTTTGAATGAATTGTGAAAAATACTGATTTTTTTGTAAAAATGTAATTTATTTTAATTTATTTACTTTATTTTTGAAATCCCATTATGATTTTAATTTTATTTATCATTAAATAAGTTATTATTTTGTTATTTATAATCTAATTAATTAAAATGTAATAATCATTATATCTTATTTTGGAATAAAAATATTTTTGGGGTATCAAAATGCATTTGTCTGAAAAATTATTTTCATCACATTTTATAAACATAATTTTAAATTTAATTATTACACTTATGGGGATTGAATATGATAAATTCTATTCCATATTAGGATAATAATAATAATAATTAAAAATACGTAATACAGTCATCTAATTATTTTAGTAAATAGTTAAAATTGTAAAAACTTGCTACCACTATTATTGTTAAAACAGGTTTTCATGGTGGGGTTAATCAAAACAAATAAGTGTTAAAATGATCTTAAAACTTGTATAATTTATAATTTATGGCCATATTTCATAATATATCGTCTATTATTTAGAAATGGTCAATTTTTGATTCATTTTTTACAAATAAGACGATTATTATTTTTTCATCATATATTCGACGTGTGTCTTCTCCCCCACATATAAAAGGACACCCATTATTATATCCTCTATACACAGAAAGAGAATTATCATCAAAAAAACTAAACAAAAACATCCTTAAATCCTTCCCCATTACATAGTTTCCCTAGTTTGATAAAAAAACCATCCTAGTAAGGATTTACATATAAATCTAAAGAGGTTGTTCAAAGACGAAGTGTAATTATTAACCATGAATTTTCATATTATTTTTCTTCCATATCATTAATATATTACTAAAATATGATAAAGTAAAAATAATTTATCTATTATATTATAATTATATTTAATTTTACTATAATAAACTATATACATATCCTTTTTCATCAAATGGTAAATAAAACCATCATTCATGTGTTTGATAAACTACCTCCTCATAAACCCATGAAATTTACCTTCAATCACATCCTCTCATGGAGGGATATAATGATGAATTTATTGTATATATAGTTTATTCATGACATAATTATCATTCTTAAAATGTATTATATCATGTATTTTCTTACCATTCCATTCATTGCGAAATTATTAGATCAATCATAAATACTTATGGATTACCACATCCATGACGAGGTGCGATTTCTTTTTCATTATCACATCACATGGATAATATATATAAGTATATTTGATATAATAATATGAATTTTCAAATATAATTATAATTCTATAATGTTAATATATTACTCACCATCTTTTCAAAATGATCATTGAAAAATAGAAATGTATCTTATGCGTACGTACGACATACCATCTCCATGATGATATCATTGTTAGTTTTTCATAACAATCATTCATGGTTTGTTTCAAAATAAATTTGAATGATAAAAATTATAAATACAACATGGTAATTATTTTCTATATAATATATTGATAACTTATTTAACCTTTTCAACCAACTAAGGTCATATTGGACATAGGGGTCAAATTTCATCAAAATGTATGACATCAAATTAATTTATTTAGAGATCGAATAAGACATGATAATAATATAAATAAAGGGAATAATAAACATAAAAAAGTTCCTTAAAAAATAAAACAATAATTTTATTTTTATTTTTTAGGAAGACGAGGGACCTACGAGATGAGTCAAACAAGGGGTAAGGGAACAATATAAACAACCCTTTTCGTATAGTTATGACCAATATCTCAAACTAAATTTTATTCTCTCTTAAATTTTATTGTATAATTATAAATTATTTATATGTGTATCTAAAATATATAAATACATTATTATAACAATATTTTATCGGGTAATACAGGACTTATGATCATTTCTCAAATTCCTTCTTTAAGAAATGTCTTTTGATATATTCTATATTTCATATGTTTCTAGGATTTTATTCTATATGGGTTTTTATTTTCTCCTCTACTGTTATTATTAATGATCCTTATCTTTTTTGATAAAATGTTATTCTATTGAATCATATGTTATGTTTCCTTATCATTTTTATTCCTTTATTAGGATTCTTAGATTGCCTGTTTTTTATGTATTACCCAGGTTATCCCATGGAGTTTTAGGAGCTCAAAGGGATTTAGGATCTCATTATAGATATTAAAATAAAATGTTTTTGTGTACCAAGTCTTCCAAATACAGTAGGATTTTATTTATTTTTTATTTTTATTTTAAAGGTTTTGTTGTTAAAGATCATGAAATAAAATCTTTAAATAGTCTTGGTTCATTATACACATTCATTTTAAAAATTATTCTTTATGGTATCATCCACTTGTTAAAAAAATCATAGTGTAAGGATCAAGATACAATAATTAAAGTGTAGAATCATAAAATATTATTAATTGTTCATGAGATATCCTAAATAATGAAACTTAATTAAGATATATAATAATATTATTCATATGATTATTGTAAAAAAAATAACTAAACTATCATTTTATTATAATTGAGGTAACCCAAGTATAACATATATATATATATATATATATATTAAATAATATTAGGTGAATATTAAATATATTTCTCAATATAACATTTCTAATGACTCTATAGTTTTAGTGAATATGGAGGTAAGATACATAATAATATTACTTATTAAAATATATTCAAATTATATCAAAATTGTTTTATACCATAATACACTTTTTATTCATTTATGACATGAAAAATTTCTTTATAACCTATGGAAAATATAAATAGAAGGAAAATTGAGCTCAAATTCAATGCAAGGGTAAACATAATAGAATTCAATTGGTAATAATATATTGTAAAAAGAAATTTATAAATTTATAAGATAATGATTATAAATTAAAATGTTCCTACCAAATAAGTCATTGATCATAAATAATTATTCATGGAATAATGATTTATATTTCAAAATAAATGAGTTATAACAGTGAGAAATAATCATTAATCAACCATGGACCATGAAAACACATCATAAGTATAAGAAAATAGAATAGGTACCTATAGATAAATAATAAAAATAAAAAATACCTTTGTTAGTCAATGATCACAAACAATACAATCATTCTGGATTATGTTATTTAGTGGATTATGCTCACTCTTCATTCTATCAAATCCATATCTAGGGCTATGTCACAAGACTATCATAGTGTATAGAGTCCCATACTAAACTGGGTTCACTTTCCATTCTAATCCATATTATATCATATTATATCAATCATTACCCAATGATTTTTGCATATTTAACTAACCGATCCATAATATAATTAATACCTTACTTATCTGTACCATAAGATAACAAAAACATTCCTAAATTATATATATCATAACTTCGGGAAAATCAATTGGTCTCCAAAAAATTTGATCATTAAACAAATAATAAGAAATCATAATATTGAAAAAAATATGGTATCAATTAATCATATCCCCAGTGAATAAAAATAAACATCAAATTTTTTTATCATAGATATAAAATGTGTTTAAAATATTATTAGAAAATTTCGGGGAATTTAGGGGAAAATATAATTTTCCATTTTGTATCTTTAAAACTATAAGTCACATCACATTGAGAAAAATATTTTAATTAAAAATAAACATTACTAAATATAATGAAATATTAAAATCAATAAAAAATCATGCATATAGGAAAAATTTTCCTTATATTAAATTTTCAAACAATGATTCCATCCACACATTTGATAAAATGTCTAAAAGTGAAAATAAGTAGAATAGTTTTTTAAAAATATTGAAAATAAATTCAAATATAGTTGAAAATTAGTTTAAAAAATAATTTGATTAAATAAAATTATGTTATTGAAAACATTATAAATAGCAAAGACATTGAAGAAATATTTTTTCAAACCAATAAGAAATAAGGTCCACTATTCATACAAACTTTTTCTCATTAATTTTTAACCACAAAGTGATTAAAATGAAAAAAACAAGTAAAAACCAAAATTAATAATATGATATTGAATTATATAGAGTTTAATATAAAATTATCATATAATTTCCACCAATCCTTGTTTTACAAAGATAATCCTAAAAGGAAATGAGATTATAACATAGATGCTTACCTCATGTCATCTATTACTTTGTAGGAATTAAGAAATATGTATTATATATATATATATGTTTAATATAAATCTTTTCAAAAAATCATATTCATTAATAACGTATAATTTATCATTCATTTACGATTTATAATTACCCTTTTATTTACAATTCTTCATTGAAATATACATTCGAGTGATAACTATATTGTTTTCTTTTCATGTTTCAGTTTGATGGTACTAGTCCTTGCACATTGATCATGGTTTCATAATATATATTCTTAATAATTTCAGAATTTTTATTTTATTTTCAATATTTATACTTTAATAACCATACAAATAAATTTTTGATGGAAAACTAATTACATAACACCATATAGATAGTGGTCTGTACATACACACGAGTGATGTTTCCAATTCTTCAAGGATAAAATGAATAAAAGATAGATATTAATTATTATTTAAATATACATAATTATATCATAAATAAAATATATATTCATTAAATA
Organism: Viscum album; assembly: GCA_963277665.1. Classification (NCBI taxonomy): domain Eukaryota; kingdom Viridiplantae; phylum Streptophyta; class Magnoliopsida; order Santalales; family Viscaceae; genus Viscum; species Viscum album. Next base: position 1,455,481,460 of record OY728131.1, on the reverse strand, counting down.
TATACTTAGTACCATCCATGTCAAAAATAAATGAAAAATGAATCACATCATTCCGTGGCGGTGATTGTCAAAACTTATGGACATGTGATGTTATTATTTTTCAGAAAATAGTAAGGAGGTAAAGAAATATATATACCATTAACATATAATACTATAATTATATAAGATATAAGAATAAAATCATTTTAATATGGTTAAATTTCATTTGTATGAGTATTAAGAAGAAGGAAACATGAAAAAACATGGTAAGATCATATACCACTTTTTTGGGTATCCTCTATTAAGAAGCACCAAAAGTCGTCATGGGTGATTGTTGAAGGAATAGAAAAACCTAAAGTCCATGGATAAATATATTGGGATAGTATTTCAGAATATATTGGTTGATATAAATGGATTATGTGGAGTAGTTAAGACTATATTGGAGGCACCCTTTTATTAGTGAGGACAGCGGAATAATTGTAATTATTTTGAATATTAAAATATTATAAAATAACCTTAATGGGAATGTTTTCATAAATAGAATAATTTTAAAATATATTATGATATATAATTTAAATAAAATAAGAAAATAGTTCTTAGATATTTTATGTTTGTTTAAACACTTATCTCTTTTACTAAACCTCTCAATAACACAATTTACTGATACTGTAGTAATTAATTTTTTACTTTGGTTACTACTAATAATGAAAAACATGATAGTGGTATCTATAGAAAATTCATAAATTAGGATTCCAAATATAAGAACCATTTAATCATGTTCAATTAATATGGTTTTATGAAATTAATTTTAATATAAGTGTGCAAAACCCGAATGAAATCATTTTTTAGATAAATGAATTTTTATGCATAATATAAATTTAAAGTATTTACTAGATGACTAATAACCATTAAATTAATGTTAAAATATTATATTTTTTATATTATATGAATATTTCATTATAATAACTCATAAATTTCCATTAATTTATCTTACTGAAATAATAACACATTGCACACATGAAAACAATTTTCTAGGAAAAAACATTTTTTACATTCAAATTATTATTTTTTCTTTCCTAAAAATTGATTAAAAAATAATTGATTTTATAAATCTATAAAAAAAATATTTTAATAATTAATATTTTCCTATTTATATCCACAAATACAATGTATAAAATATAAATGAAATATTTTATAATAATATTCTAATAGCATTTTGTAGTTTATTTAAAATAATTGTTGTATGTAAAGAAAAATATCAATGAAATAAAACTTATTTAACAAGAAATATATCATAAAATAAAAAGTTGTTACACAACTATAACCTTCCATCCCCGTAAAAAGGGAATATGATTTTACACTAAATTTTGAGACTTGGGTAATTCTGTTTGTCAATGATGCTTCATTATACTATGTAGTCACATAAACGCCATGTCATAGAACCCTACATGGGCATTGACTCAAGATTTTATAGGATACATTATAATTCACATACCATTGGAGTCCAATATCAATCAATCCCTAACAATCCATCCACCATATCACCCTTTTGTTGATACCTATAAAAAATTCATCTAATTCTTTCATCTATTATTTTTCACTAAAGTACCCATTCATACCATTTCATTCCTGCATGTATATGATCCAAATATTTTAAAATATCAAACATAACAACAATATGAATATTTATTACGATTAATTATATAATATATAGTGTAATCCAACATTTATACTGACCAAAACTTTTCATACATAAATATAACACATATCACGATTATTATTAAATAAATTTCACAAATATGCACCATATGATATTAAAATTTTAGTGTATTTGGTGAATGGAAACACTATCTTATTATTTTAGGTAAGATATATATAACATCCCATAAAGATCTTCCAATTTGGTTCACTTCATAAAAAATTCATGCAAAAGAATTTCTTCATAACATGGGGGACGGAACCGGAAGAAAGGATGATCTCAGATATTTAGTGAGGGTAACCATGGGAGATATCAATTGATGAACATAAGAAGGAATAATCTATGAATAATGGTATGAGATAATTAAAATGAATTATAACGTTCATAACCAATATTTCAATGCTCATAAACATGATCCTTGTTATAATATATTATAAATTCAAATACATGCTTGATAAGAGCGATAAATTATCCTAAATAAATCATGAACCTTAATTTCATTTGAAAAAAGTTTGGAAGCATCATATTTATATAAATCTTTTTCAATATAACATTTAACAACTGTTACCATAAAATAAAAAAGTATCAATCATCTCTAAATATTTACCATAACATAATGAACCAGGAATTATCATTACATCCCATAGTGGATCATGAAAATTGACTTGTTTCCCATAGTGTATAAAGGACAATGACATACTTCTTATAGTTTTTCCAGAACATAATATTATTTCCCATAATTTTATAATGAGATATAAATCATTAACCAATAAATTAGAGGGATATATAGGTTTTATCCTTCCCTTAATCAATACATTATTGTGCCCTATTATCATAAAAAATTCATCATCTCATAACCCATGCTAATAAACTGAGATTCATAAACATTTTTAAATTCATCAAATCATAACCCATTTAAATTAAATAGTTTTAGTAAAGATATCATCATAATAATCATTAACTAAATAATGAAGGAATAATAATGTTACCAATGGATCTTATCAACAGTAAAACATAAGAAATACCAAAGGTTATTGTCATTGATAAATGTAAATTCTATAAAGAAGTCACACAAAAAAACATGTGAAAAATATCCTTTCATTTTGAGATAAATTTTAAAATATAAAAATTTCTCAAATACATAAAAAACATTTTTTTTAAAATAATCCTCAATAAATAAATTATACTCCTTAATTAATTGATTGGTAAGAATGGTATAAAATTTTATTCAGGTCATATACATTAAAACAATGATCTTGTACACATTTTTGGTAAAAATTATACACCACCTTATATGGAAATTTACAATAAGATTCCTCTTAAAAAAATTTCTAAAACAAATCATGGTTAAAAATTAATTTAAAAATAATTTTATAATAATGAAAATATTCTTTATAAATTTTTTTAAAAACATGGTCATGGAAAAAATAGAATTTTGACCAAAGAGAGTAATAAAATTTATTTTTCTTAAAAACATTTTTTTGGTCTCTTTAGTTCTTTGTGAAATGAAAATAGAAGGGAAAAATGCATTCCTTTAACTTCTATGTTTACTCACTTTCTTTATTTTATTTTTCACCACTGTAACTCGTCTACTTTTATTTACCTAGATAATTCAACCTTTAAGAATAAAAATAAAATTATCAATGTTAGGTAATATGATACCACTAATTATATATATTAAATCAAATTTATTAATTAAATATCTTATTTGAAATGAAAATTAAATTTAAAAATTGTGCATGTAACATGAAAAACCACATTTTATCATGAACCGCATTATTTAATTTGTACATTGTTATTATTTTTAATGATAAAATAATAATTTGACCTAGATATATTATGTAAATTATGAAGACTAAAAATATATAATCCATTTTATATAATTAAATTCACATTATTTTTATAATTTAATTTAAAATAAAATTGATATAAATAATGAAAAAAATAGATTTCCTACGATAAAAACCATTCAAAAGTATGAAATTTATTAAATCAAATTTCAATATAAGATTTATTAAAATGAACTAAATTTGATTAATAATAACTTAATTTCATTAATTTTACATTTATAACCCCTTAAAATAAAATATAAGTTTTTAAATTATTCAAATGGAAAGGTATTTTTCAAAGAAAACAAGTATTGTTTACTTATAAATAAAAGGATAAAATTTTCTAGAAAAATTTAAAAAATTTACCCTAAGATAATTTTGAAAATTTTATTTATAAAATAATGATATTTTGTTAAAAAATTTGAAAAAATATATCAAATTAATTTTGAACCAATTTTACAAAATGAGAAAAAAAAACCTTTTAAAAAATACTTTCTTTAGCATAAAAGATAAATAATTATTATGACATGACTATAAATAATAATTGATCAATGAAAAAAAAATTATTGAATATATGATATATATTTCATTAAAATCATTCACTAACAGTGATTAATTTAATTTAATAATATCACAACACATTGTGCACATAAAGATAGTTTTTCATAAAAACATTTCATTTAAATTTAAATGTTTTTTATTTTCATTTATATTAAATTTATAACCAATAGGCTTATTTTGTACACATTAAAACCATAAAATTTTCATATATTATATTTATCATTGATACCTTCCAATTTAATATCTAGTTTAGAGTTGTCACAATAATTAATAATATTTTAATAGTATATCTCTATTTGATAAAAAACGTTGAATACAATATAAAATATTAGAAAATTATATTTTATTTGAAAAAGAATTTTCTAAAAATATTGAGGTATTGAAAACATTTTTTATTATAACCATAAAAATGAAATTTCATCGTCAAATCCCACTAATAATATTATCTCTTAATTTATAGAAGTCCTCTTTAAAGTGACATAATTCTGGTATGATAAATGTTTATCCAACAACTACATGTGTCTGGATTCCTCTTCCTAGAGGAGATATCTTATAATCTAAATATCCTACACTCTGACTGGATAAAAATTACACTTTTAACTCATCCCATAACCATCTTAGTTTTTGGGATTATTAATCATTTTATGCGAAGTATTTTTTTCCTCTATCCATCGTATAAATTGTCATGGTCTTTATTTCCAAAATTTAGGGACTATTATGATTATTTAGAAGTATTTGTGGTAATTTTTGTAAAAAAAATAGAGAATGAGAATTTCTCCATCCCATTGAGATGCATTTTTAATTCCTTAAATTTTTTTTTCTTTACAATTATTTTAAAAATCATAACTAGTGATAATAAAGAAATATTTATTATAAAAATGATCAATTGATATAGTGCATTAATTGGGAGTATGTATGAGAGGTTCTCCATCTCCTCCCACATAGATTGATTATTTTATAGTTTAAATTCTTATAATTCAGAGCTCTTTAAGTTATCTCCTTATAAAAAAGTGACTATCTTTATGATATTGGGATTAGACACATGAGATAGACATCCAACATATTCCTATAAAGTGAATTATACCCATTGTATATTACTATCACTTAATGAGACACATCACACGTTTTATGGTAATGTGGCCAGGAATATTTGGGTTCTTTTTAGGTTTTTGAAACAATGACCAATGATGTACCTTTTTAGGTTAGGTATATTAGACCAATATTGTCCTTTTTAAGGTAATTCACCCAAAATTGATGTGTTATTTAGTTTAATTCCATAAAAATAAAACATATTATAAGATTTTTAAAGTCATACTAAATATATTACTAGGTGAAAGGTATATAGTGATAGTTTTTTTGTGATTTATACCGGAATAATCCTTTTTTTAACATGAAAAATGAGTCAGGTGAAGGATGGTTATGGTTACACCAATCAGAAGGCATTGTATATACATTTTTATCATTTATTAAATGTAATGAGGATGATATAATGAAATAATTGTGCATTGGGTGGATGTGTTGATTATTTTTGATGGACAAGATAAGTGATATGACAATGATGACCCATAATAAATTATAATGGTTATGTGAAATGGAGAATCATATTCATTAAGGGAATATGTTACTGACTATATGTTTGGAATACTATCATTTATAGAGTATTTGAATGGGATATATTTTATAATATTACCTATTCATACTATCAAATGAATACATGATAAAAATAGTTCAAACATGTGTTTCTATTGGAACAGTAATAAATAACATGTGATGTGGAGGAGGCCTATGTAGATGAGGTTCCCTGGATGTTTTTCTTGGGAAAACGACTTCCATCAAGATATTCTATGTAATAATTACATCCAATTTAATTTAAAAATGTGTAAATGACTTATATATAGTTCTTATATTTGTTGGGTACCACCCATGGTATGAGACCTGACTAAAGGGGTTTAATTTAACCTAGATGGGGGGGAGATATACATGGATCATTGTTGTGGAATTAGTTTTTAGGGATGAATTTATCTAGATTATTTTCAGTCATGGACTTTCACCTTGTAAATTTATATTCCATAAGAGACCAACCTTGTAACAACATCAAATAACTATCTATAAAGAAATAGTTCATTAGTATGCCCTATGAAGGAAAATTTTCTTCCTACAAAGAGGCCCCTTATGAGTTAGGAAAACTGGGACACTAGTAAGAGGACTCATTAGAAATGTTTGAATTATAACCTTTTATCATTAGGATTTTTCATTAGAGAGTTATTATTCACTTATATTGATGTTGATATAAAAAAAGTGACCTCTTATAAAGGTTGAAACCATAGAATGTGACAAATTCCCTTGTTGTACATTACTTTATCGTAGGTTTTTCTCCAAAAATCAAGTTATGGGAGGCCATTGTAGTATTTAATAACTTAAAGTAACATGTCTATGCACCTGATACTTATGAACACCCCCCTTGAGTGATTTTAAGTTCAAAAGGGGAATTTAATAGATATAAAGATAATTTTCGTTATTTTATATTTATAGTCTTCATAAGAGATTTCTTAACGTAGTTTATCATCAATAATATAAAAAAGAACCTCTATAAGGTAGAATCCTAATGAATTTATGGAACCAATGCACATATCCCATAATATGCGGCCTATTAGTGTTCCAGTTCACCATCGCTCGATGCTCTTTCTGTTAGGATTCTAATTCACCCTCTTAAGGGATTACTATGGTTCCATTTTTCCTTGAAATCTGTCTGAGGTTTCACATTTTTTAATCTCATATGGACTCAAAATTTCATTGATATAAAGTCGCACCTAAACCTAAGTTGGATAAATCCAGACAAGGCTACCAAAGCCACACCAAGTCTATATGGCCACAAAAAATAACATTGCAGATGATAACCACACGCATGGGATAAATTCAACTCATTCAACTAGGTCTCCAATATTTGGTGATACATATTCGATATATGATTTTCATATTTGTCATATTGAATCCCTAAAAGAACATGCTAGTTCTTTTTTTCCATCGCAAACATTAATGGAACCTCTTCTAAATTGGCATGTAACATATATTATTATTAATTCCATACATCCAAGTTGTATCACTTTAAATATCATCACAATTAATCAGTGTGTGTGGATATAGATAACCTCTTTTACATGTTCTGAATGAATTCTTAATATACAATAATCACTTTCAGAAAAATGTTTTTGGTATTATTAACAGGAAGGATATTATAAAAATACCATAAATTTGTAAGACATTCCATTACAATGAAAAAATATATGTCATGGAATGAGTTTAACATTTATCATTTCAGTTTTAATGCACAATTACTAAAGTACTGCTAACTCATATATTTAGAAAATCTATTTTGGAAAGTTGGATCATGATAACATGGATTTATAAGTGTCGGAAATAGGGTTATATACTAATTATAACTTTAAATTACCTATTATCTATATATATAACTAATTGAAATATATCCAATGGTCATATATCCAATTACAATATATCTAACAATTGTATATCGACTGACCTTATAATGGTTGCATAAACCATCAACATTAATATATATTATCAAAAATAATTCCCAAAATTTAGTTATCGTATTTATTTATTTCTACCATATATAATGTTTTGTATTCCATCCATAATTATAATCAATGATATGATCTTCATTGGAGACCACATTCAAAAATAGTTCAAATTTTATGATGTTTTACATATCGTTATATTACTCTTTCTTTTTCGATAATTTAGTTTATTATATATATCTTGTAATAATTTTTTTTTTAATTTTTATTATTATATATTACATTAATGAAAAAATATTTTTTCATTTTAACATGGAATTTCAAGTAGAATATGTTATTTAACAAATTGAATTTGTTGAAGGAAGACTCATAATAAAAATAAATCATGTTACATGTACCGTCTCCCAATTAAAATGGGATTGATAAACAAATATTAACATCAACACTTTCTATTGATAAAAATGTAAAAACCCATCATATCCTTATCCAAATATTAGTAAAACACAATATATAATATAATTATGTAATAAAATTCATACAATAAAAATTATAATTTTTATTAGTATATATACACAACTGTGTCCAATGAAAAGAAAGAGATAACTTGTGACCCCTTTTCCACTAGTATAGTTGTCTAACCTCTACAACTTCATGTAATACAATGAAGAAATAATTACCATAACCTATAATTAAATATGAAATCCTCTTCATGTACACCGAGTTTCACATGAAGGTAGTGTGTGTAAAAACATAGTGTGATTTCCCTAGTAACAATCCATTGATGTGAAAACCAAATTTCTCATTAAAGTTTATAAATACATTTCTAACCAATGAAAAGAGATATAATTAAATATTCATATCTCATTCATTGTTATCATAAAAATCATTTAACAAAAAAAGATAAACATTCTATAACACCATCAATTATATTCTAACCAAATCACACACACCTTTCCAACTCTATTTTACAGAATCTCTAACTCCATTCCACAACCATTGTATAACTCTCACATAAGCCAACCCATATTCTATATAAAAGGCCCAACACTAAAGTGAGATACCCCAAACCATTATCTTTTAACATGATATGGCCACTACACATAAGTCTTATTTCCAATCAATGCCCAAGACCACTATAAATTAACATCATAAACCCAAATAATTTCATCAATAATTATCATAACAACTTTTCACTTTATTCTCTCCATGAAAAATAAACCAAGTCATAAAAACCATATTCATGCTTTAATTATTTTTTATAAAATTGTCCCATACCCTAAAAATAAATTTTCATTTTTATTAAAATTCATACACCCCAAAACCATGCCTATAAAAATATAATTACTTTTGAAATATTTATTTTAAAATCTAGAAGTGAAATTCATAAAAATTCATCACATAATAGTGCAAATGAGAAGGCACCTAACTTAATCCCAATTACAATGTGAAATTAACCATGACAGACCAATATATATCCTTACTCTATTTTTTTGAAAACTATAAACATAAAATTCAAAATATATTTTATACAAGACATTTGATTCCATCAAACCCTATCCTATTAGTGTTTCTACCACGAAAAAATTTAGAAAAATAAGAAGAGAAGAGATATGAGAGTCACTTTTCTGTGATCAGACCTAAATATATTTTAATATTCAAACGAGAAGTGATCCATGGAATTAAATCCACCAAAATATGTTTTAAATTTGAAAAATATTGAGATACCTTATAAAGGGGATGGAATGGTATAAATACAAATAGTTTTAGGTTAAAAATGAAATCTTAAACTATGTAGATGAATCATGAGATGATATGTTGTGGTCATCTCAAGTGATTCAATGATAGCACCTAATTCACCCTTACTATGCACATACCCATGCTTCCTATAGTGGGATCCCATTTTCTTCGTATAACAAAATTTCCCATCCAAATTCACCATAAACATATTAAAATCCATATATACCTTCCCATTAAATAAAATATCTTATTCATAACTAATGAAATTCATCTCAAAATTATTCAATCCACCTAAACTAGGATTTCTGTTTTCAACACCAAAAACTAATTTGATGAATATTGATTTTTAAACTTTTTAATATATTTTTTAATATTTTTAACTATATTAATTTAATTATTTATTGGTTTTTAATTAATTTTAATAAATTTTTAATATATTATTTATTTTTATATATTTAATTTATTATATATAAATATTAGTTATTATTATTATGTGTATAATTCTATATTATAAAACAAAATTATTTATTATTTAAATTTTCATATTATTATTATAACTAATATTACTATTAGATTATTATCAGTAATATAATTATTTATTGATTACATTAACACTAATTATTATAATGAAAAGTATTAAAATTTTATTAGACTCCATTGGTGGTGATTTTTGTGCTATTTATGGTTGACTATGTAAGAAATAATATAGACCTAGGTATACAATGACATAAAACAAGAAAAATGCATTGGGCCTTTAGGTTAGTGTGAATGGGGCTTTAGGACATCACATGATGGGTATTTGATATATTAAAATAATAATGAATTGTCCTTGGAGTGGGTCAACCCATTGAGTGGGGGTGTGATTCTTCCATTATGTCCCATAAGTTAATGTATCGGTTCATTTCTTAATATCTCAAAATCCTTAAATAAATTATAAAATAAATTTTTATTGATGTTGTTGTTGTTATTATTATTATTATTTTTTTGTACGGTGTAGCTAGGGAGGTATGTGGGTGGTTAAAACACCTCGTAATACTATATTAATCCCATGATAAAATCAGTGTGGAGGATTATTTTCGAGTTACTATAGAGGTACTAGGGTGGTATTGTAGTAGTAGAGTAGTAGAAACACGGTTCATCTGATTTGGGATTTCAGGCCACTGGTTTGGGTCAATAAGCCATAGAGCCTTCAGGACACCATATAACATTATTAAACATGAAATATAAGACACTACAGAGTATTTTATGATTCAGAGTGACCAATAGATCAGTTCATTGAGTCAGTTTGGTAGTTTGGCCTAGATTCAGGCAACATGGATGAGTGGTTATCTCAAAAGAGTGATAGGTGTGATAGAAGATATGAACTAGACCTATAGAAACGTGGGACATAGGGGTGATATTCCATGCCATTGAAAATGGTATCATAGTGTGATGTTTCATTGAAGAAGAGAGATGCATCTTGTGTTTTCTAAAAACCAAAGAGCATTAGGAAAAAATCATAGTAGGAATCACGGTATGGATACATGTAGTAATTTTTGAAAGATTGAAAGAGAGATGGGTGTGATGACACATATCATCTATATATCTATCCCCACATGGGTTTAAAGAGGGTTTCTCTTCCAAAACATCACGGCTAGGTAGCTCAATGCAATGGATGATGGTAATGGGGAATGGTAGGGAGAGTATTGTGATCATGTTGCAATGCTCAAATTCTAAACTAAGGCATGTGGGTCATCTTCAATGGATTTCAAAGAAAAATGGAAAACAATACATCATATATTAATGGTTTTTTGAGCCACTAGTCATCTAATTCATGTATTTAGTACCTATAATATCTATTAAAAACAAGGATTCCACTTTATAATTAAAATGGGGATGTTTCCCCCAACCTGATAAAACATTATTTTTATCTATAGAGGATGAGGTCAAATTCATATTGATCCATTGAGTGCATGTTTGGTTAAAATATTATTGAATACCCTATATATGATATGGATTATTATTGATAAGTGTTATTATATGTAATAAAATGATTAATAATTATATTGTACTTTACTCTTATTATATATATATATGAATTTTTATAATTATGTCTAATTATAAGTATTTTTTATATATTTATATCTACCCATGTAAAAGTATTTATTATTTTAACTATTTTTTATTAAAATATGTTTGTAGTTGGTGGATTACCTATGTGGTAGATTCACCATGTAATACTATATGAATCATTGGATTAAATTCATGTGGTGTTGAATTTTTTGGGTATGGTGGAAGATACTATATGAAAATACTACTCACAACAAATGGAAATTTGGTACTTGAATTTCATCCTTAAGGATATTCAACTTCAAGGAAATTATTGTGGCCTTACAAGTAGGTGTCAATGAGCATGTATCATAACCTCTTGTGAATGGATAAAGATAACATGTAAGTACTATGTTGTGTGACTCTAGTGGTAAATGATAGAAGGTAATGCAGTAGGTGGCCAATATTTTACATCTAGTGTGGTGGATGAATAATTTGAAAACGATTGGTTCTCATTTAAATGTTAATGAGGTAGTATTAAAAAGTTGAACAAAGGTTAATGTTGGGGTGTGGTGCTCATCATGGTCACCTAGGGACATCGGATCACATTCACATAGATTTAGAGAAAATAGTCCCTTCAAGTCACATGCTCAATGATATTATGTAACACATCATGGGCCCTCATGCCACAATAATATAATAAAATAATCTTAGTGGGATATAACCATTATTTTCGAGAGGTTTAATGTAACAACACCAATATTTTATAGTTTGTATCTTCTTAAATAAATTCAATTTCATTGATAGCATATGTTACACAGAATGTCGAGCTTAGAAAAATAATAAAATATTATTATTTAATTTTGATTGTTATCACCTATATATTAGAATGACATGAATTAATGAAAATAAATAACTTATTTAAATATTTTTTACAAAATTTTACCATATAAATTATCTATAAATGAGAACAACATTTGAATATAAAGGATGTGTTTTATTAAAAAAACTATTTTATACCCATAATGGAATTTTATCATAATATATTAAATTAATCACTATTAGTGAACTATTTAAATTAAATTTATTTTTTATATATTAAATTAAGTTTTTTTAAATTAATACAATAAGGATTATAGTATTAATATAAGAGTAAACTCAATTTTAAGAATAACAGGTTAAGTTTCTCTAAAATACAATTTTCCCCCTTTTAAAAGAAAGCCTAGTTTAAATATAATTTTTCAAAAATTATGAAATAATATTTGAAAAAACGATATTCATTTTTTAATTTTTTTTTCAAAATTAACATTTTTTGATTTTTTTTATTTTCTTATAAGTTTTATTTTTTGATGAAAAGTAAAAAATCATGCATTTTAATTGAAAATTATTTTTCCTATTTTATTAATATAGTTACATTATATTTTAATTTTATATAAATGTTTAATTATTTCAATTATACATTAATAAATCTTATTTATCTCGTTTTAATCATTTTATCATTTAATGTTGAAATAAAAACATTTCAATCTTTTGATCTTTTCACTTTAAACCCCCACTTTTTTGTTGTGTCTATGGGATTATTTTTAAATCTAAATTTTTCAATCATTTCAATATAATTTGGTAAAATTGATTATTTATTTCAAATCATAAGTTAAAAAATGGAGTGTATGTACAATCTCAATATTATACATAAATAACATATAGTGGAAAACAATTACTTATCATGGTATAGGTACAAAATGAAACAACTTAAAGTTAAAAATATTAAGGATTAAAATATTTAAAAACAATAACATTTAATTAATTTTTGAGTTATTTATATACCCTAAACGTCCTATAGTATGTTAATTTTCAACAAAATTCTTGTAAATTAATTCCACCTAAATATTTCTATCTATAAATATAAAATAATTATTAATTTTATTGCATTAACCCACCTCTCCTCACATTTAAATATCACCACTCAACACCTCATTTTACCTCACCAGCTGCAAATCTTCACAAATGACTTCAAAAACATATACTCTCTACTATCCTCTCGTAATATTTCTTCTGTAATTATAGAAATATCAAATACACGGTCCTCGAGGGATCCTCCAAAGAGGTGATATTCAAGAGGTAATTTTCTAGAAACACATCTCTGATATTTTTTCGGCTTCTAATTTATCGTAATAAATTTCATATATCAAGGAATAATAATTATATAATCATGAACATAATTTAATTTTAGGTTGAAAATTTAATATGTTATATCCTTCGCTTTTAATACATACTATTATTCAAAGAAGCAAAACTATAGTACAAATTATGCCAGTTAATAGTCTCTATGAATAATGATTTTTTTCCTTTTACATTACCGCACTATTGGATGTACATAAAACTATTAGTTCAATTGAATAGTATTTTAATAGGTATATTATATCCTATTTAATATTAAGTAACTAATATATACACAAAATAGTAAATAAATCCAAACTAGTTTGTGATGTTCGGAAAAACTGCCAATATAAATCAAACATTTATCACTAACTTTTTATCAAAAGAACCAAACACATTTATGAAATAAAAAATATAATTCAGTCCATTAAAACATATATATATATATATAGGAATTAATACCATTTCAATATACATTTGTATTTTTATTTCTAATTCATAATAAAATCTATAATTATATAAAATTAAACCAATCATGAAATGATGAATTTAATGCAACCAAAACCATGAAAATAATGAAATTTACTGATGAATTGGGTCACAATATTTCATAAAATCATCACATAAGGTATTATAATTATAAATATTGAATATAAATTAGTCAATAAAATTCATTAAACCATTATAATGTTTGTTATATTATATACTACTACAAAGAAGAGTAAATTTATGGTTTTCACATTTCAATTTTACTTTTGGGAGATATATGATTTATTCACCATTTATTATTCTATAATGATGACATACTACATTTTGATATATCAAATCCTAAATCTAATTATCTTCATGGTATTAAAAGATGCATTTGATAATTATTACTTTTATAAGGAATATGATTCAATTGAATACAATGTTGTAATAAATTCTTAACCCAATTTTTATTCTTTTACTTAATCATATTATACTTTTATTATGTCATACTATGATAAATTTTGAATTTACTTTTGAATATCTTATGTGGTATTTACACTTTTTTAATGTGGATTTAAAGTGAGTGAAAATATTCAATTTATTTTATTAATGTTAAATTCAACAATATAATATTTATAAGGGACAATATTTTAAAAAAATAAAAACATTTCGTTAATCTCCAATTTACTTCAATGACTGTGATTTATAAAAAAACAAAAAATGTTTTTACTATTATCCTATGACTGTTTAAAATCATTTTTAATCATTTTTTCTTTTTTATATAACTTTTATAAATGTCTATATTTTTCGATTTTTAGACAAGGTTCTTTGATAATTTTCTAAAAAAATAAGGATGGAATGTTTTTTTAACTTATACAAAATGATTAGATTTTCCTAAAATCATGAATCAATAATTATTTAAAAAATCCTTTATAATTGTACTTTATAATTTAGAAGGAAAATTTCTTCTTTTATAATTTAACATAATTTTAAAAATAATTTATTTTCAAAGTGAAAAATGTATTTCCCTTATGAAATTTTACATGATCAGAGTTAAATTATTTTCATCTATTTCAAAATCCTTTTTTGAATCATATACTTCATAAATATTATATCTTATGATACCATCATAGATATTTTATTAAATGTTAATTGATTAGTTTTGAATACGTGATATCATTCACCATATTACTTTGATTGGTGTGTAATTTTGCTTACTTAATGGGGAAAGTTATTTACATTTTCGATGAAAGATTATATAAAAATGTATATGATTATTATGTTTCACCAAATTCATATGAGGAATTTATTTTATATAGTAAGGAATGTGTGAGGTCACTATAGCCCCTATATAGTGTCACTTCCAGAATACCACTTAGTGGTGCTCCAAGATAGTGGGCCATAAGGCCTCAGGCTCACTTCCATGAAATCTATAGCATTATAACTAGAATCAATCCCCTAGGGTGTAACTATGGGGGGACTATGGCCTCATAGAGAAGAATTAAGAACCACAATATATATGGAAATAAGACACATTAGAAGTAATAATAATCAATATATGGTATTATAATGAAATATAAATACACCACGAAATATAAGTGAACAAATTGAAGCTAAGTTATAAATAGATTCAAATTAACGATGATTCTATATCTTGTATCAATAAAAAAATGCACATAGGATAACGGATACATGTGTATACCATATGATGACCAAATAATTCAAAAAGGCTAAAAGCTTCTTGGACTAGCATCTCAAGCATTGGCTCAGTTCTCTACACCATACTCTATCATAGTAATGTAAAAAAACATCGAAATCTGGTTTTTTCCCATTATCAATACCTAAAACTATAATTATTGATTGGGTAACAAAGGTGGACTATATAGGGATTGATATAAAATACCATTAGTTCACCACCAATGGTGTTTATATTAATCCAGTTTTTTCATTATAAAATTATAACTATTCCATAGTTACCTAAGGAAAAATAGAAACCAATAAATAAATAAATTTTGCTATGATCCACTTAGGAAGATGTCCAATTTACTTACGTTGGATTAATCCAATGTGTCTGAACTAAGGGATTATATAAGGTAAAGTGTGTGGTTTGAAGAGTAATAAGGTGGATAGTCCCCAAGCGTGTGATTAGGCATGGAGGAATCTCCACTTAATTTCCAAAACAAATGTATTATTCATCATTTGAATTCCTTCATTTACACTTTGAATTCAAGTGAAAACCTCTTTATAAAATTGAGAGTCACCCTGATCCCATCCATGGGACGTTAGATAGAATTTATAAGTATCTCTCATTGAGAATGATATATGTCCAATTCATAGGGAGTCCATCCAAGGTGGCCCAATATTAATGTCCCAAGTTTATCTGTAATAATTTTGTGATAATGTGAATAAATAACCACTGATTCCATACATGGTATCATACATAGGGGCTCATGTCTCTCATGTGGAATGGTAAAACCATCATGCCATCATGTCCATCCAAGGGGTCTCCCCTAGGAAACCAGTGACATTAATATGGGGAAAAATTGATAAGGGATGACGACCCCATCCTAGATAGAGATAGTGTCACTCTCAATGTGATTAAAACCCATTAATAGGTTCTGATAAGGAAGTAATGAGGATTTCATCCAAGGGTTATTTAATTATAAACCCCTTATATCACCCTCAACATTATAGTGAAACCATTTAATCAATTAATGAACATTTAAAACATATCTATAAGAAGGGGTCCTTTCATTAGTTCATGCATTTAAATTGTAATAGAAATCTTTTCCATTAAATTACAATAGGGAAATCCAATTAAGTCATAAGTCAAAATTCTTAAGGCCTAATCTCATGTCAAATTCAATTAAACTCAATAAATCCATCTATGGTGTGATGGTTAGGGGCCTAATCCATGGTTCGGTTCCATTTTCAACTTAATAAATTACTCATGGAATTAATTATAGGATGACACACCTCAAGGGGTGTTGGAAAATATTAAAACAACAAGAAAAAGGTCATATGTTGTAAAAACTTCCAATTAAATGTAACAAGTCAAGGTGATCAACCCATGAGGATAATTCTCCATTAGCTCGGTTTGTGATTGGTGAGGTAGGACTTTCATTTTAATTTTATTATCAATACTACAGTGTTATCAAAAGGGTATATCTCATGGCATGATGACGCATTTTATAGAATACTACTAAAAATGGGAAATAACATAGATGACCTACCTTATCCTTGAAATTATTCTCTCATCCTAATTAGGCCTTTTATTTGAGCTATAATGTATGATTTTATAAAAAAAAATCCATAAAAATTGGGAAAATGATCATTCAAAGTGATAATGAAATAGAGGATAGAAGAAAATACAAATAGATAGTAGAGGAATAATGAGATTACCTCTATATTTTTTATGGATCGTACGGTGAGAGAAATGGATAATTAATAAATAATTTTCCTTGATCACTAGGATGACAAGAAAAGGAGATCCATGCGTGGATGGAGGAGTAGTATGATGGATAAAAAATTATTAGTAATGGAATTTAACATAGAAACATTTTAGTCTAATTTTTTTAAAATCACCCACATAGAAATGGGTGCATTTTTTGGTTTCACGGTTGGCCAAACTGTATTCCAATCATGTTCTATGTACTTATAAAAGGGGCACCCCACATGATAAAGTTTCATGATTTTCCTAACCATGAAGAAACCATGAAAAAAGAATATATCAAAAGCTGTAGAAGGATTACTTGGCCATGTGCCATGGGTCACATGGTTTTAGACATGTTGTGCATATTTTGGGTACTCATTTTCTACAACAACATTTTTAGAGAAATCATGTTGGCTCATATGCACAATTTCAACTAATTGTGTGGCCTAGCCTACCTCTTTCACTTTTTGGATCTACAGGATATGAACTAGCCACGGATACACCAGATACCTCATTGAATTAATAAAGAATCATTATTAGGGAAAAACGTAATTGAAGAAAAAAATAATGGTATGTACCATTGATAATATCTTAGATGTTACAACATCCCATACTTAAGAAAACTCATCCCTAATTTTCCCATGTGAGGGTGGATGAATTTCTTCGAAGAAAATATCTACCCATTGTGCTCATACATTGACTTCATACTCCTAGATCTCATCTTGTACACATCCATGATATCATTACACTAAGACTAAAGAAAATGTCCTGCCTTAGAGAACCTTCATACTATAACCCACAATACATATTGGATGCTCCTGGATGTACATTTTAGGGTCCTAAAAATTATTCCATGGGAAGAAAATAACTCCAAAATCACACTGTAGAAAGAATCAAGCACCGTTGCAAGTATAGAAAGGTCAATGGAATGAAATAAATTTTCATGTTTCAGAAGGAACATGATGGAACCAATTACCTAAAATCATTTCATGTTTCACGCACATCACTAGGAAATGTACGTGGACTAGCTGGATCACAAACCAACAGGTACGTGGAACGATCATTGAATAATTGTCATGTGGATAATTTGCAAGCGGTCAAAATGATCTGTGGAACGTGTCTCAGAAAGTCTTATGCTTGCGTAGCCTATACACGTACCATACCATCAACTGATCAGTTCACGGATGAAGTGAATGGGTAGGGTTCTGTGAATGAGTATCACAAACTGAAGCCTCCACAAACCCCGGTTGTCCAATTATTTTACGGGACAGGATATTGGTTCATGGGCCTCCGCAAATGGTGCCACATGCACAATATATACAATTTCCATGATTCCCTATAAAAGTATTAGAATATAAGGATGATGTACAAATGACAAAAGAACGGAGGGGAATCTGAGGTTGGAAGAACGAGTTCGAAGAAGACTTTAGCTTCAATCTTCATTCATCGACGAAGCCGAATCGTGAACCACACTCTTTGCAGGTACATTCAGTTGTGAGCCGTAACATGGGGATATTTAATAACCAAAACTGAACTATGAACCTAATTGTTGAACCGCGTACCATAGAAATCTCTCAAATGAACTCCCTGTGAACAATAATCCCCCAGTCTGTACTTTAATATGGTGATTCGCGTAGTGAACCACTATGCAGACTGAACCCAGTGCTGCGTACTGCATCAGTACAGGATGGAACCCAAATCGGCGTGATGGTCTACGTAACTCTATGGTACGCAATGGACTATACCCATGTCTGCATACCGTATCGATGTGTGGATGGCCCATTCGCCAGCATACCACTATGGTATGTAGATCCTCCCCCATCCTTGATATGAAAACAATACGTGGAATGGAGTGTTTTCAAGTATTATTTCATTCAATCTAAACCTCACCTTTCCATTACTATCTAGTCTCCAATAATATTTCCGCTAACCAGTCCTCCAAAATCTGGCCAAATCATTCTCCATAGCCACCAGACCCATATGATCAGGCTATAGGGAACATCATCATGCACCTTTGATTCTATATACCCATTGTAAACGGATTCATATAATCTCTCCCCACAATGGTTTAGGCATCGGGAATTCATGTGGGTGGTAATTCCCATGGTAACCTAGAGTCCAAAATTGTGATGCCGACATGGACCTCATTGTTCTAGGGATTAAGGGTGATCACGCTTTTTTCCATTCAATGAGGAATAGTGATCAGTCGAAGGGGTTATGTTCACTCCCCCTATTGACATGGAGGACACTCCTCCCCTTTCCACAACGTATTATGTGGCCCTCTCACTAATTTAAGTCCCCAATAATTCGAGGCCGATCTGCATGACCTTTAATGCCATTTCACATGGAAATGTTCATCGCTTCGTGCCCTTGAGCACCATCACCCCAATCTATTCCATCGTAGTATCTACCTCCCTCACCAACATGGTTGGAAGCATGTGCGTTATTGAATATTTCACATAATCATGTTTCTCACACTGAGATTGACTCACGTGGGAAAAGATGTTTTTGATGATTAAAATATTCACATGAATCTGAACAATGAGAACTCTAATTCCTAATCATATCCAGATATGTAGAATTCGTACTAGAAGGACTGATCTCAAAACTATGCCCATCCAAAAAAGTTTCACTCGATCATGTATATCAAATTGGAACCTCCCATGCATAAGCCCCACACCATCCAAATTACGTGGGTTCTAATTCCTCTCTCGAGGATACGTCGGAATCCATTTTTATGGGCCCAATCCCAAAATCAAGTCACCTTATGTCCCCTAGATGATAGTAAATTCCAAAGTACCTTATTATATGGCTCAAGTCTGCATCACCTCCGTAGCATCAAATATATATGCATACATACGATGATCATGAAAACCAAGGATTGCTCATTGACACACTATTTAGGATTGAAAAAATGATTAACGAACATATGAACACAACATAAATATATAGGAGAGTTCATGAAAAATCAACTATCTTCCCCTGAAGGTTTTAGATGAGACTGAACTCCCATCCTCTTGAACAAATGGAGTCCTTATGTGTCATTGGATGAATCATAAATCAACGAGCGCTTGCCTTTGGAATGAAGGTCCACGAATCATGGATACCAGGGCCATTGGGAATTATTAGCTCCACGAATAAACCCACTAGAGACCATCTGGGGATGTTATATTAATTATTGACCAATTTCCCAAGTATATGACCCCATGAAATCGCATGATGGAAGCATCTGACTGTGTTACCTCCTTCGTAGTGTGAAAGAGGGGCATTGCTCAGTCCCCGTAGGGTTAATCGAACATCCTTCTAAAGAATAATGACATTGAATGGGTCAAAAAAGGAATGGTCAATTTGATGAGAACTTGTCTCTATATAAAATGGGACGGGTGATGATTCTCAACAGACCATTTCTACACTTCCAAAAATGCACCACCTCAGAGGCGGAACAGAAATGGTGAAAATCCTGGGAATCCCTAACCAAGGATGCAGTTGAACCCCAATGATAAAATAAAATGGGAAATTTCATGTTTTCTCATTTGTTTTGTCCTAGTACATGATAAAGACCCCCCCCCCCCCTCAATGGTGGAATGGAAATGGTGAACCCGGCCTGAATCCTCATCCAAGGTCGCAGTTATAAACTATTGATAAAAGAAAAAGGGACATTGCAAATTTTCCCAATTTCTTCTCCCCGGTCCATGAAAAAAGTTCCACCTTGGAGGTGGAACAAAAATGGTGAACCTGGCATGAATCCTTATCCATAGTGGTAGTATTCCCTACTCAAGCCCGTTCACACCACAATAGAATAAAGAGGGAAGGGGGCCATGTTGAATCACAAAAAATGCATTTGTTTGTAAGAATGATTCTTTGATAACATTTTGTGGTTTGTATATCATATATATGTATATTCAAGGTTCTAGAAGAGAAACCTTCATTACAAATGACATCTTGATGACCAATGAAGATGCACACATTAGCGATCCCACAGGCAGTTGGTGCCCCAAAGAAGAGTAGGACCCCCTCACCTTACCAGCGTCTTCAATGCTGGGTATTCAACACACTGATCAAAGAGTATCAACGAAATGGTACTCTCCTAATGATGGAGGCCACGTGACAAACTGTACAGTATATTGAGTTCCACTAGCCACCTCCTAAGCTACGTCTAGAACGTCGGCACAAGGCAGCCTTAGTGGTCATCTCAAACAGATTCTGGAGCTTGTCCCATAAACCTGACAATGAGTACCTCCTGTATTTGAAGAAGGGAGATGAAGTTGATGCTAACAGCTTCATCTCAATTGTACATGGTTCTTAATCCCTGGACCCGACTAGATAACATCACCGTTGACACTGGATGACAATGGATCCTCCCACTAAAGAGGACCTTATACCGAGGGCATCTGCGAATGTCCAAGAAAATTGGGGCCCTAGGGATTCCTTCCATGGGAGGAGAATATATAATTAGGAACACACCATCACCCTGGTTTGGGAGGAGAATATTTTTCATACTAACGTAGTGGAATTCAAAAGGTACACATATGACTCATCACCCTCAAGTCAATACCACCACAAAAATAGGGTGGCACAATGCGTGCACATTCACGATCATGCTAGTGCGCGCCGATCTTGTCATGCCGACAGAGTGGATAGATATAGGTAGATGAAGATATATATCAATGCACAACAATCCCATCATCTAAATAGGGTGGCATCCATCTACACACAAGAACAAATACCTGCTAATGCATTTCATGCACGACATGAAAATAGGACGACAACCAAATATTAGAATAGTCAAATTCCTATGGATGCACACAAATCATAGGATACAAATACAGTGGAAAGTAAGAAGTTGAAAGTCCATGATTTTGAATATAAAGTCCGCCAGTCCAATACGGTGGAAACTGAAGAAGCAAATTGGTGGAAGACTCGTTCCTATGTCCTGTCATAGGAGAACTACCAGTATCTACTAGAAAAACATGGAGTACTAGAGCAGGCATAAACTCCTCCGACATTGGAATTTGATTTCATACCCATTCCAACCAAACATGTATCTCAGCATATCCTGGAAATTAAGGAAGATCAAACATCAATTCCAGACTATATCCTCTAAACATTCCATGATATCATCACATTTGTGGAAAAGGTGAGAAACTGGGCCCACGACCTGGTTTCATCAAATGGAATGACTCACTCACAAAATGAGCTAGACACTATAGAGTAGTTATGCGTCCTAGCTCTAGTCAAGGAGGATCGACATAAATATACAGTGATATACAAACAACCGGTTCCTACAGAAATATCTATTCCAACAGGGGGATGTCAGTCCAACGTGGTGGTTTCTCCAGGGCAGACATATATCCCTACCAAAACTCATGATGCTTTTCAGCATATCCCCATGACATCATGGGACCCAATAAGACATGGACCTATATATGAAGTCCATCACAAACAACAGATAGTCCCAGCCACCCATAAGAGTTCACCCAAAAATGAAATGCGCCAAAGGAAACTAGAAAAAGGAGAGCACATATATTATCCTACTCTACTAGAAGCTTGGGTTCTTGAAACCCTCAAATATATATCGATAAACGATAAAGGCCTTTGTAGTCCATTACCAAATTATGGATCTGGTAGTAGTAGTTTCAAATCCACCCCCCCCCCTGCAATGTCACTAATAGTAGCTCTGAAGGTCCTCTATAGAACACCCATGGGCGATCACTCCATGGGCCAAGAATGATCGATCATGATAGCCTATCTCCGGATGCGTGTTGGGGTAGAACTCCTCTTAACATAAACATCGGATAGCTAGAAGGTCATCCCCTTACATTCTTCGGCCCTGATGGTGCTCCCTATGGTATAAGCTATAGATATTCTTCTCCTTGTTGTCGAACATCATGTCATGATGGTATTCCTAACCATGATGAAAGTTAATAATAAGAACCTCCCTGGAATAATACTTGATGTGAAGGTCCACCCCAATGTAACTTCATGCAATAAGAAGGTCCTCCCATTATTTCAATAGGTCTTGAAGACTCTCACCAAGATGTGCACTATAGAAATTCTCCCTGCAGCCTAGTATCATGTCATCAAGGTATTCCTCACCATAATGAATTTAAATGTAAAGCCCCCACACACACACACACAATGGCGGTTTTTGTAAAGGAACTCCCCACATTTACATCAAGAAGAAGAAGTTCCTCCCCTCACTGTATCCCACCTGGAAGGTCCTCCCAAGGGTATACACCATAAAAACATTTCCCACATACAAACATGAAGTAGCAATAGTAACACTGTCTATTGCATCCCCAATTGTGAAGCCCCCCCCCCCCCACAATCAAAATTCATGCTAGAAAGAAGGTCCTCCCCTTGCTGGAAGAAATGAGATAAATCCCTCCTACGATGAGGCACTCATAATGGGGTTAGACATATCAGGCACTCCCTCTATAATGGGTGATATTTTTTATCAACCATAGGATGGCCTAGTGCCATGCTCATCTTTTGAGACACAACTACATCATCCTAAAATTAATAAGGCTCCCACCATCCTAGTTTCTTAGTATGAAATTAATATGAAGTTGTCGAGCTATGCATATCAAGTAGAGGAGCCTCCCGGAGAACAACCGTTGGGTATGTTCCTTGTGAGAAGACAATAAGATAGGGATAATATAAATGTGATTTATTATCCTACAACCACTTCCCACTTCAATATATCATTAGAAATGTTAGGTAAATGAACATATGAAATTCACCACTATATAAGGATGAATCTTTGAAAACTAAAAGAAAAATTCCTTCCCTAAGAAGGGTACATGGAGAAAATAAATGTGTTAGGGAAGGTTTT
Organism: Viscum album; assembly: GCA_963277665.1. Classification (NCBI taxonomy): domain Eukaryota; kingdom Viridiplantae; phylum Streptophyta; class Magnoliopsida; order Santalales; family Viscaceae; genus Viscum; species Viscum album. The sequence continues at coordinate 1,455,457,195 of OY728131.1, read as the reverse complement.
CCATCAATTCAACCTGGAAGTCCTCCTATCATCACAAAACCACAATCAGAAAGGATAAAGAAAAACCTTGAACTATACTTCCTCCATGTGATGCATAAGTTGTGTTGCATCATTAGCAATGCCCCAGCTAGAGTTCACATTTTGGGATGTGGGGAACATGGAGATCTAAACTTCACCCCATGTCCCATCTAGAAAACCCCATTGGAAATGACATCCTGAAACATCATCTCATAGAGGCAGTAATCAAGTGAAACTCCTTATATGTAAATATGGGATACTCAACCAAAACCAACCCGAAGTAAGTCTCAATAGCGTCAGGGCTGAAGAGATCAAGCCATCGAAATGATTCTGAGTTAGGAAACTCAGAACATCCAGTAGGCCTCCTGCCTAAGGGAATCCAACCAGAATCAAATGGTCATGTATCAAAATGACCATGCACTCTATGAAGGCCCAACATCATACTCGCCTCAAACACGTGTGGGAGTATGTCAAATTGAAAAGGTGACAATATCATAATCTACCATAGAAATATGGGAACAACCCTAGCCCAAAGGGTTAGAGAATATTTTAATCTAAATTTCCCCATAATACAAACAAATTTATGTCATAGTGCATCAATTGAAGAATGGGAATAGCCCTATCCCACAGGGTTGGGATATTTTTTACCTCAAATACCCATACATTTAATGTTTGTCTTCCATCATGTAGGATGAACGATGGACAAAGGAGTGACCCATTCCACCCCTTCTTGTGGTTTTCACCCTTCGAGACAAAGGCATGTTATGAGGTCATATCAGGGATCCTATCAAGAAATCATTCACTAGGAAACCTGAAGAATACTAAAGAATGGAAGGATAAAGTCCAACAAAGGATGTAGAAATCCTTCCAACCATTTGGCACCAGGTACTCCACCCCCAATGTGGTATGCCTCGGTAAAAATGGTAAATTTCAACACCATGGATCTCATGAGAAATGATGTAGAGGAGGAGGGTGAAAAGGAATATGGTTCCCTCCCATAGGCATCCCACGCTGAGCCTGATGGTTTGCATACCTGGAACCAGAGAGCAGCCATAAATCTGGGCACCCCCACAGTCAATATGACATTACATCCCGCTCGAAACCCCAACGAAGAGAATAATAAATCCATGGTCATCTACGAACCACCTTCTCACCCTAGAAATGCACCCTTCACTATCAATGAATGTTTTTTCATGGAGTATGAAATTAAAGAGATCCGTTGAATGAATGTTGAGTTATGTCGAGGGAGTTACCTTATCAGATGTGTTCCCCCTGTGGAACATCAACAGGTTCTCCCAGAAGAAGTTCCCATTCCACAAGAACTTATCCCGGTGAATGAAGAAAAGATCAGTGGAATGTTAAACCCATCTAGGTAAAGACATCAATAATTCCCCCCACTGGGAAGAAAACCAGAGTAAATTCAGGTAATCCCACAAATGATACCCCCGGCTAGGTATCCAACCCAAATTCTATCTGCACTGGCATGTCCAGTCATGGTCTATACAACACTATCCCAAGCTCAAACTCAATAGGAGTTGAATAAAGGGATCTTGAACACTGTAGAGAAAATAATATCTCTAATAGAATCCATGAAGGGGTATTGTTCTCTGATACAACTATAGCATAAACCCTACCTATATTGGGTAAGAAATGTTTCGCCACCACCAAACTTTTGGAACCTTGTATTCCCAGTATTCAATGGATCAAGGGACCCTAAACAGCATTTATGGAACTACGCCTCTTACGGTGACCCCATGATGGGCACTCCAAAGCAACAAGAAGTAGTAAAAATATGATTCTTTGTATGAACCATGCAGGGCTTGGCTTTTTTAAGGTATACTAGCATGCTTTCCAATTAAATCACAGGCTAGGAGGACCTCCAGTGATAGTTTCTCTTTTACTTCAGTTCAACACTGCATAAGATGAAATTCAATGATCTTTTGAACTACAAAAAATGATGGAATTTAAGAGTATAATACTTCATTTATAGATTGAAAAGGCCTGATATATTCCCTAAACAAAAACCATCCCCCGGTTGAGATGATATACCTGTGCATTGATAATCATATAAATGAATTGATAAACCCACTCAACCTGCTGAAGTATACAAGTGGGTTTCTAGACTTCCCATCCATTTACCTAAGGATAGAAGACTCTTTGAAATAGACCAAAATTAATACCTGAGTAGTCCCATCTTCCCCAAGGAATAGAATGAGAAAAGATGAAGCAGTTTATACCATGTATAATCCACCCCCGACACCAACTCCAGTTGTGAGGCCCCCACCAAACCGTGTAGGACCCCCTAGAAACCAATAAACACCCCACCTCAGAAAGATGAACGATGAGGTTCTAAAAGATATCAGTTCATAAAATGATGAAAAAATTCTTACTCATTCTGAGATGTCCAGGTCTGCAGCTATTTCATAGGTACCATTAATTGAAACTACCTCTAGCTACCAAATCCAAAGTGAGTTAATGAAGTGGGTCTCGACAACCATCTAATTTATTTTAATTTTCACTGGATACTCGGACACACCATCCATGAATCATTGTTTTTATGGATCTCAGAAAAAAGATGATGGATTCTGGGAATGTTAAGTTGGGCCCACTGCCAGTACAAGTGGCTTACGTTTCCTCCTCAAAATCAAGGGATCAGAAAGAGTGACAAACAATCAACAATAAGAAGAATAAAAAGTTCAACAATTTGATGACCTGGAAGGTGGTCAACTGAGTCCATGTCATCCTCCAGGTGAAATTGAAAAAAAAATATTTCCCCAAATGTTTTTAATATAGCATAGCCAACCACCTCGGCCCCACGGACCTCAAAAGTCCGAAATGTAGTAATGAAAGAAGAGGAAGATGAGATGATACCAAAGAAGATGTCAATGTTGACGCTTTTGGACTTGAATCTAGCATGAATGGTACAATGGGATACACCCCACCAAAAAATAAAAAGGGAATCACCCCACCAAATGGAAAAAAGGGGACCACCCCACAAAATGACACCATCATAATGAGACCATCATAAAGAAGCATTTTCAGATCAAGAACTGATCATTGGCTCAATTAATGTCATTCACATTATGGAACACTTCTCAGATGGAGACTATGGCCTCGAACAAAAATTCCATGAACCCAACCGGAGAGCCGGAGAATGAGGCCGCAAGGGCCATAGGTTTTCTATAAGGTATGATCATGTTATGAGTCAAATTCCCATCCATGGAATAAATTAAACTATTAACATCACAGAAACTCATGGAAGGACCATCCAGAAGATGCAATAAGAACTAGAATGCTCCTCTTCCCCAATCTGAAGAAATCCAATCCCACTTATATTCGAATATCTATCATGGGAATAACAAATATCAAATATCCCAAGGCATGTTGGAGGACCAATTCATTCAAATGTGGAAAGGACCACAGCACCACAGGCCCCAGCTATAGGTGTCGAAACATCTATGTCTAAAACTCAAACCCCTAATTTTTCTTTGAAAGAGAAACCCCAAGCAGGGAAGTGCCGACCATTAGGGAATAAGTATGATATTTTAATGAAGTTAGATTCAATACCATCAATGTTTTCAATCATGGATGCATTGAGCCTATCTACATATCTTAGGGAGGAACTCATTGAAGTCTTACTATGATTCCAGGATTTCGTGGCTGAAGTAGTAGTAGCCGATGACAATCCAACGGAAATCATTCCTGAAGACTTTCATGTCATCATGTCCTTCATAGAGAGGGATTAAGACATCATCATTCAAGGGTACATAAATTCCTTATATGTGTTCGTAAATATAAATGGAATTGATTTCCGAAGGATTTTCATTGACAACAGCTTTAGCATCAACACCCTTCCGCTGCAAACTCTTCATCGGTTGGGCTATCATGAAGACAACATTAAACCCTACATAGAAACTTTTCAGGGATATAAAAAAAGATATCAGAATTCATTGGGATGAATCAGGGTCAATAATTGACTCAGATATTTCATTTCAGATTCCGAGTTCCTGATATTGTGGAAAATTAAAGCATGTAACGTCTTGTTAGAGAGGCCTTGGATACATCTACACGCTGAAATTACTTAATCATACCATCAATGTGGAAAATATTTAACTAATGGGAAAATGGGACATTGCAGGCTGATAAATAGATATTTGAGTCCTATGATTCTAATTATATTTATATAGGGTTCTATGAATCAGAAGGAAAACATCTTTCGACCAAAAATATTGATTGGATCACTTCCCCAAATGGATTTGAAATGGCACCCACCGAACCCCTCCAACAACATGGGGAGAGTTTTTATTACCCATCAATCAAGTAGAATTCATACATGTATGTTTTTATGTAGATTAAATCATATACATGATCTCTATTACAGACAGCATGCCCAAAGACACTAAGGAGCATGATGAATCCCACAATGTCGGGATAATCGCTATCAAAGATTCTCTCAGCCCGTCTGCAGGACCTCAAACTACCCCTGCCTCACTCAGTAAATCAAAACACGATTTTTCTCCCATAATTAGAGATTCAATCTCAAAAATCCACTCTCCATGAGAAGATGAAGAAGATGAAGAAGATGAAAAAATTAAGAAGAGGAAGAATACCTCAAAGATTCTCCTCCTAAAATTGATTAAGGTGTCTCCACCACAATCAATGAACTTAATGAGACATACCAGTGCCCTAATGATGACCTACGACCCACTATGATAAGTATGTCCATGCCTATCAAGGAGAATGAGTCATATACCTCCTTCCTAAAAATGAATCGAAATTTCTTTTCCTGGAATTATATAGAAATTTCAGGCCTCGATCCTGATGTTTCTACTCATCATCTAGGCTTACCAGAAGACCATCGGAGATATAAGCAGGCAGCCAGAAGGACCCACCCATTACATGTAGCCAAAATAGATGTTGAATTTGAAAATTTGATAAAACAAAACATCATATAGGATTTCCAATATATTATCATGCTAGAAAACATAGTCCTTGTCAAAAAGAATAATTTACAGATCAGAATCTTCATTGACCTCATAGACCATAACTAGCATTCCTCAAAATATTATTTCTTAATCCCAATCAAAGAATTTTTTATCAATTCAACAACAAGATATTAAGCCCTCTATTTCATGGATGGATATTCTAGATACAATCAAATCTCTATGGCCTGAGGAGATAAAGAAGCTACCGATTTTAGGGCCCCTCAGGGATTGTTGTGTTATAAGTTGATGCCCTTTGGTCTAATGAATGTGGGTGCCACATATCAACTCACCATGAATCTAATATTAAATCCATAGTTGGGAAAAGGCATTGATTTTTATGTTGATTATTTTTTGGTTAAATCACAACATCACTCAAACCACCTAGATGATCTTGAAATTGTCTTCAAAATATTACGATAGCACAAATTAAAGATGAATCCTCTAAAGTGTGCCTTTGGAGTTACCTCTGGAATATTTTTCGGCATCATCGTACACTATCACATAATCAAAGTGGACCCCATGAAGAATAAATCCATCCTTGGCATGTCCCCACCTCGCATCCTCAACAAGTTGAGAGCTCTACAGGGGTAGAACACCTACATTTGGCACTTCATTGTCAACCTGGTGGGTAAATGTTTACCTTTCACCAGCTCATGAAGAATGAAGTTATGTATGAGTAGAACAATTATTTCCAAGAATTGTTAAAAAATCTCAAAAGATATCTACTAATCCTCTCATTGTTGATGCCACCAATTTAGAGGATATAGCTCATATAGTACATATCTTCCCTGGAATAGTTATTGGGTTCATTTCTCATGTAGAAGAATGATGACAGCTGCAAGAACGACCTCTATGACCTCATCTGAACAATGATTGATGTTGAAACTCAATATTCAAAAATTGAAAATAATTTCTTTTACCTAATAATTTTGATTCAAAAACTAGGGAATTATCTACATCACCACGAGGTTCAAGTGGTCTACCACTGCAACCTGATCAAATATATTTTCAACCACCCCATACTAAATGGATGCCTATCACAATGAGTGGTCATCCTACAATAGTTTGGCGTACAGTTTGTACCCCAGAAGGCCATCAAAGGCAAGGCATTAGTAGAATTCATGTCTGATCACCCCTCAAAATATACAACATAGTTGGATGTTGAACATCTATATGAAGAGGTTTTCTCCATCTAGGTGGACCCCCAGACATGGGAAATGTACTTAGATGGTGCTTCCCAATGCCCGATAGGGAAAATGAAGGTGGAACTCAATTTAGGTCTAGGAATTATACTTGTAACCCCTGAAAAGGTTGTATTTCCTTACTTATTCCTACTTTTATAAGGGTGTAAAAATAATGAAGCATAATATTAGGCCCTCATTGTAGTCTTCGAACAGGAAATCCATGTGCAAGATAAACACCTAAAAATAAAGGATGAATTGGACCTAGTCATCAAATAGGTTAATGATGAATATGCCATCAAGAAAGAATTATTGGTTCCCTTGATGAAACATGATAGAGAGATACTGGTAGAATTCACCTAATAACCAATGTTTACCTATATCCCCCGGTCACAAAATGCACAAGATGATGCCTTGGAAAATGTATACACAACCTTGGGCAATCCAAACCGAGATGAAATGGTCATTTGAATTTCTCACTTCTAGATGTTCTCCTAATAAATACAAAGTAGATTGATTAAATTAGCCACATTTCTAATCCTTATGGTCATACCATCAGGGGTATATCACCCATTGCAAATTACATTCAGAATGGGGACTCCCATATGATAGATATGGAAGGGAGCATATCCGAAGACAGGTAGTCAACATTGTCTTGTACAATGGGGTATACTAGGAAAAGGTTTTATACAAATGAGGCCTTGATGGAATCCTTCTCAGGTGCACTGAAGGGGAAGATACAGCCACTTTCATGATTGGAGTGTACGTCCGAGATTGTGTTGTGGACCAATAAACAACTAAGATATGTCACAAAATTCAATGGATTGAGTATTACTTTCTCACTCTTATATAGGATTTTTCAATATTCACCAAAAGGTTCCATTCCATCCATGTTCATGCCAATTTCATACACTGACCTCTAGAGTTACATCGTATAGCTATGTACTCTTATCCATTTTTCACCATGGGGATGGATGTTGTGGGACCATATCCTCCCACTACAGTGAGACTTTTCAAGTTCATACGCACAGCGACCGACTTCTTTACCAAATGGGCTAACGCCATATCCCTTAAAGAAGCTAGGGAAAAGCATAGTTTACTTTTTGAAGACCAACATCAATACCAAATTTGGTATCTCTCATACAATACTGATGGGAAACAACACCAACATATGCTCTACTGAGTAGGACATGTTATACCAGGAATATGGAATCAAATTCAACAGGTCGTCCTGCTACTATATGACATCTAATGGGAATATAGAGATTTTTACGAAGACATTGTCCAACATAATCCAAAAACTTGTTAATAAGGATAATAAATTGTAGCAAGACATTCCACTTCATGCTTCGTGGGCTTACCAGACCATGACCCACACTGCCATCAAGGCAACCCCTTACTAAATAATATATGGGGAAAAGGGGGTTTTGCCTATCAAAATCCATGTTCCATCAATTAATGAGGAAATTTTTGATCAACTATATATGGATGACCTATCCAAGATACGGTTTGATGAGTTGGAGAGGCTATATTGGAAAAATTTGCACACTTTACACCATTTGGAAATCTACCAAAACTGGATTGCACGATCCTTTAACAAAAAGGTCTGCCATCGATCATTCCCCGAAGGAGAAATGGTGTTCGTCCTTAGAACCCTAATGATACTCAGGAAAATGCCCCAAAATCTTGAACCAATGTTGGAAGGACCATATTTCTTATATAGATTCTATTCCAATGGAGCATTTTATGTGATATCAATGGAAGGAATTATCATCACAGATCCCACAAATGAAATTTTTATAATGAAGTATTTTGTGTAGATGTATGCCCATGTCAAGGTCCAAGCTCTCTAATCCTAAAAAATTTGTTGTTGTCATAACCAACATGATCATAAAATGAAGCCAAGGTCCACAATCTATTACCCTAAACTATGAATTGTTTTCATGACCAACATGATGATAAAATAAAGATAAGGTCCATTATTTATGACCCTAAATGATGTGTTGTTATCCTGACCAAAATGATGATAAAATAAAGCCAATGTCCAAGCTCTACAAACCTTAACTATGAGTTTTTGTTCTGACCAATAAGATGATAAAATGAATCCAAGGTACAACCTCTATGACCCTAAAATATTATTTTTTTTCCTGACCAACGTGATGATAAAATGAAGCCAAGGTCTAAGTTCTATGACCCTAAACAAAGTGTTGTTGTCCGGACCACATGATGTTAAACTATATGGTATTTTCCCCATAAACATGGCATTATATTGTGACTCATGTACTAACCATAGGATGTTAAACTACATGACACAAAGCATCCAAATCTCATTATAATAAACTGCATGATCACTCACAGAAAAAAAAAAGTTGTTGGATACCTACCCTCATAGGATACTATGTGACGCCTCGATCCTGGATCATGGCCCAACCCCCATCGAAAAAATTCCTTCATCATGCCTCTTATCTTCCCATATTCACAAGAGAAATCCTTATCACTTCTTGTTTCTCACATCGAGTAAAACTCATGTGATCATAGGATCAGTGGTAGGGATTCTCTTACCCCCCCCCCCCCCCCCGAATATAATGAAGGACATCTTTTTATTTATTTTTGATAACCCCCATTTCAATGTATGAGGGGGATCCATTACATGTCCCAAAGGCTTATAGATTACATGACCTTTAGGTCTTAGGAAATACACCAACTATACTTGGAACTACTCCTCCCTAGCTTCTTCATCGTGATATCTTCTCTCCGCCATCACATGTCTTGTTCGAATAGGATTCTCATGCATGCATAGGCTGGTCCCAATGGCAATTCCATAACATCTCATTATGAAAAATCTTTTTTTCTTATGCTCTGGTGAATACACCTTCTCTAAATACCCTTTTGGAGTCTTCTCCTTATAGAGTCTGTTTGGTCATATATGCACAATTTCAGGTGGCCCGAAGTCCTTGAGGGGGACCAAAGGCCTTGAAGTGGCCCAAAGGCCTTGAGGTGGCCCAATGGTCTTCAGGTTGCCCAAAATCCTTACTGGCCCAGAGGCATTGGGTGGACCAAAGTCCTTAAAGGACCCAAGTCCCAAACCAGTGGCATGAAGGCTAAAATAGATGAATTGTTATGGCTTCTACCATACCGAACAGTGTCTACTACTGTACTGCTATAGTGTCCTAGAAATATTTCTCTAAGCGGTTTGGAACTTGGGTCTCTTGGATGCACTTTCTGAGTCATCACTAACTGGGTTGAGGCTATTTTTCCTTGATATTCTATTACGATTGAAATCTATAGAGTAACATGGTAGACCTACCAACCATGATGGTTAGAAAAAAAAATCTCTACCCTTGGACCAGAAAAATCGGTACATGGTACATTTAGAACTACATATGGCTTGATCCCTACCTTTACAGGATACGTAGAAATTCCTCAATACTCAATCATGGTCCAACCCCACCAAAAAAATATGAATTCCCCCATCATATCCTCTAGAAACCAACAACTATGAAGGAAACCATATGTCCAATCCTAGTTTCTCACAATTAGTATGAATCAAGTGTGCTTATGATCGGTGTTAAGTATTCTCATACTCAAAAAATTTATAGACAAGTATGGTGGAACTAGCACCCCTATCAATTGAAATATAAAATTCCAAACATATTAACGGATCCAAATCGGTATAGGGATCGTTTAGAGCTATGTGCGGCATGATTCATGTCCTCTTAGGATACATAGCGATGCCCTTATTTTTTCAAAAATAGAAAAACAAATTCCCTCCAATTACCCTATACATTGAGTAAACATTTATAATGAACATTATGAACTATGTGTGGATTGATTCCTACCCTTGCAGGATACTTAGTGATGCTTGGATTGGGCATCCCACCTCATCCACCATAAAAAAATAACCCTTTTCGGACATACATGGGTCAAACTTTTACGAGGAGTCCATAAAAGGTCCCAATCAAATGAAAATAAACTAAAAACTTTTTCATGTGTTATGTGTGTCTCAGTCTTCTATGTTATGAGATCCCACGCATTCTACTTACTAATGAGAAGCCAAAAGATATTGTTTCCCCCTATACATATTATTCATACCTATGTAGAAGCTCCAAGTTGTTCACATTTAGTCATGGTCTGGGTATTATCACATTTCTGGGAACATATTTTCCAATATTCAGACTCCATACACCTGGAGAATTTGAATCCCCATAACCATCCAGATCCATCTGATATAGAAGTCCAATGTCCTGTGGAAACATTCGATTGACTATGTGCATCATTCCTCGGAGGCTCTACATATTTTTCCCACAAAAATGGTTGTTAATCAAAGGAAAATTCGTCCCTAGGAAAGTTTTCTCCTATCTCAGTACATCCAATGGATTGTAATACCTTTGTCTTCCCTCCTAATAAATGTTTCCCCCAGGGACTATGTTTTACACCTTCTAGCATCACTCACATATAATGAATCTCAAAACATCCTGATTGTGTTTAACCAAAAACTACTAAACATTTTAATGATAGTATAATAATATTTAGTGCATGAATCTAAATAGAATAGTGTCATGTCCTCACCGCACGATGTTATAGAGCAAGGTCAAAATCATCATTGTTCTATGACGTCAAACTGCATAGAAATTAAATAATCCTAAAGCTCCCTCTAATAATGATTTTTTTCATTAGAGTTGCTTCAGAATCCACATAATCTCTTCTTTCACACACAAAGCATAAATCACATGAGAATATGGATATTATATAGATATGCACACTGAAATTATGGAAATAAAGTCCACCAATTTGGTAATCGCAGCATGACCCTAAAAGGCATGTAACGGTTCCCTCCCCTGAGAGGAACCCCATGTCCTAGCCATGTGACGTTAACTGACCGGGTATCCTAAATATGGAACTAATGCCTCACCCAACGTACAAGTCATGTCTATGTAAGGGGCACCTAATTCCATGAGTAAATCATGGCCCAAAATTCCCCAATATATTCAGATACACTCATTTCATACCCCAAACTCCATTCATTGAGAGATCATAAATGCACATTACCCTATAAGTCCATCTGAGATGGAAGGATAGTGACCTGTGTAATCCTTTTTGAACTATTCACATTATTCCTAGGTGGCTCTGCATATGTTTTCCAGAATAATGACCATCAATCAAGGGAAAATTTGTCCCCAAGAGATTTCTCTCCTATCTGAGTACGCCCATTGGATTCCAATCCCTATGTCATCCCTCATGATTAAAGGGCCCTCAAAGTCATTGTTTACATTTTTCATCTATACACATGTCCGGGATATATCGATACATATGGGATCAGTTCATCTCTGGTCCCTTTTGATGATTCTTAAGATACCCAATCTATATGGATGAAGTTGATACACATATAAAATAAGAGTGTGTCCACTCACTTCCGGGAGGAGTTCACCTAAAATTCCCCTTTTCTATGTTCAAGTCCACCCCTTATCGAGGGTCATATACCATATTTAGAAATTTAACAATCTTTATAATCTGCCATATCTATCGGAGACGGAAGGCCAGTGTCCTGTGGACACCTTTTTTTGACTATGTGCATCATACTTCGGTGGCTCTGCATATGTTTCCCACAAAAAAACCATCAATCGAAGGAAAATTCATACCCAAGAGAGTCATTTCCAACTTCTGTATGCTCAAATGTCATTCATGCCCTATCACACCCCCTGATTTGAAAACCTTCTTGATTACGGGGTATATACCTCCAACATTTCAAATTCCCCAAATGTGAAAAGGACTTATAACTGAACGGACCATTCACCAGCTCTACCTCATATAAGTAAGAACCATGGAGGAATATTCGACCCCTCAAAACAAATATAAATGCACCTAATGTTTTCAGACACCACTACTCAGGCCAACCATCCATTGCTGCTTGAAACAAAAAAAATAAATTCCAAATGTTTCATAACTCCATGCCTTTGTAATTGGAAGGAAAATGTCCTACAAACACCTTTATTTTATTATGCACATCATCCCTGGGTGTCTCCGCATGTATTCCCCACAAAAATGGCTGTTGATAAATGGAAATTTAGTCCCCTATGAGAGTCCTTTCCTAACCTCGTATTTATAAGAGGGTTCCCTAGCCACATGCACATTTAAAATTCACAAGTTAATGTTTAGGAAAAATCCCTAATCCATGTCTTAAGGATATTATAACATTTCTAGTTGATGTTATTGATTCAGGTACTTGCCCTATTATGTTTGGTCAAATCTATTTGTCCGAAAACATCACTAAAAAGTTTTATTAGTAGGACTGTGAACAGTCAGTGAAATAAAAAGACATCGTACATGCCAGAGGGAAAATACATAGAAGGTACCTCTAGGTAAAACTCAAGTATTAGTTCATTAAAAAACATTCATCCATCAGAAAATACATAAATATTTTTAGGAATAAGACCCAAAAATTATGGACAAATAAAAATTAAATTTATGCCCTCTAAGCCCATATCAAATAGTAATGGGATAAAAAATTAGTGTAATAATGAAAAAGGGAAAAAAATTGTGAGATATTCCCTCGTTGAGTCATGTAGCTTAGGAAAAAATTAGAGCACAATTCGAAAATTTTTGTTTACTAGTTTCAAATCGTACCTTAAAATTAATGCCTAGTTGAAATAATTTTGACATGATATAAAAATGTAATGAATGATAATTCAATGGAAAATAGGTTTCATTGAGATTGACAAAAATGGAGGAGCATCGATAGTTTGGAGTCTCTCCACACTATCAAAAAAGGGGAAGATTACAAATCATCATTTGGGACAGAACTACAACAAGCATAAGTTCTCCCATTCTAGAAGGATGGAAAGTTTTTTCTAGGGGTCATTGATAGTTTTCTCTAAAGAATAACTATCCTCCATTTTATCCTTGAATGTTATACTCACCCACTCCTGAACAACTTTGAGGTCCCACACTTTCTTCTAGATGGCTTTATAGTTAGCACGTGAAGTGGCCAATTGATCCATCAACCTTGAAGAACTGTCTTTACACTACATCAAATAATCCTCTTGGGTTCCCACAAAATCATGGACCTTCAACTCCATGGTTTTCAGATGATAAAATTATTCTAAAACATCTTAGAAGGTCACCACCTAGTGATGGGAAAAATTGATCATGGCTAGTCCTCATATGATGCACGGTCTTCCATGTCAATTATGATTTGATAGATAAGGATTTGTAAATTTCAATAATAAAATCCACTAGAACCCATCTCATTGAATAATCTCTGAAAATTATCACCCTCATAATCAAAATTGGCCACATGAGCCTCCATGGCAAGAGCACATAACCGGCGCCATGCCCTTTATCACAGATCCTAGTGCCTCATCTCAACACTCGTACCATTATCCTCCAACATTGTATCATATCTCTGTGTTGGAAGTTTCATCACTAGAGTGGGGAGGGATCTAGGTTAGGTCACCCAAGTTCGGGGACTCTCTTTTCGCTCCGATGGCGCAGCCACTGGAGCTAGATGTGGGAGACTAGCCACGACTTCTTAGGTGATTGTTGACACTCAACCAATGCAATCCTCATTAAGGTCCTTAGTGGTATCCTTGGGATGGTAGAAGTCTGAATCACTACCTAATGATATAGGTTTTACCGATGGGCCCATCTCAGACGTTTCTAATAAATAATTGACTGTCTTCGTACCATATGTGCAGGGGAATGTGGTTTATCCATTGTGGCTGCTGCAAGAAAAAAAACTAGATGGTGTATTTGTCACACTCCTAATAGTATAAAGAATGTGTGGAATTGTCGTTAGGGTAAGGATAGGTCATGAAATGTTTAATGGATTCTTCACTCGCCAAACTGGTTCTTTCCGCATCTTGTTTGGGTAACAATCCACCCACAGCCGGGCCTATTCTGCCGACTGGAATGTGGATTCTGTTGTATTGGGATTGATATCTTTAATAGTATCATATTCATTCATTATCATGAACTATAATTGGTGAAGAACTATGGGTTGAGACTCTCCCCTTAATTTAACAACTGGAAGTAGGGAAGTCCTCTGAAGGCATCTGAATTTCCTAGAAAACTAGTAGGGGCGGTTTGGCTCAAAAATGACTACTCGATCTATAAGAGTAGTGAGGATCCCATCTCAATGTGTGATAAGGAACAAGAATTACTCCAAATAATCATACCGATCACTTCTCAATGATCCATGAGGTGTAAAATTCGTTGCAAACGATAAATGAGAATCATCATTCAACAGACCAACCACATTAATATTTCTTAGAGTCACAGGATGAATAGAGAAAATATTGAGAAGGTTGGGCTGAATGGTAGAGTGGGGAACCATTGAAGTAAGCCACTATTAATAACTAGGGAAGTGTTCTTCCATCCACCCATATAGAAATTGAAATGTTCAACTGAGACGGTGAGGGTACCTACCATCATGTATTATTCCAACTATTCAAAAAGTAGGGCAAGGGTAGGAAGGTCCAAATTAGTGGGTCAACCCTCATCCATTGTTGCAGCCAACATTAAAGTACATGATTGAACCTTATTATATATGTCACGGGATTTTAAAATCCATTCTCTCAAAAAACATGGAAAACAACCTGCTAGTCTAAACGCAGGTGATACGTCTGGTAGAAGCTAATATCCCAATTTGGTATATCTCCCCACTTCAAGGGTAACAAAATATGACCCGGGAATCTGGTGGGACTGGTGGAAGGGATGACTTTAGCTGTGGAAAGCCCTTGTCTTGGGTCCCTTCTCTGACAATAGTGATCATATCCATGCATCGAATGGGATGAGTGAGAAATCTTGGTGGGAATGATCAAGTAATCCCTCCACGATAAACAATAAACTCCATGTCAAAGGGGAAACACGGTTAGTGTCATTCCACGTAGGAGCTCCCAGGAGAAACTCTTTAGACATCTCTCCAAGGATAGGGATTCTTCCAAACTGGTAGATATCCCATAGGATGATTCCCACCTGCCCATGAAATAAGTGTAAGGTTCAGGTACTTTATCACCAATGACATAGCTATTAAAGAATTATTTATCTTGGAAATATGATTGAAAACAGAGAAACCTAAGTTACATGATACAAGACCACCGCCTCCAAATGGTCGGGCGACTCCAAGAAGGTTTGATGAACCTAGAAAACCTAGGTCCACCAATCAGAGAAACATCCTCTAGCCCGCAGATCTCACTTAGTTCTCCACTCTCCATTAGGAGTTTCTTTGGAGATGCTGAGAATGGATGGTTACTCTCATGTGTCTTTTCTTGGGACACCATTGTGACACCCGTGTTTACTTTGAGTCCATGTCGAGCCACTATGTATGAATATTTTCTCCACAATCAGAGTGGTAAAAACATCTTATACTGGGGAAATGTTTGCAAAATCATGACCGGGCGATGCCTCTAAGAGAATGAAATGGGTATCAAGGTCATCCGATAGAAGGGGAACGTTGTCAGGGAGGCCAAATACATTAATGGACAACTATATAGATACCAGATAGGATAGATGCTCCGGCATCATGAAATCCCTTAAGAAGCTTCCACAATGAATTATGTTGGCTCGATGATGATTCTTTCTATATCCCACCATGGTTTCCCTTGTCTTCATCGATTTTATTACTGCCTATGAAGTAGCCATTATAACCCACACATGAAGATCCATATACTGACAGACATTTAGTGCAATAAAAATTATAGGATAAAGGATATGAAAGAATGACTAATGGACTCAAAATATGTCCACATAAGGCTCCAAGAACTATTCTTGAATACCATACATGGTGACCACATCCCGTGTGCTACACAGTTTGTGGAAGTCGCAATCCATGTACTACATAATATGCAGATGTAAACCCACCTACCACTATGGTAGGTAGATGCATTTCACCATGTACCACCATGGTACGGGAACCATCCGTGAGGTTTCGGCCCACAAATCACTTGGCAGTGAAAATAAAGGTTCATGAAAAGTGGATACAGCAAACCTAGGCCTTAATTATTTTCATGTATAGAATTTACGGATTATTTTTTATGTTTGCATTATTAGTTCATAATGTTCCGTTATATAGAACAAATTTGGAATGCAAATACCCAAGCCACATAGCATCTTCTAACATGGAATCCGGATTGTAATTTTAATATTTCATAAAACCTTTGGCAGAAACCAAAATATGGTAGGTGGGTGGAAAAATAGAGAGAAGATCGGTTCATGGAACATATGAAGTGGTTCGCGGACGAGAATTTCACAAGGAGCATGGTATGAATAAGCAGACATAGCGAGGGAAATGACGATCTCATTTCACCGTGAGAAATGGTAAAGGAAAAATGACATTGGCCAATATATATATATAGGTGTGGTCCCCTCCTACTAGGTCCATCTATTCTGCCACAATCCATTTCAGTTTAGGACCGCTTCTACATCTGAATAGTCCCCATTTCATTCCTAACGGACACCATTCTGATGGGGATAATTTGTAGGGTCTGGAAAATTCCGCCAAAGGATGAAAATACCCCCACAATCACTTTTTAGAAGGATGCAATCACTTTTACATGTCTAGATAGGTGAATAAACTCAAATCAAGAATCATGTTTTAGAAGAAACATTATGGAACTCTCATTTTCAATGCATTTAATGTGTCCCACATATCATCATCGAGAAAGGTATGTGGACCAGCTAGATCACGAAATAACAGTTAAAAGAAACAATCCATGAACTGTTGGCCCACGGCGCGTTGGCCATCAAACAAAATGATCTATTAACCGCATCACCAAAACAATTATGTGTGTGAAGCTTATCCGTGTACCATTATGTGAATTCATCAATTCATGGATGAAGAGAATGGGCATGGTTTCATAAACCATTATAACAAACTGAAGCCTCCAAAAACCCCGATTGATCAATTCTTCCATGGGTATGGATATTACTTCATGGACCTCCTCAAATGGTGTCATGTTCCCAATAGATACAATCTCTCTGATGCTCTATAAAAGTAACACAGTATAAGGATGAATGTTGGATGACGAAATCATGAAGGGGAATTAGAGGGTGAATGAAAGTGTTCAGTGAAGACTCTAGCTTCAGTCTTGATTCATCAACGAAGCTCTCCCCAATGGTACAGCTAGCTATGGATGACAAAATAGATAAATTTAATAATAAAAAGATATTTGGGAACCTAATTTTTAATCCAAGAACCAGAAACTTCTTACGGATGAACTCCTCATGAACGATAATCCCTCAGACCATCCTTTAATATGGTGCTTCACGTAGTGAACCAATATATAGACTCAACACAATGCAGTTTTTTTTTATTCTTTCATCGAGACACACATGCATCCATCACATAGAGGATGTGATGCCGTTACCCCACATTCCCGCTTTCCAAAGGTGGGCGACATCCATTCCTTATTTGCAAATGCCTGCTCCTTGATATAAACAGGATAATGGGATATCGGTTCTTCCTTCTATGGATTCCTCCATGGAACTCGTCACCTAGTCAGAGTCTCCCTCATAGATTTAAGATGTAGTTCGTGAAGCTCTTCCCAGTGCCATATCTTCATGGACACCAGTAAATTACACTGCTTCTATCAGGACCATCCAAGGGGTCCGGTCAGGGCAGCAACCTTCGGTTAGGAGAGCAGTTGCACTAGGCATCACTAGCGTTTCATGACGCAGGAGAATTGAAATTTCTGTCTTATGTCCCATATTATAGGGCCTCTCAATGGCGCAAAATCCCGAGGAATCCCACATAGAACATGGGGAAACATATTACATAGGCATGTATCTGAGGTTTTTCTTAGCTTCCTATGTTTAGAATTTGGTATGCCGCATGTTTAATGTCCAGCGAAGATGGATCAGACTGATTGGAACACTAGATAGAGTGGATCAGATTGATGAATCCCCTGTAGGGAACACCGATGTTGGGGCCAGCACGTGGGTGGCTTCTTGAATGCTCTGACGGGGAATGGGGAATGAAGTGGTATGATCCCACCTGGATGATGCGGCCTGGGTAAGACTGAAGATGGATGGTGGTTTGGGGACTGATCCTCGAAGAGACATCCTACGTATCCTCGTGGCAGGGAATCAAAGTCTGTGTAGTTCGATGATGCAGGGGGACACCTGAAGAGGCGAACCATGATAATGGATGCATGGATAGGACCCAGAGGAAGTGGAACCTCCGGGTTAGGGAATGTGATTCCCGAGACACGTGGGCTCGAGGGAGAGATCAAAATGAGACATGAGTGATGGGCTTGAACCTCATGGAGACTTCCTACATACCATGCCATAGCATGGATCAAATTCCCCATAGTTTAGGTTGGAATTCAGTTTAACATCATGCGGGACGGTGACATCTGGGGCTTACGCTCTGAGGCGGCCCACAGATATGAGGTTGGTGAACCGACATGAAGAGGGACATGGAGTCCAGATGGATTGGGGATTACACTCTATGGAGGCCCAAGGTGGAAATGGGGTTTGGCACACCAACATAGAGATAGTAGGGGCCAATGGTTTGTTAGGCTTGAACCTCATGGAGTCTTCCTACATACCATGCCTTAGCACAGATCAAAGTCCCTATTGTTCGGGTGGGTATGGGGTTTACACTCTGAGGCAGACCAAGGTGGGTATGGGGCTTACACTCTGAGGTTTCCCAACGTGGGTATGGGGCTTACACTCTGAGGTGACCCATGGTGGTGGGGCTTGAACCTCGTGGAGGCTTCCTACGTACCATTCCTTAGCACGGATCAATGTCCCCATAGTTCAGGTTGGTTGGGGAATACGCTCTGAGGCATCCCATGGTGGTGGGGTATGAACCTCATGGAGGCTTCCTACGTACCATGTCTTAACACGGATCAAAGTCCCCATAGTTCGGGTTGGATGGGGCTTACTCTCTGAGACGGCTCAAGGTTAGTATGGGTCTTACACTCTGAGCAGGACCAAGGTGTGTCATGGTCTATGCTCACTCTAAGCTCACGGGAGTCATGCTCGGTGTGAGAAACAAGAGGTAGTAGAGACCTGATGATCATGTCGCGAAGGGTGCTTTCGTGGGAAGTGAAAAGGGGATTATGTGTTGAGAGGCCCAAGGTGCCGGGACTTACACCAAGATGGAGGCCCGAGGGAGAAAAATCATGGAGGGAGAGGGATTTGGCACCAAGGGAGAGAGGAGTAGCTATGTTCCCTACCAGGCCCTCTGCTGGCCTTGGGATCGAAAAAAGGAGGAACAGGGGTGCTACCTCCTAAAAGGAAAGTGTGGTTCTTACACTAAGGTGGTTGCCCTGCCCCACGGACAAACGCCACTCCGACAAGGAGGATATCATCCCTTATGAGGGGTGATCCCATCCCCGTGGAGACGAGTTGGCATGGAGAATGTCCATGGTGAGGAGACCCTGGGTGTGTGGCACGGGGCCAGGTCGCAGTTTAACGTCATGTGCCTAGGATGAGGTGCTTTGCTGTTTAACGTCCTGCAGCTCGGATGAGGTGGGATTTCTCCACACCCCTAGGACTTACATAACTGATACCCTCTGTCCCTTGTGGAAGGGAAGGCATCAGCAAAGCGGTACTGAGGGGGTGTCATGGAGCGAACCATCGAGGGGTCCATGTTAACGTGGTTATGCAAAGAAGCAATAGCTATTAGCGTGGCTATGCGGAGAAGCATGAGGCAAAGCAACGCAACGAGAACGATTGTCCAAGGGACATTGAAATTACTTCGTACGAGCCTAGAAGGTCGTATGGGAAACCCATCTATGATGTGGACACCCGGGGTGCACTTGTCGCCTATGAATGGCACCCGGAAGGAGGACATTGGGCGTTCACGTAAGAGGATGCCTGAGGAGCACCGAGGTGAAGGCACCCAAGGGATTGTGCGCAACTCTTGAGGCTTGCACGAAATAAAGGGGTCTGGTGCGAAAAGCCCTAGGCTGGCACAGAATTAGTGTTGCTTGCGTGAAATAGGGTGGCTAAGGTTTTTCATGCGACTCGAAGGGATTTCACTCAAAGGAAGGGATTGTGCGCAAAATAAAGGGTTTGTGCACAAAGGGAGGATTGTGTGAAAAGAAAGAGATCGCATGCAAAGGAAGGGGTCCACACACAAATGGAAGATTGCGCACAGCTTGGATGGCCTGCGTGTAATGGTAGGGGTTGTGCACAAGGGGGAGGACCCGAAAGGGGTTGGGGTTTAGTCTAAGCCATGGGGATCTCGTACGAAGGTGGATCTTGGGGAGACTTGGCGCGAAAAAGAACAATACCTAAAGGCCACATTGCGTGCGTGTGGAATGCCAATTACTCACACGAGATGTAGTTCAAATTTTTCATCCCTGAAAATGAAGGGGGTCACCTTCTATTTATAGAAGCCCTAGAGCACAAAATGCTAGTCGGTGCAAAATTATTACGTGATAGAGGCGGCGACGCGAAATGTCAACCGCGCAGGGCACGGGCGCGAAATTGTTTCCGGCCTATGCCGGGGACTTTTCGCGATTCACTGCACTTTCTACGTGGGACATATTTTTCTGCACACTTCACCATTTTTTTCATGAAATACCTTCGGGACCTCCGGACCAGCCCTCTGGGTCCGAATATGACTTCGCTTTGTCATTTGAAAACTTTCTTCAGCACTTAAGCACTTTTCGGCGTCTAAAATGCCCCCCCTAGAATTAGATCGGTGAGGGGTCACAACAATTGGATTCTGAGGGAAACACTGAAATGAAGAGCTGTTTGGGTCCCCTGCGCACAAAAATCCGGAGCGGCTAACAAAACTCAACCACGCGCAGAATCGTCTTTTCGCGCAGCGCGGAACACACTTTTCGCGCAGCACGGAATCCAGGATTAGCCTATAAAAGTAGCCATGGGTCCCATTCTACGTAAGACATTTTCTCACGCGATAATATCTGAGCTCTCGTGAGCGAAATTTCATCTGCTCCTGGGCGAGAAACCGCTTGGCAGTGCGTAATTCCTCTGAGACTTGGGAAGATCTTACACGCAATGCCGAGATTTTTCTCACCATGGCCTGAAATTTCACGCCACTCACTGATTTTGCGAGCCAGCCTCCAAGATTTCATGCCAACCTTCCAGTTTTCACGCCATCTCCGAAAACACTCACTCATAAGAAGATGGCCGCAAACCAGGTTGATGAAGGGGAATCCACTGCTCGCAGAGCCAAAATGGTTTCAAACCCGAAGGTTTATGGAGAAAAGAGGGTTGTATCCATAACCACAACATCTTCAACACGCTTACCCATACCCAGAAATAGTATGCCTTGTCTGACAATCTACCGCTATGGGACTTCATCATTCTAGAGGAGGTCCCTCTGCCGGGTTTCGAGGTTGATACCCCGCGGTCATGGGTGACCCGCAAAAATGACTGTCCTTGATACAACATCACCCACAATGGTCATCCTTCCAGAGAAACCAGGCACATGGATGTCTATGTACCCAACCCTAGGACCAGGACCATCACTGGGGGTGACCCTATTGCGGAGTGCTCACCGGCCCTCTAAGCGAGCACTTCCCGTCAGAGCATCACTGACGAGACCAAAGGCTGGCTTCAAGACTGGGACCTACGTTCTGGAGGAAGCTTCACCAGCGAGTGGGAATGGGTGTACATGGTTCGCCAAACATGCGACCAATTTGGGGACGAGCTGCAGCCCATTGGTCTATTCGAAGCGGTGTGGACATCACAGTTCCACTTCTGCCGGCATCCTAAGCTTGGACTGGAGCTGTTCACCCGGTGGTCCCCTAATACCAACACATTCCATCTTCACCATGAGGAAGTCAGCATCAGTCTCTGGGACATCCACTTCATCGGGGGCATACCATTAGAGGTCCATCATTATGATGAGTTCCTCCCACCGATGAACATCTGGGGTGACAGGTCCCGAACCCCCATACTGACATGGAACCTACTATAGTTATTCAAGGAGAAGCTAAGGGTCAATGAATTCTTGAAGGATATCGCCTATAGGGACTGGTTCATCCTGTTCTTAAAGAGGGATCTAGAAGTCATGATGCTAGGTTAGGGATGATGTTTTCCAACCGTGGCCTAGAGAAGCAAGAGTGGATCATACTGGAGGATCCTGGAGGTGGGGAAGTACCAATCATGGGGCTACATCATCAATGAGGCCTAGGACCCAAATATTCGGTATGCTGGATTACTCTCCACATTCTGGAGTGGATGGATCCTGCCGGTGTGGGACACAAGGATGGGCATTTGTCCCGGGACTCTGGTCATGGCTGGAATCATGGATGCCAATAAGAGGTTCAACCTGGGTGTCCCCATGCTGGCTCAGCTATATGCTATCTTAGGACGCATCTCGAGAGAGGTATCACCTAGGAGAGTATGTGTCCCCTTCCAGATCTTCCATGGATGGGTTGCGGCTCACTGTAGCGGAAACACCTTCCCAAATGCCATCCGTCCCCCGGGCAATGGTATGTGACCCTCTCTGCTGAATATTGTTGGGGTCATGCCGATGAAGCTCAATCAGGATAGGGTATGGATCAGGATTGGTAACCATGCCAAATTATCCTTCAACCCATTCCCCTCCCCAACTGGTTAGCTGATAGACGATGGGCATGGCTCACTGGATCAGAAAGAGTTCTTCCAGTGCATCAGAGGCGGGGTGCTCGTGGCCCGAATTGATGGGAAGATCTTATGAGATCCTTATGTGTTTTCCATGTTATCCAGGCAGTTCGGATGCCTCCAATGATTTGCAAAGAGGGTTTACCAAGACATCCACGAGGAGAGGAATCCATGCGTTCTTTGTCAGCCGTGGCTGATGTTCATGACTTATAGCTCTGGCGACATTATCACATTCCCTCCCACCGGAGTCAAAGAAGGCCTCTCAAAAGAGTATACTGAACATTGGACCATAGAATACCAATAGGGTCTTCTATATAAATGAGTTCTGCAGCTCAAGGTTGCCAGTGCGGAACCTCGGAAAAAAGAGTGCAATAAAGGTGCTACTAGGGGGGATCAGAAGTGCCTCCGGCAATGGGGCATGTGTAGACCAGAACCTTAGAAGTGGGGGTGTCACATGGCGTCGTCACACCCTCTTCTCCTAGAGGAGGAGGTTCCCATGGAGCAGCCAGAGAACTTACTAGTAATCAAATAAGATACTTGCTTCAACCTTCCCAGGATTATTTTTTCCCCATGCTATGGTCATCTTAGATAACCATGTGGTAGTCAATGAGTACTGAATCCCTCTGGCAGATGATAGTGCAAGACGGGCTCCACCTTCCAGAAGTATGGCATGTCCAGGTCATCAAAAGAGTGAACTTCCACCAATGAAATGCATACCTAACATCCATGGACACGTACGCACGTCAATGGGGTCGGCGTGTGGAGGAACCTCTCTTGGTGAAAGTGATGCTCGACCATGAGCATGATTCGGGAATGATGCCACCTGGGGAAGATGACAGTGATGAGGAGTCGAAGGGTGGTGAAATAGGAGAGGAGGCAGAAGGATAAGGTTATGGTGAAGGAGATGGATAAGGAGAAGGAGAAGTGAAGTCCGAAGGTGAAGGGTCGCAGGGGGCATCCCACCAAGGGAGTCTCCTGGAGAGCGGTGAGATCATCGGCTCTGAAGTAGATGTAACCGAGATACTCGAGGTATGATTAAACCCTTTTCTATCCTTTTCTTTTCATTTTCTCTCCTTGCAACCCTAAATCCACTTTCTCTCTCTTTATCAAAATCACATAAGTGTTGATCAATCATCTATAGTTGAAGGAGGGGAGGAAGATCCAAAGGAAAAAGGTGGGGCACCGATGAATATTATCGAGATAACAAGTGCTGAAGGATCCCCGCCTGTGGAAACTCATGTAGTGTCCAAAGCACTAGAGGCAGGAACCCTGTGATCCTGTAAGTCCCTTGCTTCGATACCGATACTCACTGTCAGGGGACCCAACTGATCAGGGTGATCCTTATATGTAAATTGATCATGGTGCTAGAGGCTCGTCAGGCTGCTGAGCCCGGACCATCTGTGAGTGTGCTGATGGAAAATGTGCCACCTCATCCGGAACATGCCTCCCAAACTGAGTGGGCCCTATAAATTGGTGAGTAAGGAGTGGCAGACACCAGTGGCACTGCTGACGGGGCAGGGTTGGAGGACGACAAGGGTGACACCAGGATCGAGGGGAGAGAGGAAGGTCACCCAGATGCTGAGGAGCCCATTCCCCTGGGAGGAATCTCTGAGGAAGACCGTGACACTACCCTATTGGTTGTCTTCCCTGTCTACCAGCCCGTTGATCCTGAAGAAATTGACGATTTAGATTCGGAAGCTACCGAGGAGAGTCAGATGATGCAACGCAAGGGATGGAAGTGCATCCAGAGTTTTATTAATCTGCCCCAGGTGGAATGAATGAAGAATATGGGGTCAATCAACACCTAGTTGTGCTTCTTGTGTGTTGGAGTGGTGGATTCTCAATGCCTTCACCTGACGGTCCATGATTACATGGTCGATAAGATGCATGAGAGCAGCTAGCGTGCCGACATCATCCGCTGCCAGGAGGAGTCGGGATGTTCTCGAGCATTTCTAAGGGCGGAGTAGGAGGTCCAACGCCATGAGGAATAGGCAAAAGAGTAAGAGGTTTTCATCGCAAACTGCTCTGAGCTCATGGAACATCTGAGGGCCCAGCTGCCAGATGCTCAAGAACAGCTTATGGAATCAAGTCTCCAGATAACCGAGCTCCAAGCTAAATAGGCACGGGAACGGGCCAGGGTCAGTGAGCTGCACTCTGTGCCCATCGATTAAGGAAGGGTCCTCAGGGGATGGAAGGCAGTCATGTGGTCCATCAGTGAAATGGTTGTGGAATTAGAGAGATCTATCAATGAAGCCGACCCTTAGGGGACCTATTTTGGATAAACCCAAAATCATATCTCTCTTTACTACTTTCTATTATTTTCTTGAACTATATAAATGGACAAATTTACTTTCCCCTTTGATTAACATACTTTAACCTTTGACATGCTCAACCATAATTTTAAAGTAAATAGAAATCCATCTATAAGCTCACATGGGTTTTGAGAAGAAAAAGAGGCTTGTACTATCACTATGTTTGATCGTGCGAGCATTAACCATGCTTCAGGCATTTTAAATTCAAACCCATATTCCTGAGGAGAAGAGGGAGTCCCATCCAAGGGAAGTGGACCTCAGACCAGTTGATGTATCATTTTCTCAATGTGCTCTAGCACACGGGCAGGGAAATGGCAGGGGCATTAGAATCAGACCGAACATAGGTGAATGAAAAATGTGGATTACGTTACCCAAATCTAGAACACTATAGGAGGGGCATGGTAATAAAGGATGAGTGTTGATCGTGTTCGAAACACAACATCCCCATTGAATTAGCCTGAAATGGGGACAACAAATGAGGGCCGACCGCTTACCATGTTCACAACATAGGGCCTAACTCAAATATCATCAATCATTCTTCCAGAATGTTGGCCTAGGATAGTAGGCGAACAATAGGTCGAGAATCCATACTGTTAGGGGGTCCCTCCAAATGACATCAGTCTTCTGGAACGTTGGCCCAGGACAGCAGGCGGACCATAGGTCGAGCATCCAACTGTTGGGGGGTCCCTTCAAATGTGAAAGAGGATGAAGATCTGAATAAATGGGCACACAAAGTGTGGAAAGTTAAGTGGTGGTTTGTTCGAATAGAATCCAACACTCCCAAGATGAAGCCACTATGGTGGATCCACATTAGGCAGACGCATTAATCTAGTCATGGATCATCGCTTATTTTACACAAGACCTCTATGGTGGGGGAACTGTCGCTTCCCAATGTCACCATGGGGCATCCCGAATTTGTTCAGGGAAAATGTTTCAGTTACACAATTCCCTGAGATGTTAGGCCAAGGGGCGGACAATGAGGTGGGATGGGATTTGGTAATCCCTGGGGCTGGACCCGAGAAGAAATGTATGTGCATTCCTACGTATCCCATAAGGATGGGAATCAAGCCACACATAGTTATGGAAAGGGTCTTAGATTAAGGTATTAGAACTCAGACCAGGGATTGGTAAATAATGCAAGAGGCACATGGTAAGTTGATTATGAAACCCGACGTAAATGAGGAAGAGCTCATTCTTACCATGTGGTCCTTGGGGAAGTGTTCTGGTCAAGGGACTGAACACAAAAGTTAGGATAGGCCTGTGGGGAAGTGCCCGGGCGCTCCTATGTATCACATGAGGATGAGAATCAAGCCATGAAAATTTCTTGTAGGGTGGCACGACTCGGTAAGGTACCTGTGCAAAGAATGAAAGGGTCGTACGGGTCTATCCCTCGCACCAATAGAAGCGTCATTTTATGTATCTTCTTTGACTTTTATGGTGAATTGGTATTCTTTTATAGAGTGATCGGACTAGGGTAGAAATTCCTAGCATCGCCACAATAATCAATCCATATACAGGCATTGACAAATGGTATGGTAAATGACCAATACCCAATGTGATGTCCTCTATGATGAGGTCATCACAAGGCAGTGTCGTTTTTCATCGTGCGGCTGGGACGATATCATTACAGTTTATGGTCATGTGGTAGGACCAACCAGCACAGTTTAAAGTCATATGGATTGATCCTAGTGGAATATTCACGACGCGATAAATCATACCTAGTGTGAATGAGGACGAGGTCCACATCATCACCGTACGCGATTCCGAGAGAGGAACCTTAGGCCAGGAGGCCAGTGAGGGTTAGAGGATAAGGGGCAAGAGAAGCTAGATTCCAGTTGAATTGGACCCGAAATTCAATGTCCAGGTGACCCCACGTATCCCATGGGGATGAGGGTCAAGATACGCATGGATATTAGAGAAGATTCTAGCCTATAGTCTTAGCGATCAGATTACGGGAGCCCCGAGTGACGACGTACTACATCTTTGTCTGCCTAACGTGCAGAGGTGCATTGAGGGTTAGTGAAAAGAGTTTCGAGATTCCACCCAAACATGATGGGAGTGGAACATAATGTGAATCATGCAACCAACATTCAAGGCCTAAAGGGGCTGGCGTGACGACGGAGGATTACTGCTGACCATGTTGGCAACATAGCATCCCGTTGTGTGAGCCTGAAATGGGGACAAACAAATGTGCATTGACCATTGAACATGTTTGCAATACAGGATTTTTATCAATTTGTTGTTAGAGACCCTTGGGGGCATTGGCCCATAATGGTAGGAGAGCCCTTAGGCATGGTATCCATGCTGTTTTTGGGGTTCCCTTCAGGTGTGAAAGATAACGGGGGCCCAAATTAAGGGGAACATGAAGCTTGACAAGTGGAAGGAACTTGGATAAGATGAATCTGACACTCCAGGTCCTAGACCAGAGTGCTCTGAACAAATTGGCGGACCACTAAAAAGGGTCGAGGGGCTCAATTCGAGAGCGTCCAAGAAATGGAGGATTCCTGGGAGAAGGGGGAATGGAGCCAAAAACCCTGTACCACACCTATATATCCCCCTCATGGAGAGGGACATGCCAAGGGGCCTAGGTGACTGGGAGATCGTGGGATCTCTACAAGATGGGGATAGACCTGAAACCTAAATGTTCATGTGGTCCTATGTATCCCATAAGGATGGGATTCCAGTAGCACACAGTTCTTGAAGATATAGTTTAACATCATGCGGGATGAATGTGCAGTTTAACGTCATGCAGGATGGAATACAGTTTAATGGCATGTGGGAAGAACATGGAGTTTAGGGTCGTGCGGGACCATAATCCAGTCTATGTTCTTGGAGGAACCTAGTCTAGTTTAATGTCATGGGGGCCGTAAGGGCCCAAATATAGGACCAGATGCAGTCTAAGGTCGTGCATGACCATGTGAGGCCATAATTTAAGACCCAATGCAGTTTAAGGTCATGCAGGACCATAATCCAGTATAAGGTCATGGAGGAACACATGCTCAGGCAATGTATTTCTTGATGAACTTGACATTGGTGTGAGGAGTTATACGCTCACCATCCATGGTCACCAGGTAGTATTCCCCATTGGGATAAACCTTATGAACAATGAATGTTCCTTCCCATTTGGAATCCAACTTGGGTGGTTTCCTGCCAGGGATCATTGGTTACCTGGGAGATAATACCAAATCACCATGCAGGAAAGAGCAGAGGCGAATCATCTTATATAAAGCTCAAGCCATCATGCTCAGATTCCTTTCTAGGTTGTCCAAGTCATGAAACTCGTTATCATCTAGTGCTTCCAATTCAGCTAGATGGATCTCATTCACTCTATTCGGAGCTTTGTGGTCATAGACTATTGTGCGCAATGAGGGTAATTGAATCTTTATGGGCATGATGGCCTTCGTTCTGTACACCAGGGAATATGGGGTTACCTGGGTGGAATTACGGGTCGTCGTCTGATAAGCCCAGAGGGCGTTGGGGAGGTTATCCGGACAACTCTTCTTATTCTGACAAACTGTTTTCTGCAGAATGTTAGAGAGGGTTTTATGGAATGCCTCAATTTGTCCATTTTCTTTTGTGTGATAGAAAAAGGTATGGTTGGAGAGAATGTTGTACTAGGCATACAATTTATTCAACTAGGCTGCTCAAATTATGGTGCCGTTATCGGTGAGGATAGGGTGAGGAACCCCAAACCGATGGATGATATTGGAACTCACGAAGTCAATGATAGAATGGGCCTTGACTTCCTTGAGAGGAATAGACTCTGCCTACTTGGAATATAAATCCATAGTGGTCATAATGAATCGACATTGGCGAGCCATTGCTGGTGGGTACGGTCCCATGACATCTAATCCCCACACTGCAAAGGTCTAAGAGTACTTGGTAGTGTGGAGAGGCTCTGATGGCCGATGCACACAGTTTGCATGAACTTGGCATGCATGGCACCTCTTGGAGAATATGATGCAGTCGTGGATCATGGAGGGCCAAAAATACCCTAGTCTCTGAATCTAGTGAGACAGTTTTGGCCAAGCCTGATGGTAACCACTGAAATCGGCATGAACCTCTTGCATGACCTGTGGAATATCAACCCCTTGAATGCAATAGAGGATAATACCATCAAATCCATGTCTATAGAGGATATGCTCAAGACTGGGACCAATCTGGAGATTAAAATATAGCACGAGACGTTGAATTTACTCACGCTTTGCCCGGTCTTCTAGGAGGCAACAAATTTTGGATATAATCAATAAAAGGGGATCTCCAGTCGGGGCTTTCTTCGACCACTACATCCAAAGAACATGGGGTTCTTGAAGTGGAAGCTTCGGAAATAAGAGGTCTTACCCACGTGTCATCGTCATCCTCTGGGGTGATGGGAGAAATGAATCTACAGTTCACCATGTGGATGATTATACTATCCTATTCGGGTTCTGCAAGTGATGCGGCCAGGCTGGCCAAAGCATCTGCTCGACTGTTTTATGACCGACGGACATGGATAACCTCAGTCCAAGAAGGGAACTGGGCCATCAGCTGGAGAGTGTGTTCTAACAACAGTACATGATTTGGCTTCTTGACAACATAGTTACCATTTACCTATTTAATAACTACCTCGGAGTCCCATTTCCCATGAAAATGAGGCATTTCGATATCAATGGCTAGCTCGAGACCAGTAATGAGGGCCTGATACTCTGCCTCGTTGTTGGTGCAGCCTTCTAACAACATGAATGACTATGGCAGGATGGCTTGTGCCGGGGTGATAATGACGATACCGAGAATTACTCTGTTGACCCTAGGATCACTAATCCTCTTACCGGTGGGGCTCCAGGAGGCACTATCAAAGTGCATGTGCCAACACGGGGTGGCTTGATCGATCGAGAGGATTGCCTCATTGGGAAAATCCATGTCCATGGACTAGTTCATGGGGGTTGGATGGGAATCTAGAAAGACCACCAATTCATGCCCCTTGATAGCCTTCTAAGGCATGAACCTGATGTCAAACTGCTGTAGGATTACCGCCCACCACACTAGTCGGCCAGTCAACATGGGGCGGTTCAGAATGTACTTCAGCAGGTCCACCCGAGAGACCAACTATACCTCGTGGTGCTGTAGGTAATGAAGCAACTTATGCATGGAAAAAACGATCACAAGGAAGCTTTTCTCGATGGGGGAGTACCAGGTCTCTGTATCGAGGACCATACGGCTGAGGTAGTGGAGGTTGTTCTCCATTCCCTCATTGTTCTTCTATTAGAGAAGGGTGATGAGGAACAGTTCCCGGGTAGTCGCATACGTGATTAGAAGCTTCCCTGAGATGAGTGGCATCAAGACCGAAGGATGGAGTAAATATTACTTGATCTTTTCAAATGCGGTCTGGAAATCTTCATCCTACTCATAAACAGTTCCCTTGTTCATAAGCCAAGAAAAGGGCTTACACTTGCCATCAAAATTCGCAATGAATCGGAGTATGTATGCAGAGTGGCCTTGGAATCCTCGAAGCTCCAGAATATTGCTCGAGGGAGGCATCTGGATAATGGTCGTGATCATTTTCGGGTCAATCTCGATGCCCCAGTATCAGACAACAAAGCCAAGGAACATCCTTGAGGTGACCCCGAAGGCACACTTCAACAGGTTCATCTTTAGGTGTCGAGAACAGATGAAAGTGTACGAATTCTCAAAGTCCTTGAGATGGTCCTAGTACTGGTGTGATTTAACCACCAGGTCGTCCACATAGCATTCCACCAATGTTCCCAGGATTGGATTGAATATGCGATTCATGGCCCACTGATAGGTGCCACCTAAATTCTTCATGCCGAAGGGTATAACTTGGTAACAAAAAGTACCTTGGGGAGCCCTAAAAGCAATAGAATCCTTGTCCTCAGGGGCCATCCACATCAGATTGTATCCAAAGTAACCATCCATGAAGGAGAGGGCTTGTATCCCATCTGTTGCATCAATCAACAATTCTGTTAATGGAAGGGGAAAATAATCCTTCGAACAGTGACAGTTGAGATATCAGAAGTCGATACAGACTCTGATCTGTTCGTTCTTCTTTCTGGCTGGCATGATGTTGGCTAACTACTTGGGGTAATGGACCTCCTTGATTAAGTTTTCTTTGATGATCCTATCAACTTCATCCTCGACCATGGCACAGTGAGAATGATGCATCTTTCTGGGAGGCTGTTTGAACCCGTGATGATTTGTCAGGAGACCGAGGCGGTGGATGACTACCTAAGGATCTAGTCCTAGAATCTCATTGTAACTCCAGGCGAATACATCATGGTGCTGTTTGAAGAAGCCTACATACCACTGCTGCTCTTTGAGGTACATAACGGCACTATTCAATGTTGTTCTCTGATCTGCCTTGCTACCAAGGTTCACCTGTACCAGATCATTGACCGTGGCAGAGACGGTTTCTTCAATAGTAGGGGGAGCATCCTCCAGATCCTATTCTTTTCTTATGGAGGGATCCTCCATGGGGGAGGCTGATTCTGAGCTACCACAACCTTATGGGAGGGTGCTACCAGCTTGAGTAGCAGTGGTTATTGCATCGTGGAACTCTGGCGCTGCCGTGATTATAGTGAAAAAGACTATCGACCAGATCCCATCTGCTCTCTGGCCTAAGGGTCCATGCTTGACGATATCAAAATAGTTGTGGCGTGTTGGCCGAAGCAGACTTATTCTAGCCCAGTGAAACAGACAAGTATGATGTACTGTCATTTCCATGAGTCGGACGTCTCGATACTGATGAGAGTGGGAGGCTTCCAGATCACTAGAGTCGGATTCATATAAGAATACGAAGTGATCTTCTGACTCCATCTAGATATGGGATCATTATTTCCCCTTGTCCCAGAAATGAAAAAACACTGCCCCATATCGGGGGTTGTGGCCTCCAAATGATGGATCGGGAAGACGTAGGCGCCATTCAAACCTATCCAAGGGTCGGTTGTAGCAGTGATGGTCTCAACTTCACTTTCCTAGACTTGTTTATCCTTGCTCTTGTAATAATCACATCCAAGTAGTGTGCATCACAAGAGGCTAAAAGAAATGCATCACCGTGAAGTATGCCTAATCGACCATTCAGGGAGTACTTGAGGCATTGGTGATATGACTAGGGGACCACCTCATGCATGTGGAGCCATGGTCTTCTCATCAATGCATTGTATGATGTGTCCTGGGAGACAACCATGAATTTGGTGCTGGCAACTAGGCTGCCAAACTGGGTCTTCAGCCAGATCTTTTTGACCGGGGTCTTCTTTGTCCTGTCATATCCTGGATCCTTAAATTAGAGGGAGTTAGGTCATACTAAGATAACCCTAGCTTCTGCAGCGTCCACATTGGGATAAGGTTGATCTCAGAGCCAGTGTCAATGAGACAGCAACAAACCTCCACACCGTTGAATTGTTCGGTGATGTACAGTGGGTGGATTTCCCCTATATGTGAGAGACTTCATCTTCTCTCGAGAAAGAAATTATGTCCTGGAATTCATCATTCTCTACTACTTCAACATGGAAGGCTTCTGCAGCTAATACCTCTATCTCAAAATAGAGGGGGCTTCTTAAAACCTTATCGAGGGCCTCACACATATCTGGCGATAGGTGAAGGGCATCAAGGATGGAGAGCCTCATTGGGATGATGGTGAGATGATTTAGAACATCATACATCCGCACTAGGTGCGAACTTTTGCTTATAAGAGGCCGATGTGCGATTGGAGGCATGGTGGGCCCTGCTGGCTGGACCAGAGGCTGACTGGTGTTGGGTATATCCCGCTGATAACTAGTCGAAGCTCAGAGGGTAGCTATCGGATGAGGACTGGACGTCTAGGATTAGCCTGTGGCTGGGTGAAGCTGGTCATGACACGATCGAGGTGGTTCTGCTTGATCCATTAGCACAAACGGTGGCGGAGGTGGGCCTGTCAACACCAGATGAAGAGGCTATGTGTGCTGAGCTCTGCGCTGGGCCTGGTGTCTGGTCTCAGCGCCATGTACGTCCTGGCAGGAGGTGCCAACTGAAGTGCCTCAGAAACCCATATATTCGCGGCTCCGCTGACGTTGTCATCAGCTAGGCACATTGGGGAGGTTTGCCTGGTGCTCCCCCTCATCAAGAGTCATATAGGGATTTTCCAATGAAACAGTGTTAACCGAAGAGTACCCCTGAAAGTCACTCGAAGAAGCATCCACTGCTTGGCAGATTCTGGGAGGGATGCCCATATCCAAGGGCATAATGTCATTGAGAGTGTCGGACGATGAAGGTAGTGGTGGGGCGTGTTTTTTATTCTTACGCCGATGATGCTTTCTCTTCTGGGAAGAGTCCAGTTGAGTCGATGATACAGAAGTGATGGACACAACTTCTGGAAGCTCTGGTTAATTCAGGCATCCACGAATAATGCCATGGGCGCTGGTGACCGTCCTGCAGGCCATCCAATTGTTTTACTTCTGGGACTCGCGGTCAGAAACCCGATGCCACTCACCTCCTCTATCGCTACCGCTATCTGATCTCACAAATACACCCGCCACTTGTGCTGGGGTCGGGCCCATCCTGACTATGTTTTCATCGATTTGGTCTTGGAGCCAATCCTTGAACACATAGCATTTCTAGATAGTGTGCCCCAGGATTCCGGTGACAAGGGTAATAGTTGGGGTGATCAGTGAGATGTGCCTCTTCTGGCTTCCAGCACTCAGGCAGTCGCATAATTCTCTGATCTAGGGCATTGCAGAAGTATCCAGGGACCTGAGCCTTGTCAAATGAGTAGGCCAGATTCCATCTGTTCGGAAAGGGGGATCTAAGAGCATGATCCAGACGGGGGGCCGGAGGAGGCTGTTGAGGAGGCAGAACATGTTTATCTCGGCTGGGATGTGGCGACACATTACGCGGGGGTGCCTGCCGATTCTGGGGCGGGCGCTACTACGATTGAAACTGTGCCTATGGTGGTGGAACTCTATGGGGATGCGGAGCTGGTTCTACTGGTAGAAATTATAGCTGCCTAGGGGCCTCTAACTGGGCCACGACAGCGGGCTTGGCTCTGGCAGCAATCCTTGCTGGAATTCAAAGTGTTGTAGTCAAGCCTGACTAGCCTGTTTCAGGGCTTCTTTAAGGCGTTGGGCCTTATCCGAGAAGTCTCAGAACCCTCCAAGATAATTCTGAGTGATTAGTGAGGGAACCAGTTTCGTCTTGACTTTCCCCATGCATATCGTCATAAATTACTCCTGAGTCTGTGGCATGTCAAGGGAGTATTTAAGCCCCTTCCACCGGGAGATGAAGTCCGCAACTCACTCATCGGGCCTTTTCTTACCCCGAAAGTGGTCTGTGATGTTCGTCTTCAGGGTGGTAGATCTAAACTAGTAAAGGAACTGCCATCAAAGGTCCTCCCAGCTTGTCACAGATCCAACGGGGAGCTGGTTGTACCAAACGAATTTCTATCCCTCCAGTGTCTGAATAATGCAAAGGAGATTGGTAGCCTCTTGCAGCATCGGGCTCCCTAACATAGACCCACACCTCGAGTTGAAGTGGGTCAGGTGCTGTGGTGGGTCCCCCATCCCATTAAAGGGGGAGAATGTGAGATTTCGAAATCCTGGGGGTGCCGGCATGTCATCCACCCACGTTGGGTATAAATTTCCATCAGGTGGGATAGCCACCTGTCATGATTCCAAAGCTTCCAGGCAGGCAATGAGCACTGCCATCGGATTGTCTGGATGGGGGTCCCGGTACTGACGATCATCCCCAACCACGAGCGCAATGTCAGGCTCTTCAATGTGGTAGTCAAGCTCAGCGGCTTGTGGAGCGACTCGTGGAGCGACCCTTGGGGAGTCCATAGGGGCCCTAGTGGGGTTCCTTAGATTGTCGCACTGCTCGGGAGGGTTCGGTGAGACATATTGTTCCCTCTTTCCGTGGGTTCTGGATTTCGCACTATTAGTAGATGCAGCATGATCAGGGTTGCCTGGTAGAATCTCACCAAGGGGTAATTGTTCCTTCCCCTACTTCCCTTACCTAGGATCACCATAGTTAGGTCATATTTCTACAATGCACTCATCCATAAGTTCATCGACTAACCTCTTCTGCTCAGCAAGCTGCTGGCGCAGCATGGCCTTCTCAGGGTCCTCTTCCATCTTTAGCACCGATGAGGACGGGTCAGAGTCCTTGGTAGCTCCAACATGCTCTTTTTCTTTACTGACATTCTAGATCCATACCAATGCCTCAGTGGTTGGAGGGAGACCAAGGAGGTTCCTATGTTGATGGGTAACCCTTCCCGATGGGTCCAGTTGTTGCACGTCCTCAGGGGGGATGTTCCCATCAAAAAGTCCCAACTCGTTCTCCTCTCAAGACAGATTGTTCATGGTAACCGCCACTCTTCTTGGGGGAATGTCCTCACTATCGCCTAGTGAGTCAATATTCTATCGAATCGCACTGAAGAGGAGGGTGGCGTACTGCCCCCAGCCATGGACTTGCATGTGGGTGTATCCTTCTCAATAAATTTGTGGAGTACTTGATAACTATGAATGCATTGCTCTAGGAGGACCATGTGGTGGCCAGGTGACTCAGGGTGCCGGACCGCATGGAGTGTGGCCAGGTCAACTAGACGACATTTCTCGCTGATGTATTCTAAGTTCTCTTGGCTCCCTGGATAATTCACTTTCCAGTGGAAAATATGGAAGTGACTTTCCTAGAGGGTTCGATGGAAACATGGAAACTCTTCCTAGGTGAGAGATTCTGACGTAGAAAAACTTGATCCTCTGACTGGCCAAAACTTCTTAGGGAAGTGGCATACTGCGAAGATGGTTTAGAATTTCCTCGGCTCAGATCCAGGGTCTGGCCCTTGATTTCCCCACATGGACACTGGAGATGGTTGAGAGACGGTGTGAGCACCGAGGCAGACTGCTGGGATGACAGGCTGGACGGTAGAGAATACGGCCAGCGGGCCGATTGGCCGCCAAACCATGGGTTGTCCTCTGAATATTATAGTGACCTGGCTGCCATATCGTGATAGGATGAAATGGCGACCATGGCTTATGATGCATCATTAGCATCTATTGAGGGTGGTTTATGTCGCGTCTCTTCCTCCATTGACCCCCAATATAGCTCCGTGGGAGAGGGCGCTTCCGGTGATGATGGCGATGACTGCGCGGTCAGCCCCTGGGAACATGTCGGGGTCTCGTCCTCCTGAATATACCTTCAGAGGGAGACAGGGTTCTTGTGTATCTCGCATTCCGGGAGCACGAGGCTGATGCACCTCAGTCCTACCACAACCCTTGACTCGAAGGGCTGAGGGGAGGGCTCATGCACTGATTCCTACTCTACCTCGAAGTCTGAGAATTGAACCGGTTTGATTCCCGTCTAGCCTTCCCTATAATACATTGTGCGGCAGCGGTGACCCACCTTCCTGCCCATGTGTGGTTCTTCAGGGTAGGGTTGATTTCCGACATGGGGTCCTCAGGCTTCACTAGTGCTGGGGCAGAGAAAGTTTCCACCCGAGGGAGCTGGGGTGCGAGGAGAACCGGAACAAATGTCTAAAGGGACACGGGGAGGAACTCCATTCTGGGTGTTGGTGAAGTAGGGATGGATTCAACCTCTACGTTTTCTGGGGTGATGAGGTCCTTTGTCGATCGGCATGGGGACATGGGGAGGACCTCCATGTTGGTGAGTGATTGGACAAGCAATATATCCATTCTCGCGGTCCGCGGCTGGGCGAGTGACCTCGTACCTAGTGTAGAGAACAGAAGAGAAACCCCCACATGGAGTGTTGTTGTAATGGGGAAGACCCTCGCCTAGGTTGAAGGTGGCACGAGGCAGACCTCCAAGTCGAGGGTGGAAACAGGGAGGGCCCGCACCTTCTGTAGTGGTGGTGCGGAGTGAGCCTCCGTGCTGGGCGGTACTACTGCAAATTGGTCTGCAGCGGCCATCACCTATACCGGCGACCGAGAGAGTTGACCAAACCTGTCTGTGGTGTGGTTGGGGCCTCGATCTAGGTCGGGCGTATAACTTACCCTACTCAATGAATGCATGAATTTGGGGATATGAATCAACGGTGGATAGAGCCACACTAGTCACTGATGTTGACGCCACATAGTGTGCGACTTCTTCTGGTTGTACCCGATGCTGGCGTCGGGTCAGGTTGACTGGAGCCGGTGGTGCTGGCGTGTGGATTTTCTAATCCTTAGCTCGATGAACGAGGCAGTGTCACTTACACGGCCTGGTGGGGGCCCTCGCTGGGAGCCCTTGAAGCGGTACTCTGATCGGGTCAGCCCGGATATCCCCTACTTCGTCGGCGTATGGGATGGAGCTATCAAGCCGCTCTGGGGATATGATGCTAAAGGGATTGATTGTTGGGGTGTGGAGAAGAGGCTCCCTGCGCAACCCTCATGGGTGGCGTAGACGGTGAGGCGCAACTTCCTCATGATCTAGGTGGGCCATATCCCTGGTGAGGATGACCCACTACTCC
Organism: Viscum album; assembly: GCA_963277665.1. Taxonomy (NCBI): domain Eukaryota; kingdom Viridiplantae; phylum Streptophyta; class Magnoliopsida; order Santalales; family Viscaceae; genus Viscum; species Viscum album. The sequence goes on along the minus strand of OY728131.1, from coordinate 1,455,419,706 downwards.
TCGTACCTGCGTACAAGGTCATTGATTACCCTTCGCTGGATAATTTATGATGGGGAGAGGGGGTGTGGGAGCCTAGTGGTTGTGGCGGTCGATGCCTTCATGGATGAGGTAGAACCTTGCGGGGAAGCCACATCTATATTTCCACTGCTCTTACACTGGTGGGAAGGTGAAAGATCTCCAAATGAAACAACTTGATTCCTGAAAGCAAGGAGATGAACTCATTAATACTGCTAGGAAAAGTAATCGACAACCAGTGCCCCAGTGTCGTTACGTCTTCCGTGGTCAGAAAGATGGATCCACGTAGACAATGTCACAGAACGGAATTATCAATGTCGCAGACTTCCAAACTCCTATAAAGTTTAACTTCAGTCTTGCTTGGTGGGACATGATACCGAGTGACGAAGTCAGATGACATGATTATCCACTGATGCCCCGATTTCTACTATCCTCCATGTTGAGAAGAGGGTCTTTCACGCTGGGTTCACCATTTTTCTGTTTCCACCGCTTTCCTTAGAGAGCGTGCACATCCAACACGTAGAGGACGCGCTTCTATTACCCCGCATTCCCGCTTTCCAAAGGCAGGCGACATCCATTCCTTATTTGGGGACGTCTGCTCGTTGATCGAAATGAGATGATGGGATGTCGGTTCTTCCTTACATGGATTCCTCCCCAGAACTCGTCACCTAGTCTGGGTTTCCCTCGTAGATTTAATACACAGTTCATGATTCTCTTCGCAACACCATATCTTCATGGACACCAGTTAATTACATTACTTCTGTCCTGACATTCCAAGGGGTCCAATCAGGTCAGCAGCCTTTGTTTAGGAGAGCAGCCGCTCTAGGAATCACTGTCATGTCTTGACGTTGGGGATTTGGCTTGTATGTCTTTTGTCCCTTATTATAGGGCTTCTCGAGGACCCAGAAGCCCAAGGAATCCCACATCGAATGCAGGGAAACATATTCCATAGTCTTGTATCTGAGGTTTTCCTCAGTTTCCCATGTTTATCATAGGGTATGCCGTATGTTTAACGTTCTGCGGAGACAGATCAGACTGATCAGAACACTGTCTAGAGTGGATCAGATTGAGGAACCCCCAGGAGGGAACACCGATGTTGGTGCCAGCACATGGGTAGCTTCCTGAATGCTTTGATGGGTAATGGGGAATGAAGTTGCATGATCCCACTGGGATGTGGTGGCCCAGGTAAGAATCAGGATGAATGGTGGTTTTGGGCTTGACCCTCCAAGAATCTTCCTATGTATCCCTATGGCATGGAATCAAAGTCCGCGTAGTTCGATGATGCGGTGGGACAGCTGAAGAGGCGACCCGTGAGAATGGATGCATGGATAGGACCCAGAGGAAGTGGAAACTCTAAGATATGGAATGAGCTTCCTGAGACATGTGGTCTTGAGGGAGAGATTAGGATGATACATGAATGATGTCCTTGAACCTCATGGAGGCTTCCTACGTACCATGCCTTAGCACGGTCCAAAGTCCACGAAGTTCGGGTTAGAATGCAGTTTAACATCATTTGGGACGGGGGAATTTGGGGCTTACGCTCTGAGGCGGCCTAAGGATATGAGGTTAGTGAACCGACGTGAAGAAGGACCTTGGGTCCAGATGGATTAGGGCTTATGCTCTGAGGTGGCCCAAGGTGGAAATGGAGCCTATCATAGAGACACGGAGATGGTCGGGCCAATGGTTTTTCAGGCTTGAATCTCGTGGAGGCTTCCTATGTACCATGTCATAGAATAGATCAAAGTCCCCATAGTTCGGGTGGGTATGGGGCTTACACTCTGAGGCGGACCAAGGTGGGTATGGGCTTACACTCTATGGTGGCCCACGGTGGGTATAGGGCTTACACTCTGAGGCGGTTCATGATGGTGGGGATTGAACCTCGTGGATGCTTCCTACATTCCATTCCTTAGTATGGATCAAAGTCCTCGTAGTTTGGGTTGGATGGGGATTACACTCTGAGGTGGCCCATGGTGGTGGGGCTTGAACCTTGTGGAGGATTCCTATGTACTGTGTTGTATCACAAATCAAAGTCCCCGTAGTTGGGGTTGGTTGGGGATTATGCTCTAAGATGTCCCAAGGATAGTATGGGGCCTACACTCTATGGAGGTCCAAGGTGGGTCATGGTCGGTGCTCACTCTAAGCTCACGGGAGTCATGCTCAGTGTGAGAAACAAGAGGTAGTAGAGACCTGTTGATCACATCGTGAAGGGTGCGTATGTGGGAAGTGAAAAGGGGCTTACGCGTTGAGCGGACCATGGTGACAGGACTTTCTCCAGGATGGAGGCCCGAGGGTTATAAAGTGTAGGGGCAGAGGGATTTGGCACCCAGGGAGAGAGGAGGATCTCTGTTCCCTACTATGCCCTCCGCTGGCCTTGGGACCGAAGAAAGGAGGTCCAGGGGTGCTACCTCCTAGAAGGAAGGCTAGGGTCTTACACCAAGGTGGTTGCCCTACCCCGTGGACAAACACCACTCCGACAAGGAGGATATCATCCCCTGTGAGGGGTGATCCCATCCCCATGGAGATGAGTGGGTGTAGAGAATGTCCAAGGTGGGGGGACCCTGCCTATGAGGCATGTGGCCAGGTCAAAGTTTAACATCATGTGCTGAGGATGAGGTGCTTGGTAGTTTAACGTCCTACATCTTGGATGAGGTGGGATTGCTCCGCACCCCTAGGACTTACATAACCTATACCCTCTACCCCATGTGGAAGGTAAGGCATCAGCAAGGCCGTATTGAGGGGGTGTCAGAGAGAGAACCATCGAGGGGTCTACGTTAGCATGGATATGCAAAGAAGAAATAGTCATTAGCATGCCTATGCAATGAAGCATGAGGCAAATCAACGCAATGGGAAGGATTGTCCAAGGTACTTAGAAGTTACTTCGTATGAGCTTAGAAGGTCGTACAAGAAAACCATGAATGATGCAGATGCCCGAGGTGCACAAGACACCTACGAATGGCACCTAGAAGGAGAACATTAGGCGTTCACACAAGAGGATTCCCAGGGAGCACCGAGGTGAAGGCCCCCAGGGGATTGCATGAAAATCTTGAGGCTTGTGCGAAATAAAGGGCTCCGGTGTGAAAAGCCCAGGGTTGGCGCAAAATATGTTCTGGTTGCACGAAATAGGGTCCCTGATGTTTTGCGTGTGACTCGAAGGTATTGCGTGCAATGGAAGGGATTGCATGCAAAGGAAGGGGTGTGTGCGCAAAGGGAGGATTTCACACAAGGAAAGGGATCACGCGCAATGGAAGGAGTGTGCACACAAAGGGAGGATTGCGCGCAGCTTGGATGGCCTGCACGCAATGGAAGGGGATGCGCGCAAGAGGGGGGCCCTAAGGGGTTGGAGATTAGTCTAAGCCATGGGGATCTCATGCAAAGGTGGATCCCGGTGGGACGTGGCTTGGAAAAGAACCATACCTGAAGGCCATATTGAGCATGCGTGGAATTCCGATTACGTGCATGAGAGGCAGTTCGAATTTTTCAGCCCTGTAAAGGAAGGAGGTCTCCTTCTATTTATATAATCCCCAGGGTGCGAAATGCAGGTCAGTGCGAACTTATTACGCGATAGAGGTAGCGGTGGGAAATGTCAACTGCGCGAGGAGCGGGTGCGAAATTATTGCACGCCTGCAGTAGAGACTTTCCTCGCAGCCCAGAACTTTCCGCGTGGGACATATTTTTTCACGCGATTCACCATTTTTTTCACGCAACACCTCTGGGCCCTCCGGACCAGGCCTCCGGGTCTGAATATGACTTCGCTTTTTCATTTCAAAAATTTCTCCAGAATTTAATCACTTTTCAATGTCTATAGTTGCATACTACATCATTACGTAGATAAAACCCAATGTTGTGTGATAATCCATGTACCACTATGGTATGCAGTGGTCTATACCCATGCTTTCATTGCACATAGGTGCGTGGATGAACCCTTCACCTTCATACCACTATGGTATTCTGATCCTCCCCCATCCTGTATAAGAAACCAGTACACATAATGCGGTGGTTTGGGTATTATTTCCTCTGGTCCCAACCCCACCCTTCCATTACCGTCCAGTTCCCCATAATCCATACTCTAACAAGACCTCTAGAATTATGCTAAAGCATCCTCCAAATCCACAGGACCCATATGATCAAACTATCGGGTGCATTAGAATGCCCCTTTGAGTCTACATACCCATGGTAAACAGAGTCATGAAGGCTCTCCCCACAACTGTTCAGGTTTCAGAAATTCTTGTGGGTCTACATTCCAATTGTAACCAGAAGACAATGCATGGGATTCTGACATGAACCTTCCCATTATAGGGATTAATGTTGATCACTCACTTTTCCATTATATATGAAATAGTGATTAGTTGAAGGGGTTATGTTCGCTCCTCCATTTAATGAGGATGCCACTCCACCCCTTTCCTGAACATATTTTGAGTCCCTCCAACATAGTTAAGTCCCCAATGATCTGAGGTTGGGCCACATGAACTTAATTCCATTTCAGATGGAAAGGCTAGTCTCTCTAAGCCCTCGAGCACCATCTCCCCATCCTCATTCGCTGTAGACTCTCCCTCCCCCACCAACAATGGAGGAAGCATCTTCATGTTTCAATCTTTCACATCCTCTTGTTTCTCTCACCAAGCATTAAACAAATGAGCTTATAGGATTGTAATGATTACAACATCCACAAGAATCATAACAATGAGAACTCTGATTCCTGATCAAATTAGGATATGTAGGATTAAGATCAGAAGGCTTGAGCTCAAAATGGTTCCCATCCAAAATGGTCCACCCAATCATGTTTATCAAATGGGAAGATCACATTTGTAAGCCCCACATAATCCAAACAATTTGGATTCTGATTCCTCTTATTAGGAAATGTAATAAATCTTTCTTAGGAGCCCAATCCCAAAATCAAGTCACCTTATATCCGCACAAGATGACAGTAAATTTTAGAGTGCTTTATTATATGGCTCCAGTCAACACCACCTATGTAGCATAAAATATAGAGGAATGCCTACAAATATCCGAAAAACCAAGGGTATCCCATGGTAACACTCTTCGAGAATTGACAAAGGAATCAAGAACATGTGAGAATGACATAAATCTATAAGAGAGTCCTAGAACATGCAAAAATATTCCCTCTAAAGGGTGCAGTGTACCTAAATTCCCATCCTTTCAAACAATGGATTCCTTATGTTTGGTTGGCTGAATCATTATTCAAAAAGAACCTGAATTTGGAAAGAAGGTCCACGAATCCTAGTTGACATTTTTATTGGGTGCTCTTGGATCCATGGATAAATGTGTCGGAGAACATTAGAGGATGTTATATTTGAGAAGGACTAATTAAACAAGTACATGACCCCATGCAATCTCCTGCTGGTAGCATCTGACCATGGAACCTCCATCGTAGTGTGAAAGAGGTGAATTTTTCATTACCCAAGAGGTTAATCAAACCTCCATCTAAAGGATAATAGTTTTTAATATTTCAAAACAAAATGGATTGTGAATTTTACGAGAACTCATCTCTCATGGAAAAGGGACGGGTGATGATTCTCATTGGAATATTTCTGCACTACCCTAAACATGCCACAAAAAAGTTGGAACAAACACATCCACCAACATATCTATATCCACAATGTTAAATGAATGAGATGGTTTAGGATGATACTATTTAATCTATGATATATGGAAGACATCATACATGGAAAGATACCTCTATGGTCACTACAACGGATAGGCTACCTGCCTGACTCTCTCCATTGTTTTGAAACGCCCGAACTATCAAGGTGATAACTATCCCTATATTTGAATTTGATTGTGACCCAATCTAGATGAAACTTTCAGAAACACTATATATGCCACAAAAAACACCAATGTTTTATAATTATGTTTGGTATAAGACTCCCTCCAAGATTGATATGTATCCATATGCTTCTGAATTAGCTAGACATTCTATGAAGTCTCCTGAAAGATAAAAGGACCCAGTAGAGGTTCTTCAACTTCCTTTAGCCAAAAAAAAGTTGAAAGGAAAAAACCACATTAAAGGGCCTCATATAGAGACATATGAATTATTTACTCAATGAAGTTATTGTTGGAAAACTCAACATGTGATATATGATTTTCCCATGTTCCACAAAATCCATGGATGAAGGCTTATAACATGTAATTTAGCACCTGTGATATGTTATACCCATGATAACCAATATACCATGATCCTTTTTCATCCATTTCCAAAATTATGACATAAAACATTACACATGGTCGGATAATATAGAATGGGGAACCCAATGACATTGCACTATCTACTAAATTTAAATCCCTCATATCTCATCTTTATAGAATGTTTTCAGGATCGGTATGTGGTGTGCACCCTAGATCAACCTATCCATGATCACTAATACCACTTCAGTGCCTCAAGGGGGTCTTTAAAATCCCATCAAAAAATCCATGGTGACAACATTCCATTTCCACTCAATAATGGAGGGAGGATATATAAGTCTAGTAGGTGGATGGTGCTTTTCCTTCACCAGCTGATAGGGATAGGACCGAGTGACAAACCCTTTTATATACCTCTTCATAACTATTCAAAAATACTGACAACAAATTTATCAGATCATCCTGGTAAAATGAGGATGAACTAGAAATATCTAGGGACGTGACTCCCAAATCAACAATTCATTCACATATTAAGGCAGACAAACAATCCCACTAAATAGTATAGTCTCACCCCAACAAACAACCCTACCAGGAGGTGGTTTTCCATTTATGACTCTCTCCATAAAGACATTCCCCTCTGAATCAGATAGCTACCTCATATAAACCTAATTCATAATGGAGTATTATACTGCTAGTGCTACTAGAACTGGTTTTCAATGCTTTCTTGAACCTCAATACGATTCTCATAGAATTGATCCATAAATTTTATCTCATTTATAACCTCCTTGATGGATCCATATGAGTCATGTGGATCAAGGAATCATCCATTTCACATCCATTTTTGGGTGTGTAATAAATCCCAATGTAGAAAGATTTTATGTATTCAATACACCTACATTGCCTTAGATTCATGCCTCACTTCTTGGAGATTCATTTTAAACTCTTATAATTTATGGAAATTTTTGAATCAATCGCCTAATAATAATTTCCTCTCATAGTGTAGATCCTGAACCATGACCAATAGATCTAGGTTATGAGAAGGGTAATTCCACTCATCAGGTGTTAACAAGTGGGACCCATATGCTACAAATCAATCACCTTGCATCATCACTTCCCATGGCCTAGTTCATGAGGCATCACAATACACAATATATCTTCTTCTTGGTTCATAAAGAATCAATATTGGTGCAGACATTAATATTCCCTTTAGCTCTTGAAAAGTTTTCTCGTAGGATTATGTGCAGTCAAATTTAACACCCTTCTTGGTCAAGAACATAAGCAGCACTACCAAGTGTGAGATTTATAGGATGAATCTCCTTTAATAGCCCAAATCCCTATCAATATATGTATGTCAAATACATTCTTGGGCTGCACCCAGGAAACCACATCACTCACCTTCTTTGGGTAAACTGATATTTCTACCGCAGATATGATATGGACACGGTAGTGAACCTTACTAATAAAAAAGTGTAATTTTAAGAGCATCACATATAGATGGTGCTCTCTTGGTATACTGAGAATGATCTTAAGATGATTAGCATGGTACTTTATGGTGTGTGAATACACTAAGATGTTGTCTAAAAAGAATACCCTAATAGAATAATGATAAATGTGGAAAATGACATTAATCAGATCAATGAATACTTCTAGTACATTCATTAAACTAAAAATCATTACCAGATACTCATTCAAGATCTGCTAGCTTTGGAACATCATACGTGGTTTGTCTGATGGCCCCACAAGCATGTGATGGTAGCCTGAACTAAAATTGATCTTAGAGAAAAATGTTTCTCCTTTTATCTATTCAAATATGTCATCTATATGAGTAGGTGGATAGTAGTTATACACTATAATCTGGTTCAGTCAGTGGTAATCCATGCAAAATATAAGGGTACCATATTACATCTTGGAGAATTGAATAGGTGAACCCCAGGGAGTTTTTTTGGTTTAGATAAAGACCTTATCCTCTATATCTTAAAGCTACTTCTTGATTTCCAAGAGCTATATAGGATACATACTATATTGAAGAATGGGAACATGTCCTCACATGTCAAAATAACTATGGTGAACTCAAGATCACTCATTGGAGGTATTTTTGAAAAATAATAATGGAAACCCCCTATAACGAGCCATAATTGGGGGAGACACCATAAGTTGTATTCCATGATTTCTCATAAAGAGACTGGCCATCTAGGCTATCACTCCACCTAGCCCAGTATTCTTGGGTCTATCTTGACATTCCTGGATATCACATTCACCCATATTGATATATGTAGTACCCTCAAGTGATGTGAAAGAGACCTGATGGTGATAGCAATCATACTAGGCTCGATAAGGAACAATCTAATCCATACCGACAATGTCGTCAAATCCAGTCATCTTGAGGATGAATAAATCCCACAGATAATGGTACCCACCTATCTCACGGGGTCACTCCATAAATGGGAATATACCCTCTAATTGAACTCTTAATGGTGTGTCAGGATTCATAATGTCATCAGATTCTATTACCACTAAGCACATACTTCTCATAATTACAACAGATTAAAAGGTTTGATACTCCTATATCAAAAAGAGATAAAACTATAGTGGAGGATAACCGAGTTGTATGTGTATCTACAGATAGTACTAGAATTTTTACCTCTATAATATGTTTTAAATTACAGATATGTCAAGAACCATATCCCTAAGATGCTACCCATGTGTGTTCACCAGGTCCACTCTATGGACGCTGAAACTCTCAGGCATGCCTTCCTTGACCACGACCACCTATTCAACTTGATCACCTTGTAGATGACCTACATTGTTACTGATGTGGTTTCGCTAATACTACAACTATAGGTGATGGTTCCACAAAACCTTGTTCACTTATCACATGTGGAAATTATTGAAATAATCATTGGAGGTGACCCATCCTTCCATAAGCCCGACACTCGATCGAGTTCCTCGTATATTGGGGATTTATATGGTATGGCCTTTTGCATCAGTGAAACACCAAAAAGATGTTTGTGTATTCTAACTGTATATTACTTCCCTATGTGTACCTTTGAAATTTATCTTCCTACAACTGTATAAACCACAACTCTTCCTAGAGTATGAAATACCCTATTTCATGTATCCTATTTACCTTAGGATCTAAATAGTGACGAGGGCATGGTTCACAATCTAAGAAATGTTGTTCACCAAAAATATTCTTACCTATGAGTGGATGGCATATGAATGCACAACCTCAAATAACCTCATAGTATTCATATCGTAATCGGGAAAGGTCAGTGAAAAACATTGTAATTCGGTGAAGAGAATGGATTATTCTGCCACTGATATATCTCCATTCAAGAGGTTCATAAACTCTTGAATGTGATTTGTTATCAATCTATGAGGATATAATTAGTTGGAGAAAACTATTTGGAAGTCCACCCTAACCATACCCTGATGTCAAGTAGCCCAAGTAAGAACATTACACTAATGCATTTTAGAGTTTTACAACATATATGTTGGAATATTTACCCTCCAATATTGAGGTGTTTTGATATGCTCTAAGATTGACATCGAGGACTCATGACATGATACATCATCCAAAGGTCCACCATCTCCCAAGAAGGTGGGAGGATGTTTCTTCTAGAACACCCAATGCATCTCTTCCATGTTTAGGGATGTTTGGGGAGTATTGTGAATGGTCTCCATGAACTGAAGGAAGCTATCATGGAAATTGGAATCGACACCAAGGGGAGGATCTAGAGGACGTTCTTATGGTTTCATTTCATTAGGTAATAAAATTATCTCAAGTCCCACCACCTCCAAGAGTACACCAATAATTACTTCCCTATAATACTAAATGAGGTCATCACTATGAAATAGCTCAATAAATTCCAAGGGAATGCCTCAGATAGGATTTCAAATAGCTAGGAAATGTTATCATAAATTTGAGGTAGAAACCCTTCCTATAACATGGAATATCCCTAAACATTCTCCATAATTCCTATCTAGGCTATCCAAAAAGCCACATAATGATCATTGGAGACATGAACTACATCCCACTACTTGGTCAGCTTAGGGTCAAGGTCTCATAACACACATATAAAGGGTCTATTTCAGTTTATTTGTTTTACTCATTTTAATTTATTTATAAATTTAAATAACTGATAAATGGTTTAAATGGATAGATAATAAATCCCAATTTATAATGGACCATACAATTTATAATTTTAGATTTTGCATCAAATTAATCTGAACCATAGCATGTTCTAGACCATGAGACCAACAATCGATGTCTCAATATGCCATAACTTAGTTCTTAAGGTGTCTGCTTTAACCTATGTGGGAAAACACAGTTAGGTTAAGGTACAAAACTTAAGTGTAATATATGTTTTCAGTATTACAATAAATGTGGGATCTTTTATATATATAATCACTAAATCATTGTATGAAATAAAAAAAAACATATACCAGTCTATGGAAGAAAGAAATGAATAAATAAGTAAATATAACATGTCATAATGCATGGAATTTTAATACAAAGGTGCCTAGTTTGATGCCTGATTTAAATATGCACTCATATCATCGAAAAAAGGCTAAAAATATTTGTAAATAATCTAGAAATTAATAACAGCATAGGTAAAGTGAGTAACCCAATAGTGAAATCAATTAAATGGTAACAACACATGAAATAAAATAATTTATGCATACATGGTAATTTTGGTGTCCCCTGTACAGTATTTAACTACTCCAATGCATAGAATAATTATCATACTCTTATATCTAAATCTTCTATATAAAACCCAAAATTAATAAAAATGAAATAGTGCATATGATACCACTTTTTAATTCCCCATTGCAGATGCCACTAAGCAGTGGCCAAAGGTGGTGGTCCATTAGATCTCAAGAACGCCTCCTAGAACACTGGAGGATGTCGAGTAGTAGCAAGGTCCTTCTATGTATACATGGGGAGAATATTCCATCATAGAATATAGTTTATCAAAATAAAAATGATGAAATAAGAAATCGAATAAGAAGTAACACACAATAGATATTAGAATAAATAAATAGTAATACACTAATAAATATAAGTGAAAAAGTGGAAGATGAGTAAAAAACAAATTCAAAGTAATGATGATGATATATATTTTTTCTATACAAAAGTGTGGGGGGTGATAAGGGAAACATGCATATACCACATGCTAAAAAAAGATAGAAAAGGCAAAAACTAATACGATTAGAATCTCAGGCATATTCTCAGTCCACATCCCCATTCTCCATCTTAGTAATGATAAGAAAACAACAAAAGTTGGCCACATAACTTTATCAATACATACATATATAATGTGTTATCGACTACCAAAGGCGAACCATAAAGGTTGTGAGATACAATCTTATTAGACCACCACCAATGATGTCTAGATCAATCTATCAAACATATTATAAAATGTGTAGTGTTTCATAATTAATAAATGATAAACACAAATAAATAAATAAAAGAATTGGAATATGATCCACTTGGAAAACAATCCAATTTACTTACTTCGGCCTAATGCGGTGAGTCTGAACCAAGGGATACTACAAATGTTATGTGAGTGCATTAAAGGGTAAGGAGGAGGACTGTCCCCAAGCCTATGATTAGTCTTAGAGGTCCCTTCCCTTCATTCCCCAAATCAAAGGATCATTCTGAATTTTAATTCATTCATTTATTCTTTAAATTCATTTGAAAAAACATTATAAAATTAAAATTCACCATAAGCTCATCTCAGGAAAATCATATAGAATTTTAAGGTATCATTTGAGGGACATGGTATATGTCCAATGCCTAGGGATTTCGTCTAACTTTACCCAAGAATGATGCCCCAAGTGCCACTCTAGTCATGGAGTGAAAATTTCAATAACTTACCTATGATTTCATATTTGGTATGGCATATAGGGGATTCATTCAATCTCGTGGCATGGAACAACCATCGTGACATTGATACCATCTAAGGGGTCTCGTCTTGGGAACCTATGTCGCTGGTCTAGAGGGAAAAAAAATATAACACATGGTGATCCCATCCCAAGAAAAGAAATTGTTTCTACTATTATTTTTAAAAACCATTAATAATTTATAACATGGAGGGAATGAAGAGTCCATCTCAGGGGTATTTATGTCGAAACCCCTTTTCTCACCCTCAACAATATGGTGAAATAATTTTATCAAATAATTAAAATGTGTTACATGTCTAGAAAATAGTACCATTTCATTTTCTCAAGAATTTACATAGTAATAGGCATCCTATTAATGGAATTACCATTGTTGAATCCATTTATATAATAATTAATAATTATCATGTCATAATATAATTTGAAATTCAATTAAATTCAAAAAATAATTCAATGGAAAAATGGTTAGTGGACTAAACCATGGTTCATAATCATGTTAAACAAAATAAATTATCTTAAAGTATTAATTATATTGTGAGACAACTTATGGTATGATGTAAAATTTTAAAAAAAATTGAATAAAAGGCTCATATTGTACAACACACCCCTTTGGTGGCAGGATTCATGGTGATCACCCCAATGGGTTTATTTTCCACTAGCTTGGGTCACTGATGGAATGCTATGAAGTCCATTTTAATTTAATTAGGAAAATATGAGTGCCACTAGAGGTTCTGTACCCATGGAATGATGTAAAATTTTACAGAATGTAATGAAATGATGGGATATATTAGAGACCACCTATTATAGTCTCATAGTGATTTCCCTATCCCACAGTGGCCTTAAATTCTAGATTGAATGGATGATAACATTGAAATAATCAAAGGCCGCAAAAAATGGGGAAAATAAGTATACTCTGAGAAAACACAATTGAGGATGGAATAAAATATAAATATATTTGAGAGGGTGGAATAGAATACCTCAAGCATACCTATGGATCCTACGGTGAGAGAAAATGATGACATATGGAGGATTTGACTTGATCTATATGTTGAGAGGGAAAGGCTCTCCATGCGTGGAGGGAGGAGGAGTACACTAGAGAGAAAAATGTATTAAGAACAAGTTTTAACATAAAAATATTATGGGGATATTGGTAAAATTTCCCACATATCATGGGTCACTTCATTTGGCACCATGGTTAACCAAACTGTGTGCCAACAATATTCCAAATTCTGTTCCAAGTGATTCCTCTCATGGTTAAGGTTCACAGTTTCAAAAATTGTGCACCAAACATGAAAAATAATCTATAATAAACTACATACAGTTCACATGGTGATTTGCCTTTTTTCACAATGTTTAATTCAAACTTTGTGGCTACCAGGTATCTAATATCAGCAATCACACAGTTAGAAAAACATTGTTGGGTGGTCTGCATGGTTTCTACTAAGCATGTGGCTGAGTCTACCTCATTCACTTTTGGGGATTTGGTATCCAAACGATCCCAACATTCAACTGATACATCCTTGAATCCACTATGATTAATTTTTATCCCCAAAAAAATAATTGAAACCAAAAAAATAACATTGTGTACCTTTGAGAAAAGCCAAGATGTTACGCCCTTGATGCATGGGCTGGTCTCATTAGATAAACTACTTTGGGTGATGGCCTATGTCTTACCCATTTATGTATGCTGTCATGGAATATGGCCTGATAGTGAGTATTAGTTGTCCATAGTTATCCATTCCCTCATTATGAGTTTTTTTATTGATTTCCATATGATTATTCAAGTATTAAAATAACTTTGGTTATATTTTTCTAGCTCATGTGTTTTCTTATACGTCGTTATTTGATCATATTTTATTCAAGACATATTATACTCATTTTGTTGATTTAATGGAATGTGTTTTAGTTAAATATCTTTCAATATTATTTATTTCATATATATGATAGCTTTCAGTATATTCTTAACCCTTATTGGGAATCTGAGCTCACCTATTTCTAATTTTTTATTTTTCCCCAGGGTGCCAAGAAGTTTATTATGAGTGATATATAGGGTTAAACTACTAGATTAAATATTTTATGAAATGGTTCACTATGTTATATTTTTTATTTACAAATATATTATAATGGTGATATATAAATATACTTTTACGAGAGAAAAAAAACTATTCAACCCTTCATGATGTGATTCCTTTTATATTATCACAATTTAATAAAGTAAGGAACTGAATTCGAGCTACTGGGTTCTATTTAATTACAATTGGTATTAGATAAATTTTAGGGGAAAACATGGGATCTAAATTTTGGAGAACATTTATTAGAGAAAGAAACCTCATTATAGAATTCGGATTTACTCTTAGGGAAACAATTCTTATTATTTAGAGATTAGTTATACATTAAAAAATTCAGTTTACAGTAAGTTGTTTTGAGAATATAAATTATGTTTCCTAATGTATTGATCTAATATAGGATATTTGGTCATTTATAAATGGAACCTTACATATGGAATGTGAACCTCACCAATGCATGTGACTCAAAGAGTAATAATGATCTCATTTTTTATGGTCTTAATCCTATATTTCCCAGAGGACTAACATCCCAAATATTTTTATCATATGATTATATTGTATCATGTACTAATAAGTAGGAGAAATAGTTATCAATGTATTGTATCATTGGAGGGAAGAATGAGAATAATGGGAAATATGGGAAATATATGAATAAATGGAAGAAGAGAAAGATTAATTTTACAACATGTGATAACTATGGAAAGAATAAATAATGGGGTCTCTTGAAAAGAATGACAGTTTTTTGTAAGTATGGAGAAAACGATCATTGGGAAAAAAATTAAAATGGAATAAGTTAATGAATTCTATTTGGAGTTTCAACTATTTTTAAATGTGACAATAGGAAAAATTAATTCCCTAATAATAAAGGGAATATATATCATTATATGCTAAGGGATCATGGTCAATCATATGATATTACCATAGATGAAGAAGAATGATTAACATGTTTTTTATTCAATAATTATTTCATAAAAATTTTATTTTTTCAATGATATTCAAGTTATAATAACCATGTTATATATAAGGATAAAACTATAGTAATTAATCTTTATGGATTAAGAGGATTGGAATTAATAGTATATGTAACCAATAGAATATATTATGTTGCAAGTCAATCTTTTTGGAAACAAATTATTTAGGGAAGATAATATTATTATGTTCATTATAATGAGTTAATAGTTATAATGTTGTTATTATGGGACTGTATTGGTGACCATGGAAGTGGTTAGTGACATAATGGTTTATGTTGGGTTTATTATATGTTTGGATTTATGGAATATATTGAAAAACATTGGATCTAAATTTTTGAATAATGCTTGTTTTAATAATGGATTTGTGAGATAAAGGTATTAATATATTTGGTATATTACAATGAGATCTACATTATGTTGAAAATATAATGATTTTGGGAATTTAGTAACCTTCCTTCAAAAATTTTGGAATTTGAATTTCGAAAAATGTATTTTGGATGAGTCTTAAGGATTACAACTTGTCGAATAGATCATGTAAAAGCTTGGAAATTATTGTTTTAATTTAAAGTAAGATTTATCATATTAGAAAACATGTTATAACCATTTTTATTTTTGTGTGTATTTAAAGGACATAGGAATGGCTTATAGAAATTTTAATAACGTGATTTTGGCATATAAATTAATCATCAATATCTTTGTCTTGGTTTAATAAATGATGTGTTGATATATCTAAGAACAATAAATGATAGATATTATACTTATGATATAATATAGGGTAATTATATCTTCTCAAATTATTTTGAAATAAAATTTTATACCATTATCATAATTTTTGATGATATAAATTACCTTTTCATACATATTTGGTCTTTAGATTTGTTTTCATTATCCTTATAATGAAAATGTCATCTATCATTATCCATCAAAACAGGATTGTTATATTTCTATTCCATGCCCATTTTTTCAATCCTCACAAATTTTATCCTATTCAAAAACCTAATTTGGTGGTCACCATCACATTTCCCTCTCCCAATAATTTAGAGTATATTTTATTAACCCTATTTATGATGTGGATTTCTCACATATGAATTTTCAAGTATCATCTTTTAATTTTCGAAGTGAAATTTCAAATTTTTAGGATTAAATTTCTTTAATGAGTGGAAAATTAAGCACCCCATGATTTTATATAATTTATTATATTCATTAAATTATATCTCATTGATAGATTATATTACACAGAATTTTGAGTTTAAACAAATGATAAAAAATTATTATTTATTTTTGATAGTAATCACCTATCCATTGGAATCATAGTAATGAATTTATGAACTAAATTATAAAAACATATTATAAAAATATTTATCAAATGAATTCATTAGAAATGAAAATAAAAACCAATTTAATATAAAGGATGTGTTTTATTAAAAAACATTATTCCCAAAAATGGAATTTTATCGTAAAAAATTAAATTAATCACTATTATTGAATGATATTAATTAAATTTTTATATTATATATTAAATAATGTGTTTATGAAATTAATAAAATAATTTAGACTAGCTTATGATACAAATAAATACAATTTTAAACCTTAAAATTTATATTTTTATAAAAGGAAATTTTGACGCCATTTAATGGAAAATCTATTCTAAATATAAATTTTGGAACTTTTATAAATTATATTTTAAAATATAAATATAATTTTTATATCAAATTAACAAAATTAAGCTATTGTGTATTTTTGATATTTTTTTTTATAAGTTTCTTTTTTTGTAAAGTGCGAAATATTGAATTTTAATTTAAAATCACTTCTTCATCTAATTTTTTTATTAGTTAAATTAGTATTCAAATTTATTTTAAAGAACAATTAGTCAAAATATACATTAATAAATAAATTTTATTTCATTTTAATCAATTTGATTTTGAAATTGTATATAAAAACATTTCGATCTTTTGAGCTTTTCACTATCGAAACCCTCTTTTTCATTATGCTTGCAGGGTTATTTTTAAATATAGTTTTATCAATTATGTGATTTGAATTTGGTAAAATGGATTCCATATTTTTAATCAGATTTTAAAAATAATTTTTATGTTATTTTTTATTTTTATTCATAAAATGTTATGATGCTAAAAAAAATTATTAAGCATTGTATAGGTAACAAATGAAACTAGTTAATGTTAAAAAGGTAATGGATCAAAATAACTTAAAATTGAAATTTTAATAGTTGGTAGAGTTATTAATAATTCATAAACAACCTCTAAAATATTAATTATTATAAAAATTAATGGAAATTATTCCCACCTAAATGTAGTGGGATTTAAATATAAAACAATCATTAATTTAATCACGTAAACTGACCTCTACTCAAGTATAAATACAAAACCTCACCAACCAATTTAGAATCACGAGATATGAATCTCAAAAAATATCTTCCCAAAAATATCCTCTTAATTCTACACATTTCCAATTGAGACTTCCCTAACCAAAATACATAATAGAAGGCCCTTAAGGGATCCTCCAAGGAGGTGATATTCGATATGAAATTTTCCCAAAACACCTCTTTTATTTTCATTTCTTATTCTACATTATTCTAATATCTATCATACATAAAGGAATAATAATGATATAATAATTTACATACAATAATTTTATTAATATAATTTAATATCTTATATCCATCCCTTTTAATTCTTCATATTATTCAAACAAACAACACTATTGTCCAAATTATGTCTGTTAATCATCTCTATGAATGGTGATTTTGTTTCATTTTCCATTACATATTTCAATTATGGTCATAAAACTATTATTATAGTTAATTTACATTTTATTAGTTGTATAAAATCCTATTTTCTAGGCTATAAATAATATATACTCATAATTATAAATAAAATGAAACCATTATGTCATGTTAAAAAAGCAGCAAAAAAAAACAAACATTTATCGTTAAAATTTTATCAATGTATAAAATAAAAATGATAATTGGGACCACTAAAACTAATTTAATATAATTAATACCATTTAATAACACTTATGGAGTTTAATTTCCAATTTACTATAAAAATCTATAGTTTTTCACAAATGAACCTATAATAAATCCATGAAATGAATGCACCTAAAATAAGAAAATAATGGAATAGTATTGATGAAATTGTTCATAATATGTTATAAAATAATAAAATAAGGTATTATATATAAATATTAATATAGTTTATTAATGTTTTAATATCATTATTTAAACCAATTTTCTATATTTAAATATAATCACCACTAAATGGAAGTGTAAGGTAAGGGTTTTCTCATATCACTTTTACTTTTTTGATGTATTCACTACATTCACCACTTATTCCTTATGTGAGTTGTTTTATAATGAACATTGAAATATAATATCATGACTATAAAAATATTCATTGTATTAAATGTTTTATTTTATAATTATTACTCTTATAGGACATATAAGTCGATTGATTACAAAGTGGTATGTGAATTCTTAACCAAATTTCCATTATTTAGGATAAACATATACTTTCATGATTATGTTGTACACAGATTATTTGATAATTGATTTTTTAATATACAATGTTATATTTAAAAATATTATAATGATTTTTAGTGTATACACATATTCAATTCATTTTATAAATTCTCACTTCATTAATGAATAATTTATAAGAGAATTTCTTTTAAAAAATTATCTTTTTAGGGATTTCCTTTAAAATAACTTTTCCTTCAATGATCATGTATTCTAAAATTGCTTCCACATTTTAACTATTATATAATGATTTTTTATATACATTTTACTCATGTTTCACTTTTTTACGCAATGTTTTAGAAGGTATATTTTTTTATTTTCCAAAAAATGTTCATGGATATATTTCATACAAAAATATATAATGAATGTTTTTTAGATTATATTTAATGAGTTGATTTTAAATCTTGAATTAAGTCCTAAAAAATTAAAAATACCATTATAATTTTTAATTATTTATTTAGTGAAAAAATTTCTTTTATAATTTCGCAAAATTTTCAAAATATGTTGTTTTTAAAGTGAAAAAGGAATTTTCCGCAATAATCTTTCATTGATTGTATTTTAATTATTTTAATCTATGTAAAAATACTTAGGTGAATCTTATACATTATTAATTATGACCTATTATCATACCATCATCCAAAATATATTAAATTATTATTTATTAGTCTGTAATATTTGATACTATTCATCATATTACTTTGGATGGTTTGTGATGATTTTTAGTTAATATAGAAATAAATTTACATTATTTATGTTTCTTTAAATAAAAATCTATATGTTGATTTGGATTAACCAAATTCATAAAATTATTGTATTGGACTTAGTATGTGACAGGTTGGGCATACTATATTCCCTTATTAAATCGGTAAGTCTCACAAGACAAACTCATCTTGGTATTTTCTAATGTCTTACAAGTTTATGTATTTTGTCTTGGAAAAATACTTTATGGTGTGTCTTAGATGTTAAAAATTATAAATCCCCTAATTATGAGATTATTTATTGATTTCTAGGTGATTATTATATTGGATGAATATCTATGGTTATGTTTTCTAGCTAATGTGAGTATTTATATGAAATTATTTGATCATTTTTTATTCCCACCATATTATTCTATATTAATTTATTTAAGGGAATTTGTTTTAGTTATTTACCTTTATATATTTGTTATTTATTATTTATGATAGATTTAATTGTATAATAAACACTTAATAAAAATCTAATCTCATCTATTTCTTATGTTTTATTTTCCTCTAGGGTGCCAAGAAGTATCTTATTAGTTATATTCAAGGTTAAGCAAGGATATTAAATGTTTTATCAAAATATTCACAATAATGTGATTTATATTTATAATTGTAATGTAATGTTAAAATATGTATCTATATTTCCACAACAACAAAACTATTTGGCCATTCGGGGTGTGAGTCCTTGTATATTGTGCCAATTTAACAAAGTAACACACTATCTTCGAGCTACTAGGGTCGGGGTCATTATAGATGAGTTTTAACCTACTAACATGTCTTGGTGTGTCAATTATTTCTGGATTTTAATCATCTGATCCATTAAAAATTATATGAATAAATTCACTCAAACACAAACATATTTTTTTATTTAATTATTTAAACAATATAAATTTTATATTAAACTATTTATTATATCCGCATACACAGAGGCATTTTTTTATTTAATTTTTTATATAATATAAAGTTTATATTAAGATATTTATAACTTCTTACGAAATATTTACACGCACATACACAAACAAAAACATATTTTGCATTTAAATATAAATCTTATTTAAGTTACATATGACTATATATATTTTTATCTAATAATATATATATAAATTCTATATTATTACTATAAATATAATATAATTTAACATCAATATTATTATTATTATGACTAGTACTACTTCCTATTATAAATGAGGCAATTTTGGGTTTTCACTACTTCAAAGTCATGAAAAATCTTGTTTGTCTTTATCATTGCTAAAAAACACTGATAAAGGGTCTCAAATATCATTACTAAACAAAAGTGTTGATATTTGAAAACATTTATCAATGATAATAAAGCATTGATAAAGGGTGAACATTATCAGTACCTTATTTAATGTAGTTAAAGGTTTTAACCAATCAAAGCATTTTTTATCCCCCATAAAGACTAACCATTAACAATGTTAGCATTGATAATGGTTTTCATCTATTATATAATTAATATATATATGTGTTTATTTATATATTCTTAAATATGATATATATATATATATATAATATCTTTATATATATTACAATTATAGTTGAATATATATATATATAATCATTTATACTTATTTTTAATAATATTAATATTATTATTTAACATATATATTACAAAATATCATAATATTAATTATATAAATAAATATAAAAAAACATTAAATATATGTCACATTTATAATTACATAATTACTTTCATGTTATATAATTTATATTATCACTATATCTATATATTTATATATAATTATACGTTTTCAAGTGTGTATAAATGTTATAAGATATTTAAATAGTCTTTATTTATAATGAAAAAAATAAATATATGTAAATAAATATATGTAATACAAATAAATAAAATAATAAATAATTAGATAATAAACATAATTTTTTTTGTGTATTATAAAAATATATATATATTGGTGTGTGTGTGTGTGTTGTAGTATAAAAATTTAATATAAATGTGTGCATGTGTGTACACATGCATGTGAAATAGAAACTTGTGTGTGTGTGTGAGATTGTGTGGAATATAAATATAAATATAAATGTATGTGAGTCTGTCCATGTTTAGAATATAAATGTGTGGGTGTTTTTGTGTTTATATATTATATAAATATAAATATAAACACGGGTGTGATTGTGTAATATATAAATATAAATATTTGTGTGTAAAATATATAAATATAAATATATTATAGAAATATACATATAAATACGGATTATTAATTTGTGTGTGTGTGTGTGTCAATATAAAAATATGAGTATATGTTCATTTTTTATTTTAATATAACTACAAATTTTTGGGAATATGTTAATGTAGAATTTAATTGTAAATAAAATTTTGGTTTTTCAGTTTATTTGGAATATAAATATAAATATTTAATTTATGTAAATAAACACACATATAAATATTGGTGTTTTGTTTATTTATGTGGTTCATATATAAATATATAAACATTTTTAATATAAAAATCACATAAACATGGCTAGTGGTAAGTGTGCTTTGTCCCAATGAAAGGTTAGGTGTTCAAATCTCATAGGTTTCACAATTAATTTAGAAGCTGACAACGTATAATGGTGGCATTACCATGCAGCGGAGGGGGAGACATAGAATAAGTTATGATAATGGTGTTGAAGTGATGTAGAGGTGTTGTGATGATGTGTAATTTTGGATGATAAGGGGTGTGACCCCAAAAAGTTTGTGTGGTAGTGGTGTAGAATTAGATCTAATAACAGGTAATTTCTATCTAAAATAATTTTTTACCAATGATAGAAATTATTGTTAAAAATTTATGCTTTTATTACAAAAAAAATTCATAGATAAGGGGACCATTTATCAATTCTATAAATTGGTGAAAAATTCCCCTATTATCAATATTTTTTTACAACTCATTATATCAGCTAGATTTTATGATTTAAGGAAACATCAATTTTTTTAGAAAATCGACTGGATTTTATCAGTGATGGAAACATCAATGATTTTTTTACCATAAGTAATACTAATTTTTATTATGGATAAAAACTAATTTTATAGATCAGGTTCTTGAATCAATGGCAGTTTATAAAGGTTCATAACAAAGAACCATATCTTCTTATAAGGATTTTGTTTGGTTCATCCAATGTTAATGTGCAAGTAGGGCAGGTTCATTATAGGAGGTCCGATGGGTTCAATTTTTATGGAGGGACAGTGCTATAGTAAATTCTGCATCGATCGTCAATTGTGGGGTGAGATTTTTCACATATATAGGGTTGAAATTACATTAACCAATAGGGAGTGAGGATTCGATGTTGTTTCATTGGGTATGGGGGAGTATTTGTATGGGTCATTCTAATTTCATGAATTCTATTCAATATAATGCTAGGATTTTTCATGGCAGAAAATATAAGGGCAATCCTAAATGCTAAATGATATATAAAATGATTTATTATTGTTTTTTATGGGAAAAAATGGTGGGCCTAACAAGGAAATTTAATAAATTACAATAAAGGCCAATATGTAACGTGGATTTGCTCTTATGGTGAGAGTTAGGGTCGAATCCATATCATACCATTGGGTGTGTCTGCATTTTATTTTTAACATTTTAACAACTATATATATTAATATTTGTATTATTACAAATAATATTATTATTCAATTTTTTTATTTAAATTATTGGGCAATTTATTTTCAACATAAGAAAAAATATTTCATATTCATCA
This sequence comes from Viscum album, assembly GCA_963277665.1. Lineage (NCBI taxonomy): Eukaryota > Viridiplantae > Streptophyta > Magnoliopsida > Santalales > Viscaceae > Viscum > Viscum album. Next base: position 1,455,396,632 of record OY728131.1, on the reverse strand, counting down.
TCATCATTATCAATGCATTATCATTATCAAAGGAGTGAACACATGAAACCCTGCCTATCTTACCTTTCACCTCAACCTCCCAGCACATCATTAACCTAAGCACCACAATGCGACTATGATGACCTATATATCTAGACTTATTTAAACCAACCCCAATCTAGTAGGACACTTCCATGCTCCCAACATGTTCTATATTAGTATAACAATTAAACCCCTATATCACCTTATGAATTAACCATAATATCTTCATTCATATTCCCAATGATTATTTTTAATCTCCTTACACCTACAGGACTTTCAAAATAATAAACATGAGATCCATCCTTTAATATCAACCCATACAATACACCACTTTATACTAACCAAGTTAACCAAAATAAGAAGTGTGTCTCCACTCATCTTATTACAAGAATCAATGATCTCAACCTCTATAATACCACATACACATATTAGAAATAAATTTATTGTGGAGTCGATTAGTGAGTGAGTGGTGAGTGGTGTCATAAATACTTATTTGTCTCCATCATATTATTTTTTCCATTTTATTTGAAAAATAGGGCATAAATTATTATATATATTTTTATTATTGTTGAAATTACATGTCACATTTTCTTATAAAAATAATTTCCCCTATCTTATTTTAGGTGATCATTTTTCATGATCAATGTTCCAAAACCCTATCAAAATTCAACCATGTTTCTAAGATTCCAACATGTTTTTTGTCTAAACGCAATTGATTTGAAGGGATGTTATATATGATGTGATACTATAAAATAAATTTGACCAGTTCTATAGTGACCAAATCTTGACCTACAAGGACATTACGACACTTTTGCACAATTATTAAAAAATTATAAAAATTGATGCCCAAAGACCATATTATTATAGTGCTCTTAGAATCTTGGAATCATAATTAATTAGTAAATAATACATCTACTTCTTCTCCTACATAATTACTTATATCTTGACCGATTTTTATATATCATTCTTTTAAATGTTCTTCATATCATGGTAAATAGAGACATAAGAAAGGGTGATATCAGATACTCACCAAGGGTAAACAAGGGATATATGTAAGCATAATCATGAGAATAAGTGTATGAGGACATGATAATCATTGTAGAGGATAAATACATGCATATCAATGATTTTAAACATGAATCATGGATTTAATATTTATAGTTTGTATGACATTATTCATAAGGATATCATGAACATAATCTTTGAAATCATAACAAATGAGTAAGACATGTAATTGTGGTAGACACATAATCATTTAATAATGATTTCCACATTAGTATAGTCATCACTTCTATGGCCATGATGGAATTGTGGTTTCACTTCCCAAACCATCGTGATAGTCATAGTTCACTCCCATGACCATATTATTAGACAAAGTCCCCTATGCCACTCTCATGAGACATAAATTTTTACTCAATGTATGGGAGGGAGATATAGGTCCCACCTATCTCATAATTAAATCATATATACCTATTCTATTTGATAAAAAAAGTCATATCATATCCAATGAAATTGATTGGGTGACAAAACTATGTAATCATATCAAAACCTGTGGAAAATATACATGTTTCAAAATAATTTCATCAAAAGCATAACCTATGAAAAGAATTGGGTTGTTTAAACATCATTCCATCACAACATAAAAAATTCCATGAAATAATATGAATGGTATTCCAAAACTATAAAAAAGTATGTAATAATATATGGGGGAGGATTTTGAAATATCACGTAGAAAATTAATTTTCTTTAAAATCTCTTTTTAAAACATAAATAATTTTCAAAACACATTTATTTGAAAATATTCATTAAAACATATCAATGAAGATTGAAAAAAATTATATCACTATTCATTTTAAATATATTCAAATCTTATAAAGGAATCCATGAAAATCACATTAAAACCCTACAAATTTAATTAAAATAATTTTTCATGAAAATGTGATTAAGATATATTTTAATAAAATTTATTAAAGAAAATAATATTTAAATGTTTATAATTATCTCATTCCACTTTGAAACATTTAAATCATAACCTTTATGAAAAAATTACATTACATGAAGCTTCAAATATAATGAAAATAATGATATTCCTGATATAAAAAAATCGAGTTATCGAACCCCTTACAACATTATAATCAGTAGAATAGTATAACCTGTGAAATAATATGTGTTATATGTATATGAAAATAACATAATATTATTTTCAATACTCAAAAAATATATTCATTGTTACTATATATATAGCATCCCCCCTTTTATTACAAACCTCTTCATTTCATTTTACAAAACAAATTGAAATTTAAAGTCTAGTGTCTTGGAAAAAACATACCTAATACATGATAGAATGTAACATTATTTTTATCCTCATTAAAGTATTATTTAAATGTTAGTTGTAATTACAACACAACATCTCATAACCTAGAGATATACATCAACGTAAAGGGTGAGTATGAGGCCCAGTAAGGAAAACAGGTGTAACTATTTACATGTGAACTTGAGCAATATAAATATGAATATTGGGAATATCATAAATTCATGATAAAGGAGATAATAATAATAATAATAATAATAATAATAACATTAAAATTTTACTACAACATTTAATGTAGACATTCATAAGCATATCACCATGGACCATCCCAAAGCTGTCATAAAAATTACCCAGATTAGTCACCAAGGTATCATTAAACTTTTCATCTATAGAGTTTATATTCATTACCAAATTAATTTGTATGATATCAAAGAGAAACCTCAATATTTATTTAATTTCATGTTATCCACATATATCAAAATAAAAAATTCAATAAATAACCAAAATAGAAAAAAATAAATGGATTTCATATCAAAATCGTTACGTTTTAAAAAGTGCTTAAAAATATGATCATTATGTCACTTATATCCCACATAAATGAAAAAATGTATTTACATATTTAAAATCTAGAATTAAATAAATAAGTTTTATTTCATGATAAATATACCTGAAAATGAATGTTTTTTATGGATTTATATTAAAAATAAATGAATTTCTTGATAAAAAGAGGTATGTTTTTAGACAAAATTTCAGTATCATAACAGCTATGCAACATGGTTTTAGAAAATATTAAAAAGAGAGTGGAATGAGGTCAACCATTAATAAGATAGTCATGATACAATATAAGGACACAATAACATGGATTTAATAACTTATTATGTAAATTAACAAATACATACCACATAAAAGAGAATTGGAAGGAAAAAAGAGAAGTTCTTAATTCCCTTATGAAAATTTGGAAGCCTAACAGTGTCACTTAAAAATTAATAAAACACGTTTTTTACACATAAAAGGGTATATAGTCATTTTTAAATAAAATGGAATGAAATAATTATACATAATAACAAACCCCAACAGATTAAAATGGAAATTGAATGACATAACATAAAAGAAATCTAGACTAAAATAGGGGGTGAAGGGATCCATTTCCTTGAAGAGTAATTTCAAAAACATGATGGTTGGGACCTTTGTGGGATTGAGGGAACCTTGAGAGGATTTCATGGGAGTTAAGAGACCATAGAATCATTAAATAAGAATTTGGAATTAATGTAATGATGGAATGTGTTCGTATTTATAGAAAAAGTGATGGAATATTTTATTATTTTAAAAGGGACATCTCATTAGTGGTTTTGAAAAACCATGGGCTATACCATAGTGTATTCCCATGCTTTTTCCCACATGGGACACCTCATATAATATTTTCATAAAAAATAGTCGATAATCATTTTAATTACATATTACATCGTGATGATGTCATAAAACACATCGAATACTCAAAAACAATATTTTTTTAATATTCACCAAAAAGACATTTTATAAAAATATCATAAATTCTCCCTAATCTAATATTAATGTTATAAATTCATAAATAAACTATATTTTATAGAAATAATTTTATAAATATGAGATATTTAATTTTTATGTAAAATTTCTATTTGCCTGAAAAAATAGTAATACATAAATAATAATTTATAAAATAGTTATTTACTTATGCTATTATATCATATTACCATTCAATATGCATAAATTATATTTATACTAAATTAAGTCGTGTTACTATTCAATTGGTCATATTACTATTCATAAGGGTAATCTTACATTCATAATTTACTACGCAACAAAAATTATTTTGATCTTATCTGACTCTAAATGTTTCACGGATCACAACTGTATAAGTCCGTGTTTTGAAAAACAATCACATTATTAATTATTTCAAGTACAATAAAATATTAAAAAATACATTTTTGTATAAATATTCATCAATAATATGAAATTTCAAAAAATTAATCCTATATTTATTTTTACATTTGAAATTAAAACAGCTTACCATAATAATAAATAAAAAGTTTATTTAAAAAAATGATCACACAAAGTAAATAAGGCCTCGTTACATATCCCATTATGACACTTGTATAGGACCTAAGAGTAAGATGTGCAGTGGTGATAGAATCAAGGGGTAGCTCAAACAAAACATCCCAAGAGGTGATTTCTATTAGCTTGATATTCTTCAAATGTTGTTTAGTTCAAGATTAACATGTTGAAGCGTTTCTTGGGCTTGGTCTACATCAAATCCTAGTGATGATGCCTCGATTGTATGCTCTAATTGATAGGCTGTGTACGGCCTGATTCTACTAGATGTGGCCATTATTTCTTCATTCTGTATTAATTTTACATTGTTATTTATATTTGATGAAATAATTATAATGTTAAAAAAATTTATTGTTTCCAACAGTCATATTGAATTATTTTCATATAATATTCAAAACCCAACAGTCACATTTTATTTATATTTATATATTTTTTACTGATTATTACTTATTTATATATACATTTGAAAAAAAATATTATTAAAAATTTCAGGTCCATACATTACTACGCACATCAAAAATTTTATCCCAAAAATTTCAAACTGATCTCTCATAAGCAAAAAGGTGTGGGTACTTATGCATCATAGATTCCATTGGTTCCTATGTGACTTCTTCTTATTTTTGGTTCATCCACAACACTTTAATATGGTGGTTAGTCTTGTTGCATAGAAATTTGTCTCTATGATCTAAGATATCCACTGAGTGCCTCTCATAAGAGAGGTCATGTTCCAGTTTTACCACCTTTGGATTTTGTACATGTGAAGGGCAAGATATGTACTTTCTCAAGATGGATATGTGGAAGACATCATAAACTTCTTCTAGATTTGGAGAAAGTGAAATCTGATAGGCCACTGTTCTTATGCGACCAAGGATTTCATAGGTGCTAATGTACCTAGGGATGAGCTTCTATTTCTTTCTAATCCCCGTTACTCTCTCACAAGGTGAAATTTGGAGAAAGACTTTTTCACCAACATAAAACTCTACGTCCTTTTTATGGATGTTGGCTTAGCTCTTTTGCTGACTCAAAGCAGCCTTAATGTTTTCGTGGATGGCATGGACCTTTTCTGTCATCTCTTACAAAAGATCAGGCCCAATAATATTTCTCTCACCCTCTTTATCCCAACTAGTATGAGTTCTATATTACTTCACATATAGATCTTCATAAGGTTACAATTGAATGCTTCAGTGAAATCTATTATTGTAAGATAACTCAAATAATTGGATATATTGATCCCATCCACCCTTAAATTTTATTGATTAGGTTCTTAGCATTTCTTCAATTGTTTTAATAGTCCTTTCAGATTGGAAATCAGTTTGGAGGTGATAGGCCATACTGAAATTCCATTTGGTACTCATAGAATTTGATTACTTCTCTAGAATTTTGATGTTAACCTTGGATCATGATCAAATATGATAGAATGTGGAACTAAATGAATCCTTACTACATCCTTTATGTAAATCCTATAAAGTTTATCAAGATAAAGATCTTCCCAAATAGAGATAAATGGGATGTCCTGGTGAGACAATCCACTATAACACATATCACATTGTTTCCTTTGAAAGCTATCGGGAGACTAGTGAAAAAGTCCATTGTGATATTTTCTCACTTCTATGCTGTTTTGGGTAGTAGTTGTAATGCCCCTTTAAGAAGTTTACACTCTTCCTTCACATCATGATATACCATTCACCTTGTAGGGTAGTCAGCAATCTCCCTTTTCATATTATCCCACAACAAATGATCACGAAGGTCCCTATAAATTTTCATGCATCCAGGATGTATAGAGAAAGTAGAGATATGAGCTTCGTCCATTGTCTCTTTCTTTAATTCCTAAATATATGGAATACATAGTCTTGATTGAAATTTTAGTACACCTTCTTGATTAATATCAAACATTGAAAATATACCATCTTTCATAACCTCAAACTTGTTCTACCACAAAGGATATTTTTTTGAGCCTTCTTGGTCATCTATAGTAGTGATGATTGAGAAATAATTTGGGATAAGGTCGATGATGTCCCATTACTTATAATCCCCTTGTCGATTTTCTCATGGTCTTGGATCAAGGGATCTCTTTGAAACCTCGGCATGGATAGAACAACTATATCGTTCCTACTAAATGCATCAGTGAATTTGTTTTCACTCTAGGGATGATAATGAATTAAACAATCGTAGTCATTAAGATGTTACAACCATATCCTATGTCTCATGTTCAATTCCTTTTGTGTGAAAATATACTTAAAACATTGATAGTCTATGTATATATCACATTTATCCCTATAAAAATATTTCATCCATATCTTTAGAGAAAAAGCATCTAAAACTAGCTCAAGATCATGCATAGGATTTCTCTGCTCATGGTTCTTCAACTATCGAGATGCATAAGAAATCACCTTGTCATTTTTCATGAGGATACACCCAATCTATCTTATAGATCCATCACTAAAAATAATGAATCCTTCTCAACATGGTGGAATATTTAACATGGGTACAGTAACAAATCTCTTATCATCTCTTGGAAAATTTCCTCACACTTCTATGTCCAGAAGAACGTGACCCCTTCTCAAGTTAACTTGGTTAATGTATTAGAATGTTGTGAAATGTTTTTCAGAAACATCCTATAATATCCTGATAATCCAAAGAAACTATGAATCTCAATTATTATTGTAGGCTGAGTCCACTCCCTTATAACCTTTGTCTTTTCAGGGTCAATTATAATTACTTCATTAGTTACAATGTTCCCCAAGAAAAAACTTTTTTAATAAAAATGTAAATTTTATGAACACTCCCAAAATCCGCTCCTTCTATATACTTTTCATAACAACCCTTATCTGATCCTAATGATCCTAAAAACATTTTTAATATATCAAAAATATCATCAATAAAAAATACCACAAAGTTATCATTGTAATTTGTAAAGACTCTATTCATCTAATTCATAAAAATAGTAGGAGCATTATTGAAGACAATAGGGAAAACAATTAACTCATAATACCCATATCTTTATCGAATGGTAGTTTTTAGAATATCTTTTTTCTTTACCCACAATTGATGATAACCAGATCGAAGATCAATCTTAGAGAATAATTGATCCCCATGGTGTAAGAACCCGGTTATTATTCTTGAGGTACATGTTTCTTCTTTTCCTTTTCCATAGCTATTTTTTGAGAAAACAAGGGACATGTGGGAAAAATCCCAAATTTATGGGTACACTCTGTTTACCTATGTACACACATCGTGTACATTGGCTTTATGGGATGAGAATACAGGGCGTGTAGGCTTGTCGGTGATTAAGGGTGTAGAAACTAACTACACGCCGTGTACATAGTAATACACACCGTGTAATTAGTCGGTAGATGAATAGTGAGGAGATGGAATATAGCCGCCAGAGGAATAGTTAAAAAGGATAGTACACACTGTGTACTTGCGAGTAAACACCATGTAGTTATGTTTTCTTTAAAAATAGGTAGTAGCCTCCTCATTTGACAGAGGAGGTAGAGGGCTCATAAGGAGCATCAAGAGAGCAGGCCGAGAAATGGAGGAGCTACCGATCACTCACCAGAATTCTAATTCATCCACCTTCGATCTTGTTTGAACCGTGCATGTAAAGTCTTCCATATTATTTAATCCTTCCATCCTATTATTTCCCATAAGGTATGTTATTTAGGTTTGAATGGATAATAATATATCTCATATCTATTTCCTTCTTGGTTGTTTCAGGAGGCTCCTTTCACGTATATCAATCAATGGAGATCGATGTAGGTGGTCTTGTGTTTAATTCCTACTATCGAGTTTATTTTGTGTACCGTTGTGTGACACGCCCATGTTTGGGGTGTTCTATTTCTGAGACATTGACTAATAATATAACTATAATTACATAGGTAATCTAATGAATAAGTATAAATTTCTTTTTGAGATCATGCTTTGATCTAGGGACACCTCGAGGGTGTGTTTCCCTTGTTTAGTTATTTTGCCAGTATACCCGTGGATATTCTGTGATTATGGCATGTTTTGAGTTTTCATGATAGGAAACATATATAAATTTCTTTCTTATGTGTTGGTCTCAAACCAGTTACTTTCTTTTCCTATGGAATTCCCAAGGGCAGTGTTTTGTTTATCCTGAGGGAAATGTTTTGTTTAGGCTGAGGGAAACGTTTCTTATGCCTTTGGGTAGTAGCTTCTATGCCTAAGGGTGATATTTCGTATGCCTGAGGTAAATATTCATTATTCCTAAGGGAAGTCTTTGGAGAGGTTCATTTTTTCTTGCTTGAGGGTAAGGACTTGCATGTATGAGGATAATGTTTACATTTAATATACACTGTGGTGATTTATTATGTTGTACCTACCAAGAGAAAGAACAACAATGGTATAATTATTATGTTTTACTTGTTAGATATCCTATTGTGGTTTCTGTTGTGGCACCGGTATAAGAGATTTTTGGTTGAGGATGTGTCTCGGAAAACTCTGAATTTAATTATTTTGAATTATTAAATAATTATTAAAATGACAATGTAACTGGTAGGAATGGTTACTTTTGCGTACTTCCTGGTTTACTGCATTTCATTATGGCACACACCTACTGCACATTTCCATTGACTGTTGGGAATCGGCCTTTGGGTGGTTGCCTATTGGGATTTATTTCTCACACCCTATTTGGGTCATGTCTTGGGCCCAAACAGATTATATTGCTACTGGTGTCGATAAGGGAAAGGGTCCCTACATAGGTACCTGATTGTTGAAGAGGAGTAGGAGAGCATGGGGCCAAGCATAGGCTTGCGATGTTGTTGTCTTCCTATTGCATTGATTTGGTTTTTTTGATTTACATTGTACCTTGTGATATATTGTATCAGATTGCAGTGTATCCTATTTTTTAGGCTTTCTTAGAGTTAGAGACAGGATTCATCATCCTATATGTGACTGTTGGTTATCTTTTACTTCAGTTATATTGTCCATTTCAGTTCTGTATTGTTTACTACTTCCGCTTTTCTATGTTAATATTTTTTCATGTTCTGCTGCACTTTGACAAATGAGGGCATCGTTTCCCCACTATCAGTCCTAGGTCCTTGCTGCTAGTCAGCAGCCTCTGGCATTTGGGAAATGCACTTGAGTTCATGGGACCTACCGGGTTTGGGGCACCTGTTGTGTGGCACCTAGATCCAGGATGTTACACAGTATTATTAGAGGAATTCTTTTCTTTCACTTACTATTTGGAGTCTATATCTTGGGATAGGATTTAATTGGTACTTGGTAATAAGTTGTGCTCGGGAGTAGCTAACCCGTGTACAGGGAAAATCCAATCTACCTCATGTTGCAATTTTTCAGGTTTTACAATTATTACAATTGATTTGATTTCACCTTGAGTGATTCACATGATTTGTGATGTTATTGTTGATGTTGTTGATGTTCTATTTCTATTTCAACCCAATGAGATGCAGGTAATCTGTCTCATGCATCTAATATACACATTCTTGAAATCCAATGTCATGCATACATGCCATGCCATTTAGGGTGTATTAGTGATTTCATTTGTCATTATTGGTGTTGTTCTAGATATGTAAGAGGTTGTGATATTTGCCTTTATAAAATTACAAGTTTATTGATAAGCTATTGTTTGTGTAAGGTTCTATTAGAATGAATGCTAAACTTTGGTTCCTGAGGAGTATGGGCTCCCTTAGACCGGAATTTGGCAGATCATGATCCATCCTTCTGTTACATTTGTACATATAATGTGAATGGTTGGGTGCTAAACTTTGGTTTGTGGGGAGTTTGGCCACCCACAAATTGGAATTTTTCATACCAATGATTCAAATTAACAAAAAGGGTATTTGGAGTAGTTTCTATGGATTACTATCGAGAAACCCAAACAACAAGGTGTGTGGTTCTATGAACACACACCATATACTCTTATGTTCGGGAAGAAATGGAAATTTCAATGTACACGACAAGTACTTATATGTACACGCTGTGTAGTATAAGGTTGTATAACCCACTGTGTGGGAGGGAACATGGGTCTTCCAGATTTTATCGAGGACATGTCGTGTACCTGTGGGACATGGTGTGTAGTCTTGACTGGTGGGAGACCATGTGGACGTGGCATTGTGGTTGGGGAAATAGGGTGGTGTACACACCGTGTGTGGGTGTAAAATGTCATGTACCAAGTGTTGAGACATGCCCAGGCCAACATCAGAACACGACCATGTATGGGATTAAGTGTAAACACCGTGTAGACCTTATACCCGCCTTGTAATCTCTTTTTTCCAGTTCTTGTGGATCGTTCCCCTTTATGTTGGAACTGTTAATCAGAAAAAAGAACCCTCAATAGTAAATTAAACTTAGGTGTGTGATTTAACTTGTAGAGTAATTCTGCAGAGACGAACATGAGTTGTTCTCCAAGAGAGTGGCGATGATTATACTACATAGATGGTAGGACATGGGAAACCAGTGGATCCTCCAGCAGTGCCAAATGTGGCACCAGTCGTTATACTGGATGTAGGTGCAGTTGCACAGTTCCGTAAAGGCTTCATGCAGTTCATGAGGTCCTTCCAGGGAGCACCACCGGTTTCCACATCTATGGCAGAGCTAACATGTATATTCTAGCAGTAGCATTCACCTATGTTTTTAGTGGATGGAGGACCATAGGCTACGAGGTCATGGCTGGATTCAAGTAGATGATTTTTTAGAATTTGAAGACACCTCCAGGGAGATGGGTCAAGCTCGCTAATTACATTTTGAATGATTCTACCAGGAGATAGTGGGATGTAACCACCTGGACTTAGCATCACCGAGACATGGCGTGGGATGAATTTCAGGCAGTCTTCTATAAATTTTTCTTTTCGGAGATGCTAAAGGAAGATTGAGAATGAGAGTTCAAGAATCTTTAGTATGGCGCCTTGTCAGTGATGGACTATTCTACCCATTTCACCGAGCTACAGCATTTTTCACCTATTTTGGTGGGTGACGAGATGTTGAGGGATAGAAGATGTGGGGATGGTCTTATATATGACATCCATGTGCTGGTGAATGTTTTCAGGTTTCCTATAATTCATGAAATTGTGAATCAGGCCTTAATTACTGAGCGGAAGCTGTGGGAAGCTAGTGGTGTGGACCAGGGTGGTTCGTAACCGGTATTTGGTACTATTTCTACTGGAAAGAGGAAGAGGTAGATGAATTTATCTCACTATGGAAGTACTAGCCAGAATAATTCTTAAGGTGGCCAGGTGATGTGCAACCAGTGTGGTAAAGAGGGGCACAAGAGTACTCAATGACCACGTGGCCCAGTGAAGTGCCGAGCTTGTAGTATGATGAGACATATTAAGCATTTTTCCTTGGAGTTTCACCCAGTTACTAGTGAGAGGGGTTCTGTGAAGACTCTGTATGCAGGGGTAGGACCAACATCTTATTACTATTAAGTGAATTGGAATACTTCAGGACGTTCAGGCTAAGGTTGTGGTCGTGGTTGTGGTAGCCAGACACCAGGATCTCAGAGATAGTAGGGAGGGTTAGGTCAGGGTAGCCAGGTTGTGTCGCAAGACTGTGGAATTGGGATGACATATGCAGTGTAATATAACCAATTAGAGCAGGATCCCTGACCTTGCACTATCTGAGGTACTATTCAAGTTACTTCTGTTTTATTATCTTCACTTTTCAATATTGGTGCTGCACATAGATTTGCAAATGTACCCATTTCGGAGATCCTTGTGAACTGTGTTTCTTCTTATTCTAATATCATGATGCTATACACTCCATTAGAAATTAGAACGATAGGTGTGCGTTAGTGCAAAGAGTTCCCCTAGATGTTGGTGAGTGTCACATTCGATGGGACCTCTTTGTCATAGATATGACAGCATATGATCTCATTCTTGGGATGGACTGGTTGGTACCCTTTCGATCCTTTTTATATTTCTATCATCAGATTATGATTTTCACATCACCAGAGGGTGGAGAGTTTCTATACAAGGGAGAGTGGGATGTCTAGGCGAGACGAGCTAGACCCGAGCATCTTGGGCAAGGTGGGGTGATAGTCCAGATTCAAAATTTATATCTTGATGACCAGGGAACTTTTCAGAATAACTTCCCTCTAGTAGATAATCATTTCTGGGATGTCTTCCCAGATTACTTTTCAGGTCTACCTCCGGAGCAAGAGTTTGATCTCACTATTGAGCTTGTTCCAGGAGTGGCACCAGTGTCCATTCTTTCTTATAGGATGGATACATCAGAATTGAAGGAGATCGTGAGGCAGTTAGAGGAGTTACAAGCCAAGTGTTTCATCCTACCTATTATTTATCCCTGGGGTTCGCCTATCATTTTTTCTTTGAAGGCAGACAATACCCTCATACTCAGAATGGATTATCAGAAACTGAACCATTTGATTCTTAAGAACCTATATCCCTTGCCGATGATTGATGATCTCTTTGATCATCTTCGTGGTGCCTGAGTGTTCTCGAAAATTGACTTGAGATCCAATTATCATCAGTTACATGTTAGACCATCTGATATACCTCTTATAGCCTTCTGGAGCAGGTATGGTCTATAATAGTATATGTTTATGCCATTTGGTCTCACGAATTCGCCTGCAGTTTTCCTGGCACTGATGAACCGAGTGTTCCATCCCTGCTTGGATTCTTTCATGGTGGTCATTGTCGATGATATATTGATATAATATAACACATTAAATGACCTTTCCACCCATCTTGAGATCGTACTGAGTACACTAAGAGAGCATCAGTTATATGCATAACTCTCAAAGTGCCGCTTTTAGATGGACTAGATTCACTTTCTGGGACATATTATCTCAGAGGCAGGAGTTGCGGTAGACCTAGAGAATGTGAGAGCAGTAGTTTCTAGGTAGAATCCTAAAAAGTGTTTGAAATACTTAGTTTCTTGGGCATTTCAGGTTAATACATGTGCTTTATATAGGACTTATCCCACTTAGCAATGTCATTGATGAGTTTAACTATGAAGAGTATGATGTTCATTTGGTCAAAAGCATGTGAGTCAGCATTTAAGGAGCTGAAGGGAAGGATGACATCAGCACCAGTCCTACTACTTCTTGATCAAGGGAAGAGCTATAAAGTTTACTGTGATGCATCAGGTATTGGTATGGGAGTATTGTTTATGTAGGGCGATCGATTAGTTGCATATGGGTCTCGGCAGTTGAGGCCACATGAGAGGAATTACCCGACATATGATCTCGACTTGGCTGTATTTGTTCATGTGTTACACTGTTGGAGACATTATCTCTTGGGAGAACATTTTGTGGTGTTTACAAACCAAAAAAGTCTTAAATATAGCTTTAATCTATGTGACTAGAATTTGAGACAGTGAAGGTGGGTTGAAAACATTATTCCTTCGACTTTGAGCATCCCTATACACCTGTTAAGGGTTAAGCAGTTGCTAATGCCCTGAGTAGGAGGTCACATATATAGGTAGTGTATAAGGCCAGTGGTGAGTGACAACTTATGTCTTTTTTCTCTGAGATGCATTTGGAGTTTCATGATAGTTAGGGGGAACCTATCTTACATCCTTAGTTGTGACTTCTACCTCCTGGATAGAGTGATAATGAGGCAACTATCAGATTCAGAAGGTCTAGTTCTACGAGAGTCAATGGAAAGTGAGGAACCTCCTCCAGGTTGGATGATAGGCGATGTTGATGATCTGCATATTCATGGACGAGTGTAGGTTCTAGGGGATATACGTGAGGAGTTGATGCAGGAATTTCATTATTTAGCTTGGGTCATGCATCCTGGAGTGGCCAAAATGTACCATGACTTAAGACGTCAGTATTGATGGCCGAGTATGAAAAGAGAGGTAGCTAGTTTTGTTACGAGATGTTCCACCTGTCAGTAGGTGAAAGAAGGGAATAAGAGGCCAGCCAGACTATAACAAAAAGTTACCCATTCCGGAGTGGAAATGGGATGATGTCATGATGGACTTCGTTCCTGGGTTTTCAAAGTCACCTTGAGGCAATGAGGTCGTATGGGTTATTTTGGACAAACATACGATGCTAGCTCACATTTTTCCGATCAAGGAGACCTTCAGTGTTGACAAGCATAGGATGTTGTATATTCGAGAGGTATTACGCCTTCATGGGGTGCCACGTTCTATCATTTCATATAGGGATGCCCATTTTACATCTTGTTTCTAGTAGATTTTTCATAGGGCATTGCATACACAGGTGCTTCTGAGCATATCTTACCACCATCAGACCGATGGCTAATTGGATCATACAATAAAGGTGCTAGAGGATATGTTGTGTGTATAAGTCCTAGACTTTGGGGGTTCATGGGAGAACCACATACCCCTGGTCGAGTTTTCCAACAATAATAGTTTTTAGGCAACAATTGATACGACACCTTACGGGGCATTATATGGTAGGTCATTCCAATCACCCAAGTGCCGGTTAGAGGCTACTGAGGATGCTTTACTGGGACCATGTCTCATTCAGGAGACTTTCGAGTAGGTCTAGTTGATTTAGAATCGGATGGCTACTACACAGTCTCACCAGAAATCTTATATTGATCGCTACAGATGAGCTATAGAGTTCATGGTCGGGGATCAGGTTTTCTTGCGTGTTTCATCGATGTTTGGAAACCTCAGGATCAGGAGATAGGGTAAATTTTCAATGAGGTATGTAGGTTTGTTTGAGATTTAAGAGGGAGTCAGTCCGGTTTCCTATCGGTTGCAGTTACCACAGAGGTACTGGGACTTGCCCCACATTTTCCATGTATCCCAGTTACGTCGTTATCACTCAGACTCATCACAAGTTTTTCCGCACAAGGAGGTTGAACATCAGGTTGATGCATCCTTTGAGGAGAATCTTATTTGTATTGTTGATCAGAGCATGAAGGTTCGCTGATGCCAGTCATTTCCTCTCGTACGGGTGCTATGGAAGCATGGACGAGTGTAGGACGAAACCTCGAAGCGGGAGACCGATGTACGTGATCAGTGTCCATAATTGCTCTCAGCTTTATCTTAACCACCCATGGAAGTGAAATTTGTGGAAGAATTGCTTTAATGGGTGTAGTTTGTAAGATCTATCTTCTTATTCTTGAGTTACGGGTTTCTTCTTTTCCTTTTCTATAGTTTTTTTTGAGAAAACAAGGGAAATGTTGGAAAAATCCAAAATTTATGGGTACACGCTCTATAATATTGTACACACGCCATGTACTTTGGCTGTTTGGGATGATAATACATGGAGTATAGGCTTTTTGGTGATTAAGGGTGTAAAAAATAATTACACAATTTGTACTTAGTAATACACACCGTGTAATCAGTCGGCAGATGAACCGTGAGGCAGTGAAAATTAGCCTCTAGGGGAATAGTTACAAAAGATTGTACACACTGAGTACATGAGAGTACATGTCTTGTAGTTATGTTTTTTTGATAAAAACAATAAATTAGCCTCTTCATTTGACAGAGGATATAGAGGGTTCACCATGAACAGTGGGAGAGGAGGTCGAGACTTGGACGAGCTCCTGATCGCTCACTAGGACTCTGATTCTTCCATCGTTAATCTCATTTGAACTGCACTTGTAAGGTCTCCCCTCTTCATGATCTGTCCTTACATTTATTTCCCTGTACAAAGTTATATCGGTTTGAACGAGTGATATTTTATCTAAGATCTATGTCATTATTGGTTGTTTCAGGAGGCGCCTTTCATGTATATCGATCAGAGGTGATCAAGGTAGGTGTTCTTGTGTTTAATTCTAGATGTCGAGTTCATTTTGTGTACCATTGTGACACATGCCAATGTTTGGGGTGTCGTATGGATGAGACATTGATAGTTGAGATACCTAGAAT
This sequence comes from Viscum album, assembly GCA_963277665.1. NCBI lineage: Eukaryota > Viridiplantae > Streptophyta > Magnoliopsida > Santalales > Viscaceae > Viscum > Viscum album. Next base: position 1,455,380,416 of record OY728131.1, on the reverse strand, counting down.
ATCATAGGTGATCTAATGAATAAGTATAAATAGAATCTTGAGATCGTTGCTTTGATCTAGGTCCACCCCGAGGGTGTGATTACCTTTATTATCCATTTAGCTAGAATACCTATGTGCAGTCTATGATTATAGCATGTTTTGAGTTTTCGTTAGTGGAAATATATATAAATTTTTTTCTTGCGCATTTGGCTCGGCCTGATTACTTGCTTTTCCTATGGAATGCCTGAGGTTATTTTTTTTTTTATCCTCAGGTCAATGTTTTGTTTATCTTCAGGGAAACGTTTCTTATACCTGTGGGAAGTAGCATCCATTCCTGAGGGAGATATGTCGTATTCCTGATGGAAATATTCATTATTCTAAAGAGCAGTCACATTAGGGTTTAGTTTCTGCTTTCCTGAGGGTAAGGACTTTCATGTATGAGGATAATGTTTACATTGAATATTCACTGTGTTGATTTCTTATGTTGTACCTTCTAAACTAAAGAACAAGCTTGCTATTAATATTATCTTTTAGTTGTTAGATAGACTGTTTTGGTTAATGTTGTGGCACTAGCATAGGAGATCGTCGGTCAAGGAAGAATCTTGGAAAACTCGGAATTTAATTATATTCAATTGTTAAATAATAATTAAAATATCAATATAACTGGTAGGAATGGTTAATTTTGCATACATACTGGTTTACTGAGTTTCATTATTGCACACTGCTGCGGCACATTTTAACTGATAGTTTGGCACGGGCCTTTGGGTGGTTTCCCACTAAGATTTATTTTTCACACCCTGTTTGGGTCATGTCTTGGGAAAAAAATTATATTACTACTGTTGTTCATAAGGGAAAGGGTCCCTACAAAGGTACATGATTTTTGCAGAGGAGTATGAGAGCATGGTACCGAGATTAGGCCTGCGATGCTGTTGTGTTCCTGTTGCACTGCTTTGATTTTGTTATCTGTACTTTGTACCTTGTGTTGTATTGTATCAGATTGCACTTAACCCAGTTTTGGCTACATTATTAGAATTAGAGACATGTAGCATCATCATATATATGACTGTTGTTTATCTTTTACTTCAGTCTCATTGTCCATTTTATGTATATATTGTATACTGATTCCTTTTTGTATATTAATATTTTTTCTGTTGTCCTACACTTTGATAAATGAGGGCATAGTTTTCCCACTATCAGTCCTAGGCCCTCACTAACTGTCATCAGCCTCTGGCGTCTGTGGTAATGCGCTTGAGGTCATGTTACCAACCGGGTTCAGGGCACCCGTTGTGTGGCACCCGGATCCAGGATGTGACACATGGCATAGGTAAAATAAGTTGTTAATTCATGGGAGATTTTATTTTTTTTCTTCCCTATGATCCAATTTAGTCCTCTATAATCAATGCATAGCAGCATTGATCCATCCATTTTATTCAAAAAGATAATAGGTTCTCCCCAAAAATATATACTTTGTTGGATAAATTCCTTCTCCAAAATATCATGGAATTTTCTCTTAAATTTATACTACTCTACATATTCCATCTTATATGGGGTTTTTGATATAAGATGATATCCATGTAAGAGTTTAATGGATAACTCTTCCTCTCTTTTCGGGGAAGGTCGAAGTAACTCTTCTAGAAATACACCAATGTATTCCTGGATAATGGCGATATTTTTTATCCTTATACTCTCATTTACTTCTTATTTTTTATAGATAAACACTATAAAGAAAGCTATATGAGTTTTTTTATAGACAAATATCTAGTTGGTATATCTCTCTTTGGATGATAACCATAGTTTTCCCATACATGAATACTAAGATTTCATTTCTTTTGAATTTGATTATAACATTATACTTTGAGATCCAGTCCACAACTAGTATAATGTCAAATTCCAACATGGGAATGACTACAACATTAGCAACAAAATGTTTCTCACTAAATTAAATACAATTGTTTCTAAATACTATTTATTCTTGGAAAATTATTCTAGGATCCTTGATTGATAACTATACTTTTATAAATTTAGGGTTTGATTCTAAATTCTTTGAAAAATTGTAGGAAATAATTGAATGCGTAGAATAAAAATCCAACAAAGTTCTTTTTAGATTTGATTGATCAACAAGAGTACCATCCACCACATCATTTTGAGCTTCAATAATTTTTTACATGATTGAAAATGAACAAACATGATTCATTGTACATTTTTGAGTCTGATGGTGATTCCCCTCCCCTGCCCTCAGATTTTAATAGTGATTGGAAATGTGACCCACATATCAACACTTGAAGCATTGGACTTAGGGTAGGGAATGCACCTTATTGAATTTGTTTTTAGCATAGGTATTTTCAAGATTCACCTCAATATGAAAATTAAACATGATATGGATGTCTCTCCCATACTTATATCACTTCCATCTTCTGAGTAGCCAGTTCCCCGAATGCTTCATCCCACATTTGTTACACATGGGACATTGCACTTGCTTGCCTCCCCTTCCCTGATCAAAGCTACTCTCTAATATTCTATTCATTGATTTCTTCTATTCGTTGGATTTATGTGACCACTACATCTCTCTAAAATCTAGTTCTACTTTCATAGAAGTCTACATGATCTCCTCATAGCAATCACAATCTTGGTTTCTTGTATTCTTATTAAGATGAGGTCTTAGTCCACAAAATAATCTATCATGCTTCCCATTAGGAACCAAAGAAATATAGAGGAGTAAAGGGAAGTCTTGTGAAGTTCAACACATAGATTCCACTAGTTTCATTATCCTTCTGCTTCAGCTCAAGAAACACCATCACCATTTTTATTCCCATCAAACAAGGGAAATAATTATAAAGAATGTCCCTATGAAATATTTCCACTCTATAGTTTCAATCTACACTCTTGGAATCATGTTTTAAATTAGTTTCCACCATTGGTCAGATTTTTCATCTATGTAGTAAATAGCTAGGGTGATCTTTTCTTGTTGTGAATAGTGGATCACAAAACAGATCTATTTGATAGAGCTGATCAACTATTCAACAATCAATGGGTCAAAAATTCCACTAAAAATTTTTGTTCCTTCACATATAAAGGAATAGAAATAAATTTTTTCCCTTCATCAGGAAATTGGCCTCTCAGCATGATTCTAGCCATTTCCTATAACTTGAGTCAGTTGTTTCATTATTCTAATGAATGATTTCACTCCAGCTTCCATCAGAGGGTCATCATCCCATGGGCCATTGTGGTCACCATTTTCACAGTTCCTACAATTTCCCAACATTTTATAAAATAATAAATCATTATTGAGAATATAATTTCATTTATGAATCTTTTAACTATAAAGTATTATTTTTCTTAAAACTTCTTGAGTAAACATATTATTCTTTAACAATAATTACATTTCTCTATAAACACCTCATAATGATTCATAAGAATATTATGATTAAGAAAAATATCCATTTGGAGTTACAAACATGAAGTGCAACAAGTCCCATTGTTATGCCCCACTTCCTTTTCAAGTTTAGCTTAATGGAGTGTTTTCATGTTTTACCCCATGATACATATGTGCCAGAGCCAAATCCACTGGTTCATATCCAGATATGGATCTATTTGATTGGAAATCACTTACTTAATATTTTTTCAAAATACTATAAATTTTACCTATATTTAATTTTTTTATAGGTTTATTCATAATGTTTTTAAAACCTAATTTCCATAAATAAATAAACTATCATTTGATATAAACTATAGAATCACACCTTTTTATTACATAACTTTTCATTTCATTTTACAAACAGATGATCTATAATGTCTAGCGTCATGGAAAAAATGTACATAATACATGGAATCATATTATATTATTTTAATACACCTGAAAGGATTCTTGGAATGTTCATCCTATGTTTTATTACTTCACCTTATATCCTAGAGATACAAATCCATGTAAAGGGTGAGCAGAAGACCAAATAAATAAAACTAGTGAAACAGTTTACATGTGAACTTAAGCGATATCAATAAGAACATGGGGAATATCATAATTGAATGATAAAGAGGAATATCATAATAATAATAATTCAAAACACAACTTGAAAATGTTTCTATAACATTTAATTTAGATATTCATTAGAATATAACCAATTTCCATCCCCATGGTGTCATAAAAATAACTATGGTTATTCACCTAGGTATCATAAAACTTGTCATCTCATTATATTAATTTCTATACCCAATGAAATGGAATTAAATTAGGGAGAAGCCTTTATATGTCCTTATTTTTATGTGATACCCATATATCATAATAAAAAAATTCATAAATAACCCATACAAAATAAGATAAATGGGTTTCATATCAAAACCATGATGTTTTAAAATGTGCTTAAAACATGATTCTTTTGTCATTTATAACTCATGGAAGAGAAATAAGGGATATATATATGAAAATTAAGGAATAAAATAAATACTTTTTATGTCATGATATGTACCCCTATAAATGAAAGAATATTTGGTATTCCTATAAGGAAGATAAGAGAATTTATTGATAAAAAAGAGAGATATTTTGATATGAAATTTCTCCATCATAAGGGCTATGCAACATGGTTTTAGAAAACATTAGATAGATAGGGGAAAGAGGTGAAACTTTCAAAATAGAGTCATAATAATGAATAGGGATAAAATAATATGAATATTGGAACCAGGTATGTAAATTTTAACGACATAACACATAATAGATAATTTGAAAGAAAAAAACAGAAGTTGTCATTTCCCTTAAGAAAATTCGGTAGCATAAAAGCATCGCTTAAAATTATGAAAATTAGTTGATGGGGGAGAAAAGGGTCACTCATAATTTTTAAATAAAATTTACACTAATAAGGATACATAATAACATACCAAACATAATAAACATTAAACTAAAAGACAAGATAAATTAAGTCTCGACTACAAGAGAAGGGTGAGAGGTTTCCTTTCCATGAAGAGTAACTTTAAAAACTTGAAGGTTGGGACCTTGGGGGATTAAGAGAACGTTGGGAGGACTCATCGGCCGGTAAAAAGATTATATATTCGTTGAGGGGGAATTTGGAATGAATGGAATGAAGGAATGGGTATGTATTTATAAAAAAAGATTGGCAATATTTTATTAATTACCGAGGGAAACCTCATTAGTTGTATTTGCAACACCATGAGCTTGCCCATTGTATTTTCTCATGGTTTTAACCACATAAGACCCCTCATATAATATTTTAATCCAAAATAGTCGAAAAGAATTTAAATTACATATTTCATCATTATGATGTCATAAAACACACTGAAAACACAAAAACTCTATTTTTACTATTAATTAAATAAAAAAAGAATTATAAAAAACTCATAAATATACCAAAACTAAATATTGATGTTCTGAAATTAAAAATGAACCCCATTTTATGAATTTTTTAAATATTATATATTTATTTATTATTTAAAATCAATATTTACTCGAAAAAAAAAACTTATACTTATCTAATAATTTTGAAAACAGTTATTTACTTATGTTATTATATCATATTACCATTCAAGATGCCTAAATAAGATTATACTTAATTAAATGAGGTTACTATTCCATTTTTCATATTACTATTCATAAGTGTAATATTACTATTCATAATTTAAAATTCACCAAAATTTATGTTGATCTTATTAGACTCAAAAAATTTTACTAATCAAAACTATATATATCAGTTAATTAAAATCATTTTAAATTATTAACTATTTAAAATATAAAAAATATTTTAAAATAATCATTTATCAATATTCATCAATAATATGATACTTCAAAAAATTCAACCTATATTTGTTTTGACATTAGAAGTTCACAAAATTTACCATAATAATACATAATAACATTATTTACAGAAAAGGAATTCACAAAGCAACTAAGGCCTCATTACATATCCCTTTATAACACTTGAATAAGATTTAAGTGTAAGGTGTGAAATAGTGATCAAATCTTGGGGCATATTAGAAAACATTTCCCAACTGGTGATTTCTATCTTCTTGAACTTCTCCCAAATATGATTACGTTGAATCTTAACATATTGAAGCTCAGATAGGGATTTTTCTAGAGAAAATCCCAATGATGATACCTCTTTATTAAGCTTTGAAAAATGGGCTTCATACGGACTGAGTCAATAAGATTAGGCCATCAATGATTCATTTTGTATTAATTATCCATTATTTTTTCTATTTTAAACAATAATTATTAAATTAAAAATTATTACTATTTCCAAAGATCATATTGACCAGTGGTCATATAATAATAAAAACCCAATGATCACATTTCACTTATAATTATATATATATATATATATATATATATATATTGATTATGACATAGTAAGACATACATTTTCCAGAAACAAAATATTATTCAAAATTTTAGGTCATTACAATATAAACCACGTGGAATAAATATGTAGTGTATGAGGTATGTGTCTCATAGTAGTAAATATGACACAAAAATATCTTATATTTGGTATGATTCCTTCCAAACATGTCTAAAACTCATGTATAGAGGTTTTAAACATATTATTATCTTTTAAAAGAATTATAATAAAATTAATTATATCATATAAGATTAATTTTTTATTTTACATTACATATTTATTAACAATTCCAAGTTAACGCAACATTTCAGGTAATAACTATTTTATTTATCGTATGTGTTTTGACTTGTAATTCATGATACTATAAATTATATCATGATTTAATTATGTTTAGAGTGTAAAACCTGATTTATATATCATATATATTTAGTATATAAATATATATTAAATATATAAACATGAAATTTAATACACCAATCATGGATATAGTAAGTCGTATGTACGCATGAATATTGTTTCTGTTTTCATATCATACTGAATGGAAGATGGTAAATGACACAAACACACACACACACACAAACACATTATTCCATTAGAATTATTATTTCACAAATTTAATATTTGTTCATTATATAAATTTTTTATAATCATTCTTGAATTGGTTAATATTGATGATGAATATCTTCGCATCGTGCAGCCAGTAGGTCGTACGTTTGCACAAGCGATGATATCATTCCTTAATGGTAAAAAAATAATGAATTTCATAATATATTTCTTCCAAAATCAGGATAATGTATTATTTATTATTGATATCCATTATATCTATCATTATACCCATCCAAATAGAGTAGTGATTAAAAAAATATTACACCATGATGTTCAGACAATAAGTCTTCCGTTCGTACACATGGTACATTCATTTTTTATAGGATGAATAAAAGATGGAATATGGTTGTTATGTAATAATAATAAAATATCATAATATAGTTGATTCTTTAGTTATTTATTTATAATATAATTGACACATGAAGAAGAATTTAAAGACTAAACAATTTTGAAAGAGTCAGTAAAGAGATTACCTCATAGTCGATGATCTCCCTCTAGATCTCCTCTTAGTGACACAAGAGTTAAATTTTTGATAATTCCATATCCTCTATAAGGTTACTAAGGAATCTAATAAGGGAATTGGGTGGGGGATGACCAATATTTAAGGCTTGATGTGAGGTTAGAAGTGAGGGAGGTGGGTAGCTTTTATAATTAAGGCAATTGGTACTTTTTCAAATCCTCATAATTTGAAAATATAATAAGTTTATTGGAGATATAAATACAAACAAAACCATAAATTAAAATTAGAAGAAATAATAGACTATATCATATCCCCTTGTGACTATTTAATATTTTTTTGAATTTTAAATAAATTAATTCTACATGATATAGTTATATTAAAATTTAATACTATTCATTTGATTCAACATCAAATTCATCAATAAAACGTGGGAATTATAATATAATGATGTAAAACATCTATAATATATCTTATAAATCGACTTAATTCATTAGAAACATTAAATAATCCAAAATATATCAACATTATTTTTATTAAAATAAAATATTCTATTTTTTAATTAAATAACTATTGTTTTTGCTTTGATGAATATTTTAAGGTAAATACATAAATACTAAAAATTATAAATAAATTTATATAATGAAAATAATTTAATTTATATCAAAATATACATTTATATTCATTCATATCATGATTTTTCTGTACGTGTACACATAAAAGATAATAAATACAAGATATTGATGCATTATAACTATCTTTGATTTCAAAAATATATAATATATTTTCAAGAAAAAGATTCTATTAAAAATAAAAAATTGATCATAATGTGATAAGAATCTAATCCACTGCATCCAATTATTTTTTGACATGTTTTTTTAATATTTACCATTTTTACATACCCTTAATTTATCTATTGTAATTCAAATTATGGTGACACCATTATAAATATTAAGGGATCATAAATTATTACATATATGGGATCAATTTTCCATAAATGTAAACCTTGTAAAATTCAATACCATATCATAATCGTTTTTTATTTTTTTATTTTTTTATTTTTTTAAATAATTTAATAATTTATTATTCTTATAAAATATCATTATAGTCAATTTGAACACTATTTACAATGTTTTATTTATATAAAATCCATGAAGAATTACATTTTAGACTAAAACCATTTACGATACCTTTAAAATGTCATTGTCACCTATAAAATTCTTATGGAACCATTATTAATTCAAATTATATTTAATTTAATATTTATAATATAAATTATTTAATATTTCCATTAATTTAACAAATATTCAATCATCCTTGTGTAAGCCATTAATGTAATTATTTATTTAATAAAAATTAAAAATAAATTACTATGATAAATATGAACATTTTATCTTTCAAATAAATTTTTATAGTCAAATTATTATTTTTTATAAAACTATATTAAAAATATAATAGTTATGAAAAATACGAGTATAACATTTTTTACTTATGTTTAAATAAAATATAATAAATTTCATATTCTCACCCATGTGACATAAAAAGATTTCCATTTTAGCCTAAGGTCAAGTTTTATAAAAAAAATACTCCAATGAATTTAGGAAAAGTGTTAGTTTAATTATATCATATTATAATATTTTTTGACATTGAATTATCCAATTTACCCTTAATCGTGGAAAAAAATGCGTAATTTAATATTCATAAAAAATTAAGATAATTGTATTAGACTATAAATACCATATAAATTACAACCTAAAATTTAATTTTTTTTAAATAAAATTGAAATAAGTGACCCAATTATGTTCAAGTCTAATCCCATAGACATAATGAAAATATGGTAAAAAGAACACTCAAAAGTTCAATATTTTTTTATATCTAGTTATAATATAAAAATTATTTGAATTACATAAATTGGATTAAGATATGTATAATTCAACTTTTTGGATTTGAAGTCAATTTAATATATAATAATTAAAAAAATGAAAAATAAAAATTTTAACAATAATGTAATATTTTTTTACTATTCATCAAAAAATGAAGCTTTTAAAAAAATACTAATAAATTGCCATAATTTATTATTGACATTCTAGATTCAGAAATGATTTTTATTTTACCAAAATTAATTTATATGACTGTCTAAAATTAATTTTTTTTATTAAAAAACGGATATAAAAAGAAATTTATTTAAGAAAATAGTATTTCTAATCATATTAAGATTTTAAAAAAAATATACATTTTTATATAAACATGATTTATTATAGTGATAAATTTTAAAAAAATAATCACTATTATTCATATTAATGTCCTTAATTTCTCGTTTATAATTATCTCATTTAAATAATTTAAATAATAAATATTTTTTTCATAGAGACATTGTGATGCATGTAACGCAAGCCATGTCGGTGTTTTTTATAGTGAAAACTTGACTTGGTGTTGTTTATAATGTAATCCAAACATATTTATTTTATTCAATAATAATAACAATATATTCAATTTTATGTGATGTGAATAATATAAAATATATTAAATAAATTTGAAAAAAATAATGCACAAAATCTCTGGTATTATATTCTACCCAATTAAAATGAATTGATCCCTCAAAATTATTCTCAGATAGAAAAGGTATAATACTAGAATGTTTCTTTCATTGAAATATATAAGTTTAAAATTAATACTAAAACATCATTTAGAAACTAATGTTTCATACATAACATATTTCCAATGTAACACGAAACTAGGATTCCATATAGGAGAACATAAGTGGGAAGTGAAAACATTGACATGGATGAGGAATCCAACAATATTTTTTGATGAAGATTAATATAGAACACGGTCATGAGAATGTTATATATCAAGAATCCATAAATCTGTGATGATTTAAGGATCCATTTGATTCATCAGCAAAGAAGGTACTAAGATAACCTTTTCATTTTCAATATACTTTTCTTAGAGTTAAATAATTTTTTTGAGAAGATATATTTACTTGACCCAGAAAAATCTGACCCTCTATTGTGCATTGATCCATTTATAACTCTCCTATTTCTAGAAAAAAAATGTTGAATTTTTCATTTTTAGAGAACTTATATATCTTGAGATCCATGATAGTCTATCACACTCTTCATCAGTAACCATAAACACAAAGTTATTAAACTATTCTATCCAATACACATAAATCATCCAATGGTGAGATAATACTTTACTATCACAATATTTAACTTAAATTTTCCATAAATTATTTTCCTTATAACCCTTCAAAAAAGATGAAAATGAAAACCAATAGAAAGAAGGCCAGTAAATCAATATATTATTTATTTCTCATAAATCATAAGGTATCTCTTATTTGTCACATTCCAAACATATGAATTACATTATAATATATTATCTTGAAACATGTAAATGAAATGAACTACCATACATATTTTTTTAAAACATTAATTTTTCCTTCTTTCAGAGTTTATTGGATATATTTCTTAGGTCAAAAAAAAATATAATCTTCATCCATGATAGTATATCCAAATGGTCAATAAATACTTATCTAACCAGTTTATATAATTTTACTTATTTATATACGACAAATCATTATCCAAACATCATTTTCTTAACATAAGGATAATATTATGGTTTATATTAAAATATCTCATTTCCATTAAATTAAATTTCTATATGATCAACACTTTAACAAATCCTTTCAAATCCTTAATGAATAACTTATAAATCATTCAACCTAATTTATTCTTAAACCCTTACTCTAGAATCATCATCTTATTCCTTAATTCACCTTTCTTATAACATGAAATTTTAATTATTCCCTACGGTACCAGCAAATCAATTTAATAAAAATCCTTGCATTTAATATAAACTATACTATTATAACATCCCATAACATTCTCATTTCATTCACGGTCTCTTTATCTTCAAATGTAAAATAAATAATCATACCACCCTATTGATTCTTTTACTAATACTTCCAATAATGAATTAAATTTTCATAATTCCCGTACATTCAAAAGCTAAAAAATTTAACATTAAACAAGTCCCTTCTAGTTCCCTCCACTTACAAAAACTAGGAAAAATAGTGTAACAAACATTTATCGTAATGAAAACAATATAATCATGAAAACTATCTAATAGTATGTATAAATCATGACACATTCTTTTTTAATATATGGAATCTTATGTTTATCCTAGTTCATTGATATAAAAAATATATTTAAATCCTTCAGGAGTGTTAATAATGATTTTTTAATTACCAACACGTATCCCCTACGAGAGTCACACCGGGTGTGCAGCAAGGCATGTTGTCATGTTCCAGGTCACACTAAGTCCGGACTGACACACCTTGTCAATGTTTTTATCCCTAGGTACATCTATGCAAGATACACATCCTCTTATAGTATCCATTCCAAAATTCAATGCTATAAAACCATTATATCCATCATTTACCAAAATTCAATCACATTTTACTATACATTTCCTCCTCCTTCAACTTATCCTAAAATACATCCCTAAACATATCCTTAGAAATATTCATAGGGATTTAACATAAGTTTTCTCCTCCTATATTCCAATGTTTTACTTGACCTTTTCTCTGATACCAACTATATCCCCCAAGATTTATGTACATGGACATTACATCACTTTTGTAGAATATATAAAACATTACCAAAATAGACACCAAATGAACATATTATTTTAGTTCATTTTGGAAACATGAAAACACAAATAATTAGTTCATAATATATATACCTCTTTTCTTGAATATTTATTCACATCTAGACAAACTTTTGACATATTATACATATTACTATTCTTCATATCCTTTTGAATTGAAAAATAAGAAAGGGTGATCTGAGATTCTCAGTAAGTGGAAACAATGGAGATATATAAGTATAATAATAGGAATAAGCATATTAGGAAACAATCATTAAAATAGAATATCATACCCTATATATCAATGATTTGATAAATGAATAATGAAATAAATATCAACAATTCATAAGATAAAAATCATAATGAAATTAAGAATATAATCTATGAAATAATATCAATGAAGTAAGATATCGAATTGTGATAGAAACATAAGTATCTAATAATGAGTTCCATAGTTTTCTAAGAATCTCTTCTAAATTCATCTTGGTAGTATGATTTCAATTCCCGCAATATATTGGTATTCATAGTTTACTCCCATTACCATATTTTGGACAAATTCCCTTATATCTATCTCATGAGACATAAATCATTACCCTTTGCATTGGAAGGAGATATAGGTCCCAAAAATCTCTGAATGAAAACATACATACCAGTTCCACAATATCATAAACAATAATATCCTAAAAAATTTAGTAGAATTGGTTTTATAAACATGTTGTTATGTCATATCATATGGTAATGATATTGGTTCCATAATAATTTCATAAAAATAATAACCCATGAAAAAAAACATTTCTATTAAACATTATTCCATAAAAAAATAAACCTTTCAAGGAAATAATATGAATGTTATACTTTATGTTTAATAATTTATGTCATCTTATATAGTGATGGATTGTGAATGATATCTTGGAAGATGAAATTTCTTGAAAAAACACTTTTTAAAACCTAAATCTATTTCAAAACCCTTAAATTTGAAAATTTAAAAGAACTCATATAAAAGAATCCAGAAAAAAATTAAAAAAAACTTGAAAACATATTAAGGAATATTAAAAAAACATTTTAAAATGAATTTTTAGTTAAAATATATTTTAGAAAATATAATTTAATGCTTTAAAAACACATTAAAACCAAAAAAACTTCATTTAAATAATTTTCATTAAAAATAAGATTAATAGATCATTCAATACATTTCATGATAAAAATAATCATTAATAATTTAAAATTGTCCCATAACACTTTTAAAAACCAGAATCATAATCCCTATGAAATAATAACAATTCATAAATCTTAAAATATCATTAAAATAATAATATTCATGATATAAATTATGATAGTTAATGAATCCATTACATCTTTATAATCAATAGAATTGCATGTCCAATTAATTTAAAAAATTATATGAATATGAATATATAATAATATAATTGTCTAAACTCATAAAATACATTCATGGTCAGTATATACACCACTTATAATAAATAACTAGTGTATGAGGCATCCGTCTCACAAAAGTAAAGGTGAGTCAAAAATCTCATACCTTAACTCTGATTCCCTTCAAATGTATCTGAAACACCTATATAGTGGTTCTAAAAATATTATTAACTTAAACCTGATTCATAATTACATTTATTAAATCATTTATGATTCATTTATGACTTTATATTACCCCTTTATTAACAATTCCATGTTAAAGAATCATTTTGGTTAATAACTAATTTATTTATCATAGGTGTTTTAAAATGTCAATATTGATCCTATTACTTAGATCAGGATTTAATTACTTATATATTGTGAAACATGAATTATATATTATATATATTAGTTATATATGGATAATATAAATATATGAAATGAAATATATTGTTCATGGATATGGTAAGTTGTATGTATGCATGAATGTTTTTTCTTTTTTCCTATCGCACTGAATGGAAGAAGGTAAATAACATACATGTATATATATATATATATTATTTTGAATTATTATGTCATATATTTAACTTTTATTCATCCTATATATTTTTTAAAATCTTTCTTAAAATGGTAAATGTGGACGATGAATCTCATCATGTCGTAGAGACGGTAGGTCGTGCGTACGCATGAGCAATCATATCATTCCATTTATTCTGAAAAGGTATATAATTTTAGGGTATATATTTTTTCAGAATAAATTTATTGTTTTGATTATTATTTATATCCATTATATCCATCTTTATACTCATCCAAATAAATTAGTGATGAAAAATCGACTACCACATGGCGTGGAGACGGTACGTCGTGTGTACGCATGCGTGGTACATTCATTTCTCGTAGGATGAATACAATATGGAATATGGTTATTAAATATTCATAATAAAATCTCAACATGTCGGTTATACTTGAGTTATTACTTCATATTAGAAATAAATCTTGGAGATAATGTTGAAGAAGAATCAATTTTGAAAGAGTCGATAAAGAGATTACCTCTTCTCCGATGATCAATTATATCTCCTCTTATGGACACTAGAGTTGGTCTTTTGAGAAAAAAATAACCATTATAATGTAACTAGATAAATTCATAAGGTAAATGGGTAGGGGATTTATGATCTTGAAAGATCAATGTAAGGTTAATAAGTGAGGTAGGAGTTTCCCTTTTACAATTCACTTGAGTGTATTTTTTGGAAATACTCTAAATGATAAAATATAATAATACTATTCTAGATATAAATTATTAATACCCCATAAATCAAAATTAGAAGAAATTTTAGACAATATCCTATCTACTAGTGATTATTTAGTATTTTTGGATATTTAAATAAAATAATTCAATAAGAGATCAGTATTGCCAAATATAATATTATTCATTTTATTTGAATTCAAATACATCAACATAAAGTTGTAATTTGAATATAATGTTTTAAAAAATCTATTATATATCGTAAATATCTATTAAATTCATTATAAATATTACCTAATCCAAAATATATCAAAACTAATATTATTAAAATCAATTATTCTACATTATGCTAATTAAAAAATACTCTTTAGCATTGCTGAAGCTTTCAAGGTAAATATATAACTACTAAAAGTTATAGATAATTTTTTAGAATGAAAAAAACATCATTTATATTATATTATAAATTTATATTCATTCATGGATTCATTTTTTTCCATTGTGGACACAAAAAAGTTATTAAATAAAAGAGAGTTATACTTTCTAACTATCATTTATTTAAATAATATATAATTTATTTTCATAAAAAATATTCCATTAAAAACTAAAAATAGATAATAATGTGGTAAGGGTATAATCCTATTAATCTCATAATATTTTTACAAGTTTTTAGTTATTTTAATCCTTATTATTTTTGATTTACACTTATTTAATCTAATGTAATTTTAATTGTGGTAAAAAAAATTTAAATATTAAGAGGTCATAAATTATTACTTATATGGTTTAAATTCCCCATAAATGAAAACATTATAAAATTATATACCATCTCATAATATAGTTTTATTTTTTAAATATATATTTTTTAATTAATTTAATATATTATTATTCTTATAAAATATCGTTACTGTCAATTTTAAAACTTTTCAAAAACTTTTATTTTGATAAACTCCAAAATCAAGATAATTTAGAAAAACATCTTAAAGATAGTCCTAACATGTAATAATCACCAATAAAACTCAGTGGGAACCATAATTAATTCCCATTTTATTCATTTTAATATTTGTAATATCATTTATTTGATATATCCTTTAATTAAACAAATATTACCTCATCATCGTGTAAGGATTTAATGTAATCATAATTTCTTAAAAATGAAAAATAAATTTATATGTTGAATATAATAATTTTATGTTTCAAATGAATATTTATACTCAACTTAATCTTTTGTAAACACATATATTAAAAAATATATATTTGTTAGAAATTTTAGTATGACATTTTTTTCTTATCATTAAATAAAATACAATAAATGTAATATTCTCCCCAAAGTAGCTTACCTAGCTTTTAATTTTAACCTAAGGTTTATTTTCATCGAAAACAGCTCATCCAAATGAAATTAGTACATGTTTTAGTGTACTTTTATCATATAATAATATTTTTTACCTTTAATTACTCAATTTACCCATAACCGTGTTAAGACAATATTAAAGTTATTGTTCATAAAAAATTATGTTGATCCTATTATACTGTAAATATCATACTGATTTCAACTATGTATGTATGTTTTTTATTTCAATTCACATAAGTAACAAAATTATGTATAATGTTAATCCACAAACGTAGCGAGAAGGTGATAAAAAGAACATTCAAAAGTTCAATAATTTTTTATATCTAATTTTAATATAAAATTAAGTTCAATAACCTTTATTGGATTAATCTATATATAATTTTCCTACTTTTACTTTAAAATAAATTAAAAATAAATTAATTTTTTAAATGTAAAATTCAATTACTTTCAATAATGTGGTATTTTTCACTATTCTTAAAAAAATTATACTTCTCATTAAAATACTAAAAATTCACCATAAGTTAATTTTCAAAATCCAAATTAAAAAAAATTATATTTATTTTTCCAAATTAAGTTTTTAAGAGTGTTTAAAATTAATTTTATTATAGTTTACAAAAGGATATAAAAAGTGTTTATTTTTAAAAAATAGTATTTCTATTCATATAAAACATTTACAAAAAATAATTCATTTCTATATAATTATATTTTATTTCTATAATTTTTTTAAAATTATTTCTTACTATTCATTTATTTATGTTTAATGGATAGGTTATAACTATATCATTTAAAAAATATGATAACAAAGTGTTGCTTCATGGAGACTTAGTGCCGCATGTAATGTACTCCAAGTTAGTTTTGCGTATAGTTCACACTGAACTTGGTGTTGTGTATAACTTAATCCAAGAATATTGTTTTAATATAATAATAAAACACTATATTCATTGTTATTTGAAGTGAAAATTTTCAAAAAGATTTTATAATTTTGAAAAAAATACAATTCACAAAATCTTGGGGTTTTATATGTTCTATCATAAGAATAAATTTGATTAACTTTAGGAATTGTAGAGGTATAAAATTATTCTGGTGGAGATAATGTGTGTTCATCGGTGTTAGTTGTTAAATTATTTATTTTTGGTTCAATTTTATTCTCTACCCCCATTTTTCCTTCCACATTCTCTATGCAGATTAACTTTGACTACTTAATCAGTGTCTATTGTATCGAGTATATAGATTAATTTATTATGTATAATGAGAAAAACACTACTATATTCCTTATATCATCTCATTTAACCTTCCCCTACTAGATTTACATATACTATAATCAAGGACCTTATAGAATTTAGTATACAGATTTTTCAACACTTCCTCAACTATTTTCTTGTAATAGGAAGAGACCCTAATACAAATTGTGTATACATTGGTCATTAAAAATATATAAATAATTTTTATACACGGATTGTGAATCTAACAATTTTAATATTTTAATTTTTCAGTTTTTTGAAAAACCATTATTATTTTCTTTTCAATTTATATAATAGAAATTTCAACATCAAATCTGGTAATATAACTAACCATTGTGAAAATAGAAAATGGTCAAAGAGATAATCCATTAATAATTATTTTAAGTGATTTAGAATGTCTGTAACAAAATATATTTCTATAAATTCATAGATTATATTTGGATGTGCTTCTTACTATAGAAGAACCAAAACATATAAATTAATAAACATGCATAAATAATGTGGTTTCTATTTATTCATGGATATATTATTAATTTTTATGTCAAAAATATATCCTCAATAGTATTGAAAACTCTTTATAGAGTGTTTAAAGTGCTTAAAAACAATAAGAAGTTATAGTAGTGTCTTTATCATAAGTATAAGACCTATGAAATTAGTTTTAATAAATTAATTATCGATAAATTTATAGACATCAAGATGCATGGATCAAAAATAGTAATGTGTTTTTTCAAGTAATTGTTTGTCATTATGAATATTATTCACGCTTAATTTATGTCCATAAATAAAAATAGTTAATTTTCTAATTTTATTGAAAAATTATGTCCTTGAAAATATTTTAAAAATTATATCAAACATAATAGAGAAGACATGTCACATAAATAATTGATTTTTTGTTTGATGATAGATTAATATATCCAAAATTATGAAAAATAAACTTATCATGAATAAAATGATCTTGAATGACTACATTCTCAAAGATGTCTCAAATATCAATAAGGAATAGTTTATTGGAGGTAAGAATGACCACAGATAAAAAATTTCAATAAAAAATTATACAACTATGAAAATCATGTACATAAATGTAATGATTTGGAAAATATAAAGTTAAATATGAATCCTCAATCCAACATAGTGAATCATAAAAAATATCCATTGAAGTTGAATATTTTCATTTTTATGTTATGGTTTCGGATTATAATCTCATAAAAAACATTACAGAATGATGATTTTACCACAAATAAATATTCAATGTTTGTTTCAATTATTATTTTTATCATCATACACATTAGTGGTATATGACAAAAAATTCGTCATGGAGAACTCATAAACTTTTAAATAGGAATACATTGGACGTATACTATTGAAAATGAAATTGGATAAGATTGTGACACTCAAAAATACTTTATGTACCTATTATTTGAAATAATTTATTATAAGGATCACTTATTGACAATAATGGATTCATGAAACATAGGATGTTGAATCACCATCCTTCCATGATCTTCATATAACTCAATATTTCAATATTAAGGTGTGTTAGGAATCTCAAGAAAGTTGAGCTTATTAATCATATAATGGGATATCAGATAAGGCATAATCCCAATGTTTCACAATAAAAAACCCTTTTCATTTGGTTTTGTATGTGTATTATCATTCGATTGTCCATCACATCCTTAATTAACAAGAATCTTCTCTGTTCAAGCTATTAACTAATACCAAAAATTATAGTGTGATTAACAATAATAATAGTGGGAAAACATATAATCATCAAAAATAATTTTTAAGTTGTCTAAATCATGGCTCATTATTCTATTAATCCTTAGGTTTATCCTAGGTCATTTGTGTCAATTTCAAAAGCATTAGAATTTTATTCTATACTTATACTTATCTCTAGGGTTATCACTAATGTTATATCATCATATTTTACCATGTTTGACTAAATATTACTCTAATACCAACAATATTGACCCATACTTTTTAAAGATTTATATAACATTTTAATATATGAATATTCGAACAATCCCAACTATAATCATATTGGTCTACTATATTTAAAATCATTGAATAATAAACTTCTTATTCATAAAAGATCAATTTCATATTCTATTTTGTTCTTCATAATGAGAACACTTCTTAAAAATATCACACATAATACCATTCTCCATAACCAAGGTAAAGGAATCATAGTAAAGGGTAATCTAAAATTCTAATTAAGGGAAAATAAGGAAAATATCAGTGATAAATCGAGTATAACAAGAGCATAAGGGCATGAGAAAATGGTCATGATATTTGAAAATTATACCCTTTAAAACATATATCATAATCTTGAGTCGTTGAATAAATCATGGTTTTTCAAAAGAAAACAATCATAAGGGATTAAAATAACATTATCCATGGTATCATAAAATTTGTATAAGGAAAATTTTTATGAAAGACACATATGTATATAAAATCATTTCCTTTTTTCTAAATGATCATTTCCAAAACTATCATTGTGGAATAGGTTCACTCTAAACCATTGAAGTTGTGAAGTTTCACTCCCAAGAATATCATATTGGAAATAGTCACTTATTGAATGATGTTCACTACAATATCAATTATATTTTATCTCATGATATATCAATATTTACATAATTAATTATAGGGAGATATATATCCCCCCATTCTGTGGTTATTACGTGACCGCCATCTTTGGTTATAACATAACCATCGTCTTTGAATATAATATAACTAGCATTCTATGTTATAATGTAACCAACTTATTCTATTATAATATAACAACATCCTTTGTTATAAAATAACAATAATAATTGGTTATAATGTATCCTTTATAACATAATTAATACCACATGTTTATATTGTATAATTTTGTCACGACCCGCCCTCGGGGCCCGTGTCGTGACTACCCCAAGCCCGCCTTCCATAGGCCAGGGGCTGGCGACTAGCACCAAGGCGTAAAATCCCAGTAAAAAGGGAAGGAATTGCCTTAATAAAGTAAACAAGCACCTCAAAGTAACAAGCGGAAGTAAAGCAGTACACAAAACTAGAACAACTGTGCTGAAGTAAAGGGGCCGGAAATACAAGCCCAACTGTAAAGTAAAGTACAACTCGAAAGGGAAAACAACAACTGAAAGTACAAGCGGCTCCTGGGACGTTCTCCTCGATTCCTACCTGAAGGGTAGGTTCAGATGGCTCAGCTCCTGGATCGTCCTCCACGGATCCTACCTGAAGGGTAGGTACAGATAGCTCCACAACTCCTCGGGTCCAACTGTCCGCTCCGAGCACGTCCCGCTCAGTGGTCCTCCTCCGGGTACCGACCTACTCCGAAAGCCTCAACCGCAGTCAGCACTGTCCGTCGTCTGCAACCAACACAACGAAGTGCGGGCATAGCCCGTGCAGGGGTGAGTATAAGATACTCAGTAGGGACCCCGAGACCCTCGAAGGTCTCCCGAAATCCACAAAGGATAAACCACATGAAGGATACAATCACGAAGTAACATCCAGTATTGATTAGGTATATGCCCATACGTATACCTATGTCACCAATTTCTGTTCGGCTCCAACACCGAGCCCAAGAACAACCCAATCCACAAAGAAGAGTAAACAGTAAATCCACACAGGATAACAGTACAAGTCCACACAGTTTATAACATGTTTATGAAATCAACGGATAACCATTACCCAGGTATATGCCCATACATATACCTAAGTTATCAAGCGACCCATCTCAATCATGAGGAAACACAAAGATCATTGACTCAGCTCAAACCAGGATTTTCATTATCGAAACCGTAGCTGCTGAAGAGCCCCGTCTCTGAAGTGTGCAGTAGTCCTGTCACGACTCCGAGGTACTGCTCACTAACCATAAGACTGCTGAGGTACTCCTCCTGTCGAGTACTGCGGGTTTGCGGCCAACTACCGGGCGCTCCGTCCGCTGAGGGTCTGTCGCCAAATACCGGGCGCTCACCCAAATAGCCTACTGAGGTACTCCTCCTGTCGAGCACCGCGGGTTTGCTGCCAACTACCATGCGCTCCGTCCGCCGTGGGTCTGCTGCCAACTACTGGGCGCTCCGTCCACTGGGCTAGTCGACTCACTCCTAGTCGAGTCGGTCAAGCAGTCGTCAGGTCTCAGTCGGCTACACGGTCTCCGTACTCCGCACGCACATCTCCATCGTCGCGGGTCTGTCGCTACAACCAAGCGCACACACTCCGTAGAGTATCGCGGGTCCGCCGCTACAACCAAGCGCTCCACCGCCAAGGGTCTGCTGCTGCATCCAAGCGCACCACCACTGTCAAGTACCACGGGTCCGCCGCTACACCCAAGCGCTCCCCCGCCCGCTCGTCTCTGGGAGGGTCCACTCCACGAGCTACTGGTCGATACTCCAAGTATCTCAAAGTCCAACGAAGAAGTGCCACATACGTCCGCTTCGTCAAAGGAGTCTCAACGCAACAGACGGCGCGTCAATCAGACGCCCGGTCTGTGAGTTATTAGCCTTTTCGTCCCGAGGGCCCGGTTGGTTTCGTGAGCGAACCAAACCCGGCCATATCTCAACTGCATCCAAAACTCGGGCGGAGTATGTCAAAAGTTCCTTCCCACTTAGTGGATTCCATCAAAGTCGACGGCACGTCAATCGGACGTCCGGAACTCAAGATATGAGTGTTTCCGCTCCGAGGGCCCGGTTGGTTTCGTGAACGAACCAACCCGGCTGTACTCCACCTGCATCCAAACCTCGGGCGGAGTATACCAAAATATCCGTCTCACTAAGAGGTACTTATCAGAACTGACGGCACGCCGTTCGGACGTCCGTAGCTCAAGATATGAGTGTTTCCGCTCCGAGGGCCCGGTTGGTTCTGTGTACGAACCAACCCGGCCGAACCCAAAGTATCTGAAACTTTGAGTGAGTTATACCGAAATGACCGTTTCGATCCAAGGATCGCGTAGCCGCAGACGGTTCGTCATTCGGAGGCCCGTAGCTCATGTTACGGGCAAATAACCGTTCTGGTTCGAGAAGGAAGGGGTCCGGGCCGACCCGGCCCGGCCGGTTCGGCCGGCGGCGCGCGGCGGCGCGCGGAGGCGGCGCGGCGGTGCGCTGAGGCGGCGCGGCGGTGCGCTGAGGCGGCGCGGCGGTGCGCTGAGGCGGCGCGGCGGCGCGCTGGGCGCGCAGGCGGCGCACGGGGCGAGACCCCCGCCCGCTCGTTTTTCCCCCTGGCGGCGCGGCACGCGCCGCGCCGGTTTCAAATAAAAACAGCCCCCTCACATGAGGGGGCCTGCTGGACGACACGGGGGGGCGCTGCCCCCCCCCCCCCCCCTTCTAATGTTAACCGGCCCCCAGTTTAATTGGGGGCCATTTAAGGCTAACCGGGGAAAATTAATTTCCCCGGTTTGACTTCCTTCCGGCCGGCCCGACCTGGCCGGCCGGTTCCCTTTCGTCTTCCGACACCGGAGGCCCGGTTGGCCGCCGTTCTTCTCAATCCGCCGCGGCCCGGAACTGGCCGCGGCCTTCGTCGTCCGGCGCGGTGCGACGGCACCGCGCGCCTTCGCCGCGGCCCCGCTCCGGCCGCGGCGCCTTTGTTTTCTCCTCCGATGCAGCGCGGCGGCGTTGCATCCAACGGTCGCACTTCCTTTACTCCGCCGCGGCCAACGGGCCGCGCCTCAATGCTCCGGCGGCTTGGTCAATCCGTCCGTGGGAGACCACTACGGCCCTCGTCGTCCGGAGTGGCGCGTCAATCTTGCGCACTCCCATGAACCCCTTGCGTCCAAGCGCGGTGTCATGGCACCGCTCCGCCTCTTCTTCGAACCACGAGTAAAAATCCAACAACAAGGTTTGGGAGGAGGATCGACCGTGTTTGTGCGGTCTGATCCCCTCCCATGTTAAGATAACAAGCGGTCCAATAATTTATTTACGAAGGCGTAAATTAAATTAGGAAATAAGGTACAACCCCTACCTCGAAGGAAGCTCGCGAAGCTCGTCAACGATCCGCGAAGGACAAGCGTCGCGGAGGTCGGACGTCACGGATGTAGACGTCGTCGGTATCACGGTTATGGCGTCGCGGTAGACGGACGTGGGTTCGCCGCGAGAGGCACGTCGTGGAAAGTGCGTTGCGGCGTCGGACGTAGGTTCGCCGCGGAAAGCACGTCGCGGAAGAGATGACGCGGAAGAAGTACGTCGCGTCGCGGATACGGCGTCACGGATGGACCGTGTTCTTCGGCGGAGAAGTTCTTCGCTGAAGAACGGCGTTCTTCGCGTTCTTCGTTGAGTTTGAAGAAGATGAAGAAGACTTCCCTACTCTCTCAAGGAGATAAAATTCTAACAAAATAAAATAAGACTCTTTCTTATTTTATTCACACAACCCAAACTCTTTGAATTTCAAAGGTTTGAAATTCAATAACCACACACAACTCACCTCATTAACTCATTACATTTAAGTCATTGGTTTATAACTTAAGTTAACATAATTTAAGTGGGAGTTGAGGGGGTTTTAGAGGATATGAAGGGGTGGGGTTCGTGTGGGCCCCACCACCCTCATAACCTCCCATGGGAGGTTGGGTGGTTACCCAACTTCCAACAAGAGATAACATTTAGAGTAAAATAATAAAAATTGTAGTGTAATTACAAAGTAAACATCCACAATTTTTATTATCAACACTCGCAAGTACGCAACTCCAGAACAGGAGTTCCTAAGCGTAAACCGGCGCTACGGTTCCATCGGTGCCCTCAGAATTTGATTCCGGGCACCGGTTCAAAAGTTAGAAAAACCCGCTCGTTCGTTCACTGAACGTACCCGAGCCAAACTTCGGAAAATGATTCCAGGCACTCCGGGCCTCGGAATCAGGTGCCGTCTGAAACTGCGCTCTTGTAAAATTCCAAAGAAAATTAACAAAAAAATTTCCTTGAAATTTCCGGGTCTTTACATTACTCCCACCTCAGGGCTTTACGTCCCCGTAAAGCTTCAACTCACACTTAAGGGAAACAAAGTAGTACTGAGCACACAATTGAGCTTTACGCTCCCATATGCTCACCTGAAGATCTCGTGCTACCCGTGAAGCACCCCAGAGGAAGCAACCGTTCACGTAGAACCTGCTCCTGTCGATCCTCGTTCTCTACTAGAACCTCTGTGCTTGTCGCCCTGTCATCGACGTCCAACTCCCCGAGGTCGATGACGTGTGAAGAATCATACACGTATCTCCACAGCTGAGACACGTGGTGGACATTATGCACCCGGTGCGACAGAGGTGGTAGGGTAAAGCGGTAAACCTCCTCGCCTACCCTCCTGAAGATCAAAAGGGTCCATCGAACTTCGGAGATAACATGCCGCCTCGGCCACATCTCCGAAACCTCATCGGGTTGAGACCGTATAAGAACGTGTTCGTCACCCTCGAACTCAAGAGGTTTCCCTTTTTAGGTTAGAACTGAAACTCAAAACTCCTACTGCCACAAGGGTTTCCTTTTCGCCGACCAAGGAAAACCCATTCCGACGTTTGCCTAAAACAGTCAACCGGGGTATGATTTGTGAATCAAAACCATACCCAGATCAACGTCGTAAGGCCTCTACGCTGCCACCAAGAGATTCCAACCGAAACTCTCGCCTCGAGGTCAAATCACACCGTCGGCGTAAGTGTGATTATCGAGTCTCCTCCCAAAGGTATCTCAAGACGTGAGGGTCAAGTCTACGGCTTACCCGGAACCTCTAGGTCTGGGACATGATTCGTGGAAGGGTAGAATGATTGGTTCCTATGTCTATAGATATGGCAGCTCGTGGTAGACATAATTCGTACCCCGAATCATTCTTAGAGCTCCTGGGTCACACTCCTTGACCGCAATGCAGCTACTCTCCTCCCCAGCCCTCCTGCTCCCTGAGCCTGGCGGGGACTACAAGTCGGGTGGTCGTAACATGTCGAAATGTACACCACCACATGCTGCTCTCCAAGCTCCGCTTCCACGTCTGCTACCCTGCAGATTCATCTATCCTTAGCACTTCCTCCTCCTGAAACATTTTACACGCCCGAGTCTCTGAGACTGGCGCTAGTTTCCTGCCTTTCACTGCTAACATTCACAACCACAAAGGTTCTCTCTAGCATCCTAGCATAGGTAGGAATGCATAGAGGAAAAGTAATGGTTCAGATGTCCTTTAGACACACTTCGCTCAGAAGTTCGAGTCTAAAGAACTGATCACAACGTAACCAACGAGTACCAAGATTGATTGGTAAGCCACGTTGAGTGCTCTGCTTCCGACATGTCATACTGTCGAAGCTGTATTAGCTCCAGAAAACTCACAACCACCTCCTCAAGCCAGTCCTCAGCCGCCTACGAGTCAGGCTCACCTCGAAACTTGAGGGATATCTGGTGCTAAAACATATGTAAGGCACTAAGCCTGTGAGTCTCTGCTACCGGTACCGCCGGTAGTGTCTGCTGACCAACAGGTAGTGACATAGCTGGCGCACTACCCGTAGGTACTATCCCAGGTATCGGTTCGCGTACCGAAGCCTCATTACTATAAGGACCAAACTCATGGTCACTCACTGGAAACACCAGGAGCTAAGATCATCATCCGCTCTACTAGTATCCAAGCTAGGCGTAGAACTCTAGCAACCGCCTCCATCCAGTCCACTACTGCCTGGGAAATCTGTCTCACCTCGTATCCTCAGAGGCCTCTACTGCTGGAACTCGTGCATCGCGCTCTGCTAGCGTGCACCGTCAGCTAGTGGCATCTGCTGCCTAACGGGTGGTGGTGCTGCTGGTACACCACCCGAAGGTGCCAACACTGAAAAAGGGCCCTGCACCGGAGTCTCGCTGCTCGGTGGGCCATCATCGAGAACTCTCTCGGAACTCCAGCTAACTATCTGCATGGTGACATCCTGAACAGTTGTGTCACGGTCAACGATTTATACCTGGTGAGCTGACCTGGTTTGAGCTGACTTTAAACCTTTTGGGAAACACACACACAATCAGTGTTTTCGTGCATTAAGTCAGAAATCAGAAGTCAGGGTCCTGATGTACGGATACGTCGGCCGCCGCACCAACACTGGACTCCCTGGACTGATAACCACACTCAATACACTAAACACTATTGCTTCACATAGAAAAAAGATCAGAGTCTGCGGTAGAACCAACCGCCTCTGATACCAATTTGTCACGACCCGCCCTCGGGGCCTGTGTCGTGACTACCCCAAGCCCGCCTTCCATAGGCCAGGGGCTGGCGACTAGCCCCAAGGCGTAAAATCCCAGTAAAAAGGGAAGGCATTGCCTTAATAAAGTAAACAAGCACCTCAGAGTAACAAGCGGAAGTAAAGCAGTACACAAAACTAGAACAACTGTGCTGAAGTAAAGGGGCCGGAAATACAAGCCCAACTGTAAAGTAAAGTAAAACTCGAAAGGGAAAACAGCAACTGAAAGTACAAGCGGCTCCTGGGACGTTCTCCTCGATTCCTACCTGAAGGGTAGGTACAGATGGCTCAGCTCCTGGATCGTCCTCCACGGATCCTACCTGAAGGGTAGGTACAGATATCTCCACAACTCCTCGGGTCCAACTGTCCGCTCCGAGCACGTCCCACTCAGTGGTCCTCCTCCGGGTACCGACCTACTCCGAAAGCCTCAACCGCAGTCAGCACTGTCCGTCGTCTGCAACCAACACAACGAAGTGCGGGCATAGCCCGTGCAGGGGTGAGTATAAGATACTCAGTAGGGACCCCGAGACCCTCGAAGGTCTCCCGAAATCCACAAAGGATAAACCACATGAAGGATACAATCACGAAGTAACATCCAGTATTGATTAGGTATATGCCCATACATATACCTATGTCACCAATTTCCGTTCGGCTCCAACACCGAGCCCAAGAACAACCCAATCCACAAAGAAGAGTAAACAGTAAATCCACACAGGATAACAGTACAAGTCCACACAGTTTATAACATGTTTATGAAATCAACGGATAACCATTACCCAGGTATATGCCCATACATATACCTAAGTTATCAAGCGACCCATCTCAATCATGAGGAAACACAAAGATCATTGACTCAGCTCAAACCAGGATTTTCATTATCGAAACCGTAGCTGCTGAAGAGACCCGTCTCTGAAGTGTGCAGCAGTCCTGTCACGACTCCGAGGTACTGCTCACTAACCATAAGACTGCTGAGGTACTCCTCCTGTCGAGTACTGCGGGTTTGTGGCCAACTACCGGGCGCTCTGTCCACTGAGGGTCTGTCGCCAAATACCGGGCGCTCACCCAAATAGCCTACTGAGGTACTCCTCCTGTCGAGCACCGCGGGTTTGCTGCCAACTACCAGGCGCTCCGTCCGCCGTGGGTCTGCTGCCAACTACTGGGCGCTCCGTCCACTGGGCTAGTCGACTCACTCCAAGTCGAGTCGGTCAAGCAGTCGTCAGGTCTCAGTCGGCTACACGGTCTCCGTACTCCGCACGCACATCTCCACCGTCGCGGGTCTGTCACTACAACCAAGCGCACACACTCCGTAGTGTATCGCGGGTCCGCCGCTACAACCAAGCGCTCCACCGCCAAGGGTCTGCTGCTGCATCCAAGCGCACCACCACTGTCAAGTACCACGGGTCTGCCGCTACACCCAAGCGCTCCCCCGCCCGCTCGTCTCCGGGAGGGTCCACTCCACGAGCTACTGGTCGATACTCCAAGTATCTCAAAGTCCAACGAAGAAGTGCCACATACGTCCGCTTCGTCAAAGGAGTCTCAACGCAACAGACGGCGCGTCAATCAGACGCCCGGTCTGTGAGTTATTAGCCTTTTCGTCCCGAGGGCCGGGTTGGTTTCGTGAGCAAACCAAACCCGGCCATATCTCAACTGTATCCAAAACTCGGGCGGAGTATGTCAAAAGTTCCGTCCCACTTAGAGGATTCCATCAAAGTCGACGGCACGTCAATCGGACGTCTGGAACTCAAGATATGAGTGTTTCCGCTCCGAGGGCCCGGTTGGTTTCGTGAACGAACCAACCCGGCTGTACTCCACCTGCGTCCAAACCTCGGGCGGAGTATACCAAAAGATCCGTCTCACTAAGAGGTACTTATCAGAACTGACGGCACGCCGTTCGGACGTCCGTAGCTCAAGATATGAGCGTTTCCGCTCCGAGGGCCCGGTTGGTTCTGTGTACGAACCAACCCGGCCGAACCCAAAGTATCCGAAACTTTGAGTGAGTTATACCGAAACGACCATTTCGATCCAAGGATCGCGTAGCCGCAGACGGTTCGTCATTCGGAGGCCTGTAGCTCATGTTATGGGCAAATAACCGTTCTGGTTTGAGAAGGAAGGGGTCCGGGCCGACCCGGCCCGGCCGGTTCGGCCGGCGGCGCGCGGGGCGTGCGGCGGCGCGCGGCGGTGCGCGGAGGCGGCGCGGCGGTGCGCTGAGGCGGCGCGGCGGTGCGCTGAGGCGGCGCGGCGGCGCGCTGGGCGCGCAGGCGGCGCACGGGGCGAGACCCCCGCCCGCTCGTTTTTCCCCCTGGCGGCGCGGCACGTGCCGCGCCGGTTTCAAATAAAAACCGCCCCCTCACATGAGGGGGCCTGCTGGACGACACGGGGGGGCGCTGCCCCCCCCCCCCTTCTAATGTTAACCGGCCCCCAATTTAATTGGGGGCCATTTAAGGCTAACCGGGGAAAATTAATTTCCCCGGTTTGACTTCCTTCCGGTCGGCCCGACCTGGCCGGCCGGTTCCCTTTCGTCTTCCGACACCGGCGGCCCGGTTGGCCGCCGTTCTTCTCAATCCGCCGCGGCCCGGAACCGGCCGCGGCCTTCGTCGTCCGGCGCGGTGCGAAGGCACCGCGCGCCTTCGCCGCGGCCCCGCTCCGGCCGCGGCGCCTTTGTTTTCTCCTCCGATGCGGCGCGGCGGCGTTGCATCCAACGGTCGCACTTCCTTTACTCCGCCGCGGCCAACGGGCCGCGCCTCAATGCTCCGGCGGCTTGGTCAATCCGGCCGTGGGAGACCACTACGGCCCTCGTCGTCCGGAGTGGCGCGTCAATCTTGCGCACTCCCATGAACCCCTTGCGTCCAAGCGCGGTGTCATGGCACCGCTCCGCCTCTTCTTCGAACCACGAGTAAAAATCCAACAACAAGGTTTGGGAGGAGGATCGACCGTGTTTGTGCGGTCCGATCCCCTCCCATGTTAAGATAACAAGCGGTCCAATAATTTATTTACGAAGGCGTAAATTAAATTAGGAAATAAGGTACAACCCCTACCTCGAAGGAAGCTCGCGAATCTCGTCAACGATCCGCGAAGGACGAGCGTCGCGGAGGTCGGACGTCACGGATGTAGACGTCGTCGGTATCGCGGTTATGGCGTCGCGGTAGACGGACGTGGGTTCGCCGCGAGAGGCACGTCGCGGAAATTGCGTTGCGGCGTCGGACGTAGGTTCGCCGCGGAAAGCACGTCGCGGAAGAGATGACGTGGAAGAAGTACGTCGCGTCGCGGATACGGCGTCGCGGATGGACCGTGTTCTTCGGCGGAGAAGTTCTTCGTTGAAGAACGGCGTTCTTCGCGTTCTTCGTTGAGTTTGAAGAAGATGAAGAAGACTTCCCTACTCTCTCAAGGAGATAAAATTCTAACAAAATAAAATAAGACTCTTTCTTATTTTATTCACACAACCCAAACTCTTTGAATTTCAAAGGTTTGAAATTCAATAACCACACACAACTCACCTCATTAACTCATTACATTTAAGTCATAGGTTTATAACTTAAGTTAACATAATTTAAGTGGGAGTTGAGGGGGTTTTAGAGGATATGAAGGGGTGGGGTTCGTGTGGGCCCCACCACCCTCATAACCTCCCATGGTAGGTTGGGTGGTTACCCAACTTCCAACAAGAGATAACATTTAGAGTAAAATAATAAAAATTGTAGTGTAATTACAAAGTAAACATCCACAATTTTTATTATCAACACTCGCAAGTACGCAACTCCAGAACAGGAGTTCCTAAGCTTAAACTGGCGCTACGGTTCCATCGGTGCCCTCGGAATTCGATTCCGGGCACCGGTTCAAAAGTTAGAAAAACCCGCTCGTTCGTTCACTGAACGTACCCGAGCCAAACTTCGGAAAATGATTCCGGGCACTCCGGGCCTCGGAATCAGGTGCCGTCTGAAACTGCGCTCTTGTAAAATTCAAAGAAAATTAACAAAAAAATTTCCTTGAAATTTCCGGGTCTTTACAAATTTTATAAGACATTCATCATACCATCACAACGAAACCATTGAAAATAAATAGGATTTCATAAACATTTCATAAATTTAATATATCAGAACCCATGGGAAATAAAAGGGTTTTATAAACATATCATAAAAATAAAAATTAACCATATAGAGAAATATTAATAATGGTACCGTTTGATCATATCCTCGTTAATGTATAATTAACATCAAATATTTCATCTTAGATATGAAATGATTTTCAACAATCACTTAAAATATTTCTTGAGAGAAATATACTTTTTAATTTGACAATACT
The DNA here is from genome assembly GCA_963277665.1 of Viscum album. NCBI lineage: Eukaryota > Viridiplantae > Streptophyta > Magnoliopsida > Santalales > Viscaceae > Viscum > Viscum album. The sequence goes on along the minus strand of OY728131.1, from coordinate 1,455,349,679 downwards.
TTTTTTTTGAAATCCAATAATTACAATGTATAAAAATTATTTTAAATGATATAAAGGAATATTCAATTAATTGATCTTTTATGATTATGAGAAATTTTGTCCTTTCTATATATGTTAAAATTAAGAATTCCTTTCCCATTTTGTTTAGAAAAAGTAAAAAAGTAACTCATTTAGAAAAATTGATGATGATTAATTTTTAAATATATTCTAAAAATCTAAACAAGAGTAAAATGAATTTAAAAAATTATAGGAAAATATTAAAAAATCATTAATTTTTCTCAAATATGGATATGGATAAAAAATGTTTTTAAACCGATAAGAGAAATAAATTGATTTTCTATAAAATATGTTATTAAATTTATTGAGAACTTGTGATGATGAAAATTAATTTAAAACATTTATTTACATGAAATTAATATAGGATAAAAAATAAATGATTTTATTGAGAGTTATATCATATGATTTTATCATCTGAGACATAATCATAAATAATCCCATTTTATAATGAGATTGTAACACAAAGCCCTTAAAATATTGGTAGAATTTGATTCATAAGTACCATGAATTAAATTACCTCATATGGATATTTATGTCCATAATTTTCTTGAGAAAAATAATAAAATAAATTAAATGTTGGAATAGACATCACACATAAATAAGAAGTGGCGTCTCACAGAAATAAAAATGATAAAAAATCATTTAACGTAGGTAAGAATTATTTTGTACACATTGGTACATCATTTATAAAAAATATATATTTGTTATAAATATATTACAGAACCATAATCACATATATAATACTATATATGATTTAGTTATAACCTTTTATCACTCATTTTTAACACTTCTTTATGAAAATCATAATTCTAGGTGATATTTGCATTATTTTTCATGTATGTTCTGGTTTAGTAGTTTGGTCCATATATTTTTATCACGGTTCCATTATATAGAAAAATTAATTATTATATGAATATCATATATATTAATTATATAAATCATTATAGTCATTTATACATCATAGATATAGAAAAATGAATAAAATTTTTCATGGAGACGGTTGGTCGTATGTACGCATGAACGACATTTTAATTTATTGAAAGATAGAATGAAAGACGAGTAAATAATAAATAAAAATTAAATAATCACTATTATATCATATATATTCATTAAATACATTCATTTTACCATACATATATAATTGCAATGAAAAATAATTCATATCACTTTTTATAGGTTATAGTCTTCAAGTACACACAAACGACATTATAATTTTCAATTGGGATTCAAGGTAAGAAGGTAGATATGATATTATCATTATAGAAAAAAAATTATTTCTTAATTATCATATATAATTATGTAAAACATCATAAGAACTATTTATTAAATACAATGTTGGAAAATCAATTATATCACTATGTGGAGATAGAAAGTCCTACATACGTATGAGCAATACATTAATTTCCCATTTGATGGAAATTCATTGAATAGAGGTGGTTTAAAAATAATTATAAAATTTAATTATATTTAGCATAATGAAGTTTTTGTTTTATAGTGAATATAAAGGATTCATTGGAGGTAAAAAATAATAAAAAATAAACTCATCAGCTAAGGAGATTACTTGTTCATTGAAATAACTATATTAGATCTTTTCTTAAGTGCTCAAGGGTTATTCTTTTGGGATACAAAAACCTATATAATTTTCTAGGTCAGTGGATAAGATAATTTTTATCGGTTTTTCTAGTTATAATGTCAACATTATAAGAAGAAGATAATAGAGGGGTGCCCTTTTATAATTGATTGGGGGGGGGACACTTGGAATTTCATTAAATATTAAAATATTTTTGTGTCATTACCATGATAATGGTTTCAATTGGTATATAAATGGGATATGGATTAAATTTCAGACTATATAATATCCCAATTTTCCTATTTTATTATATTTATGATTTTGAAGTAATTTAATACAATATTATTTTCATAATATATCATTATTTCCATTTTAGTCATGATTCATTTAATTTGTTTCAAAAGGAATAAATAAAATGATAAAAGTGGAATTTATTTATTTTACATAAAACTGATATTTTATATTAATCTAAAAAATCATGGATAAATTAACTGAATCAGATTATATTACTTTTAATATTTTTAAATTAATTTATTATATTTTTCCCATAATTGGATAAATACTACATCAGTGTTGAAAAACAATTTCTGGTTTAAATAAAATTATTAAAATTATAAATAAATATATATCATAAATATAATATAATTTATTTCAATATAGGGACCTATTTTTATTCATCATGTAAGGCTTTAATGTAATAATTATTTCCTAAAAATGAAAAATAATTTTATATGTTGAATATAATAATTTTATGTTTCAAATGAATATTTATACTCAAATTCATCTTTTGTAAACACATATATTTAAAAATATATATTTGATAGAAATTTTAGTATGAAATTTTGTCTTATCATTAAAAAAAATATATTAAATGTCATATTCTCCCCAAAGTAGCTTACATAGGTTTTAATTTTAACCTAAGGTTTATTTTGGTCCAAAACAGCTCATCCAAATGAAATTAGTACACTTTTTAGTGTAGTTTTATCATATAATAATATTTTTTACCTTTAATTGCCTAATTAACCCATAACCGTGTTAAAAAAAATATTAAAGTTATTGTTCATAAAATATTATGTTGATCCTATTATATTGTAAATATCATACTGATTTCAATTATGTATGTCTGTTTTTTATTTCAATTCACATAAGTAACAAAATTATGGTTAATGTTAATCCCCAAACGTAGTGAGAAGGTGATAAAAAGAACATTCCTATGTTTAATAAGTTTTTATATCCAATTTTAATATAAAAGTAAGTTCAATAAGCTTTATTAGATTAATATATGTATAATTTTCCTATTTTTACTTTAAAATAAATTAAAAATATAATAATTTTTTAAATATAAAATTCAATTCCATTCAATAATGGAGTATTTCTCACTATTCTTCAAAAAATGAAACTTCTCATTAAAATACTAAAAATTAAACATAAGTTAATTTTGACAATACAAATTAAAAAAAATTATATTTATTTTTCCAAATTCAGTTTTTAAGATTGTTTAAAATTGATTTTATTATAGTTTACAAAAGGATATAAAAAGTGTTCATTTTTAAAAAATATTACTTCTATTTATATAAAAATTTTAACAAAAATAATTAATTTATATATAATTATGTTTTATTTATATGATTTTTTAAATTAGTTATTACTAATCATTTATCTATTTTTAATGGATAGGTTATAACCATCTCATTTAAAAATAATAATAACAAAGTGTTGCTTCAGAGAGACTTAGTGTCGCATGTAATTCACTCCAAGTTAGTTTTGCATATAGCGCACACTGAACTTAGTGTTGTGTATAACTTAATCCAAGAATATTGTTTTAATATAATAATAAAACACTATATTCATTGTTATTTGAAGTGAAAAATTTCAAATAGATTAAATTATTTTGAAAAAAATACAATTCACAAAATCTTGGGGTTGTATATGTACTATCATAAGAATAAATCTGATTAACCTTAGAAATTGTAGAGGTATAGAATTATTCTGGTGTAAATAAAGTGTGTTCATTGGTGATATTTATTACATTATTTATTTTTGGTTCAATTTTATTCTCTAGCCCCTTTTTTCCTTCCACATTCTCTATGTAGACTAACTTTGAATACTTAATCAGTGTCTGTTGTATTGAGTATATAGATTAATTTATTATGTATAATGAGAAAAACACTAATATATTCCTTATACCATCTCGTTTAACCTACCCCTACTAGATTTACAAATACTATAATCAAGGACCTTATAGAATTTATTATACATATTTTTTAACACTTCCTATACTATTTTATTGTAATAGGAAGAGACGCTAATACAAATTGTGTATACATTGGTCATTGAAAATATATAAATATTTTTTAAACACAGATTATGTATCTAACAATTTTAATATTTTAATTTTTCATTTTTTTGAAAAACCATTCTTATTTTCTTTTCAATTTCTGTAATAGAAATTTCAACATCAAATCTGGTAATAGAACTAACCATTGTGAAACTAGAAAATGATCAAGAAGATAATCCATTAATAATTAGTTGAAGATATTTAAAATGTCTGTAACAAAATATATTTCTATAAATTCATACATTATATTTTGAAGTGTTTCTTATTATAGAACCAAAATATATAAATGAATAAAAAAGTATAGATAATGTGATTTCTGTTTATTCATGGATGAATTATGAATTTTTATGTAAAAAATATATCCTCAATTGTTTCAGAAACTCCTTATAGAGTGTTTAAAGTGATTTAAAAACAATAAGAAGTTATGTTAGTGTCTTTATCATAAGTATAGGACCTATGATAATAGTTTTAATAAATTTATTATCTATAAATATCTAGACATCAAGATGCATGGATCAAAAATAGTGATTTGTTTTTTCATGTAATTGTTTTTCATTATGAATATTATTCACACTGAATTTATGTCCATAAATAAAAATAGTAAATTTTCTAATTTTATTGAAAAATTACGTCCATGAAAATATTTTAAAAATTATATCAAACATAATAGAGAAGACATGTCACTTAAATAATTTATTTTGTGTTTGAGGATAGATGAATATATCCAACATTATGAAAAGAAACTTATCAAGAATAAAATGATCTTGAATGACATCATTTCCAAAGATGTCTCAAATATCGATAAGGAATAGTTTATTGGAGGTAATAATGACCACAGATAAAAAATTTCAATGGAAAATTATACAACTATGAAAATAATGTACATAAATGTAATGATTTGGAAAATATAAAGTTAAATACAAATCCTCAATCCAACATAGTGGATCATGAAAAATATCCACTGAAGATGAATATTTTCATTTTTATGTTATGGTTTCGAATTTTAATCTCATTAAAAACATAACAGACTCATGATTTTACCAAAAATAAATATTCAATGTTTGTTTCAATTATTTTATTTTAACATCATACAAATTAGTGGTATGTGACAAGAAATTAATCATAGAGAACCCATAAACTTCTAAATAGGAATACATTGGAAGTCTACTACTGAAAATGAAATTGGGTAAGATTGTGACACTAAAAAAATACTTTATGTACCTATTATTTGAAATAATTTACTATAAGGATCACTTATTGACAATAATGGATTCATGAAACGTAGGAAGTTGAATCGTCATCCTTCCATGATCTTCATGTAACTCCATATTTCATTTTTAAGGTGTGTTAGGAATCTCATGCAAGTTGAGGTTGTTAATCATATAATGGGATATCAGATAAGGAATAATCCCAATGTTTCACAATAAAAACCCTTTTCATTTGGTTGGGTATGTGTACTATCATGCCATTGTCCATCACATCCTTAATTAACAAGAATCCCTTCTGTTATAGCTATTAACTAATACCAAAAAGTATAGTGTGATTAACAATAATAATAGTGGGAAAACATATAATCATCAAAATTAATTTTTAAGTTGTCTAAATCATGGATCATTATTCTATGAATCCTTAGGTTCATCCTAGGTCATTTTTGTCGATTTCAAAAGCATTAGAATTTAATTCTATACTTATACTTATCTCTAGGGTTCTCACTAATTTTATATCATCATATTTTCCAATGTTTGACTAAATATTACTCTAATACCAACTATATTGACCCGTACTTTTTAAATATTTATATCACATTTTAATATATTCATATTTGAACAATTCCAAATATACTCATATTGGTCTAGTGTATTTAAAATCTTGGAAAAATAAACTTCTTTTTCATAAAAGATAAATTCCATATTCTGTTTTGTTCTTCATAATGAGAACACTTCTTAGACATATCACACATAATACCATTCTCCATAACCAAGGTAAAGGAAACATAGTAAAGGGTGATGTAAAATTATAATTAATGGTAAATAAGGGAAATATCAGTGATAAATTGAATATAACAAGAGCATAAGGGCATGAGAAAATGATCATAATATTTAGAAATCATACCCTTTAAAACATATATCATAATCTTGAGTCATTGAATAAATAACAGTTTTTCAAAAGAAAACAATCATAAAGGATTAAAATAACATTGTCCATGATATAATAAAATTTGTATAAGGAAAATTTTTATGTAACACAAATATGTATATAAAATCATTTCCTTTTTAATCAATGTTCATTTCCAAAACTATCATTGTGGAGTAGGTTCACTCCAAACCATTGATGTTGTGAAGTTTCACTCCCAAGAATATCATAGTGTAAATAGTCACTTATTGAACGTGGTTCACTCCAATATCAATTATAGTTTATCTCATGATATATCAATATTAACATAATGAATTATTGGGAGATATATTTCCCACTAGTCTATGGTTATTATGTGACCACCATCTTTGGTTATAATATAACCATCGTCTTTGAATATAATATAACTGGCTTTCTAAGTTATAATGTAACCAACTTCTTTTGTTATAATATAACCAACATCCTTTGTTATAACATAAAATCAATAATTGGTTATAATGTATCCATTACAGCATAATTAATATCACATGTATATATTGTATAATATTATAAAACATCCATCATACCATCACATCAAAATTATTGAAAATAAATTGGATTTCATAAACATTTCATAAATTTAATATATCATAACCCATGGGAAATAAAAGGATTTTATAAGAATCTCATCAAAATAAAAATTAACCATATAGAGAAATATTAATAATGGCATCATTTGATCATATCCTCATTAATTTATAATTAACGTCAAATATTTTATCTTAGATATGAAATGATTTTCAATGATCACTTGAATATTTCTGGAGATAAATATAGTTTTTAATTTGACAAAACTTTTTTTTGAAATCCTATAATTACAATGTATAAAAATTATTTTAAATTATATAAAAGAATATTCAATTAATTGATCATTGATGATTATGTGAAATTTTTTTCTTTCTATATATGTTAAAATTAAGAATTCCTTTCCCATTTTTGTTTAGAAATAGTAAAAAATTAACTGATTTAGAAAAATTAATGATGATTAATTTTTAAATATATTCTAAGAATATAAAAAAGGGTAAAATGACTTTAAAAAAGTATAGTAAAATATTAAAAAAGCATTAATTTTTCGTAAATATGGATATGGATAAAAAATGTATTTAAACCGATGAGCGAAATAAATATATTTTCTATAAAATATGTTATTAATTTTATTGAGAACTTATGATGATGAAAATAAATTTAAAACATTTGTTTCCATGAAATTACTATAGGATTAAAAATAAATGATTTTATTGAGAGTTATATCATATGATTTCATCATCTGAGCCATAATCATAAATAATCCCATTAAATAATGATATTGTAACACAAAGCCCCTAAAATATTGGTAAAATTTGAATCATAAGTCCCATAAATTAAATTACCTCATATAGAAATTTATATACATACTTTTCTTGATAAATAAAATAAAATAAATTAAATGGTGGTATATACATCACACATAAATAACAAGTTTTGTCTCACAGAAATAAAAATGGAAAAAAATCATTTAACGTAGGTAAGAATTATTTTTTACACATTGGTACATCATTTATAAAAAATATATATTTGTTATAAATATATTAAAGAACCATAATCACATATATCATACTATATATTATTTAATTATAATCTTTTATCACTAATTTATTACACTTTTTTATGAAAATCATAATTCCAGGTGATATTTTCATTATTTTTCATGTATGTTCTGGTTTAGTAGTTTCGTCCTTATATTTTGATCATGGTTCCATTATATAAAAAAATTAATTATTATATGAATATCATATATATTAATAATATAAATCTTTATAGTCATTTATATATCATAGATATAGAAAAATGAATAACATTGTTCATGGAGACGGTTGGTCATACGTATGCATGAACAACATTTAAATTTATTAAATGATAGAGTGAAAGAATAGTAAATAATAAATAAAAATTAAATAATCACTATTATATCATATATATTCATTAAATACATTCATTTTACCATACATTTATAATTTCAATGAAAAATAATTCACATCACTTTTTGGAGGTTATAGTCTTCAAGGACACACAAATGACATTATCATTTTCAATTGGGATTCTAGGTATGAACGTAGATATGATATTATCATTATAGAAAAATAATTATTTCCTAATTATAATATATAATTATTTAAAACATCATAACAACTATTTATTAAATACAATGTTGCAAAATCAATTATCTCACTACTTGGAGACAGAAAGTTTTACGTACGTATTAGCAATAATTTCATTTCCATGTTGATGGAAATTGGTTGAATATAGGTGGTTTAAAAATAATTAAAAAAATTAATTATATTTAGAATAATGAAGTTATTGTTCTATAATGAATATAAAGTATTCATTGGAGGTAAAAATAATAAAAAATAAACCCATCAGCTAAGGTGATTACATGTTCATTGAAATAACTATATTAGATCTTTTCATAAGTTCTCTAGGGTTAGTCTTTTGGGATACAAAAACCTATAGAATTTGTCTAGGTTAGTGGATAAGATAGTTTTTATAGGTTTTTCTAGTTAGAATGTCAACATTCTATGAATAAGAGAATAGAGGGGTTCCCTTTTATAATTGTGTAGGGGGGACACTTGGAATTTCATTAAATATTAAAATATTTTAGGGTCATTCGCATAAAGAACGGTTTCAATTGGCATATCAATGGGATATGGATTTAATTTTGGACTATATAATATCCCAATTTTCCAATTTTATTATATTTATGATTTTGAAGTAATTTAATACAATATTATTTTCATAATATATCATTATTTCCATTTTATTCATGATTCATTGAATTAGTTTTAAAAGGATTAAATAAAATGAAAAAATTGGAATTTATTTCTTTTACATAAAACAAATATTTTATATTAATCTATAAAATCATGGAAAAATTAACTGAATCAGATTATATTACTTTTAATATTTTTAAAATCATTTATTATATTTTTTCCATAATCGGAGAAATACTACCTCATTGTTGGAAAACAATTTATGGTTTAAATAAAATTATTAAAATTATAAATAAATATATATCATAAATATAATTTAATTTATTTCAATATAGTTACTTATGTTTATTCATAGATTTATTTTTTCCCTAGGTAAACATATAATAAATATTTAAAACTAATATACTTGAATTTTGTAACATTACTTACTTTTAGTATTATATAGGTAATTTCATGAATAAGTGTCCATTAAAAAAAAAATATACTATGGTTATAAGGGTGGAATTACCTTCATACTATATGAATTAGGATGAAAAATGATGGGCTTATAACTTATTTTTAACCATTATTACACATATTTATCTTTTTCTATGGTGATAAATCTTACCTAAGTAATTATTCATATTGACCAAAAAAATAATGGTCTTATTTAATTTTTTTGAAAATGATAGTTATAAATAATTAGTAAATTTTATAAAATTTGATAACAATAAGTGTTAGAAATTATTTTTAATATAAGTACACAAAACTCATCAAAAAATTGTTTTCTAGGAAAATGCATTTTTCTAGGAAAAATGAATTTACATTAACTATATGACTAGTAATGTTCAATATATGAATTTTATTTAATATATATAGTTATATAATCTATAAATTTATTTTCAATCTTTGATAATTTAGGGTTATTTTAAATAATTACTATATAAAACCATTATGTACTTAAAAAATTCTCAATAATATGTGTTTTTTAAATGAAAATAGATTCATACCAAAATAATAAAAATTATTCATTCAAATGAAAATAATAAGATTATAAAAACTAAAATTTATTTTATTTCAATTTCATTGAAAAAAAATATAATAATTATTTAAATTGATTAATTTAATTAAAATAAGATATAATTAAACAAAAATTGGTATTTTCTACTATTCAATGAAAAATTAATCCTTTTAGAAAAATACACAAAATTATCTAGAAGATAATTTATATATGATAATTTTAAATATAATGTCAATATTAAAAAATAAATTTTCAAAAATATCCATAAATTAATTATATGATTTGTTCACAAAAATAAATAAAATCATTTTTGAAGAAAACATGTTTATCAAGAATAAAATGACATTTTTATATATTAAGTAATTAATAAATATGAATTTATCAAAACAATTATATCGAGTATGAACATTAAATATATTTGATAAAATATTTAATCCTATTTATACCCTCCAACTTAGTGGCTAGGTGATAACAATAAATAATAATATTTTTAATAGCATATTGAAGTTTGTTTAAACTCATTAATTTTTATAACACAATATACCAATGAAGATAAATATTTCATAAAATCTCACGGTATTACATATTTGTGATTGGATTTTAATGAAAACATCATATAAGACCCTGTTTTCCATCTTCATTGGTCTCTTATTCCATTGTTCTTTGGTTTTCCTCTATATGAAAGTTGTGGTGAACTAATATGTGATAAATCTAAAATGTTTGTATTAGATATTGATATTGGTGTAATGTTCATTATTCTATAAGATCTCTAATTGCATTGGATTTGAATATCAAACTAGGTGTTGGTGTTATCAAAGGTAAATGTAGGTGTTCCTCTGTTCTTCTTTTATTTGGTGAGTTAAATGTGCATTCCTTATTTTATAATTTGTTTCTAATTTTTGTGTGTGTAGAAATGGGTTATTTCAATGGTTATGTTGGAATAACGGATTTAAAATGGTTTACCTCATTTAGAAATGGTGGGAAATGGATTATTTATATAGTGATGAGTTGGTGTAGTGAAAATTTTATGGAATGGTGGAAATAGAACTAAGCACCTAGGAACTCTCAGTACATAGGGATAGGATCAGGATCTGTATTCTAGGAGATATGGAAGGTATTTTACTCATTCTAACTAGATGAAGTATTCTAAAACACTAACTAAACATTATGAAGGTTATTTTGTGTGTACTTATAGAACTTTGGTGATGAATACTCTAGCAGATAATGCAATAGAGGAATTATAGTTTTGGAAGATCGCTAATGGTATGGGGATCCTAGAACATATGTGACCTAACTACAGAGGGTTTTCCCAAGGTGATTTTTTTTTCATTAATTATATTTTCTACTTTGAAAATATGAAACATGTATTAAAAACTAATTGTTAACTTTCTCTGAAAGCCTGAATTTTATTTATCTTATAATATATTTGCATGGTACACCTAGCGGGATCTTAATGGAAAAGTGAGATTACAACCTATGTATTCCCATTGAGAATAGGTAGATCTTATGTTGACTGATTCAATTAATGTTAAGTCCTACAAAGGTAGTGGCAGTGGGTACTATTTCCAATTTAATCTCCATCTCGAAGGTGTTGATTGTGGTTTCATGGTGTGTCTCTACCCTCATTTCACATAGAGTATAGTTTTCCATTTGTTATTCATTTCCCCTTGTCATTTCTTTGGGGTTTTGTGTGAAACATGAAATACATGATTAATGATTACATGAATGATCTTTTTATTCCTCTGGTGAATATAAAGACTATGATGTTCATTTAAATGTTGCAGTGGTGCATGTATTGGATGTTGTGGATGATTTAATTAGGTTGAATTTTTTCCAAATGAGTTCTTCAAATCCTAGGATATTGTTACCCACCTACGGGGATCCTGAATTCCCTTCGAACCATCAATGGGATTGGTATAATTTTAGGTTGGATGAAAACTCAGAATAGTTACTGAAAAAGTGTTATCAAAGAATGTTTTTCTCGTTCGTTAGTTTTGTTTTATTTGGGAATATCAAGATATATATGTGATAGGATTTTTAGGACTCGAGGTATATGATATAAGTGTGATTTCAAACCAACACACCTTATGGTAAGCCTTGGGTTACCATGGGATGATAAGAATATCATTTGATTCCCCCTTCAGGTGTAACATATAAGGTGCATAATGGGCTTGGGAACCAAGGTTTTTGTTTATTGGTTTTCATTTTGTCTTTTGTTATTGTGGTTCTATGATGACTTGTCTAGGTGTTTTATTATGTAGTTTAATGTATCTCCATAGAGATTAAATTGATAGTTTCTTTATTTTATTGTTTCCATTAATATCACTATTCCTCCCTAAATACCTCATGTAAACTCATGATAAAATGATATAGTGAGTTTTCCCTCACTATCTGATTAGAGATTAGTCGAAGAGTGGTTTGGGGTGTTCAATATATGGATCTAATAGTTGGTTTAGTTCCTAATAAAGTTATTGAAGTCAAAATGGGATTGGGAAAAAATATATCTCATGAGTTTGTTAATCATAAACACCTTCCTTCTAGGTAATTATGGACTCCCAGGAGGTGTAATATTAGGTGGAATGTTTGAGAGGACCTTTGAGGTCCTCTTCCAATATGGTATGTTTAGATTGTATGTGATTCTTCTTGCATAATTCTAGTGTGGGGATAGATTCCATGAGAATATAAATCATGAAGAGTGGGGTGTTAAGGATGGTAGTACTTATAGATATCCACCTTGACTACTCATGTTACCTTTTGTAGGAGGTGGAGTTGTCAAATACAATCATTGTGAGAAATCTGGGCATGTGGGGTCCTCATGTACAATCCCATGCATGTAATTCCATTTGTGAAATCCATGGGTAACTTATAATGGTTCTTAGGATTGTTTTCATACATTAAATAAGCATTGTTTCTATAGCTCTCAAGGGAACAAAAATTCCATATGATTCATCCAGATCGATGGGGCCCTGTTTCGGTGGAAATGGTTGAAAGGATGGATCTTCTTTTGGGAACAGTAAAATTATGGTAGAGACATAAGTCAGAAGTCAACCATATATACATATATAGCTAAATTACTTCCAATAAACTGATCTAGAACCAGTGGAATCATATGTGTGTCTTTTAATAGTAATACGTATTGTTTATGTTTCATTATTTATGGTAATTTCTTTGTTTGGTACAGTATCTTTTAACATGTTCATTCATATGTTCCTTGTGGATATATCGAAACTCACAACTAAAAGTCTACTATATTCCATGAATTTCATTTATCCTCTTAATGGGAGGAATGAGAGGAATTTATGATGTCTGTCCTATGCTATCTTCTTGTCAGAAGTCAATCTAAACTCAGGATTCCTTTTCTAAGAAATTGAACATTTACACTTGCTCCCATGGATGTATTAGATGATTTATTTTATGTACCACATAGATTTCTATCTTTTGTGGATGACTTAAATGGCCATTTATGTGAGATCATGAGTCTTTTAGAGGAAATGGGATCTATGATTATGATTTGTTGGACCTCCACATTCGGATTTTTGGCTACTTGTTTTTTAGGAGTCATCAGTTTTACTAAAGGTTTATGGGATGGGCTATGAGAGTGTGCTACATTCCTTGGTGAATAAGTTACCAAAGGTTTTCCCAATAGATTTTTGGATTTACCTTTGGAATAATAATTGGATTTTACGATTGATATGGTGTTGGGGACACATTATATAGATCTTCAATTAAATTGTATAGCACCCACCATGTTGTGGTAGTAAAATATAGAGTTGTGAAATTTGGAATCAAAAGGGTTCATTCAACCAATAATATATCCATGGGTTATTCTAGTGAATTTCAAATGAATATTTATGGGTATCTCAAGTTTTATACTAAAAAATAGAAGAAAAATAGGGTTACAATAAATAATAAATATCCATTTCCATATATTGATGATATATTTGAATAGTTAATATGAGAAAGGCATTTCTAAAATATCAAAATCTATTCAAGTTATCACTAGATGTGGATAAGAGAAGAAGATGTCCCCAAGACTACCTTCTGAAAATGGTATGGCCATTTTGTGTATTTATTAATGTCATTCGATTAAATTAATGCTACGATGGTTTTCATGGATATGATGAACCATTTTTACCATAGATTCCACGACTCTTTTTTCTAGTTTTTATCTATGAAATTTTTTATTCAAGAACAAAATAGAAACATTGGTATGATTTTATTTTTTTTGTTTAGAATGTTACTAGTCCCTGATAATTATGATAATATATCAAAATGTTGTTTCTAAATATTGGAATTCATGTTTCTGGGATATTTAATCATATAATATAGGGTTTTATTTTACCAAAAAATTATCAATGTATTGATTCCATGGGAGGATATGAGAAATTTCTTCAGTATTATTAATTTTTTAGGCCAGAAAGAATAATAAATGTGGTTTGTTTTATATTTTTCTTGAATTTCCACAATGATGAAAGTCCTAACCTAGAAGGGGTGAAGATATCATAGAGTCTATAATATCAAGAATCCTTTGGGGAGATTAATAGTTTTTTGAAAACAACGCCTATATTTATTTTACATTATGTTGGATAGGGTCATATAGTATTCTATGGTGCTTTAGGTATGGGTATAGGTTGGGTGCTAATATTGGATGATCATGTGGTGGCATATGCATCTCCCCTAATCCGAAAATCAGTGAAAATTTACCTAACCCAAGACCAAGATCTTATGGTAGTGATAAATTCCCTCAAATCATATAACCATTATCTTTTCATGAATATGTTATGGTATTCTTAGACGATATGTTTTAAAGAATCATTTTCTACTCTAAAGGTATGATGTTTAGGCTGTAGTGATCAATCAAGTGCCTTAATGGGTTGAAATTGATATTTTCATCACCCTAGGTAATAGAAATGTGGTTTTTGATTCTCTAAGTTGGAAGTTTCTAACTTGGGATCTTAAATAATCTAGTGATGTGTGGATTCTGATGGAGGGTTTCTCTCAGATAAACCTATATGCCAATAAAAAGAGTAGAGGCATGTTCTTTCCCACTGTGAAGTCGACTCCTTCTCTTCTAGAGTTTATTTGATATATTTGGTAATCATATAATAGAGATAAATTCAGTACATGGTGTAATGAGAAAAGAGGTTGGGGACGAGTTTCTGTGATATCATCAAACCATACAACTCCACGTCTCCCACATCAGATTGGATTGGCTACCCCCTGTGCGACATGAAATTTCACTGTGTAGGTTTTCATGGATTTCCACCTCTCCTCCTCTGTCATTGCAGGCTCATTCAGAAATTCCCATTTGCTCCTCATCCACTAGTCACTGAACTTGCATGATTTTTCCACGTCGACAGCATAGTCTTCCTCGCAAAGCACAAACTGCGGCGACACCAGAGATCCCCCCGACTTCGATGAATCTTCGATTTCCTTGAGATCAGGCCGTAGTTGCTCGAGGATCTCATCAATCCCTTCCATGGATTTCCTGAAACCCTTGACCTTCTCTTTGTTCACGGATCTATTCCTCTCGGGATGAACTTTATTGGGATCCAAGACGGGGGAGTTCCACCCAACCATTAGTGAACCCATTCCAGCTCTGATCACTAGATACCGACAGCTGGTGGTACTTATTCATCATCCATTATTAATCCTCTTAGTTGATATAAGAAACCAATATATGAGTTTTCATAGTGATATAATAAAAACTATAAAATACTACAAATTATTGTATGTCAATTTTTTTCAGATTCATTAAAGAAACAATATCTCTTACCATTTTATGGTCAATAGTTTCAGTAGTCTTAAAAATCACTTAGTCCAAAAAGTGTACATAATCATTACAAAAGTGTAACTTAGATAGATTTTCATAATGAATGTGATATCTAACTATTATCAACCTGATCACAATGTGATTTGTGAGTTCCCCAATATATTTTACCTTTATTATAATTTCATCTATGAATACAACAAAAAACTTGTCCAAATACAAGTGAAGAATATATTCATCAAATCCATGAATACCATCGGCACATTTCTTATCTCAGACAACATAACTACATACTATATTAAACTCTACGTACTCCAAAAGATATTATATGTATATCATATGGACTCAACCTCATATTGTGATATCTAGATATCTTATTGATCATTGAGAACACTCAATCACATCTCAACTAATTAAATAATTCATCATTATAAGGAAGTGGATACATTTTTATAACTATAATTTTGTTCAAGCATTGAGAATCAAGGAAAAATCTCAAGGAACCATCCTCCTTATTATAGAAATGGATAGGATAACCCAAAGAGATGTTCATAATTAAAATAATCTCTTTGCCCCCAAATCCACTAGATGATCCATAAACACATAAAGTGTCACATGAATTATCCTTTATAGATGAATAGAATCTATCAATACACACTGCATGACCTCAATGGAATGATTTACCTCCCTCTAGAATGGATTTACAGCTAAATAAATTCTGAATAAACCCTAAATTTTATCAATAATAGTTTCAAAAGAACCATATTCCATACTTAGTATATAATCTCAATAATATGACACAAAACATGCCATGTTAGTGGTAATACCACCATACAGCTATTGGTCAGGCCTTGTATGTCCTTCTATAATATCACATTCCCTTGTATGAATATTCTTTCCACTCTATGATATGTAAAATAGAACAATCAATCGTAATAGTTAATGTGGGATGGATATTATATTAACCAATCAATCAAGAGAATTGGGTCAAAATTGGTCATATCCAAGACAAAAATATCCCATATTAATCTATTATTATATCCTCTAGGGAACAACATCTATAGTGGTGAATACCCTCGGATCACACTCAAAATAAAATATTGATAGAAAACACCCCATATAGATATTGTATAGTCATTTATAGACCCTTAATGATCTATGAATGTGAATTCCCTCTATTAAAAATAGTTAATTCCATTGTAGATGCTACTAATTTCATAGCTCTTACTATATATATTGGTCTATTTTATTATGTTACACACTATAAATATAGTAAAAATTGTGAACAATAGACCCATTCAAATATCCCTAATCTATAATTTTTTAATGGAACCTATGATACTGAATCTAAAAAAATTTCCCAACTCCTCATCCTAAATAGTTAGTAGAACCCTAGCTTCCCACCTATAATAACATAGATGATCTAGCTCTAGAACCCTGAACATTCAATGATACTCTATTGTTATTAAACTATTACATCCTCATATAAAACCTCAAGAAACATACCAGTCTCTCACATGTTTGGAACTCTAGCAGAGGTTCATCATAATGGGAGCGTTATTGGATGTAATTTCTAAAATAATTGAAAAATAATACGATATCATCCCTATGAGGAAATAATGATCCACAGCCATGGAAACTCTACCCACAACTTGAATAACCACCATCAGTTCTCCCAAATATATGGTTTTGTCCCCCCCACCAACACAAATTACTATTGGTTATATGTGCCAGGTTCAAAACATTTAAACATGATTCCATGTGATTTTTTATCTATACACATATCCCATAACTCAAATCATCCTCAAATCACCTTTTTTGACTTCCTAATCATCCCCAAGAATCATGGAAAAGAATTTTAGAATCCCAAAATGATCAATATAATCAATTATAGGCGCATTACCCTAGGTAAGATGTATAAATTAACAGTTCATGTTATCTATTAGGTTCTATGGGTTGAGATGATTGTGAAAATGATTCTCAATGACCTCCCAGGATAACTAATAATAAAAATCTGTCTGGAAAGGAACATCCCACAATCACATTGTAGGTCCCAAAATAATATATACACATAATCGATGTCTCCTATCTTGAGTTATGTTAAGGTGATATAATGTAGTCCTAACGGACTCAATATGGTACTCAGCTTCTTGAGGACCACACTACCCAACAATGATCGATAGATACTGCATATAAAACTACCTCATCATATCATAAATCATAGTTATAGGACAGGGATCCTCACTCACCGTAGTCTACAATACTCAAATAAATTTTTTATTGGGATAATCTTTCATTAGCTCTCATGGTACCACTAGAGGTAATAGACAAATAACCTCCGTAGGAATACTCATCACCACTCTCCTAGTGCTCAATTAGAGTCTATCATGGATACAAATATCAGAAATAAAGACATCAAAAAAATACATTACTATAAACCTTCTATATATCATAGTTCAGGGAGAGTGATAAAAAGAATAAAAACCCTCTACCCTACTCATCTCATACTATAATAATATCTTAATCTGTGTTCTCTCAGTAGCCTAATTTACCCATATATAGGGTGAATATCATATTTATAAGGTTCAAATTGTTAAAAAATCGATGGAAACACACACACACACGTGCATATATATATATATATATCCAAATTTATTTTAACCAAAATTAACCAAATAAATGCTCTGTTAAATGCGATGTCAATTACAAGTTATAGATGAAACAAATTTAAAATTTTTAATTTAAATTTAATTTAACTAAAACCATATACTAATCATGATAAATTATCATTATATGTAGTTTTACACATTTTAATAACCATAA
The DNA here is from genome assembly GCA_963277665.1 of Viscum album. Classification (NCBI taxonomy): domain Eukaryota; kingdom Viridiplantae; phylum Streptophyta; class Magnoliopsida; order Santalales; family Viscaceae; genus Viscum; species Viscum album. The sequence goes on along the minus strand of OY728131.1, from coordinate 1,455,331,202 downwards.
CGTTTTATCTTTTGAGAATAAATTAAATTAATTTTCAATTAAATGTAACTGAGGATGACACTTAATTTTTTTAATTGGAATTTTATTTTTATAACTCCTAATAAATCAATCATGTAGTCATGTAACATGTTGTTATCCATTTACAAAATTGGTTAAGTAATATTACACCATATAATAATTTGTGATTTCATTTTATTAATGGTTGTTGAAAATTTAAATAACCAATATTATACTAGAGACTCATACAAAAAACAACAATAACACTGATATCATGTGAAATCTACATGTATTTTATGATGCATGAACACACATATATATATTAAATATCACATAAAACAATAATAAAAAACCATTTTCTCCCTATGATGTGAAAATAGATCAATAGTAATTATGAAATTAAATAATATAAGTCACATCCTTTATAACTTATCTTTTTCCCTATATGTGGGTCAACAACCACCAAACATGAGATCTGTACATAGTCCCAAAAATGAGTTATATTATTTTTACCAAGCACCAAATAATATGAAAAATGAAAAGGGATTTGATACCACTTTGTATATTCTCTATCATATGAGTAGTCAAAAGTTTCTAGACTAGAGGGATAATAGGACCTTTTGTGCACCTCCACATATGGAAGAGGTATTTAACTAGAAGAGTAGGATTGTAGTTGTATGATATAGAACCTATACCCACACATCGGAGTAAAAAATAATATATATAAATGAAATAAAATACATCCATCTAGATAAATAATGTAGTAAAGAAACATATACAAAAGTGACAATAAATAACTTCGGCCAATGCTATATCAAAATACTTTTTGTACAATATAAAACTGTCATACACTAGTAGGTTATATATAAAAAATCTAAATAATGGAAAATAAGAAAACCAAAAGGCCTCATAAAAAATTTCCTAAGTCATAGGATAGTGTTCATATTCCAATATCGGATTGATAAATCCAAATCATGCATATGAAATAAGGATATTTCCATTGTACAAACCCGCGTTGATGAGGACTTCTTGGGTTCCAAATGAAGACCCAATCATGGTGTGAGTATGGCTCAATTGGCCTAAAAAGCACCTAAAATCATATCCAGTATGAGTATAAAGTGTATGATTATGTACATAATAAATCAATAAAATAATAAATAAATATACCATTGTCCATCCTCTTGTTTCATAGTGACCGCTATGATATAATATAGCTAGTTTTTACTTTGTGAGATATCTATTTAAATATTATCCCATAAAATAATAAAAACCCCAAGAGTGTAACAAAGTAATTCAACATCATAATTCATGATAAGTACAAGGGATTATACCTAATATCACTCCAATATGTGTTCTATAATTAGTATAAGTGCGCTACCACAAGTCACTCTAAACTATGTTTCATACTGAGACCATGGTGGGATTCATTACGAGACTCAAAACAGTGTTATATAAAAATACTATGTCTGATGCCTTAATTAACATCAAATTGTGGACTATTATGAGTCCATTGGGGGATACCCCAAGGCACTCTAAACTATTATTCATAGCACAACATGCATAGCCTATTTCATTTATCATTTTATTTAGTTTAATTCATCTGGTCTCACATGATAACATTGGAAATATATACTAATGTTCTCTATGTCATCCACAATCACATACAATAGGTAAATTATAAGTCCAAGGAATCACTATGATTTCCCATTTAATTACCCATTTTATGTCGCTAGGTAGTGGAAACCTCAAGTGGAAGCTAAATAATAGTCTATTCACTAAAAAAATTGTTAATGGACCACAAAGAGGTTCAATTTCATGATTTAGGGTCCTCTAATATTGCATTATTAACATTTGATTGGCGCATAATAGATCAGCACAACCATATATCATACATAAAATAATAACGGTGACACTTTTTCCAATACGCTTTGAGTCTACCTAACTTATACCCATATATGATAAATCATCTAGTATAAGATTTTTTTCATTATAATATAGTTGAAAATATGAAAAATAGAACAATTTCTCCATAAATACGTAACATTAGATAAAATCATATAGATACAAAAATACCATAAGGGCAACTATCAAATATTATTGATGGAGGGATAAACATACCCTGATCCTATAATTATAATATATGGAACCCAATTCCATGAAGAATTGAGGTAGAACTCATTTGGAAGAGATTAGTGAAAAAATAGGAGGGTTAGTCACTCATTTATACCAAGGTCAGATGACATTTATGTTTTTACAAAACTCCCCCAAAAAAATAAACTCTAAAAACCCTTAAAAAGTTAAACTATATTATTTCATGGTGTGAATTAATTTTATTAAATTAATGAGTTATATAAGGTTTATCCTCCCCACAATATAAAAAATCACAGTGTGAAGCAAATATTTACTGTATTAATTGGCTGATTATAAGATCATTCTCTTCAAAATTCCCTCCAAGAATAAATTTACCCAATTATCACTTATAATAAGGAAAAATGATCATTCCCTTTGAAATAATTAACAGGATAATAAATTAAAAGGTTCATTTATTTATACCTCTATCCATAAAAGGAAATATATTCAATATATAGAGATAATTATTTATAGACTTATGTATTTTGGACGGATAAAATGCGTCTTATTTAAGTAATGTGAGTTTTTTTGGTCTCATATAATATATTATTTATCTTTTAATTTCTCTTATTCTCTATTTCCTTCTTACCTTCTACAATCTGTGTGTAGACCAACACAAACTAATTAATAAAGGTATATTTTATTGTGTATTCATATTAGTTAATTATGTCAATTGAGAAGGAACCTACTGAATTAAATATATAAATTGGTTTTACCATCCTCTACTTTAATTTTATAGTCTATGAAGAATCACCCTACTTTATTTATTATATAAATTGGTCAACACTTCACCTATAAGAAGAAGCGACCACACTACACATTGTGTGTGGATTGTGTGTTGAAACTATAAAAGTGTTTTGAATAAAAGGATTATGTCTCCAATGAGAACCAGTCTCTGAACCGGCTAGATGTATAGAAAATACCGAACCACTATGTTTTATTCCATCCTACCAACTTGGTTCAAACCAAGCCCCATTATTTATTCTTCATTAGTTCATTCCTCCATCTTTGTACAGGCCATCCATCAACCCAAACCATCAATGAACACACTACTTTCTCTTTCATACCTAACAACGGTAACATAACATGTTTTAATCCCCAATAGTTTATGTGTGGTCAACATATTTCAAATAAATCCCTTAAATTTAATGATCAATCTCTCTTTAAATAATTTTTATTTCTTTTATCGATTTCATTACATAGAAAACTAAATTTAAATAAACTATAATATACAATTTAAATATTATCATTAAATGTAGTAGGTATTGTGTTACATTTAGATTGGTGAGTATGAATAAGACACACTAAATTATGAAGAGATTATTTATTATGAATTTAAACAATTAATTAATTGTTATCAATTAGTTATAAATTAAAATAAATAATTTAAATATATGGGTGTTTTTTTGAAAAAATGATTTTATGGGTGAAATGTTTTTTTATCATAATAAATTCTATTAATCTCAATTTAGGAATATATTAAATTAAATTTATAGATAAAATATTCACTAAATAATTTTAAATTTCATTTAAGGTTTATTAATAGGCAATGAATGAGAATAAATTCACTTTTCTGTGTAAAAAATATTTTCCTAAAAATAGTTTTTACTGTGTTTTTTGTGAATATTTTAAAATTAATTTATTCCAATTATATGAATATAATTTGATAAAATGGATTAAATATTTGGAAAAATAATTTCAAAATTTTTTATTGAGTCTTGTTTCAATTTTAGTCATTATGAATAGTTGACACGTTTAAAATTCATTAACATAGTAAAGTTTAAAGGGGTTAATGTAGGGTTAAACTACATAGTATGGGTTAAAATGACCTAAAAATTGTAAAAATACTATTTTTTAAAATTTATTTCATTACTATTTCATTATATATTTGAACATTATACAATTTAATGATGATTTCTCAGGATAGTGACTTTATTATATTTTAATATTCTTATTAATTTCAAGTGTTACACTATTATCACTTATAAAAGGGAAACTCATCTCATCTATTATCTACAACACATGATCCATCTATATCAACCAATATATTAAAAAATAATATCCCAACATCCTTTTCAATTTCATTATGGTTATATTATTTATAGAATACACATCCATGAATCCTTAAGGCGATTCTGAAAAGAGGATGCCCGAATAAGATGTAAATATTAATATAAATATATTTAATGTTTCGTTCTTATTAAACCTCATTGGAATGTTATTTAAAAATATTAACCTTATTTAATACATAAATTAACCATAATAATATATTTTATATTAATTTTATATCTATTTTCCATCTCATCCCTGCCCATTGGAAAATAATAATGTCACTCGTGCGTATGTGTGCACTACCTCCTCCATGAAGTTATGTGATTCAATTTTCATTTACCTTTTACATGGATGGTCATAATGATATATTAAAATATTATATAAATGATATTATGATAAAATAACTTCTTTTAGAAGTCAATTATTATTTCCCATTAATTTTTTTTCATCCATCGAATAACAGAGATATCACTTGTGTGTACATATGGACTACCCTCCCCATAAATTGATGTAATTAATTTATCATAAGCAATTTATATGAATAAATATAATAGTTTATATAATGAAAAAATATTATATTTATGATATTATTATTATTGTTTAGATCAATAATCCACAACCAAGGTTCTAGGATCAGAATCATGAAATAGAAACATGTTTATAAAATAGAACAATTTTCACTTGAATGCCCATTTTTATGAATAATTACAAAAAAAATGATAATATTAAATTATAAAGGAATGATAAATTGTAATTTATTTATAAATAAGTTTCTTTACTGGGTTTTTATAAATATATAATTGTAATATTTTATTTTTGAATGTGTTTGAAGAATGATAGGACTTAAGGTAAGGGTGTATGTTACAATCTATTTTGTTTTCATGATTTTATATGTTTTAAATATAAAAGAGTGAAATTATATGATACTTATACAATAAATTTTATTTTATTTTATTATAATATGTTTATATCTATTTTTTTATGTTTTAATTTAATTCCATTATCTTTGGTATATAAATCAATAGAGAAAACATTTTTATGAAAATTCAACCTTATTTCCTCTTCTATCAGCAAACATTTTCTTCCATGTATATGTTCTTTAAATTGTTTTCAAGAACATTATTTTATATGATAATACAATTATTTAAATTCATTTTAAAAAATATTTTACTTTCGTTTAAAAAATTAAAGGTGAATCTACATGTTATTTTTTTAAACGAGGTACTTTTAGGATTGATACCAAAAGTGTGGATTGAATATTTGTTTTCATGTTAATTGCATGAACAGATTTTCCCATTTCCATAAATATTTTTTTATCAAATTATTCTTTTATAAGTTTCTATGGTTATCTTAAAAAATATAGTTCTTAATATTTTTGTAATTTTTATTTTAAATGATATAGAAGGGAAATGAGATTTTCCACTATTATCACAGTAATGATCAAATCCTTTTTAAAATGTATTTTTATCTATGTCAACATCCATTAATTTTCGTTTTGATTTATTGGGGATATGATCAAATGAAATAATCCATTTTATTTCATCATATTTTTTAATAATATGTGATTTTTATATTTTTATGAAACCATTATCATTTCCATGGGTTATGCTATGATAAATGAAAAATATTTTTATTATCATCTAGAACCCATATTTATGGATTTTTATTAGATGATGGGTGGGTCCATTAAATTCATCAAATTTATCGGGTAATTTTGGATATCTCATGAGATAATATTTACTATAATAGGGATTTAATTTAATTAAATATGGGACTCTATCCACTATGATAGTCAAAGGAGTTAATCTTAACAATGTAAATGATTTAATGAGGAGTGAACTCAAGAATCATTGAGACTTTTTATATATTGAAAGACTTATAAGTGAACCATTAGTAATAAAATTATTTTATATACTTATTATTACACCACAATTAAAATTATGTGTTCTTATACTTATGATATTCTCTCATATATCTTGATTGATTAAATAGGATTCATCACACATATGACTCGTGTCTTTTTAAATGATAAAATTTAATGTCATGACTCATGATTTATGATCTATGACTGATTGGGTATGTAATTTGTATGTTTTAATCATAATATCATACCCATATGTGTATATTTTTCTTTTATATGATCATCAATTTATATCTCTCATGTTTACCCTTAATGGTAATATAATCTCTTTATTTACTATTTTTCCATTTCCCATAGGTTTTGAAGAATATTTTATGTAAAATTTTTCTAATAATTTTATTATGAGAGAATAATTTATTTGGATATATTAGAGATCATTTATAAAAATATTTATTTTCTAAGGTGAAATGATATAAGAGATCATTGTGGGAGATATTAGGGATCATTGTGTACTAATGTAAAATATGTTATATATTCACCTATAATTATTTAATATATATGTATGTTATGATCGGTTCACCTTAGTTGGTATCATAATATGGTTTTTTTATTTTTTTTATTGGGTTTTTAGTAATATAAGGATAAAACATATGAAAGTATAATATGAATTAAAAGTGATATAGGTTGAACCTAAAAGTGTTATTGGTTGACAAAAAGGTTTCATTATTTAGGACATCTCAATGATTGTTTTCTTGATTATATAATTTTTCAATATGATTATTTTATATTTAGGATTAAACTGTGATTTTTAGTTTTTCAATGAAAAAACTATGATGAATCAAGTTAAAAATGAATATGGTAGACAATATAATTATTTTCTTCTGGATTATCCAAACTACATGGGAGATGGAATGACAAATTTAGTTGTTATTCTAATTAAACTATTTCTAGACATAAATCATGGTATCGTTACAAATGACCTATGGGGGGAATAAAACCTCATTGAGTCATTCATTAAAATAAATAATCATTATTTTAGGGGTTCTTCTAATCTAGTAGTTTCTAATTAATGAATCAATACCATAAAAATGATATTTTTCATTCTCTAGTGATTGGATCATGAAAAAATTGTCCTAGTAGTTTAATATTTGGTAAAATAAATATACCAATGGTGATATTTTTTTACCAATATTAGGAAAGAGGAATAAAATGAATCTATTTAATGTGATGAGTTCAAGAGGGTATTTTTTAATAATTTCTCTTAGTGAAATATTTATATGAATATGTAATGGGAAATCCATGAGATTAAGTAAACGAATTATGAATATACTAGAAATTATGTTGAAAAGATTAAAACACATGTGGGGTACACTAATGGTTTTATAATTTACTTTAAATGATGAATATATGGGTTCTTCAGTATCATAAAACCAAGTCTCCAAATGTAATTGTCACGGCTCGTCCCCTAGGGATCGTGCCATGACTACCCCAAGCCCGCCTTCCATATTCCTAGGGTTGGAGACTAGCTACAGAATTGAACATCCCTATAGTAGGATGGAATTACCTTTAATGCTTTAAACAAATAGTCTAGGAACACAACAAGAACAAACCATATAGTATAACTATTGAAAGAAAAAGTGTGAACTAAAGTGGAATCGGCCAGAATACAAACCCAACAAAAAAACACATCAAAATGAAAAAAATGCTCCTATGGTCATCCACCAATGATCCAACCTGAAGGTAAGGTATAACTCATCACTGTAGATCTCCACATCAACCGGTCACCTTTATACATTGTCTGGTCCGTACTCCCTATCCTTGTTCAAAGCTGACCGTTGCCGGCAGAGGACACAACAAGGTGTGGGAGAAGCCATTAAAGGGTGAGTATATCAATACCTATTAAGGACCCAGAGACCACTAAAGTTATCCCTGAATTACCTAATGGAAAAACAATAATGAATGATCTCAATCACAATGAATAAGTAATACTCAGCTCAAACCTGGTATACACTTTAATAACATGTATAAAGTTGATTAGTCTTAAAGATAGATCATCTTATTCTGTCGAGCGAGTTATGATGCTAGACTGCACAAGTTCACTATGTTCTGAACCACATAGGAATTCAATATTCTAACCCACAATGGATCGCTAGGTGCTGACCCATGAAGGATCGCTATTTTCTAACCAATAGAGGATTGCTAGGTGCTAAAAACAGAGAATCGCTAGGTGTTGTCCCACAAAGGATCGCTAGGTGTTTACCCATAGAGGATCTCTTGGTGAAGACCCAGAGAGGATCTCTAGGTGATAATCCACTGAGGATCTCTTGGTCCAGACCCAAAGAGGATTGATAGGTGCTGAACCACATAGGATCTCTAGGTGCTGACCCATAGAGGATCACTATTGTTTCTTCACGTCACAACCAACCACTAGATTCCCTTAATAAGCATGCTTGTTTTATGGAGTATCATTTCCATAATACATTGGTTGTATTTCAACTTCCAACAAGTCCCACGTATATGTAACAATAAGGACCGTCTTTTTGTAAGGGTTCCATCATGACATGCGACACATCAATCAGGTGACCAATCTATAAGTTATGAACATTTTAGTGCTGATGGATTGGTTGGACTTGAGTTAGATACAACCCAGCCTTACTAAAAATTTCTCCCAACCTAAATAGGGTTTATCACAAGGACTTCCTCATCTTAAGGGTTGCATTTCCGCAGAAGGTTATTCAAACGGACTTTGGGTTTATGAGATATGCCCCTTTAAGAGAAATTAGGCTTAATGGGTCCAGGTCTGGACTGACGCATCCCAGCGCACTGGGCTCATCCCAAAGGAGTAGGTCTCAGCACGGTTCAGTTGGTCCTTGCCCAAAAGAGTTGGTGTGTGGTATTGGCCCAGACCACCCGGCTAAGCGCGGCCCGCTGGACCAACTCAGCCAGCGGGCCGGGCATGACCCTCAATCTTGGTGTGGGGGTAGGATCCCCTATCGATAGGACTAAAGTATGCTTGAATCATCAATAAGGGGAGCTATATGGAATTGCTACACCGGGCCAGTCTGCGTGGACCAGTCTATTACAGGACCCGTGGGGCGTGGGTCAGCCCTCCGCCATTTCTTAGAGTTTTGGCCCTCCTCTGCAGTGTGCTGCCATGGAGTGCCACCATTCATAAATGTGGATAGCATAGTACAGCCTCCC